>OV884021.1:19927276-22327276 GCA_930367235.1 Sarcophaga rosellei | reverse complement strand
TTTTTGTCTGAATTAATCTTCATACACATTACCATAGCCTGGGTCACAAGTAATTCAATTCTATTTCGGTGGCACTTCTCATATGCGACCAACTAAGATTCGTTAAAATACAAAGCAACGACTGCAATGTTATCGGTATTCAAATATTTTGTTTTAATCATGTATTACAGCTTTATCAAACAGTGGCATAGGATCATCCCATTCTTTATCGCCTTCCCTTATGAATTTCAGAATGCTAGCCAGTATCATAATTCTCTGTCGAATACCTGATAACATAACACACATACATAATTGGCCATTACAACCCTTCGGTCAGGATTACGGCCTAGTTTCTCACATCACTGATAAGCATCCACCTATTTCCTTTAGAAATGCATCTATGCCGCGCAAATTTCCTTATAGAATTCATAAGGATAAGTCTTAAAGTGAATCCTATCCTGTACAAATGTTCCTTGCATCTATTATGCTATGTCAGGAGACTGATCCTCAAGTAATTCCTAGATAGTTTTTTGTAAGGTACAAATTTCTTACCACTATATTGTACACCCGGCAAAAATTTTAATTATTTCTAACATCGTCTAGATTGGCAAGAGGATTTCGCCTCTTCCTATCTTCACTTTCATCAAATTTATCCTACTTGATCTTAGCGACACTTAGGATAATAGGTATACGTCTCATCCTTATTAGTCTGTCCATTAGCAAATTCAGTGATGCTAACAAATCCAGTACTAAGAGAAAGAATCTTGCTTCATTTCTAGATCCACTTTAATAGGATAAACCTGGAAACGTAACAACCAACTACTTTGTAGTGACATATTATTCACTATATCTATTCTCGCGTGTTACTTCGTAGGCGTGGGACTTTGGTAGGCGTGCCGAGAGAGACTTCGCTTTCCTGTTAATGGCTTCTGCAAAGGCAGTAGATTGCCTTAGGAGGAAGAGAGCATTGCCTTCTCACTTACTTTGCTAGTGTTCGTTTTTTAGGTTCAACGCATGCTTCTATTATTTGGTTTCCCCTATCCCGAAAGCCAGACAAAGCTATTGGGTAGTTCAGATCGGGCTTTTAGTCATGCCTTAATGCGAAATTGTAATGCTAATTATCAAGACCGGTTAATTAGGACTTGCCTAGGGACTCTCTCGTGCTTCTCTTCATGTAGTATCAAGTTGGGTTTGAATCTATCACTATCTTCTACCCTATTGGGTCTTCTATTAAGCGCTTTCTACCTCTAAATTTCCATAAAACATTGTATGTGAGATATCCTCGAAATTTTTTATACGCTTGGAAGACGTATGCTTGCTATTACTTGAGGAATGTATTATCGTTCTAAGCTATGGAACGGCTGCTCTGGGTGGAGTCCATTATTCTGACACATAACTGAATTTGACTGATGGCATGGGTTGTGTTGGCTAGGAGGGTCCCTGTGGCTTATGAATTATTCGCATGCATCTGCGACAAGCCCATTGGAAAAATTCTAACGGCATAAGATGACTGTGTCCTCAAATCGTTCGCCTAGGATATCATCCAATATGGTATGAGTAGTATTGATGTCAAGACCATCCAAAGTTGTTAATCATCGACCTCTAATAGAGGTCGGCGTTGATTGTTAAATCGGACCCATTGCTGAGGAGGATTTGTCTATGAAAATAAGCCATGAACGGAACACTCATTTTAATAAAAAAAAAATTTCATTATTTGCACGTGTTGTTAAATGCTATATCCGTCCCTGGTAATTTCCCAAAATAAACGTGAATAAATGACAATTAATTTGACAGATGTGGCTTCAACAAGACGGCTGTTATCAACAGTCGTTTTTTAATGTAATACAGTGAAATTCATTAAATATTTCTTACAGTGTAAAGTTACTTTCTGTGCCTAAATGTAGGCAATAATTTTTAATAACCTTAAATGTATGCTACTTTTTAATTTTACTAATATAGTGAAATTCAGGAAATATTTCTTACAGTGTAAAGTTACTTTTTTATGCCTAAATGTAGGCAATAATTTTTAATAACCTTAAATGTATGCTACTTTTTTCCTAATACGGTGAAATTAATGAAATATTTCTTACAGTGTAAAGTTACTTTTTTATGCCTAAATGTAGGCAATAATTTTTAATAACCTTAAATGTATGCTACTTTTTAATTCTCCTAATACGGTGAAATTTTATAAAATATTTCTTACAGTGTAAAGTAACTTTATCTGCTGTTATAAAGCCTCCTTAGAGAGCCTTCCATCCATCCGTTTGAAAGGCAACAGGGTGTGCGTGATGTAACACCTTACCAAACTTATTTTTATTTTTTTTTTGTATTTCCCAAGACAAAACAAAAGAACTTTTTTTTTTTGTTGTTCGCTGTTTTCAGAACCTTTCACCTGTAAATAGACAAACTTTTCAAAGAAATACAAAGTTTCTCTCTTGTCCTTGCTTTTTATTCCTGTAAGTTTGTTTCGTTTTTTATTTTTGTTAGCGGCAAAAGTATAATTTCTGTTGCCAAAAACGTTGTTTTTATTCATTATTTTGACAAGGTTTTTGCAGAAAAAAATTAGAAAAACGAAGTGCTTTGCGTTACGCAGGTTAAAAGTTTGTGTCAGAAGTGTCAAGAATATAATTTTCCTACTGAAGGAAAACTTTTTTTTTATTATTATTAAATGGGTAACGTTTGTCAACAAGAGCAGTAAGTTTTGTTTTTAAAAAGAAAAACATTTCTTTTATTTATTTTTGTTTAAAACGGTGATAAAAAAATAAAATTAAATAAATTTGAAACAGAAGAAAAACGTTTTCAAGATAAAAAGCTTAACGAAGAAAAAAAGTGTCGTATATTTGCATGATTGTAAAATTATTTACTTTACAAACAAAATACAAAAAAAAAAAAAAAAAAAAATAAGAATAATGTGCATATATGTACATACAGTGGGTGTCAAAAGTAAACATACGATTTATAAGAAAATATTGTGTATAAAAAAGTTTCATAAGAAGTCAAAAAGTTATGTGTGTGAAGAAGATAAATTAAAATTTAACTAGCAAAGACAAAAACCAAAAATTTTAACAGAAGCCCAATATCTCAAGTTCTACAATTATTTGAGATATACCACTTATTGGGTTTTATTGGGGACACCTTAGGCAACAATTTCTATATAGTGGGATATGTTCAGCAAGTCCCATTTTTCCACAATATCCATCATCCGTCATCCTATCCAGACACTGTTAAGATAGGAAATATTTGAAGCCTGATAACTCAAGTTCCAACACTATTTGGGATATACCAGTTATTGGGTTATTTATTAGGGATACCTTAAGCTACAATTTGTATATAGTGGGATATCGTCAGCAATTCTCATTTTTCCACAATATCCATCATCCGTCATCCTATCCAGACACTGTTAAGATAGGAAATATTTGAAGCCTGATAACTCAAGTTCCAACACTATTTGGGATATACCAGTTATTGGGTTATTTATTAGGGATACCTTAAGCTACAATTTGTATATAGTGGGATATCGTCAGCAAGTCTCATTTTTCCACAATATCCATCATCCGTCATCCTACCCAGACACTGTTAACATAGTGAATATTTGAAGCCCGATATTTCAAGTTCCAAAATTATTTGGGATATACCACTACCTTAGGCTACAATTTGTGTATAGTCAGATATCTGCAGCAAGTCCCTGATATCGTATATTTGGCTGATTTCTTCCTTGACTATTTTTCGTATTTTCTGTTAACCACTTAACACATTTTTTTTTTACGCCGAGGAGGGGTAACCGCACAATAGAAGCAGTTGTCACATCCTCCGGGTGTGGGGCGCTCACCCACTAAATACCTCCCCCCCCCCTCGTCTCGTGGCCTCGTTGTGCCAACTCCGCAACTACGGTGGTATTACTTCGTCGTGGAGTCCTATTGGCCCTTTGGCCCCTGCATGCTCATATCCCCGTCCGGATTGCGTGTCGAAAGTTGAGGAAATCCTTTCGTCCAGGTCCCCGTTTCGGATTCCTTTGACACGTGTGCCAGTATCATCTATGCTGGCGTGATTACATGTTCCGCAGCTTCAAGATCTCTCTTCTTCAGTCTTATAATGCGCTCCACGTAATTCGCCACTGAGGCCCAATTTTCTCTACTCGCAATCATAACCCTGACAATGTTAGCGGCCGTGATCGTTCCAATTATTGACGTCAGTACAGAGCGGTAGCTCTGCCAGCATGCACATTCGAAAACAGTGTGCTTCGCATCTTCAATTACTTCCCCTTCCTCGTGTAGACAGTAAGGGGAGGCGGTCTTGCCCATTTTGTGCAGATATTTCCTAAAATATCCGTGACCCGATAGCATCTGTGTAACGTAATAATTTACCTCTCCAAATTCCCGACCAATCCACGGCATTATATCCGGAATAAGTCTCGCCAAGCAGGAGCAATGTTAGCCACTTAAGAGCAATGTTTAACATTAGCTCTGTTATAATTTTTGGGTTTTGTCTTTGCTATGAAATTATCTCCACACATCAAAAAGAAGTCAAAATTTAGTTTAAAAAGTTTTTTTCTGTATTTGAATCCAACCATTAGGTTTAACAACATTTTCGTTTAACAACGTTTTCAAATTGTGACGAATTACATACATATTCTAAAAAAAATTAATCTGTTCCCGAAGTTAGTGGAACACTTTGTCGATTTTACGGTCAAAATAATCGGCCTAGTGTGCAAACAATGCGTACAACTCTTAACCTTGTTTTACTCTTCTCGAATTAAAACAATCACCAAGACAAATAAATATGCGTACTAAGTGAATATTTCTGTTACAAGGTGGAATCTAGCTTCCCCGTCAACGTTGAAAAATTTACGTAAAGATTTTGACTTAAGCGCCTATCAAATATATGCAGCTTCAATAACAGGTTTTTTTGACCACTTTCTTATATATTTCGAGCGGGATTTCACTAATTACTATAGTAAAACTATTTATACAATGTCATATATACAGTGGTGGCCTTATAATTAGAAACGACTTGGCAACATGTATGTTTGTTAATTTAGTTTCAAAACTTTTGTTACTCACTTTAAAATTAATAGCTAAAAAGGCAATTAAACAAATTAGCTTTATGTTTATAACAAAAAAATTCACAGCATCATTATAATTTTTAAAAAAATTAGCTAAAAACAAAAAATGCCAATTTCAGGTTGGTCATATAATTAGAAACAAAAAATATTTTTACAAACAGCTTAAAAATATCTTAATATATTCACATTTAATGGGCATATTCTTTAATATTTTGTCGGATAGACCTTGTTTTGAACAACATCTGCAAGTCTTTTCGGCAAACTTTGTATCAAATATTAGCATGTTTGTACTGATATGTTTTGCCAGCTTTGTTGCACCAACTGAAAGCATTTATAGTTACTTCGAAGGTTTTTGTCCTTAAGATCTCTGTTAACAATTGCCCATACATTTTCAATTGGGTTGGGTTCAGGATTTTGGGGTGGCCAGTGAAAACGGTGAAGCTCTATTATGGTCTGGAGTGCTTTTTCCTGGCGTGGTGTTGGCCCAATTGTAAAAGTTTAAGGAATAATGGACCAATATCAACATAAAAGCATATTGGAAAATGTAATGGAACCGTATTCAGTTAAATTTTTCAGCATGACAATGACCCAAAGCCCAAAGTTTTGAAAATAAATTAACAAACATACATGTTGCCAAGTCGTTTCTAATAATAAGGCCACCACTGTACATATATGTTCCTCTTACTCCCCTAGGGAGCATAGGGCCAATGTCATAAGATTAGGGAATTATCCGCGTAGACATGGACTTTGTCGTTGACCCATAAAAAAATGTATTAGCATCTAACTTCATAATCTAGGCGGCCAATTGATGACACCGCAAAAAAGTGAAATTATTATTTCTTGTAACTTTGCATTTAATAAAGACAAAATCGTGGCATTCTCATGTTGAAAAGTGAAGACAGAAAATCTTAAATAATCACGAAAACAGTGATAAATTGGATAAAAAGTGAAAGGAAGCTGAAACTAAATCTTTGGGCAAAATTGTCTTTGTCTTGAGTTTTTTTTTTTGTTGATAACTTTCATCTTTTATTTTTTTGTGCTGTGACTTGAATTTTTTGGTTGATGGCATGCATTTTCTTTGGTCTATGACCTGCATTATTTTGGTTCCTGATTTGCATTGTTTTGGTAGGTGACTTGCATTTTTAGTTAATATCTTGCATTTTTTTTGTCGAAACTTGCAGTTTTTTTTGGTTGCATTTTTTTGGTTGATGACATGCATTTTTTTAATTGATGACTGGCATATTTTGGGTAGATGATTTACAGTTTTTCGTCGATGTCTTGCATTTGTTGGGTCGATAACTTGCATTTTTTGATCGTTGACTTGTATTTTTTCAGTCGATAACTTGCATTTTTTCTAGTTGATGACTTGCATGTTTTAGGTCAATTACTTGCATTCGTTGGGTCAATGACTTGCAGTTTTTATATAGAGCACTTTTTGTTGCTCATTTGAAGAAAACAATTAGCTTCGCAGCCTATATTTTTAGTCAATATTTTGCACTTTTTTTAGTCGATAACTTGCATTTTTTTGGTTGATGACTTGCATTTTTTTAGTTGATGACTGGCATATTTTTGGTGGATGACTTACATTTTTTTGGTCAATGTCTTGCATTTGTTGGGTCGATAACTTACATTTTTTAGTTGATGACTTGCATTTTTCTGATCGATGACTTGCATTTTTCGGGTCGATAACTTGCATTTTTTGGTGTATAACTTGGATTTTTTTTTAGTTGGTGACTTGAATGTTTTAAGTCAATAACTTGCATCATGATTTGCAGTTTTTATATAAAGAACTTTTTGTTACTCATTTAAAGACAACAATTAGTTTCCCAACCTTTATCTCCGCTACCAAATTACGCCCGACCATAAGGAAACCTATTTTGGAATTATTGATACCTTTACTATCTAGCCCACTAGGTTCATGAATGTTATGCCTATAATTTTGTTCAATCATAAGAAGATTAGTTCTTTTATAGATTAGGAAACAGAAATGAGGTCACACAGATTGTTCGTAAAGGTGAAAACTAGAGGGTGTCATATCAAAAGCTTTGAAGAAATGAGAAACATGTTGTATCCTTAAAACAGAGTTTCTTTTTATTTGAAATTTTAAATTATTAATTTAAATTATTATACATATATATGTATAGACGATTCAAAGACGTTTATAAAAAATTTCAATGAATTCGTTGCGCATATTTTTATCACACATTTTTTTTATTTTTTATTGCGTTTCAATGAAACACTCGTTTTTATTTAGAAAATAATAAACAATACAATTGTAATAAAATGTGATAAAAATAATAATATTTTCTGTAATAAATTTAAATATAAAAACCACTTACTGGTCTTTGTTCACTTCACATTGGTTGGCAGTTTTTCTCCATATTTTTTCTGTTTTTTTCAGATTTTATTTCCTTATTTGTATAGAATTTGTTTCTATAGCCGCTTTTTAATTATCGCTCTACAAATTATTGAAATTAGCAAATGTTTCATTATTTCAATTTTATTTTTCTTTTTTTTAATTCATTCTCTACACTTTTCACTTATTAGTTGCTATTTTTGTTGTATTTTTTTTTTAATTTTGAAGCAAAAAAAAACAAGATTTCAGTGAAATTCATTTTAATTCTCTACTTATTTTCCATTTTCAATTTTTTTCTTTCTATTTTCGTTATCATTCCCAAAACATCATCATTCATTTGTACGTTCGTTTATCATGAGCATGCTGAGCTGCTGCTACGCTTTTATTCTGTGTGTTCTATTTACCGCATTGATGCATTTTTCCGAAATATAAGAGTTTTTTTTCACTTTTTTGTTGTTGTTGTTGCTGAAATATGCAACGTACAACGTGTTGGAATACAATTTCGCTGTAAAACTATGCAGTTTTACTTACAGTGGCAACATCTGCCTGTGCTCTATGCAATGGCTAAACATTTGAATTTAATTTGTAGAAAAATTGTGAATGATGTGGACTTTAATATGAGCTACACATCTAATACGCTTAAATACCATTCGTGTTCAAAAGATTTTATTTGTTGCAGATACGTTTATTACCACTCTTTCGTTAGATTTTGCCCTGCCTTAGCAGTTTCTTCAAAAGTTTACATCACTTACCTCCTGTAGGTTACATCGTCCTCTACGCCGACATCTGCTGATCCTCAGATGAAATACATGCTCTATTGTATTCTTCCTGAGCAACATGATCCAGTCAGCGGAGTAGCTGGATGAACGATATCCATGTCGTTGAGGAGCTCATACATCTCATTATGGGTTCGCATATGAAAATCACCACCAACTCGTAGTGTACTGAAGATATTGTGTAAAAGTTTTCTTTCGAATACTCTCAGGGCAGTTGCGTTGGTAAATAACAGTGACTATATTACCGCCTCATAGAGCGAACAGGAATGAGCAATTTTTTCAGGATTGGTTTCACAAAATATAGATCTCTGCTACCAATTGCGAACTGGTACTGGGCTGAAGATCTTTTATCAATATGTAATAGCGTCCTAGCTTTCGCCAATAGAGAACGAAGCACGAGTGGGATAAGTGACCTGCAGAGCTTTGCCTTTATCGCACAATATCGGCCTCTGCTACTTGATTGGCTATTGAGGCCATACTAGATTCCTTTACAAAGTCGACGGTGTGTGGTAACTGGAATGCCATAAGCCGCTCCGCTGTGCTTGTCGACAATATCTACTTCTGTTCGCCTTCATTTACTGTCAGGCCCATCTAAGCTGCATAAAGGCAGCGGTAACATATCGTTTGGTACGCCCAAAGATGTCGATATCGCTGTCGTAGATGTACACAATGAATTTGAGATTTTTATAAGCAATCATGCCATTCCGATGAACGACTTTGAAAAGGTCACATGATGTGGGATCTCCTTGCCTGAGGTTTGTTCCTACTTTGAAGGAAATGCAAGGGGTTGCTCAAAGTCATACTACCCAGCCTTATCAGCTTCACAGAAATACTAAAATTACGCCAAAAACGCTATCTTATTGAGCAGCTTTTTAGTCGACAAAAAGATGGTGTGAGTCGTATTAGTTTTCATGGAAGTTCTCCATGATCTGAACTGTGAATATATGAACGAGAGAGTGAACTTGCCAGATCTGAAGCCGCTTGAATAAAGCTCAATGAATTGTGGAAAATGCTTTAGATGTCGAGGACTACTGGGCCATATGATGGAAAAGAACCTTACCAGAGCTATTTTGCATGGCGCAACTATTGTCCATTATGTTCTGGTTAACAGATTTTCTTTATTTTTCTCAAAGTGACTTTAGTTAAGTGGTTTAGGTTTTAATAGTTTCTAAGTCCCTGTTCTTAGCTCGGAATATTTCATTTAAATTTCACAAGAAATTCTCGGTGTTATTGTAAATTCTTAACTTACATGGGGGCACTTTTACCTTACACTTTTGCACCTGGGGTTTTAAATCTTTCGCATCTGAACTACATTGAGTGAAGGAACTTGGAATGGATGGAGAATGGATCACCTTATGACTCAATTTGAATAAATTTCAGAGACAGTATAAATTTTGCTATGCCCAATTTAAAATCTAAACGACCAAATTTTTTCGTGCACACTTCTTACCTAACATGTCGGATTTAAAGCTAATTTTATCTTCATATTAGGAAAAGAACGTTCAAAACAATACTCAGATTCAAATATTCTTAGGGAATGAAACACATTCGTTATGCGACACTGTTTTAAAGGGGCTTCAGAACGATCGATATGGGCAGAGAAAGGCTAAAATGTAGTTTTGTCAGAAAGGATCCTGTCACTAAGTAATTCTCAGATAATATTCGTACTTCTGGGTATTTTAGACCTCCAATTGCTGCCTTTAATTTCAACCTTAATACGTCTTTGCTGTTAGTATTAATCGGGTTCTGAAAAAATATGCGACCAAATTTGTCCATGCACACTCCTTAATTAAGGTAGGATATTACTACCACTTGTTACTGAGTAATTCTCGGATAATATTCGCACTTTTTTTGCATTTTAAACTTCCACTGCTGCGCTTAATTTCAACCTTAAGTCTTCGCTGTTGGTATTAATGGGAATCTGAAAAAATATGAGACCAAATTTTTTAATGCACACTCCTTAATTTAGGTAGGTACCCCTTATCACTGAGTAATTCTCTGATAACATTCATACTTCTGAGCATTTTAGACTTCCAACTGCTACGCTTATTTTCAACCTGAAGACTGCGCTGTTGGTATTAGTCGGGATCTGAAAAAATACGTGAACAATATTTTCCATGCACCCTCATTAATTCAGGTCGGATATTCCCCTTGTCACTGAGTAGTTCTCGGTTAATATTCATACTTCTTGGCATTTTACTCGCTGTTGGTATTAATGGGGATCTGAAAAAATACGACACCAAATTTTTTCATGCACTCTTCTTAATTTAGGTAGGGTGTTACTACCACCTGTCACAGAGTGTTTCTTGGATAATATTCGCACTGTTGGGCATTTTACTTTGCTGTTGGTATTAATCGAGATATAAAAAAAAATATTTGACCAAATTTTTTCATGTACACTCCTTAATTCAGGTAGGGTATTACTACCACCTGTTACAGAGTAATTCTCGGATAATATTCGCATTTCTGAACATTTTACTTCGCTGTTGGTATTAAGGGGGATATAAAAAATATGTGACCAAATTTTTCCATGCACACTCCTTAATTCAGGTAGGGTATAACCACTTGTCATTGATTAATTCTCGGATAATATTCACACTTCTGTGCATTTTATTTCGCTGTTGGTATTAATCGGGATCTGAAAAACTATGTGACCAAATTTTTTAATGCACTCTCCTTAACTCAGGGAGGGTATTACCACTTGTCACTGAGTAATTCAGTGATTCGCACTTCTGTGCATTTTACTTTGCTGTTGGTATTAATCGGTATTTAATAAAATATGTGACCATATTTTTCCATGCACACTCCTTAATTTAGGTAGGGTATTACCACTTGTCACTGAGTAATTCTCGGATAATATTCGCAGTTCTGTGCAGTTTACTTTGCTGTTGGTATTAATGGGGATCTGAAAACATATGTGACCAAGTTTTTTCATGTACACTCCTTAACTGAGATAGGGTATTACCACTTGTCACTGAGTAATTCCCGGATAATATTCACTCTGTTTATTAATCGGTATCTAAAAAAAATATGTGACCAAATTTTTTCATGCACACTCCTAAATTCAAGTAGGGTATTACCACTGCTACTATGTTTGCTTTTGCGTTTACTTTTCTTGCTACAAAATCAGTTTTTTTTTCTCTTCTCAATTTCATTTTTCAAAACACTTTTTAATTGTTTTCAAGTGCTTTTTAATTTCCAACTTTATTATGAAGTTTTTTCTTCTTTTTTTCTCTTCTTTACTCGCTATTATACAGAAAGTGGCTTAGTAGCCGTAAGTGAACATTTTTTTAAATTAATTACTACTCCGGAGTATTGTATTCAAGCACCCGCGAGTGCCTATTCAGAGTTGAAGAAAAGAAGATGAAACATTGTCAGATTAAATTGATTTCAATATGTTTGTTCACTTGAAAATTACCAAGTAATGTTGGCCATATTTGGTTGAATATTTTATTCTTTTTATTGAATATTTATGGTGACCACATAAATTGTTCCATTGGCCACCTTAAATTCATGAAAATTATTGAATAGTGAGTAGAATGTAGTTTGTTTTAGCATTTCTATGCTTTCTGTATATAAATTTTCATAAATTTTGCGATTTTGCAAAAGAGTTCAAAAAAATTTGTATAAAAACAACCGTGGGCTCTAGGGTCTAGTAAAAATTATAACAAAAAAATAAACGCAGTTTTTCTTTACAGAAAATTCTTATTTGAATTAATTTTCCAAAGAAACTCTTTGCTATCCAATCTGACATTAATACTTACTTGCTCTGATTGGATATTATAAGCCTTTAGTCAGGTTTAGAACCTCTCATGTGGTATGTATTAATTTTATCCATGAGTGGCGGCACCTAGAGTTTAATGTCGGCTTCGAACGGCTGATTTCTTAAGGAACTTTTCATGGCAATTTTATTTATACACACAGTTTTTGATAGAAGACTATTGAGAGGAAGAAATATTAATTTTAATATTTCGTTTTGTTCGAGATATTTTAGCACGGTTTTGAACCACTGGCTCGCGGCTAATAAGCTAACACACTACCAACTAGACTACTAGACTTCAAGTATGGTATATTGCAGTGTTCAAATGTCTGTCAAAGCTTCTCTAAGTGAAACACATCCGGAATTTTCCTAACATACATACATTATCGGCTTCAGTCAGGATTACGACCTAGCTTCTCACACCACTTATGTTCTGTAAGTTATTTTTATAGATTTCAGTTTAAAGTCGACTCCGAATGACAGATTTTTGGGAAAATTTTTCTTGGCAATTTTATATATTTATATGAGAGGAAGTCGCCTACCAATTTTTTTTTTTTTCGTTTTTCGATTTGATCAAGTTGTCTGACCTAGAGTTTGAATCGTAGCCTTACGTCTAATAAGCTAACCCACTACCTACTAGACTACGGCTTGCATGCTTGATGGCATTGATTATGTTGGGTTTGAGAACCACTATGGTTTTTGATTTATTCGCATGCCCCTGTGACTTAAAAGAACCACACAAAAAAGAGTCTAACAGAGCTCATTGGCACGATCTCGGTAGCCAGTTCACATCAACTACACGTGAGATGACCATGCTCTCAAATCACTTGTAAAGAATATTCAATGTCGCGTGAGCTGGATGGTACATGGTGTTCTTGCTTCGGCAGAACATATACTAAAATTGGAACGATACAGAGATACAGATTAGCATGGGCCTGCGCAAGGATGACACGCAAAATTTTGTTTGTATAATTTGAAGTCGCCGTGGTCTAGTAGGTAGTGTGTTGGCTTATTAGACGAAAGGCCCGAGTTCAGATCGCAGGTCAGACATCAAAACGAAAATATGAAAATATTTTTTCGGCGACTTCCTCCCAGCAGATTTCTGGCAAAAACTCTGAGAGTGAAAATTGCCATGAAAAGCTTCTCAAAAATCTGTCGTTCGGAGTCGACTTTAAACTGTATGTCCCGCTACTCATGTATAAAATTAACGCACACAACACGAGTGTTGTGAGAATCTAGGACGTAGTACAATGGGTGAATTCGATCTCCGGGTACTGTACTTGTCACAGTTGACAAGTACACGTCCTCTAACCTAACCTAACCTAGAGCCATTCTGTTGAAACCACATGTCGTTGATGTGCAGATCATCCAATTCACGCTAAAAGAAATTGGTAATCATTGAACTGTAGTGCTTGCCATCGATAGTGATGGTCTGGTGATGGTAATGATGCTGGAAGTCCAAATTCAACATCAAACAGTGAACTTTTGAAAATACTCTGGATACTCTGGGATCTTATGCGGATTGTTATCGTCCCAAAGTTCGACAGTTTTGTGTGTGTGTTCACGTACTCATTCATCTAGAAATGGTTTTTCTCCTTCAAGATGATTTTCCTATGAAAATTAAGGACAGTTACCCATTAGCCTATGTCTATGGGGCTCATTGTGATGTGGCAAAACAGATTGAATAAATAACAACTTGACAGATAAGTCTTCCACAAGATGACTCTTATTAACTAACAAAGTTAGCAAGTCCCTATGGGTAGACCTATTTATAACTTTACAATTCCTGTTTAATTTCCTTGCCAATGGAAACCCTTTCTTTGTACGCTCTTTCAGTGTTAAAATCAATTATGAGAAGATCAAAGGAAAACAACTAGTGGCTGGCTTATCATTAAAAAAATATATATAGAGAATGAAATGAAGTTGGTGAAGTGATTAATATCATTCTCTAAAGATGTTTCATATTTTGAAGCATCATAATACACATGTTAATTGGCGCATAATTTAAATTTTAAACGTTTAACGTTTATTATCAACAAGAATCTGTTGAGGCTGCCACTAAAGTCGCTGCTATAAAGGAGGAGTGAAGGATGATTTGCTTTTCAATTCATTTTTACAATTTTAATCTTTAAATAACAATAATAACAATAAGAAGAATAAGAAGAAAAATGTATTCAATTCTATTTAAAGAGACAGAGAGAGAGAGTCTCAAGTCTGCTGCAAGTAGGCTGACTATCTGACAGTTTGTCAATATTGATTGCACTCACTGGTGATGATGGTTTATTAAAGTGGATAAGCATTGTAATTTAACATTCATAGTCTCCTCGTATAAGCTTAAGTTTATTAAATTCCATGCCTTTTCTTATTATTATAATCTTATGGCAACATCATCATTGTCTTTAATTAAAACAAATGCTCAAGGAAAATAGTTCAAGCGGGGGGGTAAAACATTCAAGAGTACTTTAAGAATAAACAAACGAATGAAATTAGAATTAATGGCTTGAAGTCAGTCATTACGCATAATGCTGCGTAATTTGTAAACACACTGACAAATAGTTACGAGTGCTACAAAATTATAACAAACTAGGTTAAGAAGATAGGGAGCAGCAGCAGTTGTATTTTAAATTCCATGCATATTTTCAAAAGAATTTTAAAGAAAAAAACTCTTTTTAAACAGTACAATATAATTTTTTTTAGGGAATTGAAAACTGCCGATCTGGCAAGGTTACCAGCCGTTAAATACTTTTCAGCTGACGGTCATGTTGCTTTCTGTCAAATTAGTTGTGGGCACAATCCACATGAGATCAGAGAGCGTCCAATAGGGGGATTAGCAAACTTTGTTAGTTGATAACGGCCATCTTGTGGTAGCTTTATCTGTCAAATTAGTTGTCATTTACTCAGTCTGTTTTGCCAAATCACAATATATCCACAGACAAGGATGTGTGTTCGCTAAATAGACTCGAGAGTAGCTGGCAACTGACCATATTAAGGTCATTCTAGGCATTTCGAAAAATTCACTGTTTAATGTCGATTACGGACTGGCGGTGCCATCAGTCCATACTTTTTTGAGGACGACATTGACCAGGCCATCACTGTCGATGGCAAGCACTACAGTTCAATGATTACGTACGTAATTGGCCATTACAAGCTTTCAGTCAGGATTACGTCCTAGCTTCTCATACCACTTATGTTGTGTGCCTTAATTTTATACTTGAGTAGCGGGACCTACAGTTTAACGTCGACTCCGAACGACAGATTTTTGAGAAACTTATTCATGGCAGGTTTATTTACTCTCAGAGCTTTTGCCAGAAATCTGCTAAGAGGAGGTCGCCGAGGAAATATTTTTTTTTCATATTTCGTTTTGATGCCCGGGCTTTATGTCTATCTACTAGACTACGGCGACGATCTGTCAAATTAGTTGTCATTTAATCAGTCTGTTTTACTAAATCACAATTAATGTGTGTTTGCTAAATAGGCTCTAGAGTAAATGGCAACTGACCCAATTTCATGGCAAAATCATCTTTAGCGAAGAGATCTATTTCTAAATGAATGGGCACGTGAACAAACAAAATTGTTGAATTATGGGAGGATACCAAATCACATAAGATCAGAGATTATTCAAGGCATTTCGAAAAGAATATAATTTTGTTAGGGATTTCAAAACCACTGGTCTGGTTACAATTGTTTTCTGTCTAAACAAACAAAATTATCAAATTTGGAACGATAACAAACCGCATGAAATTTAAGAGCAAGGATGTCTTTACGGAGGTCTGGCTTCGCCTATTACTGGCGTAGCTCCCAAACTTTTCAAAAAGCAAATTGATTGTCTTGAGGTTTGCTTTCGCTTCCTGCTGGCGAACTTGAAACATTTCAAAACAGCGATAATTACCATACCTGAGTACATATATGTTTTATCTCTTTTCTGCGTGTATGAATACTTTTGTATCGGACTATAAAATAACTATGACCGGTTCAATGGATTCACGTGGTTTATAAAATAGTTCGAATGTGCTTGAATCTTTTTGTAAAACGGCATAGGAATGACATCTATTGACAGTTAGTTTTATCTCTCATGTATGTGTTTCATTGATTCGATTGACTCGAATCATTCATCAAAATTTACAGTCTTAGTTGTTGTTGCATTTACAACAAAAGAAAAAAGACACATAAGCAAAAAAAGACAGAGCAGCAAGCAATGCAAACACACAACCTTTTAGTGAGTATTTTAGTGTTCGTAGGCGAATCATACTTATTTTGTAATTCTTGTAAATGTTGCGTTATGGGGAGTCGAAATCAACAACATCATACGTGTTGTTAAGTACGAATATGACAAGTACTTCAAGCTTTGAATATGAGTAGAGGTTCCATGATTTTAAAATAAGTATGAATGCGTATGCTCAACATTTTCATCAGGTTTAAAGTAGTTTTTTAAGGTCAGCTGTTCTATAACGCAGTTTTATCATGAAGATTTTTATTTAGCTTCTACTCTTTTTTGTCAGATCTTTGGTGTGTATTACAGGTGTCCCTCGTATAACGCGGTGGTTACGTTCCAGGAAAATTCCGCGTTATGTAGCTAACTTCTAACTGTAATGATATTTTTTTAACTCATCATTGATGTTTTGAAAGCAAAAACGGGTAATACCCAAAATTGTAATTCCCAGGAACGCATGACAAACTGTGTAAGTCAAAAATAAAAAGCATTGCCATTTTCAATTTCACGTTATACAAGGCGAAATTTCGCGTTGTAATGCAACTGTGTTTTTTTTAATTCGAGTTATATCGAAAACGCATTGTAGAAGTACCGCGTTATACGAGGGAGACTTGTATTTATTAGAGTAGCCATTATCATATCGAACTATAACTATGAGGTGGACACACAATACCCTTTTCGCTCTGGTTATTAACAAAATGTCTCATGTTTATTGGTGCCCACTATACTAGTGAGATTTAAGCTCAAATTTATTTCTCCACTCTGCATGACAATAAGTTTTTTTTTAATCGACCCTCGTTAATTTCCTTTATTTTCTGACATTCCCTAGGTTTTTCAAATATTTTTTTTTACGAATTTTTAGGAAACAAGTGTTTAACTGGAGTATTTAAACGACTTGTTAAGAAAATGCTTTGCAATGTACTTCCTTGGCAAATGCAATGCATTATTAATGCGGCCCTTTAAACGGCATTGTGGCCCAGACATGGTCGTTCGGTCAGTATTCCATATAATTGTTGTTGTTGTTGTTGTTGTATGAGAAAGTAATGATAATGATTAATATTCCTGTCATGTTAAATGTGATAATGGTTTTTCCTACATTTTCCGCTGCTGCTGTCATTCATTCTATAGTAGGTCTGGTCTGATGTCTTCTATTGTTAAAAAGTTCTTTTATCAAACAACACCTGCTAAAACGTTTAATTTTTTTTCTTTCTTAGAAAGAAGGGAAAATGACTTTTAAAAGGGAGGTAGAAAAATCTATTGTCTTATTAATAAATACACTGTTTCCTAACGTAATACTTAATACTTGACTACGCATTACATGCATTAAGTAAGGCATTCCGGTTTAGCCATAAATTAATTTCAATGTAAGATACAGGGTCATCCATCTAACGTCTTTTTTTCAACTAGTGCTTATTTCGTGAATGGTAACACTTAGCTCATGTCTGATTTGACAGATAATTAGTTGTATCCTTCCGCTGAACGAATATGGTTGTGTATACGCTTGAACAACGCTGGGAAATATGGCCTGCGATAGACTTACAGAAGATGCCGATTTTGGCAAAAAAAAAAAAAAATCATCTTTTCAGATGAAGCTCATTTTGATCTTGGCGGGTATGTAAGCAAGCATAATTGTCGTATTTGGGGCACAGTAAACCCGCACGCATACATTGAAAAGCCGACGCACCCAAAGCGAGTCACTGTTTGGTGCGGATTTTGGTCCACAGGCATAATTGGGCCATTTTTCTTCGAAAATGAACAAGGAGTGGCCGTTACAGTCAATGGCGATCGTTATCGGGCCATGTTGAACGAATTTTTGTTCACAAAAATTGAAGAGGAGGATATTGGCAACATTTGGTTTCAAGAGGACGGCGCTACGTGCCACACAGCCGAAGCTACACTCGATGTTTTGCGCCCTGTTTTTGAAGATCGCATTATCAGCCGCACAGCTGATGTCGTTTGGCCACCTTGGAGCTGCGACTTGACACCGATTGGACTATTATTTGTGGGGTGCCGTCAAAGATAAGTGTTACGCCGACAAGCCAGAGACAATTGACGCTTTAAAGGACAATATTCGTGAAGCCATTGGTGAAATACAGCTGCACACAATCGATAACGTGCTTAAAAATTGGACCAATCGTGCAGGCTACTGCATGTCCAGCCGAGGCAGCCATTTGAATGAAATTATTTTCCATTATTAACCGGAAGGATTGTACTTTCAAATAAAAAAAGAAATTTGAGAAAATATTCAGTAGTTTTTTTTTTAAAGCATTTTCAAAAAAAAAAAAAAAGTTATTTGACGGACCCTTTACTTGGGAAATGGTGTGTTTTCCTTTAAGCATTACATTGTATGGTGTTGTTATTGTTGTTATTGTCTAGGCAAGCCGCCAGTCTCATTTAACAATCTAATCATCAATCTGTCTAACCAACCAACCAAACAGCCAGCCAACCAAGCAGCCAGCCGTTTAAAATCATAATCAACAACGTTTCAAGCTTTTGAAAAGAAGAATAAAAGTTTTCCTTTTTTTTGTTGAAAAGAAATCTATTTTTCATTTTAGAAAAGAAAAGTTTTTTTTTTATTCAAAACACATGCATACACACACAAACTCACACACCCCGAAGTGTTGTTGGTTGGTGGCTTAACGATCTCATTGTGATTTGTTGCGCTTGTTTCTTAAGTCTTTCGTTATACATGTGTTCAGCAACATGTACACACACATGTGCGTGGCCTCTACATAAATGTTGAAAAATCTTTGTTAATCATTAAAATGTTTAATAATTATGAGCTGCTTTTCTAAACAATTACATACGTTTCACATCTTCTTAAATGCAATTGTAATGCGTCGTTCTATTCAATTGTGTTGTTAAATTGCCGACTTAATGTTCCCGGCGTTTTGTTTTTGGTTTTTTTTTTTTTAAGCCTCCAGTTAGAGAGGAGATTATTTAAGACGTAAAGAATTTCAAATGAAAGTTTCAACATTTAGTCGTCTTTCATTTATCAAAGCAAAATGCAGTCGGTGCAGTTGTTTTTTTCTACTTCTTCTTCTATTATTCTAAATGTAAGCTTTTTGTATTGTTATTAATAAGAATCGTTAAAAATTAAAAAAACAAAAAACAATAGAATTTTCAAATCCATTTCACTTCAATAGAAATACTCTCCAGGTTTCTATTAGCAAAGCATTGTTTCGATTTGTTTTGAATTATCAAGTGTGGCCAACTAGTAACATCTGCTCTTTAAAAATAGCCACAGTTTTCAACAATTAATACCTTACCGAACTGTTTAGTCGTCGCATTGCTGTTGTGAACAAATTGTTGGCTACTCTTAGGGCCATTACTACAACTTGCCGTTAAACTTGGGTTTAGTTAAAGGTACCTTTAGCTAAAGGGAACTTTAAAGTTAGATGAAGTGCCTCTACAACACCTCTTTTTTTCAGTCGAGTCCAATGGTGATATTTCAATATTTCTTTATCATAGACGGTGACCATATGCTTATCTTTTCTTTCCAGAGACTCGTATTGAAGCCTACAAAGACAGGGTGAAATGAAAGTGCCTCAGCTCTCATTTTGCCATACATTTACACGAACTCATTTCCTGCGTGCCCTCCCACTCCCATAAGAAGTAATTTGTTTCTGAGTGACGAGGTTCTTAATTGATACTTAATTGACTTATTATATCGGTCGGGCCTTCCAACAGAAACTTCTAAACTTTGACAATTGATAACGGGCATCTTGCTGAAGCAACATCTATCAAATTAGTTGTCATTTGTTTAGTCTGTTTTGTCATATCCCCACGGGTAAATATAGCGACAACACGTGCAAATAATAAAATTATTTCCTCAAAATGTACCGCGCGCTTCATCTGCAGCGATGATGTTCCTTTCTGTCCATGAACCAAGAAAATTGTCGAATTTGAGAAGATAAATAACTTTTTTTTTTTGAAAATGCTTTAAAAAAAAACTACTGAATATTTTCTCAAATTTCTTTTTTTATTTGAAAGTATAATCCTTCCGGTTAATAATGGAAAATAATTTCATTCAAATGGCTGCCTCGGCTGGCCATGCAGTAGCCTACACGATCGGTCCAATTTTTAAGCACATTATCGATTGTGTGCAGCTGTATTTCACCAATGGCTTCACGAATTTTGTCCTTTAAAGCGTCAATTGTCTCTGGCTTGTCGGCATAACACTTATCTTTGACGGCACCCCACAAATAATAGTCCAATCGGTGTCAAATCGCAGCTCCGAGGTGGCCAAATGACATCAGCGCAAAACATCGAGTGTAGCTTCGGCTGTGTGGCACGTAGCGCCCTCCTGTTGAAACCAAATGTTGCCAATATCTTCCTCTTCAATTTTTGTGAACAAAAATTCGTTCAACATGGCCCGATCGCCATTGACTGTAACGGCCACTCCTTGCTCATTTTCGAAGAAAAATGGCCCAATTATGCCTCTGGATCAAAATCCGCACCAAACAGTGACTCGTTTTGAGTGCGTCGGCTTTTCAATGTATGCGTGCGGGTTTTCTGTGCCCCAAATGCGGAAATTTTGCTTGTTTACATACCCGCCAAGATCAAAATGAGCTTCATCTTAAAAGATGATCGGCATCTTCTGTAAGTCGATCGCAGGCCCACTTAGCGAAGCGAAAACGCATTGGATGGTCAATTGGCTTCAACTCCTGAACCAATTGGACTTTGTATGGCGTCATACCAAGGTCTTTATGCAAAATTCGTCTCAATGATGTCTCCGAAATGTTCAATTGTTGAGAACGACGGTGAATTGATGTTGATGGCGCTTCACGCACACTTTCTGCCACAGCAGCAATATTCTCGGGTGCACGCACTGTTTTTGGCTTTTCACGCTTTGGTTTATCGATGAGGATGCCAGTTTCTTTCACTTTTTTCACAAGATAACGAACATACGGAGCTGACGGTGCTTCTCTTCTTCCAAAATCCGTACGCAATTTTCGCACACATTCTGCAACACTACCATGATTTTCAAAGTAATGTCGCAATATTTCCCAGCGTTGTTCAAGCGTATACACCACCATATTCGTTCAGTGGAAGGGTAAAACTAATTATCTGTCAAATCAGACATGAGCTAAGTGTTACAATTCACGAAATAAGCACTAGTTGAAAAAAAACGTTAGATGTGTTCTTAAGTATGAATATTATTAGTACTTCAAAGTTCGAATATGAGTAGAGGTTCCATGACATTGAAATAAGTATGAATGCGTATAAGTACCAGTAATTATGAGTATGATACCGTTTTGATACCGTTATACTTTTTCTAATAAGGTTTTCTCAGTTTGTAGTCACATACTTCGCTCACATCAGTCGCCTACATTTTTAAGTACATGTGTCAATCGTTAAGCCATAATACCTTGAATTTAGCGGAAATTTTTGGAATGAAGATAACTTTTAAGAGATCTCTAATCACTGTTGGATTAAGAATAACGATTTAGTTTTTAAATTTACAAAAAATTTTTGTTGTTGAAATTATTTTGTGTACGTGAAGATAAATTCGAATTTAAATATCAAAGATGCAAACCCACAATTTTAGCAGAGCCACTCTTGCCTCTTACAGGGTAAACTTTGCTATTAACAGAGCACTGTTAACTGTTTAACAGTGGCAATAAGTAGATTAGTCTTCTATTTTGCAATTATTGCAGATTATTGACATGAACTATAATTCTCATTATGATCAATATTATTTGTGAAACAAAAGTGTTGAAATCTAAAGGATGGTTGGAGGGATTAGAGGACGAAAATTTTCTCAGTTCTCAAAATTAGTCCAGCTATCCCACTACCACGGTTCGAAAGAGGATTCTCGGGGCTACCATTTGCATATATGTAGTCTGTATGATGTACTATTTCTTTTATGTTCCAAAGTGGCCACTGATCTTCTAGAGAGTTTTCAAGCAAAAAACTGATATTTTTGAAGCAAATTTTCTTAATATTATATCACTTGATATGTGACCATATTGCTGATTATATTAAGAGGCCTTGGAACCTTCCTTTGCATATACTATGGTACTCATGGACCTAGAGTTTTGCCCAAAATTAGCTCCTAAACAAGCGTGCTTGTGCAGTTAGGTACTGTTAAATAGCTAACAGTGCTCTGTTAAAGGCAAATTTTGTTCTGTTAGGGGCAAATTTTTGTCTGTTAATGCCAAATATGGCGCTGCTAAAATTTATGGATTGCGTCTTGGATTTTCAAATTCGAATTTATCTTCATACAAATGAAATTATTGAACTACCCTCCTGCCCAAGTCAAATCGTGGAATTTTGCATGAAATTTGTTAGTTTACATGATAAACATTTTTTTTTATATATTTTTTTTTGTAACTCCATGTGGCAAAATGTTCGACTTGATCTGTTTTTCTAACCCTTTTGTGGACTTTAAATTCCCATAAAAAATTGAGAGAAAACAAAACTGAATTTTATAGTTTTAAATTTAAATGCCCAACATTTTTATTCGCCTCTAAAAAATTTAGAAAAGTATAAAAAAGAAAAATATTTTGCAAGGGAAAAAGTACTAAAATTACTCACCATGTGAATGTAACATAAATGCGTAAAAATGAATCCCTCTCCCGTATGTCAATAAACCCATTTTATTTCCGCAATGAAGGTCGAAAGTATATTTTTTATTTTAAAAAAATTTTTGCGGTTGAGTATTACGATTGTGATGCTGATGCTGCTGCTGATGATGATAACGCTGATGAGTTTTTTGAAATGAACCAATAATTTTACGACCAATTTCCATTAGAGAACTTAAGAGGAACCTGACGATGGCTGTTCTTTCAAACGTGTGGTTAAAAGGAAACTGTGCGGCGAACGAATTGAATAGAAGACGCGTGCGCTTGTTTTTTAAACTAAAATTTTTTAGTACTATTTTATGAGGTACTTAAAACCCATACTACACGTAAAACATGTGTGTGTGAGTACACTCGCATATTTTTTTTAAATCGTGAATATAAAAAAGTGAAAAATTTACTTGAATTGAAAAAAGTGCTCTTATGTTCTACTTTTTTTAATTCAGTCACTTCAGCACAACCTCTCTTAGTGCCTTTGAAAGTTTACCTAAATCTGGTAACTAGAAAACAGTCCTCAATCTTGAAGCCAGTGAGATTGAATTTCATTTTAAACCTCGTCTCGATCTGATCGCTAACGGAATAATATCAGTATTCTTCTGTTATTTTTTCCCCAAAATTAAGACACTTTAAGTTGACGTATATTGGACTCAAACATTTGTACTGAAAATCCCTCGTATATTTGACTCAAACATTTGTACTTGAAATCCCTTTTAAAATAATAAATTAGACTTGAAGAATATCTTAATTTCGGCTGAAACCAGTTGCTGTGGCTTATAAGTAAAATAAAAAAATAAAATGAAGTACCAAAAGTACTTTTTATAAAGTATCATAAAGTCATCTTTTTAATCAGGTTAGATCTTTTGAATCTAATAGGACTTTCGTATCCCAATACTGTCAATTAAGTTGATGTAACTAAAGAAAAAATGTTTAAAAAAAGTACTTTTTTCAAAGAGTGAAAAAGTACCTTTTTTAATCTCCACTTTCTAAAGTATTCCTTTCCTTTCATATTCCTATGAAATATCAGGGAAAGGACAAAGTACTTTCGGTAAATTATTAAAACTTACTTTTTGTAAAGTACTAAAAACAGTTCTTTGTAAATAAATGGAAATAGGGTTTGGTAAACTGTTAAGTATTTTTTATAAAGTATCAGGTATTTTTGTTTCATAAAGTAAGCAATTTGTTTTTGTTAAGGGCCAAAAAGTACTTTTTGTAAACTATAGAAATGCGTTTGGTAAAGCACCAAAAACAATTCTTTGTAAATAGATGAAAACAGTTCTCGTGGTGTATTAAAAAGTACTTTTTATAAATATGTAATAAAATGACTTCCAATAGAGAGTAATAATTGCTTGAAATAAGAGTATAAAAAAGATCTTTTTATAAAATATAGAAAAAGTACCTTAATAAGCAATTAGAAATAAGATCAATTGAGCCCATTTATGGAACATGCCTTAATTTTATACTTGAGTGGCGGGACCTACAGTTTAACGTCGACTCCGAACGATAGATTTTAAGAAACTTTTTCATGGCAGGCTTATTTACTCTCAGAGAGTTTTTGCCAGAAATCTGTTGAGAGAAAGTCGCCGAAAAAATTTTTTTTCATATTTCACTTTGATGTCTTGCCTAGGGCTCTAATCCGGGCTTTACGTCTAATAAGCGAAAACACTACCTGTTAAACTACGGCGACTATTTTTGTAGTGTTGTTGGTATATATTTGTTTACTTGTTTACCATTTTTATGCTGGTGTTGGTTGTTGTATTTTTGTTTGCTTGTTTACCATTTTTTTATGCTGGTGTTTGTTGTTGTATTTTTGTTTACTTGTTTACCATTTTTTTTTTATAATGATGTACGTACGTACTTTTTATAACACTTTATACAAACTGGCCCATCTCTAATGATTAATTGGTGGTGGACCACAATGAAAATAAAAAGAAGAAGAAAAAAACAGAAAAAATTCACTCATTTGTAAAGAAGTGCAAAGAGTAAAACGCCTCTGTTGTATTTTTACTTATTCGCTTATGCATTTGTTTTTTTTTTTTTTGTTATTGTTTTACATTTTCAACCAACTACTTGAGTAAAAAACAAAAATTTGTTGTTTTTCGCCGTTTGCCTTGAATGCATCATTCTTTAGCCAAGCATGTGTCCAGCCACCATCACCATCACCATCGAGCTCATATGGTTATGGACCACAAACTTCTGTAACATGTTTGTTTGACTATTGTTGGACGATTCTTATTTCACATGAAATCAACTCAACCATAATATGCCAAATATGAGCATTAAATAAAATCAACAACAACAATAAGACGAAAAAACGGAACAACTCACACATGCTTAAACAACATTGATTATCCATTGATTTGACTCTTTTTACAGTTGACTCTCTGTTTACTCTTTTAAATACAATTTTTTTTTTCTTGCTGATGTTGTTGTGTATGTGTTGTGTACTTTTCTCATTTGATTTCAAATAATCAAAGAATAAATTTGTGAGTCTTCTAATAAAAAAACACACACACACATATATACATATTAATGTACTGCATAACTTGAAACAACTCTTTTTTTACTTTTTTTCTTACTCTCCTTATGTTTGTTTATAAACAAAAAATATTATTGATAGTGGTAGTGGTATTTGTTTATTTCTTGTTGTTGCTGTCTTGTAATGTTAGTAATGAATTGTGTATTGAAATAAAAAACCTCTGAGTAGAGTAATACCAATACAGAATACAATTATTATTTAGAAATTGTTTTTGTTGTTTTTATTGTATATCGTTGTTACTTCTCACAGAGCACAGCACACCATTTAGAGTACGTAGACAGACACACAGGCTAGACTTAAAGATTAGTTTTTAGTTGTGGTGAGAAGCTTGTTGAGATTTGTGCTCGTTTTCTGTTTGCGCATGCATGATTTTGTTTCGTTTTTTTTCTGTAACCAAAGCTTAAAATTATTTTTTTTTAATTTCTCAAACGCGAACGCGCCTTATATTGCAATTGCAAAATATCTGTTGCCGAAAAAAAGTGAATTTTTGTAACAACAACAAAAAAAATAAATAAATTGTGGTTTAAGAAAAAAAGTAAAAGTCCCAAAAACGAAAATAAAATCTGTATAAAAAATGTGAGAAGAGAAGAAAGCCTTTTTATTCTGAAGTCATCATACTCTAAATATAGAGTGCGTGGGAAAATTAAAATTGTGTTCAAAGAGTGCAAGTGCTAGTTTGTGTATGCTTAAGTTCTAAATTAAATTGCAAAGAGAAGTTCTTTGAAAACAAAAAAAAAAGACGAAACGGAATTTTCTGCAATACAGTGTGTTACAAAAGAGAGTTGACTTATTGGCCTTGATATTTAAGAGTAATAAATAAATTTAAATTGTTATGTATAAAAAATCTCAAATTAAGATTAAAAATTCTTTCGTTTTTTTAATCAATTTAGAAGGAAATAATTTAATTTAATTTTAAAACAAATTCTTTGTGGTAATGCATAATATTTCGATAAAAAAATTTATTGCGAAATTGTTTTCAACTGATTCATGATAAAATTTGTTTTCACTGAATAGTATTTACAATACTAAAAATTTTATTGCATTTAATAAAAGCTATAAATATACATACATAATTGGCCATTACAACCCTTCAGTCAGGATTACGGCCCAGCTCCTCACACCACTTATGTTGTGTGCGTTAATTTTATACGTGAATGGCGGAACCTACAGTTTAACGTCGACTACGACAGATTTTTTAGCAGGTTTATTTACTCTCAGACAGTTTTTTCCAGAAATCTGCGGGCTTTACGTCTAATAAGCGAACACATTTATCTACTAGACTACGACGACTATACGCTTATACATTTTATTTTATTAGTCGCCATGGTCTAGTAGGTTCAAAATCAAACCCCATGTTAGACATCAAAACGAAATATAAAAAAAAAAATATTTCTTCGGCGACTTCCTCTCAGCAGATTTCTGGCAAGAATTCTGAGAATACATAAAATTAACATGAAAAGTTTCTCAAAAACCTGTCGCACGGATTGAAACGAGCTTCATTTCATGTTTGTTCTACCTTTGTCTAGTGGGAAAAATCTGTCGTGATCTAGGTGGACAGTTCGCATAACCTCCTCAAATGATCTCAAATTGCTCAAGCAAAGCATCCAATATGGCATGAGTTGTTTGGCACAAAGCGCTGTCCTGTTGAAACTATATTTCATTGGTGTCCAGGTCATCCAATTCAGATCAATGGACGTAAATAATCATCGATCTACAGTGCTTACGATAGACAGTGATGGCCTGGCCAATATCGTTCTCAAACAAATATGCAACGATGACGATGCCAGCCCAAAATCCACAATAAATCGTGATTTTTTTCGTATGCATTAGACGCTATTTGATCTTATGTGGATTGGTCGCGTTCCAAATTCAACAATTTGGTTTGTTCGCGTTTGGTTTACAATTCCGTTTATACATTGTCCTTTTTAGTACAACTCACTGCTTAAGTTCCTTTTCGCTCTTTTTAAACTTCATTTAGTTTTTGTCTGGCAACTTCTAGAACTGTCGTGTTGATCTGTTATTGTAATACTTTTATAGGCAAAATAATACTTTTTTATATTTGAATTTTGTATTTTTTTTTTATTTCTATTAACAGTCAAGTTATCCTTGATCATTAACTTGTATAAGTGTTCTTTACACTTATAAAGGGTGATTTTTTAAGAGCTATAGGAAAATTAAAAAAAAACACATAAAATTCAGAAAATTGCATGAAATCTTTATTTGAATCGATAGTACGGTCCATATAATTTAATGTTTGAAGATTATTTCATGCAAACGTTGACCGCGACTGTGCCTCAAATGGTCCATCCGCTTAGTCCAATTTTGGCATACTCTTTCCAACATTTCGGCCGTTATCTCACGAATAAATGCTTCAATATTGTCTTTCAATGCGTCAATTGAAGCGGGCTTGTCTGTATAGACATGAGCTTTAACATAGCCCCCCAAAAAATAGTCTAAAGGCGTTAAATCGCACGATCTAGGCGGCCAATTGACCGGTCCCGAACGTGAAATAAAATGTTCACCGAACTCCCCTCTCAATAAGTCCATTGTTACACGTGCTGTGTGGCATGTGGCACCGTCTTGTTGAAACCACATGTCATGCAAGTCAAGATCTTGCATTTTGGCCAAAAAAAAAGTTGGATATCATCGCACGGTAGCGCTCACCATTCACAGTTACGTTACGATTCGCAGCATCTTTAAAGAAGTACGGTCCAATGATGCCACCAGTCCATAAACCGCACCTAACTATGACTTTTTCTGGATGCATTGGTAGCGTTTGCAATGCTTCTAGCTGATCTTCACTCCAAAATCGACAATTCTGCTTATTTACGTATTCATTGAGCCAAAAATGAGCTTCGTCGCTGAACAACAATTTTTCGATAAAGAAGTGGATCTTTGGAGCACATATTTTGATAATAAAATTCAATGATTTGCAAGCGTTGTTCGTTTGTAAGACGATTCATGGTTAAATTAGAGACCAAACTGAAGATGTTTGACTGTGAAACAAAACACGAAACATGCGTGAGCTGTTTAAACCAGTGTTGCCAAAAAGATAATAGCTAAAAAATCACCATTTATTAACGTTTTCAGTTTATTCGATCAATATTTAGTAGAGTAGCCTTTATTTTGAAGCAACGTGTGGCATCTACGAGACAAAGTTCTTTGGGAATCGAGTACCAAGGGTCCCGTATTCCAAACCACAAATCGTTCAAATCTTTGCACTTTTGTTGAGCAATAGTACATGTAACATCGTTCCAGGGGGGTTTCAATCGAGCTTAAGTCAGAACTTTATGCCGACCAGTCTAAAACGAGAATGCGCTCTTTATAATATCAATCCTTTGCCAGCTTAGGCTTCTTCTTTGACTTCTGGACAATAACACGGTCCACGGTTGTTTTCTTGACACGTCGCAAATGGACATATAGATGGAAATATATAGAATTTTTCATTTTTAGAAACATTGTCAATTAAAGATCATTTTCTCTTAAATAGACTCATTTTAAAAAGTTAAAAAAAAAATTTTTTTTCTTTAAATCGTTTTTAGCTTCGAAATATAATAGAATTTAAAACCATAGCTTTTAAATAATTAATATTTCATGTGTAATTAAAATTGTAAAGACAAACAGAAACAAAAACAATACAAAATGAAAAAACTTTATGCGAAAACATCATTTTCAAGTAAAAATCGTGCAGCGAAAAAATCCGAAAATGAAACACTAAAGGCTGCAAAAGCCACATCATCACAAGCGGAAATTTATAAATACTATGAACCGATATTGGCCTATCAGCCAACAACAACTACAACATCAACAACAGCTGCTGATGCTAATGCTGTTGCTGTTGCTGCATCCACACCAAATATTAAAACAAAAGATACAAATGTTAAGTACATGCCAAAACATCCATTTGTAACGAAATTTCATAATTTGGAAGCCTATAAAAATGCGTACAACAACAGCAACAACAACAATAAGAATGTTAATAATGCAATAACGACAACGACCTTAAATAAAACAGCAGCTCAAGAGGCCTCACATGAGTTGGCAATGTATCATCATCATGATGAGACATTATCATCATCATCATCATCGGCATACTATTCTGCAATAACGGGAATGAATAATGTATATATGTTGGATCATCGACACCCTTATTTCCATCAACATATGCAAAGAATGCAACAAAACCAGAGCAACAACAGCAACAACAACAACAACAATAAATTACAATATCATCAACACAATCAATTGGTGTTACAACTTCCTCCGGCTTCAGCAACAGTCTACAATGCTAACGATGGTGATTATGATGATGATGCTGCTGATGACTATGACTATGAGTATCATGATGGTGGTGGTGGTGGTGGTGGTGATGTAGTTGATGGTGGTTCACAATATCACCAGCAACAACAACGCTTAGTTTCACCCATCTATGAAACACCACAAATGATGAATGCAAAACCACAACAGCATTATCATTCAAATAATCATAATCAGCATAATTCCAATATGAAACTAAATCGCAGCTCATCTGCCACATTAATAATGAAACCAGCACCACAACCACCACCAACACTATCATCATCGTTATCGTCATCATTAATTTCGCAAACAACTGCATCCGCAACGCCTTCACAACACAACACAACGATCTCTACTACGCAGCATTGTGCAACAACTCGCACATCATCATTATCCGCATCATCGACTGCGGCAACAGCACCAACAGCAGCAGCACCACCACTTGATGTCGTCTACAATTTGAATTATTGTAATAACTATGATCCGAATCGGCCCCCATCACAGTCTCAGGCTCAATTATCATTGTTGATGTCGTCGCCATCATCATCCGTATCGTTGTCGTCCATTTCGACTTCGACATCATCGTCGTCATCGTTGTCTACAATGCCGCGTGATAATTTGCCGTCTAAAACGGATTTTATGACCAACACCATCATATCGCCAACAATAAATGCGTATGTTTGTTCATGTTCTTTTTAATTTTAATTTTTGTATTTTTCTATTTTTCTTTTACGTTTTTCTTTCATCTTTATTTTCTATTTTTATTATTTTCCATTTTAATGCAATTGCAAGGCACTTACACGTTCGTTGATATGCATGCATGCCCTACTAGAGGCATATTGTCAAGGTTCACATTACATTGGCGTTGCGTATTATCGTCTATAACTGCAGAGCAATTTCAATGTTAGCAACATCTTAATAGGCCTCTGTAGGCTTCTCAAGTAGGTTCCTCTTTCTTAAAGCAACCATAGCGATGCCTATATGTATATAGCGGTGACATGTGTAAGATTAGTTCATCCCCAGTAGAGAGTGCGATGATACGCAATGAAATCGACAGCCATCTTTAGAACACCCCCTTAGACGATAAGCGTTTTTTTATAGCTTTACGAGCTAAAGGTTGGGAATCTTCAAAGGACATTGGTAGCCCGGCCTACCAATGTGCACGATTCGCCGCAAGACGAGAATAAGTCTTGCTGAGCGCTTGCGTACTAAACCCAACCTCGTTCGTCACACTTTCAACCATTTGCCCCAGCCGTACTTGTGTTAGCAGTTACAATCCCTGTGGATCTGCTGGCGGCAGAGCGCCGAAATCAGCTGGAAATCACATAACCGGGCACTTCAGGGAAAATACCATCTCAAAATGCCAACGACGATGGAACGATGAAGATAGAGGAAGGTGGACGGCGAGACTTATCCCGGACATAAGGCCATGGATCGGTCGGAAATTTGGAGAGGTAAATTACTACGTTACGCAGATACGGACATTTTAGGAAATATCTACACAGAATGGGCAAGACCGCCTCCCCTTACTGTCTGTCTTTACGAAGAAGGAAGGGGAAGTAATTGATGATGCAGAGCACATTGTTTTCGAATGTGTACGCTGGCAGAGCTATCGCTCTGTACTGACGTCGGAAATTGGAACGATCACGGCCGCTAACATTGTCGGTGTTATGACTGCGAGCAGAGAAAATTGGGCCTCAGTGGCGAATTACGTGGAGCGCATTCTAAGACTGAAGAAGAGAGATCTTGAGGCTGCAGAACAGGTAGGCACACCGTGATATGTGTCAAAGGAAACCGAAACGGGAACCTGGTCTAAAGGAATAGTGGAGACACTTAGATGTCTCCTCAACTTTCGACACGCAATCCGAACGCGGATATGAACACTCAGAGGCCAAAAGGACTCCACACTCCGAAGTAATACCACCGTAGTTCCGGAATGGGCACAATGAGTCCACGAGACGAGGGGGAGAATTTAGTTGGTGAAGCCCACACACGGAGGATGTGACGACTTCCTCTATGATGCGGTTAGGAACATGCACTCTTCATCGCCGTAAAAAAAAGAAAAAAAACCATTTGACCCCCCCGGGACCACAATCAAATATTACTTCGCGGCGGGTGGAGATTTAGCGAGTGCTGCCTTCGAATTCTGCTGACCTTGTTCTCTCAGCTGATCTTTGCCGCATCAATACCCTCCTTGCAAAACCACATACTGCGTTCCAATTGTCAGTTGAGGTTAACATTAGGTTAACTATATTATCGGGCGTTATCTGGGATCCTATTGTCCTCTCCAGCCAAATTCGTTGAGAAACATATTTCACCGTCTCCTTCTCATTACGGCATTCTGGGCATGCTTAATCTATGTATACTTAAGCATTCACTTGTCAATCTACCAAGTACTTTTGGTCGGAGAATTTGCCTTTTATTTGCTCATCAGTTTCTCGGTACTGGAAATTTCTGTTCGTCACAGTCGGAAATTTAAAATCCGTCACAATGAGTTTATTTAGTGAGAACAACGTGGAATCGCTAATCGCCAGATTATTGTCGTAATGAGATGCCTTAGTAATGCGACCATACTGTATCTTCTCTCAAGTTTTATAGGCTATACCTACAATGGCTACCTCCAAGTCTGTTGCACTGCCAAATTTCAGAATGTTGCCTGCCCTACCGAGCACTTGATATGCATCCTGGTGTTGTTTTTTGAAATGTGTTATAATAAATCTTTCTCAATGTCACTGAGTCTACAAGTTAGGCTCGAGACAAAAAACACACCCTGTCATAAGATCGATTACGTCAGCAATGGCAATTCCCTGCCTAGCACTTGCTAGGCATCCTGGTGTTTCTTCTTGAAATGTGTTCCAAAAAATCTTTCTCAATGTCACAGAATCGACAAGTTAGGTTCGAGGCAAAAAACACGCCCAGTGCCCTGTCATAAGATCGATTACCAAATCCTGGATAGTCTAATGCATGACTGAAAGCCCATCTTATTTTAATTTTCCATCGAAATTTTTAATTGCCTCAAATTCACTTATTTTGAGAAGACACTTTGCCTCTCGTTATCTTTCTTTACGGTAAGCATTTTTTCCTAACATCTGCTTTTACTCCACATAACGATTCGGACCCCATGACTCTCATAAAGAGCATGGAAGACTCCCTCATCGCAAGCTTGTCCCACATAACCTGCTGTCCCACTCGATTTGAGGATAGTCTTTGCCTCTCGTTATCTTCCCTTTTGTTGAGCATTCCTTTCCAAATATCTGCTACCACTCCTTATAAGTGTTTTGGCTTGAAAGCTTCCATTCTGTCAAATTTGTCCCACATGACCTGGGGCCTGTATTCTGTTCCCATACAGCCCCATTCCATTATTAATTTAACCTTATAAGAGTAGAGTGCTCGAATGACGGCGTCTTGACTCTCTGAAAGTGTTGCTACGACCTGTCTTTTCTGCCTCATATCCAAGTTGAATTGAAGACATTTTTCTAGGGCAGTGTTGTGGCGCCGTGGTATAGTAGGTAGTGTGTTGGCTTATTAGACATGAGGCCGCGGGTCAAACCCTAGGTCTGACATCATCAACAAAACGAAATATGAAAAAAATATTTCTTGGGCGACTTCCTCTCAGCAGTTTTTTGCCAAAAATTCTGGGAGAAAATAAGAAATTGCCGTGAAAAATTTCCCAAAAATATGTCGCTCAGAATCAACAGTAAACTGTGGCGCGACCCATATATTTTGTTTCCCCCATAATATCTGTTTACCGTATGATGTGTGTATTTTGTTGTTGTCTATTTGTCTTGGCTTATTGTGGTTTGTTTGTGCTTTAAGTCGCCGTAGTCTAGTAGGTACTGGGCGGGATTATTAGGGTCAGACATCTCCATGTAAACGAAATATGAAAAAAATATTTCTTAGACGACTTCCTCTCAGCAGTTTTCTGCCAAAAACTCTTAGGTTAGAAAGAAAAACATTACACTTCGAACTGTTCCCTTAGGGCACTATTGCAATTCGTTTGCTACCATTTAGATAAACTTGTTTATTACGATGGCTTTTTAGATCAACAAGTTTTTAATTTTTTTTCTTTTTTGCTTTCTGTTCTTTTTTTGTTTCTCGATTTTTATTGCCCTTTTCTTTATACGTCGCTCAACTATAATTTTGTTATTTTGGTGTGTGGGTTACACAGTTTTGATGCTGCCGATGCTGTTCATGCTGCCTGCTGGTGCTGCTGCTTGATGTCTCGCCTTGAATTTCATAAAAATAAAGTTGCACTTATGATTGCTGTTGTTGTTGTTGTTATTATAGTTGTTGTTGCTCTTATTTTCATTGTCCACTCTGTGTCTCTTTTTTAATCTTTTGATCTTTGTTATCTAGGTTTTGTTGTGTTGTCGATTGTTGATTGCAGTTGCTGTTCTGCTTTTATATCGTGTTGGATTTGAATGGATTATTTGAAATCTTTTAAAGTGAATTTGGTTTCATTGTTTAAAAATTCGTTTAAATATGAATTAAATTTAAATACAAAGTGATTCGTGTCTATAGATTTTCATTTCATGCAAATAATGTGTTGGAATAATAAAATTATTTTTCATTAAGATGTTGCAAACGATGTTTTTGGGCAAATTTTAGTTCTTGGGCAATAATTCGCACGATTTTAAATTTTCATTATTTTTTTTTTACATTTTCAAGGGGTTTCAAGCGTACAACATATTTTCCATCAACATTTTCTGAAGAGACACGTCGAAACCTAAATTAACTGTGATTGGGTATCAAATGGCTTCATGAAAGAAAAAATCTAAATTACAGTGTCTCTGCTGCTACAGAAACCCAATATAGTCTGCACTCATAAGGCAAAAATAACATCAAGGAAGGCGGGTGATGCGACCATCTGTCACTTACGTCACACACGCTAGGGCGAACAAGAGTACTGGTAACCCAATTCATGGTAAAAATATTAGACTATAGACACTGCCACTGGCCAGTTCAATCGTCCACCATCAGGCCTATTGTGGTATCCCGTTGCAACTGAAGCCTTGCAACGTGATGACTGTCTTACAAAAATATACATAAGGGGAGGGCCATTTAAAATATTAAATTTAAAAATACAAGAAAACAAAACATACGTACATACATACATACATAATTGGTCATTACAACCCTTCAATCAGGATTACGGCCTAGCTTCTCACACCACTCATGTTGTGTGCGTTATTTTTATACGTGAGTGGCGGGACCTACAGTTTAACGTCTACTCCGAACCACAGATTTTTGAGAAACTTTTTTTGCTAGAAGTCAGCTGAGAGGAAATCGCCGAAGAAATATTTTTCTTTCATATTTCGTTTTGATGTCTGTCCTGGGGCTCGAACCCGGGCTTTAAGTCTAATAAGCGAACACACTACCTACTAGACTACGGCGACTACAACAAAAGAAAAAACGGTTTGAAATTTTGTCAATTTGTACTTTTTCTTTTGTTGCGAAGCACAATTGTTCCGGTTAGGAATGGAATATTATTTCATTCATATGGCAACTGGCCTCACAGTACCTCATTCAATCGTATCAATTATTGTGCATATTTTCGAGTGTATGGGGGGTCGTATCTCGACAATGACGTCACAAATGTTGACCTTCAAATGCTTAATTGTCTCTGGTTTGTCAGCATAACACTTTTCTTTAACAGTGCCCCATAGAAAATAGTCCAACGGTGTCCAATTGCAGCTTCTTGGCGGACAATTGCCGTCACATACATACATACATAATTGGCCATTACAACCCTTCAGTCAGGATTACGGCCTAGCTTCTCACACCACTCATGTTGTGTGCCTTAATGTTATACATGAGTGGCGGGACCTACAGTTTAACGTCGACTCCGAACGACAGATTTTTTGAGAAACTTTTTCATGGCAGGTTATTTACTCTTAGAGCTTTTGCAGAAATCTGCTGAGAGGAAGTCGCCGAAGAAATATTTTTTTTAATATTTCGTTTTGATGTCTGGCCTGGGGTTCGAACCCGGGCTTTACGTCTAATAAGCGAACACACTACCTACTACACTACGGCGACTATCATCACCATTTCGGTTAATTAAGCTGCCATCAAACGTTTGACCCAATAAATCAATTGCGGCATGAGATGTATGGCAAGTTGCAGCATTCTGTTGCAATCAAACATCGTTCACATCAATACCATGAAGAACGGGCACCAAAAAAAATCGGTTATCATGCTGCGATAGGTGGCTCCATTGACCGTAATGGTTGCGCTGTCCTTGTTTTCAAAGAGATATGAACCAAAGATATCTCCGCTCCACAGGTCGCACTAAACAGTCGCACCAACAGTAATGGCTAAATTGGCTTCCGTAAGACCCCCTTATGGGATTTCTGAGTCCTAAATACGGTAGTTTTGCTTATTAACGTACCCATCGAGATGACAATGAGCTTCATTCGAAAAGATGGGTTTTTTTTTTTGACATAATCGACATCATCGTGCAGCGGATGGTCATGCAATTTCAACTCTTGAAACAATTAAACTCTGTAAGGCGTAATACTGAAATCTTTTCGTAAAATTCAACGTAAACTGGTGTTAAATTGTTCAATCCTTGAGAATGATAACGAGTTAATGTTGATGGATTCTCCTCACGCACACTCTCAGCCACCGCTTCGATATTTTCAAGTGTACGCCGTGTACGAGCACACTCACGTCTTGGCGCATCAGTACTGAAAGCAGTTTCACAAACTTTAGCATTAAACTTGCGTATGCAAGGCACTGTGGTGCAGCCCTTGCGCTGACCAACTTCAGTTTCCCTGATTTGGAAGAACTTGGTCAGTACAGGGACTGCATTCACCTATGGCGTTACAACGCGCCGATATGCGTGCTCAAGTGAGCTTTTGGTATCAAAGCTACCACTCTGACCTAACCTAATCTAAGGCGCTGTTGGTCCTTCTCTGCGAACAACCTTTCTACGACTTATTCGTGCAATTTCCGATCAATTGTCTTTGTTTTGAATATAAATCTCCAATAAATCCCGACGTTGCTCAAGCGTTAATCGATTCATTATGTTCAGTGGAGCTAATATACTGTATTTTGTGGCAGTATAGAATGACATAAGTGTTGTCAGATTCGAAATAACCGATATGGTTCAAATTTAAACCGATAGATGACCGGACGTTTATGGTTTTTTTTTTTGTATTGTAAACATGTTTGTAATCCCTTCAATGATTGTTGTTGTTTATATTGAATAGCTTTATTAAAATCCCTTTTTTATTACAAATTTTTTTATAAACTCTACGTATATAATTTTTTCTTTAAATTACAACATAATTTCGGATTAAATATAATTCCCGCACTCTCCCCCCCTCCCCCCACTCATTATAATAATAATTTCCAACAAGTTTTTTATTGCAACTCACTTGGAGTATACACCACCATACTCATATGTTGTAAGCCTGTCTTAAAAATATTTTTAAATACAGTTTCAAGGCAGTCCTGATCTGATTATCGTTTGTTTTGGCTTAAACTTCACACATTTAAAGTTGTATGTGACAGTGACAGACAGCAAAAGTACACAGAGACACAGAGAGCTCAGCCTAAGTTCGTCATATGGCATATGTTGTATACCCTATAAATTCTTTATTAGATTTAAATTTTCTGTTGTTGTTTTAGTGTTTTTAATTTAAAACTTTTTTTCAAAATACAAGACAAGTTTGTCTCTCTCTCTTGTGAGAATGCAAAATAAATACAACAAAAAAAAAATGTGTGAACATATATCGTTTGTCTGTCGTCTTCGTTTCAATTTTTCAAATGACTTGGGAGATTTTTAGCATACTCATATACTCGTACGTTGGATACTTGCTATGTATGAGGAGAGTATGGCAACAACAACAAGAAATTTTAATGAAACTTAAATAATGTTGACAGCCCTGGCAGAGTTGGTTTTCTTGGTTTGTCTATACGGTCGTTTAAAGTTTCTGTTTTTTATTTATTTTACCGGCTTTTTATTACATGAAAGCAAAAATCTGTCAACTAAGCAAAGCAGAAAAAAAACAACACCAGCAAACATTGTTTTTGTTGCTTTTCTTTCAACACCAAGTTTTTTTTTTACTTTTTTCTCTCAATAACTTGCAATGTTCCTTTATGACTAATTTGAATTAAAATATAACAGCAGTGTTGACAAAAATAGCACTTTCTAAACATTACACAACTTCATCTGTTTTTTCTTTTATTGAAGTTCGAAGTTCACCGATCTCGGTTGCCTCGTCTTTCTCAATTCACAGTAAAGTTGGTAAGTTGGCGCACGATCAAACCAGTCATAGTTATGCTCCCTTACTTGAAATCAAAATTCACTTGAGCACACTTAGTGGCTCATTGTGATACCACATGAAGCGATGCCCCAGAATAAACACTAATAAGTCCTGATTAATCGGTCTCGCATAATTATCATCACAGCTTCATATTGTTACGAAAATGGGAATGATGTTTTGCTTTCACATCGTTTAAATTGTACAAAAACAAAAACAATGAATTTGTTTACATGATAAACGAGTAAACGAAAATATACCAACAAAAACCAGTATAAAAAAGGGATAAACAAGTAAACAAAAATGCAACAACAACACTGCAAGAACAAACGTAAATACAATACACAAACAACAATGTAAATAACATGTTTACATTTATAGAAATTTCGAGAAGGCGAACTTAATCACCTTCAAGAGCATGCATTAGACTGTCATTCAGTCAGTCTTGTGTGAAGACGCGTGGTGCTTGAAGAGAATAATCGTGGTTTGAAGATCTCCGTTATAAAGATGTGGCGAATAATTGGCTAGTAATTGTTATTGTTTAAGCAAAAGAGTGTAAACAGAGGAATAACAAACAAAGCAATTGTTGTTGTTTACATCAAGTTGTGAACAGTGGCACAGAGAATTGTGCGAACAACAAAGAATTTAATTAAAACTAAACACAGATTTATTTTTATTTTATTTGCAATCTACGAGCTCATATTTTAAACGTTTTAAAAGGGTAAAAACGTAACAATATTAAAGAAAAACCCTCTTAGAATCAAATTGAAAACCAGCCTGAAAGTTTAGTAAATCAACGTTGCTCTACAGAGTTCATATTTGATGGACGTTGTGCGCGAACACCACTGTTACACAACTGCCGCCAAATGGTTGGCAGAGTACACAGGCAATAAAATATGCTCGTCACCAGTGCATTTTGTTTCATTCCAACTGACTTACTACACTTATTTGGCTCCCCTCTGGCCTTTTACCGAAGCAGAGGTCTAAACTGCTGAATCTAGTTAAATCTCGATGCTTGACTATAGCAGTGGGCTAGTAAAACATGCTCTGAGAGTAAATAAAAAATTGCCATGAAAAAATTTCTCAAAAATCTGTCATTCGGAGTCGATTTTAAACTGTAGTTCCCCCGCCACTCATGTATAAAATTAACACACATTAACGTAAGTGCTGTGAGGAGGTTGGAGGATGTGTACTTGTCAAATGAGACAAGTACAGTACCCGGAGGTCAAGTTGACCAATTGTACTGTGAGAAGCTTAGTCGTAATCCTGACTGAAGGGTTATAATACCGACCATTTATGTATGTGGGCTGTCTAACCATTTCCAGTTGGAGATCATGATCATTTTAAAAACTTCGCAATACTGGTTGTGAGGCTGGATTTTCTCTGAAAATCCCATGATTTAATCGGGCTGCAATTAAGTCGCTCACGAACCTCTCTTCAATGTCCACCCGCGTTCATGAACGTTGAGAATTTTCTAGGAAAATTTTCAATCATTCAAAGGTAACTCATTCATACCAGAATGTGAGGATATTCTGGGCCAGGGCTATTTTAAAGGGCATGGGTGTACAAATTGCCTCAGTTACGTTACCGAATGCCGCATGTTTTACAGTAAGGCTCAACTTTATTGGCAGCTGGAAAGTATGTATGTATATTGATAGACTCTTCTGTACTTGTGTGGATAAGAAGAGGATTGCTTCACTTTTGCCCACCGTACAACTGCGTTTCTCACAGGCCATTATTTTATTAGAACACAATAGATTTGACATTCCATCAAATGATTTCAGCAGCGTCTAAAGAGAAGCTCAACATGAAGTGGCAAAGTTCTTGACTTCATATTGTCGGTCAACTTTAGCTCAACTTTTAAGAACTGGTTCACTTCTGTCTATCAGAGATCAGCAATGAATCGCTACTCATAAGTACTAATGAAATTTTGAGTACGAGTAAGTCAACAGTATTGAAATTGAACTACTCTGATTCATTCGTACTCATTACATCATTGATTTATAAGTACAGGTTGCAAAGAGTATGCGTGCAACGTTGACATCAAACTCATAACATACGAAATATGTTCGATTCATACGCCAGTCTACTCATTCAGATTAATAAATTTAGAAAAATATTTATAATACTCATAAAAGATTCGAGTGATTCGAATTATTCTTCAAAATTTACAATCTTAGTTGTTGTTGCATTTACAAGAAAGAAGAAAGAGACAAAGATAGCAAGCAAAGCTAATACACAACCTTCTAGTGAGTATTGTAGTGGTTGTACGCGAATCATACTTATTTTGTGCTTCGTGTATATGTTGAGTTATTCAATTGTTGATCAAAATCAACAACATGATGAGTATTGTTAAATTATGAGTACGATGAGTACTTCAAACTTTGAATATGAGTAGTACATGAGTATGATATTAAAATAAGTATGAATGCATATAAATATCAGAAACTATAAGTATGATTCGAATCATCTTTTTGAATACTCATTGCTGATCTCTGCTGTCTATTGCACAATTGTATTTTTCACGGGCCACTGTATTATTAGAGGGAACTTGACAATATCATCGAATGACTTCTGCAGGAACTTTGGGAATGAAGAGAAGGAGGAGACCATTTTTGACTCTACTCTTGGCAAAGGTTCTAGACTTCACTGAACTCTCCAAAATTTGGGGATTAATTCAATAAAAAGATATTTCCTGGAGTTAGGTTGGGTTTTACCTGCCATAAAATGTTCTAGATAAAATTGCTTTCATTAGAATAGACAAGCACCAGTAGATAGAGAAAGAAACCGTCACCTTCTACTATAATTCTTTTCAACTCTGTTAACGAGTTTTAACAAATAATAACATTGTTTCTTGAACTAGAAACATACAACCGTAAGGTATTCACTTATTGTGCTTATTTGTTTAAAAAATATTTCTCATACTACTCCGCCTCCTCCTATCCCTCGTTGGCCTCTTCTTCCTTGAGAGAATTCAATGGCCAATATTTTAGATGTTACACGACCATAATTCATTGCTTATTTATCTTTATCTTATAAAGTTGTTAGCTCTAATTCCCCCTCATAACTCGAACAACAGACATCATAACAAACCATAAATGTTGTTGTCTATCCCCGATATTTAATCATTTTCTTGGAAGAACTTCAAGTGCCACTCCACTGGCGGTTTTTTTTTCTTCCTTCTTTTTTTTTGTTCTTAGACTCTCTAACAATGTAGAGCACTAAAGTTTAGAAAAGAGTGTGTAAAGGAATGAATGGAAAGGAAAGAAAAAAAATTAGAAAAACGTATTGGTTGGTTGGTTGGTTGGGTTACGTTTGCTTAGAGTTGCAAGATCGAGTTTGTACTCGTATATCCTAATCGGTACGTGTAAATGCTTCTGTGTTAAACTCATCTTTATCTTGCACTCGTCGTCGTATCTTGGCAAAAAAAAAACGAAACGAGTTCATTATCATAAACGTATTCATCATTAGATTCTGTATTCATTCCGCTACGTTATATGTATACTTACGTACGTACGTACGTATACTCATCATTGTAATCATTCACACACATCTCATTCGCACTCTATCGCTCGCTCTGTGTTAAATGTTTATAATTTATTTTTGTTGTTATTTCTTTCGAACATGCTTAGTTTGTGTTTTATGTCTTCATTCTCCCTGTCTTTCTCTCTTTCTCGCTTTCCATTAGAAATTCTTATTGTTTTTTTTTTAGTTCTCATTCGAAAGAAATGATTCATTCCCCGCTTCTGATCAGTATCAGGTGTTCTATTTTGTTATTGTGAAATATTTTTCATACGAGACTAACTTCCTGCTTTTTCTCATTTCCCCTCTCCCCCCATTTGCTTTTGCTATTCCATAAGAATTACATGAAATGGAATCAAAATGATTCCACGATAGCGATGCGGATATTGTTACAACACAGCACAAGAAAACTAATTTGTTTGTTTGTTTGTTAGGAAATTTATAAACAATCTTTAACAGATTTATTGATTAATAAATCTCGTCTTTATTCCCATGACTATAAAAAAAAGTCAAATTTCATTTTATACTTCGCAACAAACAAACATTTTTTTCCCCCAATTGCCAACATAACTAGTGAAGCAGCAGCAAATCAGGCTCTTCTCTAACAGACATCAGCAATGAATCGTTTTTTCGCTACTCATAAGCACTCATGAAATTTTGAAGATAAGTGAGTCAATAGTATTGAAATTCAACTACTCTGATTCGTTCATACTCACTACAATGTTGAGTTATAAGTGCAGGTTGCAATGAGTATGCGTACAACGTTGACATCAAACTCATACTATATCGAACTCATACTATATGTTTGATTCATAAGCCTACTCATTCAGATTCATAAATTTAGAAAATCTAATATATAAAATTCTTCTGTCACGGTGTTAGTGGTTAAACTCGTCCGAAATGGATATCGGGTAGGTCTGAGAATCGGACAACATCTATTTTTCATATCCCTAAATGTTAAAAGGGCATGTCAAATCGTTAAAATATTAGAATATTTAGGTACATATTGATCGTCGGTGGAGAAAATTTAGTGGGTAAGTTCGTAGAGTCAATATCGACAATCCCACCAAAAATAGGCGTAACAACCCTCTCCCTTCAAGTGATACCTATAACTCTTAAACTACTGAACCGATTTTAACCATTCTTTTTTGTTCGAAAGCTTATCAGGTTTAGATGGTTTTAAAAAAAAATTCGATAGAGCAAAAAGTAGGCGTGGCAAACCTTTAAAATTTAATATTTGGGGACATAGTAGTCGTAGACGAATGTAATTCGGTGGGTAAGTTCGTAGAGTCGATATTGACAAACTCACCAAAAATGGTCGTGGCAACCCTCCCCTTTAAGAGATACCTATAATTCGGCTAATTCGATGGTTTATAACTACATATGTACATATATAACATGTATGTCTGTTAGTTTTTGTTTTGGAGCGAATACAACAACAAGATAACTCGTAGCTGTGACCCTAGAAGGGAACGCAATCTACGAGTTATCTCGTAGTTGGCAGTCAAGGTGTTAATAAAGACATGTCTTATAACAAATATATATGTAGTAAATAAATAAGCCTTCAATGTAGTATGTAATTTGGGAAAATCTCTCTTAGTTTGATTTGAATTAAAGTCTTTGAATTATTTTTATCTCAGCACGATACATCAAACAGTCCATTTATATTTCGTTCACCTAATTGCTTAATTACAAAGTATGAAATTTTATTTCTGTAATAAAATCATTAAAGCTTTAAACAATTATTTCCATCTCTCTGTCTATCATTTTTGTTTAATTTTTTTTTAATAATTATCATCAGTTTAAGAAAGAAAAAAAACGCAACTTTAAATGCCCAACTTCATATAAAAAATATAACAACAAATACTTTAAATCACTTTAAAACGTAATTATTAATTTAATTACAAAAACAATTAATCAGAAGAAGAAGAAGAAAAAGAAGTCAATGAACTGAATGATTAAAGTTAATCCCCCCACTTACTTTTATTTTCATTTTATTTTTCATTTCATTTTAGTGAACATAGTATTATCGGAGCCAGAGCCTCCGTTATGGTATACGATGATAACCAAAAGAAATGGGTACCATCGGGCACCTCGTCGGGTCTCAGTAAAGTTCAAATCTATCATCATCAACAGAATAATACATTTCGTGTCGTGGGACGTAAATTGCATGATCATGAGGTTGTCATAAATTGTTCGATCTTAAAAGGACTGAAATACAATCAAGCCACTGCCACATTTCATCAATGGCGCGATTCGAAATTTGTCTATGGTCTCAATTTCTCCAGTCAAAGTGATGCTGAAGCATTTGCCCGTGCAATGATGCATGCATTAGATGTGAGTCATAGTCGTACTTTTACTTTTTATATACGAATGTATATTTAAATGTGAATTTTTTACAGGTTTTAAGTGGTCGTGTACCCACCAATGCTGGTCAGCCGACAAATGGTAATGGTTATGAGGAGGATATGGGCTATCGTACCATGACCAGTGAGGATGCTGCCATTTTAAGACAACAACAACAGATAACCGGGCAAGTAACACCATCCGCTCAAACGCCAACTTCACAAACAAATCAAAATAATATACCACAAAGCCCACCGACACCACAACAGGGTCATCATCGCACCAGCAGGTTAGTAGTCAGATTTTGAACCAAAAAATCATTTTTGTTTTTTCGTTTTCTAAGCTTAATGTTTAATTATAAAATACAAATACAGTCAGAGATAAATTTAAGCATAATGTTGAGCCAACTGATTGTTTAACAGATAAAATAATTCCAAGTTTTGCTTACTTTTCGTATCATATTTATTATGTTGCTCGTTAATTGTTATCATTTTAAGTCAATGATCAGCAATTAATCGTTTTTTCGCTACTCATAAGTACTCATGAAATTTTGTATGAGTAAGTCAACAGTATTGTGCAGACCTTGCGCTGACCAACTTCCTCCTTTTCCCTGATTTTGGTGGAACTTGGTTAGTACAGGGACTGCGTTCACCCGTGGCATCACAACGGGCGGCTATGCGTGCTCAAGTGAGCTTTGTGATATCAGAGCTACCACTCCGACCTAACCTAACCTAAGTCATACATACATACATAATTGGCCATTACAACCCTTCGTCAGGATTACGGCCTAGCTTCTCAACACCACTCATGTTGTGTGCGTTAATTTTATACATGAGTGGCGGGATCTACAGTTTAAAGTCGACTCCGAACGACAGATTTTTTGAGAAGCTTTTCATGGCAATTTTTACTCTCATAATTGATATTCTCTCATCACTAGTACAGGTTTAAGTGTCTGTGCTATGTTCTTACTAGGCTCCATGAAGACACCGAGATGCTTGACCTTACAGTTTTCTGTCATCTTTCATTGAGAATGACTAGTGCTGTAGCCATAGTTTAGAGGAGGAGGAACAGACTATTTTGTCACATATATCGGTAGCCGGGCTCTAACAATGAAGAGATGGATATTCTGGGTATTCTCTTAAATGAGTAGTGTAGTACCTATGAGTTGAGTGAGGAAGAACTGACTATCTTTTACCACATGTATCCATGTAACAGGCTCTTACCATGAACAGACGGAGATTCTTGAGTTCATATTTTCTGTCATCTTTGACTGGACTTCAGAATAAAGTCTCGGAAGGCCAAATACGATGCCTATTTTTCTGATGCGTAAAACATCATATTTTTCTTACAATTCTGGAATTGTGATTCAACACTTTCCAATATAATGGACGATAATCGACTGCAAGTATTCTGGATCTGTCGATGAATACGGAATTTATAAATGTAATTCAGGAGCAATCGACTAACAGTGCCTTCTTATATGACTTCATACGATTTTTATTTCATATCCAAACCTTTAACGAAATTTAGGCAATTTCGATATGGCTATTCTTGTTTGAAGACTGTCAATACCATGATAACGCGTGATGCTTGGTTATACTACTCAGAGCAGTTCTGTATATGACTACAAGTGGGTTCCACTTATGACATCCTATCCTAGTGACATATTTAACATGTTGATAGATTGCGTTCCCTTCTAGAGCGCCAACTACGAGTTATCTCGTGTACTCACTAAACCTGCCATTTTTGTGTAGCTACGAATAGTAGCTCGTATTATATCAGTGCTAGTATCGATAAATGGCTTCTGGGAAAAGAACAAAAAGTCAATGTTAGCTTGAGTGGCCAGTTTTATGAAAATTTCCGCGGCAGTCAATGTATTAAAGATTAGGTCCCGCCATACATGAATAAAATTTAGCCTTGCCAAAGGGTTATAATGACCAATTAAGTATGTAAGGATGTTGTCTATGATGTTTGCGGTTTTTGTCACTGAGAAAGATATCCAAGGAAGTACGAGATAACTACCAGTTGGCACCCTAGAAGAGAACGCAATCAACGAGTTATCTCGTACTCACTAAACCGTGCCAACTACGAGATAACTCGTGGATTGCGTTCCCTTCTAGGGTGCCAACTACGAGCTATCTCGTACTCCCTAGAAGGGAACGCAATCTACGAGTTATCTCGTACTCACTAAACCGTGCCAACTACGAGGTATCTCGTACTCACTAAACCGAGTTATCTCGTACTCACAAAACCTAGATAACTCGTAGTTGGCACGGTTTAGTGAGTACGAGATAACTCGTAGTTGGCACCCAAGAAGGGAACGCTATCTACGAGTTATCTCGTAGTCAGCAGTCAACGTGTTCATGTCGACTCCGAAGAACAGATTTGAGAAAATTTTAAATTTCTGTTGCAATTTTATCTCTGACTGCATTGGTATTGCATCACTAGTTTCATAATATATTTTTGTATTTTAGAAATATGTATGTATCTTGTATGATTTTTATTACTCAACTTGAATGCTTTTTTCTTCTTTTTTTTTGTATATTTTTTCATATAATTTTTCGTTTTTTCATAATTTTATTGTTCAACGTCATGTATCTCGTCATTAATCAATCAAATCCAACTCAACTATATAATGAAATCAATACAACGCTTGTAACTACTAATGTCAACTTAAAAATAAAAAAAAAACAAAAATTATATTTGCAACAACAACGTCACCTTTAACGCATTTGTTTTTATCGTATCGCATCATTAAAATCACCACGTATACACTGTGTGTAAACACTATCCATACTTGAATAACATTTTTTGTAAACACTTTTTAACACACACACTCTGTTTATCTAATCCTTCTCCTTATCATCTTCCATTAACACCATTGTCGTCATGAGTTCCTTTAATTATTTTTTTCTTTTCACAATCCCTTGTGTGTCCTTGTAATTTTTCTCTTACATTTTAACTCACTCAACTACTTACATTCTTCATTCACCCCCCTCTCTCTCGCTCTCGCTCTCTTGAAAAAATTGGTTCAAAATTTATTCTAAAAAAAAATCACAAACGAAATCGAAAACAAAAATTTTAAACACTAAAGGAATTCCCTTAGTGCTCCTCCGGCTCCACAGCCTCAACAGCAAATTCTACAACAACAACAGCAGCAGCAACAGCAACAACAGATTCAGCAGCAACAACAACAGCAAGCTCTATATGGTCATACTGGTAATGGGCCAACTCAGAATGGTAGTTTACAACAACAACAGCAGCAGCCAGTACAACAGCAACAACCACAAATGCAACCACAGCAATCAGCACCAGGTCAAACACAATATCATGCACCACAACAGCTGCAACCACAGCAAGCGTCGCAACAACTTCAACAGCAACAGCAACAACAGCAGCCGCCACAACAACATTCTATTTATGCCTCACAACAAATTGTAAATGCTGGCGGTTATGCACCACAACCAAACCAGGTTTGTATCTCTATTTGAGTGTGTTTTTTTTGTGTAATTTTCTCTTAATCGCTTATGATTTTGAATTTTTTGTTGGTATTGTTATTGTAATACTAACCTATTGGGCTTAAGATATTGTAAATATTTGTATATTTTTTTTTACGTTACATTTTAGTTTCAATTTTTTTAATTTTTCTAATGCTAAGGCTATGTATTCATAGAATTTTTTTTTTTTTTCGAAATTAATTCCGTAAAATCCATGTCAAATTGTCGCCACACATATCAGGATAACAAGTAATTTTTTTTTGATAAATTTTGCCGTACTAATTATGGTTTTCTACATACCAAAGTGTAGAGTAGTTTGCTAACCTTTAGTGCCGGTTACACCCCCCACAGAGTATCTTATTGCCGCTTCAGTATCAATAAGAATCTTAATATCCATGCTAGATATTGTGCGTACGCGTCAAAAGGTACATACGGACTTAAGATCCTACTAAAGTAGGTAACAATGTATGCCTTTGTCATCTCCAATTTCAAATTCGAAATCAGACCTGTTGTCTTGGCCCTTCTTATGTAAATTCTATAACCATTATGACTTTGTCAGTGACTGCATTACATTACAGTTTACCTCTCCATAACTCTCCATACATAAATATACATAATTGGTCATTACAACCCATTTGTCAGGATTACGGCCTAGCTTCTTAACACCATTCATGGTGTGTGTGTTAATTTTATACATGAGTGGAGGGACCTACAGTTTAAAGTCGACTCCGGACGATAGATTTTTTTTGAGAAACTTTTCATGGCAATTTTTATTTACTCTCGAGAATTTTGGATAGAAATCTGCTGAGAAGGCTTAACCTTAATATAATTCTCCATAATCTATTAGATTAGCTTGTAGGTATACTGATCAATAGGCTGTTTTATCATCTTCATTGTAATTTTGGCGAAGGTTTTCGTCTTTAAACAGTGTATATACCAGAGATAAGCAATTAATCGTTTTTCGCTACTCATATGTATTCATGCAATTTTGAGTATGAGTGAGTCGTCAACAGTATTGAAATTCAACTACTTTGATTCATTCGTACTCACTACAACATTGATTTATAAGTAGAGGTTGCAATGAATATGAGTGCAACGTTGACGGCAAACTTATAACATTCGAAATATGTTTGATTCATAAGCCTACTCATTTAGATTCATAAATTTAGAAAAATACTTACAATACTCATAAATGATTCCCTATTCTTGTTAGCTTCATAGCATAGTAGTCTCAAGTATTCCTTTTTCTTCTGATTGAAGGCATTTTCCACAACTCTTTCTATTCTATGAAATAAAATTGAATCTAGACATGCTCCTCTGGCACTTTTTTCTTCTTGACAGGATTTTCTTTCTAGTTTCGGTTACCTCTTTCCTCGTGATATGGAAAGATCACATGTTGTATTTATATTTGATGCCATATCCTCTGCTGTCCATTACATCCCTTTAGCGAGGATTCCGTTCAAACTTCTAGCAACACTCATGTTGTAAGCGGTGTTTTTTTCCATGAGTGGCAGGACATACAGTTTAAAGTCGATTACGATTTGTCTACGACAATCCAGTCTAAACGATTCAGAAAACCGAACCTATATGAAGGCTATAGAACAACAAATACAGTTTTATCTGTGATAAAAGAACTTTGCATTAAGTTGTCTATGATGGGAAACAATACTTGGGCAATTTACACGACTTTGTATCGTTTATGTTGTATTGCATACACTTTTTGTTTGTGAACGCTCAATGTTATGTTGTATCGTGTATTTCGTATTCTAAACGTTAAAAGGCGATAGGAAGATGAATACCAGTATTCATAATTTGATTTTAAAGCAGCAAAATGAAAAATATTACGGAAAAAAGTGAATTAATTAATTATCTGTGTGAATAACTATAATTCTGAAATGTTAATTGGTTGACTAGAAAATATTTTGTATTTTTATTCTTCTTCTTGATTACTAGCATTTACATAAACTGATAGCACGAAACCAATACAACTTTTAAAAACATATGAAAAAATGTGTATAAGTGTATTCGATTTTTATATGAAAATTATCAACAACAAGCACTGTTGTATTTTCGTCCAACACTACAATGAATACAACGATCCAACGGCTTGTGTGCATTGCCCAACTGTGAATGGGTTTTTAACACTCATAGCTCAGCCAAAAGTTTGGGTTTCTCTAAGAAAACATCAACAATTTCATGATTGAAGTGAATTAAGTTGTAATTTAGTGTCATCGGGTTTCGTATAATCTTTTCAGACTACAGTAAGCGCGTAATTCAAAAAACTGTTCCGCATTACGTAAACATAATAATTTTTTTATTGTCATGGATTAGAGACAGAAAGCTGTCTATAGGGGCTTCAGCAGGAATTTTGCTCGTTTGATATGAAAAAAATGTTTTTTTATTATCCTCGTTAAATTATTTTAAGACCGATTTTTTTCATTCCTTTAAGGGTCATTATTACAACTTGCCATTAACTAAAGGGAGGATTTTACCGGGCAGACAAAATTGTTTTTCATTATTATGAGTACCCAATAAGATAGAAGTAAGCGCTAAGCTAAAGTGACGATCATCCTACTGATAAATCTTAAAGTTAAGTTTATGTTTCAACTTGCCATATTATATATTATTTTCAATATGGCAACTTCAAATTAAAATAAAACGAAGCCCTTTGTTGCCACTGCGTTAAAAAAAAAACTTGTTTAATTGAGGAGTTTTATCGACATTGCTCCGGCACTGCCATATTTATGAAAACAATTAACTTTATTTTATCTGTAAGTTGTAATAACGAAAATAAGTTAAAAATAACTTTAAAGTTGACTTTAGCTAAAGTTACCTTTAACAAAACCCAAGTTTAATGGCAAGTTGTAACAATGGCTTTAAAACTATTAAATATTCCATTATAAGTATAATTAATCTACTGCTGCATTCCGAAGATTGCATGATTTTTAATAATAATAATAATGATGATAATGATGACAATCATTTTAATTTATTTTGTTGTATATTTTAATATTTCTCTTTATTTTATTTCCTATTTTTTTCTCTCATTTCATTTCATGCCTGAACCGCTTTATATACAACCTTTAAAAACAATAAATAAAAAAATAAAAACCATTCTACTGCTTGATCCTATAAAATCAACAACAAAATAAATATAAAAAATAAATAATTTCCTGCAAAAATAATATTCTAAATCTGGCTGAATGATATTTTCAAAACTATTGTTATGCCTCCTTCCTATTTTGTAAAAATGAAAATCCTTTACGAAATCATATCAATCAATCAATTCAATCAATCAATCAATCAATTGATCAATCAAACAAACCGAACAGTATCAACAATCACACTATGTTTTATCAAATTCTAATCCCAATCTTAATATGCATCAATATTCACAACAGCAGTCCGGCCATCAAATGCCAACAAATGTTTCACAGCCTCCTATGCCGCCACCGCATCAAAATCAAAATGGCGTCGCACCAATCTATGTGTCTTCACAGCAACAACTGGGTCCAGGTATACCGAATTCACAGAGCGCCAACAGTGTGGTCTATGCCAGTCAGGCACAATTGGGCGGTAATACAGTCGCTGTCGGCGGCGGTGTTGGTATACCAATGCCACCGCAACCACCACAGCCACCAAGCATGCCAAATGGACCACCAGTACCACCAAATGCCTATGGTCAAATGAATGGCGGTGGCGGTCAGGTACAGCAACAGGAGAATCTTTATGCTCAGGTGCCAGCGGCACCGCCCACTATGATGCCACCTCAAACTAATGCTCCAAGTGGTAATGTACCTATGCCGCCACCCCTAAATCGCATGAGCAGTAGTGGTGGTCCAGGTGGCGTTCCAACTGCACCCGGTGCACCAGCTCCACCACCGCCTCCATCGTTCGGCGGTGTTCCGTCACAAATGTTCAATAATAATGTGAATGCCGGCAGTGGCCCAGCGGCACCACCACCACCTCAACCGCCGGCGCCTCCTGCGCCACCAGCAATGGGAGGTCCTGCTGCACCACCTCCACCGCCACCACCACCTATGGGCGGCTTGGCAGCAAAGAAAGAAGATCCTCAAGCCGATTTAATGGGCTCGCTGGCTGCCCAACTGCAGCAGGCCAAATTGAAAAAGAAGGTAAGCGTTTAAAGTGTTTTCTCTTCTTTTTTTCATTTAATTTGATTTAATTCTGTTGATTTTAGTCTACCCCGGCACCCACAGAGAACAGCGGTAGCAGTACTCCTAGCGGTGGCAGCGGTAATTATGGCACAATCGGTCGCAGTACCACTGGCATGGCTTCCATGATGGATGAGATGGCAAAGACGTTAGCAAGACGACGTGCTCAAGCCGAAAAGAAAGAGGTAAGTAAATACAGTTTTAAAGGGAACAAAAAACCACCACTTATGGATCTGAGGTGAAATGTTTTTTGGCATACAAAACAGAATCTCTAGCCAGGGAGGAGATTTCTCTGCCTGACATAACATACAGTACGAGTCCGAAGCTCTGAATACTCTTTATATTCTGTTCATGAAATTTCATTGCAATGTTCGCTGGAACCCTCGCGCTTTTTTCAAGCATCGAAAGAAGCTTTCAAATGCCTGGGTTTTTAACACGGAACACGAAATAAAGGGTGGGCCGTTTGATAAGTTTAAAGTTAAAAATGCAATGAAACAAAAACGATTTGAAATTTCCCAAAATTTAGTTTTTTGTTGTGCAGTGCAGCTGCTCCGTTTAGAAATCGATTATTATTTCACTCATATGGCTGCCGCGGCTGGCCTCACAGTACCTCATTCGATCGTACCAATTTTCGTGCATATTTTCGAGTGTATGGGATCGTATCTCAACAATGACATCTCGAATGTTAGCCTTCAAATGCTTAATTGTCTTTGGTTTATGGACATAATACTTTTCTTTAACAGTGCCCCACAGAAAGTAGTCTAATGGCGGCCAATTGGTATCACCATTTCGGCCAATGAAACGGCCATCAAACGTTTAAGGCAATAAATCGATTGTGGCATGAGATATGTGGCAAGTTGCATCATCATGTTGCAACCAAACATCGATCATATCAATACCATGAGGAGCGAGTACAAAACAATCGGTTATCATGGTGCGATAAGTATTTCCATTGACCATAATGGTTACGCCGTCGTCTTTTTCAAAGTAGCACCAAACAGTCACTCATAATGTGTGCATTAGCTTGTGTAAGACCAAGGGTAGGTTATCTGAGCATCAAGTACGTCAATTTTGCTTATTAACGTACCCACAAAGATGAAAGCTTGAGCTTCATCCGAAAAGATGATTTTTTTTTGGCAAAATCGACATCATCGTGCAGTTTCCCGTTGTTTTTGCTGTTGTTGTTGTTGCAACAGTTCTGCTGTTGTCTCCGGAAGTATCTCCCTTGGGAAAAAACTTCCGGTTGATACAGCTTTCGCTGGGTTGACAAAATTTTTGGCCAATGTTGAGTTTTGTCGTTCCGTGTTGTGGGAACGTGCAGTTTCTCGTTGCCCCACCTAGCGAAGCGAAAACGAAGCGAATGGTCATGTGGCTTCAACTCTTGATCCAATTAAACTTTTTAAGGCCTCATACCGTGAAAAATTTCGAAAAATTCAGCGTAAACTGGTCCCTGAAATGTTCAATTCTTGAGAACGATAACGATACGTTCCAATTAGTTCCAGCGCTAAACGAAACAGCGTTAAACGAGGTAACTTAACACGTACATATGTATACACCTAGTATCGTTGATGACAACTAATAAATCAACTGTGACGCAGGAAAAATGCGTTCGTACTGTGATTGCAACTTCGGAAAATACAGTTGAAATCTTAATTCTGGACAGACTAATAAAAGAGCGTTGAAAAGGATACATAGTATACACCGTAGTTATATAGTGCACCGCTTCTGGTTGGTGCATGACCGTTTCATTTGCACACGCATATACAACAAGTATCAATACAGTGTGCTATTTAGGAGAATCACAATACTAAAGGGTCCACAATCTAACGTTTTTTTTCAACTATTGCTTATTTCGTGAATGGTAACACTTAGCTCATGTCTGATTTGACAGATAATTAGTTTTATCCTTCCGCTGAACGAATATGGTTGTTTTCGTTGGCGTTTTCGCTGCGCTAAGGCCTGCGATCGACTTACAATAGATGCCGATTTTGGCAAAAATAAAAATCATCTTTTCAGATGAAGCTCATTTTGATCTTGGCGGGTATGTAAACAAGCAAAATTGCCGCATTTGGGGCACAGAAAGCCCGCACGCATACATTGCAAAGCCGACGCACCCAAAACTAGTCACTGTTTGGTGCGGATTTTGGTCCAGAGGCATAATTCGAAAATGAGCAAGGAATGGCCGTTACAGTCAATGGCGATCATTATCGGGCCATGTTGAATGAATTTTTGTTCACGAAAATTGAAGAGGAGGATATTGGCAACATTTGGTTTCAACAGGACTGCGCTACGTGCCACACAGCCGAAGCTACACTCGATGTTTTGCGCCCTGTTTTTGAAGATCGCATTATCAGCCGCAGAGCTGATGTCGTTTGGCCACCTCGGAGCTGCGATTTGACACCGTTGGATTATTATTTGTGGGGTGCCGTCAAAGATAAGTGTTACGCCGACAAGCCAGAGACAATTAACGCTTTAAAGGACTATATTCGTGAAGTCATTGGTGAAATACAGCTGCACAAATTGGATCCGATCGTGTACGCTACTGCATGGCCAGCCGAGGCAGCCATTTGAATGAAATTATTTTCCATTATTAACCGGAAGGATTGTACTTTCAAATAAAAAAAGAAATTTGAGAAAATATTCAGTAGTTTTTTTAAAGCATTTTCAAAAAAAAAAAGGTTATTTGGCGGACCCTTTATCTCGTAATACTGAAACAGCGTTAAGCGGAGCATCGTTAAGCGGGGTCTTACTGTAGTCATCGAACACTATTGAATCATTAGGGGACTGCCGCTATGTGGCTTATGTTTCAGTGTTTTTTCCCTTCCTCGACGGAATTTATACGAGGACAATAAAAGGATTTGCCTCCGAAAATTGTAAATATTTAAGTAATACACGTCTATCAGATAGAGCGCTTCTGTTCATGGCCGATTGGTCAGTGACTCGCACAATTGCTTACAGAGAAAACTAGTTCTTTATGTCCTTACTATTCATAAGAATGCTTTTGTGTGGAAATTTTTTTACTAACACTGACAGATGTAAACAGATTCAACTCTAATATACACAAACATCTACGAAACTTTATTTGCCTCCTATAATCTCTTTTCCTACTTACATACATTCTCACACCAATTATGTTGTGCGCGTTAATTTTTATACATAAGTGGCGGCACCTACAGTTTAACCCATTCGCTGCCAAGCCTAAATTATATAAAGTCATTCCCAATTGCCATTTATATTTTGAGTGTTATTGTTTACCAAAACCGTGTTATTTCTTGGTAAGAGCACATATGTATATTATCATACATAATCATTTACAAGCAGAAAACCAAAGACGAGTATACTCGTCGTTGGCAATAGGAAGGCAGATGGACTCGATATCCTTTTTCGTATTTGCGTACGTTTTAGTAGAAAAACAAATAATAAATCACGCAGATGGATAAAAAAAAGAAAATGGAATAAAACGAGACACATTGCGAAAATTGGCAACACTTAGATATTCACTATTGTCGATTATAGTGTCTCAGCATGATATAATATATTTAAAGTAGGACGAGTATACTCGTCTTTGACAGGGTATCCCGCACTACCAAGACGAGTATACTCGTCCTTGGCAGCGAATGGGTTAAAGTTGACTCCGAACGACAGATTTTTGGGAAACTTTTCGTGGCTATTTTTTATTTACTCTCAGAGTTTTTGCCAGAAATCTGCTGAGAGAAAGTCGCCGAAGATATATTTTTTCATATATCGTTTAGTTGGAGATGCCTGACCTAGGTTTTGAACCGAGGCCTTACGTCTAATAAGCCAACACACTACCTACTAGACCACGGCTACTTCGATCTCTTTTCCTAGCTGTAGCAATACGATATCGATCATGTTTTCTCTCTAATTACTTTTTATTTATAGGGTGTTTTTTATAGAGGTATAGAACTTTAAGTTGCAATAAAACAACGATGGATTATTCGATTGACATGAATTTTATTTATCCGAAAGATAATCTTGTGGCATTACATTTTAAATATGATTTCTGGCATATGACCGCCACGGCTGGCGCGGATGTAGTCCAATCTGGACGTCCAATTTTCGATGACTTTTTCCAACATTTGTGGCCGTATATCGGCAATAACACGGCGAATGTTGTCTTCCAAATGGTCAAGCGTTTGTGGCTTTACCGCATAGACCAATGACTTTACATAGCCTCACAGAAAGTAGTCTAGCGGTGTTAAATCATAAGATCTTGGAGGCCAATTCACAGGTCCAAAACGTGAAATTAGGCGGTCACCAAACGTGTCTTTCAATAAATCTATTGTGGCACGAGCTGTGTGACATGTTGCGCCGTCTTGTTGAAACCACATCTCCTGGACATCATGGTTATTCAATTCAGGAATGAAAAAGTTAGTAATCATGGCTCTATACCGCGGATGGACTCATTCGGGTCTTCCACAACGCTACGCTCTACAGCAGCAATAGCTTCTTCTGTAGGCACCGTACAGCGTCTCTAGGGATGCAAGTTATCAATAAGAGTAAACGTGGTGCGAAAACGTTTCATGGTTAATCGAACTAACTGCTATGATGAACGATTTTGTCGACGATAAAATGGACGTAGTGTGCGATACGTTTTCCGCATAGAACCATTATTTTCGAAATAAAATTGCTCTATTTGCAAGCGTTGTTCAGGCGTGAGTCTATTCATGATAAATTGCCAAACCAAACTGAGAATAAATCACTTGACAGCTGTTAAGTCGGTCGCTATCTTGAAAAGTAATGCCAACTTAAAGTTCTATACCTCTATAAAAAACACCCTTTAGTATTTATAGTGTTAACCATGGACTTTTCATTCATTTATTTTTTTTTATTTTTGTGTATGTGTATGTGTGTGTTTCTTTTAGCCCGAACCGGAACCAGAAGTTAAACAACGACCCTGGGAAAAATCGAATACTCTGCCGCATAAATTGGGCAATTCAAATTCCAGCAATACAAATGTAAACTCAAATAATACATCGAATAGTGGCGGTGAATCACCCAGACCCATGCGTAAACGTTTTGGCAGTGCCAGTGAAGAAACGATACTAAAGGTAATTATCATGAGAGGAATATAAATAATGTGTGTAGAATAATTAAAAACGAAAATTTTTTATTCAGCAGGTCAATGGTGATGGCTTGTCAGTAGCATTGTCGGGTAGTGATTTGGAACAATTAAAGGCTGAAATTGTTAGAGAAATGAAACAAGAAATACAAAAAGTTAAACAAGAAATTATAGATGGTAAGTAGTTATTATTTTTAATAAAGTTTGTTGGTTAATAATTTTTTATTTTTTTTTTTTTTTTGTTTTAGCTATCAAATCTGAATTTAACAGAAGATAAAAGAATTATCTTTAGGTAAATAATTTTGGATCTGATAAGAAACGTATTTTACACATATAAAAAAACAAAAACAAAAAAAAGTTAATTGCAGAAAAAAATGATTTTTTTTACCCTAAAAACCTAAAAAAAAAGAATAAAAAAATATAAAAATCTTAAGCCGTGTTTTTATATAAATATATATATACATATATAAATATATAAATTATATGAATATACATAAATAATATACAATACATTTAATATAATAATATTATTATATTTAAAACAAAAAAAAAACAAACAAAAATATTTGTTTTTCTTTTTAATGTAAGGCAATTATTAAAATAAAACACACTTTATAAGCATATATACTTACACATACGTACTATCTATATACATACATACATTAATTACATGAATACAACATACATATATTTATAACTAAATTACGTATAATTATAAATATAAAATCATTTATACATACATACATATAAAAAAAAATAAAAAATAAAAATATAATAATAATTTATTATAATTATGAAAAAACAAAAAATAATTATAAAAAAAAAAGATAAAAAATTACAAAAGAAATAGAAGGCAAACCAACCATACATACATACTTTATAAAATTTTCTAAAAAATTAGTGTAAAAATCCTTTTTAAATTATTCTTAAGCTTTAAAGCTAAAAAAAAAATCAATGAAAATTTAAGAAAAAAAATTTTTTTGTTACAGACTTTCTAAAAAATTTTTTTTTTTACAATTTTTTTTCCACTTTTGTTTTTAAAAACATATTTTTATAACCCTTAAATGCATAAGTATGGCTACGGTTCATAAACAATTCTCAATCTATCCAGTGGCATTGATTTCTGTCAGCACTGTTGAGGACAGTTTTAGGTTAAAGGACGTGTACTTGTCAAGTAAGACAAATACAGTATCCGGAGGTCAAGTTGACTCATTATACTGTTGACAGTTAGTTCCTTAAAAAAATAAAGAAATTAATAATATGGTGTACACATATTTAACAGGTGTAGACACGCCTTCCTAGCTTTCTACAAACTTGAAAGTTTCAATAGTTGTCATCTTGGATATATGGTGCTTGGAGATATATTCAAAAGATACACATATCAGCCACATTTTTTTTTTTTTGTAATTCCGTTGCGAGTTGATGTTTTGACATTTCGATGCCAGGGGTCTTTGTCGAACATTGTATTCAAAACTTAGATATATTTTAGTTGATTTCCACATCTCCTCTAAAGTTTAAATTAAGAGGAAGAGCTCGTAAATTAGCTCCACACCTCCTCTAAAGATTAAATTCCTAGGAAGAGCTCATAATCAAGCATGGCTCTACATAAAATGGTTTGTGTCTTCGATATCATAATTGACTTATTTCCCAAGCTTTATGAAGCAATAAAAAAACATTTTTTTGCATGTAAAAATCTTGCTGGATTCAATTTGCTACTTCCTTTGAATTAATCAGATGCTTTTAATCATCAAAAATATTAAATGATACACGAATAATTTTGCAAACATTGCTGAGATCATAATATGGGTCTAATAATACGAATTAATTTCCATTCTGGCAGCAAGATAAGCAATTGCAGCCTTTAGAATTGGTTGCATAACAACATAAAATCAAATGAAGAATCATTTGCTACTCAAGATTTCCCTATGAACCGCTTTACTGCCCGCAGGATAATATATTAGGCCAAGTCGCCCATTAGATGATTTGCTGAGTTATATATTGCCTTCTTTAGATAATTTCTATACTTAAATCAACGCTCCCACATTAATAGCATTTACGCTTTGGTGGGATCCAACCGAAAATCGATTAGTGATTGTCAATCCATCTAAAGCTGTACTACCCTGAAACTCCATCTAAATTGTAGTATTTAAGAGATTTCTTTCTGGCATGTATTGTTATTTGTTAAGTCCATGATAGGCAACAATAGCAAATACTTTTTTCCAAAAGAAATAATTTCATATTTTGTTAGCAAATATGAGTCTGTATTACCATTCGTTATTGCACTCGTGATTGGATATCATAACTTAAATAAAATCTTACTCAGCCATGCGAATAATGGTATACAATGAACAGTATTATTTAAACTGAGACCAACATTCCGCATACAACCCCTTTTCGGGCAGTGTATTGTGTTAGAATACCGAACACTGAGTTGTACAAGAGAAGTAAGAATAGGTAGTGTGCCACAAATTGGTGTTATGCTCGAAAACTTTCTTATATATAATACTTAAAATACTTAACGAGGTAGCACGACGTTTATAAATTTAGTCGTTTGCTATGTTAGGTATTTTATGCTATTTTCTTCTTTGGTTCATTCCAAATATTTTTTTTGTTTGTTTCTTTTGCTACATTGAATTTGAAAATCCTTTGGATAACACATACATCGCCACTTTCAAGTTTCATCTCTGCTTCAACTTCTTCGTGTAAAATCTTAAGTATATACGTGTGGCCAGGGAAATTTCTTTTCAACATATTGGAACAGAAGATATTTAAACTAATTCTGCTTCAACTTATTGGATAAAATCCTAAGCGCATCTGATCAAAAAATATTTTTTTTGTGAAATGCCATTTGAGGGTTAATATTTGTATGGGAAAAATCGTTGGAACCGAAGATTTTAAAATCGATGCTGCTTAAATATAAAAATAAAACTAATTCTGCTTCAGGTTAGGGTAACCTGGCCTATTCTGCTTCAACTTATTCGATGAAATCCTAAGCGCATCTGTATTGGAAAACCCATTAGAACTGAAGATTTAAAATCGATTCTGTTTAAATATAAAAAAATAAATTTTTTTTGGTGAAATGCCATTTAAGGGTTAACATTTGTATTGGAAAACCAATTAGAACTGAAGATTTAAAATCGATTCTGTTTAAATATAAAAAATAATTTTTTTTTTTTGGTGAAATGCCATTTAAGGGTTAATATTTGTATTGGAAAACCAATTAGAACTGAAGAATATAAATTCGATTCTGCTTAACCTTCAATAAAAATTTTGCATGTACTTAGTTTACGAGGTATTCAGTAATTATTGATAGTATGAAAACATTGTTTGCAAATGGTAACGAAAGGCCTCTATTTAAGGGGATATAAAAGCTAGTTCTTCTTCATATTTTTATCTAAAATCGGGTGTATATAGTATATGTATGTGGCAAACAAAGTATCAAGTGAATATTTCCTGAGAAAAGACTTTGGTGCCAAATGGCAACTGAAAGCCAGTTTTCTTTCATCTTTTGGTATAAAATCGAACGAAGTATGCAGTGATTACTTCTTGTCTAAAACATTGTTTACAAATGATAACTAAAGGCACATTTATTTAAGGGGATATAAAAGCTATCTGTACTTCATCTTATCTAAAATTCGGTATGTATCTATGTATTGTTGCCGAATGCCACTTGAATAATTTAAAGATTATGATTCTGATAGTCAAGTGGATGGGATCAGAAGACAATCCACCTTATTTAGCATTTAACAGTTACTTCTTGTCTTTAAAATTTTATTGCCAACTAAAAAGTCTTTCAAGGGTTAATATTTAAAAAAAAATTTTTTTATTGACTCCTGTATCAAAACTGTCTGCCATAACATCCGGAGAGAATATATTTGCCAAGGCAAGGCATGCCTCCTATTATTTGTTGTCTAAAGGCCTTGTTGCCAAATACGAACTGCATACGTTCAAGGGTTAATATTTTCTTTAATTGATTTTATGAATAATTTTAATATCTTTTAAAAAACAAGCAATTTTTTCTGTTCGATTATTTGTTATCTAAAGGCCTTGTTGCCAAATACGAACTGCATACGTTTAAGGGTTAATAATAATTTTTTTTATATTTTTTTTAATAATTTTAATATCTTTTAAAAAACAAGCAAGTTTTTCTGTTCGATTATTTGTTGTCTAAAGGCCTTGCTGCCAAATACGATGTGCATACTTTTAAGGGTTAATAATTTTTTAAAATATTTTTTTTCTGTTCGACAATATACATACATACATATTTTAACTTTAGGAAATGTTTATAAACAAAAAACACACAAAATTTTTTACTATAACAAAAACAAATGAACTGAAAATATATTTTATTTAAAATTAAGAATCTTTTTTTTTTTATATGTATTAAATAATTTTATGAGGGTATTATAAAACAATTTAGATAAAACTAAAAATAAAATAAAATTTAGCTAAAATAACTCAAATAACACACAAATATACACAAAAAGAAAACGTCTAACGATATACAACAATAATAAACAAAAGCAACAAAAACAAACACAATATTTTAAACACAAATATTTAATAAATAAATTAATTAATTAATGAAATAAACAAACAAACAAAAAACGAAAACGAAACTTCAGAAATTAAAAACTACACAAGAGATTTTTTAAATAAAAAAAAATAAATAATATCGAAGGAACATTTTATAAAAAAAATTAGAAATCTTACAGTTCAGTTCAAAATAATAGCATACTATTTTTTGTGATTATGTTTTAAGTATTGTTACATTTATTTCTTAATTTAGAAGCAACTTCTAATTCCTTTTTTTTATAAAATAAAAAAAATTATATATTTTAAGGTTATGTTTTTAAATATTTTTTATTTGCTTTCTACTTTTACGTAACGGTTTTTAAAAATGCTATTATTTTGTTCTTTATTTTTTATTTTATTCCATGTTTTATTTGCCTTATTTATTAAGAAAATATTTGTTTTATAAAATAATAAATAAGGCAGGTTTCTAGGTTTTTTTTTAAATTTTAAATAAAATCCATAAAATAATAAAAAAAATTATTACAAAATGCAAAGAAAAATAAATAAAATTAAGTAAAACATGTTTTCCAATTTCATTGTAGTGCATAAAAAATATTAAAAAAAATTAAATCGTAATAAAATTAAAAAAAAAAATAAAATAAAATAAAAAAAAACAAATTTAAGACATAACTTTAAATGTCTGCTATAAATGTAGTAGTTTTTTTACATGAACTAAGAAAAACAATTAAAAACAAAAATTATATTACATATTATTAATATTAACTTTAGTATGAGTATGTATAAGGTAATTAGGCTTAGTCAATGGACATCAAGAAATTTGAAGTTTTTTTAAAGGATTTGTGAATATAAAAATAAAAAATAAAATAAAAATAAAATACACGAATAATAAGAATTTTTTTGTTTACAACTACATGTTCTTTAAAAACATACAGTGAAGTAAGACATTTTAATTGAATAATTAATGAATTTAATTTCTTCAGCTCATCTATATAGTACGCATTTAAGGTGATTGTTTCCTCTCAGACATAGTGCAGGGCAGGAAATGTACTCATTAGATAGAGATTAGCCTCCTCTTCTTCCTTATCTCTCCAGCGTGTGCGAAAATCGTTTGCTGAAGTCGTCGTAGTCTAGTAGGTAGTGCGTTTTTTAGACGTAAGGCCTCGGTTCAAACGTCAGGTCAGATATCTTCAACAAATCGAAATAAGAGCAAATATTTCATCGACGACTTCCCTTCAATAGATTTCTGGCAAAAACTGTGAAAGTAAATAAAATTGTCATGAAAAGTTTCTCAAAAAATCTGTCGTTCGTAACCCTAACTGAAGGGGGTTTTAATGATCCATTATGTATGTATGTATATATGTAGCGTACAAACTTATGGTGATAGAACGTTTGAGGATCTAGGCTTGTTGGCGAACGTGTCACTGAGGCAACTGGCCGATTTCATCTGGAGCTCGGAGTGGTTCAAACCTTCTTTGAACGGATCACAATGGCCATATGGGCTATCGAGCGACCTGGCAAGTTACCTGGTAACCTAACCTAACCTTGTGTAGGCGTACCATCCAGTTTTGATCAGATTTTCTGGACCGTTCTACCCGTGTTGAAAGTCGGCCATCTTTTGTTGACTGAAGCCACAACTGAATTAACAATTATAAGCTCACAGGTCCTTAGAGGGATTCTCAAAGTCGAATATTCATCAGAGAGTTCGATTCGGTTGTGCCACACGAGGCTAGTTTACCATATCGTTGGGTTAAATTTTTTTTTTGAGACCAACACTCAGCTGCGCAGCCCTTGCGCTGACCAACTTCTTCCTTTTCCCTGATTTTGGTGGAACTTGGTTAGTACAGGGACTGCGTTCACCCGTGGCATCACAACGGGCCCCTATGCATGCTGAAGTGAGCTTTGTGATATTAGAGCTACCACTCCGACCTAACCTAACACTCAGGGGATGACCCCTATTCATGTATTGGAATAGTTTATTGGAGAAAGGAAAGAGGGGGTTGTGTGTGAAAATGGCCAGATATCATTGAGATATCTGTGAAGGCTTTACACCATCTTGGAAGTCATTACTTTGAAATTCAGTCTGTCAACATCTCGCCGGGGTCAATATTCGCCAGCCTGTATTGCAAACACTTTCGCCTGAATGCCTGTACAGTATTTCTTCAGCCATATATACTGGCTATACCAATCGATTCTGAAAACTTCCCGCCACCAACAGTACCATTAAATTAGTAATTTGCATGAAATCCTTTACGAGATGTGCTGCAACATTTGACCACACCTCTTTATTTGGAATGGAGGGTCCTGAATGTATCATTGAGAAGTGCCGTCGAGTATCATATAGTAACTACTCTCAAATTATTTTCTTGCGTGACCAGTATCTGATCCATGTCACAGTTTAATCTCTCATGGAAGACTAATAATAGGTATCAAGCAAAAGAAGGCCAGTGCCACTAACAATTCTCCAAACTGATCTTTGCAACTGCAATTTCAGCTTTTTTGCTCGAAATAAAATGAAGGAAAACAAATTTTAAATACCATTAAAAAAGCAAACACACTTAACATCATTTTAAGTATTCGAATGCTGCTTTCCACTTTTTTATTTGTCCTTTTTGCAATAGTCACAAATCCTTTAAAAATTTTGGTTCAGATGTCTCATATAAGAAATTAAAACAAAAATAAATTACTAACACGCCTCATTAAATGTAAAAAATGTCTTCGATCATTCAAAACAAAAAAAAGGGAGGGGAAGGGAAGAGACAGTTAAATCAGAAAATTAATATTTACGAAATGAAAATAATATTGTGCAGCCTAAAACTATACCACAATTATTGTTTATTTTTTGTAACTGAAAGTTATGCTGTAAGAATTTAACTGTCTGTTCTTTAACTATTTATGTAGGAGTAATTATGAATTATTTTATAAATGTTACCATTATTAATAAGTAAGTGATAATTTTTTTTTTATTAACATTTGATATGCAGTTACGAATAAGAAATGAGGGTCACTTATAAAATTCTTTAAATATTTAAAATTTGAGAAAAATTCATGACGTTGTAAATGAAATAATAAAGATTGATGGTAACTTGGTAAGGAAGTCACTGTGGTCTAGCAGCTAGTGCGTTGGCTTATTAGAGATAAGGCTCTCACTAAATGAATTATAAAAAAATATTTCTTAGGCGACTTCCTCTCCTCAGATTTTTGGCAAAAACTCTTGAAAGTAAATAAAAGTGTCAAAAAAATTTGTCTTGCAGAGTCCATTTTAAACTACACACAACGTAAGTGGCCCTGCCTAAAGGCCTGTAATCACCATTAAAGTGAGTCCGTAAGTAATTGTATATTATAAATGTTTCATATCCTCTTACAGCGTTGGTAATTAAGTTTTTGAGAAATTAGTTTTTATATGAAGGAAAAATTTATTGTAAAATCTGGTCTCTTTTAGGGTTTTGATATATTTTTAAATTATTATTTAAATTGTTTAAAACTATATTATAATTAATAAGAAAATTATTTGTATACATACAATATATTTATTAAGTAAATAAAAAAAAGAAAAATAAAAAAAATAAAACGACAATTAAATCTATTATTAACTACATTTACTATTTGTAATATTTATCTAAAAAAATCTATCTAAACTAACACACTTATCTTAACGAATGATCTTAAAGAAAATCGATGAAATCTATGATATATACGAAGAGTTGTCGAATTAAAAAATTATTTTTCGTTTTTATTTTATTTTTTGGTATATCTTTTACAATGAAAAACGAAAAAAAAAATTACTTTTCATCTAAAACTGTCTAAAATAAAATAAAATTTAAAAATAAATTTTATTTCGACTTTTTATTTTATTTTTTGTTAAAATTTTTACAATAAAAAAAATACAGAAATACTTTTAGATGGAAAGTATAATTTAAAATATTAAAAAATTAATTAAACAAATTTTTTTTTCAATATTAATTTTTGTTAAATTTTTTACAGTAAAATACAAGAAATATGAAAACAATCCATCTAAAACGGTCTAAAACAAAATTAATTTAAAAAAAAAAAATGTTACTTTTTATTTTATTTTGTGTTCAATTTTTTACAATAAAATACGACAAAAATAAAAAAATTATTTCCATCGAAAGCTGTAAATTTTTTTGTGAAATGTTTTTACAATGTAAAAAAACACATAGAAATACTTTCCATCTAAAACTGTTTAAAATAAAATTAAAAAAAATAATGTCGGTTTTTATTTTTTTTTTTTTTGTTAAATTTTTTACAATAACAAAAAAATATTTTCCATCTAAAACCGTCTAAAATAAAATATTTTAAAAATTAATAAAAAAAAAATAAATTTGTCTTTCTTGTTTTAATTGTTTTTTAAATTCTTTTACAATAAAATACAACAAATTAAAAAAAAAAATCCATATGAAACAGTCTAAAATAAAATATAAAAATTTTTTTATTACACTTTTTTTGTTAAATTTTACCCAATAAAAGAAAACACAAAGAAATTCTTTAAATCCAAAACTGTCTAAAATAAAACATTTTAGAAATTAATTTAAAAAAAAATAAATTTTCCTTTTTTATTTTATTTTTTAATTTAATTTATTTAAATTTTTTTTTATTATATTTTTTGTTAAAGTTTTCTACAATGAAAAAAAACACAAAGAAATATTCTCCATCTAAAACAGTCTAAAATTAATTAATTTTTAATTTTTAATAAAATAAAAAAGGAATTTTTTTGTTAAATTTTTTACAATAAATACAACAAATGAAAAAAAAATACTTTCCATCTATAACGGTCAAAATAAAATATTAATTAAAAACAAAAATAATTTTTCTTTTTTATTTTAATTTTTTATTCAAATTTTTCACCATGAAAAAAAACGCAATGAAATATTCTCTCTCGGTCTAAAATAAAATATTTTAAAAATTAATTTAAAAAAATAATAAATTTTCCTTTTTTATTTTATTTTTTGTTAAATTTTTTACAATAAAATACAACAAATTTTAAAAAAGTATTTTCCATATGAAACAGTCTAAAATAAAATATAAAAAAATATTTTTTAATTATATTTTTTTTTTTTTGGTAAACTTTTTTAAAATGAAAGAAACGAAGAAAAATGTTAAGAAAATACATAATTAAAAAAAAAAAAAATTTTTTTTTTATTTTACATATTTTTTGTTAAACTTTTTTTACAATGAAATACAAAAAAAAAAAATACTTTCCATCTAAAACTGTCTAAAATAAATTTAAAAACAAAATAATAAAATAAAATAAAAAAAATTAATTGAATGCTAAATGTTACTAAAATACGATATTTATGTTTAAAAATACAAAATGAACAACAACAACAAATATTAAAAAAAATATACAAACAAACCTTACATATATTGAAAAATCAAATTAAAATAAAAGAAAAACAAAATAAAATAATACAATATATTTAAATAAATTAACAACAACAACAACAACATGAACATGAACAAAAACAATTATAAATCAAATTACATATTAACAGTAACAATATCTAGGAAATAAGCATTTAAAAAAACAACAAAACAAAACAAAAACCATACCCAACAACTTATTAACAAAGAAAATAAAAAATAAAATAAAATTACAAAAATCATAGAAAAAAACGAAAAGAAAAAAAAAAGAAATAATATTTTAACAGTTAAGTAATAAAATAATAAATAAATAAATTATTCATACTAAAATCATTTAAATTAAATAAATTATAATAATAAAATAAAAACAAACGGACATTGAGACAGACAGACATACAAAAGCAAACAAACAACAAATAGAACACTTACACAAAACACTCAAAACAACCAATTTAGTTATTTAAGTATTCAAAAAATAAAACAAAAAATACAAAACAAAATAATTAATTATAATGAAATAATGAAAATATTTCATAAATAAAATAAATGATGAAAAATTCTGAAAATGTAAAATCTCAAAATGGTGTTTTTTTTTAATTTAATGCCATGAACCACAATCAAAGCAACACAAAGCAGCAAGCACTCCAATTGCAGTTAAAGATTAGCTGCATGCCAGAGATCAGCAATGAATCGTTTTTTCGCTACTCAGAAGAACTCATGAAATTTTGAATAAGAGTGTGTCAACAATAACTCTGAAGTATTCGTACTCACTACAGCGTTGATTTATAAGTACAGGTTGCAGTGAGTATAAGTACAACGTTGACATCAAACTCATAACATTCGAAATATGTTTGATTCATAACGGTACTCTTTCACTTTACAAAAATACTTAAAATATTTATAAATGATTCGAGTATCTCATAAAAATTTACAGTCTTAGTTGTTGTTGCATTTACAAAAAAGACAGAGCAGCAAGCAGAGCAAAAACACAACCATTTAGTGAGTAGTTTAGTGTTCTTACGCGAACCATACTTATTTTGTTTTGTCTTGTAAATGTTGAGTCATGGAGAGTCGAAATCAACAACATTAAGCATATTGTTAAGTATGAGTAATGATGAGTACTTCAAACTTTGAATATGAGTAGAGGTTCCATGATATTAAAATAAATATGAATGCGTCTATGTATCAGAAATTATGAGTATGATACGATTCTACTCATATTTTTGAATGCTCATTGCTAATCTCTGCTGCATGCACATTAATTATAATACAGGCAGCGACAGTATTAATTCTTTCTCAAGGGTGTGACTAAAACGAAATTTCATACATTATCGTGTTTTTAAAAAATCTATTTTATGCAGGTTATTGTATTGACAGCATTATTCCTCGCATTGCCAGCACAAAATCTCATCATTGTGAGCACGAATTCTCTCATTGGTGCGTATAAAAGTAGAAATTAACCTAACAGCGAAGCAGCAGAATCTTTACTTGTTGGCGCACTGCCTTTAAAATAATCACTTCCATGTATTCCTAATTTAGAGATTGCTGCGTTGCGTTTATTGTGTTTATAGCATAAAGAAAAAGTGGAAATCTTACAAATATCAATCTAAATTCTTCAAAATAAGTTATTTCTGGAGTATAGGGTTTATTTCAGTTCCCCTTGATCTATGAGTGGCACCTTCTCATTTTTTTCCGTGTGGATTGCAGTTAACAGCAGTTCTTGTTAGTTAGTTGCGCTGCATTGCGTGTAATTATTATTTCAGTTGCCAGCTAACTGTTCATAGAACCATTTCGTAAATTGGTTGCTTCTTAGGCAGCTGCTAGGTGGGCCAGTTGACTTCCCAGTTAAGCAGAGAATATATAGATCTGATGGCTAAACGAGAATTTGAAGACATTCCTTGTGCGACATCCCTTAAACAATCTTGAGATTGTAAGTCTTGAGCCTGACAATAAATCCGATCGAGATCAGAAGAATACCATTTACATGAAGCAGAAAACTTCATAAAGCAGAAGAATATTCAACTCTTTAGTGGGATAATATCACAGAAAGGGGGTCAAATATCCGGAATAACATACATACATAATAGGGCAGTCAGGATTACTTCGTAGCTTCTCACGACTCTGATGTTGTGTATGGTAGTTTTATACATGAGTGAAGGAACCTACAGTTTAAAGTAAACTTTTGAGAAACTTTTAATGACAATTTTTATTTACTTTCAGAGTTTTTGCCAGAAATCTGCTGAGAGGAAGTCGCCTAAGAAATATTCTTTTTTTTATACTTCGTTTTCATCGAGATGTTTGGCCTGCGGTTTGAACAATGGCCTCACATCTAATAAGCCAACACACTATATACTAGACTACAGCGACACTGAATAACAGATTGAAATGGAGGGTTCATATAGAGAGTATATCATGAAAGGCCAGACATGCTATATGGTTTGCAGGGAAATCCTGGGGATGCGACCAACAGCAGAGAGAACACTTCTGAAAACAGCTCAAATGAAGCTGGACAATATACAGAGACTACTGTGTGGTGGCGTAATAGAGGCAATAGGAGCCTCTTTCACTGCGGCGTGGTGGTTCAGTTGGCTAAGTAAAAAAAAAATAGAAAAATATTACCTTCTACTCGGTCCCAGATCATTTGGGAATTCTCGGCATTGAAGAAACAGGCGATCTTGAGAAGATGAGCCTCCACGCCACTGATAGGGCCAAAGAACCTTTCTGTGGAGTGGGAGCTTATGTATCAAAAGATTTGCTCAATAAACGGCAAGATAAAGAGAAGGACCAGGTTCTTCTCAAACCAAATGGGTTTGAGGCAATCGAAGCTGCATTGTTGGGAAATTACAATAAGAAGAGACCTGAGTCATCATCAAATTATCCAGGAATAACCCTGAAACCCATTTGGTTTGAGGCAATCGAAATTTTTATTGGGACACATTAATAAGACGAGATCTGAGTCATCATCAGACTGTTCAAGAATAATCTGAGCTTGGTAACTGGTCTTTTGAGAGGGCACTGTAGACTCAAAGTGCATTTATATAGAATGGGGGTTGTCTCGAGACCAACATGTAGATTCGTTGACGATGGGAATGAATCATCAAAACACATATTTAGCTGAGAGCATAGCATATCAAGTGCTAGGCAGGGAATTATCATTATAGCAGCCATTTTGGTTGCAATATTCCAGACATAGACATTATCAAACTGCTGCTCTTGTGCCGACCTATTTCTGACAATGTAAACGAATTTCTGTTGAACGCCTATTGGCATTCCTTAGGCTCTTAGGTTGACGTAAAACAAAACTTCTGAAATTGATTTTAATTTTTTTTTAGACAACGAATAATTTTATTTAATTTTTGAACACACCTCGTAAAATTATTTTTTACAATTGCGTTTATTTCTTTATTGCCTATTTATGTATGCTAGTCTATCTGCTATGGAGCGTTGTACCTGCTTATCATTTGAACAATTTTTCAAGTGCAATTGAATGAATGTGTATTGTAATCTATCTGAGTAGATGAAATACAATTTAAGCAAATCATGTAATAAAAATTTCAGTCAGATTAATTGTCTCGCAGAGTAAAGAACGTCAAATTCTAACAAAAGAAAAAGAAAATGAAATTTAAAAAAAAATTTCTTCTAATTTTCATACAAATCTTTATGAGTTTTATTGAAATCAATGAAACGGCGAAAATCTTGGCTGTATTCCCGTTTCCGGGTAGATCCCAATATATATTAGTGCAGCCACTATTGAAAGTCTTGGCTGAGAGGGGTCATGAAATGACTGTCATTAATGCCTATCCCTCTAAGGAGAATATAACGAACTTTAGAGATGTTGCCGTTATGGAAAGTCATGATATTGGTAAGTGAACCGAGCAGATATCTTAAGAGATGTGTTTGAAAAATCCCGTTTTTTTTTTTGATAGATTTTATTGCTGGAGCCGAGAATACAGAGCCTGGTTTATGGTCTGAATTAACATTTCTATCGGATTTCTTTACCAATGTTACCTTGGCTGTTATGAAGAACGCGAAAGTCCAACAAATGCTGAAACAGGAGACATTCGATTTGATTATATTGGAGGCAATTAATACCGATGCCTGGTATAGTTTTGGTGCCCATTTTAAAGCGCCCATGATTGGTGTTTCTTCCTATGGCACCGATCCCATAATTGATGATATAATGGGTAATATATCACCCTTTAACTATGTGCCCCTAATGTCAACTGGCTATACCGAGGATATGCAGTTCACGCAAAGGATTTACAATTTATTCTTGAAATCATTGGAATTGTTACACAATCGTTTGGTCCATTTGCCACGCCATCAGCAAATACTCGAGCAATATATGCCTCATATTAAACAGGATATATGGTCGTTGCGTCGCAATGTCTCATTATTTCTATTGAATCAACATTTTTCCCTAAGCATGCCACGCCCATATGTACCGAATATGGTTGAGGTGGGCGGCTTTCAAATACAACATCAGCCCAAAGCCTTGCCTAAGGAAATTGAAGATTTCCTAAAGTCTTCGCCTCAGGATGCCATTTACTTTTCCATGGGTTCCAATATAAAAAGTAAAGATTTCCCTCCCGAACTATTGCAACTCTTCAACAGAGTCTTCTCCCAGTTGTCCTATAAAATTCTATGGAAATTTGAAAATCCCTCTCTAAAAGGTAAACCCGATAATGTTTTCATATCCTCCTGGTTTCCTCAGGCTGATGTATTGGCCCATCCGCGTGTAAAGTTGTTCATCTCTCATGGCGGTCTTTTATCTACCTTTGAGGCCACCTATCATGGCAAACCCATATTGGGTTTACCCGTCTATTTCGATCAGCAAATGAATGTTAATAAGGCCCAGCAAAGAGGTTTTGCCAAACGTTTGGATTTGGCCTCCATTACGGAGCAGCAGCTAAAACAAGCCATATTGGAAATAATGAATACGCCCTCGTATAGCCAAAAGGCTAAAGAAATTTCCCGGAGATATCATGATCAGCCTATAAAACCCATCGACTTGGCTATTTACTGGACAGAGTATGTTTTAAGGCATAAGGGTGCCTTACATCTACGTAATCCAGCCCATAATATGAACTATTTTAAGAAGCATGGCATTGATTGCTTGCTAGCATTGTGTGCAATGGCTATAAGCCTTGTGTTAATAAGTACTTGGCTTGTAAAGAAAATTGTTAAACTCTTCGTAGGTCAAAAGGTCAAGAAAGTGAAAATAAATTAAAATTTGAAATATTAAAACTTGTGTATAATTTTTGGGGAACTGCCCTCGCATAGTTGAATTTATCTAAAATTATTTGTTGACCTACGTATTGTGATTAACATGATGTTAAATGCCACATTGAAAGCTTTTTTAAAGCTTAATTAATTAACCTTCTTTGTAAGTAGCAGTGATGGTACATAAGGGAATTTTTTTGTAAGACGTTCTTAACTGTGGTTTACAATTTATTTTTCTACACTTATTTTTTGACCTACGTATTGTGATTAACATGATGTTAAACGTCACATTGAAAGCTTTTTAAAAAGCTTAATTAACATTCTTTGTAAGTAGCAGTGATGGTACATTAGGGAATTATTTGTAACACGTTGTTATCTGTGGTTTACATTTTATTTTTCTAAGCTTATTTGTTGACCTACGTATCGTGATTAACATTGATGTTAAATGCCACATTGAAAGCTTTTTTGGAAAGCTTAACTAACCTTCATTGTAAGTAGCAGTGATGGCACATAAGGGAATTTTTGTAGCACACTCTGATCTGTTGTTTACATTTTATTTTTCTAAACTTATTTATTGACTTACGTATCGTGCTTAACATTGATGTTAAATGCCACATTGAAAACTTTTCAGAAAGTTTTACTAACCTTCATCGTAAGTAGCAGTGATGATACATAAGGGAATTTTTTGAAAGAAAAAAAATATTTTTGGTCTAAAGAGTGTGTTATAAATTTGAGTGGTCTGAGGCTGTTGAAGTAATTTATGTTATATGTTGAGAAAATGACTTTATGCACAGAACTTTATGTAAAGTATTTAAGTATAGATTTATATTTTAAGAAAAGTAAACTGTTCTTATACAAAGTCAAAGCACAAGTGATTTACTAAATTTAAGTAATATTACTTTAAAGCAATTGTACTAAATAAAGTAACGGGATCATCTCTCACTAAACTAGTACTAATGAGAGATATTATAAATAATTAATACACGAAAAGGAATTAAGATAATAGACAAAAATAAAACTGGTTTTTCTACATTCCTTAGATAACGTACTAAAATATTTTAATATGTACAGTTGAAGTTGTCTAATTAGTAATACTTAAGAAAAATTATGTTTACTGATAATATATATATAAAAAACGTATATATAAAAAATTAGAATTCTGTTGCCAAATATATTTTCGGCAACATTCTCCCCCTGGAGAACGAATGTTTTCAAAACAGTATATATTAAGTAGTAGACGGCCTATCGTTGGGAGTACTTTAGTCGAGTCATGAAACTCCGCTATGCTCCGACTCACAGCGCTGCCTTAGGCTCCGTCTTTTACGTTAACAGCAGCTTCAGGGTTATCCTCTGACATTTCTTTAAAAGGTTCACTGGAATTTTCTGGAAGAAGAAAAATTTTAGAAATTGGTCTTTTAAATATTTTATTTTTAATTTGGACTGATACCACCCTTATCTTTCCATCGCCTCCTGAATGTGTATCAGCAATTCTTCCAAGAACCCATTGACCTGGTCCACATCTGTCATCTGATACTAGTACCAAATCTCCAATATTGGGATTCGGAATGCTTCTTAACCATTTTGGCCGAGCTTGAAGGCGATTAAGGTATTCTCTGTACCATCTTTTCCAAAAATGCTGTTTCATTCTCTCGATAGCTTGCCAACGTGAAAGATGGTTTCCCCTTTGAGCTAATAAGTTTTCTTCTTGAACACACTGTAGTGGTTCGCCAATGAGGAAATGTGCTGGTGTTAGTGCGTTAAAATCCGATGGATCCGATGATAAAGGGCATAGAGGCCGTGAATTGAGGCAACTTTCAATTTGACAAAGTAATGTATTTAGCTCCTCAAATGTAAGTAGTCGATCATTGGTAACTCGTCTTAGATGATACTTCACGGATTTTACGCCTGCTTCCCATAATCCACCAAAATTTGGCGAGGCCGGAGGTATGAAATGCCAATTGGTATAATTTAAGCTCAAAGCATGTTGTAATTCCTCTGGCAATGATTTTTTGTTTTTATGAAAAAGAATTTGAAGTTCCTTTGATGCGCCTACAAAGTTTGTACCGCAGTCTGAATAGATGTCAGTGCATGCGCCTCTTCGAGAAACAAATCTCCGAAAAGCTGCCAAGAAAGAATTTGTAGTAAGATCTGAAACCGCTTCTAGATGAATAGCTTTCGTGACCATACACACAAACAAGCAAATATAGCCTTTTGTAATAACAGCGGACCTTAAAGTAGACGATTTAATATTTAATGGTCCAGCATAGTCAACACCACTGTGTTTAAAAGGTCTAGTAACGTTCAGTCTCACCAAAGGCAAGCTGCCCATTATTTGTTGTGAACTTTTAGCTGCATATTTAAAACACTGCAAACATTTACGTATAATAGTTTTTGCTAGCTGAGTCCCAGATACGATCCAAAATTTTCGATTAACGATGGACATCGTTAAAGTAATTCCACCATGAAGAGAATTCTCATGTGCATCCAAGATGATTAGTTTTGAAAGAGGATTAGATTTTGCTAAAATTATAGGATGTTTAAGGCTATAGTTAAAATCAGAATTTTGTAAACGACCTCCAACACGAATAATGCCGTTGTCATCCAAAAATGGCATTAACTTCAATAAAGGACTGTGACGAATTTCTTGTTTTTTAGAAAGAAATTTCAACTCCATTGGAAAATCTATCAATTGAGTAATTTTAACAAAGCGCAATAATACATTATTAATTTCAGAGATAGATATAGCTCCAGTGTTCCTTCCTAAAGGAGAGGTTTTACAATTATTTACAAATCGTAGACATAACGCGGTAATTCGAAGCAGTGTCCTTAATTTCGAGAATCTGGATAATAACTCAGGATAGGCTTTTTCAATACTAATATTAGTAGAAACTTTCGGACTCTTTTCTTCAGAAGTTTGTAAATTTAATAATTGCTTAGGCCATGAAGAAGGAGCTTCATATAAGAACTTTGGACCATACCACCAGATGTCGTTTTCTACTAAATTTTGACCTAAAATGCCTCTTGATGCACAATCGGCTGGGTTTAAATTGGAAGGTACATATCTCCACTGCAGAGGATTACTTAAACGTTGTATATCTGCAACTCTATTTGCAACATAGACTGTCCAGGTTGATGAAGGTTTCCGAATCCAGCTTAAAACAGTTGAACTATCACTCCAATAAAAAATGTTTTCTATTTTACAAATATCCAAGGAATTCTTGATATCTTCAGTAAGTTGAATCAAAAGTTTAGCGGCACATAGTTCCAACCTCGGTATAGTTACAGTTTTAATAGGAGAAACTTTAGATTTTGCTTGCAAAATATTAACGAAAATACCTTCCGAAGTAATAACTCTAAGATAAACTACTGCTGCATAAGCTAAAGTTGATGCATCGCAAAAGCAGTGCAATTCTGTTTTCACTCCTGGAGACCAATTTATCCATCTGGGAATTTTCAAGTTCACAAGGTCTACTAATGTCGATCTGTACTTAAACCATTCCTTTTCTATTTCAATAGGTATCGGAGTATCCCAATCTACACTATGTTCCCATAGTTTTTTAAAAATAGACTTGGCTACAATGGTGGAGGGTGTAAGCCATCCTAAAGGATCGTATAGTCTAGCAGATTCTGAAAGAATGGTTCGCTTAGTAAATGAACTGGTATCGTCAAGGTTTACCTTAAAGGAAAAGAAATCGCCACATGTATCCCACTGGATGCCTAGAGTTTTCACCACATTGTCTTTATCAAATTGTAAAGTTTTAGAGTTTTCCTTATGTTCTTCGGGAATTTCTCGTAAGAATTGAGAAGAATTAGAGATCCATTTGCGTAAATTGCAACATCCTTTTTTCAGAAGATTGCATAAATCCTTTTGTAAGTTAATTGCACTTTCAAGATTATCCGCTCCCGAAATAACATCATCTACGTAAGAATCAGAAATAAGAACATCTGCTGCATGTGGAAAGTCGTCTTTAAAATCATATGCCAATTGCTGCAAAACACGTATGGCCAAATAAGGAGCTGACGTTGTACCGTATGTTACGGTATTCAGCTCATAAATAGATATTTCATCATTTAATTCATGTCGCCAAAGTATTTGCTGAAACTTCCTATGTTCTGGACAAACATCTATCTGCCGGAACATTTTTTCAATATCCGCGCTGAATGCAATCCTGTGCCTCCTCCATTTTGTAATAATTCCTGGTAAATCGTTTTGAAGCGGAGGTCCAGGACAGAGTTCTTCATTTAACGATTTGCAGTTAACCAAATGACAACTTCCATCAAAAACAACTCTTAGTTTGGTGGTTGTACTGCTCTCCTTTAGTACACCATGGTGAGGCAAGAAATAAGAATTAGGTCTGACATCTTCAGGATATTTTCCAAATTTGGTCATGTGACCCAAAATTTCGTACTCTCGCATAAAGTTCCTATATCTTTCAGCAAAAGTCGGTCGTTTCGAAAAAGAGATTTCCAATTGTCGCATCCGTCTGTAGGCGCTAACGATATTATTCGGAACAGACGGTGCAGTGTTATTTTCTACTAGGGACCTAAACGGTAAATGTACTATATAGCGACCAGATTGTGATTTATTAACTGTATTCGCAAAATAATTTTCACATTTCAGTTCTTCATTACTTATCTTTCGTTTGGTACTAACTTCCTCCTGCTCCCAAAACGACTTCAATAATGTCTCTAACTTGACGTTCAGTATGTGCAGCCTGTTGCAAGAAATGTTACCATTTTTTCCAGAAAACACCCATCCAAAATGAGTATTTTGAAAGAATAAATTGTTGTGAACAAAGGATTCGGCGGGAAGTTTTATTATGGAGCAGACGTCTGCGCCTAAAATTAGATCTATCCGATCAGAGTTGAAGAAAAGTGGATCAGCCAAATTTTCAGGATCAATATCAGGCAACGAAATAAGTTTAGACGAAGGATCCGGTGTATACGAAGAAAGATTAGCCAAAACTAATGCCGTACACGAAAATACAGGTTTTCGTTTACGAGAATATAAATCAATATTAGCAGAGTATTTCGATACGTTTTCACCATTGTTACCAATACCGATTACCTTACAATATGATCTTTCTTTTCGGATGCCCATCAGTTGAACTGCAGCTTCAGAAATCAAACTTCCTTGTGAGCCTGGATCCAACAGAGCTCGTAAAGGAAAATAACCTTTGTCAGTTCGAACAAGTAATCGAATAGTGTATAACAATACTGCTTGGTAAGCAACTGCACTATGGACAGTAGCACCTGGTGTGCTTTCAGTCTTAGAATTCAGTGAAATAGCAGGAATAGAAGAGGCCTCCGACTGATTTTTGTCCAAATGAAGAACAGTGTGATGTGGATGTTTGCATATAATGCAGCGAAATGGTGAGCTGCAATTTTCATGGTTATGACCAACAGCAAGACAATTACGGCAAGCCTTTCTTTTTAACAAAAAGGCATTTTTAGAATCAAAAGGTAAGGACAAAAATTTAAAACATTTCGAAAGTGAATGTCCCTTATCACAAAATAGGCAAGATTTTGTATAATGCCCGGAAAAGTTGCCAGAATTACACGATGTCCTTTTAGCGGAATTAAAATGTTTATGACTCTTCGAGTTTCTATATTTAGATGATGATGCAGCATCATCATTAATTGATTCCAATGTTCGGAAAGTTTTCTCCAAGAATGCAAATAGTTCATCACGAGAAGAAAGTTCAGTAGAGGATTTCAAAGATTGTTCCCAATCCTTTCGTGTCTGGAAGTCGAGCTTTTGTACTGTCATATGTGTAAGAATAGGATCCCAGCTTTGGGTGTTTATGTTGAGGTTTTGAAGTGAAGACAAAATTTCCTTGGTGGAATCCAATAAAGTTTTAATGGATTGAAATCCACCATCAGATTTCGAAATATGAAAAAGTTTTGATATTAAACTGCCAACAAGCATTCGCTTGTTATGATATCTGGATTCTAGAACGTTCCATGCCGAATCATAATTTGCATCAGTAGCAGAAATATTCTTAATTAAATTAAATGCTTCGCCAGAGAGCGTACTCTTTAAATAATAAAATTTTTGAACCTCCGTGAGCGAATCATTGTTATGAACGACAGACGAATAAATGTCGCGAAATGGAATCCACTCCATATATTCTCCAGAAAACTTTGGTAAGGAAATCTTAGGTAGCTTAGCATCACAGTTAACGGTAATATCATGGCGACCGTTAGTTGGGACACAAGTACTTGACAATGGTCCGTTTATCATCGTGTTGTCTGATTTAGTATCTAATAATTTTCCTTTAAAACACAAATATTTCTCCGAAAATTCAAAGTAAAAATCTTCTTTCATGTATGGAACATCATTATCGTCTATAGACTCCTCATAAATTCGACGCACTATTTTATCATGTTGAGATTCAAACTTACCAAATATTTTATCTAGTTGTTGCCCTAAAGAATTTAAGAAGCCGCTAGTCCTCTCATCTTTTTCCTTTTGCTCGAAACGAGTTTCCAATTTAATTAATAATTTCAGCAGGTTCCGTTGTTCCTTTATTATTAGGTCTAATTCACTCATTGTTCATAGAATTATTATGTTAAGATTTTTTTTTAAAATAATTGTTCACTTTTATAAAGTTTTAATTTTAATAGAATTTTAAATAGTTCAGTTTTTCTATTATAATTTTTATGAATTCCCGGGTTTCGGCACCAATAAAATGTTGAAGTAATTTATGTTATATGTTGAGAAAATGACTTTATGCACAGAACTTTATGTAAAGTATTTAAGTATAGATTTATATTTTAAGAAAAGTAAACTGTTCTTATACAAAGTCAAAGCACAAGTGATTTACTAAATTTAAGTAATATTACTTTAAAGCAATTGTACTAAATAAAGTAACGGGATCATCTCTCACTAAACTAGTACTAATGAGAGATATTATAAATAATTAATACACGAAAAGGAATTAAGATAATAGACAAAAATAAAACTGGTTTTTCTACATTCCTTAGATAACGTACTAAAATATTTTAATATGTACAGTTGAAGTTGTCTAATTAGTAATACTTAAGAAAAATTATGTTTACTGATAATATATATATAAAAAACGTATATATAAAAAATTAGAATTCTGTTGCCAAATATATTTTCGGCAACAGAGGCAATAGAAATTTTTCATTGCAGGGGAGATGAGCAACAACACTACAAAGAACCGTAAAGGACCTCGCGTTTTTAGGGAAAGATATTAAGCTAACTGAGGAACAATCGTTTGCCTTAATTCTTCCGTATTGCTTAATACTACAATGAAAGGTGGCGGCTCCAGACTATTGATTGAGGCCATAAAACTTACCAGGCGTGTATTTTCATACTCATAATGATGAGTCATCAATCATATATATTTTGAACCAATTGCAGCAAACTGATTCAGAAAGGCCACTTCCACCTTGATCACCTAATCGAACAGCCCAAAAAAAATGTTTTAAGTTAGAGTTGTACCAGGTTCACGCTCTAAGCCGTTTCCATCCTTGCTACTTCATCTGTAATCTCATTACCGAATACCTAACGATACCATACAATAACCAGCCAAGGATCTTGTGTGGGCCTGTCTGCAGGCAATATTTTAATTTGACATTGAATGTTAAAATATTCTTTAAAAAAGTACCAAAAAAGGTACTTTTCACGATCTTTTCCTCTTCCATGGTCGCTACTTCATCTGTAATCTTGGTACCTTATACATCATAATACCATACAATAACTATCCAAGGGTCTTGTGTGAGCCTCTCTGCAGACACAATTTTATTTTCACATTGAATGTTAAAATATCGTTTGAAAAAAGTACCAAAAAAGTACTTTTCACGCGCTTTTCCCCTTCCACACTTGCTACTTCATCTGTAATGTCATTGCTCTATACGCTACAATACTTATGCAAGGGTATTGTGAATTTAATATTGAATGTTAAACTATTCTTTAAAAAGTACCAAGTCTCATTGCTTGCTACGTCATAGATAAGCTCTTTACCTTATACGTCTTAATATCATGCAATACCTATCCAGCAAGGGTCTTTTGTGGGACTCTCTGCAGATAAAATTTTATTTCCATTAAAATATTGTTTAAAAAAAGTACCAAAAAGGTACTTTTTACGCTATTCGCCATTTTAATGCTTGCTACTTCATCTATAATCTCTTTACCTTATACCTAACGATACCATGCAATAACCAGCCAGACTCAATTTTATTTTTACATGTAATGTTCAAATATCCCTTAAAAAAGTACCAAATAAGGTACTTTTCACACTCTTTTCCCCTTCCACGCTTGCTACTTCATCTGTACTATAAAATAACTATCCAAGGGTCTTGTGTGGGCCTCTCTATACACAGAATATGTTTTTTACATTGAATTTAAAAATATTTTATAAAAAAGTACCAAAAATGGTACTTTTGCTAAAGAAAATTATAACAAACATGCCACCACCTCTGCTAAAAAGCAACACAAAACTTTTGAAACAAAAGACACGCACTACATCTGTTACAGAAAGAGTTACTGTTCTCTCTCTTGTTTGCACTCTTCTCTCATGCTATGTTACGTTAAAAGTTCACTAAAACAAGCTCCACATGCTCCACACGTACTAAAACGCATACATGGTTGTTTAGCATGTTTTGAGTGATTTTTGTTTGAAGAAATAATAAACAAAACGACAAACAAATATAATAACAGCTATAGCTACCGTAGAAACAATAACAACAACAACAAGAAATACGACAAGTGTTTTTGCAAAGCAAAACAAAAATGTTCAAGCAAAAGGCCAGCCAGCCATACTCATTTGAAAATTATTTTTTCCTTTAGTTTAGAAACAAACGTCAACGAGTAAGGTACGTTCAGCGGTATTTTAATAAAAGTGTGTGTGTGTATAAATCTTGGCTACTTTTAGTTTTATTCGATGGTGGTTTTTATTTGTTTTTTTTGGTGTTAAAATAAAAGAAAAACAAATATTCGGTGTATTTTATTAAATGTTTTAACATTTTTGTTGTGTTAACTTTGTTGTAAGCATTGTGGCTTTAAAGAATAAAACACGTTAAAATCCTATAAAATTTAAGAGTAAGAAAAGGAATCAGCAATAAAAAAACACCAGAAAACAAAATGACCCAAAAATAAGAACAACAGTAACGACAACAACAATGCAAATACATAATAAAAAACAAAATATGTAGAATGAAAGAATAAAAACAAAATAAAGAATCATAACAGTGGTGGTGGTGGTGCATTGCAAAAATTTTATTTTAATCAAAAAGTTAATGAAAAATTAATAAAATTAAAAAAAGAATTAAGAAAATTAATAAAAAAAATTAAAAATACAAACAAAATAAACTGAAAATAAATCAAAAAAAAAATTCTTTTAATCTGTGAAATTTTTTTTTCTTAAATTTCAATCACATATAAAAAAATAAAAACAACGTCTACTACCTATAAGCAGTGAATTTTTGTGAACAAAATATATAAAAAAAAACAACATTTTTTTAAAAATTATATTCAAAATAAAAATAATAAATAAATAAGAATTTATTTTGTTAAAAATCAAAAAGCCGCAAAGACCAAACAGCTGGCATACATTGCTCATACTCATAGCCATAACCGACTGTTTCTCAAGCGTTACTTAAAAGAATGAATTCTTTTAATTTAAAATATAGAAATGAACAAATTTAAATTACTAATAAAATCCGTTCTAGAGTATAACTATCTCTCAACAGATTTCTGGCAAAAAACTCTCGAGAGTAAATAAAAAATTGCCATGAAAAAATTCTCGAACATCTGTCGTTCGGAGACGACTTTTAACTGTAGGTCCTGCCACTCATGTATAAAATTAACTCACACTACATGGGTGATGTGAATCCTGACTATAGGGTTGTAACGACCAATGAAGTTAACACGTTGACTACGAGTTATCTCGTAGTCGGCAGTTGGCACCCTAGAAGGGAACGAAATCTACGAGTTATCTCGTACTCACTAAACCTGCCATTTTTGTGTAGCTACGAATAAAATCGTATTATATCAGTCTTTTTAGAAGCCTTTCATGGCAAGCTTATTTACTCTTAAAGTTATTGCCAGAAATCCGCTGAGAGGAAGTCGCCGAAGAAATATTTTTTCGTATTTCGTTTTGATGTCTGACCTGGGGTTTGAACCGTGGCCTCACTTCTAATAAGGCAACACAATAGCTGCTAGACTATGGCGACTTCAGAATAAAGATGTAGGAAATTTATTAGACCCTACGGTAACTTATTTGTACGGCTTAACACGTTGACTGGCGACTACGAGATAACTCGTAGATTGCGTTCCCTTCTAGGGCGCCAACTACGGGTTATCTCGTACTCACTAAACTTGCCATTTTTGTGTAGCTACGAATAGTAGCTCGTATTATATCAGTGCTAGAGTATCGATAAATGGCTTCTGGGAAAATAACAAAGAGTCAATGTTGGCTTCCGTGGCCAAGGTTTTTGAAAATTGCCGCGGCAGTCAACGTGTTATATAAGTAAACTCGCTTATTAAGGGCGGCATCTCTTCGATAACATGATGAATGTTGATTTTGAAATGCTCCGACATTATCGGAATTTTTCGCGTCAAAACGTTGCCCCACAATTTATGAGCAATATATGGTAACACAACGTGTCGCCTCTGTTTCTGACAACTTCTCATGCAAGAAATTCAAAATGCTGTGGATCATAGGACCATCTTGTTGAAACATGCCGTACAGGTTAAAATCTTTCATTGCAGGTCAAAAAACCGAACCTATGGTTCTTTCAAGACCATTTTCAAAAAACATTTTCAAAAACTACGGTCCAATGATACCAAACAGTTACTTTATCCTAATGCAATGGCCTTTCCACAATCATTTCTGAAATATTAATGACCAGTTGGCTTTAATTGTAACGTAATTGGACTTTAGATTAGTCGCCGTAGTCTAGCAGATAGTGTGTTGGCTTATTAGACGTGAAGCCACGGTTCAAAGCCCATGCCAGGCCTCTACGACAAAACGAGATATGTAAAAATATTCTGCGCGGACTTTCTCCAGATTTCTGGCAAAAACTCTCGAGAGTAAATTAAAAAAATGCCATGAAAAGTTTCTCAAAAAAATCTATCGAGTCAACTTTAATACATTTTTAAGTTATACACCTTTATTGCGTAAATCGCAATAAACGCCATTATTGAGCTCAATATTTCATATAAAATTTTAAATAATTATTGCGCAATAAGTACGCAAATTGTTATAATATTGAGTAAAACTTAAAATGCAGCACTGTTATAAGTATGTTCAGTACGCATATTACAATTATCCGAACACTTTCTGTTGATATTTAACAACTCAGATGTCAACAACAGCAAACAAAAACAAAAAAAAAAAAACAAAACAAAAAACAAACTAAAAACAATGTTGTTGAAACAACCAGCTGTTTTGTTTACCAGCTGCCAAATGAATATCGAATAAGCAGCTGAACTGCGTATATTGTTATGTCTAAACACTTAAAATATTGTACTCAATAAACCGAATATTAACTCAATAAAAGTGCATACCTGTACATAGTATAAGCTGTAAGTCCCGCCACTCACGTATAACTCTAACACACACAACATAAGTGGTGTGAGAAGCTAGGTCGTAATTCTGACTGAAGGGATTATCCTGACAGTCCTTTCGTTTCTGGAATTACTCGCACTCGGATTAACTCACACGCCATTAAATAAAAAATGGTACCCTAGATTCAGTCATTCTCAAAGAAAATGCATAATTGTCTCCCCCTTCTCAAACCTATGTATGTTTGCAGTTTCTGCAGTGAAAGTTACAGAATACATATATTTTCTAATTTTGCTTACTGATCGCCATATGAACCTTAAACATTGCTATGAGTTTAGAATTTGAGTGGCTGGTCAAATACAAAACAAATTAAAACTTTATTAAAAGGATGATGATTGCACTCCTTTAAAATACTGCCCACTTTAAAAGCAATGATATACGAGTATCAACATTACAATTTGCCAGAGTATAAGTGAACGTAACTGAGCAATATTTATACTCATTGGGGTATATATGAATGACTCTTCTTGTTCTTGGTCTATTGAAGAGCAGTCAGTGATTGTGTACATCGTATATGATGAGATGGTTTTTGATGGCCAAGTTAATGTTTAAAAAAAATAATAAAAAAAAAACAAAATAAAATAAAATAAGCAAAAAAACAAAAACAAAATATAATAAATAATAGAACAGACAATACAAACTCAAGGAAAAAAAACCAAAATTTTAAAACCCATAATAAAAGAAAAATAATTAAAATTCCACAAAAAAAAAAACAAAAATAATAACAAAATAATAATAAAAATTAAAACGCAATAAATAAATAAAAAAAATTAAAAGAAAAAAATTTTATTTTACACGCACCACACGGTATGGTGCCTTTTTGTCTATGAAAACTCTCTACCTTGGTTGTTATGGCTTACAGAGCCACTTGTTTTTAACACGCATTTGTTTAAAAAGTTTCAGGGTTTTTGTATTTAAATACATCCTATCAGCTCCTTAAATCTGGTTCTTGTTTTTGTAGGTTTTTTTTTTTAATAAAATTTCCGATTTAATCTTGAACCAAAAAGAAAAAGAAGAAAAATTCAGGGTCTCTTAACCAAATGAAACTAAAACTTGCTTTAAATCATCACAATTTTGTTTTTGTTTAGTACAGTGCGGAGCAAAATTTTAAGGCCAGAAAAGATTTAATAAGATTTAAAGAAATTTTTTTCCTACATTATCGTTTCTTAAAGGGGCATAGGGGTGCTAGAAAGCCCCTCCCCCCATTTCGTGATTATCTCTTTGCTTTGCTTCAGTTTTATTAACCAAGTTTTCCTGCTAAGCAGTTAATTGGTCTGCAGTAGAATAGTCTAGGATGATAGGGTAGCCTAAATACTACTCTTCTTGTATTAATGCATAGAGTGTGGTGACGGGGAACTTTGCTCTTTGAGTCCTCCAGCTGCAAGTTATCAAGTTTTCCTGTTAAGCAGGCAAGTAGGAGAGTCTAGAGTGATAGGGTAGCCTAAAAACTACTCTACTAATGCATAGAGTGTGGTGACGGAGAACTTTGCTCATTGCGTTCTACAGCTGCAAGTAATCAAGTTTTCCTGTTAAGCAGGCAATTGGTCTACCGTAGTAGGTTCTAGGGTAATAACTTAGCCTAAAGCAGTACTCTTTGAAAAAATGTAATGACGGTGAACCTTGCTCATTGAGTTCTAATCCTGCCTGACTTTCTTAAGGCATTTGTTTTTGATGTTCTCTTTTCTAGCGATTCAGCAGATTTCGGAATGGATGTAGAAGGAAGTCTCTCAATCCAAATATGTAAAACAATAAAACTTCCAATATGTCTCAGTTTGTAAGGTAGGCTGATTGAAGGGTAGGCGACTTACCATGGCTTCATGCAAATTGTCAGGCATTCAAGCCATCAAATAGGCTTGTTGCATTCTCACTGATGCCATTAACACAATAATAGCAACGCTGCAAACACAGAAATCTCTCATTGTTGTTGCAAACTTGCTGTATTTGCTGTGTTGCGTTTATTGTGTTTATGACATTATTATAGTCGCCATAGTCTAGTAGGTAGTGTGTTCGCTTATTAGACGTAAAGCCTAGGTTCGAGCCCCAGGCCAGACATCAAAACGAAATATGAAAAAAAAATTCTGGCAAAAACTCTCTGAGAGTAAATAAATCTGCCATGAAAACGTTTCTCAAAAATCTGTCGTTCGGAGTCGACGTTAAAGTGTAGGTCCCGCCACTCATGTATAAAATTAAGGCACACAACATGAGTGGTGTCAGGAGCTAGGCCGTAAACCTGACGGAAGGGTTGTAATGGCCAATTATGTATGTATGGATGTGTTTATGGCATTTATACTGTAGGAGGCACAAACCATACTTTCTATATGAAGTCTGTATTGTGTTCAAAATTCCTTAGTTTCTAATAGTTTACTCCTTTGAGAGGATCTCGAGATTACGAAATCTTCGGAAATCAGAAACAGTCTCCTAGTTTTGATGTGAATGCACTCCATTTATTATTATTTACGTTTCTGGTGTACATGTATACCGGATGACACATAAAGACACTCATCAGAGTAATCAAGTCGCCTTTACTTTGTTTTGCCATAATCGCTTCAGAGCATGTTTGCAATGTTCCGTGCTGTGTGATCTTTTCCTAGTAGTCTATGTGACGTTTCAGTCGAATTTTGAAGCTTTTGAAGGCTTATCCAAGTTTATGTCCTACTCTTGATCTATTGAGCAGGTTATTCGTTGCCTCCTTTCCGAGCACTTCCTGATTACTAGGTGCCCATGCAATACATATCATGACATGTCTGGCGTAATTCTTAATTGCCTTCTTATTTTCTAGGGCAATTATTGCCATCGTATAACTGAATGCTGCAGTTCTAATTGACCTTTAAATCCCTTTAAGTCAAGACGTTATCAAATTATTTCCGGTCCAGATCATACATTCTCTTATCGTTCGTATTGTATTCTGGTAGCCGCAGATAGAGTTTGATTTCTGGTTCTATTATAAAGTGGTCCCGTCCCGTCCCATCACATATTCCGTTTGTAAGCTAATATTCGAATTATTATATAGGAATCTAGAAATCATAGGTAAAATAAAATGCATAGTTTCGCTCTTAAAAATGTTTTTAATAATTAGGGACGGTCTCTGTGATCTAGTAGCATTGTCTTGGCTTATTAGGCGAACAAAATGAAAAAGTATATCATGGGGGCGACTTGCTCTCAGCAATCTTTTTGTAAACACTCTGCGAGTAAATACAAAATTGCGACAAAAAAGTTTCTCAAGTCTCTCGGCTTTAAACTGCACGTCCCGCCACTCCTGGATAAAATTAACACTTACAACAGAAGTGGCGTGAGAAGCTCGGTTGTAATCCTCACTAAAATAACTTTCCATCTGCTACAATTGATATCTTAATATTGATACGATAATACAAAATATTTTGTTTTCAACAAAGAAATGTTTATCAGCGTGACAAATCTCTTCTCTCTCTTCAGAACCTTATAGTAATTTTCCCCCTTCGTTAGACACTTATGCTCGTATTAATTATCTTTGTATTAAAAAAGGTGTCCGTAAGCACTTATGCATGTTCAGATAAGAGTTCTGAAATACCATACCATTGGGGAGCCACTTAATATTGATGACGATAAAAACAAAAACAAGTTCATTTATTAAAAGGCCACTTGAAAAGTATTATTTCTACTCGTTGCCGTAGCACAACAATACAATGAATTGTAATTCATTTATAGTTGAGCTAATCATATTAAGTAATAATTATTATTACGAATTATTGTTGTAATAATATTAATTACATTTAAATTCTTATCAGAGAAACAAAAAAAAAAAGAACTTTTTTTAACTCTACACAGTAGAAATATTTCAAAAGTCTTGAGGTTCTAATATTTCTTTTTTTTTGCCTCTTAATTGTTAAACAATTCATTACGAAAATATTTTTTATACGAATACATATTTCAATTTCAAAAGGTTAAAGGTTATTTATAGGCAAATAAAAAAATATTTTCTATTAATTAATTTGCAATAAAGCTTGAGTCGCAGCTACACTAAAATACATGTGAATAGCGATATACCCAATAGGCCATTAGGTGATATGTCCACAGTCACAGTCTCCATTTTCCTTATGATCCAATGCATGAGTACTTAAAATTTCCTTGTTCAGACCCTTATGAAATCGTTAAATAGGTTTTATATCCACACTATACTGTGTGAATCCCTTTCCTACACTTTACTGGCTTTATTATATGCACTGTGAAGTAGGACATTCTCATATATGTTATCGATTGATAAAAGTAAAGTTCCACAGAGCACACACGAAGCTATGATCTCATTGAAAGTTTTATATCACTACGTTGCTTAGACCTTGCCATTATGTATGGAAGATACAATGATCGCCTCTGGATTACATACATACATACAGTGGCGTGCAAAAGTGTTTTCATGTTGGTAAATTTTCTAGCAAAACGTCAATAAATTTTTTTACGAAAACTGGACAGCAGAGGATTGGAAACATGTGATTTGGTCTGATGAAACTAAAATTAACCGTTTCCAATCAGATGGAGAAGAATATTACTGGCACCGCCCACATGAAAATCTTCAAAAACATCATGTAAAGCAAACAGTAAAACATGACGGGGGAAGTTTGATGGTGTGGGGGTGTTTTACTTGGTGGAACGTTGGCCCACTGGTTAAGATAGAAGGTATAATGAAGAAGGAAGATTATCTCTATATTCTTCAGGCTAATTTGCCAGAATATGTGGTCAAAAGTGCATATCCCGAGGAGGATGTACACTTTTATCAAGATGGAGATCCTAAACGTACCTCCTAAATTGTTAGGAATTGGTTGTCTAACCAAAAATTTAAATTACTTAAAAGGTCAGCACAAAGCCCGGATCTCAATCCTATAGAAAATTTGCGGGCTCTTTTAAAAATAAGACTGGCCGTGTATGAAAGAGGACCAACGAACATGGATGAACTCTGGCAAAGAGTACAAGAGGAGCGGAACAAAATCCCAGATGAAATCATACAAAAATTGGTGGAGAGTATGCTAAAGTGCATTAAAAATATAAAAAAGAACAAAGGCTTGTGGACAAAGTATTAAAAATCGCTTAATATTAAGGTTTTTGAATTTACTTGCAAAAGTGTTCGAATTGAGTTATTTTTAATTTATTTATATTCTTGACGTATGGTATATAATTTCTTTTAATTTTTTAACTTAAATATGTAATATAATAAACAAGTAATCAACCCTGAAACATTCATCTTACGTTCTCATTCATTAAAGAGTTTATAGGGGTTAAAGGGCAGAATCTGCCAACATGAATACACTTTTGCTCGCCACTGTAAGTACATAATTGATCATTACAACACTTCAGTCAGGATTACAACCTAGCTTCTCACACCACCTATGTTGTGTGTGTTAATTTTACCCATAAGTGGCGGGACCTACAATTTAACACATTGACTGCCGTGGCAATTTTCAGAAAACTGGCCACGCAAGTCAACACTGACTTTTTGTTCTTCTTCCAGAAACCATTTATCGATACTAGCACTGATATAATACGATTTTATTCGTAGCTAAACAAAAATGTCAGGTTTAGTGAGTACGAGATAACTCGTAGTTGGCACCCTAGAAGGGAACGCAATCTACGAGTTATCTCGTAGTCGGCAGTCAACGTGTTAAAGTCGATTCCGAACGACAGATTTTCTGCATGGCAATTTTATTTTCTCTCAGAGTTTTCGCCAGAAATCTGCTGAGAGGAAGTCGCCTAAGAAATATTTTTCAGTTTTATATTTTTTTTTTTTGGAGAAGTCTGAGTTGGAGTTTGAACCGTGGCCTCATGTCTAATAAGCCAACATACTACCTACTAGACTACGATGACTTCTTCTTTGCCTCTGGATTGATGGCAGTGATTAATCCTGTTGAGGAAGTTTCGAGGTATGCCTTGGCGATAACATGATGAAATTTTATTTTCAAATGTTCCCATATTAGAGAATTATGTGCCTTAGACTAGGTTTTGAACGTAGTCGCCTTGCAAGAAAGAAGGCTAACTAAGTCAAATTCCAAGGTCTTAGTCTATTGATGTTGCCAAAACGCTTACTACTTCTGTCTGAAACTATATTCTGTACATAATCTACAAAGAAATTCGACAAGAATCTGACAAAAGCGTTCTGAATTGATACAACTACGACCCGTTAATATCTAATGTGCATCAAACTGTAATTTTTCCAGTTGCAACGGATTTTTCCTAACCACTTCTATGTCCACTTCTAGGTCCACTTCTACGATACTCATAAGCGACAATTTTTTTTTATTGACGTGGGTGCCCTGAGGAGTAGTGCCCCTAGTGGGTGGTGTGCTAGACTATTAGCGTGAGGACCGCGGGTTCGATTTCCACCAGATACTCTGGTCTGTGTCACTACATCGAGCATATGGTCAAAGCTACTCAGCTCGTGTATAATTAAATATAATTTGTAATTGTATTAACAATTAATTTATTGACGTAACCAGCAAATGAGTCAGAAGTTTCATCACTGAAGAAATTTTTTTTCGGAAAATTGCCACTGAAAGCCAGAAAGTTGTGCGACAAATCCCTGCTTGGCACCTAATATGCACTTAGGGGGTTTCTTCCGGTGTATATTAATGCATCACAGACGCCAATAATGTATTCCGATGATTCATTTGCATCGTCTTAGAACCCTTATGAGGGGCTAGAAACAACCCCCAAATTTGAATAAGTGCCCTGTCAAAAAACTACTTTAAGTTATTTCTGGTTAGTCTGATGCATGACTCAGACCTCTGTTATTGTAAAATCCCACAAAAAAAAGTTTTGATTGCCTCAATCCGCTTCGTTTGAGAAGAATCTTTGCCGAGCATACTTTTCCAAATATCTGCTCCCCCACTCTACGTAAGCTCATCTGCTTGCTTAATGCTGAAAATTATCACTTAATCTGAGACCCAGCAGAGAGTAATTTTATTTCAGTTCAGCTTCCCCAGACAGTCCCATACTATCTTCGAAGTTATCTTTAAATGTCGAGTGCTCTAATGGCGACCCTATTGTCAGATAATATTGCCATGTCCTATATTTGTACCTTCAAGTTGAATTGAGCACATCTTTCGACTTCCACTAGGAAGATACTCGCAAGTTTCCTTATGGGCTTTTTACCTTTTCTGGTACAGAAAAAAATTCCCGCTTCTATTCTACGACACGTTCTTGGCCTATCTGTATGTCATAAAAGAAGTCCACTTTTAAAAGAGCATGTAGCTTTCAAAAGACTCCATTAATTTTTATTGCTAAGTCTTGTTGCAAAGCACTTCTCGGACAGTTAAGGCAGGAGCTATCATTTAATTGTTGCCTTAGATTGCGAAAGAATTTCATGTTAAAACTTTCGTCTTCACTGCCATATGCAGTGGACTTAAATCCAACAGAGTTTCCAGCGCCGCTATAGGACAGCTTCTCATTGCTGCTGTTATAGCAACACCCGATAGTGTGTGTATCTGGTTCGGTAAAGATAGCTGTGATAGGTTTGAGTGGTAGCTATGACACATAGCGGCCCGTTGTGACGCCACAAAGTAGGATAAAGTCAACTGACCTTATTTTTTTTAAGGATTTACCGTGAGCACATTGAATTTACACATGAGAGAAATAAGATCTTAAGTAGATCATGGCCCCTTTAATTGCTTTTTCTATCGTTTAAACCCGGTTTAAAGTGATATAAAATCATTTTAATAGCTAAACTAACCTCACTTTTGTAAACATTACTTGTTTGAAAAACTGGTAAAGAGTTTAAAGTTCAGCTTAGACGACTTTTAAATGTTTTAAATTTTTTTTTTGATAAATGGAACACTGTAAACCGCATTTATTTAATTACTATTTTCTCTTCGTTTTCTTTTAGTAAAAATTTTACACTTAAAAGTAAAATTCTATGTAGAGCAACTGTACTCGCGCCATTAAACGAATTAGAAATTTTATAAAAAAAAACAATGTGCGTATAAAAAACAACAATAACAATTAAAACAATTTAATAATTTTTTTTTTTAATATTTTCCACACAACTACAGTGAGTGTCAAAAGAAACTGTACACTAAAAATAAAATTCTAACGCTCACCAAACTCAACTTATACTACTTAAGGAGAGTGCTCGAAAAAAATTTCAAAATTTTTCTCTTAACTTATACCAGAGATCAGCAATGAGTATTCAAAAAGATGAGTAGAATTGAATCATATTCATAATTTCTGGTATTTATACGCATTCATACTTATTTTAATATTATTGAACCTGTACTCATATTGAAAGTTTAAAGTGCTCATCGTACTCATACTTAACAACACGTATGATGTTGATGTTGATTTCAACTCTCTATGACTCAACATATACACGAAGCACAAAATAAGTATGAATCGCGTACGAACCAGGGATCAGCAATGAATCGTTTTTTCGCTACTCATAAGTACTCATGAAATTTGGGTATTAGTGAGTCAACAGTATTGAAATTCAACTACTCTGATTCATTCGTACTCACTACAACATTGATTTATAAGTACAGGTTGCAATGAGTATGAGTACAACGTTGACATCAAACTCATAACATACGAAATATGTTTGATTCATACGCCTACTCATTCAGATTCATAAATCTAGAAAATTACTTATAATACTCATAAATGATTTGAGTGATTCAAGTCATAAATTTTGATGAATGATTCGAATCATAAATTTTGATTCGAATCATAAATTTTGATGAATGATTCGAGTAACTCGAATCATTTATGAGTATTATAAGTATTTTTCTAAAGTTATGAATCTAAATGAGTAGGCCTATGAATCAAACTTATTTCAAATGGTATGGGTTTGATATCAATGTTGTACTCATACTCATTGTACTCATACCTATAAATCAATGTTGTAGTGAGTACGAATGAATCAGAGTAATGAAATTTCAATGTTGTTGACTCACTTATATTCAAAATTTCATGAGTTCTTATGAGTAACGAAAAAAACGAGTTATTGCTGATGTCTGACTTATATGTATCACTTAAGGAGAGCGCCCGAAAAAATTTGACAATATTTCGAAATTTTTTTTGTAAATTTTTTGTTTGTTTTAATTTATAAAACTGGAAACAATTTTTAAAAATAAATTTAACGGTAATTTATTAATGTATATTTATTTTCAATATACCGTTTCTTTTGATGCTCACTGTACTACATACACTTTTCACTACAATTCTAATTAATTTATAAAAATTTTTGCCAAAATTTTTTCTACTTTTTTTTCTTTTGTTTCTGTGCTGTTTTATTCTGTTTTCCTCTTTTCTACTTTTTCTTATGCTTGTTATGACAACCATAAAAATATTTGGCAGACAATTCGGCTTAGATTTGCTTTTATGGATAAAACAAAAAAGAAAATTTAATTCATTTGAATTTCTTTTATCAAAGCAATTTAAATAAAAGCTTAGAAAACAAAAGAAGGAAAATTATTAAAAATTTTTTTTGTAAAACAGCTTTAAAATTAAAAACACAAACATACACTGAAATTAACCCCAATTGCTTAACCCATAAAAACTAAATAAAAAATCAAAAAAAAATTATTTATAATTTTGCTTTTTAATCTTTATTTCTATAATTAATTAAACAATTTTAATTAAAAAAAAAATTTGTTAAAAAATTTATAAAAAAAATTAAAAAATTTCCTCAATTTAAACTTGATTTTTGGCAACTTTATTTACGCGTTTAACGGGTGTGACATCTTTAAAATCGAAAAACACAAAAAATTTGGTCTCCTGCTTACCTTCATCATTTGCATCTTGGCTTGTTGTTTTTGCATCAAATTATTCTCCACTCGACTTTAATGTAAGTATATTTTTTAAATTTTTATTTACTTTAAGCTTAAATCAAATCAATTTAAAGCCCCTCGCCATTAAATTACGTTTTAAAAATTAATTTCCTCCCCTATTTTTTGTATATTTTCTTACAAAACAATTTCAAACACTTGTGAACTTAAAAATCACTTCTAAGATTGAAAAAATATACCCTCTTAAGATTTTTGTTGGTTTCGTTTTTTGTATTTGGCTTGTCAAGATTTTTGTAAAAAAAAAAACAATTTTTTTTATGTCATAAAATTATCGATTTTTTCTTTTGATTTTACATAGACATGCAAGGCCTTGCGGCTATGGCCTGAAGAAGAAATCACTTTTTAAAATTTGTTCACTAGCATGTGAAATAATTTAAAACATTTTGAAGACATTTCTCTGCCATAATTTTTTTTTATTTAGAAACCTCAGGGGATACCACCTATTCATGCAGTGTTTTGTGTTGGAGTACAGCAAAGATAGTTTATAGGAGAAAGGAAAGAGGGAATGGTGTGCAACAATAAAATAAATTTAAAATGATTCTCAACACCATAATAGATGGTGCTCAGTCGCCGTAATCTAGTAGGCAATGTGTTAGCTTATTAGACGAGAGTCCTTTCTTTAAACCCCAAATCAAACATCTCCAACAAAGTCTTCTCGCAAAAACTCAGAGTGTCAATAAAATTGCCATGAACAGTTTCTCAAAAAAATCTCTCATTCGGAGTCGACATTGGACTGTAGATCGTGACACTCATGTATAAAAATAACACACACAATATCAGTGGTGGTGGTGAGAAGCTAGGTCGTAATCATTACAGAAGGGTTGTAATAACCAATTATGTGTGTATGTATAGGTAGGTTAATCATATTTGGATTTTGTCTGACGTTAGATTTGAACCGTGGCCTGATAAGCCAACACACTACCTACCGATAAGCCAACACACTACCTACTAGACTACAACGACTTCATTCAGTATACGATCATAATAATTCTCATAACCATATTAGCCTTTGACTTTCTGACAATTTGTGATTTCAGGCGCTCTGTGAGATTGTTGCTGTCATGTCCCTAACGAAAAAGTAGTGTAGTGAATCGCATAATCTTGGCAACGTTCAATCGAATTAAGTTATGTGAAATTATTTTTAAATGCCGAGTGCTCTAATGGCAGCCAAACCAACAGATAGAATTGCCATGCCCTGTGTTTTGTACCTTCCAATTTAATTGAGTACAGCTTTCGCTTGGAAGGAATTTGTTTGCCTCCATTGTTTGATGAGACAAGATATTGTTAGGTTTTTACACATACATACATACATAATTGGCCATTACAACGGTTCAGTCAGAATTACGGCCTAGCTTCTCACACCATTCATGTTGTGTGCCTTAATTTTATACTTGCGTGGCGGGACCTACAGTTTAAAGTCGATTCCGAGCGACAGATTCTGAGAAACTTTTTCATGGCAATTTTTATTTTACTCTCAGATTTTTTACCAGAAATCTGCTGAGAGAAAGTCGCCGAAGAAATATTTTTTTTTCATATTTCGTTTTGATGTCTGGCCTGGGGCTCGAACCTGGGCTTTACGTCTAATAAGCGAACACACTACCTACTATACTACGGGTGTTAGGTTTTTACCTTTTTAAAAATGTTTAGAATATGAGTTCGTTGATTTCATTTAAACTCTTTATTGTTCGCATTGCTACTCTTGTGTGTGTCCGTTCGCAACTTGATTATACAACAACAATTTGTTTAATTCGCTATTCTTCCTTACACTTCTGTTCGCGTAAACACTAACAACTATTCGGTAGAGCTTCACAACGCCTATCTTCAAACTACGACTGTTTTCTTTACATGCAACGCGTCTTCAGACTTCTGTTTGCGTAAGCACTAACAACTATGTGGCATGATCTTCACAACAGCGATCTTCAAACCACGACTGTTTACTTCGCACGCAACGAGTCTTCACACAAGACTGCCTGTATTCTTATTACTCGTTGACTGCTTTGTCTTACCTTTTTATAGCATTTTCAGTTTAAATTAAACCTTTTTCAAAATAAATGAAACCTTTTTCAAAATGAACGAAACCTTTTTCAGACTAAACGAAACTTTTTTTAAATTAAACGAAACCTTTTTCAAAATAAATGAAACTCTTTTCAGTATAAATAAAACTTTATTCAAATTCAATTAAACATTTTTCAAATTAAATTGAACCAGTTATAGAATTTAATAGAAAACAAACATATTCATTTTTATATAATACTTGTTAAAATTAATGAAGAATTTGTCCACTGACCGCTTTAGTAATTCTCATGATCATATCCATAACATAGTTCGCACAATCATTTTGATTAATTTGTGCGAGACTTTCCTCAATTACACTTACTATGCTATGCTCTGAGGTAATGCCACTTAATAATGATCGGGCGTGGAATTTTATCTTAGAAAATCGGGTTCAATTTAGGAGAATAAAGTGGTAAAAATTTAAGTGTACAGTCACTATTATTCACCATATTTCGAATTTCCTGGGTTTTATGGATTCTGACATTATCCATAATTAAAAATTAATTTTGTAACTCTGGGCTGCTTTCAATTTTATCCAGGAGCTCCCTCAGAAATATTTGGAAACGGGCTGATTTTACAGTGGAAAGGGAAAAACTTTATGGTAAACAACACCAGCATTATTTATCGCAGCAATTAAAGTAACGTTCCTTCCCCTTACGGTTGGCACAACAACATGAGCTCTTTCACCTACCTTAGCACGTGCTTGTGAACGCCGTAAATCTATAAAAATCATTTTTTCTTTTTGTTGAGGAGACCAAACTGCAAATTCTGAGGCATACTGTCGACGGTTTTCAATAGTAGATGCGCTATTCATACGGTCTTTTAATCCGTTGAAAATTGTAGACAATGCAAGCGTTACATTAAGTTGTTCAAATAACTTTTTGCGAATATTTCTCAAAAAAAAAAAATACAACAGAATATGATAAACCTACAAATTCTATAACTGGTTTAATTTAATTTGAAAACTGTTTAATTTAATTTAAAAAAAGTTTCGTTTAATCTGAAAAAGGTTTCGTTCATTTTGAAAAAGGTTTCATTTATTTTGAAAAAGGTTTAATTTAAACTGAAAATGCTATATATATGTACGTGGGCATATATGATTTTATATATCAGTCTGAAATGAAGGTTCCTGAAGTCGAACGTTCCGGATTTCGCTTTCTCGAGAACTCTATCGCAACTTCATTGTTGTTTGTGTATTTTGTTCACATTGCTTGTTGTTGCGTTCTCGCATACTTGTCTGTCGCCTTTTCTTTCATACAGATGTTATTGGTTGGTACTCTGCTCGATTAAAATTTGTAATGGTGTCAGTATACTTTTGTTTTAGACTGTTTGTCTACTTACTGTAGTGATTTATGAAATGGCTTTCAAGTCACTATTTTCCTTTAATTTTACTACTGAGTTGACCTTTTTTCTTAACTGCTTCTCCTTCTTACTGCTACTGCTGCTGCTCGTTTAAACGTATAATAAAATGTACGATTTATTCTCAAAGTTGTTTTTGGTACTTTTCAGTACTTTTTCAGTATTGTTGGCTCCATGTACAACAACAACAAAATCTTTTGTTTTCTTTTCTTTCATTTTATTTTTTTGGATTTAAAAAAGAAACAATAACAAGAACATATGAAATGATGTCATCGTCGACATCATCATCATTAGTTCAGCTCCCTCCGTATGAAGAGAAAAAAATTGTTTTTCTATGATTTTTTTTTGTTTTTGTTGTTGTTGTTGAAATTTTAATAAATTTATTTATTTTATTACAATATATGTTTGTACGCTTGTCTGATTAGTTTGTAATTAATAATAAATATTTGAAATTTATTCATCAGCATTGTTAAGTTGTTGTTGTTTTTTCTTCTGAAATGAAAAAATCTTCTAAAACACGTGTTGTATTTACCTGACCTCCTCCGTGTTTTTTTTTTTTGCTTTTGTTAAAACATTATTAATTATAAAAAACATTGTTTTTCATCAATTATTTTGTTTTTTAATTTCTTTTTCTTCTTCTTCTATTAATTTCAAGTTGCAAGTAAAGTTTATTGAACCTTGAAGTGCTTGCTGCCTGCTTAGTTGGGGTTTTTCATACAAAAATTGTACCTGAAGACGTAGAAACATTGTTTGAGAACCTTAAGGTATAATTAATAGTAATTATGGAAAAGTCTCTTGTAAATGTTTCTGTAAACTTTGTTTATGTAAATATTTTATACAAGAAGTTTTCTTCTTCGTAAGAAACACCATTTCCAAGTGTATTTCAAAACAAACCTCCGTAAACGATTAGAAAAATAGTTTGAAACTTAAATTTCACTTTTTTCAATACGATAAACTTACTGACTTACTAGTAAAGGGTACGCCAAATAACTTTTTTTTTTGAAAATGCTTAAAAAAAAACTACTGAATATTTTCTCAAATTTCTTTTATTATTTGAAAGTCCTGTTGAAACCAAATGTTGCCAATATCCTCCTCTTGAATTTTTGTGAACCAAAATTCGTTCAACATGGCCCGATAACGATCGCCATTGACTGTAACGGCCACTCCTTGCTCATTTTCGAAGAAAAATGGACCAATTATGCCTCTGGACCAAAATCCGCACCAAACAGTGACTCGTTTTGGGGGGTCTTCTTTGCTTGTTTACATACCCGCCAAGATCAAAATGAGCTTCATCTGAAAAGATGATTTTTTTTTGCCAAAATCGGCGTCTTCTGTAAGTCGATCGCAGGCCCACTTAGCGAAGCGAAAACGCATTGGATGGTCAATATTTGTTCAGCGGAAGGATAATAAGGAAATAAGCACTAGTTGAAAAAGAAACGTTAGATGACGGACCCTTTACATAATTTGGTAGTACAACCCTTTAGTCAGTGTTACAACCTAGCTTCTCACATCACCAGCCTGAAGACTGCTAAGGGGAAATCTCCGAGAGCAATATTTTTTAATATTTCATTTTTGTTTGAGATGTCTAAGCTAACACACTGCCTACTAGACTATACATACATAAATATTTGGTCATTAGAACCCCTCAATCAGGATTACGACCAATCTTCTCACACCATATTGAGTGTGCTAATTTCATCCATGAAAGAAGGACCTACAATTTAACGTCAACTCAGGGCAAAGAATGTGAGAAGCTTTTCATGGACATTTTATTTATTTCCACAGTTTTTACCAGAAATCTGCTGTTACTCACAGTGGAAAGAAATGTTCTTTTTATATGCCACTTTAATTCTTGAAATCTGAGCTAAGGCATGAACCACAATTTCTAGTCCAATAGGTCAACACACCACCCACTAGACTACATCATCTAAATACATACATAAATAAATACATACATACATACATACATAACATACATGATTGGCCACTACAACCCTTCAAGCAAGATTACGACCTAGCTTCTCACACCATTTATGTTGTGTATGTTAATTTTATCCATAAGGGGCAGGACCTACAGTGTAATGACGACTTCCAACGACAGATTTTTGAGAATCTTTTCATTGCAATTCCTCAGATTTTTTGCCTGAAGACTGCTGAGAGGAAATCGTCAAAAGAAATGTTCTTTTTATGTGTCATTTTAATTCTTGAAATCTGAGCTAAGATATGAACCACGGGTTCTGGTGTACTAAACCAACCCACCACCCACTGACTACAGCGTATTTTTTATAAGTAGAACGTAGATAAATAATTCGATTGTTTTAAAGTTTAACAAGACTTTTTGTACGAGGTGTGTTCACTAAGATTAACACATTACAGCACACTAAACTTTATCTTAACTTCGCTGGTATTAATAACTTCTGCCCATTTTCAGACTTTCATAGGCTATTGCAAGTCTACTTGCCGGATGGGTAATATTACATACATACATACCTGATTGGTTATTACAACCCCTCAATCAAGATTACGACCTAGCTTCTCACACCACTTATGTGGTGTGTGTTAATTTTATCCATAAGTGGCGAGCTCTACAGTTTAAAGACGACTCAGAACAACAGATTTTTGAGAATCCTTTCATGGCAATTCGATTTATTCCAAGAAATTTTGTCTAATGACTGCTAGGACAAAGTCGCCTAAAGAAATAATCTTTTTAAATTTCGTTTTTATTCGAGATGTCTGAGCTAAGACATGAACCACTAGCTCTAGTCTAATAAGCTAACACACTATCTACTAGACAGCGACTTTTAAATACGATTAAGATATATAAGTAGCCCTTAATCATGCCATAGGAACAGGCGAATAGTGCTCAGCGACTTTTTGGTTTTCGCAATGAAGTATGGAAAGAGTCCCACATGCCTTTTTGTAACTCTTGTGCTCTTTTTGTATAGATACGAACCAATTTTCGATTCAGTTTGTCCCTACCTAAGGTTATTTAACCCTAGAACCAAAACTTAATAGCACCAGCCATAGGAGGACCACAGCTTAAATGACACACGGTTTCTTTCTTCACCATTGAGTCTCAACTTACACAAAAGTCACGCGGGAAGGCACCTAGCCAACGGTCCTCGCTTCCTATGAGGCAATGTTTCATAGCACATAGCGGATTATCCAGGCTGTTAAACTTTCTATCCAATACATTTTCAATACAATACATTTTCTGTGGGGACTTAAGAACAATCCACTACATACATACATACATAATTGGCCATTACAACCCTTCAGTCAGGATTACGGCCTAGCTTCTCAACACCACTCATGTTGTGTGCGTTAATTTTATACATGAGTGGCGGGACCTACAGTTTAAAGTCGACTCCGAACGACAGATTTTTTGAGAAGCTTTTTCATGGCAATTTTTTACTCTCAGAGTTTTTGCCAGAAATCTGCTGAGAGGAAGTCGCCAAAGAAATATTTTTTCATATTTCATTTTGATGTCTGACCTGGGATTCGAACTCGGGCCTTTCGTCTAATAAGCCAACACACTACCTACTAGAGGCACTTAGTGGCAGCAGGGTAGTCTGGGTATATTCTGCTACTGAGCAACTATTTAAACGCCATGAGAAAGCTATGATTTCGGCCGGGAATACACTACAATAGTTCGAAAGTCTGTATGACTTCCTGATATTCAGGCACTCTTTCCCAAGGCAATAGCCGGCTTTAATGGACAAAATTAGATGGCGATGTGATGTTTGAAAAGGGACTTTATGGTTATCTGGAAATATATTGTTACTGTTTAATCGTCCTGAGGATAGCCTTAACTGCCGCCTGGAAGACACTACCATGGTTTGGGAGATTGTATGACTTCCTGATATTTAGGTACCCGTTCCCAAGGAAATAAGCGCCTTTAATGGACAAACTTAGCGTTTGGAAGGGCCTGGCCCTGTGGGAATATTTTGTTATTGCGCAGCTATTAAAACGCCTTGAGGAAAGCTATGATTTCCGCCTGGAAGATACTACAATGGTTCGGGAGTCTGTATACTTCCTGATAGTCAGGCACTCCTTCGCAAGGAAATAACCGGCTTTAATTGACTAACTTAGATGTCGATGTAGCGTTTGAAAGGGACTTTATGGTAGACTGGCTCGGTGGGAATATTTTGTCACCGCGCAGCTATTTAAATGCCATGAGGAAAGCTATGATTTTCGCCTGGAAGATACTACAATGGTTCGGGAGTCTGTATGACTTTTAAGCACTCTATGTACACTTCACGCCCTGTTGGGGCTCTCTATAACTTTCTGACATTCAAGCCCTTTATGTACACTCCACGCTCTGTACTTGACTGTAACTTGACTAAGAACCCAAGAATTTTACAAATTCATTAGGATTTTGGTCACCGCTAAAACCAAAAAGTAACAGATTTTTCAACTTATTTGAGTGAAATGTCGTGCTTATGCTACTTTGTAAGGAGGCCTATTCAAAATCTGCGAATAATTCACCGATTTTTTTATGTTTTAACTATGTACCGTGTTCAGGAGTTACGCAAAACCTGTGATAGCCCTGATTATCGTAAAATATAAAGAAAGAAAAAAAAATGAAATTAATTCGAGGTGCGAAATAAAATCGACTTCAAATACCTTATTTTTTCGTTAACATTTCAAGCATTTACAAAATTTTATGCACATACCCAGACAAGCTATTTAATCGCTGTTATTATTATTATGAATTTGCTTAGAAATAACAGACAGCTATTTAAAGGAATGAATTCGTAAAAAAAATTTAAAAATTTATGCAACTGGTGCTATAAGGCCAAGGCTATGAAAGGAACAACAACAATGGTAAATATGGAATTGTGTGTTAGTAGGCCACAGGTGTTTTAATACCTTTAAAGCACTGCTTTGATTTTTTTTATACTAATTTGTACTAAAAGTAGTCGTCGTTGTTGTTAGAGCAGTAATGGCGTCTATGTTGCGTGCCATTTTTAAATATTTAATAGGCATGGGAAACGCTAAATACGAGGTATATATAGTACATATAAATGTACATACATACATATGTATATATAGACGTATGATTATTTTATATACATGTAGCTGCTGCTATAACAACAAAATCAAAGCAAAATACAAATGAAAATAAAATAAAAATAATACACGTAAATAAATATTTGAATTATTATAACATTTTATTCCTTTATTTTTGTTGTTGTTGTTGTATTTTTTTATTTACGTTTTGTTTCTATTAAAATATCTGCCGTCACTTAAGAACCTCCGTTTTATGGTCTTTGAGGCCACACAATAATTTCGACGACACACCCCTCCTCCCCCCTGTTTTCATGCGAGGTTTTTGAGGTGAGGTGAGTGTGTAAAATCCCTTATTATACGGTGAATCAAAATTCCTATTTAACGCCTGTATGCTGATTACAATTGTTTCGATTTTTATTTTTTTATTATTTTTTCACTCTAAAGCTTAAATAAATGACGTCAGGGTCTTTGGTTTTTTATTTTTATTTTATTTTTTTTCCTACAATATTTAGCTTCAGTTTGATAATCATCACACAGAGAAACAAATGTTAATTTTACACTTTGGAATTCATTATTGATGTATTGGTCTTGTGTTTTGTGTTTTGTGTTCCCAATCGTATTTATAGAAAGTGAGTCAATCTAAAGTGCTATCAAAACAGAAATATGGATTACGTTTCTAAAGAAAATAAAAAACTGAAATAATAATTTCAACGATTTTTTTTCACGCTCGCTCACTCTCTTTAAACCAGCTTCTAGAAGTCTTTGCTTACAAAGCTTAAACAGCGTACAAAGCGTATTTATTTTTTATCAGTAGAACGTAAATGAATAAATTCGATTGATTTAATGTTTAATAAGACTTTTTTTACGAGGTGTGTTCACTAAGATTAATACTCGTACATTACAGCACACTAAACCTCATCTTAACTTTGCTGGAATTAAGAATTTCAGCTCATTTTCAGACTTTCATTGGCCTACTTGCCGGATGGGTAATATTGCATACATACCAGAGATCAGCAATGAGTATTCAAAACGATGAGTAGAATCGTATCATACTCATAATTTCTGATACTTATACGCATTCATATCTATTTCGATATCATCGAACCTCTACTCATATTCAAAGTTTGAAGTATTTATCATACTCGTACTTAACAATACGCATTCTGTTGTTGATTTCGACTCTCCTTTACTCAACATTTACAAGAATCACCAAATATAATTCGCGTAGGAACACTACAATACTCACCAGAATGTAAATGCAACAACAACTAAGATTGTAAATTTTGATGATTGATTCGAATCACTCGAATCATTTCTGAGTATTATAAGTATTTTTCTAAATTTATGAATTTGAATGAGTGGGCGTATGAATCAAACATGTTTCGAATGGTATGAGTTTGATGTCAACGTTGCACGCGTACTCATTGCAACCTGTACTTATAACTCAATGTTGTAGTGAGTACGAGTGAATCAAAGTAATGAAATTGCAATATTGTTGACTCACTTATATTCAAAATTTCCTGAGTGCTTATGAGTAGCGAAAAAACAATTCCTTGTTGATCTCTAATGCATACCTGATTGGTCAATACAACCCTTCAGTCAGGAATACAACTTAGCTGCTCATACAACTTATGCTGTGCATATGTTCTATTCAACTAGGATAGGAGGTTTAAAGACAGAACATAGCAGTACTAGCTGACAGGCAGGTCGCTATTCGAGCCCTTGGCTCTTATCAGGTTAAATAAAATATAGTATGGGACTTTTTGGGGAAGCCGAATCGGATAGATAGAAAACATAAGATTACAACCTAGCTTGTCGCCACTATTTATATTGTGTGTGTTAATTTTATACATGAGTGGTGGGGACCTACAGTTTAAGGTGGACTTCGAACCACAGATTTTTTGAAAAATTTTTCATGGCAATTTCTTATTTACTCTCAGTGTTTTTGCCAGAAATCTGCTGAGAGGAAGTCGGCGAAGAAACTCTGAGAGTAAATAAACCTGCCATGAAAAAGATTCTCAAAAATCTGTCGTTCAGAGTCGATGTTAAACTGTAGGTCCCGCCACTCAAGTATAAAATTAAGGCATACAACAGCAGTGGTGTGAGAAGCTAGGCCGTAATCCTGACTGAAGGGTTGCAACGGCCAATTATGTATGTATGTATGTAATATAATCAAACTGCTTGGATTTCAGTAACAATTTGACGTCTTAGGTTCAAAGAAATTTACAAAATATTTATCTTTGTTGAGACTAAGTTTTGAAATGCAATCAAGTCTTTCGATTAATACCACCCTACTGTTATCACTCTGTAAATTGTGTATCCTTCTTTATTTTCAATTTAATTTTAAACATTTTCTGTTATGAAGTGCTCGTCGTTTAAACCAAAGTAAAAGGATAACAAAATTTTGCATGTCCTGCGCACTAAACAAAATTCCTTTTATTTTGCATTTAAATTCGTTCTTTGTTGCTAAAAGTAATGACACAGATGTTTACAAAATGATACACCATTTTGTATATATACATACACATCTATACATACATATATACATTAGAATTAATTATTATTATTTTTCGTAGAATATAGGTTAATGCAGTTTTTTGTTTTATAATCAAGTGATGACAGCAAAAGAAAGTGCTTTTGGAAATGCCAAAAACAAAATGACTTAAAGATGCATACGAACACGAGGGCAAGAGAAAATGATTGCAGGACAGATGCATTTGAAAACTTGAATATCGTTTAAAGGTGCCTTATTGACAATGTGCCCTATAAGCCTATTGCCCTGACAAATTTCCGAATACTTTTCGGTGTCAACAATGAAAATTCCCTGACCTGCACTCAGGTTTTTCTTCCAAGAATATGTTCCAATGATTCATTCTCATCGTCACCGCCACACTGCTCTGACAAAAGACCGCTTAATACGTTGAATGCCGCGGCAATTTTCAGAAAACTGGCTACGCAAGCCAACATTGATTTTTTGTTTTTTTTTCCCAGAAGCCATTTATCGATACTAGCACTGATATAATACGATTTTATTCGTAGCTACACAAAAATGGCAGGTTTAGTGAGTACGAGATAACTCGTAGTTGGCACCCTAGAAGGGAACGCAATCTACGAGTTATCTCGTAGTCGGCAGTCAACGTGTTAAGTTGGGTTAGGGTTAACTATGTGGCCCACTGTGTTATCCTTGTCATGATCCGTTAGTGATGGGTTTGAATCACCCCGATATCTGAATAAAACCGGCTAATTCCCTTAGAAGCACGTTCGCTACCATCACCAGATTTTCAAAAACCGACGACGTCTGTTCTGAAGCGTATGGCACTCGTATAAAACGTGTTGTGTCGATTTCGTTTCTTCCACGTCCTGGCAGCTTCTGCCGCAATCTTGGTGCGGCAAGCCGAGCTTGTCAGCGAAACCGCCAATAGCTCAGTGTCTTATTAGAATTCCTGTTAGAATGCAAATCGTTTTCTTGTCGAACTTAAGCAGTTTCCTGGTTTTCCCGCTGTACACTGCTGGACAGTGGGCAACCAGTTTTGTTGGACCACCCACGGCTTTTTGGATGCCATGCTATTTTTTACAATTTGGAAAGCGTTACTGTAGTGATGTACAACATACTTCCTCTATCCCCTAAAAGACCGTTTAGTAACCCGCTGGATATATGATTGTCTGATGCAAGACTGAGATCTCCTCTCCTTATAATTTTCCAACAAAAAATTTTATTGCCTGGAACACACTTGGTCTGAGAAGAGTCTATGCATCTGCTTGTCTTCCCTTTTGTTGAGCACACCTTTCCAAACTTACGCACTCATTCTGCAGAAAGGTTCTGGTCTCATCAACGCATACATATACATACATACATTAGAGTTCCTATTCTCTCGAGCTTGTCTGCTTGCTCATTTCAGAGAATTTCAACTTTATTTCCCTATCTCACGCCGTTTTCTAGTAAATAGTGTGTTGGCTTATTAGATGGGAGGCTGTGGTTCGAATCCCAGCTCAGACATCTCCAACAAAACGATATATGAAAAAATATTTTTTTCGGCAACTTTCTCCCAGCAGATTTCTGGCAATAATTCTGAGAGTAGAAATAAAATTGCCAATGAAAAAGTTTCTCAAACATCGGTCCTTCGGAATTGACTATAAACTGTAGGAGTCCCGCCACTTATGTCTAACAGTAACACACACAACTAGGTCGTCATCCTAACTGAATGGTTGTAATGGCCAATTATATTATATTCACTATCTATCCGATTTAGCTTTCCCAGACAGTCCCATACAATCTTTGATTTAAACTGATAAGAGCTGAGTGCTCGAATGACAACCTGACTGTCAGATGGTACAACTATGTTCTGTATTTTATATCTGCTGTCCAAGTTGAATCCGGAAGTTTTCCCAAAGGCTCTGAGTATTTCATTCTGTTACCAAACACTCCTGCTCCTGTTTTAAGGTCAGTCCTTGATCCTGGTGTATAAGACATAATACATACATAATTGGTCAATACAATCTTTCTGTGTGTGGACCTAAAGGCGGGCCCTAAAGTTTAATGTCGACTCCGAACGACAGAAACTTTCATAGAAATTTTTTTAGATTATCTCAGGGGTGAGAGGGGTTTCAGCTGTAGTCACCTCGACTGGGGGGTGTTTATTGACTCTCCAGTTTGGATCCGTAGTGTTTTGTTGAAGGACAATGCCACCTCTAGCAGGATGTGACGATGTCACCCACAAACGGCCTTGATAGGGTAGAGGCTGGAGGCTCCGAGTGAGCTATGATCGCATATCCCTATCCTGCGGAAACCGCTTGACCCCGCAATTTTATCCGCACGAGTTTTTGCCAGAAATCTGCTGAGAGGATGTCACCGCATTTTATACATCAGTTTGTTGGAGGTGTTTGACCTGCAGTTTGAAACATGGCCCCACGTCTAATAAGCCACCATACTATCTACTGGACTACAGCAAAATAATTCCTCTTTTAAGTGGCGACTCGTTCCGAAGAACTTCTCAAAATCATAGAGTCTACTGGTCCTCTCCAGGAGACAGTTAAGGAGGGAGCTTTCAGTCAAAATAATGTACTCGTCTTTGTATGGTAAATCACTCTCAGATCTTTACCAAAAAAATGGTTTCAATGAAACTCGATACTGAACTGAAGGGTTTCTAGAAATTCCCACCACAACCTAGGTAGGTCGTCGGGTGATAGAAATGGCTGTCCACTTAGGCCACCCATTGTGCTTTTATAATGCTATTCATAGATATTTTATTTATTATGTGTGTGAAGATAAATCCGAATTTAGAAACCAAAGACGCAAACCCACACTTTTAGCAGCGTCACTTCTTGCCTCTAACAGGGTAAACTTTGCTATTAACAGAGCACTGTTAACTATTTAACAGTGGCAATTATTGCAGGCTATTGACATAAAATATAATACTCATTATGATCATTATTATTTGTGAACAAAAGTGTTGAAATGTAAAGGATGGTTGGTGGTGGAGGACGAAAATTTTCTCAACTCTTAAAATTATTCCAGCTACCCCAGTTCGAAAGAGGACCCTCTGGACTACCCTTTGCATATAGTCTGTATGGTATACTATTTCTTATATGTTCCACTGATCTTCTGGAGAATTTTCAAACAAAAAATTGATATTTTCAAAGTCAATTTTCTCAATACCATATCACTTTATATGTGACTATGTTGCTGATTATATTAAGATTCCTTGGAACCTTCCTTTGCATATAGTATGGTACTCATAGACCTAGAGTATTTCCCAAAACAAGTGGGCTTCTGCAGTTAGATACTGTTAAATAGCTAACAGTGCTCTGTTAAGGTCAAATTTTGTTCTGTTAAGAGGAAATTTTGCTCTGTTAATGCCAAATGTGGCGCTGCTAAAATTTATGGATTGCGTCTTGGATTTTTAAATTCAAATTTATCTTCACACACATTATTATTTCATTCATATGGCTGTCTCGGTTGACCTTACAGTACCTCATTGTCACTATATAGGTGATTATATTAACAGGCCTTGGAAATTTCCTTGAGTATGATATGGTACTCATACACTTAGAATAGTTCCCAAAATTAGCTCCTCAACAAGTGAGCTTGTTCAGATGGATACTGTTAAACATCTAACAGTGCTCTGTTAAGTGGGGTTGTAACGATGGAGGCTGTTCAACAGCTAACAGTGCTCTGTTAAGGTCAAATTTTGTTCTGTTAAGAGGAAATTTTGCTCTGTTAACGTCAAATGTAGCGCTGCTAAAATTTATGGATTGCGTCTTGGATTTTTAAATTCGAATTTATCTTCATACACAATTATTTTTTTTTAAGCAGAATTTCAATGTGAATTGATTATCCGTATGAAAGTATGAAAGTTTAGGAAACTTGACTGCAAGATAATTTTGTTTGAATTTAATTTATAACGGCGGCAGCCTATTTAATAGTTTTCCTCCATGTAATCTACTGCCTGTAATATGGTAAGTTGCCCTATAATTATTATTTTATACCGTATGATAGTGATTATGCTTCATATTAGAAAGCAAGTGATGGTAATTTTGTTGACCTATTTCGTATAGAAATCATAAATTTTAATTTATTTCATGGATATTAGGAGAGGCCCTTCTCTTCTTGCTGCATTGCTTTGTAACATTTCTGTTACATTTTTACATATTTAAGCCATTTAAACTACAATTTCTTAAATTGCTTTTTTAGTTTACAAAACAAAGAAATAACAACAGCAACAACAAAAAAAATTACATGATACACTCCTCGTATATCTTTTATAATGTAAGGGGCAATCGTTCATAATATTTATACTCGTTATCCTTGAGCTTTGACTGAGGATTCGGTTGCTGTTGGTTGCTGCTGTTTTATTTCTGTTGTTGTATATTGTTGTTGTATTTTAGTAACTCCAAATTAGGTCATTGATAGCAAGAGTTACGAGAGAGAGAGCGCCAGAGAGAGAGAGAAGGAAATATAAAATCGATATCATTTTGTATTCAGTAGGTTTTCTTATATGTATGTATGGTGCGGCAGGCAGCCTTTAAAAGAAACGTGCCCCACACAAAAATAAACGTGCTGTTGTGTTGTCAGGGGATTTTTTATTCAGTTTTTTTTTTTTTTTGTATGGCATTATTCGTGTCTGTCTGTCTGTCGGTTCGTTTGTCTTCACTTATTTGCTTTATTTTGACTGTTTTGGCAATATAATAAGGCCCCTCTAATGAAAACGTTTAAATGTTATACTTTCACGGTATATCCATGTATAGATTGGTAAATAATATTTAAGTTTTTGTTGTTGTTGTATTAAGAGGTTAAGACATTCTCGGTCATGAGACCGAAATAACAGAAAAGAAAATTATTTTTGGAAAAAATAACAAATTTTGATAGTTAGGTTGGGTCCCCCCTCCATTATTTATTACCTCAGAAAATATTTCCCTTCCGAACTCTTTATTAATATATGTACATATGAGATGGCAATTTAACCATTTAAGGACTTGTGAACATTGATTTATAAAAGCATATGTTCTATAAAAATGCATATTTAAGCATTTTTATATTTTAAAAACATGTTGTTAAGAAAAAGAAGAATCTACACTTAACATATAAATGGTAAACAAGTAAACAAAAATGCAACAACAAACACCAGCATAAAAAAGTGATAAACAAGTAAACAAAAATACAACAACAAACACATACATTCATAACATACATAATTGGCCATTACAACCCTTCAGTCAGGATTACGGCCTAGCTCCTCACACCACTCATGTTGTGTGCCTTAATTTTATACATGAGTGGCGGGACCTACAGTTTAACGTCAACTCCGAACGACAGATTTTGAGAAACTTTTTCATGGCAGGTTTATTTATTCTCAGAGAGTTTTTGCCAGAAATCTGCTACGAGGAAGTCGCCGAAGAAATATTTTTTCATATTTCATTTTGATGTCTGACCTGGGATTCGAACTCGGGCCTTTCGTCTAATAAGCGAACATACTACCTACTAGACTACGGCGACTACAGCACATGTTGTTACGAAAAAGAATAATCTAGATACTGGTGTTTTGCTTTTACATTACTTAACATTAAAATGGTAAACAAGTAAACAAGAACACAACAACAAACAGCAGCATAAAAAAATGGTAAACAAGTAAACAAAAATGCAACAACAAATACTACAAGAATAAATATAAACAAAATACACAAACAATAATAATGAAACAACGATGTTTACATTTATAGAGATTTCGAGAAGGCGAAGCTACGAAAATTTGCTTTCAAGAACATTCATCAGATTGTTTACGTTGTCATATAGGGCGTTTTTTTATAGAGGTATAGAACTTTAAGTTGCAATAAAACAACGATGGATTATTCGATTGACATGAATTTTATTTATCCGAAAGATAATCTTGTGGCATTACATTTTAAATATGATTTCTGGCATATGACCGCCACGGCTGGCGCGGATGTAGTCCAATCTGGACGTCCAATTTTCGATGACTTTTTCCAACATTTGTGACCGCATAGACCAATGACTTTACATAGCCCCACAGAAAGTAGTCTAGCGGTGTTAAATCACAAGATCTTGGAGGCCAATTCACAGGTCCAAAACGTGAAATTAGGCGGTCACCAAACGTGTCTTTCAATAAATCGAAATAAAATTGAACTATTTGCAAGCGTTGTTCAGGCGTGAGTCTATTCATGATGAATTGCCAAACCAAACTGAGAATAAATGACTTGACAGCTGTTAAATCGGTCGCCATCTTGAAAAGTAATGCCAACTTAAAGTTCTATACCTCTATAAAAAACACCAGTCGAGTGTGTTTGTGAAGTTCAGTCAGTCATGAGTGAAGATATGGTGTGTTTGAAGAGAGTAATCGTGGTTTGAAAATCTCCGTTATAAACATCTGTCGAATAAATTGTCTAGTAACTGTTACTGTTTATGCAAAGGGTGTGAACAGAGGAATAACAAAGAAAAGCAATTGTTGCTGTTTACATCAAGTTGTGAACAGTGGCACACAGAATTGTGGGAATAATAAAAAATTTGAACTAAAATTAAACACAAATTTATTTTTATTTTATTTGCAATCTACGAGTTTGTATTTTAAATGTTTTTTATATTTCGTTTTGTTCGAGGTGTGTATGGTGGGTTTTGAGTTATGCACACTATCTACTGGACTACAGCGACAGTTTGATTGCTTATTTCATTCAAATTTTATAGAATGGTCACTTCAAGTGTGTTTTCGCAAAAAATTATAAGATTTTCAATTTTTTTTTGAAATTCAAAGCGGCACATTTAAACTTTTGACCCTGAACTGCGATATAAATTTGAAATTAAATTTAAACAAAACACGCGTCGCGTTCCATGCAACATATAGCACATGATAGACTGTCTATAGAAAAAAAAATGGCCATCCATCTGCCAAATGTAGAAAAAGTTTGCGATTTGAAAACGCAAAAAAAAACAGTGAATCGACGAAATTCCTTCAATATTTGCACGAAAGAAACGAAATAAATTACAAACGAAAAATACAGAGAAAAAAATTTGCTGAATATTTTATTTTTGTAATTACATTAGTGTTGTTGTTGTTGTTGTTAATGTTGTTATTTATTGTATATTGAACTTGTAAAGTTTTATTTATAGTCTGTTAGTGAGGCACTCAGTCAATATGTTGAATAAAAAAAGAGGGGAAAAAATAACAACAAAAAAAAACCCAAAAAAAGCGAATCGTAAACTCTTTGTAAACTATCCGCATGTAATATGAGGTTCAATATATTTTTTTTCCTCCATGCCTTTACATAGTTTTATAGCCTTAATTGGTAACAAGACTTCTAGGCAATGAAATAACACACATAATAGACAGGGTAACCAAGCAACATACAATCGATTTGGTTGTAATTTCATGGAATCCCTATGCTTAAGCCAAAATAGTTCAGCTATTAAATACTAGGTTAAGTTAGGTAAAATTGCCAGTAGCCTTAAAGAAGCATATGTTACTTGTGTTCTTTAGGAGCCAGTTGTAAAACAGATGTGTGTAAAGATAAATTCAAATTTTACTAGCAAAGGCAAGAACCAAACATTTTAACAGAGCAATGTTAAGTGGTTAACAGAAAATACGAAAAATAGTCAAGGAAGAAATAACCCAAATATATGATATCAGGGACTTGCTGCGGATATCTGACTATATACAAATTGTAGCCTAAGGTGTCCCCAATTAAACCCAGTAAGTGGTATATCCCAAATAATTTTGGAACTTGAGATATCGGGCTTCAAATATTCACACATCGGGCTTCAAATAACACATTGCCTGGGTAGGATGACGGATGATAGATATTGTGGAAAAATAGTGGGACTTGCTGCAGATATCTGGCTATTTTCCCACAATATCCATCATCTGTCATCCTACCCAGTCACTGTCAACATAGGCTATATATGAAGCCCAATATCTCAAGTTCCAAAATTATTTGGGGCATTCCACTTATATGGGTTTTATTAGGGACACCTCAGGCTACAATTTGTATATAGTCAGATATCTGCAGCAAGTTCCTGATGTCGTATATTTGGGTGATTCCTTCCTTGAATAGTTTTCGTATTTTCTGTTAACCACTTAACATTGCTCTGTTAACTCTAACATTAGCTCTGTTAAAATTTTTGGTTCTTGTCTTTGCTAGTTAAATATGAATTTATCTTCACACACATGTAAAACAGATAATAACTATACCGTACCTAACTATAGCCGTTGACTGGTATTTTCCAAAGATCCTGATAGATTTTTTAAGGTGTGGATTTTATCCAAATCGCCTATGGCTATGACATATTCTTTCTTTAAATTCTGGGTACCCATGAATACTTTGTCTCAGTTTGCCAAGTGCTGAACAACGACAGAAATGGTGTAATGAAGTCTCTTCTCCTTCCTCGTCATTTTAGCTTCTGCTGAAGACGTTTTGAGGTATTTCTAGCCTCGGGTCAGATGCCTACAGAAACTTGTGTACCATTATAACTGCTATTAAGGTTGCTAAGATAGACTTGTTCTGCTTACAGCACAATCGAGCCAAATCCGCTGGATTCCTATGAAAGTGAACTCACTATCTCATTTTTCTCTTTCAAATGAAATGAAAAAATTTGTGTGATACCATCCTCTATAGAGGAATACCAATCGCGATTTTATTTGAAATTTCTGTGTGGTCTCACAGCAAGTGAACTCATTATCTCATTTTTCTCTTGCATGTGAGTGTGTCACCATGCCCTATAGAGGAATGCCTATCTTACGTGATGGAATTTTCTGTTGCACCAATCATTTTTAAGTGCGTCTGTTAGTTTGTTACCTTCAAAGAACCAATTTGAAGATAACTTTCTCTTTCACACACAACCGGTATTCGTGTATTGGGTATGTAATGACTGCCGACTGTCAGTAAGAGCTCATATTTTCATTCGATAGTAATATCGCCGTTGTTTAGCAGTTAGAGTGGTGGCTTACAACGGTTCAGCCAGGATTACAACCCAGTTTCCCACATCACCCATGTTGTGTGTCTTAATTTTATAAATGAATGGCGAGCCCTACCATTTAAAGTCGACTTTGAACGACAAATTTTTTTTTGAGAAATATTTTCTACGGCAATTTTTTTTAATCTCAAAATTTTTGCCAGAAATCTGCAGAGAGGAAGTCGCCGAAGAAATAATTTTTTCGTATTTCGTTTTGTTCGAAATGTCTGACCTGGGGTTTGAAGTGTGGCCTTACATCTAGTAAGCCAACACTTAACCTACTAGACTACGGTGACCCATGTAGGGTCTATATGGTATTTCCAATTAAAACTGGGATCGAAAATAGATTCTGCTATCATGCGGTCAATAGAGAGATCCAGGTAAAGTATATCCAAGTTTTTGGTATGACCAATGCTTCTATTTCGCTTTGCTTTCGTGGCAATCGGGGTCAATGCCGTGTTCGCAACTATATGTCTCGTCAACATATTTGGTAGAATTTGTTTTCACTACCATCCAAGGATCTAGGGCGTACTAAATTTGTGATTGATCAGTGGATCAAATGGCATAACTTGTGGCAAAGCATTGCCGGAAATTTTACACAAGCAAACTAACTAAAGTGACCCGAATACACAAAGAATACACCTTAAACCCTCTCGATTGTGCTTGCAATAGCACTATTGTGACTCTATCAAGGATCTGAACCACATTACAGCGTTTTGCCCTTAATACTATGTTCATACATGCACTCTTAGTGCGTAAATCGCAATAAACGCCATTATTGAGGTCAATATTTCATATAAAATTTCAATTAATTATTGCGCAATAAATACGCAAATTGTTATAATATTGAGTAAAACTTAAAATACAGCACTGTTCGTTCAGTGAGCATATTACAGTTTTCCGAACACTCTCTGTTGATATTTGACAACTCAAATGTCAACAACGACAAACAAAATAAAAAAAACAACAATGTTGTTGAAACAGCTGTCAAATGAATATTGATTATATTACATCTGAACATTTAAAATATTGTACTCAAATAACCGAATATTAGCTCAATAAGAGTGCATGTCTGAACATAGTATAACGACATTGCGCGACTCTAACTTTTATAAAAACTATTGGTAACCCTATTACCTACAACTACTCTATTACAACAACAACCCTGATAATGACTTGGCAAAAATGTCAAACAAATTGTAATTATAATATGACTGTCAACCAAGACAACAAATACTACGAGTACGTTGGAAATTTTTAATAAGAAAATTGAACAAAATTACGCGCAACGATATGGAAAAGTGTGTGTGTGATAATAATTGGTTAGGAAGCAAAAAAAAAAATGTAAACAAAGTATGTACATATTAGAAAAACAACAACAATTGTAATAATAACATGGCAGCAATTTCAAAAATTATAAACAAATTATTAGTATGCCTAGCCAAAGAAGTTTTCAAAAATTTTTTTCTTTCAGTGTATTTTTACCTTTTTTAGAATAAATTTCAAATGCTTATGGACAAAAATTAATTGTTTATGTGACGATCAATTGTTATGTTAATAAACTAATTAAGCACACGTATTAGTAAATATTTATTATGTTTATGGTTTAATTAATTATTAAATTATAAAGGAATTTTAAGGTCGTGGTCAAAAAAATGTTTTTAAAAAATTTTTTTTTTGTTAAATTGTGTGCTGCTTAGTTTTAATAAAATTATTTACTTTACCATCAAAATATTTATTTTTACTTGAAGTAGCTTCACATACATATGTATTCCAAAAATAAAATTTTATTTCTATTCTCCTCTATAATTTGGCAAAAAAAATTCCATTTCAACTGCTGAGTTTACAAATTGCGAAAGAACTTTTCAACGCATGTTTTTGTAAATAGTTTTTTTTTCATGTGTAATGCTATTTTTATTTTAATTTTGCTGTTGTTGTTGCTATTATTGTTGTTGTATTGTAATTTATTTTAAAGTAAAGGTATGCCTGCGTGCTGTATGTAATTTGGACTTTTAGCCCCTCAACTGTAATGGGTCCGCATAGGCAGACAAATACTTTTTTCAAATTAAAATAAAATAACCCAGCAAACAATATAATGTGAAAACAATTTCTATTGTACAGTAAGATCGCCGCTTAACGCTGCTCCGCTTAATACTATGTTCAGACATGTACTTTTATTGAGCCAATATTCGATTATTTGAATACAATATTTTAAGTGTTCAGATATAATATAAGCAATATTCATTTGATAGCTGGTAAACAAAGAAGCTGGTTGTTTCAACAACATTTATTTTGTTTTTTTGTCGTTGTTGACATTTGAGTTGTCAAATATCAACAGAAAGTGTTCGGATAACTGTAATATGCTCACTAAACGTACTTATGACCGTGCTGTATTTTAAGTTTAACTCAATATTATAACAATTTGCGTCTTTATTGCGTAATAATTAATTAAAATTTTATATGAAATATTGAGCTCATTAATGACGTTTATTGCGACTTACGCAATAAAAGTGCATGTGTGAATATAGTATAACGCTGTTTCCGTATTACGCGGCAGTATTGGGATTCCCCTAAATATCACACTGTATTGATACTTGCTGTATATGTGTGCGAATGAAACGGCCATGCACCAACCAGAAGCGGTGGACTATAGAGCGACGGTATATACCATGTAGCGCTGGAACTTATTGGAATGTACTCCCTCCCCCGCCCGTTAAGCGGGGTCTTACTGTATATACTTTCCAAGGAAAAAAATTTTGGCATTCTTCTTAGCTTCTCCTGGAAGGCCAGTCAACTCTAAGTAGCAGTTAGTAGGCTAATCTAAGTAGATTAGTAGACATGCCAGGGAAATCGCTTCCAATTGATTGCATTGTCCCTTATAAGTATATGTACAGGAGTTAAGACGACGTTATGCAGTTATCTGTAGTATTTTGCACTCGCCGTAGTCTAGTAGGTAGTGTGTTCGCTTTTTAGACGTAAAGCCCGGGTTCGAACCCAAGGTCAGACATCAGAAAGAAATATGAAAAAAATATTTCTTCGACGAATTCCTCTCAGTAGATTTCTGGCAAAAACTCTGAGAGTAAATAAACCTGCCATGAAAAAGTTTCTCAAAAATCTGTCGTTCGGAGTCGAGGTTAAACTGTAGGTCCTGCCACTCACGTATAAAATTAACGCACACAACATGAGTGGTGTGAGAAGCTAGGCCGTAATCCTGACTGTATGTACGTATTCTCTCCCATAACCTATTTTCGTAGTACTGCTTGAATATAGGTCATTCCCTAAATCACTTTCTTTTTGTCGTACGAGGCTGACTTTTCTGCCAGTTAAGTTGCTCTTGGTTGGTTTTTGTATAGTCCATTAAAACCAATTATCATGAGATTTAATTCTACCAGAGTATTGCGTGAAATGTGAAATGCTTACAGAGGCTAGTTTGACGGAATTCTAATCTCGGGGAAACAACATTACAGCTGCCATTTGTAAAACACTGACTAAAAAGCAAGAAGTGGTGTATGAGTCATTTCACTTTCACTTGCGCGAATTTATTGTTAAAAATAGATTGTTCTCGCTTTTTTCGTTTGCAAATATACCGCAAATGGTCAGCGCAATTATAATGCGTTCTTCTGTGTTTGTAGAGATTGAGATCATAATGAAATCATTCAAAACCATAAAAAAATAAATAAAAAATTAAATAAAATATAAATTTTATTGTTTTTAAATTTTATATTGAAAACCATATATGTATATATTGAGAAAGATGAGATCATTTAAGATCGTATAAGTTTATGGGGCAGTGTTGCAAAACTGAAATTTTGAAATGGTACTGAACTGTAACTAAAAGAGTACGTAATTATTTGAAGGAATGGTACTTTTGTTTAGAGTCGACGCCGAACAACAGATTTTTGAGAAACTTTGTCGTGGCAATTTCTTATTTACTCTCAGAGTTTTTGCCAGAAGGAAGTCGCCGGAGATATCTTCTTTTTAAATTACATTTTGATGGAGATGTCTGACATAGGGTTTTAATCGTGGGCTCAAGTCTAGTAAGCCAGCACACTACCTGTTATTTATTTATATTTAATACACATACATACGTCACGCAACAGAAAACCTAACGACTTATTCGTATTCCTCACATACAAGACAAAAACGTAATAAAACGTAAAAGCCCCGTTTAATCAAACGTAATGTAACATACGTTCGATTTTAGCATATATGAAGAGCAATGCAAATGCTTACCGAAATTACATTACGGTTCGGCAAGTGTTCTCATTGCTTTTCGTATTCTAAAAGCGGACATACATATGTTTTGTGTACGTTTGGCTAATCGGGACTGAAGACTAATTCTACCTTTAGCAATACGTTGCTAATATAAAGGGTGTTTTTATAGAGGTATAGAACTTTAAGTTGGCATTACTTTTCAAGATGGCGACCGATTTAACAGCTGTCAAGTGATTTATTCTCAGTTTGGTTTGGCAATTCATCATGAATAGACTCACGCCTGAACAACGCTTGCAAATAGTGCAATTTTATTTCGATTTATTGAAAGACACGTTTGGTGACCGCCTAATTTCACGTTTTGGACCTGTGAATTGGCCTCCAAGATCTTGTGATTTAACACCGCTAGACTACTTTCTGTGGGGCTATGTAAAGTCATTGGTCTATGCGGTAAAGCCACAAACGCTTGACCATTTGGAAGACAACATTCGCCGTGTTATTGCTGATATACGGCCACAAATGTTGGAAAAAGTCATCGAAAATTGGACGTCCAGATTGGACTACATCCGCGCCAGCCGTGGCGGTCATATGCCAGAAATCATATTTAAAATGTAATGCCACAAGATTATTTTTCGGATAAATAAAATTCATGTCAATCGAATAATCCATCGTTGTGTTATTGCAACTTAAAGTTCTATACCTCTATAAAAAACACCCTATATTAATAGTTTAAAAAAGTACTGAAACCCTGGCGGGGGTACTGCTGTATTTTTCAAATCAAAAAGTACTAAAGTACTAAACTTTTCAACACTGTTATGGTGTATAAGAGTTCAAAATGATAATGATTGATATTAAGCGTGTTCATATTTCTTTTTTCATTTTTTAATTAATAATATTTAAATGTTTTTAATTGCTTTAATTATCAAAATGAAAAGTGTTATGGAAAAACATTTTCAATATGCATTTAATTAAACAAGTTTCAAAAGAGATTTTTTTTTCGTTTAATTTTTATTTATTTGAACTAAACTTTGAACATTGAACTGAAATAAGTTTTCTCAGTTTCTATTCTATTGCTTGCTTGTTTTTGAATTTAAAGTGACTTTAAAAAACAATAAAAACTTAATACAACAAGTCAAGGCAAACCTAACTTGATAGGAAATTTCTTTGAAAATCAATTTCAAAGATTAATAATGGAAATAAAAATTAATTTTTTTAATGATTTAATACAATAAACAAAAATTAAAGTTTTCTAAAATAAAATTTATGACAATGCGAACTAAGTATGTCACAGAAGTTTTTGTCTTTCTTTTCTATTTGGTTTTGGCGATGGTTTTTGAATATTTTAATTTATAATAATGACGTAAAATTAAATGAATTTGTTATAAACAAATGGTATAAAACAATAAAACAAGAACTATATATTAATGTCACATTTAATTTCAAGTTTTTTTTTTTTGCATTCGAACGGAAATAGCATTTGTAGTCTACTATACTGCTACTACTACTACTATTTTCATAGTAACCCAGTAAACATTCAAACACACATACAGAACTGATCGTTACAACCCTTCATTCAGGATTACAACCCAGCTTCTCACAACATTTATTTATTTATTTATTTTATTTTATTTATTTTATTCTGAGAGGAAGATGCCGAAGAAATATTTTTTAAAATTTCGTTTTACTGAAGATGTCTTCACATATGCACCTCTATTGCATAAATCGCAATGAACGTTATTATTGAGCTCAATATTTCATATAAAGTTTCAATTAATTATTGCGCAATAAATACGCAAATTGTTATAATATTGAGTAAAACTTAAAATGCAACACTGTCATAAGCGTGTTTAGTGCGCATATTAACGGGTGATTTTTTAGCTATTATCTTTTTGGGAACACTGGTTTAAACAGCTCACGCCCGTTTCGTGTTTTGTTTCACTGTCAAACATCTTCAGTTTGGTCTATAATTTAACCATGAATCGTCTTACAAACGAACAACGCTTACAAATCATTGAATTTTATTATCAAAATGGGCTCTTGGAAAGTTGGCCGAAGATCCACTTCTTTATCGAAAAATTGTGTTCAGCGACGAAGCTCATTTTTGGCTTAATGGATACGTAAATAAGCAGAATTGTCGATTTTGGAGTGAAGATCAGCCAGAAGCATTGCAAAAGCTACCAATGCATCCAGAAAAAGTAAACATTGAAGCATTTATTCGTGAGATACCGGCTGAAATATTGTTGTTGTTGTTTCTGAATTTTATGTGTTTTTTTAATTTTCCTATAGTTCTTAAAAAATCACCCTTTACAATTATCCGAAAACTTTTTGTTGATATTTGAAAAAAATAATGTTGTGTGAAGCAACCAGCTGTTTTGTTTACCAGCTGTGTCAAATAAATATTGAATAAGCTGCGGAACTGCGTATATTATTATGTCTGAACACTTAAAATATTTTGTACTCAATAAATTGAATATTGATTCAATAAAAGTGCATATCTGAATATAGTATTAGAACCGTGGCCTCATGTCTAACAAGCCAACACACTGCTTACTAGACTAAGGCGCCGTCCCACATGGTTATACTTTTAATATATAAATTACTAACTCAGCAAACATATTGAATGTTAAACATTGAAAATCAAGCAACTAAGAAGGCCATCATAAAACTACCTAACCTGATACACAAACAGTAGTAGCCGTATTCTAGTAGGTAGGTAGGAAGATTCAAGTGGTAGTTTTGAGCTCACTTAGGCACACATAGCGGCCTGAAGTAAAGCCTCACACGAGCGTGGTCCCTGTACTTAACGAATTCCCCAAAACTAATTGATGGAATTCAATCAGCACAGGGACTGCCCTTGCCTGTGGCATCACAACGGGCCGCTATGCGTGTTCAAGTGAGCTTTGGTATCAGACCTAATACTCCAACCTAACCAAACTATTGAATACTGTTGACTAAATTCTTTTTTCCAAAAAATTGATCAGCTGATCATGAATTTATTTCCAAAAGTGATCCTGATCACAGACCCTTTTATTCTTGATTTTTAATGCCTCTGCTTTACTTTTTATGGGGCTACTGCCAAGTCATTGCTTTATTCCGACACACCAGCAATTTTTGAGGTATTGGAAGCCAATATTCAAGTCACCATTGACTGCATACGGCTAGATTTATAGGAAAAGATATTAGAAAAAGTCGCCGTAGTCTAGTAGGTACGCTTATTAGACGTAAAGCCCGGTTTCGAACCCCAGGTCAGACATCAAAACGAAATATAAAAAAAAATATTTCTTCAGCGATTTCCTCTCAGCAGATTTCTGGCAAAAACTCTCTGAGAGTAAATAAACCTGCCATGAAAAAGTTTCTGAAAATCTGTTGTTCGGAGTCGACGTTAAATTGTAGGTCTCACCACGAAAGTATAAAATTAAGGCGCACAACATGAGTGGTGTGAGAAGCTAGGCCGTAATCCTGACTGAAGGGTTGTAATGGCCAATTATGTACGTATGTATGTATGATATTAGAAATCGAACTGAACGAGTGGACCACGAAATTTGTAGCCGCGATGGGCATACGCCTGATTCCTTATTAAAAAATAAATTCCATAAAATTATCCACCAGATTATAATAAAAAAATTCAATGTCAACAATACCTCTGTCTTGTCTTATCACTTGAAGTACTCTAGCTCTTAAGCTAACACCTCATAGAAGAATAACTACTTTCGTTGGCTCTTTTTAATGAAGAATTTTTTCTGTTTCGTTATACCTGCATAACGTCATTTTTGTTTTATTTTTACTGTGGCTGTTTTTTTATTTAGAAACAAAAACAAAAATAGATTAAAGCGGTAGTAGTCATTAAGAGAATTTTAAATTTTTAGGTGCATTTCGAAAAAACAACAAAAAAAGTATTTACTTTTTAATTTATTATTCTCGTGCTTCATTAACTACTTAACTACTTAAGGAGGGTCTAAGTAAGTGTTAGTTAACGCAATAACGAAATAGTGTCACCAACCAGTAGTCATCACAACTAAAAATATGCTGCATGATGATGATGATGTCATCAGGTTGTTATAAAATATTGTGCATCTGTTTGGTGGAAAGTTCAAAGGGTAGGAATCATTTATACAAGCGAGTATAAGACTTTTTAAATTGATTTATCCATATAGGGATAACACGGTGCGTAAGTCGCAAACGTAATTATTGAGCTCAATATTTCATATAAAGTTTTAATTAATTATTGTGCAATCAATACGCAAGTTGTTATAATATTGAGTAAAATATTAAATTAAATTATCCGAACACTTTTCTGTTGATATTTGACAACTGAAATGTTAATAACGACAAAAAAATTCTTTATCAGCCGTCAAATGAATATTGAATACGCAGCTGAACAGCGTATATTGTTATGTCTGAACACTTAAAATATTGTACTCAATAAACAAAATATTAATAATAATATTAATAATATTAATCAATAAAAGTGCATATCTGAATATATGTAGTATAAACAGCACAGTTGCCAGCTGTTAAATAACTTTCATCTGGCGAAAGATTTATTTAGAAAAAGTATTGTTGTTGATGTAGTCTAGTATGGAGGGCGTTGACTTATTAGACGTAAGGTCAGACATCAAAATGAAATATTAAAAAAAAATATATTTCTTCGGCGACTTTTTCTCAGCAGATTTCTGGCAAAAACTCTAAGAGTAAATCAAATTGCCATGAAAAGTTTCTCAAAAATTTGTCGTTCGGAGTCGACTTTAAACTGTAGGTTCCGCCACTCAAGTATAAAATTAAGGCACACAACATGAGTGGTGTGAGGAGGTAGTCTGTAATCCTGATTGAAGGGTTGTAATGACCAATAATGTATGTATGTATTGAAGAATATGAATCGTTTCAAACTGAAGAACTTTTAAAAATAAATAAAATTGATGGAGATGTCTGAGCTGGGGTTCGAGCCTCGGGTTAATACACCACTAGCTACTAGATAACGATGAATAACATCACGAATTGCTTACTATTCACCGAATTATGTTGGGCTATGTGTTCTATGAGCTTAGCGAACAGATTTATTTTTTCAAAGCAAATTTATACAAATAAAGCGTTGTACTGGCGTTAAACGATTCATGATATTTGGCTTAACCTTACTTACCAATTCAAGTTGCTCTTGGTTGATTGCTCATGTGACGAGATACAATAAACTAATGAGAAGGCTAGTTAGGTAAGCAATTAATCTCAAGTTTTGTTTTAGTCCATTGGAGCCCATTATCATGAGATTTAATGCTACCAGAGTATAGCGTGAAATGTGAAACGCTTACAGAGGCTAGTTTGATGGAATTCCAAAGACAGGAAGACAACATTACAGCTGGTATTTGTAAAACACTGGCTAGAGAGTTAGACGTGGTGTGCCAAAATTATAGCTCACGGTTGGACCACCTACAGCATAGTCATGGTTTGTTTTGCTAAACCTTACTGAACAGAAAAATTAAGCCAGTTGGATATTCTCAAACTGCTACCAAAAAAAAAACTACCAGTATTTAAATGAAATACCTTTGAACCTAGAAAAATAAGTCATATTGATAACGAATAGGTATGAGTTCCTAAGACAAACTTATGCCATGGGCCTTTAGGTAGATATTACCATAAACAAAAATTCTTAGGACCATTGCCGTTAAAGTTGGGTTTAGTTAAAGGTAACTTTACTAAAGTAAACTTTAAAGTCAACTTTAACTTCTTTTCATTATTACAACCCAATGATAAAATAAAGTTAACTGTTTTCCAAAATATGGCAGTGCCGGAACAATGTCGATAACATTGCTCAATTGAATAATTTTTTTTAACGCAGTGGCAATGACGGCCTTCTGTTTTTTGTTGTGTTTTCTCATTTTGTTTATGTTTAAAGTTGCCATACTGAAAATAATATATAATATAGCAAGTTCTAACATAAACATAACTTTAAAAGTTACGGGTAGGATGATCCTCCCTTTAGCTTAGCGCTTACTTCTATCTTATTGTCCACTTATAACAATGAAAAACAATTTATCTGCCCGTTAAAATCCTCCCTTTAGTTAACGGCTAGTTGTACTAAACAAACTTGAAGGCCTAGTTGTGCTAAACTGTGAGTATTTTTGTTTGTCTCTTTCTAGTTTATATTTATTATTCGTGTTATAATGACTTCTGGTTCCTGCGGATTAAATAATTTAAAATTCAATTCGATATATGCTTTATTAACTTTTTTTGTCTTTGTCTTTGTTTTTTTTTTTTTTATTTGAATTTAAAATTATGCAAATAAACTTTTTTGTTGTTTTTGTTATTGTTTTAAGTAAATATTTTTATTATTTCCTCATAAACATTAATTTTTGTGTTTTATTTGAATGGAATGGAATGAAAAAAATTATTGACAAAATCTTTAATAAACTAAACAAAAAAATAAAGAAAAAAAAATATTTTTAAAATATAAATTAAATAAATCAAACACTCCCTAGAACAACGATTATCGTAAACCAAACAAAAACAAAGACAAAAAAATGTCTTTCTTAACATTACAGACAATTAATTTCTTTAATAAACCTACCCCCGGGCTATTTTTGGTTGATTTCGAAATAAATTTATTGGTTTTAAATAAATTTTCTTTATTTGGTTTAAGAAATGTTCAGCAGTAGTGCGACCACAAAATACAGGAGGGTAATAAAGATTAATGAGGCCTATTAGGTACTTAATGTTAAAAACGCAATTTAATTGAAAATTTTATTGTTTTAATGTCGTACCCTACAACAGCATCAAGAAATTAAAATGTATACAGCACTTTGTACATTTTACAGTCCATTCGGACTGCTAATATAGTGTATATAGTGCCTTTTCGTTTCCTTTTTTTACTAACATAATTAGTCATAACAACCAGAGATTAGCAATGAGTACATATTCAAAAAGAATGAGTAGAATCAAATCATACTCATAATTTCTGATACTTATACGTATTCATACTTAATTTAATGTCATGGAACCTCTACTCATATTCAAAGTTTGAAGTACTCATCATATTAATTAATATGTCGACTGTCCTGTACTCAACATTTACAAGAATCACAAAATAAATATGATTCGCATACGAACACTACAATACTCACTTGAAGGTTGTGTGTTTGCTCTGATTGCTGCTCTGCCTTTTTTGCTTAGGTGTCTTTTTTCTTTTTTTGCAAATGCAACAACAACTAAGACTGTAAATTTTGATGAATAATTCGAATCACTCGAATCAGTTATGAGTATTATAAGTATTTTTCTAAAGTTATGAATCTGAATGAGTAGGTGTATGAATCAAACATATTTCGAATGGTTAGAGTTTGATGTCAACGTTGTACTCATACTCATACTTATAAATCAACATTGTAGTGAGTACGAATGAATCAGAGTAGTTAAATTGCAATATTATTGACTCACTTATATTCAAAATTTCATGAGTACTTATGAGTAGCGAAAAAACGATTCATTGCTACTATTGCTACTACTACTCATATTCACAGTTTGAAGTACTAATCGTACTCATATTAAGCAATACGCATGATATTGTTGATTTCGACTCTCCTTTATTCAACATTTACAAGAATCACAAAATAAGTATGATTCGCGTACGAACACACCAATACTCACTAGAAGGTTGAGTGTATGCTTTGCTTGAATAATTCGAATCCCTCGAATCAGTTATGAGTATTATAAGTATTTTTCGTTGTATTCATACTCATACTCATTGCAACCTGTACTTATAAATCAATGTTGTAGTGAGTACGAATGAATCAGAGTGGTTGAATACTCATACTCAAAATTTCATGAGTACTTATGAGTAGCGAAAAAATGATTCATTGCCACATTAAATGTCCGAATTTTGCAATTAAAAATTCAAATTATGAGAAATTCTTTCAAGTTTTATTGCTGGTTTGAAGAACATTGCAAAAAAGTAAAACTACAGCAACAACAACAACAAAAAAGACTGAAAGAAAATATTATTTCGAATGCAAAAAGTTCATTTACCTGCTGGTGTATGTATTGTTATTGCGGTCTTTAGATTTTATTTTCTACACTTGCAAATAAGCTTCTGTTGAATTTGAATGTTTTCTTGTATGTTGTTGTTTTGTTGTGTGTTGCTTCAAGCTAACCGACTTTAGTTGGCCGCTTATGTCAATGTTTTATGGACTTGCCTCAATTCGTTATGGCTCTACTGGCATGGATGGCATTGTTCTTTTGAAACAATTCTACTCTCCATTCCATGTCAACCTGGTTATAAAATTTATTGTAGCAGCACACGTTTTGTATTGTATTTTTTGTTTTGCTTTTGGTGTTTTGTTGTTGTCTTCTTACAAGTTTAACTGTCTTTTATAACGGTAGTCTGTCTAATGTTGAAAGTGACACTATTAAAATTATTTTGAAATATTTCATAAGAAGTTGAGAAAAAAAAGAGAAAAAATTGTTTGCCTGTTGGTGGCAGTCAGGCAGTCGGGCAGTCAGGCACCCAAGCCTAGAGTGCGGGAAAATATTTAAATCTATGCAGAGAGTTTTTTTTCTGGTTTTTAACACCATAACAGTTTTATGCAAATATTGTTTGATATGTACGAGGTTAAGCTAAAGAATTATGGGTAATTTGATTCAATAATTATTGGCAATGGATTTGATTGCTTTCCTAAAAGGAAGTGTTTACTTATCCTATCTTTCTTAAACCGCCACAGCTCTATGTATGCCTTGCCTTAAACAAATTTGACGCTTCTGATATTTTTCATAAGCAAAAATGGCCCTGTTTTATAACTCAACTTCCATATCTTCAAAACGCTTAGTTTCCCACACCATTTACACTAGAAACTGAAACCTACTGCTTTTTAAAAAGCTAACGAAGGCCCTAAAGTTTTCTTTTTTTCTAATTTTGACCTCCAAGACAAGTCTGGAACTGGATCACAACAAGAGTGAAGGGCAGTCGCTGGCGTTTTTTCTGTTGACTTCTCACGTCTAACGCTTTGAAAAATAATAGTCGAATAGCTTAATGTTGTCGCCGGCTAGTAGGTAATGTGTTGACTTAGTAGACGAGAGCCCGTGGTTATAAGCTCAGCTCAGAAGTCTTGAACGAATGATTATCAGAATGTGAAAGATTAGTGAACAGTAAACCACTTTACAGATGTCGCTGTAGTCTAGTAGGAAGTGTGTTGCCTTAGTAGACGAGAGCCCGTGGTTCAAATCTCAGCTCAGACGACTTTTAGCGACTTACATCTTCAGTAGTTTTGTGGCAAAGAGATTATGAGATTTTTTTAAAATTTGTAGTTCGGAATCGATGTTAAACTGTAAGACCTGCCATTCATGGAATAAAATTAACATACATAACATGGGTGGTGCAAAAAGCTAAGTCGTAATGCTGACTAAAGGCTTGTAAGACCCTATTAAGTTAGGTTAGGTAATGCCTAATAAAAGATTTTAGAGGAACTCTTTAGCATAGAAATCAAGGAATTGAGTAGATGTTATTACGAAAATGGGAACAGTGTAACATCGTTTAACATTAAAACGATAAACAAAAGCTACAAAAACAAAAACCATGAGTACGAAAGAAAAGGGGATAGACAAGTTAGCGAGAACGTAACAACAAGCAAAATGAGCACAATACACAAACAACAATGAAACCGCGATAGAATTCTCCAGAAGGCGAACTGGATGTTCGACTTCAAGAACCTTCATCAGACTGTTTACGTCGGCATATAACAAGGCAAGACAAAGCAGGCAACGAATAGTATGAATTCAGCCAATTATTGTTGTCAACGTCAAGTTGTAAACAGTGGCACACAACAGTAGTGCGAACAATAAAGAATTTAATTGAAACTAAACACAAATTTACTTTTATTTTGTTTGCAATCAACTAACTCATATATTAAACGTTTTTAAAAAGGTAAAAACGTAACAGTATTTTACGACGTTTGAGTTTTCAATCTTAAAGCCAGACTGCCATCTAAGAGCTACTTTTTCTTTTTTTTTACAACAGGAAAAAGGGATATAAATGGGAAATGACCCATAGGAAAAACTCAAAATCCATTAAGTGGTCTCCGTTGCTTGTTTATGCTGTTTACGTATTAAGCAATGATCAGAACTGTCTCTCTTAGATGTGTGTGAAGATAAATTCGAATTTGAAAATCCAAGACGCATTCCATAAATTTTTAGCAGCGCCACATTTGACGTTAACAGAGCAAAATTTTCTTTTAACAGAACAAAATTTGCACTTAACACAGCACTGTTAGCTATTTAGCGGTATCCATCTGAACAAGCCCACTTGTTTAGGAGTTAATTTTGGGAAATACTCTAGGTCTATGAGTACCTTACTAAATGAAAAGGAAGGTTCCGAGGTCTCTTAATATAATCAGCAACATAGTCATAGTATATGCAAATGGTGGTACAGAGGGTCTTCATGCGTAGTGTGCTAGTGGGATAGCTGGAATAATTTTGAGAGTTGAGAAAATCCATCCCCACCAACCATCCTTTACATTTTAACGCTTTTGTTCACTTATAATAACGATCATAATGAGAATTACATTTTATGCCAATAGTCTGAAATAATTGCAAAGTAGAAGACTAATCTACTCAATGCCACTGTTAAACAGTAAACAGTGCTCCGTTAATAGCAAAGTTTACCCTGTTAGAGGCAAGAAGTGGCTCTGCTAAAAGTGTGGGTTTGCGTCTTTGATATTTAAATTCGAATTTATCATCGAACACATATTTCTCATAGGCTTTAATAAGTAAACATCTGCTTGCATAATGTATTAAAGAGTTTTATTGTAGTCGCCGTAGTCTAGTAGGTAGTGTGTTCGCTTATTAGATGTAAAGCCCAGGTTCGGGCCCCAGGCCAGACATCAAAACGAAATATGAAAAAAAAAAAAATATTTCATCGGCGACTTCTTCTCAGCAGATTTCTGGCCAAAACTCTGAAAGTAAATAAACCTTCTCAAAAATCTGTCGTTCGGAGTCGACTTTAAACTGTTGGTCCCGCCACTCATGTATAAAATTAACGCACACAACATAAGTGGTGTGAGAAGTTAGGCTGTAATTCTGACTGAAGGGTTGTAATGGCGAATTATGTATGTATGTATGTATAAGTTTTACTATAGTTTCTGATTGCTTCTGTTAATTCAAAACATATTTTATGAATTCATTCTTTTAGAACTCTGCCTTAATGTAAATATTAGACTTTGCAAAAAAAATATAGGTCAATAATCTAAAATTATTGAGTCTATAATTTAAATTTCTTGTTGTTGTTTTTTTTTCTATTTCAATTACCAATTTTTCGCCATAGACAGACACAGTTGATCAAATTATGTTTCGCTTGTTTTGTGGGTTCAAAAACAGTTTGAAAAAGACCACAAAATATCAGTGAATTGAAACAAAACATGTTTTTGTTTTTTGTTTTTTAATTTAAAGCGTTCATTGCTTGGTTTAATAACAGTGTTGGCGATGGCGTTGGTGTCGCTGGTACTGGTACTGGTGTTGCCTGTTGCTGTTGCCGGTGCTCTGATGATGATGAATTCATAATAAAAATAATGACGCTTACAATGATGATGATTAACATGTTGCCTGCCTGTTATTGTTGACGATGATGATGATGACAGTATCGTTTTATAATGTGACTGTCGCTGATTCCCTTTGAAGCGTAACAAAATCATTCTTTTTTTTTAATTTTTTTTTTTTTCTATAAACAAAAGACTTTGACACTTTGGAAATGCAAAAACAAAAAACAGAATAAAACAAAAATAACAATCATAGTGTACTGCTGTATATACCATAAAAATATTATTTTCATGTTAATTTTAAATGCCTTTCAGCAATGGAATGAATTATTTCACACACACTCTCTCCCTCTCTCTCTCTCATACACATTCAAATCCACTTTTTCAAATGTTTAACAGTAGCCTGGCAAAGAAGTGTTTTTAAACTGTGCTACATATACAGATCTATGCCTGTGTAAGAATACATATACATGTACATATGTTTTTTGGTTAATATTTAGAATTTTTAATAAAATAAACAATTTTTATTATTTATTTGTAATAGCTTCTCACTACACTTGAAACAATTTTATTCTGTACACAGAAAGGAAATGTGAATATCTGTCTCTCTCTCTATCTCTGCGTCTATCAATTTCAGCAGCCGACAATACTTATACTGGGATCGTGAGAATTATCTTGGAACCAGAGTCTTTCAATCATGAACAAAATATAAAATGAGACCCATGTGATTGTCCATTAAACAATAAACTGTTGCCATTATGTACGCAATACATAATTAGTCATTGCAACCTTTTAGTCAGGATTACAACCTAGCTTCTCACACCACCCATGTTGTGCATCAGAGATCAGCAATGAATCATTCTCATAATTTCTGATACTTATACGCATTCATACTTATTTTAATATCATACTCATACTACTCATATTCAAAGTTTGAAGTACTCATCGTATTCATACTCAACAATACGCATGATGTTCTTGATTTCGAATTCTGATACTTATACACATTCATACATACATACATAATTGGCCATTACAACCCTTCAGTTAGTATTACGGCCTAGCTTCTAACGCCACTCATGTTCTGTGCCTTAATTTTATACTTGAGTGGCGGGAGCTACAGTTTAACGTCGACTCCGAACGATAGATTTTGTGAAACTTTTTCATGGCAATTTTATTTCTACTCTCAGAGTTTTTGCCAGAAATCTGCTGAGCGGAAGTAGCCGAAGAAATATTTTTTTTCATATTTTGTTTTGATGTCTGGCCCAGGGCACCAACCCGGGCTTTGCGTCTAATAAGCGAACACACTACCTACTAGACTACGGCGACTATGCTTCGCTGATTGTCTAGTTAATGTTGACTAGAATTGAGGTGAGAGACTTTTGCCGATTGATCTCTTTTTCAATAGGTAGCTCTGTTACGCTTCTACGATATTTCACTGTCATACTTATCTCTGTTGTGCATGTTTTTGTCCTTGAGGCAGACTCAGAGCAACAGTTTTCAGAAACTTTCATGGCAGTTTTATTTAAGACTGCTCAGAGGAAGTCGTAGAAAGAAATATTTTGTGTTGTTCGAGATGTCTGAGCTAACATTTGAAGCACTAGCACCAGCCTAATAAACCAACACACTACTTTCTAGACTATGGTGACTCGTAGACAATACAATGTCATTTAAATAATCGTCTCTGGATTGTATTAGTTAATTCTTTTAAAATAGTTTTTAACCACTTTTCAACACATTTCAGACGATATTTCGACAATATCTCAAATATTTCAATGTTAAGGTATTTTTACGTAGACATGGTCCTTGACATAGAGCCACAAAAAAGTCTTATAGTGTAAAATCACAAGATTCGATAGTTTCATAAGGGTGTGGATTCTGCACCAATCACCTTTGGCTAGCACGGTCATGTCTTTAAATTCAAGATGTCCTAGAATTCTTCGTTTTAAGTTTCCAAGTGTTTGGCAAAATTATAAAGACGATATTCAGTCGTCTCTGTTTTGTTCCTCATCGTTACAGCTTCTGCAGGAAGTCGTTGTGAGGTATTTCCAGTCTCCGGGCATTTTAACGATTTCTGCCGTGGGTGCAGATCCGCTGAGGAAGAGGGGTCTGTATTCACTTTCTTTGTCAAGTCCCATCTCTTGCGAGGTGCAGATATAGGTTATTTGGTTCTCCACTCCTTGTCAGCTTGATGGAGCTATCGTCCATTGATGTCAAGGATATAGTCTCGTTTATCAAACTTTCTGGCTGGCTTTCCAGCGCTGGGTAGTCGTGCTTTAGTGTGCTCAAGTATGGTATGAGGCTACCACACTGACCTAACCTAACCTAACCGGGCATTTGAGGTCAAAGTCCCGTACCGCGTATGAGGTTTCTAAGACAAACATTTTTCGGGTTTAACGCAAATCTACATCGGATCAGATCTATTTGATTGCTTTGCAAATGGATTCATTACCTGATCTCTGTTTTCCAAGTGTGTAAAATGTGTGTGAGCTCTTTCGTTTGCCCTTCTATGAAAGAATGTCAATCTAATGCCAGGATTCAGTGGCATTTTCCATTGTATCACCCTTTTGCAAATGCGTCGGCTTTGTTGTTACCTTCAAAGTCCACACAGTTAGGAACAAATCTAAGGGTAACCGTCGAACGTTTCTGTATTTCCTCCAGATATACCCGTCATTCTTAAAGAATCTTGAATGCGGGGTCTATGTGGTCCTTCCTTTGCAAATGCGTCGGCTTCATTGGCCTTCAAAGTCCATATGTTCAGGAATAAATAAAAGGGTAATCGTCGAATGTTCCAACATATATTCTCCACAGACACTCCGTTTTCTTAAACAATCTTAAATGTGGGACCTATGGTCGAGTAATGGCCGCTTTACTTTCGCCTCATCGCCCTTCGATATGCTCAGACACCGAATTCACTCAGCGGCATTCTTTATTGTCATTATTTCAGTGTGAATAGTAGTACAGTAATCGGGTAGTAATTTGAAGACGCCGTAGGTAGTATGTGTGTCTTATTAGACCTGACCACAGTTTAAACCATGGCTCAGAACAAAACGGAAACATTTCCTCGATGACTTGCTCCCATCGGATTTTGGGCAAGAATTCTGAGAATAAAATAAAAGTTGTCCTGAAAAGTTTCTCAAAAAAATCTATCGTTCGTAGTCGACTTTAAACTGTTGGCTCCGCCGCTTATGGATAAAATTAAGACACACAACTTAGGTGGTGTGAAAATGTAGGTTGTAATCTTGACTGTAGGGTTGTAACGACCTATTATGTTTGTATGAATGTAGTAGTACAGTAATCGGGTAGTACAAGGATAGTACAAATTTTTCTCAATTCGTCAGGAAATATTTGCAACAACGGAGCATGTTTTATAAGGCTTATATGAAGCCTAACAGGGTAATTGTTTTGAAGTGTTAAACACATTAGTTGTAAGAGTTATGATTCTGTTTAAATGTTTTTCTCAAATATGTAAGATATTTACATGCGAAGGAGTAAGGAAATGACAATAACAAATCAACTGTAAGAGTCTAGAAGTTGCCAGATCGACAATAAATGAAGTATAAATAGATAAAAGTAAAAATAAATAAATTTTTACAGGAAATAAACGATTTAAAAGAGTATTAACGTAACTATGTACATATCGCTTAAAAATTTATTCTTTGAAGCTAAACTTGAAATCAGCGGTCTAGGCCTCATTAATACCAAAAAAATTTTTGTAAAAATTTTATAATTTTTCTAAAACATTAACAAGTTGCAGTGTAAACAACAATTAACACTACTTTTGAAATATTTTTAAAATTTATTTCATTTTCATATAAGTAGTACGAGTTTAAGCAAATAAACAAATGAAAATCCAAAATTGTTAATACACGACGAGTGAATTGAGTATTTGAATGTAATTGAATTTAATGATGATGATTCATATACAAACATCTGTTGAATATTTTCCCCAAAACTATAAATACATATAACAAAAAAAAAAACTTAAAAACAAAAGCAAAAAATTAAAAAAAAAAAATTGGAGCATTATTCCCCCATAATAGAACACAAGCTTTTGAGTCGCCAGAAAATTTGCTTTTCAAATACATTTTTTTAAAGAAAAATTAACACATATTTTCTATTTCTTTCCTCTTCTATTTTTAATATGAATATGAGTATGAATTGAAAAAAAATTATTTTTGTTTTTAAGAACATGAAAAAGAATAGAAGAATTATTTTTAAAAAGACCGGAAGAATTATGTTGACTTTTGCTTTACATCGTTTTGTAAGAAAATCACGTAAAAATCAGGTCAAATTGCATACACTTTGTAAATGTGAAGTCTTTAAACATACTTTTCAAAAGAAATATTACAGAAATTTTGTTTCTTTTCATAATTTTTTTGAATTTTTTAACAAAAAAAGGGACAAAATATTCTGAACAAAATCTCTATTATATGCATACGACATAAGTATACAGTGAGCATCAAAAGAAACTGTACCTTAGAAATAAATATACGTTAACTGGCTGCATAGTTTACGATTTAATTAATTTTAAATAATTCTCAGTGGCGCCACCTGTCGGATATTGGTAATACTAACTTAGAAACCTTCCTGGGCTCATGCGCAACAACTTTGTAAAAGATCATACCATGATCAAATGCACAGTTTACGATTTAAATAATTTTTACTAATTTTCAGTGGCGCCACCTGTCGGAAATTGGTCATACCAACTCAGGAACCTTCCCCGGCTTAAGCGCAACAACTTTGTAAAAGATCATAACATGATCAAATGCACAGTTTACGATTTAATTCATTTTTAGTAATTTTAAGTGGCGCCACCTATCTTAAATTGGTCATACCAACTTAAAAACCTTCCCGGGCTCATGTGCAACAACTTTGCTAAAGATCATAACACAATCAAATTCACAGTTTACGATTTAATTCATTTTTAGTAATTTTCAGTAGCGCCACCTGTTGGAAATTGGTCATACGGACTTAGAAACCTTCGTCGGCTCATGCGCAACAACTTTACTAAAGATCATAATATGACCAAATGCACAGTTAACGATTTAATATTTTTTTAGTAATTTTCAGTGGCGCCATCTATCGGAAATTAATCGCATCAGCTTATAAACCTTCGTCGGCTCATGCGCAACAACTTTGCTAAAGATCATAACATGATCAAATTCACAGTTTACGATTTAATCCATTTTGAGCAATTTTCAGTGGCGCCACCTGTCGGAAATAGGTCATACCATCTTAGAAACCTTCATTGTAAATTTTTTAAATTAAAACAAAAAAATTACAAAAAATTTCAAAATATTAACAATTTTTTTCGGTCACTCTCCTTAAGCAGTAAAAGTCGAATTTTGTGATTGTTAGAATTTTATATTTAGTGTACAGTTTCTTTTGACGCTCACTGTATAGTTCTGTATGAATAATCTATTTTAAATTGTTATCTAAAAATTATACATAAATTTTCTGCATCACTAAACACTTTAGAAGGGTATTCACAGTCAGTTTTCAAAAAATTCTTTCAATATGGTATTCTAATGGGTGTACAGATATAAAATTATTATTGGATTTATTATTACGGAAGCATGCAAAAATATCCGGCAAACTTATTAAAAGGAACTGAAACTTTGAAAATTACCAAATAATATGATTTACGTAGTAACAAGGAGTGTGCACGAAAAAATTTGGCCACAAACTTTGCTTTATATCAATTAAACTCTGTGGTATTATTCTCTCAATTTTTGTACAAACTTAAAGAAAATATTGTTTGGGAAGGTATATTGAAGGGGAGGAGATGAATCATAGGAGCTCAAGACCCTAGGTATATGGCTGTCGAAAATCGTTAGGGGATGTTGTGACCTAAGAAATTGAATGGCTGACAGAACCAGTCCTGGATAGAATGAGTTTTGGAAAATGTTTCGCAACGAGAGACTTAGTGACAAAAATGAATCTGTAAACTAAATACATACTCTCTTAAAAGTGGGACGATTTTGTGATTTACAGATGGCTCAAGAATGAATCGTGAAACCGAAGCGGGAGTTTTTAGTCCCATTATGAAATATTCAAAGCCGATGGGTATCTTGTGGGCATCATACAAGTGGAAATCTAAGCCATCGAAAGATTTGTAAATGCAACTTGGTTAGGCGGTACACAAGGCATATTAATCGGCTCTTATGAGACTAAACCAATGATAGCATGGAACTATTTGGGGAAGTTGAATCGGATACGTAGGAAAATAAGATTAACCTAGCGGATATCTTCCAAACGGAAGTCTATGTGCTCGAAAGATTTGCTAAATTGAACTTGGTTAGGCGGCACAAAAGACATTTGATTCGGCTCTTATGAGATTAAACCAATGAAAGCATGGGACTATTTGGAGAAGTTGAATCCGATAGGTAGAAAAATAAGATTAACCTCGAGGATATTTTCCAAGCGGAAGTCCATGCCATTGAAGGATATGCCCAATTCAACTTGGACTGGAGGTCTGCAAATGTCTGTGAAGTTAAATTTAAATTTAACTAGCAAAGACAAAAACCAAAAATCTTAACAGAGCAAATGTTAGAGTTAACAGAGCAATGTTAAGTTAATTATCCAAATATACGATATCAGGGACTTGTTGCAGATATCTTGACTATATAGACCATAATATGGAGAAGTACACTTATTTATAATGAGGACGGACATGAGGCTTAACATGTAGGAGAATGTGATGATGAGAATGAATCATCGGAACATATTCTTGAGGCATTAACTCCAAAAGGACCGCTTCTTTCTTATACATTTTAACACAATCTATTAATACATAGCTTACATTGCAATAACTTGCAGAGCAATTGATATATTTTGTAAAATCTTTTTTATTTTTGTATTAAATATTCCTGTCATATTCATTCAAATGTACATAAGTTTACATATCAATTACATTGTGATTGTAAATATATCGTTGCCAGATTTTAGAAAATTTCTATTTGAACACGATTGCTTTTCTTGTAATTTAAGACAGAATGCAATGCTGCGTAAAAATATTTACGTTATACGAGTATGATTATTATATTTGTATTATTATCGAATCATTATTGTTGTTATTATAGTGACTACTTATACCCCATCTTTCCAATATAAGACATAGGGACCACATGACAGTCCTACAGTACATACTACATTGTTGTACTACGTATTTTAATCAGATTTTTTTGTTATTATTTTTTATTAACTTTTAATTTTGTTTGTTTGTTTTGTTTTGTATTAAAATTAAATTTTAATTCACAAATCATTGCACAATACACAATGTAATCTTATAACACACACACACACAACAATATAATTACAAGCATATGAATACATAACCAACTCTATTCCTCCTCTAGCCGTACCCTTTCGATTGCCATTTTCATAAGGCATTACATACGAAGTAAAATTTTTTTGCTACCAAAAACCCAGCATGTTTAGCATCACTCACTAATTTCACTCTAAAACATGTAGACAGACAGACAGACAGACGGCAAAAGAAAAATAATCATTTTTAGCAGTAGAAAGATTTGTTTTAAGATTTTCATGCTGCACGAAAATTCAATGAATTGCATACAAATCATACATACATACATACGTACATACAACTATAAATACTTTGTATTTATTGTTGTACTATAAATACTTTGTATTTATTGTTGTACACTGAGATAAAAATTGTGGCTAATTAATACTTGAAAACAATGTCTAGTACGAACTCAACCCCTGTACACTGAGAGAAAAAGTTTGGTTGCTTAATATTTGAAAACAATGTCTAGTACGAACTCAAACCCATGACAACTTAATGATGAACTGATTCACTGATTCAGATGATACACTCAGGAATAGAAAATATAACAGCCATTGGTCTATACAGGGTGATTTTTTAAGAGCTATAGGAAAATTAAAAAAAACACATAAAATTCAGAAAAATTCATGAAATCTTTATTTGAATCGATAGTACGGTCCATATAATTTAATGTTTGAAGATTATTTCATGCAAATGTTGACCGCGACTGAGCCTGAAATGGTCCATTCGCTTAGACCAATTTTGGCATACTCTTTCCAATATTTCGACCGGTATCTCACGAATAAATGCTTCAATGTTGTCTTCCAATGCGTCAATTGAAGCGGGCTTGTCTGCATAGACATGGGCTTTAACATAGCCCCACAAAAAATAGTCTAAAGGCGTTAAATCGCACGATCTAGGCGGCCAATTGACCGGTCCCGAACGTGAAATAAAATGTTCAGCGAACTCGCCTCTCAATAAGAGTCCATTGTTACGCGTGCTGTGTGGCATGTGGCACCGTCTTGTTGAAACCACATGTCATGCAAGTCAAGCTCTTGCACTTTGGGCAAAAAAAAAGTTGGATATCATCTCACGGTAGCGCTCACCATTCACAGTTATGTTACGATTCGCAGCATCTTTGAAGAAGTACGGTCCAATGATGCCACCAGCCCATGAACCGCACCAAACTGTGACTTTTTCTGGATGCATTGGTAGCTTTTACAATGCTTCTGGCTGATCTTCACTCCAAAATCGACAATTCTCCATTGAGCCAAAAATGAGCTTCGTCGCTGAACACGATTTTAATGGAAGAAGCGCGCGATGAACTTTCTTAACAGAGCACCCATTTTGATAATAAAATTCAATGATTTGCAAGCGTTGTTCGTTTGTAAGACGATTCATGCTTAAATTATAGACCAAACTGAAGATGTTTGACAGTGAAACAAAACACGAAACGTGCCTGAGCTGTTTAAACCAGTGATGCCAAAAAGATAATAGCTAAAAAATCACCCTTTATATAGACCCATTTTTGCCCATAACTACCCATTAGTCAGGGTTATGGCCTGACTTTTCACCCCCTTCATATTGTGAAGTGACCTACAATTTGAAGACAAATTCAAAAGACAGATTTGAGAAGCTTTTTAAAAGCAATTGCCTTTCTTCTAGAGTTTCTGACAGAAAAATGATGAGAGGTGATCAGATTTGAGGAGCTTCTTAAAGGAAATTCGTTTACTTTCAAATGTTTTTTTTTCTGAAAAATTAAATTTTTTGACAGTTGATAACGGCCATCTTGTTGAAGCTACATCTGTTTCAGCTGTTAAGTTCTTAACTTTTAAAAATGTTTAAAATATGAGTTCGTAGATTGCAAATAAAATAAAAATAAGTCTGATGTTTATTTTTAATTAAGATTCTTTATTATTCGTACAATTCTGTGTGCCACTGTTCACAACTTTATGTAAACAACAACAATTGCTTTTTGTGTTATTCCTCTGTTTATAACAATAACAATTACTAGACAATTGTTCAACAGATCTTTGTAACGGAGATCTTCAAACCACGATTATTCACTTCAAACACGCCACGTCTTCACACAAGACTGACTGAACTTCACTAACATCTGCTCAGTCTGTTTTGCCAAATCAGCATAGACGACTGTAGACAACGACATGTTTTCGTTGAATAGGCTCTGAAGCAGTTGGTAACTGACCTTTATTTTCATCGAAACACAATTTTTAGCGATGGTGGTGCCGCTTTCTAGATAAATAACATTTGGAGAATTTATCCGTATGAGACGTCCATGAACGTTCAATGCATGTCGAAAAAATTAATGTTTGATGTGGATTTTGAACTGGCGGCGTTATTGGTCCATATTTCACGCCATCCCAGTCCATATCGAGTACTATAGGTCGATGAGAACCAACTTTTTTTGGTCTAAATTGAATGATATGAATATCGATGTGGCGCAAAGCTAATGCTAAATTGAATATTCTGCACGAAGTAGTGAATTAGTAATCGTGATTCACCTTTCTCCAGCTGGGTCTTTCCTCTCGCACAGTCCAAATTTGTGTCTTATATAAACTTCCTACCGCTCGCATGTGAGTTTTGTATGGTATAGTACCTTCCATGAAATATTTGGATCTCAGGCTTATGAAGGCTAGACATTGGCATAGAAAGGATTCCATCATTTCGATATTCACTTGACATGCGCTGCATTCGTAATTTTTTATCGTTCATTAGTGTACTATAGTTTCGTGGTTCCGTTCGTTCTGATATCATCTTGATACTTAATTTTCGATTTGCCGGAATGACGGATTACATGGCCACAAAAGTTCACTTCTGCAATACATCAATAGGGAACTCTGAATAGCTCCGAATAAACTTTTCGGTGGCTGAGTCTGGGTTTAAAATGAAGGCGGGTACGGCTACAGAGGTCTTCATTTTTGAGACAAATGTCAGGGAGTCATTAAGACCACTTAACCTAGTTAGGAAACATATAACGTAGGGCTCAAGAGTTACAATTTATATTGATAATAAGGCAACACTAAAGGCTTTGAAAGGACATGTTCTTAGGTCTCATCGGGTCTCGAAATATTAAAGGCTAGCAGCTTTATGTCAAATTATCGTATTAGATTATACAGGGTAGCTGTTTATTCGTAATGTCATTGTCAACAAAGTTGCGGTTGAATAGGCAAGATCAGGTTAGGAGAAGTTGGTGAGACCAACAATAGGCTTTTGCTTTGGAATTATTAAAGAAAAATTCGATTCACTCGTGAACCGTGCATGGGGATGTAAAACAGTTGCAAGTTCCTAATCCTAAGCATTATAGGAGTATTAACGGGACATGGTCCCTCTAGATATAGCAGATGGAATTTGCTGTAGTCTAGTAAGTAGGGTGTTGGCTTATTAAACGTGAGGCCACGGTTCAAACCCCCAGGTCTTACATCTCGAACAAACCAGAAATGAAAAATTATTTCTTCGACGACTTCCTCTCAGCAGATTTCTGGCAAAAACTCTGAAAGTAAATACAATTGCAATGAAAAATTTCTCAAAAAACCTGTCGTTCGAAGTCGACTTTAAACTGTAGGTCCTACTTATGAATAAAATAAACACACATACAACAGGGACTAGGGATTTCTAAAATTCTACGTGAGGAAGAAAAGTAAACAGGAGTAGACTGCAAACTTGAGGATATAATAGGATTCATAAACGAGTTATCTTTAAAAGGACAAATTCATCTGCCATAGCGGCTAATTGTTGCCTCAGCGTTTCTTTCTTCTTTTACTTATGTACTTAATTGCGGCCTGCCGCAATACCTCCTTCCAGGCGCCTCTGGTTCTTGCGCGCCTACGCCAGTTGGTCACACCAATCGATGACAGGGCTTCTTCGATTTGGTCATTCCAACGGATACAAGGTCGTCCTCTTCAAATACCCGTCTCGCCGGAGCATCCTCCTGCATTCGAAAGACATGGTCGAGCCAGCGCAGCCGCTGGCTATTAATACGCTGCACAACGTCTATGTCGTTGAGGAGCTCATACAGTTCACTGTTGGATCGGATGCGGAAATTATCGCCAACAAGCAATGGACCGAAGATCTTGCGTAGGACTTTTCTCTCGAATGCCCTCAAGGCTGCTGTATCAGTGCTTAATATGGTCCATGCCTCTGTGCCATAAAGAAGCACGGGGAGGATGAGGAGAGAGCTCTCTGCTACTCAATTGCCTAGTGAGACCATAGTAGCATCTGTTAGCAAGTGATCTTGTGATCTTGCGCTTGATCTCCACACTGACATCATTTTTGGTGTTTAGCGGCGGAGCCAAGATAAATAAATTTCTTGACTGTATCAAAAGTATAGTTATCTGAGAATCAATACGTGGCACGTCTCTACTTGTCGATAACATATACTTTGGTTTGCCCTCATTTACAGCCAGAATCATCTTTCTCTCTCCTTTTATTGATGTTTATTTGGCTTGTTCTCCTTGCTCTTCTGTATTCATTTTCCTTTTTTCCTGTTTCTTTTGTTATATGAAGGCTCACAATAGATCCATAAGACTCTGGGTGAACCTAATAACCCAGCAAACCCAATGATGAAAAGAAATTTAATTTTTAAAATTTTAAATCCAAAAATGGACACGTATTAGCATGTATTAATGAACATTGGTTTTAATTTAAATTAATTCAATTCAAATAAATTTTTTTTTTAATTCTTATTTAATTTTCACAAAGCAAAATACAGACATCTTTACTTAGTTGTATACGCTTGTAAGAATTTGGCATTTGATGCGCCCCCAAAAGTCAACAGAAAACATCTTGAAAAAACGTTGTTTTTTCTTTGATTTCAATTGATTTAAATTTTTTTTTGTTAGTTTTCTTAAGGTTTTCAATAAAATTTATTTTTTTTGTTCAATGAATGTAAACAAATTAAATTAATTGTTTAAACAATTGTTAAACCATTAAATTGTTTTTTTTGTTCTTATTTTTGTTGTTTTAAAATTACCAAATATAGTGGGATAAATGACGTCACTTCTCGTATAAGGTGTGTAACTACATGCATACATATGTGTACAAAATTATGATGTAATTTTTTTTTGGTGGGGCAATCATAAGTGTGTTGCCACATATAACACTTACAGCACAGCATCATAAAATACAGTGTCTTGAGGAAAATAAAAAACAAACATCATAACCTATGGGTGCATATAATAAACGTCATTATATTTCATTCAACTTTTTCAGATACGCTGCCGCCTTATTCACCACATTCTCTTCGTATGTGTGGCATTTCATTCTCATCTCTCTTTTGATTTCTGTTGTTGTGCTTTTGAATTTTCTTTCTATTTTGTGTGCTTCGTTGGGGAAAAGTTCTAAAATTGAATTTTAGTTTTTCATTTGATTTCATTAAGAAACTGAAGAAAATTTTCTTCTTCAGTTTCATTTTCGCTTAAACGCTTAAGTTTGTTCGCCTTATTTTTTCTTTGAGTTTTTCTTTTTCGTCTTTCCCTTGCCTAACGGTTTAATTTTCGATTTCGACAATAAGTTCTTATTTAAAGTATTAATTTTAGTTTAATTGTTTAAGTTTTATAAGAAAATTAAAAAAAATTTGTTACAAAAATTAATTTTTTTTTTAAAAAGTGAGTGAAAATTTCTACAGAAAAATATTTTTTTAAAAGAAAATTTTTAAAAAAATTTAAAAAAAAAAATATTGAAATACATATTGAAAGCTCTATAAATAGATGTTCGAATAACGTTGAACATTTAGTGTGTATTTGAAGAAAATGAAAAAGTTTCCCAGCAAAATGTTTCGCAAACAAAACTAAAGTGAAAAATTTGCACAACAAATTGGCTTCCAAATGAAGGCTAAAATGATATGGAATCGCAAACAAAAACAATCTCCAGAGTAAAGTTTTAAATAAAAGTGTTCAAACAGGACTAAGGGGTTTAATATAATGAAGCCATAGGCCAACCCTTTCTGACGTGATATGTGAAATGATACTCATCTTTACATTCTCATTGTAAACACTTTAAGCGGTTTATTATTTCATCACAGAGATATTTAATTATTGATAGAGTCCTAAGAGGTGGCATCAACAACATACATATATCGTAGAACAGTGTTGAAAACTTCAGTACTTTAGTACTTTTTTCAGTACTTTATCATTTCAAAAATATCGCAGTACCCCCCCGTACCGTACGTGTATTAAATATAGATAAATAAATAGTCTAGTGCGTGGGCTTACTAGATGTGAACCCACGTACACAAAGCTACCTCTTGAAAAAGATAGCAATCGGCAAAAGTCTCTTGCCGCAATACATAACACTTGTTAGCATAGGCTGTTGTTTCTAGTCAACATTAACTAGACCTATAATATCAGCATAAGGCCTCCTTCATAGCCTTACCACCTGCTTAGCGTGAAACTAAAACAGAGCAAAAGAAATTCTAAGAAGATAGAAGAGATACTTCGTAAAAGTTCGTTCTCTCGGCTTGACTCTGTCGGATGAGAAGAGGATCGCCTCACTTCTGTACTTAAATCTAATGGCCTTCCATGGAACCATAGCTATATCTCACGTGACATTCTCTTATTGAAAGGCTTGCCGAAAGGCTTGGCATTCCAGCAAACAATTTCGGCAGAGTTGAGAATGAAGAGACAGTTTGTAGTTCGTTCGATGTCTTGTCTCTGCTGGAGAAGAAGAGGACCTCGCTAGCTTTTGCACTTAAATCGCATGAACTTCCATCACACAATAGCGATTCCCACATACCACTGTTTTATTGGAAAGCATGCCGAAATACTTGGCATTCTAGCAAATGATTTCTGCAGAGCTGAGGTCCTGAGGCGTAGGATGAGATTGTCTTTCATCTACAACCCTTTAGTCAGGATTACGACCTAGCTTCTCACACCACTTCTGTTCTAAGTGTGTTCATTTTATACATCAGTGGAGGGAACGACAGATTTTTGAGAAGCTTTTCATGGTATGAAGTAAATGCAGAGCTTTTGCCAGAAATCTGCTGAGAGGAAGTCGCCTAAGAAATTTGTTTTTAATATTTCATTTTGTTTGCGATGCCTGACCTGGGATTTGAACCGTCGCCTCACGTCTAATAAGCCCACACACTAACTACTAGACATCACATATATCACATACTAGATATCACAGTGGTCTTAAATGCTGGCCTAAGGGGGACTTCTTCTTTTAAGGTCGTCCTCCGCTTTACCTAACTTAGCCTAACCTTGTAACAATTCAATAAAGCTTAAAGTAACGAAAAGGTAAGAATACAAGATGGTTGAGGCTTTGTCTAGTACATCGAGTGGATATCCGAAATATAGCAATTATTCGGGCATCTCAAAAAGTATTGGATGATGTCTGTGCATTACTTATCCTGATCAGTGAAATAGCGACATATTTGCCAATGAACTTTGCCTAGATGCAGTAACATGCGGACGTTGAGTGTAATCTGATAGTTGTCAAACTAGTAAACACAGATACTCAATAACCTGCTGGGCTAGTAATCACAGTTACTCAATAAGCTGTTTCAGATTAGCGGCCATACGATAGGCTTAAAATCGTCCAGAGGGTGGTGTGCTAATCTGTGCGTTTCGAGTTTGTGATATCAATTTCCAATAGGGACTCTGATCTAATACGCTTACATTATCAATCGAATGAATGATTTTTTTTTTTTTTTTTGGAGACCAACACTTAGGGGATGACCCCTATTCACGCCGTGCATTGTGTTGGAATAATGAAAGATAGTTTTACAGGATGAAAGAAAAGACGGGGTAGCGTGCGACAATTTTCTTTTTTTTTCTTGGGCATTTGTCGAGGCCCTATTCTGCTTTTAGGAGCTATACGAGAAAGGAAAGAGGGAGTAGTGTTGGAACCATTTTTTTTAGAGAATTGTTTTTAGTAATAATTCCCATTTTATTTTTTCTGTTGTAAGTAGTAGTCACATATAGTGTCAGGCAAACAACCAGAGTCTCTGGTGAGAAACGAACCCACGGCCTCGCGCTACCAACTATGCCATCGGGGCACCCAAACCTATTATCTCTTCTGGAGAAACTCGGCATTTTTCGTATGTCAAACATTTCGAAAGATTCGATAGGCACTGATCAATCGAGATATTGGATTGGTTAAAAGCCTCTCACGTAATTTTCTTCGGCGAATTCTTCTCAGCAGATTTCTGGCATAAACTCTGAGAGAGTAAATAAACCAGCCATGAAAAAGTTTCTCAAAAAAAAATCTGTCGTTCGGAGTCGACGTTAAATTGTAAGTCCTGCCGTTCAAGTATAAAAATTAAGGCACAAAACATGGCAGTGGTAGAAGCTAGGCCGTAATTCTGACTAAAGGGTTGCAATGGCCAATTATGTATGGACATATGTATGTATGTATGTATGTAACTCCTATTAAGGTTAAAATTTTTATTAATTTGGCAACAAATTTCGCTGGGTTAACCATGCACTAAAGGTTTGATATTCTTTTCTTTAACAATTCATCTGGTTTATTTCGGTTATTGTTTTCCTTTTTTCTCAAACATTTCATTGTTATTTCGAAAGCCCCCAGATGTATTTCCTCTACAATTTTATTTCAATTTCAACAATTGCAACAACAAATAATAAATTTTTTATAAAAATAAATAATTTTTTTTTAATTTCTACTCACTTCTATTATTCTAAAAAAAATATTTTTATAAGAAATAATACGGATACGATATGATACGGCATACAGATGTACTTATGCACCATATTCAGATATGATATTAGAAGACCGTAAACCCTTTTCATTTGTGTAATTTTTTTCTTTTTTGTTTACATTATATTTGATAGAAATGTCAAAATAAATTGATATGGTTGGTCTATTTACAACTTAAGAAAACAAATCCTAGACCAGAATACATTTTCTAAAACGATTATTATGTTGAAAGTATACACCACACTTACAAATTTATTTTTACAGTTATAAAGGTATATATTTACTGTTTTATAAAATGTATAATTCATTAAAATCGGATCAGTATATTGGAAGTTATAAGACATGCAATCTCATTTAATTGGCCGTTAAACTGCTTTAGTTAGGATTACAATCTATCCAAGCCACCAACCATTTTTAGTTAAGCCCTAATGACAGTGTTAAGAAACCTTTGCTGTCAATTTCATTTATACTCAAAGTTTAAGTCTCAGAAAACTGCTGAGAGGAAGTCCCCGCCAGAAAAAGATTTTGCCATATTTCGTTTTGTTCGAAATGCCTGAGACAACATACCACCTACTAGACCACGACGACTTCAGCGCGGCCTATAAGTCATGAAATTTGTTATTTACGACAATGGATTAAAATTTGATCATCACGGTATATCAGATTTAAATTTTTTCCTCCAGTCTTAATCCTCATTTTTTCATTTGCTTGCCTCTCTACAGAGGAATGTCAATCACTTGTGTGAATTCATTTGAATTTCATTTACCAGCAAATCAGCTTTGCTATTGCATTCATTGTTCCCGTGTCCAGGAGTCCATATAAGAAACAATTGAAAGTTTCATAAAGTCTTCAAGAGAGTGTATGTAGTCTCTAGAAACCCAATGACCACTTTACTCTCAGTACGAAGTCTACTACCATCCGCTCATGCTCTTATATCGGATCTCCTACCGTGGCAGTTTTTATAGTCATTATTTGAGACTGAAGCTTGAATGGCCGCTTTGCTCTCAGTACGAAATCTACTACCATCCGCTCATCGGATCTCCACAGCTGCAGTTTTTATAGTCATTATTTGAGACTGAAGCTTGAATGGCAGCTTTACTCTCAGTACACTGACGTCTACTACCATCCGCTCATGCTCTTATACCGGATCTCCACAGCATTAGTTTTTATAGTCATTATTTGAGATTGAAGCTAGGTTGGTTCGCTTTCTAAAGGCGATTTGATAGTTGGTCCTGATCCCCCCAATATGCCACCTCTATGGCCTCATCAATAGATGGGTCAGGGGGAAGAACAGAGGCGTTGGGCGAATGGATCGGGTTGTTATGCGTCGAGGTATCTATGGCCTGCTATAAACAGTGTCAGAACAGGCTGACAAATGGTCTTGGATAATACCAGTTTAAGATTAGTTATTGGGTTTATTACGGGTCACTGCGAGATTAGGTCGCTGACAGGGATCTGGAACAGATCCCAGCTGGACTATTGCAGGGTATGTTGCGATGAGGAGGAGTTGAAGACTATCGGACACCTCCTCTGCAACTGTTCAGCCCTTAGTAGGTTGAGGTTGAATTCTATGTCGAGAGCCCACATCAAGGCTCTCCTCATATTCACTAGTAGCTTGAGCTGGTTGAGAAGTGCTAGGGCTTCGTTAGTGTAGTCGCGCTCTCCCTTGTGTTTTGTTTGGTCCTATGTTAACAGTGCTACAATATCCATCATCCGCCAGGCACTGTTACATACATACATACATAATTGGCCATTACAACCCTGCAGTCATGATTACGGCCTAGCTTCTCAACACCACTCATGTTGTGTGCGTTAATTTTATACATGAGTGGCGGGACCTACAGTTTGAAGTCGACTCCGAACGACAGATTTTTTGAAAAGCTTTTTCATGGCAATTTTTACTCCCAGAGTTTTTGCCAGGAATCTGCTGAGAGGAAGTCGCCGAAGAAATATTTTCATATTTTCGTTTTGATGTCTGACCTGGGATTCGAACTCGGGCCTTTCATCTAATAAGCCAACACACTACCTACTAGACCACGGCGACTCCAGGCACTGTTAACATAGTGTATATTTGAAGCCAAATATCTCAAGTTTCAAAATTATTTAGGATATACCACTTATTGGGTTTTATTAGGGACACCTTAGGCTACAATTTGTATATAGTCAGATATCTGCAGCAGGTCCCTGATATCCTATATTTCGGTGATTTTTTCCTTGACTATTTTTCATATTTTCTGTTAACCACTTAACATTACTCTGTTAACTTTAACATTAGCTCTGTTAAAATTTTTGGTTCGTGTCTTTGCTAATTAAATTTGAATTTATATTCATACACATCGAAACTTGTGCTCTTGCTGATCAATTATTTGACAAGCTTAAGATCAATTTATAAAACCCCCATTCTTTCCTTCTAAGTTACTAAAACCTGTCTTCTATTTTCTTTTCAGATATGTGGTGTGGCCCCATGGCGCAAATCGCAAATTAAATTCTACCTAAACTGCTGTTAAAAATATTATGGATTTAGCAGATCAAATCGATGATTATATTTGTACATTTGAAGGTCTCGGTGATATAACAATGGATTCATTAGCAATTTTTATATTTATATGGGCCGTATTGGCTCTCTTCATAATATGGCTGTGCAAATTTTTATACCAAAAACATATGCTTAAAGATAAACCGGCCAGCGCCAGTAACAGTCGACAGAGTAGCGTTGCACCCGGTGCTGGCAGTAGTGGTGTTAAAACGGAAAAACGACTCTCCGAACCACGTGACATTTTAGCAAGCAAAAGTGAAATTAAAGACTTGTTAGCCAAACCATCGGGTGGTGGTGGAGCGGGTGCTGGTGGTATGGGTGCTGCTGGTGGGCGTGGCAGAACACCTGTCGGTGGTCTTGGTGTTGGAGGTGCTGGTATACGTAGACGTATGGTGAGACAAGGTTCGACAGGACCGGAAAATATTAAAAAACGTTATGTACCGCCGCCATCAAATGTTGTTGGACCAGAAACGGTAGGTTTTTTATTTTAAATTTTTTATTTTTCTTCTAAGAAGAGATTTTTATGTTAATTTTTTGTTTGTTTTTTTTTATTTTTAATAGACTTCCGTCACTTGGACCAGTCAAGTATTTCGCTGGCTCTATAGTGATTTGGTGATTGTTAACGAGTTATTAATGTCTTGGGTTATCGCCCTGAATGATACTTTGCATAAAAATGAAGACGAGGTGAGTAACGAAATAAATTTAAAAATTTAAGATTGAACATAAGACAGATCCTATGAACATAAACTCTGCCTTTGCCAATTCGCTTTATAGGCGACCATTGGTCCATTATGTATTATATACTGTTGAAGGGTTTACTGTAAAGGAAAGAATACTAAAAATATGCTCCTTTAACTACTTGTGATAAATCATTTTAGACATAATATCGGGTCATCCATTTAGTGATTGGAAATCCACCGATTTGGCAAGGCAGTCAGCTGCAAACTATCTTTCATCTGAAGGACCATTTTACATACATACATACATAATTGGCTATTACAACCCTTCAGTCAGGATTACGGCCTAGCTTCTCACACCACTCATGTTGTGTGCGTTAATTTTATACGTGAGTGGTGGGACCTACAGTTTAAAGTCGACTCCGAACGACAGATTTTTTGCGAAGCTTTTCATGGCAATTTTATTTACTCTCGAGAGTTTTGGCTAGAAATCTGCTGAGAGGAAGTAGCCTACAAAAAATTTTTTCATTTTCGTTTTGTTGGAAATGTCTGACTTGGGATTTGAACTCTGGCCTTGCGTCTAATAAGCCAACACACTATCTACTAGACTACGGCGACCATTTTACGTTCACGTGTATAAATCGTTTAACAACCGAAGACCGCCTTAAAATAGATCAAAACTGGTTCCAAAAGAGGTGGTTCAAACATCGCTACTTCTCGAGCATTACAAGACAATTACAGATGTGGCCAGACCTCTGCATTATCGCAATTTAAACATACACATACATAATTGGGCATTACAACCCTTCAGTCAGGATTACGGCCTAGCTTCTCAACACCAGTCATGTCGTCATGTTTAAAGTCGACTCCGAACGACAGATTTTTTTGAGAAGCTTTTTCATGCCAATTTTTACTCTCAGAGTTTTTGCCAGAAATCTGCTGAGAGGAAGTCGCCGAAGAAATATTTTTTCATATTTCATATTGATGTCTGACCTGGGATTCGAACTCGGGTCTTTCGTCTAATAAGCCAACACACTACCTACTAGACCACGGCGACTTTAAACACTGCCAAAAATATCGCTTCGGTTAGAGATAGTTTTATCACGCTAAGACTTCGCAAGAAAGTGTAGAACATTCGTTCCGAAAAGACAGATTTTAGAAAAATGAACGACTCCCGGCAGATTTTCACGAGTGGTTCAAAACTGAATGGATCTGAAAGATTATTATTGAGGAAGAAAATATCTATGGAAAGCATATTAGCATACTTCCCGATTACCAACCAGCTAGCAGAGTACAGGATTGTAATGTAACGAACACCAAGACCATTAATGGCTATCGCGAATACTTCAAAGAAAGAGCAGAGCAATTCCACATTCATATGGGTACCGAATAGAACTTTAGTTGTCTGTGGCGCGACACAAACAACCCATCGGTGAGTTCTCCACCTTGGGAATAATCTTAAAGACTTATGAACTCATAATTGACAATGCAGTTATAAATCCGTTCAAGGCTTTGTATGTGGCTTATAAGACAGACATAAAATCTAGTCAATGCTGGATAAAGACGGAAGTCTGTTTAAGCTTTAAAGGTTCACGTCCAGTATGGGATCTTGGGGACACTGATAGTCACTCATTCGAGACGCATTTGAACTTGAGACACGATAAATTACTTCTGTAAGGAATTGTAGGGAGAAGGAAGTAAATGTTGTATGTCCACGCTATGTTAGAGAATGAGAAAACACTTCGGTGTTCACTTTACAGATCTGTATACTCTGTGAAAATTGATCTTAAGGGTTTAATTCGCTTCATCAGAAGCTCTGGATGGTTTCAGGGATAGAGCAAATGCGTAAGTGTGGTATCGCAATGGCCTAATACGTTGTCCAGATATGCAATTTTATTGTGGAAAATAGCAATAAACGCCATAATTAAGCTTAATATTTCATATAAAGTTTTAATTAATTATTGCGCAATAAATACGCAAATTGTTATAATATTGAGTAAAAATTAAAACACAGCACTGTCATAAGTGTGTTTAAAGTGGACATTACAATTAAGCGAACACTTTCTGTTGATATTTGACAATTCAAATCCACACTTAAAATATTGTGCTCAATAAACAGAATATTGACTCAATAAAAATGCATATCTGAACATACATAGTATAAGTGTGTCTATCTCACCTTCTTAGATTGACAGCCACCACTAAAAATGTGGTGGATAGTCCGAATTTGTTGATTTCAAAGTGTTCTCAACAATTGAGCCTATCTTACGGCCAGTATGACATATTTTGTATTTGGATTTACAAATCCATCCATAATCGGGCAACAAATAAAGCCGCATTACGTAGACATTTATATTGGATGCTTGAGCTGCAGGCTTGGAATGTTGATATTCGAACGCAATTCTTTTCAATGGAGCTAAAAGTTGACGAAGTTTAGTAGTCTTATTAGACGAGAGCCCGTGGTCTAACGTAAAAAATATTTCTTCGGCAGCCTTTGGCAATAACTCTCAGAGTCAATAAAATTCCTACGAAAGGCTTTTCAAAACTCTGTCTTTCGGAATCGAATTTAAACTCTAGGTTCCGCTGCTCATATATAAAATTAGCACACACAACATGAGTGGTGTGAGAAACTAGGCCGTCATCCTGACTGAAGGGTTATAATGGCCAATTATGTATGTATGTACGAGTATACAAGAGCATTCATTTACTTCTCTGCATTATGAACTCAATCTTAAGGGTCTGATCTTTAACAAGATCTTCAGTCCTACGCAAGACCTTCAGTCCAGTGCGAGTAGGCGATGATTTCGCATCCGATCCAAGAGTGCGTTGTATGAGCTCCTCAACGACATAGACGTTGTACAGCGTATTAATAACCAGCGGCAGCGCTGGATCGGCCATGTCGTTCGAATGGAAGAGGATGCTCCGGCGAGACGGGTATTTGATGCGGCAATCTGCGGGAGTCGACGAATAGGACTACCAAGTATCCGTTGGAAAGACCAAATCGGGGGAAGCACTGTCATCCATTCGTATAACCAACTGGCGTAGGTGGCGAAGACACGGTTCAAATCCCCGGTCAGACTTTAAAACGAAAATATGAAAAAATATTTCTTCGGCGACTTCCACTCGGCAGATTTCTGGCAAAAACTCTGAGAGTAAATACATAAAAAATTGCCATGAAAAGTTTCTCAAAAATCTGTTGTTCGGAATCGACTTTAAACTTTAGGTCCCCAGCCACTCATGTATAAAATTAACACACACAACATGAGTGGTGTTGAGAAGCTAGGCCGTAATCCTGACTGAAGGGTTATAATGGCCAATTATGTATGTATGTACGAGTATACAAGAGCATTCATTTACTTCTCTGCATTATGAACTCAATCTTAAGGGTCTGATCTTTAACAAATTGAAATAAACGATTATGACATATAATTGATAACGATAACTACTCGTATATTTTAAATGTCAATATTATGATGTCCATATGACAATAACACATTTTGACAAGTGTCGCGCCAGTAAGGAAGGAGAGAGAAAAAACACATGAGTGAATGAGGAATGTTTTCATTTCACTTACAATCGTTTTATCGAAAACAAATATGGTCGTGGCCGTAGTAATGGTGATGACACAAGTCGTCACATATGGTTGCATGTTTGATTGTTAATTATACTACTTACTAATGTAATGATTCAATAATTAAACACAGATATTTAATGAAATACGAAACCATCAAACATCATCAAAACAAGATGAATCAATAGAAAAATGAATTCGATTTAAAGAATTTCCAATAGGAAAACTTTATTTCGATAATACATACTCGTATAGGGTGTTTTTTATAGAGGTATAGAACTTTAAGTTGGCATTACTTTTCAAGATGGCGACCGATTTAACAGCTGTCAAGTGATTTATTCTCAGTTTGGTTTGGCAATTCATCATGAATAGACTCACTCCTGAACAACGCTTGCAAATAGTGCAATTTTATTTCGAAAATAAAGGTACTGTGCGGAAAACGTATCGCGTACTACGTCCATTTTATCGTCGACAAAATCGTCCATCAGAGCAGTTAATTCGATTAACCATGGAACGTTTTCGCACCACGTTTACTCTTATTGATAACTCGCATCCCCAGAGACGCTGTACGGTGCATACAGAAGAAGCTATTGCTGCTGTAGAGCGTAGCATTGAGGAAGAACGTTACAGTCAATGGTGATCGGTATAGAGCCATGATTACTAACTTTTTCATTCCTGAATTGAATAACCATGTTGTCCAGAAGATGTGGTTTCAACAAGAGGCGCAACATGTCACACAGCTCGTGCCACAATAGATTTATTGAAAGACACGTTTGGTGAACGCCTAATTTCACGTTTTGGACCTGTGAATTGGCCCCCAAGATCTTGTGATTTAACACCGCTAGACTACTTTCTGTGGGGCTATGTAAAGTCATTGGTCTATGCGGTAAAGCCACAAACGCTTGACCATTTGGAAGACAACATTCGCCGTGTTATTGCCGATATACGGCCACAAATATTGGAAAAAGTCGTCGAAAATTGGACGTGCAGATTGGACTATATCCGCGCCAGCCGTGGCGGTCGTATGCCAGAAATCATATTTAAAATGTAATGCCACAAGATTATCTTTCGGATAAATAAAATTCATGTCAATCGAATAATCCATCGCTGTTTTATTGCAACTTAAAGTTCTATACCTCTATAAAAAACACCCTGTAGAAGCACACTGGGAGTATTCTTTACGATGCAAATTGATAAGTAATCAAGCAAGCGTGACTCTACAAATGCCATGCACCAACAAATACTTTACAAGTATGGCACTTTCTCAATATAATGTCAGAAATTTACATTACAATACATTCAACTACAACGGTTTGACTTTGAAATTGTAACTCTTGACCCCAAAATGTGTTTTAAACATTCCAAGAAAACTGTGCCACGCTCTTCCATATGAAGAACAAAATTCATTTGTTTGCTTGATTTATTAAAAATAATAGAAAACGTTTGTATTGTTTATGGAAGAATGTTTTTCAGTAGCTTCTTTTGTAAAGTAATTTATTTTTTGTTTCAGTTCAGTATTCTAAACATTCAAATGCTTTCAGTCATCAGTTGCTTCTTTTTTTGTTTTTTTGTTATGACATCATATGATTGTTTCATATTTTTCACTTCCAAGAATTTAAAGTAGCCTTAGGGGACAAGTGACGTCATGTTTTAAAGTTTTGTGGTTAAACTACAGTATGTTTTTATTAAATTGATCTAAAGTCCACAGTCATAGGTCATAGTCATGCTCCATTTTTTAAACTTTCCCAGGGAGTTGTCCATTCTTTGGTTTCAAAAGTAACGTTCAATAAAACACACATAAGACCATGATATCAATGAAATTTTTATTTCGTTATAATGCTTATACTATGTTCAGACATGCACTTTTATTGAGTCAATCAATATTCGGTTTATTGAGTACAATATTTTAAGTGTTCAGACATAATAATATAAGCAGTTCAGCTGCTTATTCAATATTCATTTGACACAGCTGGCAAACAAAACAGCTGGTCGTTTCAACAACATTACTTTTATTTGTTTGTTTGTCGTTGTTGACATTTGAGATGCCTACTAGACTATGGCGGCTACATGACTTTTCGGAACACCACTGTCTACGTCGAGTACTATAGGTTGATGATTGAACTGACTTCTTTTGGTCTGACTTAAATCTCTTCCATGTCACTAAGTATGATCTTTCAAATTCCTCTTTAAAATCTGCAGAGAGGTTCTGACGCCATGATCGCTTTGGTCAGGCCATCACTGTCAACGTAGAGCACTTTAGGTTGATGATTACCAGCACTAACAACATGAGTTTAGAAGATGGCCCTAAATGCCACACAGCTCATGTTGCATGGTATATTCTGCACTAGTGATTTGAGGGCATTGTCATCTCATACTATGTTCAAATAAGCACTTTTATTGAGTCAATATTCGGTTTATTGAGTACAATATTTTAAGTGTTCAGACACAATAATATACGCAGTTCAGCTACTTATTCAATATTCATTTGACAGCTGGTAAACATTTTTTGTTTTGTTGTTTGTTTGTCTTTGTTGACATTTAAGTTGCCAAATATTTCAACAGAAAGTGTTCGGATAATTGTAATATGCTCACTGAACATACTTACGACAGTGCTTTATTTTAAGTTTTGCTCAATATTATAACAATTTGCATATTTATTGCGCAATAATTAATTGAATTTAATGTGCCAATTCGACCTCCGTGTACTGTACTTGTCTTAATTGACCAAGTACACGTCCTCTAACCTAACCTAATTAATTGAAACTGTATATGAAATATTGAGCTCAATAATGGCGTTTATTGCGATTTACGCAATAAAAGTGCATGCCTGAACATAGTATTAGACCTCGCCATTCTCAATAAAATGACGTAGCATAGACGAAGATCTGTAATTATGGAATGGGCCTTTGCGACAATTGGTAACTTAAAGCTAATTTTCATTGAAAAATCTTCTTCAGAAAAAAGACTAATTTTTGATTGAATGCATATGTGAACAAACAAAATTGTCGACTTTGAGGCTTTACCAAGCTAGATGAGAGCTAAGAGCATCCAATGCATATCATTATGTGACTAGTGGCTTCATCAGTCCATATTTCTTTGGTCTGACTACAGTGATAGTCTCCGGTAGTCTCCGTAGTCTAGTAGGTAGTGTGTTGGCTTATTAGACGTAAGGCCAGCGTTCAAACCCTAGATCAGACATTTAAACAAAAATATGAAAAACATTTCCTCGGCGATTTCCTCTCAGTAGATTTCAGGCAAAAACTCTGAGAGTAAATTAGAAATTGCCATGAAAAATTTCTCAAAAAAATCTGTCGTTCGGAGTCGACTTTAAACTGTAGGTCGAGAAGCTAGGTCGTAATCCTGACTGAAGGGATGTAATGACGAATTATTTATGTATCAGTGTAAACGACGATCACTATAGGTCTGAGTTTGATGATCTATACACCAACAACATGGGTGAACGGTGCCACGTCCCTATAGCTCATGACACATTGGATATTCTCCACGAGAGATTTTAGGGCATGGTTGTCTCACGTCAAGGAGATGTAAACAGACCACCGACTTCGTGGTATTAGGCTTATTTTGTGGGATTTTCTATATTTTACGTAAATAGAGGTGAAAACTCAATTGCTTACTACGCTCTAATGAATCATAAGATGGATCCAGTTGTTGCGAACTTCTTGTAATCGAAAATTTCAGATTTTTTTTTTAAAAGAAGCGATATTTTTACCTGTTCGTACACACTAATGGTGGCTCATTTGTAACGTTTCCAGTCCCTTCTAATTTTTTATACGTACATATATACATACATACATACATAATTGGCCATTACCACCCTTCAGTCAGGATTACGGCCTAGCTTCTCAACACCACTCATGTTGTGTGTGTTAATTTTATACATGAGTGGCTGGGGACCTAAAGTTTAAAGTCGATTCCGAACAACAGATTTTTGAGAAACTTTTCATGGCAATTTTTTATGTATTTACTCTCAGAGTTTTTGCCAGAAATCTGCCGAGTGGAAGTCGCCGAAGAAATATTTTTTCATATTTTCGTTTTAAAGTCTGACCGGGGATTTGAACCGTGTCTTCGCCACCTACGCCAGTTGGTTATACGAATGGATGACAGTGCTTCCCCCGATTTGGTCTTTCCAACGGATACTTGGTCGTCCTATTCGTCGACTCCCGCAGATTGCCGCATCAAATACCCGTCTCGCCGGAGCATCCTCTTCCATTCGAACGACATGGCCGATCCAGCGCTGCCGCTGGTTATTAATACGCTGTACAACGTCTATGTCGTTGAGGAGCTCATACAACGCACTCTTGGATCGGATGCGAAATCATCGCCTACTCGCACTGGACTGAAGATCTTGCGTAGGACTTTTCTCTCGAACACTCTCAAGGCCACTGCATCAGGGTCCATGAATCTTCGCCATAAAGAAGCACGGGTAGGCTGAGCGTCTTGTAGAGTATTAGTTTTGTTGTACGAGAGAGGCCTCTGCTACTCACTTGCCTATTGGGACCATAGTAGCACCTGTTGGCAAGAGTGATCCTGTGCTTGATCTTCAGCCTGACATCATTTTGGCGGAGCCAAGATAAATAAATTTCACTTTCAAAAAGCGGTGTGAAAAATATTGACACACTTTCAAAAAGCGGTGTGAAAGATATTGACACACTTTGAAAAAGCGGTGTGAAAACTTTTGACACACTTTCACAAAGCGGTGTGAAAACTTTTGACACACTTTCACAAAGCGGTGTGAAAAATTTTGACACACTTTAAAAAAGCGGTGTGAAGAATTTTGACACACTTTCACAAAGCGGTGTGAAAAAGTTTGACACACTTTCAAAAAGCGGTGTGAAAAATATTGACACACTTTCAAAAAGCGGTGTGAAAAATATTGACACACTTTCAAAAAGCGGTGTGAAAAATATTGACACACTTTCAAAAAGCGGTAATCTGCCGTAATCTGTAAATCAATATGCCGCACGTTTCTACTTGTCGAAAACATATACTTTGTTTTGCCCTCATTTACTGCCATACCCATGTTAGTATACTCGCGTTCAATAGCACTAAAGGCTGCCTTTCCCGCCTTTCGCAGAACACTCTCTATGACGAAGTTGAATAGGTCGCATGATAAGGCGTCGCCTTGTCTGATACCTCGCACGATATTAAAAGGTACGGAGAGATCCGTTCCTACCTTAGACTTTGTTACCGACTTCATTAGGCAGGTTATTTAGTTACTTTTATTTTAAAGTCCGAATTCTAACGTCTGTTTCAATGTTTCTCTATTTTTTTTTATTTTGTAATTGGAGAGAATTTATAATAGAATTAAAATATATGACCATAGAAGTTCATTTAAATGTTTAAAAAACGAAACGCATTAAAAAAAATATAATTAATCTGGGTCAATTGAAATTTTTTCTATTAAAGTTGACCATACTGGCTTGTACGTTAATATTATTAAACAATTTGCATCGGATTGCAAATGTAAAATCCGAAAAACTGACACTTTGTATTACAATACAATACAGGCTGGCCCACTTCAAATCTGGATGCAAATAATTTATTGTTTTAAACTTTAATTTTAGAATTAAAATTCGATATCCTATAACTAGCAATAGGTAGCCATGTTGTCTCTAGGTTTGTGAACATACTTTTAATGGGTGATGCCATATGCTTTTCGGAGGGCCTTGAAATTTAAACTATCTGCTCTATACCTGCAAGTTTAATGGTTCCAAATCATTTGCATTTAAGGCGACTTCTTTTAACAGGCCGGATTCCACTTTATATCGCCCCAGATTTCTAAAGTATCTACGCTAAATTTACAAATACTTTCCTATCCATTTAGGGTCATTATTACAACTTGCCATTAACTAAAGAGAAGATTTTATCGGACAGATAAATTGTATTTCATTATTATAAGTCGACAATAAGGTAGAAGAGAGCGTTAAGCTAAAGGGAGGATCATCCTACCTTTAATATCGAGAACGCCTAGAAACCTGATATATATACGAGCATTACGGACTTATTAGGGTCTTCATAATCGTCGTACTGAGCAAGGAATTGACAAGAGACACGTAGAAAAGAGTACACTACTGAAAAAACTGGTTTGTTAGAGAAAGGCGAATAAAACCTATTTATTGCTTCCACGGCATTCCCTAGATAACCTAAAATTGTTCTAGAATTTGGAATGTCTAAAGAAGAAGTAGCCGTAGTCAAGTAGGTAATGTGTTGGCTCATTAGACATGAGGCCGCGGTTCATACATCAAAACGAAAATATGAAAAAATATTTCTTCGGCGGCTTTCTCTCAGCAGATTTCTGCCAGAAACTCTGAGACCAAATAAAATTGCCATGAAATGTTTCTCAAAAATCTGTCGCTCGGAGTCGACTTTAAGCTGTAGGTTCCGCCATTCATGTATAAAATTAACACACACAACATTAGTGGTGTGAGAAACTAGGTCCATAATCCGGACTGAAGGGTTGTAATGACCAATTATGTATGTATGTACGTATGTAAATATGTATGTAAAGAGAAGAAGCAATATATTCGAATGTTACCCTCAAATGTGTGTCTAGAAACGGGTACACTGTAGCTAACAATATAGATGAAGCATTTGCAAAGTTGTTGTGCTGAGTGCAATACTGCCGATGCCACATTGAATATTCTGCACGGGCGATTTAAGAACATGGTCACATCAGGTGGAGGTGATGTGAACTGGTCATTGAGACCAGCCTAATACTATGTTCAGACATGCACTTTTATTGAGTCAATATTCGGTTTATTGACTAAAATATTTTAAGTGTTCAGACAAAATATAAGCAATATTCATTTGACAGCTGGTTGTTTCAACAACATTGTTTTTATTTTGTTTTGTTGTATTTTTTGATTTGTTATTTTTTTTTTGTCGTTGTGTGTTCGGAAAATTGTAATATGCTCACTGAACGTACTTATGACAGCGCTGTATTTTAAGCATTACTCAATATTATAACAATTTGCGTACTTATTGAGCAATAATTAATTGACATTTTATATGAAATATTGCGCTCAATAATTGCGTTTATTCCGATTTACGCAATTTTTTTACGTACGGAGACTACTTTAAACTGTAGAGCTGGACGCTCATGTACAAAATTAGCACACACGACAAAAGGGGTGTGAAAAGCTAGGTTGTAATACTGACTGAAGGGTTCTAATGATCAATTATGTATGTCTGCCAGTGTGTAAAATCCTCTAAGGTTGTCGAATTTGATAACTTATACTCGGTTAAGCTATCGCCGAGATCCGCTTATGGCTTTTCTTTCAAGATTCAAGCTAGCAATATAATAAAGCTTTAAGCGCGTTCTACTTAACTTAATTTTACTTTGAAAACATTATCCAGATTTTAAGTGATTCACACTGTATTTAGCCTCAGCATGATTGCTGTTAAGTATTACTGGATTTTATTTTTAAATAAACAACAACACCAACAAAAAAAGTTAAAAAAAAACTCTAATTTATAAGGTAATGGAGTTACAGTTTGTTTACCACAATGCAAGTTTTTTTTGTTAAATTTTTTTTTATTTTTATTAAAAATTAAAATAAAAAACAAATATAACACACAGCCACAATGTTTTTTTTAAATCATATTTTTTTTTGCATTTTATTTAAACATTCAAACCACGTATGCTGCTACATTGTTGAGGTTTAAATCATTAAAACAAAAACAAAAAACTAAAAATTAAACAACAACAAAAAAAAACAATAGAAATTGATTGACGATCTAACAGGCTGACATAGTCGACTCGACTGGTCTGGTCTGGTGGCTTGGTCTGATTCATTTTTATTTTTGGATCATTGTTTAATTACGTAAGCTTTTCTCCCCTTGATTCTGCCACTCATCGTCTGTCTCATCGGAATATAAAAACAAAATAACAAGACGCATAAGAACCAGTTCCACCGTTTTTTTTTCGGTGACTTCTTTTCAGTTGATCTTCTCTTAAGCTTAGCAGGCTCATTTCACATACATGTGCCCAATGCTTACTACACTTAATTCAGGAAGGTGCGTTGTATGTAAAATTATTTCAGCGATAAAAATAAAAACAACAATAATAAAAAGATTTGTTGTTGTTGTTGTTTCTTTTTTAAATTAAAAACCTTGACCTTAGTATTGAAAAGAAACACAAAAAGACTAAAAACAAGAATATTTATTTCGTGATGGTGGTTTTTGTACGCTACTCCAACTCGTATATAAAGTTTAATTTCATTAATTCATTCGTATCTCAAGTGAAAGATTTAATTGGCTTGTTATTAAACTTATTTCCTCCCATACAAGGGCTTTCTTTGATCATAGACGCTTAAAATTCTTTATCATACGCACAATTCTGTGTGCCACTGTTCTCAACTTGATGTAAACAACAACAACAATTGCCTTGTTTGTTATATCTCTGTTTACACCCTTTTGCATAAATAATAACAATTACTAGACGATTATTCGACAGATCGTTGTAACGGAGATCTTCAAACCACGATTATTCTCTTCAAACGCACCGCGTCTTTACACAAGACTGACTGAACTTTTACTCATTTGCCTTTTATATGGCAGGGTAAACAGTCTAATGAATGCTCTTGAAGACGAATGACTTCATACATATATACACAATTGGCCATTATAACCCTTCAGTCAGGATTACGGCCTAGCTTCTGAACACCACTCATGTTGTGTGTGTTAATTTTATACATGAGTGGCCAGGGACCTACAGTTTAACGTCGACTCCGAACGACAGATTTTTGGGAAACTTTTTCATGGCCGGTTTATTTACTCTCACAGTTTTTTACCAGAAATCTGCTGAGAGGAAGTCGCCGAAGAAATATTTTTTTTTTTGTTCATATTTCGTTTTAATGTCTGGCCTGGGGCTCGAACCTGGGCTTTACGTCTAATAAGCGAACACACTACCTACTAGACTACGGCGACTCTTTTTGTGTGACTATTTTATATTTCTTTGAAAATGAATACGGTGCAACCATTACGGTCAATGGAGACACCTATCGCACCAAGACAACCGATTTTCGTACACCCGCTCTTCATGGTATTGATGTGAACGATGTTTGGTTTCAACATGATGGTGCAAATTGCCACACATCTCATGCCATCAGCGATTTATTGCCTCAAACGTTTGATGGCCGTTTAATTAGCCGAAATGGTGATATCAATTGGCCGCCAATACGCTGCAGTTGGGCACCGTTGGACTATTTTCTGTGGGTCGTCGTTGAAGAAAAGTATTATGCCGGCAAACCAGAGGCAATTGAGCATTTGAAGGCTAACCTTCGTGATGCCATTCCAGCGCGAGATACGACCCCATACACTCGAACAAGAACGAGGTACTGTGTGGCCAGCCACGACAGGCAAATGAATGAAATTCCATTTCATTCCTAAACTGGAACAATTGTACTTCACAACAACAACAAAAAAAAATTGGAAAAATATCAAACCGATTTTGTTCCATACATGTTTACATACATTGTAATTGGCCATTACAACCCTTCAGTCAGGATTACAGCCTAGCTTCTCCTAACACTCATGTTGTGTGTGTTAATTTTATGCATGAGTGGCGGGGGACCTACAATTTAAAGTCGACTCCGAACGACAGATTTTTGAGAAACTTTTCATGGCAATTTCTAATTTACTCTCCGGATTTTTGCCTGAAATCTGCTGAGAGGAAGTTGCCCTAGAAATATTTTTTTTATATTTCGTTTTGTTCGAGATGTCTGAGCTGGGGTTTGAACCGTGTCCTCACGTCTAATGAGCCAACACACTTTTCACTGGATTACGGCAATTAAATACGGGCTTCAGGATGCCCAAGTTAATTATTCTTCTATTGGAGGATAATGCTTTGCACTTCTAAAAGAGACGTGGGTAGATACATCAAACACATTTCAGCTCTATGGGGCCGTGGTGGTGCCAAACTTTCTTTACAGTGCTCATGCCGACATGACAATTTTACTTACTCTCATAAATTTTGCCAGAAATCTGCTGAGAAGAAGTCACACATACTACTTACTACACTACGGCGACTAACTACGGGCTTCAGAATGCCAAGTTAATTACCCTTCAGCTCTATGGGGCCCTGCAATGTTTCCTTTTGGTGGCCGGTGTGAAAACATCAATGCCATTGCAGACTAATAGACACACCTATGATCTCGGTTTGACTTCATCTAAGGCGTTTATTTCTTTACTCAATGGACTACCCTCTGATCTTCTATGGCAATAGAGGGCTACGTTGGCAGTACTAAGGCTCAACGCAGTTACATTTTAGCTCAACCTGGACTATGGGCTTGGTGTAATTCGTCTAAGTCGATTATATCTTCCCTTATAGCATTCTGAGTAGGACATATGATTTTAGATTTTTGGTCTGAAGATACAGTCAAGGAAAAAAGTTTACGTACAATGGTATATGCAGACTTTTTTCTCTGACTGTATGTAGGTTTCCAGTGGAAGGGTTGAGATTTATACCAAAACACGTAGACTCGACTGTTTGTTTTCCAGCTGGAGGTCTTGGCCATTTTGAAAGCGGCGCAATGCTTGATAAGTTGTAATGTTTATCTATAAAATCTGTTGATTTACCAGATTGGTATTAAATTCGTAGTAGTCGCCGTAGTCTAGTAGATAGTGTGCTCGCTTATTAGATGTAAAGCCCGGATTTGAGCCGCAAGCCAGACATCAAAACGAAATATGAAAAAAAATATTTTTTAGGCGACTTCCTCTCAGCAGATTTCTGGCAAAAAGTCTGGGATTGAATAAAACTGCCATGAAAAAGTTTGTCAAAATCTGTCGTTCGGAGTCGACGTTAAACTGTAGGTGCCGCCATCCAAGTATAACAATTAAAGCACACAACATGAGTGGTGTGAGAAGCTAGTCCGTAATCCTGACTGAAGGGTTCTAATGGCCAATTATGTATGTATTAAGTTCTTCCAACTCTGTGTTTGACCTTGAATTTCGACAATTTCCTAGAGAAATTTCGGATCATTGAAACGTAACCTTATAGGGCTTTCACTGCATAGGAATATCATTGGAAATAGAATTGCTACTGAACCTCCCAGAGTAAGGCGGAACTCATAATGTTCGACTTGTTACTGGCAGATATTATTCGCTCATTTTAAAGGCACAGATTAAATTTCGTTGGAAGCAGAAAAATGCCTCCAATATCGCTAGACTCTGCTGAACTTGTATAGATAAGAAGAGGACTGATTCACTTCTGTACTTAAATTGCATGACCATCTGCTGTATACTTCGGATTCTAACAGGTCAATGACCTATGGGAAGGTATGCCTATATTCTTAGCATTTCGTCGAATGACACCTACAGGAACTATGGGTCCGAGAAGGAGGAAAGATAGCCTCTTTCATGAGTCAGTGCTCTTGCTCTTGGTATAAGGAGAATCAGGCATTTAGAAATTCTTCTCTTTCATGTTATTTGAAGAGTTTCACAAGTCAACTTGGAAAGCGCTCCTAAGCCCTCCTAGTGTCCTCTTGACATACATATGTATGTCCATCCACGATGAATTATTTATTGAACTTTAGTTTTGAACTCATTCTAAAACCTAAAACCTTTCTTTATCTCATTTTCTTACAGGGTCTCTCTGTTGAAATTGTACGTGTCTTACCCGATAGTCCTCCACCCGGTTTAAGTAACATTTTCTGTAATGCCGACGAAGCTAATCCAGCTGATATGGTAAGTTTGTGAATATTTTCTCTTTAAATTTTCCTAGAGTTTAAAATTTGATTTGTTTTTGTCTTTCATAGCTTATTACCTTCGATTGTGATGCCATGCCCGTGTTGCAGCTGAAAACTTTCCGTCACAAGTCGGGTAAAGTTGAAACTTCACATTATAAAGTAACGGTATCGAGATTCCGGGCACGCATAGCCAATGCCATGAACTATAATACCTTGAAGGGTGATATGCGCGTAGAAGGTTTTCCAGATGTAAGTTGTGGTCTTTCAAATAATTAAGTAGGGGGGGGGGGGGCTCTACTGTAAGGAGGGCCCTATTGCCCTTACATTAGATTACCTAGATGAGTTTAAATTTATATTTTTTGTGTAATACGAGGTGTAGTAAAAATCCAATAGAATAGGATTTGGTAATGAGTCGCTCTAAGCGGCCTTACAGGCAGAATCGGAAAAAACCTTTTAGGGTCGAAGTGAAAGGCAAAAGTGAACACATTTAACATTTTCTCTTTGACAAAGACGAAATACAGGACAGGAGGCCGCAAATATAAATAAAATTTCTGATTCTTGACACTGTGTCAGCTGTTCTGGAATGGAATGATTCTGGCACCATCTGCCCAACACTATCACTCACAGACGGCCAGCTGAAAAACATATGTTGCAAGACAACAAGGATACCTAGGATTATGTCTACTACGACAGTTCAAGTAAGAATGTCTACAAAGGATATTGAAATCATCAGAAAATCGCTGATCAATCTCCAAATAAATTCACTTTTTCTCCTCAAACGTGAAATTAGCTCACTGTACTGCAGTTAGGTTAGGTTAGGTTAGTGTGGTAGCTTTATATCCAAAAGCTCGCTTGAGCACGCATAGCGGCCCGTTGTGACGCCACAGGTGAACGCAGTTCCTGTACTGACCAAGTTCCCCCGAACATAGGAGGGTGGAGGTCTGCATATCTTAAAGCACGACTACCCTGCGCTAGAAAACCAGCCAGAAAGTTTGATAAACGAGGCTATATCCTTGACATCAATGGACGATAGCTCCGTCAAGCTGAAAAGGGTTGGAGAGCCAAATAACCTATATCTGCACCTCGCAAGAGATGGGCATTGACAAAGAAAGTGGATAACAGTTTTATCCTCCTCAGCGGATCTGCAACCACGGCAGAAGTTATTAAATGGAAGCCGCATTCTCTCCGCGTGTGTAGCCATAACACAGTGACCTGTAAGCATGACCACGACCAAGTCCAAGCAACTGGTTGGTACGGATTCTATCCATCAGGGGCCAGGTCAGTCTAGCGGTAGAGCAGGACTCTTCGTTGATGCAGGATAGGTTAGCGTCTCGGAAGAATTTTCGCGCGATGGCCAATTTGAACTAGGCAAGTAGTGCGCCAGCTCTGGCTAGCTCGTTGGCCCTGCAGTTTCTTGGAATGTCACAGTGTCTGGGGACTCAGACAAGTGTGACACTGAAGCGCCCAGAAAGAAGACTGAGGCAACGGCGACATTCCCTGACGATCCTGGAATTATTCGCAACGTTTGACAGAGACTTTATGGCAGCCTGGCTATCAGAAAAGATCGAAATGCGGGTGAAAGGGACACCGTATGCGAGGATCCATTGTACGGCATATTGCAGTACAGGCTTGAAATTGTATTGCAAACGACATACATACATACGTTCGCTGCAGATTTTTATAAATATTTGCGGAAGATATTAAGAATATTCTGCCCGAAAGGGATAGGTAGCTTCGCCAAGAGAGCAGAGAAATTGTAAATACAAAATTTTTTTTTTGAGATAATCCAATGACGGTATATTCAAACTGGCAGTTGACTAAAACTCCCGAGGCAGCAAAAGAAGACGTAGATCGACGTGGGTTCGTTGAGGTGACCGACTCTTCTTGACGGTCAAGTTTCCACTTAGGCCAGCGTTTAGGACCATTGAAACGCCTCAAATAATATACAAGCAGGAATTCAAATATTTCTAGAGGAAATCAATTCAAGTTCAAAATTAATCCTGCTATTGCAGCAGGGAGGGTTCACTAAAGGTTGTCAGAAAATCAAACCCATGATGAGATGAAAGACAGTCTCTTCCTCCTCTTCATACGCACAGCCTGTGCATAAGTAATTCCAATATGACAGTAAACTATGAGGATCACAATTGTGCGATCGAAGGTCACACGATTTAAGGACAGTAGTGGATCAGTTCTCTTCTTGTCCATGCACGTCCAACAGAATGTAGCAACACTGCTCGTACCTTCCCACTGCCACAGAAGTTGAGCCTTCCTGAGCCCTGTGAGTTCCGTACCAGCCGTTGCCAGCAATACATTAATTGTGCGATGGAGGATCACACGATTTAAGGACAGAATTGGATCAGTTCTCTTCTTGTCCATACAAGTCCAACAGGATCTAGGAACACTGCTCGTACCTTTCCACAGCCAAAAAATTTGAGCCTCCCTGTAAAACAAGCGAAGAATAATGAGGACATCCGACTAACTATGACTTCTAACACGCCGAAGATTGTGAGTTTCGTGCCGGCCATTGCGAGCAATGCATTTTATGACGATATCCCTCTGTTTTGGGAATCCATCCGAAATTTCCCTGAGACCCTCGGCATTAATGTACGAAGACAAACGTCGAAATGACATTCGTCAGGGATTTAATATCTGCCTGCTTGTCTGAGTAAATCAAGAGATTTTTAGGGAAAATGGCCGTGATTTCGGCTTGGAAAATAGGGCAATGGTCAGCCAACCCATACACAAGTTTAATAACAGAATCCTTAATAACACCCATGGGTAGGTAGGGTCCACTAGGAACTTTCAGATCTTCAGGCTAGAGGTCTCTAGCTGGGATTCTAAAATCAAATGTCATATTCAGGAAGTTATAAGGAACCAGCCAGGATGTTAGATCTGTCTATACTGGGACAATATTATTGCCATCGAATCTTAAGTTAAGTGGAAGAAGTTTGTAAAATTGTTGATGCAAGACAGATCAAGATAGAGGAATTTTGTTGCAACTCTTTGTTCTAACTTGAACTTCTAACCTATGAACTCCATAGGTAAGGTAGGCTAGGGTCATCCGTCTAGGGCCATTCGCTGGATATATCTGGCGTTTGTTAGACCGTTTATTACTTATATATTGTTGTGTTGTTTGGTGGAGCGCCTTGGATAAGAGTTTTCAACGGAATATCTTGGATAAGGTTCAGCGGATTGCCTCCTGGAGTAGCACAGGAGTGAGGAAAAGTTGTCTTAAGGCTGCTCTTGACATTAGCGCTCGATAGGTCACTCCAGAGTTCTGAACGTCGTCGTCGTCCCTGATGGGAGGTACGGATTTTCGGAAAAAGTCACTGTTCCTGAGTTATTGTTCCTGAGTCTTGTTTCCTTCCTGATTTAAGGATACTTATATCGGGATAGCACACAATGGAATGCTGGTATGTCCAGGTTTTTTTCGAATAATAGGAAGGTAAGGGGCTGCAACATACTTTTTCTATCCGACGGACTGTAAATTTTTTATAAGGCTTGTATTTCTTTGTCCTTCAAAATCAAGCAAACATATTGGATTTCTTTTTACTACACCTTATATACATATGTATCTCGAATAATATTTTCCTTATGATATATTTTTGATTTTGGTTTTTTTTTTTGTTACAGATACGCATCGCCATGAATAGTGTGGGTGCCATTAAGCCCATGGATCAGGATGAACAACAATTCCAGGCAACCGTTTCCGAAATATTAACACGTGCCTTACGTGATACCATTTATCCAGTTGACTTCTCTATATATTCGACATGCCCCAGGGCCGATGTTGAACCAATCGATTTACCTGTAATATATCCCATACCATACGATACAATGGCGGTGAGCGTAAGAACATTGAGAAGTGAATTGTTTAAATTTGTTTTTTTCCATATACACAAAATAAAATATGATATGACATAACACTTCATATATACATGACATGCCGTACATACATGACATGTCATACATATATGACATGATATGTCATATATACATACATCACATGATATGTCACATATGACATGATATGTCATATATACATACATGACATAACATTTTATACATGACATGACATGACATGTCATACATACATGACATGACATGTTATGCATGACATGACGTGACATGTCATACATACATGACATGACATGTTATACATGATAAGACGTGCCATGTCATACATGATAAGACATGACATGTCATACATACATGACATGTCATATATACATACATGACATGGCATGTTATACATGATAAGACATGACATAATATGTCATATATCACATATATGTACATGTTCTATATACACGACATGTCATATATGACATATCATGACATGGCATATATGACATATCATGTCATGTATGTATATATGACATATCATGTCATGTATGTATATATGACATATCATGTCATGAATGTGTATATGACAGATCATGTCATATATGACATATCATGTCATGTATGTATATATGCCATATCATGTCATATGTGACATATCATGTGATGTATGACATATCATGTCATGTATGTATATATGACATATCATGTCATATGTGACATATCATGTCATATGTGACATATCATGTGATGTATGTATATATGACATATCATGTCATATGTGACATATCATGTGATGTATGTATATATGACATATCATGTCATATGTGACATATCATGTGATGTATGTATATATGACATATCATGTCATATGTGACATATCATGTGATGTATGTATATATGACATATCATGTCATGTATGTATATAGGACATATCATGTCATGTATATATGACATATCATGTCATGTATGTATATATGACATATCATGGACAAGTCATGTACATAGATGTGTGTCATATATACATACATGACATGATATGTCATATATGACATGACATATCATACATACATACATGACATGACTTGTCAAACATAGATGACGTGACATGTTACATGACAAGAAATGACATGATATGTCATATATCACATATACATCACATGTCATACATACATGACATGACATGGCATGTCATACATGACATGTTACACTGATCTTTTTTAAAATCCATATCTTTTCAACATCTTTACAGTTACTTTTTATTGTAAATTCAAACAAAAACATAACGGCTGTCATCACTTGTATGGATTTTTATTTTTCGTATGATCCTTTACTATTGTTTACACCTCCCCCAAATACTTCTCTGTGTTCTTTACCCTGTACCCCTGTATATTATTTTAATTTATTTCTCTCCTTTTACAAAATGCTGTCATTGACACTTTTTATTATTTGTTCTTTAAGAAAACAGCAACAAAAATAAGCCTTTGTCAATTGTCATCTTTGTCTTGTTAATCATTTTCGAAATTCTTGACAAAATCGGTATAATTTTGTATCTTTTTTTCTTCTTCCTTTTTTCAGGGCCCCTTTCAATATTATTACAATTACTAAAGCCATAGCATAGCATAGCATACATAGTTAACCTTTAACCTTTTCAAAATCAGAAAACAAACAAAATATTGTAACTTTTTTTAGACAAAATAAAATTAATTTCATAAGCAAAGGCCTATTTTTAAGTCTGTTTTTTTGTTTGTTGTTTTGTTTCAAACTCTACATATAGTTTTTAAATCGAACCGATCTTTTACATTTCCTTATACTCATACATTTCCCTAGAATCAAGGCGACCTAAGCATGCAACAAGGTCTACAGCCCATGATCTCGGGCCGCAGATTGCTAGTGAAAATTGTTAAAGGCGAGGGATTACAGCAAGCCAAGGATCCCTATGTGGTTGTGGAAATGGATGAGCCTGCACAAAAAAATCAAACCGGTGCCCGGCAAGGCAACAATCCCTACTGGGATGAACATTTCTTATTGTAAGTTCTCTTCCTCTCTCTCTCTCTCTCTCTCTCTCAAAAACAAAAAAAAAAATAAATCTCAAACCTGTCTCTTTTCCAGCGATTTGGCACCCCAATCCGCTGAAATCCTCTTTGAAGTCTATGATCGCCCCTCGGATCCATCAGATCCTGCCAAGTTTTTGGGTCTTGGTCTGGTCGGCATTGATGAATTGGCTGTGGGTCCTGCTTCAACGCAAGTGCTAGCTTTACAACCCCGACCCTATGAAACACAACCGATCTCTGGTTCCATAACCGTAGATTTTGTGTTTATAGAGGGTGCCGAAATACCAGCCGGTCCTAGACCCTATAAACTTAAGGAGGCCTTACATATAAGTACGCCAGCCATAAATGAACATTTGAAAAATGGTTCTAATTTGGCTGATGCTGCCGTACGTGCCTTACAGGAGGGTGCATTGGCCACCAATGGCCAACCCAGCAAGAGTACTTTAATCATACACAGTGTTCAGAGGGTAAGTACAAACTGTATTTGACTTACATATGATTTCTAATGGTTGTGGTTGGATTTTAAATTATGGGGAAAATGAAATGTTGAGATAATGCTTCAGAGGACACCAAACCCCTTAAGAGGAGATAGAGTGCCCTATAAGGACGCCCATCAGTCACTTCCTCGGAGTCTTAATACTTTCTTCTAGAACGCCCATCAGTCGCTTTCTCGGAGTCTTATTACTTTCTTGTATATGTCTATGTGACTTTTTGTATTTTATATCGACTTCCGTTCTTCGAAAATCGTTCGAAACAAGAGCTCATCTAACGATGTCAGAACAAATTTAGAGCACTTTGAAGAATAACTCATCGTTTGTGATAGTTCGAGACCACCTTACTTACTTAATTGCTCATTGCAACACTTTAGTCAGGATAACAACCTAGTTTCCTACAACACCCATGTTGTGTTTGAAATGTCAGGGATGGGGTTTAACAGGAGCTTCACGCATTACTTACTAGATTACGGCGACTTCGGGGTCATCATTTGCTCTAAATTGCCTCCAAGCATCTGTTCGTAAACATCTACATTCCGCAATGAGAATCCATGTCCTCGAATCATACAGCCAAGCAGATTTTACACAAGCTTTAAAGACTCGAAGATCGAATGCTTTTAATGAATGGCCAAAGTGTTCTTCCTTTCCTTTGAAAACGAAAGTGCTTAATACGAGTGCATTCCTTAATACTGGAGCGCGCATGAAGTTATCGTCTGTTTCCGAAGTAAATCCGCTTACGCACAATTGTTATCGCGCTATTTTCTCAATGTCTACTCTCTGTATTGGACTGCACGTTCCGCATGTCAGCTTCAAAGGAGGAAAAAAGTTTTCATCCGCCAGGAAAACAAAATTTCCTGTTAAAACTCCTATAAAAATCATTAAGCTTAGCCCAATGCGCGTTTTCAAGAAGTCTAGAGAACGAAAAGAGAACAGAAATGGTGCAGTCAACCAATTTGCCCAGAAAGTGTGAAATAAAGAAAAGTTCGGCAGTATTATTGAGGTGTCCTTTAATACACATTATGTGGGGCTGATTCGTTCACTAATTGCTCAATGCGATTTGTATGCGGCGAATGACTTATTATATTGTCTTTCTGGAATTGTAAGGCTTGAAAAGTGCTGTTAAGAGAAGTTGTGAACATTGAAATCACTGCAACAACAATTTCACTGCTTGGATTTACACACAATCAAGGATTCTAGAAATGTACTCGAAAAGACTGTTTAGAAATCCAAAATGCAAAAGATTTGCTCGGATATTGAATTTAAGTGAGAGACTTATGATTGCTGACATTGGTAAGAAACTTTCGGAATGTTTCCTGAGATCAAAGGATTTGTAAAGTTAGTTTGGTAGGTAGTGTGGCCACGGTTCAAACCTCACATCTCCAACAAAACGAAATTTGAAAAAAATATATCTTTGGCGACTTTGTCCTGCAGATTGCTGGCAAAAACTCTCGAGAGTAAATAAAATTTACCACGAAAAAAAATCTTAAAAATCTGTCATTCGGAGTCGACTTTACAATGTAGTTTCGACCACTTCTGGATAAAATTAACACATACAACATACATGAGTGTTGTGCGAAGCTAGGTGGTAATCCAGACTAAAAGGCTGGAATGACCAATTATATATATATCAGATATCAGCAATGAATCTCTACTACTCATAAGTACTCATGAAATTTTGAGAATGAGTGATTCAACAGTACTTCAAACTGTGAATATGAGTAGTAGTAGCAATATGAGTAGTAGTAGCAATATGACTAGTAGTAGCAATAGTAATAATGAATCGTTTTTTCACTACTCGTAAGTACTCATAAAATTTTGAGTATGAGTAAGTCAACAGTTTTAAAATTCAACTACTCTGATTCATTTGTACTCACTACAACATTGATTTATAAGTACAGATTGCAATGAGTATGAGTACAATGTTGACATCAGACTCATAACATTCCAAATATGTTTGATTCATACGCCTACTCATTCAGATTTATAAATTTAGAAAAATACTCATAAATGATTCCAGTGAATCGAATCATTCATCAAAATTTATAGTCTTCGTTGTTGTTGCATTTACAAAAAATGAAAGAAGAAAAAGACAAAGACAGCAAACACACAACCTTCTAGTGAGTATTGTAGCGTTCGTATGCGAATCATACTTATTTTCCGATTCTTGTAAATGTTGAGTCATGGAGAGTCGAAATCAACAACAGCATGCGTATTGTTAAGTATAAGTACGATGAGTACTTCAAACTTTGAATATGAGTAGTATGAGTATGATATTAAAATAAATATGAATGCGTATAAGTATCAGAAATTAGGAGTATGATTTGAATCTACTCATCTTTTTAAATACTCATTACTGATCTCTGGTATGTATGCCTGTGCGGATAATACTCTAAGATTGTAGAATTTGAAACATATACACGGTCAAGTAAATAAGTATGAATGCGTTAAGTATCAGAAATTATGAGTATGATTCGAATTTACTCATAGTCATTGCTGATCTTTGGTATGTATGTATGTATCGTCACGGTGTTCTAATAAATAGTGTGTTGTTTTATTAGGTGGGTGGCTGTGATTCAAACCCGAGCTTAGACATTAGCAACGTTATGAAACGAAAAAAAAAAATATTTTTAGCGGCTACTTACTCTCAGCAGATTTCTGACAAAAATTGTGTAAATAAATAAAATTGCCATGACAAGTTTCTCAAAAATTTGTTGTTCGAAGTCGATATTAAACTATAGGTCCCGCCATAGTCTAGTATGTAGTGTGTTCGCTTATTAGACAAAAAGCCCGGGTCCGACCCCCAGGCCAGAGATCAAAACGAAATATGAAAAAAAAAATATTTCCTCGGCGACTTCCTCTCAGCAGATTTCTGTCAAAAACTCTGAGAGTAAATAAACCTGCCATGAAAAAGTTTCTCATAAATCTGAAGTTCAGAGTCCACTTTAAACTGTAGGTCCCGCCGCTCAAGTATAATATTAAGGCACACAACATGAGTGGTGTGAAAAGCTAAATCGAAATCCTGACTGTACATATGTACCATGAAAAGTTTATCAAATCTGTAGTGTGGAATCGACTTTCAAACCTTTGGTCCTTCGAATCATGTATAAAATTAAGAGAAACTAGGTTGTAAACCTGACTAAGGGGTGGTGATGTTCAATAAAGAGGGCTTGATTTCCTTTAGCGATTGAAAGTTGATTTCAAATCACTTTAACTGGCTATAGAGTGTCGTGTTATCTCAACATTTCACTGATTAAAATATTTTCGAAATTCATTCATAAAAAGCTTTTTTAGAAAGGAATTATAAACATTTTATTTATTTTCTTTATAAAAATTCTATATTTTATTTCTTAATTGGTTATTATCTTTTCATGATACCCTCATTATATCCTCGTCATACTGTTCAAACTCTCTCACAACGAATTCGTTTTCATGTCCTTCGCACAAAATCAATGATTTTTGCACAAATCGCAATTGTCCAAGCAGAATTCAACAATTTCAAATACAAATGCATTTAAGGTAATTAATTAACACACCTTTGATCAAATTTAACATCAAATTTAACATTTTCAAGTTACAAGTTTTGTTTTGAGTTTTAAAAAAATTTTTTTTAAATTTTTATTTGAGTTGCCAAATTCATACATGTTTTCATAAAAAGGATACGTAAAGGAAAACAAAAAAAAATGTTTTTTTTTTCCATGTGAATAACGTTTTTGAATTTTTTTTTAGTCTAGTTTCTAGTGTTATGAGTAGTTTTAACCGTAGATTTTAAATTTATTTTGTTTTTTTTTTATTATTTAAAAATTTTTAATTTAAAAAACTGCGCTTCATTAACCCTAACCTCACTTTATAATTTTTTTCGTATTCGCTTCATATTGATTAAACTAAAATCTGCTCGCAAACAAAAACACAAAACAAAAATTGATAAACCCAAAAACAAAGGTTGAAGTAAATAAAGATGGCCAAATCGAAGTTCAAGAATCTCAAGATGTTTTAAATATGGCCACCACCAGCAACAACAGTGAAGCCTTAGAAGGCTCGGAGTTGGAAAGTAGTAAACAGGGTTTGCTGCTCGAATCGGTGAATTTAGAAGATGTTGAACAAATTGTTGCGGATACATCAGTGACTACCGATATAACAGCGAGTCCAACTGATTCGTATCCAAAAGTTGAGTGCCTAAATACAGAAACACCGTCCCTAGACAATACCACAGGTAACGATAGTGCTATGGGAGAATCCAATTCAGAGGTAAGTCCTCCAAAAAAGAAACAAAAAACTGCTTTCCTAGTTATTCTACTAAAATCTAAGCATGTTTTTTTCTAATGTTCCAAAAAATTTCCTTTTCATTCTGTTTCAAATATTTTTTAATATTTTTTCCTTTCTCAATATTTAGTTTGGTCAACCGAATGCTGCCTCATCGCCCAATGGCCATAATAGTTATCAAAACAACTCTACCGGTGGTTATACGAATGGCGCTCATAATACCTCCACCTCCACCTCGTATGCAAATAATGGCTTCTCCAAGAATAGTTTATCACGCAATGGCCTGCCCGAACCCACAGCCGCCTATAATCTGCATGATACGGATGAGGCAAATGCTGGCGGATTTGATGATCGTGGCCGCAGTAAAAAACGTAATTTCTTTGGTACACTGAAAAAGCGTTTAAGCCGCTCCAAGACACGCACCCATTCAGCTGATCGTGGCGCATTAACGTCACAACAAAATAATAATCTTACAACCCCTACAGGAACACTTAACGGTGATTCACGTTCATTATCTGTCGATCGTGCTGTTTTGTCTAAAAGCAATTCACTTGGTAATTACCTTAGATCCCAACACCCACCACCACCACAATCACCTTCACCGCCATCAATCAATTTGTCATTCATGTTGTCAAGCATCATTTCATGTTCTTTTGTCATGTCGTTTAACCCTGACTAATATTTTGATTTCGGAATATCATTTAAAATTTTAAATTTTTGGAAAATTTTGATTTAAATTAGAAAGACTTTTGGGACTTGCAAGCCATGCTTAAAAAATGTAAGGAATTCTCCATGACTTTCTTAGGCATGAAGGTCAAAAATTTCAAAAATTTAAGGTTAGATTAGCTCACAATGTAGACAGCCTTCAAAACCAGACACATAGTCTATCTGTTCTACTTACACAATCAATGACCATATTTTAGGAATCCACTATGCTCTCTTATAGCTGGTCTGTCAATCATTCATTTGTATTACTTCTATTCATAATGTATTCCTTTTGGCATCGTCTTCAAGCCACACAAGTTGAAAGTTCTTTTGCCGAAGAGTCAGCCTTCAAAACCAGACACATAGTCTATCTGTTCTATTTAATTACAACATTTTAGGAATCCACTATGCTCTCTTATAGCTGGTCTGTCAATCATTCCTCTCTATTCCTGCTATTCATAATCTATTTCTTCTGGCATTGTCTTCAAGCCATACATGTTCGAATTTCTTTTGCCGAATAGTCACCACAAAAAATGTTGAAAAGTCTTCCGTCTTATCCGTTATAAGCGTCAGCTATTTGAAATCCTTGTCGCATATAAATCGCAAGGATACCAATACTTTACAATATTACATTCTCCTCAATCTTGTGATCAAGCATGTTGTTATCAAGCGTGCTGTAAAGCCTACTCTCCTTACCCACATAGTCTTTACTTGGAAATTCCATTCACCCATTTGATATCCTTGTCGCATATAAATCGCGTGGAAACTAATATATTTCACTCTCTTCAATCTTACAATCAAGCATGTTGTAATCAAGCATGCTGTAAAGTATGCTCTGCCTTATCCACAGAGTCCTTACTTAGAAATTCCATTCACCCATTTGACATCCTTGTCGCATATAAATCGCAAGAATACCAATACTCTACAGCATGTCATTCTCTTCAATCTTGTGGTAAAGCATGTTGTAATCAAGCGTGCTGTAAAGCCTACTCTTCCTTACCCACATAGTCTTTACTTGGAAATTCCATTCGATTCACCAATTATATCTATTAAGTCTCGTCAAGACTTATCATGTAAAAGTCTACAGGGATCTCGAAATGAGATATATAACCTGATGCTCTATCAGTTGCCCAATCCCCAACTGACAGATTTCATTATTTACGATAAACACTTAGGGAATTGCTCCTACACATGCTGTACATGATAAACCATTAGATACAGTAATCGAGATGATCTCATAATTGCGCTTGAATAGCTGATTGTATGTTTCTTCTTCTATTTATGCTAGAAGAGACTGCCAAGGACTTGTTAGCGGCCATTAAATACGCCTGTCTAATGGACAGGCCAATGAATATATTCTTAGAGTTCTTACCAGAACTCTACTGAGAGGAAGTCGCCGAAGAAAAATGTTGGCTTCATTTTTCGTTTTGGTGGAGATGTCTGACCTGGGGTTAGAATCGAAGTCTCATGTACAATACGCCACCACACTACCTACTAGACTGCGGTGTGTTCAATGAATTGTTATTCGTTGGGAGGGTACTTTTTCTAGCAAATCCTTCAACTACACAATAGTCTTGAATGTTCCTGTGACCAGGGATTGATTATATTGACACAAAACTACCACGAGAGTCGATCAAAGGAGAGCGGCATATACCAACCAGTTTAGATCTGGAAATTACACCCGCAAAGGGTCTGATTACTACTTGGCGAGGAGAGGAGATATATGTATAGAGAGATACCTTACTCCAGATCAGTTTTGTAGCGTGACTTGTAATCATAACCTCGGCCTGGAACACACTACAATAGCTAGGGAGAGAAAGAGATATCAGAGTTCTTGCCAGAAACCTACTGAGAGAAAGTCGCCTAAAAAATATTTTTGTTTCATTTTTTGTTTTGGTGGAGATGTCTGACCTGGGGTTAGAATTGAGGTCGCATGTATAATAAGCCAACAAACTACCTCCTAGAGTGCGGTGACTTCAACGGCCAATAAATTCGTCTGCCTAATGGACAGGCCGTGTGAATTGTTGTTCGTTGGGAGTGTACTTATTCTAGCAAATCCTTCAACTACACAATAGTCCTGAATGTTTCTGTGACCAGGGATTCATTATACTGATACAAAACTATTGCTAGAGTCTATCAAAAGAGTCGGGGCATATGCCAATCAGCTTAAATCTGACTGCTACTTGGCAGTCAGAGGCGGCATATAGAGAGATCTCTTACTCAGGAACAGTTTCCCAGCTTGATTCATGTTCATTACCTTCACGCAGGGAGACGAACAGATATATTAAGATTAAGCCCTTAGGGAAAATAATCCACGGTTTGTACAGACTTCCATAACACTCGCGAAGCTGACAATGTCAGTTCCAATATAAAATCTCCCACCAAGACTAGCTGCAGAAGAGGCATGGCCAGTTGCCGTTGGAGGTTGGGGATTCCCCCATAGAATTTAGGTTCTAAAATTGTCATCACAATTTGATTATTTTTATTTTTTTTTTCTAGAATTTATTAGAAAATATTAGAAGTTTTGTTTTCCTAAGGCTCTTAGAAAGCTTTACTAAAAAAATTATGAATTTAAAAATTTTTTTTTAATTTTTTATTTTTTTTTAAATAATTTTTTTAAATGTTTAGTTTGTTTATTTCATAAATTAAAAATGTTTTTTATTTTTCTTAATCACATTGCATTTTCATTTCCCTTGTCCCTTAGTAAAATTTTATCAATTTTCCTTTGTCTCTTTCTTTTTTCGGTTTCTTTGTCTCTGTCTCTCTTGAAAAAATTAACAAAAACTTAACCAAAAAACCCTACTAAACTGTACACTAAATGTTAAACTAAATGTCAAACTACAACAACAACAACAACAAAATAACAAAAAAAACTAACTGTATGTATAACAAACTTGACACTCCTACACATACGCCTACTTTCTATGAAAAATTATTTTTAAAAAATGCTTAAACATGCACATCTACACACGAACACACTTATACTTATACACTGCAACACTTGCAAAACATTTGGGAATTTTCGAAAATAATTTCGAAAAAAAATTTTTAATTTCGAAATTTTTTTTTTTTTTTTTGAAAATTCCTAAAACAAAACAAATGCTTTTTTTTCGTTAATTAAATTGCTTTTATTTATAAACAAAACAAAATGTATAATTTATTTTATTTAATTTAATTTATTTTATTCAACAACAAATTTTTTAATTTAAAATTTTCTTTTTTTTTCAATTTCTCATTTCATAAAAACAAAAACAAAAAAATTTTTTAAATTAATTTTGTTGGGTTTCTAACGGGGCATTATACGTGGTTTTTATTGAACAAACCCTACTTTGTTTGATACTACAACATTATCAATCAATCAATCAATCTTACCAACAATCAAACAATCAATCAATCAAACAATGTATTAAATCCAAAACTACTCTCCCCGTATGAATTTATCTATGAATGGTGGTTAAAAATTGTGTGTAAATAACTGGTGTATTGTTTTTCGAAAATCAAAAAAAAAAAATTTTTTTAAATTTTAATTTATTTTGTTATAATTGTTTTTAATTAAATCATCATAATTTTTTTAAATTTATTTATTATTATTTAATGCAAAAAAAAAAACAAAACAAAAAACAACAACATAATTGTGCACGCCTTTATTGAAATCGGTTAATAATATGTGTAATCCTTTAAATATTGTATATGTTATCGATAAATCAAACACAAAAAAATCCAAAAATCTGTATCAAAATTATGGGGTTTTAGGACCTCGCACGGGCATGTCACCCACATTAGATCACTCAAGACGCTCTTCACTTTCAGAGTCCTCAGCAATCTCAGGTTTTTCCTCAGCCAGCACAAAAACTTATATTCATGAAGCATCAACACTGGTGCTGGAGACTATCGAAAATGGTATTAAGAGGTAAGTTTACTTTACTTAATCCCTTACAGTAGAATTAGACGAACGTTCACGTAACGTAATACTATGTTCAGATATGCACTTTTATTGAGTCAATATTCGGTTTATTGATTACAATATTTTAAGTGTTCAGATGTAACGTATTTATTGCGCAATAATTAATTGAAACTTTATATGAAATATTGAGCTCAATAATGGCGTTTATTGCGACTTACGCAAGAAAGGTGCGTATATGAACACCGGATAACGTTGTTATTATATGATTACTGGAACGTAATCGAATTTTTTTAGGCATTTGCATTTTTTTTTTCGTATGCTATAAACGAACATACGTTTCGTGGCCTTTTGTGTAATTCTACATGATATTCTTGTTTAAGATCCTAGCTTTAGAAATAAGTAGACAGGTTCCCATATTTATTCTCCAATATTGTTCCTATCAAGACTTAGTTTCGCTATACAGCTTCATATAAAATCTTAAACAACTGCCGATGTAGCGTGTTATAGTGATTAAAGTACTCTGCTTCAGACCCAAGCAATGTGTAATACTAGACAGATTTTAAAGAGTTTATATCGCTTATACCGGCTTCATGAAGTCGCTTTAGCCTAGTACGTAGTGCGTTGGCTTATTAGACAAGAGGCCACAGTTCAAATCCCACGTCAACATATTTCTGGCAGAAACTCTGAATGATCAAACTCACCATGAAAAAGTTTCTCAAAAATCTGTCGTTTGAAGTCGACTTTAAGCTGTAGGTCCCGCTACTCATGTATGAAGTTAAGACACACAACATAAGTGTTGTGAGAATCTAGGTTGTAATCCTGACTGAAGGGTTGTAATGACCAATTACGTATGCATGCTTGCGAGCCTATGCCAGTTGGTCACAACAATCGATGACAGGACATCCTCGATTTGGTCGTTCCAACGCAAACAAGTTCGTCCTCTTCGCAGACTTTCGCAGATCCCCGCACCAAATACACGTCTCGTCGGAGCATCCTCCTCCATTCGAACGACATGAGATCAAAATGGCGAAGAAAACTAAATATGAAAAAAAAAATATTTCTAGCGGCGACTTCCTCTCAGCAGTCTTCTGGCAAAAACTCTGAAAGTTAATAAAACGCCATGAAATGTTTCTGAACTCTGTTGTTCGCAGTCGGCGTTGAACTGTAGGACCCGCAACTCATGGATAAAATTAACATGCACAACCTAAGGCGTGTTAGAAGCTAGGTCGTAGTTCTAACTGAATGGCTATAATTACTAATTAACTGCCAAATGGACCCTGAAAGATGCACCGTTTGGCGAAGGAGTATATTTTTACGTGTCAGTAGATTAGGTTAGGTTAGGTTAGAGGCCGTGTACTTGTCAATTAAGACAAGTACAGCACCCGGAGGTCGAATTGACCTATTGAACAACGTCCTTAAAGAGGGAATAGAATAAAAGGAGAGGATGTAGGAAAGGGGGAGAATGGGAAGACCAGACACAACAAAAAGTAAGAGTGCGACTACACTGATGTAGCCTTAGCACCTCTCAACTAGCCTAAGCCACTAGTGAATCTATGGAGAGCCTTGATGTCGGCTCTCGACACAGAATTTAAACTCTCAAAGAAGGCCCTGCAATAATCCGGCTGTGATCTGCTCCAGATCCCCGTCAGGGACCCAATCTCGCAGTGCCCCGTGATAAAACCGACAACCAATTTTGAGCTGGCCTTATCCAAGCCCAGAAACCAACCTGTTCTCTTACTGTCTACCGCAGGCTATAGACATCTAGAAACAAAACAACCCGATCCGTTCCCCCAACGCCTCTGCTCTTCCTCCCTGACCCATCCATTGATGAGGCCGTAGAGGTGGCAGACTGGGGGAGCAGGATCAACTATTAAATCGCTCCCAGAAAGCGAAACTAACCTAGCGAGGGCAGCCGCCGTCTCATTGCCCAGTATTCCGCTATGACCCGGAACCCAGCATAGACGGACACAGTCTAGTCCAAAAGTCCACAACGACTCCTTGCCCTCGCGAACGAGCCGTGATTTGCACCAGACCACTTCTCGGCCTTATGGCTATGATCAAAGTGTAGTACGTGGCACAAGGTACCGTACAATAATAACCGATTTTTTTGTTGCCCAAAATGGAAGAATTTGACTTGATTGATATGTGACTTCAACAAGACATGTCCCACATTTTAGCCTGCAAGAGCAAAAGGGTGGACCATTCTAAGCATTTATTCTGGAGAGATGTAAAATCTTTCGTGTACAACAACAAATCAGTTTTAGTTTCTCCTTCCCTAGACTTACTTATTTGCTTTCTTAATTGGCCATTAACAACCCGATTAATGGCTTTCAGACGCCTATGCTTCTTGCGCGTCTACGCCGGGGGACATGGCCGTTCCAGCGCAGCCGCTGGATGTTAATACGCTGCACAACGTCTATGTCGTTGAGGAGTTCATACAGCTCACTGTTGGATCGGATGCGAAAATCATCGCCAACTAGCAATGGACTTAGAACATTTCTCTCGAATACTCTTAGGGCTACTGTATCAGTGGCTTAACAGAGTCAATGCCTCTGCGCCATAAAGAAGCACGGGTAAGATGAGCGTCTTATAGAGTATAGATGATGGCATTACAGCTGGCAAAAGATGCTAAGTTGGCGAAAGTATACTAAAATGGAGCTCAAGGATGGACCAGCCACGGTGTTAAGGACTTCAAATAAATATTTCATTCACTTTTGCAAATCTTCTAGGATTTTTTGAAATTTTCAAGACTTCACCATTTATTTGCATTGCTCTCTCAAAGCTTTCTTGATTATTGTAAGGAATAATATAGAATTTCCGTGCATTTGGGTTTAGGGGATGAGCCCTTCCAAAATTTTTTTTTTCTAAAATTTTTTGTCATTAAATTTTAAGATTTTTAAAATTCTTTTTTCTTTATTTTCACAGACACTTTATAGTTCCTCTCAATATAGCACAACGTCCCAGATGGCGTCGTAAAGGCACAAAGCTACACATCTATAATGATCATACCTTTATTGCCAAGCATTTAAGCGGGTATGTTGGTTTGAAGAAAAAAAATTTGTTTTTTAAAATTTTAAATCGATTTTTTGCTTCTTTAAATTTTCAGAAGCGGCTTGCAATGTTCAATATGTATGAAATCAATACCTCGACGACCTGGCAAACAGGGTTATGAGTGTCGTGACTGTCATTTAATTTGTCACAAACAATGTCATGTCCGTGCACCACAAGCATGTCCCAATCCAACTGTACTCTCTATGGAATTGTAAGTAAAAAAGAAATTTTATTTTTTTAAGTTTTAAAAAACTAAATTTAATTTAAAAATATTTAATTGTAAGAAAGGAGATTAAAACGGATCGGAAAGCAATTTTTTTTTTAGAAGATATACATAAGGAGAAACTGGGAAAATTGAACTTGAAAGAGCATGGAAATGGTTTTTTAAAGCAAAGTAGTTTATTGATTGGTTTTAATGGTTAAACGTTTTTCGGTTTACAATGTAAAGTTAGGGAAATCATACATAACGGCTGTGTGTTTCAAAGAAACTTCAATTATAATACAGGGGGACCTAGTAATTACGTACGAAACTCTATTCACGTGCGAAACTCTTTTCATTGCATTGGTCGCCCATAAACTAGAAAATCTTGGTTTTCATATTCCCCAGCATGAGGGCATTAACCCCCTAGACAATTATTCTTAGACATATCCCCCCAAGAAAAAAATCTACCGCTCTTAAATCACATGATCTTGATGACCTATTGATGTCGCCGAAACGTAAAATTACTCGTCTTGGAAACTTCTCATGCCATAAAGTTGAAATCGGTTGTGTTGTGTAGTTCATGGCAACATGTTCTTGAAACCATTAACCTTCCAGTTCATATTCTTTAATTACAGGTCAAAGAAGTCGGTTTCAATAGATTATAGCACTCCAAAGCATAGTAGCCAAAGGAGAATAGAAGCCAACGGTTCATTACAATGAAACACGACCCAATGACAAATTCTTGTGGTCACCGTAGTCTACTAGTGAGTAGTGTGTTGGCTTACAATACGAGGTCTTGAGAGTTTAAAACTCAACTCTGATATCTTGAAAAAGAAAAAATAATAGTAGTCATCTGTCAAGAGATCGAACGTTTAAGCTAATTGCCATGATAAAACTTCTGTTGACTCGGATTCGGTATTAAACTGTAGGGTACAACACTCACGGATAAAACAAAAAATAACGCATACATCATGAGTAGTGTGAGAGGACAATCCTAACTAAATTCTCAACATAATGAGCACTTTGTTCGAGTGCAAATACTTTTCAGTATCACTTCTACATTTTCCAATTCCCATTTGCCGCAATTTTCTTTGTTGCCATTACCACTGTGTGAGAAGCTTATTTCTTCAATACAATACATAATTGGCCATTACAACCCTTCAGTCAGGATTATGGCCTAGCTTCTCAACACCACTCATGTTGTGTGTGTTAATTTTATACATGAGTGGCGGGACCTACACAGAGTTTTTGCCAGAAATCTGCTGAGAGGAAGTCGCCGAAGACATATTTTCATATTTTCGTTTTGATGTCTGACCAGGGATTCGAACTCGGCCTTTCGTCTAATAAGCCAACACACTACCTGCTAGACCACGGTGGCTACAATAAGCTTCACTACTCAAGTAAATTATGTTCGAAAAGTCAACATTGAAAGCCTATTGCTCTAGCATCTAATCCGCATTTCTATATATAGCTTGGACTCTATAGGGAAAGATGTGCAAATTCAACTGCCATAATGAGGCATAAGATAGTCCCCATTGCCCACAAGGCTGTGGAGTTGACAAGCTCGGCAGATAGCCGCTCTTTCTCTAATAGAAGAGATATTTTCGGCATAGATTCCAACGAACACATCTAATCCAAATCTAGCCTCTTCCAATTTTTTTCATAACTTTGAAATTCCTTGCACGAAATGCACGAAGAAGTCCACGTTTAAATAGATAATTTTCAACATTGAAAGCCTATTGCTCTAGCATCTAATCCGCATTTCTATATATATAGGTTGGACTCTACAGGGAAGGATGTGCAAATTCAAATGTCATAATGAGGCATAAGATAGTCCCCATTTCCCACAAGGCTGTGGAGTTGACAAGCTCGGCAGATAGCCGCTCTTCCTCCAATAGAAGAGATATTTTCGCCATAGATTGCAACGAGCACATCTAATCCAAATCTAGCCTCTTCCAATTTTTTTTCATAATTTTGCATTTCCTTGCACAATAAGCCGATGGGCGATCATAATCATCCCGAAATTCACGAAGAAGTCCACGTTTAAATAGACAATTTTGTAGTCCATTTTGACTATTTTTCCACATACTATGGTTGTTAAGCAATCTATAGGAGTAAATAAACCTTTCATTGAATAAATAGATGAATACTTTTGTAAGTTGAGGGAAAGCGGTCATCGATAACGATTCTAGCCCTAATGCCCCTATCGTCATATGACTAAGCCATCATGTCGACTTATTTTGCGCTCTTCATTAAGGGGTAATGACATTATTTTCTAAAGAAAATCTGCATTCTATACAAACTTTGTTAACTTATTCCCGAACACTCCTCTGAGACAAGGAGATTAATCTCGAGATTATAAAGGTGAAGTAATAATGTAAATCGGCTATTGCAACTCTTCGACATGGTCTCCACAAACGGAGTAAAATCACATTCGTAGGTGTGGATTCTGTCCCAAAAGCCAAAAGTGAGGTTAGACATGTCCCGCCCACAAATTCCGGATGTTCTAAAATTCTTTCTAGATTCCCAAGTACTTGACAAAAAGATAGAGAAGATTCATTCAGTCGACTTTGTTTGTTATTTATCCTCGTCCCCAAAGTATATTCCTTCCCTGTCAGTCCTGAATATCTTCTCCCTGTAAGCTATTGCCCTAATTGTGGTTTGGTTGTCAGTGAATTTTTATTTATAAGCTTTGTGTCCAGCTTGCCACATATGCATTGGCAGATCGCACATACCTACACTTGAAAGATCATATTATAGCCCGGTTGCCGGGGTCATATAGAAATAAAACTTCAGAAGGAAGATATTTAAAAGCTGGCAGCCTTGCTAGAGAAAATGTTTTGAAACCATTAAATAAATACCTACTATGGCAACTTCTAGAACCATTCTTGTGTGATATTTTACATGACAGTAAGATCGCGGTAGTTGTTTAAAGCTATGTCTCTCAAAAGTATACCTTTCCCTAGGAGCCTCTTATAAAATTGCTTTCCGATTCAAATTTAATTTCTACTAACCCTAACTCAACAATGATTTTTTTCTAATAAACTATTAAAACTAATTTATTATTTTACTTCTCTTCTTCTTTTTCTTTATTATTATTTTTTTAAATTTTATTTTTAATTTAATTTTGGTAACAAAAAAAAAAAATGGTATTTAAAGGGCCTCATTTCCGGTACTCACAGAACAAGATTTACATTTAGTTAATATAGCTAAATAATCATAATTTTATTTATTATTATTAAAAAAACAAAAACAAAAAAACATGATTATTTTACTTTAATTTTCTTCTTAAAAAACTCTTAACTAAACTACTATCGATTTAAGTTTTATTTTAAATTCTTAAGAAAAACTTCTCCTTCTTCTATTTAAATTTAAACAAAATTTTAAATGTAATACGTCACATGTCACACATCAATTTGTTGAAAATATATATTTTAAATAATAATTGTTTTAGAAGAATATTTTTTAGTATGTTTCTTATTTATTTACAATTGTTGTACAATTAAAAAAAAAAAAAGATTTTTTTTTAATAATTTTTAGTTGCTTTAGAATTGAAAGATTTATTTAAAGAAATAAAAAAAAATTATCAAGAAAGCTTCTTTTCTAACAGCTTTTAAACATTTTAAAGCTTTTTGCAAATACTTTAAAGTTAAAAAGCTTTAAAGCTTGCTAGCTTTATTTATTTCAATATTTTGTAAATGTTTTTAAAGCTTTTGAATGTTTTTAACGCTTTTTGACATAAACCTTATAAAACAAAATTTAATTCATTGTAATTTTTTAAGCTTTTTTTAAAAAATATTTTATTTCATATTCTTAATTTTTTTTATCAAATTAAGCTTAAAACTTTAAAGCTTTTATTTTTAAAAAGCTTCACAAATTCTTAAATTCTTTTTTTTTATCAAATTTCGGTTAAAGCTTTGAGATATTTAGTCTGGCAATTTATTTCTAAAAAGCTTCACATATTCTTAATTTTTTTTTATCGCATTTCGCTAAAGACTTTTTGGACTTTAAAAAAGCTTCTCATATTCTTTCTTTTTTTTATCAAACTAAGCTTAAAGATTTGAGCTATTTAGTCTGGCATTTGATTTCTAAAGAGTTTCATATTTTCTTTATTTTTTTATTGCATTTCGCTTAAAACTTTTTGGATTTTAAAAAAGTTTTTCATATTTTTTTTTTTCAAATTAAGCTTAAAGCTTTGAGCTATTTAGTCTGGCATTTGATTTCTAAAGAGCTTTTATATCTAAAATTTTTTAGCACTTAAATGTACATTATCTTTCTCGCAAATAACTTTTTTTGGTCTTGCCAAACTATAGAGCTTTCAAATAAACCGACATACAATATAAACTATATGTACTTACAAATCTCTCCCTATCTCTCTCTTTCTTCCAATAACATTGCATTACCACCACAGGATCTACAAAGTCTAGTGTAAAATGTGAATGAAATTTTTTCCCTCTTCTTCTTCTCTCTTTTAAAACATTCTTAAGCAACGAATCTTTATTAAAAAAATTTTTTTTATACTCTTTATTAAACTTTCAATTCTAAAAAATCTAAGAAAAAAAAATATAAATTTTAAGTAGAAAACAAAACAAAAAAAAACTCTTCCTCGTACGTCCATTTTAAAATATAAAAAAAAAATATGTTTTCCTTGATCTTAAAAAAATAAAAACCAGTGTTAAAACAAAAGCAGGGTAAGACATTAAATTTCAAATGAATGCATGTGTTGAACTTCATTTTTTATAAAAACAACTTTGTTTTCGTATAACATTTTCTCAATAACGGCATGAAATTTAAATTTAAAAAAAAATTTGTTTTTTTTCTAAATGTTTGCCATTTTTTCCAAAATTTTCTGTGAGTTTTTTACATCCGGATTTTGTTCTAACGCTTCACATATTTATGTTTTCTTAATTCTAATGATTTCAGCTTAAGCCTGGTTTTAATGTTCGCTTTAACAACTTTTTAAAATTTTAAAATCATTCCTTAAACAATATTCTTCCGATTTTTAGATAGTAGCTTCGCTCCTAGCAAAGATCAGCAATAAATCGTTTTTTCGCATGAAATTTTGAATATAAATGAGTGAGTCAACAATATTGAAATTTCATTATTCTGATTCATTCGTACTCCCTACAAGATTGATTTATGAGTACAACGTTGACATCGAACTCAAACCATTCAAGTGTATGTTTGATTCATACTCATTTAGATTCATAACTGTAGAAAAATACTTATAATACTCATAAATGATTCGAATAATTCGAATGATTCGACAAAGCAAAAGACAGCAAGCAAAGCGAACACACAATCTTCTAGTGAGTATCGTAGTATTCGTACGCGAATCATACTTATTTTGTGATTTTTGTAATTGTTGAGTAAAGGAGAGTCGAAATCAACAACATCATGCGTATTGTTAAGTATGAGTACGATGAGTACTTCAAACTGTGAATATGAGTAGTAGTAGCAATGAATCGTATTTTCGCTACTCATAAGTACTCATGAAATTTTAAATATAAGTGAGTCAACAATATTGCAATATTGAGTAGTTAACTCTGATTCATTCGTACTCACTACAACATTGACTTATAAGTATGAGTACAATGAGTATGAGTACAACGTTGACATCAAACTCATACCAAAATATGCTTGATTCATACGCCTATTCATTCAGATTCATAAATTTAGAAAAATATTTAAAATACTCATAAATGATTCGAACATCTGAGGTATTTTTGAAATAAAAAAGTACTGAAAAGTACTGGTCTGGGGACCTTAAATTATGTGATGTGGCGAAGCTAGGGCAGTGGTCGAACGGTGCTAAGTAGATGTTCACGCTCAAAATTTCTACACTAAAATCTTGTGAAAACACCTGGCCACCTATTAGTGGCTTTGAAAATAGCTCAGTAATCAGGTAATATAAGAGAGACGGAAAGTTCAAGTCCATCAGAATAAGTTTTCGATAATGTACTCAGGCAGGTACTCTAATTCCATAAATTCTATGGACTTGGCTCTGTCTCTTGATTGTTAAGCCGTCGAATATGTATTGTATGTACTGCCATAGCGGGAGCTATAAAATCGATCCCTAAATCTGGGATACTTTCGTAGAAAGTAGACTCATGAAAACCGAGTTGGATAAATATCAGTCTTTGATAAACCTCTTCTAACCTCCAATGAAAATTGAATTACGATATCTGTTACCAAGAAAACTATAGTCTTAGTACCATTATTACAACTTGCCATTAAAGTTGGGTTTAGTTAAAGGTAACTTTAGCTAAAGTGAACTTTAAAGTGACCTTTAACTTCTTTGCGTTGTAATAATGATAAAATAAATTTAACTTTTTCAAAAAATATGGCAATGACGGAGCAATGTCGATAACACTGCTCAATTAAACAAGTTCCTTTTAAATGCAGTAGGCTTTTTTTTGTTGGATTTGCTCATTTTGTATAAATTTGAAGTTGCCATATTGAAAATAATATATAATATGGCAAGTTCTAACATAAACTTAACTTTCAAAGTTAAAGGTAGGATGATCCTTCCTTTAGCTTAACGCTCACTTCTATCTTATTGGGTACTTATAATAATGAAAAACAATTTATCTTGCCATTAAAATCCTCCCTTTAGTTAATGGCAAGTTGTATTAATGGGCCTTAGTGTTTGGGTAAAGCTCTTAGATCGATATAATAATGGAATGGAATTTTTTTAAACGATACTCTGTTATCTAAGCTGATTAGCTTTCTGGAGATTTTACATTTGAAAATATTTGGGGGTTAATGCAGGACTGATTGCAATAGTTTCGCTATAACACTGGACTACCAATCTAACCTAACTTATCCACAAAACAAATTTTTCTCTGAAGTAAAGTGTTGCATGTAGATCGCTTTTAGCCCGCTTAAAAAAGTTTTTAATTTGTTTTTATTTTTTTTTAAATCCTCGTGCATTTTCAATTTATTTTGTTTAAAAAAAAATTTAATTTCTTATAAATTTTTAATAATTTTTTTATTAATTTTATTTACAGAACAAAACTTAATTCAGCAGCAGCAGATAGAAGCATTAGAAAATTATGAACAAATTAATTTATTAAGGCTCTCTAATTACAATTGAAAAACAAAAAAAAATAATAACAAAAACAATATAAAAAAATAGTAACAAAAGCTAAAAAATTAATAAAAAAAATAATCAATTAATAAACAAACGAATAATTAAACTCTCTACAAACAATTTTTTTAATAATAATTAAATAAAAAAACTATTAAGAACAAAACACTACGAATATAAATACATACCCCCTATGGAAGCAGCATGAAACTAGCAATAGATACTACTAGGCTGGATAAATCTCACATGGAATCAAAATAAAATAGAAATGAAATGTTCATAATTTTCTTAACGAATTTTTCTTCTTTCTTTTTTATTAAAAATCTTTTAAAATGTTAACAATATTAATAATTTCACAATATTTTTTATGTTTAATGTTGTCTTTAATTTAATTAAACCAAGATATCATGTAAAATTTGTTTAAAAAAAATGTTTAAAATAATATTTTATAGTCTCTCTAACTTCCCTAATATTTACAAAATAACTTAACGACAAAAGCAAAATGTGTGGCAATATTTTATTTTTTATTTTCTATTTTAAAAAAAGATAAGAATATATTTTTATATATCTTGTAATTTGTGATTATTTGTTTAATATAATAATTTTATATAATAAAGTACATAATTTTTTTATAATAATGTTTTTATAATTTATTTCGTAAATTTCAAGTCCCTTAAACAATGTTATTAAATAAAATAAAATACAAAAATAAATAAATTAAAGATTATTTTACATTTCTTTTTATTTCTTTACGTTCAAATTATTTTTTTTTTTTTAATTTGTTCAATAAAATTGAATTTTTATTTTTTAGAACTTTTTATTTCTTAGAAATCTTGTTATTTTTTAACTTTTTTAATTTTTTATTTTTATTGAAATTTTTTTATTTCTTATGATTTTTTTCTTTTTATTTTTTTTTCAAATTTGTTCAATAAAATTAAATTTTTTAATATTTTTAATTTTTTAATTTCTAAATCTTTTTTATTTATTTTTTTTTTCTTAATTTTTTTTTTATTTTTTGGAATTTCTTATAATTTCTTATTTTTAAGAGCTCTTTTTTTGAATTTTTTTATTTTTTTCGTTTTTTTTTTATTTTTTAGAATTTTTTTATAAGAATTTTTTTCGAATTTTTTATTTTTTTTTTTCGTTTTTTTTTTTATTTTTTAGAATTTTTTATATATTTTATAGAATTTTTTAGTTTTTTTTATTTTTTAATTTATTATTATTTATTTTTTTTAGAATTTCTTTTTTACTTGTACCTTTTTTAATGTTTTTTATTTACTGTTATTTTTTTATTTTTTTACTTGTTTATTTAATATTTTAATATATGTAAATTAGAGATTATTGTACATTTCTTTTTATATCTTTACGTTCTTTTTATTTTTTTTTTTTATTTGTTCAATAATATTAAATTTTTTAATATTTTTTGTTTTTAATTTCTTAAATTATTTTATTTCTTAGAATCTTTTTTTATTTTTTAATATTTTTTTTTAATTTTTTTATTTTTAGGAAGTCGTTTTTCAATTTTTTTTAATGTTTTTATTTCTTAGGATTTTTTTATTTCTTAGAATTTTTTTATATATTTTTCGAATTTTCATTAGTTCTCGTTTTAATTTTGAGAAGTTTTTAATTTTTTTTTATTTTTAAAATTTTTTTCATTTTTTTATTTTTTAGAATTTTTTATTTTTTTTATTTTTCAATTTTTTTTATTTTTTAGAATTTTTTTTTGTTATTTTTCTCTGTTTTTCATTTTATAGGATTTTTTATACTTTTTAGGATTTTTCTTAATTCTTTTTTAATTTTTTATTTTTTAGAAGTTTTTTCTTATTTTACTTTTATTTTTAACTTTTTTTTAATGTTTTTTTTATTTACTGTTATCTTTTTTATGTTTTACTTATTTATTTAATATTTTATTTATTTATTTTTTTTCTAAGATTAAACGATGGAAAATTATTTTATTTTATCAATTTCTTCTTTTGATTACAAAATGCCAAAAAGATGTATTTTATCTTTCCATTTACAAATAAAATGTTTAAATATTTAAACTAACATTTAATTGTTTTTAGTTCCTTTAATTTTTTATTGTTTTAAAACTTTTTAACCTTTTTTATTTTTGTTTAATTTTTTTTATTTCATTTTTATTTTCCTTACATTTGTTTTTAATGCCTTTAATTTTTTTTTATTGTTTAAATACATTAAATACATTTTTTAAAATTGTTTTAATTAAGAATTCTTTATTTTTTAATTTAAATCAAAAAAATTTTATTTTTTTAATAAATTTTTTAGTTTTTTTACGTTTCTTAATTTTTGCAAATCTCATAATTTTTTTAAAATTTATTTTGAATTTTTTCCTGATTATTTAAGCCTTTTTGTACTTTTTAAAATTAAATTGCTATGTTCAATATATTTTTCTATTTATTGGAATTATTTTCCCATTTTTTTTTAATTTTTAAACTTTTTTCGAGCAAAGATTATTTATTTTCAAGTTTTATATGTTTTCTTCAATAAATAATAATTTATTATAATTAAAGAAAATATAATTGTTATAACAAATTTATAAGGAATTGTTAATTAACAATAAGTTAAAATAATAATAATAAAAAAAAAATAATTAACAATAATTATTTGTTTTTTGCTAAAAAAAATGATAAAAAATTATAAAAGATTATAAAAATAAATAAATAAAATGGTGGTCTATGATAAACGACAGAAATAACAAATATTTCGAAATGACTTTTATTACTAGCGTGGATCAAGCATGCTCAATTCACGACTGTTAAAAATTTCCTGTTGATATTCTCGATGTTGAGCTCTGCAGATCTAATGATCGCCACTAAATATGCGTATATCTCTTCTCGATGTTCTCTGATACCGTATCAAAACTGTTTTTTTTTTGTTGTTTGTAAACCCCCATTTATTTAAATTGTTTAAATTTCATTTTTAAATTAACCCGTATGTGCTCAACTTTTTTCTCGCAAGAAGGTGGATTTTTTGTATTTATTGGAATCTATATGGTGTACCACACAGCTAATCAATATCTTAACGTTTCAAAAATGGGGCGATAAGCACAAATGGGTTAATTAATCGAAAATATTAAAGCTGCCAAGCCATATGGGTTAATTAATCAAAAATATTAAAGCTGGCAAACCTAGATGTTATATTTGAATGTAGTAAAGTCAACAACCCCTACATAAACGCATTTCATTTGTCCTTGACGTCGTAAATACACCCATATGGTGTTACATAAAGTGGTAAATGTATTTGAAGTAATGCACTGAACATGCTGTACCCATTTAATTTCTCTAAATGTTGGCGGTTATCGACTTGGCTAATAGAGGTGAAACTTACTAATTCTAGTCAAACACCAGTTAATTCACCACTGAAACTAATACATAGTAATACAGTACCTATTTCGAATAACAGTACTTTGGTGAATTTCAATTTTGTTCGCCACACTCTGCAAGAACTCACCATATGTGGAAACTCACCACGACGAACGAATTCACCACATGCTGAAAAATTCACCACACAGAGTAAAAATTCACCACTTTCAAAAATCACACCACAACGACCAAATAAAAAATTCCTAACACACACAAATAATGATGGATGCTACAGCAGCGTACACACCCGACGAAGCACACACACAACAACCTAATCCAGAATCAGTAAGAAACATTTCTTAAACGATTTTTATTAATTCTTCATTTATTCGAAATAGAATAAGCGAATTAATTCAAACGTTTGTTTTCTGAATGAAAAAAACGAATATTCCAGAGCAGTGGCAGTGTTGCCAGGAAGCCAATAATTTTGTAATCAACTTCTGAAAATATTAATACGAAAAAAGTATCCAAACAAATTAAAATTCATAGCTTTTTCTATTTGTATACAAAATTAAATTATTGTTTAGCTTACAATAATTAAATAAATAGTTATTAAATAACTAAAATAAATTAATTAAATGCAAAAAATACCCGTTTTGGTTTAGAAATAAACAAAAACGGCAACACTGACTCTTCTTGTTTCTTTCTCATTTGACATTTTACATCAGGTGGTGAAGATAGCTGAAGAATGGCACTGAACATACAATCCATATGTTTTTGAACACAGTTGTAAATACGGGTAATAAGATATTAAGTCTCTTTTGTTTAATAAATTTCCAATACATTATGGTTAAATATAGAAGATCTCCTTATTATTATTATTTTAATAAATTTTGCGAAAAACATTTATTTTTAAAAGATATTAATTAAAAAAGTACTTTTTCTTTTCTCTTATTCACGAAAATGTACCCAAAGTTCTACTACAGTTTTAAGCATTAATGCAGGTATTGTAGGGAAATTCTTGTTTCTCATTTGCTGTCAAAAATTCGAGACGTTCGCGTATGGGTTTCGCACGACGACAGACAACAAAATAATATAAAAAAGAAAATCTTAAAAAAATTAAAAATTATTATTCTTTTAGCAAAACATCCATAATTCGAAAACGTAGTTTAAAAGCGAAATTGTTTAAATTCTTAATTTAATACGGCGTGCGTGTTTAATAATAAATAATGTAAACAAAAGTTTGGAAGAAAAAAAATGTTCGTAAAAATGTGTTTCTGCCTGGGCCAAAAGAAAATTTAGAAAAAAAGCCTTTAAATTAAAGCAAAAGAAGAAGTTCGTGTAAGAGTGTGTTTAAAAAAGAAGTTTTTTTTTTGTCTTTAATTCTCTTGCTCTCACTGTTCATTATTAAAAAAAAAAATAAATAATTTCTTATGTTTTTTGTTTTTGAGTTGACGTCGCCCTTGTTTTTCTCATATGTTTGACAGAGTGTTTGTGCGTGTGTGTTTTGTTATTAAAAGAAAATGTAATTGAAAGAAAAATGTCTTGAAGCAAACTACAAACAAAAAAAAAGAAGAAATTTTGGAAAAATTCTACAAAGAAAATTAAATTCTGGAGCGTTAACAAAACTAAAATTTTATTTGTTAATATTAATATTATTTATTTTACCAATAACCGATAACATTTTAATTAATTGTTGTTGTTTTTCATTCTTTATTACACACATACAGTGCGTTCGTTTTGATAAAATTTTTATTCATATTGTAAGTGTTTGTGTTGGCGTGTCCAATTTCTGAAATCGCTGTTAAAAGACACGCACGCCCCATGTTTAACCCCCTTTTCTATGAAAAAAAAACAAAAATTTACATTTTCCATGATAAATACAAATACAATGAATTGGTGAATTTAAAATTAAAAGAAAAAATATTATAATCTATGCAGTGTTGTTTGTGTTTTAATTTTCGCGAAAAGAAATTGTTGTTTGTACCTGTTAAAAACATATAGTTTTTGTTAATTGAAAACGAGCTGCTGCTGCAGCAAATGGCTGCTGCTGTTAATATTGTTTTTGTATTTGCTTTTTAACATTCATTATATGAGAGAAGTGTCAAGGCAAAACAGTCTTTACAAAGAGAAGAAAGCGCAAAAAGGAAAAATGTGAAATAAAAACAACAACAACAACAATAATAATAACAACATGCACAACATTATTATCATGTATGGCTATGACTATTTTAAATAGTATATTCATATATAACAGCCACTGTTCGTTCGTTTACTTCAGTAACAGCGCTGTTAACGTTATACGGTTCTCAGTTTTCGGCTCTCCGTAGACACAGCAAACAAAAAAGACAATAAAAAAAAGTGTTTCTAAAAAAAAAATGTAAAATTGTGACCACTTGTTTTGCCTGTTTTAATTAATCAAAAAAAGAAAAAAGAATTAAAAATAAAATTTAAACAACAAAATATTTAATAAGAAAGAAAAAAACATTTTATATTTGGTTTAGTCTTCTGTTATGTTCTTGTTTTATTAAACAGACGACGCCTTACTCAAAAGAACGTGTATGAAACAAAAACAACATTATTGTGTTCGATTTTATTTCAAAACGGCAGAAAAATAACAACAATTTGCAACAACCTGTATGTCTGTGAATACGCAAAACAAAAGAATTTTGCCACTAACATACAATAACAACAACAACAGCCATATTAAACGACTGAAGAGCCTACAGTTTATGCTAAAAACAAATCGTAACAAAAGGAACTCAGTGTAATTTTTTTTTGCTTTTTTGAAAAGAGAGTGGGAGTTCAAGAGAATGACGTATTTTTCTTGTTCATTCTTGTTTTTTAAGTGCTAAAATTGAAAAAAAAAGAAAATAAATTAATATTCACAAGTAAACAAATAAATAAAAAGCAATATTATGCAATTGGTGTATATTTTATCACATTTTATATAAACTTTTAACGCCTTTATTATGTAAAAAAAATAATGAAAAGTACTTCAAGTTTTTAACCCCAAAGAAAATATGAAAAAACAAAAACAAAATTACCCACAAAAGTTCTTGGCCGCATAACAGTGTTATCAATTATGAACTTTTAGATAAAAACGTTACAAGTGAAAAAGTTTTTATATTTAATATAATCATATAAGAAAAACTATTAATAAATAATATAAACAAATAGAATTTTCCATTACAGTGTTCAGTGTTAACTAATAATTTTTAAAATTAAAATTAATACCCAGCGTTTCAAGGTTAAGGTTTGTTCTCGTTTGTGCAAATTAGACAAAGAATTTTTGGAGAAATGTCCGCCATTTATAACTGATAATGCCTATCTATCTGTTAAATGTCCCTTATCTAAGTACTAAAACGTGTTGAATCTTTGGCATTTTAGTTTGATTGTAATGCCGTCATATAAGACGTCAATAAATTCTCTAATTGTGAAGAGACCAAAGAAAATTGTACAGAGCGTGAAAGCTATCGATATCTAATTGTATAAAAGTGCCGTAATTCGCGGCAATGTGAACTTATAAAACCTTTAATAGATAACATTTTCTGGTCTGAAAATTTGTAGCAAAGTCTGCACTAATGTTTTGCTTAATAACCTTTAAATACCAATTTTCTCGATATGGGTTATTTACAGTAGACTTTACCCTATCGCTTCAACAAAAAAAAAACCTATATTTACAATACCTTGTGTTCAAATAAGTAATGTATTAATTACTATACAATTACAAATTATATTTAATTACAAACGAGCTTATTAGCTTCGAAGATATGTTCGATGCTGTGTAACAGACCAGAGTCTCTGGTGGGAATCGAACCCACGACTCCCACTCTAATAGCCTAGCACACTATCCACTAGGCCATCAGGGCACTCTTATAAACAATTATTTGCCAAAATTGGTTCATGAACGCAACTATTTTCATTGTTAGGTACTTAAGTGGTACAACACTATTTAAAAAAGTCTTTTGGTCAGACTTTTGCCCTCTTATTCCTTATGGGAGCATACGATTTTCAAAAAGCATGCCCATTTTACATGATTTGTGGCAGTTATATTCGCATATTTCCGTGTACGATTACACTGCCTGTTTTCCGGAAATATCTACTGCTCCAACTACGTTTTTTGACCGGCCGCTTCTTCATGAATCTTCAGCATTCCACTCTAGCGCAATACTCATTATTACTATCGGGATTATTATAATACCCCTCATTTTCCACCGTTTTTCACGGTTGCCCAGATATTATATCTTATTTGATGTTCATCTAATGTTCTAGCTGTATAAGCCTTAATACTTCAGACTTCGTTGTACTCGTTCGTTATGTGCATTATTTTTCGTATGGTAAATATTGTTGCCATAATATCTAGTTCCTTGTTAGTTTGAATTTTTACTTGCACTGATCCCATTAGTTGCATTAGTAACAATGCTTTTTGTGTATTTCGTTCGGTGAGTAGTAATGGTTAATCATCTTGCCAAGAAGTTGATCATCCTAGGATTGAATCATAGTTTTCGAATTTTTCAAAACTAAGTTGCTTCAAATGGCTCTGAAGAATTCATTCATTTAGGAAGCCTTTTGACCTGCACTCACCCCAAAAGAGTAGTTAAGAATTGTCAAAAATCCACGTCATTAGATATTTTGAATTTTTCTACTGTCAAGATTAACTACAATATACTGGGTCCACGTTAAAATACCAATTTTTTTTGCCGAATTCTTTAAGAATGACTCGCCATTTCACGCATTTCTTTGATCGGTGAGGTCAGCAACGAATACAAACCGATATTATTCGTTAGTAATAATCGAATTAGTGGTGGCCGTTATATGGCCAAGAACACCATCTAGTGGCAAAAAAAATTTTTACGGGCCTTTATTTAATTATTTTAACGAGATTTTATCGGGTTTAATTTAGTTCCAACGATAAATTCTAAATAAATCCCTGAACACTGTTATAAATATTCGACGTGTTAAGAACTGTTAAAATCACTCAAATTAGTTCCAAAAACATTCGAGTTGACAACTCCGTTCTAATATAATAGTTATGAACTAACGAAGTCAGTGGGTGTACGTGTGTGCTTGTGTGATTTCATATGCTTTTTAAGCGACTGTAATTAATGCAATTGTTATTGTTTTTTGTTTGTTCTGCAATTCTCTAAACATAACTGCCAATTGCTCATTGTGTGTGTTTTTTTTTCTCTTTTTTTTAGTGTTCACAAATTGTTGTTGTTAAAAGTGTGTCGTCTTTCCTTAAAAAAATAAAAAAAACAACAACTTCAAAATCTTTTAAAATTACAAAAAAAGAACACGGAGTCTTTCGTTTCGGCTGTAAATTTCTAAAAAAAAACAAAAACAAAGAAAATAATCGGGTTTTAATCGTTTATGATTCTTCGGTTCGGTCGTTGTCATCATCATCGTTAAAACATAATTTACATCACCAACCAACCAACTCAACCACTATAATAATAACCAATTAGGACTACAAAAACAATACTACTCGACTAAAGCATTACATTAACTGTAACTACAACTACAATTGCAACTGCATTTGCAACACCAACAATAAATAGTAGAAAAAACACAATGGCTCATCACAATGCAAATCTTCTGAGTTCGGATATATCACGTCGCAATCCACAGGATGAATATGAACTCATACAGAAAATTGGTTCCGGCACTTATGGCGATGTTTATAAGGTAAGTTTAATGAACTTTTTCTCTTTATTTTTTTTTTTCTTATTCTTTCTTTATATACCTCTGGTAACTGTTAAATACCAGAATAAGATTTCTTTGTAATATTTTATGTATTAACGCGTCGTATCTTAAGAAAAGTTAGAGAAGATTTAAGAGAAGCTTTAAATACGAAATGGAATAGGAAGTAAATTCAATGAGGATTTACAAAAATTTTTTGATTATATACAGTAGCGAGCATAAAAAATGCAACGCTAAGCCGATTGATCTTTATGTGCGCCTCTTTCAAAAAAAAAGTAAGGAAATTAAAAACTTTTTTTTTATTTTTATGCTCCACAAACTTAGTTAACAAATGCAGGTTACAATATCAAAATTTTTCTATTCACTTGTTTTTATTTTAACATTTAAGATAAAAAGTGCCAAATTTCAGCGAGCAAAAAAATGCAACGCCATGTTATTCATAACTTTATTTAAATTAAATGTAAATTCTTACAAAATGTTGGTTAAAAATATACTTAAAACTAATAATTGGTTGCGTGGCCTTCATTTTCTATTACTGCTTGCAGTCTGGAGGGCATAGAATCCACTAGAGGCACGATGGTGTGTAGGGGTATTTTTTTCCCATTCTGACTTCAAAATTTTTTCTAATTCCGCCAAATTTGAAGGATTTTTCTTCTTAGCTTCCCGATCTAAAGTCTCCCATAGGTTTTCTAAGGGGAGATGGTGACGGCTAATCCAAAATTTGCACATCATGGTCGCTTAGGTAGTTACGAACCAAGCGACTAGAGTGCTTCAGGTCATTGTCTTGTTGGAATATGCTGTTTGGGGACATTTTTTCCAGAAGATGTGGGAGCACATTTTCTTCTAGGATCTCACAGTATTCTGTGGCATTCAAAATACCATCGATTTTCACCAACGGATCAACTCCGTGATGAGAGAACGAACCTACCAATAAATTCCTTAAAATAAAGAATTTCGATGAAAAACAAAAGTAACTTACTCCACACCATTAGTAGTGAAAGTGAATTTAATCTTTCTGGTTCTGATGGGATAAAATATATTAGAAGACCACCTAATCAGAGATATTCTCCCAGATATCAGCTACCAACAGTAAAACATGGCTAATGGTGTGGAGTAAGTTATTTTTGTTTTTCACCGAAATTCTTTATTTTAAGGAATTTATTGGTAGGTTCGTTCTCTCATCACGGAGTTGATCCGTTGGTGAAAGTCGATGGTATTTTGAATGCCACAAAATACTGTGAGATCCTAGAAGAAAATATGCTCCCACATCTTCTGGAAAAAATGCCCCCAAACAGCATATTCCAACAAGACAATGACCTGAAGCACTCTAGTCGCTTGGTTCGTAACTACCTAAGCGACCATGATGTGCAAATTTTGGATTAGCCGTCACCATCTCCCCTTAGAAAACCTATGGGAGACTTTAGATCGGGAAGCTAAGAAGAAAAATCCTTCAAATTTGGCGGAATTAGAAAAAATTTTGAAGTCAGAATGGGAAAAAAATACCCCTACACACCATCGTGCCTCTAGTGGATTCTATGCCCTCCAGACTGCAAGCAGTAATAGAAAATGAAGGCTACGCAACCAATTATTAGTTTTAAGTATATTTTTAACCAACATTTTGTAAGAATTTACATTTAATTTAAATAAAGTTATGAATAACATGGCGTTGCATTTTTTTTGCTCGCTGAAATTTGGCACTTTTTATCTTAAATGTTAAAATAAAAACAAGTGAATAGAAAAATTTTGATATTGTAACCTGCATTTGTTAACTAAGTTTGTGGAGCATAAAAATAAAAAAAAGTTTTTAATTTCCTTACTTTTTTTTTGAAAGAGGCGCACATAAAGATCAATCGGCTTAATGTTGCATTTTTTATGCTCGCTACTGTATGTATGTATATATCGTCATATATAACACTTCTCGGAACTTCCACTTGGCATTACTTCACGGAGTTATCAGTTCACTGAGCTGATCTTACATTCTTCACTGGCTTCGTTGTTGTTCTAAGCTCATTTGGTAGTTGTTCTTCTTTTTGTAGTAAGTTCGTTTACATCTCTTATTTCCTTTTTAACGGTCCCAGTTCCTCTCAAATTACATCAAGATTTCTCCAATATTTTCTGCGCCTTAATTGTGTCTCCCAGCTTTTATGCCCCTCCTCAAACATTTGATATGCGATGATGATCCACGGTTGAGTTATATTCTGGACAATTGAAATACTTTTCGGTTAGTCATCATATATAATACCTTAATAAGGAATCTTGCTCCACTTCCCGAGTCAATTGGCCCACCAACCAACTAGTCAAACTTGATCGCAATATCATTTTGATAACAGTGGCCTTGCTTTCAGGTCATTGCGTTATGAGAAGATATGCGGAAAGACTCACCGCCCATCGATAGATTTTTGGCGTGGTTGGGATTTTGTTGCCCAATTTCTTTCTCAACGCCCATCTCTTGCAAGATGCAGATTTAGGTTATTTGGCTATCCATATCTTTTCAGCCGCAGTCTAGCAGGTAGAGTGTTGGCTTATTGGACACGAAGCCACGGTTCAAATCCCCGGTCAGACATCAAAACGAAATATGAAAAAAAAAATATTTCTTCGGCGACTTCCTCTCAGCAGATTTCTGGCAAAAACTCTGAGAGTAAAAATTGCCACGAAAAGCTTCTCAAAACTCTGTCGTTCGGATTCGACTATGAGTACGATGAGTACTTCAAACTTTGAATATGAATAGTATGAGTATGATATTAAAATAAGTATGAATGTGTATAAGTATCAGAAATTATGAGTATAATTCGAATCTACTCATCTTTTTGAATACTCACTGCTGATCTCTGGCTCATTCCCCACATCAGATGTGTGTGAAGATAAATTCAAATCCTGGGTAGGATGACGGATGATGGATGGGATATACCATATATTGGGTTTTATTGGGGACACCTTAAGCTACAATTTGTATATAGTCAGATATCCGCAGCAAGTCCCTGATATCGTATATTTGGGTCATTTCTTCCTTGACTATTTTTCGTATTTTCTGTTAAATACTTAACATTGCTCTGTTAACTCTAACATTAGCTCTGTTAAAATTTTTGGTTCGTGTCTTTGCTAGTTAAATTTGAATTTATCTTCAGACATATCCACGTCAGACCTCTTGAACGTAGCGAAATATGAAGAAAATATCTTAACGGCGCCTTCCCCTCAGCACCAGGTTTCTGGCAAAAACGCTGAAAGTAGATAAATTTGTTATGAAAAGTTTCTCAAAAAAAAAAAAACTGTCGTTCGGAGTCGACTTTAAACTGTCGGCCTCGCCACTCGTGTATAACTAACACACACAACATTAGTGGTGTGAGAAGTTAGGTTGTAATCGCAACTGAAGGGTTATAATAACCATTCTATGAAGCTTTCCGGGACCCTGCTGTTCATTTCAGAGTGTGTTTTCTATTTGAAATTCAAGAAATTCTTTTTTCTTTTTGTGTTGTTTTCTTGCAATCGAAATGAAATTTTAAATTAAACTTTTGAAATTTTTAATAATGTTTCTTGAAAAATTTAACAACTTCTTTACGGAAAACATGATTTATTGGGGCATACATAAATCTAAAACAGAAATTCGTTTTCTAATCTCTTGAATCAATTCAGGCAAACGTTTTCATTATTTGTTCTAACACAGCAGAAGTAACGACGACGACAACACGATTCATCAACATTTAAATAAAAATAAAAGAAAGAAAATTTGTTTACAATTCATTTATAAACAAAACAAAAAAAAAATGCTTTTCAAGAAAATAAAATTTTTTGTTGAAGAGCGGTTTGTAAAGTGCACGAAACAAAAAATTGGGAAATTTTTTTTTTTTTTGAAAATAAAGGGTCCGGCAAATAACTTTTTTTTTTCGAAAATGCTTTAAAAAAAACTACTGAATATTTTCTCAAATTTCTTTTTTTATTTGAAAGTACAATCCTTCCGGTTAAGAATGGAAAATAATTTCATTCAAATGGCTGCCTCGGCTAGCCATGCAGTAGCCTACACGATCGGTCCAATTTTTTCACCAATGGCTTCACGAATATTGTCCTTTAAAGCGTTAATTGTCTCTGGCTTGTCGGCGTAACACGTATCTTTGACGGCACCCCACAAATAATAGTCCAACGGTGTCAAATCGCAGCTCTGAGGTGGCTAAACGACATCAGCTCTGCGGCTGATAATGCGATCTTCAAAAACAGGGCGCAAAACATCGAGTGTAGCTTCGGCTGTGTGACAAGTAGCGCCGTCCTGTTGAAACCAAATGTTTCCAATATCCTCCTCTTCAATTTTTGTGAACAAAAATTCGTTCAACATGGCTCGATAACGATCGCCATTGACTGCTACGGCCACTCCTAGCTCATTTTCGAAGAAAAATGGCCCAATTATGCCTCTGGACCAAAATCCGCACCAAACAGTGACTCGTTTTGGGTGCGTCGGCTTTTTGAATGTATGTGTGCGGGTTTTCTGTGCCCCAAATGCGACAATTTTGCTTGTTTACATACCCGCCAAGATCAAAATGAGCTTCAGCTGAAAAGATGATTTTTTTTTTTACCAAAATCGGAATCTTCTTTAAGTCGATCGCAGACCCACTTCCCAGCGTTGTTCAAGCGTATACACAACCATATGCGTTCAGCGGAAGGATAAAACTAATTATCTGTCAAATCAGACATGAGCTAAGTGTTACCATTCACGAAATGAAAAAAAAAACGTTAGATGGGGGACCCTTTATTTTCACATTCCTCTGGCATAGTATAGATAGCTATGTACGTACGAGTGAATCTATTCGAATATGAATTCAGAAACATTCACGCACTTATTTTACATTTTTTCCCCATTTTTTTTTTTTTTTTGTCAAAAACTTGTGTCCTCTCTCTCTCACACAGTACACACTCAGCACTAGATGCGGTGGCAGCAGCAGCAGATGATTGTGGTGCCACGTTTGAATATTCAATAACCATGTTTCGCGTTTCACGTTTCAGTTTCTTTCCTTTTTTTTTCCTTTCAGCGTTTAAATGCAGACATTCATCTGCTTGAATGGCGTTTGCATAAGAACAAAAAAAAACAACAAAAAAAAGAAAACAGAATAAAAACGACCATATGAACTGAAAATTTGTTGGAGAAACCAAAAATTTATTGAAGCGTTTTCAATGAGTGAGTACGCGAGCGAGTGATCAGTTATGAGTAAACACACGCATTTCTGCATTCCAAAAAAAAGATTTTTTCTTTTTTTCTTCTGTCTGCATCATCATCATCATCATCTGCCTTATATCCCCTTCGTTTTTTTATTGTCGATATGTTGCTTTAAGTTCCAGTATTAAAATGTGACACTCTCGGTTGGTGGTTGCTGGTGTCGTTTCTGAACAATGAGTAACAATTCAACCACAATTTAAGAATAATCGCCGCTGTATTATCATATCGTTTGTGTGTGTGTGTTTTTTTTATCGTCGTTTATGAATAATTTTTCAAAGAATTTAACAAGATTTCACTCAACCCTTTGAATGATAAATAATCTCGATTGAAATCTCTCTTTAGTTTACATCTTTGATGAGCTAAGAATAGCTCCACCTAGTAATCACATGTTACAAATATTTGTTCGCATGATCTTGAGAATCAACATTTTAGATACGACATGATCCCCATGCTGAACAAGTGTTCTTATAGTCTACAGAGGCCTTTCAAAAGGCTAGCTAGTAACCCTAGTTTATTCCTGTAAAGTCTGATGCATGTGTCAAATGACCCATGACCCCATAACAGATTGCCTTAAAAACCATTCGGTTTAAGAGGAGTCTTTGCCACTCTCTACTCACTTGTGTGTGAATAGAAAGATTCTCTCTCTCTCAGCTATGTTGAAGCTCCCTTACTCGTATCATCGTCTACCCATAAATTGGCGTGAATATCTACGGACTTGGAGTCGGCGTAGCCTAGTAGGTAGTGTGTTCGATTATTAGACGTAAAGCCCAGGTTCAAATCCCAGGTCAGACATCAAAGCGAAATATTAAAAAAAAATTTCTTCGGCGACTACCTCTCAGCAGATTTCTGGCAAACATTCTGAGAGTAAATAAACCTGCCATGAAAAAGTTTCTCAAAAAATCTGTCGTTAGGAGTCGACGTTGAACTGTACGTCCCGCCACTCACGTATAAAATTAAGGCACACAACATGAGTGGTGTGAGAAGCTAGGCTGTAATACTGACTGAAGGGTTGCAATGGCCAATTATCTATGTATGTATCTAGGTGACTTGGAACCTGGAATTATTTTCAAGTTAACCTTCTAACAGTAGTCGCCGTAGTCTATTAGCTTGCGGTATCACTCTTACTATTGCCTTAAGCTTTAGGGGATACAAAGCCACAGTTGTTTGTGGTATTGCAGCTGAGCCACTAAAACACGTTCGAATAATACGTCCAACCATTCAAAATTATGAAAAGAAGTAGAATTCATCGAATTATGAGATTGAGGGTAGTCACCGTAGTCTTGTAGCTAGTGTGTTGGCTTATTAGATGTGAGAACACGGTTAGTTCAGACATCTTAGTTCAGACATCTCCAACGAAGTATGAAAAAATAGTTCTTCGGCGACATCCTCTTAGCAGATTTCTGGCAAAAACCTCATGAATAAGTTTCTCAAAAATCTGTCGTTCGGAGTCAACTTTAAACTGTAGGTCTCACTACTTATGTGTACAAACTAATACACACAACATACATATGTATGTAAGTGATATGAGAAGCTAGTTCGTAATACTGACTGAAGGGTTGTAATGACCAATTATGTATGCGTGTATGTAAACTGTTAGGAGGCCGAGTTGGAATTGAATGCGAAGTCAGTCTAAAAATATTTTTTTTTTTTTAAAATTTGTTCGATGAATATCCGTGCCTTTGCTGGCTACAGGAAAGGGTACGTTTTTTCAAAGGTCAGTTCCACCAAACTGGCGTACTTATTATCGATTCTCAAGGGTCATTGAGTAAGCACGCAAAGAGACTTTGATAACATTCAAATGATTTTTGCAGAGACTGTGGATCGGAAAGCGAATATTGTCCACTTTATTTGCCAATAGCCCTCTCTGACTCCGTGCAGACTTGTATCATCTAGCCTTCCGGAGTCATCCTCACTCAAAATCGATCACTGGGGTTATAACACTTTCAGGCGGGTTTTCAACTTCATTCTAAGAAAGGCAATCAAAATTCAAATGAAAAGCCCTGATGCTGACTGTCAAGAGTGTTTCAATAGGACTCATCAGTTAGCTCTGGGGCGTCGCTTAATATTACATCAAAGCAGGCTACTATGTGTGCTCAAGAAGCTGTAATTAAATAAACTTTTCTGTTCCTCCTATCCTATCCAACAATTTCCACCTGCCGAAGTGAAGACAGACACTGTTTGGATGGCAATAGTCCACGTTAGGCTCTCTTAACTGAGTTTTGAAAGCTTACGCCTCATAATGGCAATTTAAAGTCGCTGGGAAATTTTAAGAGATTCTTGAGCGGTCTGCTCAGTAGATCTCTGCCTCTTACAGACAGTCAGTCTGTCTTTGCGAAGCCGACAGGAGGACAGTTGTTCGTATGGGCTTTTGCCTAAATCAATTTGTCTTTTAAATTTCCAACAAAAAACTCTTGATTTACAGATGACTGGAGTAGCCGATCTTAACGTCTTATAAGCCCTGAGGCTAATCGGCCAAATTGGCAAAAGGAAAGGGGATTGATGCCCGAAATTGGATTGATGTTAGATGTGGGGGTTATCGACTTTTTCTTTAGCACCTATCGTGTGGTGTTCAATCCTATCCTATTCACCAACCACCAATTCCCCTTTAGGTGGCTGCTGTCACCGACAGCGTATGTTAGACTCCCCTTAATGACATTACTAAAAGGATTTGGCGGGTCTAGACCCTGACGGGACAATTTTCGGTTACTTTGGAGATTGCAGAGATGCTTGCAAGGTCTACTTAACAGATCATTGCCAGTTTTTGCAGGAGAGACAGGGGGCTTTAATTCATTTGCCTTTCTCAATTTTAGACAGAAGCACGAAACCGTTTCCGGCATGAGGCCTACGCTAACTTTGGCGTAAGTACTGGAGGCCATTGAATTGATATCACAGGCTGGCATTGCTGACTTGCTTGCGGCACATGTTGTCGCTTTGTAAAATGCTCAATTTGGGATGAAGTTTAGCGTGATCAACGGCCTTTTTAGGTGACAGAACCCATAAATGCTGAGGCCAAGTTTTCGCAGGCAGGCGTTTGCCTGGCAAGCGCTTTCCTCAGTTGATTGCGAGGCCATTCAGGAAATTTGTGTGACCAAGCTGACCTGGCTTTCGTCTCTTTTTCGTATCTACAGCTCCTGCAAAAGTCGTTCACCATGTAGCCCTTACCATATGTGTGTGAAAATAAATTCAAATTTAACTAGCAAAGACAAGAACCAAACATTTTAACAGAGCTAATGTTAGAGTTAACAGAGCAATGTTAAGTGGTTAACAGAAAATACGAAAAAGAGTCAAGGAAGAAATCACCCACATATAGGATATCAGGGACTTGTTGCAGATATCTGACTATATACAAATTGTAGCCTAAGGTGTCCCTAATAAAACCCAATAATTTTGGATCTTGCTTCAAATATTCACTCTGTTAACAGTGTCTGGGTAGGATGACGGCTGATGGACACTGTTAACATAGGGTATATTTGGAGCCCAATATCTCAAGTTCTAAAATTATTTTGGATATACCACTTATTGGGTTTTATTGGGGACCACCTTAGGCTACAATTTGTATACAGTCAGATATCTGCAGCAAGTCCCTGATATCGTATATTTGGGTGATTTCTTCTTTGAATATTTTTCGTATTTTCTGTTACCAATTAACATTGCTCTGTTAACTCTAACATTAGCTCTGTTAAAATTTTTGGTTTTTGTCTTTGCTAGTTACTAGATTTGAATTTATCTTCTTCACACACATCCTTACCATATACGCAGGTACTGCGAATAGAGGCGCAAAACTATCAGCAGCGTTGAATTAGCTTATAAACTTTCGATTACAAAAGAAACTTGAATTACAACAAAAAATTAAACGTTTCTCCATTCAAATAAAATGTTTATCTATTTCCTACAGGATATTCTTTGAAAAACTGTTTAATTTTCATAGATTTTTCCTTTCAGTTATGTTTTCTTGCTTCTGGAAATACTCGTCCTCCTTCTTCTCCTACTTTAAACAATAAAAACTTAACGAACTAAAATCCTTAAAATTGTGATTAATTTCCTACAGATTTGGCCTCATTAGTAAGCAAGTAACACCGGCTTTTGTTTTGCGATGAAGCAATTGAACTGAAAAGGCTAGAAAGTAAACCTTTTGTAATTATAGGAGGGTAGGAAGGGAGGAGGCGATTGTTGTGAGGCTCATTAAAAGTTTGTTAAAAATTTGCATTTAAAGTTTAATGATTAAAGATTCCTCTCAACCAAGAAGCAAGCCAGCCAGCATTTGGTATTCTATTGTTGTTCTTGCTGTTGCTGGTTGTTCGTTCGTTCTTGGAACAAAAGCTCTAAAAAATCCTTCCACAATACAAAAACACAAAATCGAAGTGAAACATTTTTCAAATACATTTTCAACTCGAATGTTCTTCTGTTCTACGAAATCCTTCTTTCAAATTGTAACACACACACATACAAACACACACATTTTGCATATTTTCAAGTATTCCTTCACATTCTTGTTGTACAAAACACGTCCTGGCAAATGAATGTGGAAGACGAAAAGTAGGCCAAAAACTGATTTTTTAATGATTTTCGAAGACGAAGTCATGAAATTGTTGCTTGGTTATGTTGTAATGTTCACCACCAAATGTTAGGCGTACTCACTTCAGCACACTTCAATTCTCCTTTCTTTCTTCCTCTTTTTAACACAAGCAGTGGCAAGGAAGAAATAAATGAACAACATTCCGACACATTGTAGCAACCAATAAATGTAGAGAACAACACCTACTGAAATGAAAATGAAAATGACTTTTCTTTGGAAAATCACTTTCTACAAATAATTGAAGAATTGAGAAGCGGGCGTGTCCCCCTTATTTATTTTAAGAAATAATTGAATTGAATTTTAGTTAAGGAAACTCTTAATTTGTCTATCAGGTATAGGAAATTGCAGTATCACTCTTACAACATGAGCCATAGGGTTCAAGGTCTCACCTCCAACCACATTTACCGCATTTATGGCTTGTTATGCGCACAACCCGTATATTGTACGGGAAGTTTGTGTACAAACTCTGATGTTCTGCCATGTGCCAGCATAACCGCGACAATGATCACCTTTTCCCTGCTGTCCTCTGCATCTGTCAGTGAACACCAGAATCATGGAGACCGTGGTGTACAGATAATGGAAAACGGGTCAGATCGAATACGATACCACAGTCCAAATCGATAATCACCAACTGTTTTCTTAACTGCCCCATGGACAGAACCATGGACCGAAGACGAAGTTCATTAGAAGGTATCTTGACCGACTGGATGAAATGTTTATCAGCTTCTTTCTTAACTGTCCTATGGACTGCACCAGTTCTGAGCTTGGGAAGTATCGGTTCTATTGTTAGGCGTTTCCTTCCTATCTTTAAATTAAAATAAAACAAGGTGGGTGTGAGATAATATCAACATTTTTTATACGTTTAAAAGACCTATTAATGCCGTTATGTGTGGAATATAACATCCTTCAAATATCGCGGCTTCTCAGAATAAAGCACATAAAGCAGTCTTAATTTGACGGTTGGTATGGATAATGCTGGTTTAGAAGACCGCTGCTGTGCTTTGTAGCTTATGCGTCGACTTAAGGAACCCTCTCAAGAAAAAGTCTAATGGGGTCAAATCTTACGATCTCAGTGCCTCGTTCACATTAGCTCCATATGGGATGACCATGCCCTTAAATTGCTTGTTCAATATATCCAATGAGTCATTATCTCTGTGGCACATAGCATCGTTCTTTTAAAGCCAAATGTTGGTGGTGTCCAGATAATCCACTTTAGGCCAAAACAAGCTGGCCTAAAATGCTCGTAGTTGCCAGTAATGGCCTGACCAAACGTATCATGGAAGAGGAATTTCAAAGCGCATACTTGGTAAAGAGGAAGAAATTTAAGTCTTGCACCAGGCAGTAGCCAGTGTATAATACCCAGACTTCTATCCGGGTGTTGTAAAGTATTAGCCGAGTTATTCCTACTGACGTCGAACAACATTCCGAGATTCGGGAGGGTGCAATGGCTATGGGTGAGCCAGTAACCAGGAAAGTATAGAACTTCTGTAGTTTTTAGGGTTATTAGTCTCACGCTTTTTGAGTCTTTTTAAGAGTAAGTAAACTTAAGGCGAAGACATGAAAAAAATATGGCGCATTATGTTACCCAGTTTAAGCTAAGCCTCCTCCTTTGTTATGATCTGTTGGTGGTGGTTTTGAACAACCCTGAGCTCCGGATGAAACCGGCCAGAGTTCCCACAGTGGCACGTGTTCGCCACCATGCCCAGATCTTCAAACGTTCTGTCACGCAAAAACAGATGATGTTCTGAAGTGCAAGGCAATCAAATAAAATGTGTTGTATTGATTCTGTTTCCTCCATATCATGGCGGCTTCTGAACTGATCCTGGTGGGGCAGACCGAGTCTGTCAACGAATTCTCACATTAACATCACTAACGCATATATTGACGCGAGCAAATTAGCTGCATCATCATCGCTTCTGTACGTGATGTACTTTAAGTTATAATTTCAATACAAACGAATACATTCCATAGATAGGTTGTTGATTTGATTTCTGTTTAGCACTTGACGCATTAAATGTGTTTATAGCCTAAGTGAGCAGCTGAAGTGGCAACATCATCGACGCCTGTTTATGTGATGTCTTTTAAGTAATCGTTTCCATATACATATGTACTTATACGCATGTATATGCACATGACAGGTTGCTGCGCAGCACTTGACGCATCAAATGTATTTATAGCCTAAGTAAGCAGCTGAAGCAGCAACATCATCGACGCCTGTTTGTTCGATGTTCTTCAAGTAATCACTTCAATATACATGCATGCATTCCATAGATTGTAGTTGATAGCTTGCTGCTTAGCACTTGGCACATCAAATGTGTTTATAGTGTAAGTGAGCAGCTGGAGCAGCAACAGCATCGACGCCTATTTATAAGATGTCTTTTAAGTAATCATTTCAATATACACGCATGCATGTCATAGATTGTAGTTGATAGATTGCTGCGCAGCACTTGTGACGCATCAAATGTGTTTATAGCTTAAGTGAGCAGCTAAAGCAGCAACATCATCGACGCCTGTTTATGCAATGTTCTTTAAGTAATCATTTCAATATACACGCATGCATTCCATAGATTGTAGTTGATAGATTGCTGCGCAGCACTTAACGCATCAAATGTGTTTATAGCCTAAGTGAGCAGCAACATCATCGGCGCCTGTTTATGCAGTGTCGTTTAAGTAATCATTTCAATATACACGCATGCATTCCATAGGTTGTAGTTGATAGATTGCTGCGCAGCACTTGATGCATCAAATGTGTATATAGTCTAAGTGAGCAGCTAGTATCGTAGACGTCTGTTATACGATGTCTACCATTTTCTTACATATATATGATAGGTTGCTGCGCTGCACTTGACGCATCAATTGTGTTTATAGCATTAAGTATTGTGAGCACAACAATTATTTTTTTATTTGGCTCATTTGGTCCTTAATATTCTTCACATAATTTCTATGGACTATTTTTTATTATTCTTGTCAATGTTTTTTATCTCTGTGTGTGTGTTTTTTTATTATCCACTTCTCATTGTTCTCTTAAATTTTGTTCAGTGAATGAATGAGTAAGTTGAGTAAATAGCGCAAAATTATACGTATTGTTTATAGAGCGTACATATATTAAAAGGCATATGTTGGATGTATAAGTATAAATATACGTATACATATGTGTACTTATGTATGTACGTGAGCCTGCATGTACTCGTATTGCTCAATGGCAATAATAATGTTTACAGCAAATATAAATGAGAATGAATGATAATATTTGCAATCATCATTATACTCAAGTAGCATAATAATGATTTGTTTATTATTTTTACTCTTTAGCAAGAGACAAGTACGAGATAGAGAGTGAGTAAGAATTTATTTATTTCCTATAAAATATGATTTTCAACTATCCTTTGCACACATACTGGTAAACTAAATGAAATGCGTGCTTATAGCATTGTTTGGAGTGTAGCAGTAAAAGGAAGAGCCTTTCTCTCGCTCTCTCCCGCTCTCTATCTCTCTTTTCATTATACTGTTTTAATGTTACCTTTTTTTACGGTACATGCATGGCTGCGTGTTTTTTTTTTTTTTTTTTTTTTTTTTTTTTTGAAGAATAAATCACAAAATTAGGTCAACACAATGACTGACACAGTGACAGACAATCTGCTTGCTTGTGTGTGTGTATGTTTGGATTCTCTATGACAGTGACTTAGTGTTATTGTAGTTGAAGTATGTAGTTTCTATTGTTGCTGTTGTTTTTTTAATATGCAAGCACGTAACAATTGTTTACCAGGCTTTCCTTACAACATCCTCTCATCTCTCCCATTGTTTTTTTTGTTTTGTTATTGTTGTGAGAGCATAAAAGTCTATGTCTGTGTTTGTAATGGTAGAAGGTGCGTTCGTTACTCTTTTTTTTCCTTGTGCATATTTTAATAAAAAAATCAGGTTTTTTTGTGTACGCTACTGTATAACATAATCATGATAAAAAAATAGTGCATAAAAGACTACGAAAAAAAATCTTGATTATACGCCCCATACTATGCACCAACCCAGCCTGCCGTCAGAATCTTGTCATGCCTGCTACTACTCAGTTAAACAAAAACCGTTGCCAACTAAATTGTTTACTTTGGTCTGGCATTAATATGATGTTTACGTTACGTTACATTATGTTATGGTGTGTATAAGAGAGAGCCTGTCTTTTACATAATTTAACTGTAACGTCATTGCTTTGTTAGACTTTGTTTTTGTGTCAGAGCCTGGCTGTATAGGTGGATAATTGTTATTGTTTTTAATTTACGAGAATTACAACAAAAAAAAAAGAGCTTGATTGGCTTAGGACAGGCACCAACCAGTATGCCTATAACTATTACACAGAAGAAAAATTTTGTGTACGAAACTGCCTCTTTTGGATGTGTGTAAAGATAAATTCAAATCTAACTAGCAAAGACACGAACCAGCAATTTTAACAGAGCTAATGTTAGAGTTAACAGAGCAATGTTATGTGGTTAACAGAAAATACGAAAAATAGTCAAAGAAGAAATCACCCAAATATACGATATCAGGGAGTTGCTGCAGATATCTGCCTATATAAAAATTGTAGCCTAAGGTGTCCCTAATAAAATCCAATAAGTGGTATATCCCTAATAAAATTGGAACTTGAGTTATTGGGCTTCAAATATTCCCTATGTTAACAGTGTCTGGGTAGGATGACGGATGATGGATATTGTGGAAAAATGGGACTTGCTGCACATATCCCACTATACACAAATTGTAGCCTAAGGTGTTGTCCCTAATAAAACCCAATAAGTGGTGTATCCAAATAATTTTGGAACTTGAGATATCGGGCTTCTTTTCGGTTGAAGCTCATTTTCATTTTGGTGGGTACTTTAATAAACAAAATGGACCGTATTTGGGGCTCAGAGAACCCACACGTGGTCTTACAGAAGCCAATGCTTTCATTACAAGTGACTGTTTGATGCGGCTTGAGGTCGGCGCAATCATTACGCTCAATGGAGACAACTATCGCATCATGATAATCGATTATTTTATACCCTCTCTACATGGTATTGATGTGAACGATGTTTGATCTCAACAAAATGATGCAACTTGCCATAAATCTCTTGTCATAATCGATTTATTTTGTCAGTCGTTTGATAGCCGCTTAATTAGACGAAATGATGATATCAATTGGCCGCCAAGAAGCTGCGATTTGAAATCGTTGGACTACTTTCTGTAAGGCGCCGTTAAAGGAAAGTGTTATGCCGACAAACCAAAGACAGTTGAGCATTTGAACAGTTCAGGACACGATAGTTGAGCCATTGTATAGGTACAACCTATACACACATACATACATAATTGGCCATTACAAGCCTTCAGTCAAGATTATGGCCTAGCTTCTCACACCACTCATGTTGTGTGCCTTAATTTTATACTTGAGTGGCCAGGGACCTACAGTTTAACGTCGACTCCGAACGACAGATTTTGAGAAACTTTTTCATGGCACGTCTATATATACTCTCAGAGTTTTTACTAGAAATCTGCTGAGATGAAGTCGCCTAGGTAATATTTTTTCATATTGCGTTTTGATGTCTGACCGGGGATTTGAACCGTGGCCTTACGTCTAATAAGCCAACATACTGCCTACTAGAATACGGCGACTTTACGTGCAGCCCCATACACTCGAGACACGAAATTGCACGAAGATTGGTCCAATCGAATTAGGTCCTCTAAGGCCAGCCACGGCAGCCATATGAATCGAATAATATTTCATTTCTAACCGGAACAATTGTACTTTAATTGTACTTTTTGAGAAGGTTTTCATGGCAATTTTTATGTTCTCTCGAGAGTTTTTGCCAGAAACCTGCTGAGAGGAAGTCGCCTAAGAAATAATTTTTCATACATAGTTTGGTTGGAGATGTCTGACCCGGGCGTTTGAACCGTGGTCTCACGTTTAATAAGACAACATACATACATACATACATACATAATTGGCCATTACAACCCTTCAGTCAGGATTACGGCCTAGCTTCTCACACCACTCATGTTGTGTGTGTTAATTTTATGCATGAGTGGCGGGACCTACAGTTTAACGTCGACTCTGAACGACAGATTTTGAGAAACTTTTTTATGGCAGGTTTATTTACTCTTAGAGTTTTGGCCAGAAATCTGCTGAGAGAGGCCGTTTTGATGTCTGGCATGGGGCTCGAACCCGGGCTTTACGTCTAATAAGCGAACACACTACCTACAACGGCGACTTCATGTCAAATCTGTTATTCGCATTATAATTGTAAACAAACACTTTATTTTTACAGAGAGAGAGAGAGGATTTTTTCAGTGTAATTATTGTTCAATAGCAATAATAAGGCAACACACTACCTACTAGACTACGGCGACTTCATATTAAATCTAAAATGCTCATAATAATTGTAAAAACCATGAGAACGAAGGTCTGTCCTATTTATTTACACAGATAGAGAGAGAGAGAGAGAGAGAGGATTTTTTTCAGTGTATTACTCTGAAGCTAAGGTATTAGCTTTGCTGTGTTATATTCACACAGGCTTGTTGTTTTCTTATTTAATTATTCGGCTGTTAAAGAAATTAGCATTTTAATAGGAATTCCAAAAACGATGTACAAAAGGCAGAACAGGAAAAAAATTTTTTTTTTATTTAAAGCTTGAAACACAAGGGTGTGATGCAGTTTATGTGTGATAGCTCGGGATGATTTTATGAACCAAAAAAAAACAAAAACAAAAAATTAATTGCTTTTATAAAATCTTTTAAAATCCTCTCCTCTAACCTAAAACCAGAACCAAAAAAATTAAAATAATTCAACCCTTTTTGCAGCAGACAAATGAAAAACCAAATCAAGTATCATAATCAAGTTTAATGAACACGTATTAAAAATGTAAAAAAGAAAATGGTAAAGGGAAAAGATTTTGATGAGGACTTACTCAAAAATGACACAATTTTCAACCCCTAAGGGATGAAATGTTGTACAGGCAGGCTCCCAATAGTTTTAAACGTGATATTTTCCTTTGACTTTCTTTTTTAGTTACTACGTACCCGTAAGAAAAAAAACGAGAGCTCTCCTAAAAGCCAGCTGGAAATACTTTTCTTTTGCTCTCATTAAGAAGGTTTGACAGATATTGTAAAGCGATGTACGAAGTGAGGTCTTGTTGAACCATACCGCACTCCATTAAATACATTTAAGTCACAAGTTATTTCACAAGGCATATCACATGTGTGTGAAAATAAATTTAAATTTAACTAGCAAAGACAAGAACCAAAATTTTTAACAGAGCTAATGTTAGAGTTAACAGAGCAATGTTAAGTGGTTAACAGAAAATACGAAAAATAGTCAAGGAAGAAATCACCCAAATATACGATATTAGGGACTTGCTGCAGATATCTGACTATATACAAATTGTAGCCTAAGGTGTCCCTAATAAAACCCAATAATTGGTATATCCCAAATAATTTTGGAACTGGAGATATTGGGCTTCAAATATAGTGCAGGTAGGTAGTGTGTTCTCTTATTAGATGTAAAGCCCGGTTCGAGCCACAGGCCAGACATCAAAACGAAATATGACACAAAAAAAAATATTTCTTCAGCGACTTCCTCTCAGCAGATTTCTGGCAAAAACTCTGAGAGTACATATGCCCGCCATGAAAAAGTTTCTCAAAAATCTGGCGTTCGGAGTCGACGTTAAAGTGTGGGTCCCGCCACTCAAGCATAAAATTAAGGCACACAACATGAGTGGTGTGAGAAGCTAGGCCGTAATTCTGAGTGATGGGTTGCAATGACCAATTATGTATGTACGTATGTGTGTATACTTTTCATCCTTGGTAAATGAGGAATTTTGTTCGATTGTCAGACCCACTTGGCCCGTGATGACTAGAAGACGCACCAACCAACCACCTTCTCGAACTTGATTGAAATGTCACCACAATCACAACAGCCATGCTTACAAGTCATCGCCAATTTCACTTTCATGAGAACACACGTGGAAGGACTGCAGCTACCATCAAACGACTTTTCAAATTCGAATTTGTTATCACACTCATATATATTATTCGCGCATCATTTTAAATATGAAACCTAGTCACACCTTATCTCAGTAATAAAAAAGACCATTTAAAAACCATCCACCTAACTTGACTTAACCTTAAAAAAAATTTGTATACAATACCGTTCGATAGAGATAGTAGTAGTAGTAGAGATAGTAGTAGTAGTAGAGATAGTAGTAGTAGTACTAGAGATAGTAGTAGTAGAGATAGTAGTAGTAGTAGAGATAGTAGTAGTAGTAGAGATATTATGTGTTGGTGGTTCTTATCCACGAGATTATTAGAGTTATAAACCACTGATTGCAAAATATTAAAATTTTTTTCATATATCTGTAGAGTAGTGCGGTAGTCGCCTATGACCGATTGTGATTCTGTTGCTTATTTTTCTTGTAATGATTCTCTTGACTGACAAAACATTTCCTTATTGGAACAACGGTAACGAGACACAATAGCAGCAACAACAAAAGTGAGAAAACTAAATATTTTAATTCAATATAAAGTTGGCAATTCCTGCGGTCGTTATCATCACATACAGATGCCCTTATGGGCGAGTATGTATGGTTGTGTTTAGTCCCCATGATCATAACCATATTCTGTTTAATAACCTTTTGGCAGCATAATATACATGTCTGCAGTGGCAGAAAAAAAGAAGAAGGGCAGGGCAAATTAAAAAGAAAAGAAATTCGCTAAACCAGCTAGAGCCAGCCCAACAATGGCTTGGAAAATCTAAAATGAAAAACTAAGTTGAGAAAAAAAGAAAACAGCGATGGAAAAAAGAAAACAAATCTGAAAAGTATGGAGATTTGTATTTTTCTAATTGAAAACCCAAGGGTTTGGAATGTCTGAGGCATTTGAAGCATTTCATCAAATGCTGCGAATACAACTCTCTTAGACATCATCATTGTTGTTCAACATTATGGAGACGATGTTTTGTTGCTGGTACTTCAGTTATTGACAATGACGATGATGATGATAATAAAGACGATGATGACGATTATGATGATGACGTTATGAACTTTACAGCCACAAAATGAACTCTTCAATAGAATGCAAAATCAACCATCGAAACAATGCCAGCGACAGCGACATCGACAGCTACAACTGGAACTTTATCAATAGAAGCACAAGAAAAAAAAGGGAAAACATGCCACGAATTGTGGCAAGGGAAGGAAAATGTAAATTTTTGCCTAAGCCAAGAGCAGCCAAAGCATTATAGGAAGAGAAAGACAGAGAGAGAGACAGGGGAACTTCAACATGAAATAATCTTATTACCATGCCATTGGCAAGCGAACAAACATTAAAACAGAGACAGAAGCACAGGGGCAGAGACAGATAAATGTTTAGACTGATGATGGATGTTTATCTGGCGAGTTGGATGAACGACCATATACATAGGCAGACAGTCATAGATAAGGGCTTAAGGGAAGGATAATCTCTTAAAATAACTCACATATTTAAGCGACATAAACAAATACAATGTGAAGGCATATGTATACATGGATGGGTTAAGAAATAAATTACACTGGAATATACAACAATTTGTATATGTGTGTGTGTTTGCTTTAAATATTAACAACAATTGTAATATATTGTACACACAAAATATTCCCCTCATACATATGCAGACTTTCTACAGAGTGATCAAGAATTTTTCATATATTTAACAAGCACCCCTTAGTCAGGATTACAACCTGACTTCTTACACCATCCATGTTGAGTGTATTTATTTTATTCACGAGTAGAGGGGCATACCCCTCTTCCGTACAAAATGCCTTAAATATCCTGTCTTGCGATTAGAGGATAATCCATGAGTGCCAACCCCCAGGATATCCTGCACGCAATGTTTCTTGCCCTAACACTTTTTTGAATTTTTCTGTTAAATGTATCACGCCGAAGTTGAAACTGAAGCTTAAGGAGTCACGGAGCCCGGTACTTTGGGATTAGATGCGACAGCATCATGTTTTTTATTTAAAAATGAAAATTATGAGGCCTAAGCTGGGAAGGTATGGTGTGTTAGGTCTCATGTTCTGCATGTGATAGGCATCGCGACGTTGGAACACCAGGTCTCACCTCACTGGCCTAAATAAGCTTAAATGCGTCAATTGTGCGTCGGAACTGGGACACTGTCAGATTGATTATAGCAGCGCATTACGTTAAGGAGAATCGATCTGGGATGATCGAATGGAATATGTAAGGGTTCTTCTGAACCGAGGTAGGATTTATGAGGTAAGAATACCACTCAAGAGAAGATTGAGCTGTGGAATCTGTTTTTCGAAGCTACACGATGTCTATCTTTGCTTACTGACTTAATTGGTCATTACATGCCTTCCGACAGGAGTGCGACATAGTTGCTCACACCACCAGAAATCTGCTGAGAGGAAGTCGCCGAAGAAATATTTTTTTCATATTTCGTTTTGATGTCTGGCTTGGGGCTCGAATATATTTCGTTTAATATAAGATGTTTGAAATGGGGTTTGAACCACGGCCTCACGTCTAATAAGTTAACACACTACCCAATGGACTGCCTACTTTACTAAAGACTCTGAAGCTGGTATTTATTTAGAAGACCTGGATCTCTTCAGATTGCCCTATAAGGGCTACAGGACGTTTATAGCGCTGATATGGCCTCAGGGATGATACATACAGTCAAAGAAAAAAGTCTACATGCGTTGACTTTTTCCCCACTGATACACGGGTGTCTGTCTGTTTTTCTTTGCCATATGTGGATAGCTTTACAGTGGTCAGTACTCTTAATTCCAAGTTACTCAGATCGAAGTGACTTCTCAGCTGCATCACTGTCATACATTGGCCGTCGAACTGATGTAGGTCCCAAGTTATACGGTGTCCCGAATTTTGATGATGAGTGTGCTACTAGAAGCATCTACGCTGGCGGACATATATCACCATTTATTGGTGCCGTCTTACTTGGTAAATGGATGTGCATTAAACCAAATGGAACTGAAGCGAACCGAACGTTTTGCACGCTCTAATCTTTTCTTTCAATAGAAAGGTTGAGGAATCTCTCCTGTCTATGGGAATGTTCGAGTTATAGCGCTCGCCGTTTGACAATGATCTGGCAAAAATCGTTCTCAAAGTAGTAGTAGAGATAGTAGTAGTAGTAGTAGTAGAGATAGTAGTAGTAGTAGTAGTAGTAGAGATAGTAGTAGTAGTAGTAGAGATAGTAGTAGTAGTAGTAGTAGAGATAGTAGTAGTAGTAGTAGTAGAGATAGTAGTAGTAGTAGAGATAGTATTAGTAGTAGAGATAGTAGTAGTAGTAGAGATAGTAGTAGTAGTAGAGATAGTAGTAGTAGTAGAATCTCAAAATCCACACCAAACAGTGAGTTTTTCGGTTTGCATTGGATGCTCTTGTTGGATATCATGTGGTTTGGTATCCTTCCAAATTCGACAATTTAGTTTGGTACACGTACCCGTTCATCCAGAAATGGGCATCATTGAGGACTAAAAATGAGTTTTTGATAAAAATTTTAGGTTAGTTCCCAACTGCTCCAGGGCTTATTTAACGAACGACGATGTTGTCTATGGTTGTCCATGGTGATTTTGCAAAACAAACTGAGTAAATGTCAGAAAGAATTTGACAGATGTATGGTCAAATAGGATGGTTGTTATCAACTGGTTCGGGTTAGGAAGTCCTAAATGGCAGACACCATATTTAATAATGAATTCCCTTTTTGTGCTTGAACAAAATATTGAAATTCCTTTAAAATTCCTTATAACTTATATCGTACTTATTAAATTCCTTTTGACTGGTTGCGAACAATACAGCACTACCTAGTTTCCCAAGAAAACAAACCGCCTGTGAAGTATTTTGACAAATCCATACAATAAGCATTTTTAAATAGAATACCTTTCAAACAGCAACAAGGCACACCACAGATCAAACCGTTTCGTTCTAAGAACTAAGACAGCCTCCAGGTATTTGCCTCGACATCAGTGCACTGTACCAGCAAGCAAGCAGACATTTTTCTAGTCAAACATGAAAATTACCATGAAATACAACAAAATTTTAAATCCTACCATTTAAGACCGGCCCTTATTTTGTCACGACTACCACTTTAAAACGAAATATCATTGACATCTAAAATTTAATTTAAAAACTAAACTGTACGAATAATATTATTACACACTATCAACAAGCCGACAAACTGAGAAAAAAAGAGTCAAATCGAAATAACGATTATAACGACAGACGCAACAAATATGATTTTAATTTTAATGCTTACAACAACAACAAAAACAACAACAGCAACAAAAACAACAGCAAATTGTAAATTGAAGAAACAAAGTTACCATATATATGTATGTACGTACGCATTGAACAAAGAAGAGAAAGAGAAAAGGAAAGGGGGCAAAAACAATTCACAAGTCTTTGCATTCACAGGCAAATAAATAAACAGAGAAGTCGAATGCACAAATGCTTAAAGAAATAATGTGTGTGATCAGTTGTTGGTGTGCATTAGGGTGGTATTCATTGTGCTAACAAGGCAATGCTCTTAAGAGATTTGAATGCTATCAAATTTAATTAAAAGAAAATGTTGGTGGAAGTTTAAATTGAAAAAATGCAAGTCATCGACATGAAAATGCAAGTCATCGACCAAAAAAATGCAAGTTATTGACCAAAAGATGCAACTCATTAACCAAGAAATGCAAGTCATCTACCAAGATACAATACAAGTCATCGTCCAAAAAATTCAAGTCTTCGTTAAAAATGCGCAAGTGGTCGTCCACAAAAAATTCAAGTCATCTAACAAAATAATGTAAGTCATCGTCCCAAAATTCAAGTCATCGACCAAAAAATGCAAGTCATCGACCTCAAAAAATTAGAGTCATCGTTCAAAAAAAAATGCAAGTCATCATACAAAAAATGCAAGTCATCGACCAAAAAATTCAAGTCATCATCCAAAAAACGCAAGTCTTCGTTGAAAACAATGCAAGTCATCTACCAAAAAATTCAAGTCATCGACCTAAAACATTAGAGTCTTCGTCCAAAAAAATTCAAGACATCTACCAAGATAATGCAAGTCATCGTCCAATAAATCAAGTTATCGACCAAAAAATGCAAGTCATCGACCTAAAAAATTAGAGTCGTCGTCCCAAAAAAAAATGTAAGTCATCTGCCAAAAAACAGTCATTGACCTAAAAAATGCAAGTCATCGTCCAAAAATTCAAGTCATCTACCAACAAAATGTATGTCGTCGACCTAAAAAAATTATATTCATCATCCAAAAAATGCAAGTCATCATCCAAAAAAATGAAAGTCATCGACAAAATACAAGTCATCGCCCACAAAAAATGCAAGTCATCGACCTAGAAAATTATAGTCATCGTTCAAAAAAATGCATGTCATCATACAAAAAATGCAAGTCATCGACCAAAAAAATACAAGTCATCATCCAAAAAAACGCAATTCTTCGTCCAAAAAAATTCAAGTCATCTACCAAAAAAAAAAATGCAAGTCATCGACCTAAAAAATTAAAGTCATTGACCTAAAAATGCAAGTCATCATCCAAAAAAAATCCAAGTCATCTACCAAAGAAATGCAACATGTGAAAAATGCGACATTTTGTTGGATCTACAATATATGTATATAAATGTATATGTATAATATAGAATTATTAAAATTTTTGAGTTCATTTTACCAGAATTTCATTTTTAATTCAATTTTTCCTCATATAAAAAAAAGTTAGCTTCGTTGCCTATATCTTCGGTCCCAAGTAAAGCTCGAACCTAAGGAAAACTATTTTGGAATACTAGAGACTATGGCTGTCCAGCTTACAAGGTCCATTTTCTCCTACAAGTCCATTTTTATCCGAATTTGACCGATTTATATAGAGCATTCTCTTTTTTTCTTGCTAATTTCACAAAAAGTTAAATTTGTGGCCTATATCTCTGGTACCAAGTAAAGCTCGACCGTAAGGTAACTTGTTTTGAAATCCTTGATGTCATGGTTATACAGCCCACTAGGTCTATTTTCCCCATAATCTATTTTTGATTCGATTTATATAGTAGATTTGAAGAAAACAATTATCTTCATCGGCTATATCTCCTGAATCAAAATAAACTTCAGATACTTTACCTTCATAGATGAGGATAGCTGGATGCCGTTGAAGATCGGCAAGTGGAAGTTGAGTATTTTGTGGTGTCTGGTGTGAAGTACAAATTCTGTTTTGCAATCTAAAAGCGCATGGGAGTTCAATAGCTTAAAGGGTTTAAAAATTCTTCTTAATATTGAGAAAGGCCGGAGGCAGAATGGAATTTTCAATGTAGTTTTTAGTATAGAGACTGTAGTGCGTCCTCAGCCACAGACCTGGCTCATCCTAAAAGCATGTTGAGACTAAATGGGCAATTTGATTTTGGAGGTTATCCTCAGTTGTTTCCTCCTTATGAGGCACCCTAATATTTATGTGCACAAAACTACAAGAAGAATTTGATCATTTGGTTTTATCTTAAGTATGTAAACTATAATGATGTATAAACAAAACGAATGTTGAGCTAAGGAGGGTAAGGAGGAAGGAAGCATGTCAGAGGGTAGTAAAATGTTGAAACAAATTTGTTCTTTGTTTCTCGTACGTACTATTACGTCTTTGTGCAATGAGTAATAATGATTTATCCATACGTCTCAGTTATGCAAAGACACGGTGATCTCCAGCTGGCGCATAGCATTTTTGGAATAGTTACTCTGCTACCTACAGGCTGTCTACTTAGGGACACTCGCTGTAGATTTTGTCAGCCAAGTAAAGAAATGAAACGTCACTTCTCGGGCAGAGTTTATTATGTAGGTTTGCATCGAATTAGAGTTGTTATCGATATTTAAGGAATTTTGCAAATTTCTCCTTTTATTTGACTATTAAGTTCTGCACTTCGGATACGATCCCTTCAAGCGCCTGGTTAAACTAATTTTTGGCATGTGTTGTGTTCTTCGTATGAAATTGTTGCAAGTGCATGCACGTACATATGTCCATACATATGTATGTACAAATTAAAGTTTTCAAATAATTTTGTTGCACATACCATTTTAGTTTTCATAAGATATGAAGCATATTGCACGTTGTACGTACGTACATCATGTAAGAATATCGAATTGCATGTATGAAATGCAAAATATTTTTTTGTCTAGAATTCATAAGGCTTGTCGATGCATCATGTTCAACAAATTCTGTGTAGAACACATGGAGGAATGCTCAGCTTATTATTATTAAAATGGAAATAGAAATTGTTTTAATATTCTCTCGTAAGTTTTTTTTTTGATATTTATTTCGAATTATTCAAGGATTATTTTGTATAAAGAAAACGAAGAAAAAAAAAATGATTAATTGGGTCAAGTCATAGCGGATGCTTTCGCTAGGTTATCGGATCTCCACAGCCTTAGTTTTTATATCCATTATTTGAGATAGAAGCTAGGTAAGGTTCGCTTTCTGAAGGCGATTTAATAGTTGGTCCTGACCCTCCAATCTGCCACCTCTACGGCCTTGTCAATGGATGGGCCAGGGGGGAAGAGCAGGGGCGTTGGGGGAACGGACGAGTTGTTAGGTTTCTAGATGTCTATGGCCTGCTATAAACAGTCTAAGAACAGGTTGGCTGCTAGGCTTGGATAAGGCCAATTTAAGGTTAGTTATCGGATTTATCATAGGGCACTGCGAGATTAGGTCGCTGACGGGCATATGGAACAGATCCCAACCGGAATATTCAGGGTACGTTGCGATGAGCAGGAGTTGGAGACGGTCAAACACCTCCTCTGTAACTGCCCAGCTCTTGGTGTTTTGAGAGGTTGAGGACCCTTGGCAGGGTCTTCTTGGCGGGTTTGAATTCTGTATCGAGAGCCGACATCAAGGCTCTTCACAGATTCATTAGTAACTTGAGCTGGTTGAGAGGTGCTAGTGCTTTTGGTTTTGTTTGGTCTGTGTAATTCCCATTCTCCCCTTGCTCTCCTTTTTCCTATTCCCTCTATTATCCTTCCTTTTCTTTTAAGGACGTTATGTACAATGGGTCAATTGGACCTCCGGGTACTGTACTTGTCTTAAGTGACAAGTACACGTCATTTAACCTAACCTAATCTAAGCCATGCTTATTATTTTAAAGCGGAGTCAAATTGTAGGGCTAGGTAGATCATATAGTGTGAGCAATTACAATAAACGTAGCTTTAAAGCAGGTTCTAATTTGTAGTAATCTTTCCATACAAACTTTCTTTTTATTACTATTTCATAACTTCAAATCAGTTAATCGCTCGGGAAGCATGTAAACTCTTCCATGGGTTTCTGTTTTCTTGATATTACTTTTAATTTCGCAACATTCAGTCCTTTTAATGCTGTTTCGAAAACAGAATAATTTTTTTTTAGAAAAGAGGGAGAAAAACCACACAACGACAATAAAAGAAAGCATGCATAACAACAACAAATCAACAGTAATAATCTCGAAGTTGCCAAAACTAAAATAAATCAACCGTATAGAGAGAAAGGCTATGTTGCTAGTAGTTTGCAGCAAAATAATGTGACGTAAAGATACTGTCAAGGGCATTAAAAAGTGAGCGGTCAGAAATCTCTGTCACTTTATGACAAGAGAAGGGCACTGCCAAAAGAGATGAAAGACAGTCTCTTATTTATCCTTCTCGGCCCCACAGTTCCTATAGAAGTCATTTCCCAGAATGCCAAGTCTTTCGGAATGCCTACCTTCAAAGATAGTAGAAAGTGAGGGGGTCACAAACCTTCGTCACTTTATGACATGAGCAAAGCACTGACACATGAGATGAAAGATATAGAATAATATTCTTCCTCCTAAAACCCACAGTTCTTGCAGAAAACATTTTCCGGAATACCAAGCCTTTAGGCTTTTGAGGATCGCTATTAAGCGATAAATAGCCATGCTATTGAAGGATAGAAGTGAGTCGATTCTCTTCTTCTAAACCATACGTGTTTAAAAGATTCTAGCAATGTTTCACTTACCCGCTTGCTGCTCTCTTGCCCTTCCGTAAAATGAGTGCATAATGCCCTAGGACATGAGCGGAGATTTGCAAGCTCTATATCGACTCTAGCCTGCCGACCAGCAATACAATTTCCGACGATAATATTGCCTTTTGCTAGTCGCCGTAGTCTAGAGATAGTGTGTTGGCTTATTAGACATGAGACCACGAGTCAAATCCCTTTTATGACATCAGAAACAAAACGGAATATGAAGAAAATATTTCTTCGGCGACTTCCTCTCAGCAGATTTCTGGTAAAAACTCTAGGCGTAAAGAAAAATATTGCGTGAAAAGCTTTCCAAGGATCTCTAATTTCGAATCGACTTTAAACTGTCAGGGTCCCGCCACTTGTGTATAAAAATATATCTTACAGCATGGGTGGTGTGAGAAGCTAGGTTGTAATCCTGACTAAAGGATTGTGAGAATTAATTGTATATGTACTTATGTAGGTCTGTGTGAGTAACACGACTCTAGGCAGCTGATCAGCAAAACAATTTTTTAAACCAATAAGTGGTATATTCGCAGCAAGTTCCATTTTTCAACAGTATCCATCAACCGTCATCCTACCCAGACACTGTTAACAAAGGGAATATTTTTTTTTTTTTGGCGTGTGAGGTAGGGTTCAAAATGCTTTCGCACTTACAGTGACCGTCGTCAGCTGCGTCGAGTGGTGCTTCCATTAAACTCCCTTCCGGGACGGCTATCTGTATTACTTCGGGAAGGGCCCAGAACGACGTTCTGTAAAGTACCGTTATCTACTCTCCCACATCTGGGTACGCCATATTTGAAGCCAGCCTCAAGCTATTGGCTCGCCTTCTAGTGTATCAAAAAAATTGTAGCACTGTGTCAAGGTCGACCTTCTTCCTGCGGAGTACACGCTCAACGTATTTCCTCACAGCGCTCCATTTCGCCTCGCACTCGAGCATATTCTTCTCGTCTTGCCATTTGATGCAATGGAAGAATGTATGTTCAGCATCGTCATTTATTTCCTCGCAATAAATGCAACCAAAGTCGATCACCTTGCCCATGCGGTGTAAATATTGCCGGAAATAACCGTGACCCGAAAGAAACTGTGTCAGGAAGTAGTTAGTTTCCCCAAAATTTCTCTCAATCCATGCTTCTTTAGATGGAATAAGTCTAGCAGTTCATCTTCCACTTGTTTCGTCGCTCCATCTGCTTTGCCATCGCCGTATTTGGTGCGGAATATTTGAAGCCCGATATCTCAAGTTCCCAAATTTTTCGGGATATACCACTTATTGGGTTTAATTGGGGACACCTTAGGCTACAATTTATTTATAGTGTGATATCTGCAGCAGGACCCATTTTACCACAATATCGATCATCCTACCCTTGACTATTTTCTGTTAGCCACATAATATTGCTCTGTTACGTTTAACATTTGCTCTGTTAAAATTTTTGGTTTGTGTCTTTGCTAGTTAAATTTGAATTTATCTTCATAGACATGTTTCTCTTCATACCTATATGAGCCTAGGGTTGAACGTAGTAGAGAATTGCTGAAGCATTGTACCGTTATAACAGTTTTTTTAATTTAAACCATAACAGCTTTAAAAATAAGGCTTTTAAAGCCACATTGGTTTTTGCATTCTCAGCTCAACATTGACCAACTTTTGTTAGAAATTTTGATACAAAAAAAAATGTGAATGAAATGAAATAGAAAATGTTTTTTTACAATCAAAATCCTTGATCATATATCAAGGATAACAGACAATACAATGGTATTAACAAAGAAAAAACCAAACACACACACACCGAAGTATTGAAATATTTCGGTAGAAAAACCCCCAAAAAAAACGTAAATCAAACAAAGCTATTCGAATTAATGCACCAACAACAACAACAAAAACAATAACAAAAGAAAATAATCACAAAATTCGTAGAAAAGAAAAGGATTTTAATCGAAGAAAAGCAGGATAACAGAGAACTATTCATACATGCTTAGGGTAGAAACGCTATTCTGGTAAGAGAACAGAAATAGAAAAACAAGCTGACTGCCTGCTACAATTTAAATAAATAAATACAAACGGAAAAAGGATGCTATGGCAACACATACAACCCAAAACAGAGAGAAAAAAATACGGACACCCAGCAACCAAAATTAAAAGCACCAGGAAAAGAAACAAGAAAAGGGAGGAAGAAACAAAAAATACACAGAATGAAATTGGTTTTACAACCATAAAGACAGAGGAGGAAAAACGAAACTAAATAACCAACTGTGTCAAAGTGTGGTCGTATTGGCTTGGTCTGGTACCCCCCCATCTAACTCTTTTTTATATCTCCTATCTCTGCTGATGTAAAGAATCCACCACACACCATCACCACCACTACCACCACCACTACCACCACCACAAAAAGAAAAACAAGAAAAATGTTGAAATAAAATTAAACATTTACAGGATAAAAGAGGAGTTTAGAACACAACTTTTTCTTCTCTTACTAGGCCACAAACATCTGCTCAAGAATGAACAGCAGCTACCGCAACATTAAATAGGTACACAGAGCTTCTAGCCTAGCCTAGCCCAGCCTAGCAGGCAAGGAAGGCAGTAAGAAAAAAGCAAACTGGACTGACTGTCAGTAAAACAACAGTGTATGTGTGTGCAAAATACTGTGATAAGAGAGAATTATGGCTCTCTACTCTACTTTACTTTAATAAACTGAAACATAAATTTCATATGAATTTTGCATAATAATACGAGGATTGTTAGGAAATTATTTGTTGGAAATGAAATGAAATTCTAACCTTTTTCCTTTTAAATACGTTTAAAATATGATTGATCGTAGATTGTAAATAAAATAAATCTGTGTTTAGTTTTAATCATGCTATAAACAGTGTACCACTGTTCACAACTTGATGTAAACAACAACAATTGCTTTTCTTTGCTATTCCTCTGTTTACATCCTTTGTATAAACAATAACAATTACTAGACAATTGTTTGACAGATTTTTCTCACGGAGATCTTCAAACCACGATTACGCTCTTCAAACACACTGCGTCTTCACACAAGACTGACTCAACTTTTGTTTGAGTTTTAAGATCTTAGCTCGGCTGCCTGGGAGACTGATGACAGATCGAACTTACATAGGTTGGTAGGTTGAAGCGTAGGAGACCAACAATATCGGCATAAATTTATGCCAACGGGTTGTTGGTTTGTCAACAACCTGGGTAAATGAGGAATCTTGCCTTACTGCCAGATTCACTTGGCCCACGATGGATAGATGTTCCACCGAACAACTACTCAAACTTGGAGGCAATGTCATCTAGATCACAGTGGCCATGCTTAAAGGTCATTACGTTGTGGGAAGGAACATGGAAAGACTGCAGGTACCATCAAACGACTTTTACCATGTTTGTGCGACTGCTGAAGAAGAGGAAACTGTTATCCACTTTATCTTTGTCAATGCTTATCTCTTGAGAAGTGCAGATTTACGTTATTTGGTTAGTCATTTCCTATCAGTTTAACTGGGTTATCATTAATTGATATCAGAGATATCGCCTCGTTTATTAAACTTTTAGGCTAGGCTCCCAGTATAGCGTAGCCGGGCTTTTAATGTACAGTCCTTACATTGACCAACTTCCTCGATGAGTTCGGTGGAATTCGGTCAGTACAGGATTTGGGCTTACTTATGGTGTCACAAGGGGCAGCTCAAGTGTGCTTTGGTAATCAAACATAATCTAACCTAACCTAATATTTTTAAGAGGCTTCAAGTATTGTCTCCAGGAAGTCTGTATCCTATTCACAATTCCTTAACTTCTTATCATCCCTTTCCTACTTCCTCTCCTTTTTTCTAGCCCCTCTATTATCCTCTCATCTTATGGACGTTTGCACAATGGGTCAACTTGACCTCCGGGTACTGTACTTGTCTCATTTGACTACTACACGTCCTCTAACCCAAACGTTCGCTTCAATGAAAGAAGTTTATTATCCGGTATTGTATACGTCATAAATATTTGGCATCTCGAGCTTGCAAAATGTTCAATTGCTTCAATGTCCTCTTCGTATGGCATGAATTCATTATTACCCTATCACGCCTGGTAAGGCCAACCTTCTCTAAATATAGGGTGTTTTTTATAGAGGTATAGAACTTTAAGTTGCAATAAAACAACGATGGATTATTCGATTGACATGAATTTTATTTATCCGAAAGATAATCTTGTGGCATTACATTTTAAATATGATTTCTGGCATATGACCGCCACGGCTGGCGCGGATGTAGTCCAATCTGGACGTCCAATTTTCGATGACTTTTTCCAACATTTGTGGCCGTATATCGGCAATAAGACGGCGAATGTTGTCTTCAAATGGTCAAGCGTATGCGGCTTTACCGCATAGACCAATGACTTTACATAGCCCCACATAAAATAGTCTAGCGGTGTTAAATCACAAGATCTTGGAGGCCAATTCACAGGTCCAAAACGTGAAATTAGGCGGTCACCAAACGTGTCTTTCAATAAATCGAAATAAAATTGCACTAGTCTATTCATGATGAATTGCCAAACCAAACTGAGAATAAATCACTTGACAGCTGTTAAATCGGTCGCCATCTTGAAAAGTAATGCCAACTTAAAGTTCTATACCTCTATACAAAAACACCCTTTACCAGGCAAGCGCTTTTTCGCTATCAAAATTTGTCATACACATATAATTTGTATGGAAATAACGCGTCCGCCACGTAGCGGCAACAGTTTGCAATAGGAAAACTCGATTTTGACAGCGCGTTTAATAGTGAAGTTGGTTGCAAAAGGCAACAAATGTAAACAAAGAAAATGGACATCAATTTCCCGCCCTTATTTAGGTATGGCCACATAGCGTTAAAACGATTGAAAACGGTATGCTTGAAACTTTTATTTAGGGATAGCAGGAAGGACTGCCATTAATGTATTAAGGATATCGATAGCTTCGTAGATTTTCGGCCATTGAAACGCAAGCCCTGTTGGAAACTGAAACTTCCCAGATTAAATGATTTGGTTATTTCGACTACTCTGTGGACGCTTAAGCTTCCTATAAAAATATTCTGGTGAATTTGAACCGACTGCCCATTGCCTTGGTGGTGAAAAGATCGGTTAAAATCTTGGTTGAATATTATAAGGAAACTGAGATTTTCTCTCTTAAGTTCCAACCTTTTCCTCTTTCGACAATTCATTGATCCTGGTGTTTACTATTTAAATTTAAGTATATCGGGTCAGTGGCACTACTGGCCCTTATACTTAGGTGTTCTCATGAACTGAAGGTGAATTTAAGTATATCGGGTCAGTGGCACTACTGGCCCTTATACTTAGGTGTTCTCATGAACTGAAGGTCTTGACGAACGTACTGGAGGGTTAGCGTGTTGCATTTCAATCATGAGGGATTTCAAATACAAACGCTGAATGAGTCCATAGCGAATGGAAATTGAGGAGATGTTGAACCTTCATTTCATTCAAAATTTCCAAACCTTTGCAAACTTTTAAGGACTGGGCAATGAAGTTAAAGTTAACTTTAAAGTTACCTTTAACTAAACCCAACTTTAACGGCAAGTTGTAATAACGGCCCTTAGAATGATAGATTTTTCAGTATCAGCTGCAGTTATCACAATGGACAAGCCGCGAAGGCATTCCATTGAATCCCGAATATGAGACCAAGCCATGTAATCTAACTTTATTTAAATTCGTAAATTTCCTTCTGAAATTCCTTCTTCTATTCAAACGCTCCTCGCATTTTCACTGCTTTACTTTTAAGTTTTATTCACAATTTTTGCGCCATTTCATAAGAGCTATGATGGTGACGTTGATGATTATAAAATAAAGAATCCCTTCTACACATAGTATATTGCCAAGAATAACTTGATAACTTCGCTAAAACAAATGAACGAATAAATAAACAACTGAACCAAACCATCAAACTAAACCAAACAAGTTCAAAATTAACACTTAAAAGGAAACAAAATCGTTGAACCTTAAACTCACTGACTAAGTGACTCTACTGACTCGTGAGTGAGTGACTGACTGACTCCATGAATGGAGTACAAAGCAAAGAAAATAAAATAATGGAAAAGAAAGAAATAATAATAATAAATATATAAAAGAAAATGAAATAAAATGATATAAAACAAATGAAATAAAAAATATTCGCTGTATTGTATATGTTAGAAGAGGGGAAGCCCGTTCAATTGAAGACCGTTTGATTCAGATAACAGGAATAAAATTTAAAAGAAGTTTACTACAGGATTATTTGGAATACAATAAATAAAAGAATTCAATACATACATATATATATAATGTACATTCGTACATATGTAATTGGCCATAACAACCCTTCAGTCAGGATTACGGTCTAGCTTCTCACACCACTCACGTTGTGCGCTGTAATTTCATACTGGAGTGGCGAGACCTCCAGTTTAACGTCGACTCCGAACGACAAATTTTTTTTGAGAAACTTTTTCATGGCAGCTTTATTTACTCTCAGAGAGTTTTTGCTAGAAATCTGGTGAGAGGAAGTCGCCGAAGAAATATTTTTTTTTTCATATCTCGTTTTGATGTCTGGCCTGAGGCGCGAACCCGTGCTTTACATCTAATAAGCGAACACACTACCTACTAGACTATGGCGACTGCATTAAGAATTCAATACCATTTCAATAGTGAAATATTTTTCGGCTGAAAAGATAGTTTTTTAAACGAAATTCTGAGCAAACACTTGAGCTACTCGATTTGGCATTCAGGAAGATGGTTTATAACTTGGCTAGTCGTAACTCATCAATCATTATTGTGAATTATTAATTTTGAGTTATGGGGTCAATGAACCTTTCTGTAGCTCATCTTTGATTTGTCTTATTTTTGTTGCCCGCAAGATTTTAGATCCCGCCGTTCACTGATAAATTTAACACTCACAACATGGGTAATGTGAGAATCTGGGTTGTAATCCTGACTAAAGGGTTGTAATGATCAATAAAGTGAGTAGGATATGCATATCAAAAGTGAGTTTAAATGTGTCATTTTGACAAACTATGTCTATGGAAATACCTTGCTAAGTGAGTGGAACAGTTGTAGTATAGGATGGCGAATTAGTCCCTGGGATAGATCATGGTTTTAACAACGACTAATCACTAAGCATGTGGATTTTTTCGGTGATTACTCTCCTATTTACGCCAAGATAAATACATGACGGTGACTTATTTTAAGGAATTTAATATGAGGCAGTGATGTGCCATAGTTTGTCGCTGATAGTACTTTTTGTTGCATTGGAAAACATCGGATTGCGCTTGGGCTCAGTGTCATTAATCAAGATTTTCCATATAAGATGAGGAGAGGCATATTGTGGGGGGCTGATATTGGGTCTTTTATTAAGAACTCTTGTTGACTAAAATTTTCTCGTGTGTGAGATATCGACATCGACATTTTTTTATTCGTCTGAAAGTCCTATTGATGCCATTATATGTGGAACTTAACATTGTTAAAATGTACGCCACGGCTTCTCTGACTGGAGCTCATTCAAAATGTCCAATTTTTCATGACTCCGGGACATAAATCGTGCTGAATTTAATCGATGACGTGGATTATGTTGGTCTTGAGGACTGCTGTGGCTTGTGGTTAATTTCTCTACACCAGCGACTTAATAAAACCCACGAAGAAAATGTATATCAGGGCCAAATTGAACGTTGTCCTGGCCACCGATACATTACCTTTCTTTTTTGATCTAATTGAGGCGAAAAAAGTTGCTAATCATTCACCTAGAAGAAGAATAGAAATCGTCGTAGTCTAATAGGTAGTGTGTTGACTTATATCTTCGGTGTCATCCTCTCAGCAGAATTCTGGCAAAAATGTTGAGAGTAAATGAAATTGCCATGAAAAGTTTCTCTGTCATTCGGAGTCAATAAATTCGAATTTGAAAATCCAAGACGCAATCCATAAATTTTAGCAGCGCAACAGTCACATATAAAGTGATATGATATTGAGAAAATTGGCTTTGAAAATATAAATTTTTTTGCTTGAAAATTCTCTGGAAGATCAGTGACCATTTTGGAACATATAAGAAACAGTATACCATACAGATTATATGCAAATGGTAGTCCAGAGCGTCCTCTTTCGAACCGTGGTAGTGGGATAGCTGGAGTAATTTTGAGAGTTGAGACAAATAACAATGATCCAAATAAGAATTATATTTTATTCTAATAGTCTTAAATAATTACAAAGCAGAAGAATAATCTACTATTGCCACTGTTAATAGCAAAGTTTACCCTGTTAGAGGCAAGAAGTGGCGCTGCTAAAAGTGTGGGTTTGCGTCTTTGGTTTTTAAATTCGAATTTATATTCACACACATCGACAACTAACTTGGTGGACACATCTTCAACTGACAGAGCCCTAATTCTATCCATCATATATGTTGCCACGCCTACAACATTCTGTTTGAAAATTCATTTGTACTTTTGTATTTATTCAATTCGATAAAGAAAGTTACTTACTGACTCCTCCTATTTATGCCCAAAAATCTGTATTGCCTGTCCATTATCATAATGTTTGTTGTGTGAAAATGTGAGGTTAAAAACCTTCATCTCTTTATGACAAGAGCAGGGCCCTGCTAATATATTTAAATCTATATTAAGATTACTTATTTTGCAATACTAATTAACTTTTCCTTTTCTTATTACTTTCTTTGCAGGTATTTTACATGATGTAAATCATTCATTCATATTTTGCGTGAGTAAATTTTCAAATTTTAAGGAGACTTAATATGCCTGAGCGCACGGTGTTTGTGTGTGATAATCAAATGATTTTAAGTCGATTGAGTAAGATTTGTTCTCAAAACCGTCTTAGAAATGCGAAATTGTGTTGAATGGGTGGGTAAAGTCTTAGCAATAGACCCGGGAATTACACGCTAATACGATACGGAATGCAGGATCTCTAGGAATCATCAGGTTTGATTGAATTATCCGAAAAAAAATCTTCAAATTCGGTTAATGCATCAAGAAATTATTTTTTTGTGCACTGCGACATGAGGCCTCTGTTCATACCCCAGTTCAGACATCGCCAGCAAAACGAAAAATGAAAAAAAAATTTTTTAGGCGACTTCCCCTCAGCAGTTTTTTTAATTTTTCACAAAACACTCTGAGAATAAATGGAAATTGCCTTGGAAAGTTTCTCACAAATCTGTCATTCGGAGTCGACTTTAAACTGTAGATTCCTTCACTCATTTAGAAAATTAACACACGCAACATATGTAAGGGATGAGACTCATACGGTGTGAGGCTAGGTTGTGATCCTGACTAAAGGGTTGTAATGACTTTATTATAACATTGAAGGCAAATTATGCCTTTCCTACATTTAAAATCTTTGATTCAAAGGCAAGCCCTCTTTCTCCTTTATCACTATGCCTTGTGCCTAAGAAAAACTTGAGGCTCAAGTAGAAAACTTTTCCCCTTACCTAACACTAGCTAGTCAAAGTGTAAAGAAAAGTGATGAGAAAAATAAACTTTAGAAACTTATTATTTGCAATGAACTCAAAACTAAAACATATAATAGAACTGAGAAATAAACTGAAGAACAAATTAAATGATGAACAAGACATAGAAGAAGACGAAGAAGAGGCAAAAGAAAGAAATCATCAAATAACAATGGCCTTGAAGAAGATTTTTGCTGTTGCAAGTGTAAATGAAAACGAGTTGGAAACGACTTGGAAACAAGAGAAAAAAAACTAAGACGTGCAACAGAAATTGATGGGAGAAAATTAAATACAAGGCAATACAAGGGTATAATCATACAATAATATTATATAATAAAGCGAAAAAAGTTAAAAGAAAACAGATAAAAGAGAAGGAAATAAAGATGATTAATACGGTATTTAGGGCACTCTACGATTCAATTTAGTATAGTCTCGAAAAAGATAATCAGCGTGTACAATGGGTCAACTGGACCTCCGGTACTGTACTTGTCTCATTTGGCAGGTACACGTCCTCTAACTTAACCCTCATGTACACAATTAAGCTATTGGAATTCATGCGTCCCATTATCTCTGTTGGGAGCATCAAAATATCTTCCTTTTCCTACTGGTAGCATTATCATACATTCCATTATCCCTGATGGGAGCTTCAGAACATCTTCCTCTCAGCCGATTTGTTGCTGTGCTAGGTTTTGAACTCTGCTACGTAGCCTTGTGCCTTCTTAAGCCTTGGGAATTCCATATCAGCGCCATTCTTGTTATCAGATTCTTGTTTTGTTAGACATGTTGGAGATCTTGTATGAGGGCGGACAAATATTATCCGCTTTGAAATACTCCACGTATTCCTCCTCCCTGTTTTAACAGACTTTGCTCATGATGATCATCCTGATTAGCAGGGTGATGAATAACAGAGGTATACTTGCTTTATTCCAGTTTTTTTATGCGAAAATGGTTGACTGATATTCCCCATGTGAAGAACTGAGGGTTCCACCTATTCGTGCATAACACTGTTGATTCGTACGATTTTCTGGAATTCATATTTTCTTGTCCGGGCTTTCCAATATCGTAGTTCGTCTAACGATAACGAAATCTTTATTGAAATCAGCAAACATTAAGTACAGCGAAGTATGTCATTGTAGAGACCTATTTATTTGGTGATTACAATCCTTTAGTCAGGTTTAAAACCTATAGCTTCTCTCAACACCCATGCTGTGTGTGTTAATTTTGTACATGAATATGCGGGACCTACAGTTTAACGTCGATACTAAGCGACATTATTGAGAAATATTTCGTGGCAATTAACGCTCAGAGTTTACCTCACATTGGGTAACACAATGGGTCATATGGGCCAGCGAGTGAACTTGCTTGTGAACCTAACCTAACTCTCAGAGTTTTTGAGAGAAGGTTGCTGAGAGATAGCAGAGACGTAGTTCGTCTAATGATAACGAAATCTTTCTTGAAATCATTAAATATTAAGTACAGCGGAGTATGCCATTGTAGAGACTTATTTAATGGGTGATTACAACCCTTTAGCCAGGTTTACAACCTATAGCTTCTCTCAACACCCATGCAGTGTATGTTAATTTTGTATATGAATGTGCGAGACCATTACTTTAACGTCGACACCGAGCAACATTTTCGATCATTTCATGGCAATTAACTCTCAGAGTTTACTTCACACTGGGTAGCATAATGGGCCATATGGGCCAGCTAGAAAACTTGCCTGTGAACCTAACCTAACTCACAGAGAGTTTTTGACTGAAGACTGCTGAGAGACAGCAGGGAAAAACCTACAAGGCGAATAGGCAGGTTTCTCGACAAAGCAACACCGATCTGACCAACACTGTACGAATTACCATAGTCTAGTACAGTGGTGCCCAAGCCCTATACACTTCATGCACATTTGTTTTTGCAAATGCGCTTAGCAGTAGGCTGTGTATTTTATATACGTATAGGGCACACTCAGCACGAGAAATACAAAAACACAAACAACTTTGCTTTGTTAGTGTTTTCGTCTTTCTTCGTTGTATACAAAGCAACAACACTTTCGTATACTTTGCTGGTAAACATTGACAACAGCGAGCATCAATGTAGATTTTGTTTTTGTTTTTTCTTTGTTTGTATTAGTTTTCACAACAAAAAATATTTAATAAAAATTTGTTTTTCTTAAAATGTATTGGTGTTTGCACTTCCATAAGGAACTTTTGGGCACCCCTGGTCTAGTAGGTAGTGTTTTGGCTTATTCGAAGAGAGTGTGTGGTTCAAAGCCCAGCTCGAAATGCTAAACAAAATTTGTTTTCTTGGCGACTTTCTCTCATAAGTCTTCTGGTTCTGAACTCTGCTAGGGGACAGTAGAGAAAATTTCATGAGACGACAAGCAGGTTTCCCTCTACAACGGAGCAGCATCGATTAGACCAACACGAAGTATAATAAAAGAACCACAACAATGGACGCCACAGTCTAGTGTTTTGGCTTATTAGACGAGAGTGTATGGTTCAAACCCTAGCATGGAATTCTCTATATGAGGCTACTTCCTGTCATATTGCTTCTGGCAAAAGTTCTGAACTCTGCTGAGGGACAGTAGAGAAAATTTTACGAGACGAACAGGCAGTTTTCCCAACAAAACGCCAAAACAAAGCAGCGTTGATCATGCCAACACTGTACGAATTATAGTAAAAGAACCACTAGAGTGGCCGCTATAGTCTAGTAGGTACTGTTTTGGCGTATTAGACGAGAGTACGTGGTTCAAAACCCAGCTCAGACATCTCGAATAAAACGAAATACGAAAAACAGGGTTTCTTTCGACGACTTACATTACAATCCTTCAGTCAGGATTACGGCCTAGCTTCTCTTTATTTACTCTCAGAGTTTTGCCAGAAATCTGCTGAGAGGAAGTCGCCGAAGAAATACTTTTCTCATGTTTCGTTTTGATGTCTGGCCTGGGGCTCGAACCCGGGCTTTATGTCTAATAAGCGAACACACTACCTACTAGACTACGGCGACTTACTCTCAGTAATCTTCTTGCGAAAACTTTGAGGTTAAATTGCCATGAAAAAAAGTTTCTAAAATCTGGAGTTCGGAGTTAACAGTAGACTGTGGTGCTCCCAACACTCATTGGTAAAAATAACCGCGTACTGATCTGAGTAACTAGGTTGTGATCCTGGATACAGAGTTGTGATATCAAATTAAGTAAGTAGGCATTCCGGTTTGTCGCCATTATCATTCCACTGCGATATTATAAGAAGTCATGAGATGTCATTACTGTGTATGCCTAGGGCATATCAGCTTATAATTGATTTGCAATAACTCGGACGTATCAAACCCTGAAATATTGCCTTTAGCCTGCAAAAAACTATGATTTATTATGCATTTAATCGATTATCGAGCAAATATTCCTTGCCCCATGTATTAAAAGACACGCTCTATTTGATAATTTCTCAATTTTTCATTTCATTTCATTTTTCTTTTGTCGTTTTTCGTGTTTTTTCATGTTTTTTTTTTGGCCAATAATTTATAAAAGTTTCTCATACAATAGCCCGCCCACAAAAGATAATCGAAATAATTGCTCCATTATTTTATATAATTTGTGATTTTTTCTTCCTTCCTTTTCACCCACCTTCTTAAGGCCGTTAATCATGTTTATCGTAGTTGTCAGACAACAAATTGTATCTTGTGTGATACTTTTTAATACTTCTGTTTCATACAATCATTCCAAGGAGTATGACAAATTTTGAACTTTTTGTCGTCCATTTTTTTATTTTCTTTTGTGTTCTTTCATTCTGCAGACTTATCGGTATGCAGTATGTCAGTATTTTGAACACCAACTCCCACCCCAAAATTATTATTAATATTAAGAGTCAGAGTCAGAATATTCAATAAGAGTGTGAAATTGAAAGAAGAAACAAGGAGTAGGAGGAGAAGGATGTATGTTATCGTGTATTTTTAATTAAAATTTTTTAATAGCAATTCTTCCATGTGTGTGAAGATAAACTCTAATTTAAAAATCCAAGACGCAATCCATAAATTTTAGCAGAGCCACATATTGCTTTAACAGAACAAAATTTGCCCTTAACATAGCACTGTTAGCTCTTTAATAGTATCTAGCTCAACAAACCCACTTGTTTAGGAGCTAATTTTAGGAAATACTCTAGGTTCATGAGTACCATACTATATGCAAAGGAAGGTTGCAAGGCCTCTTAATATAATCAGCAACATAGTTTGTCACATATAAAGTGATATGCTATTAAGAAAATTGGCTTTGAAAATATCAATTTTTTGCTTGAGAATGTTCTATAAGATCAGTGGCCATTTTGGAACATACATATAAGAAATAGTACACCGTACAGACTATATGTAAATGGTAGTTCAGAGGCCCACTTTCGAAACGTGGTAGTGGGATAGCTGGAACAATTTTGAGATTTAAGAAAATCTCCGTCCTTCATCCCCCACCAACCATCCTTTACATTTCAATACTTTTGTTCACAAATAACGATCATAATGAGAATTATTTTTTATGCCAATAGTCTGAAATAATTGCAAAGTAGAAGAGTAATATACATACTATTGCCACTGTTAAACAGTTAACAGTGCTCTGTTAATAGCAAAGTTTACGCTATTAGAGGCAAGAAGTGGCGCTGCTGGAAGTGTCGGTTTGTGTCTTCGGTTTTTAAATTCGAATTTATCTTCACACAAATTATTCTTGCAAGTATGCTATGTAGCAATGTCATGTATTAAGAGATTTATTTTATTTGATATTCTGTTTCGTGCATATAAGTCTGGCATGTGTTATGGTAGTATTGCAGAATACCATTTTATGGCTTATACCACCACCATTGTTTATGCGAGTTTACAATGTTCCTTTTCACTTTCACTTTCGCAGTGGAATTGTCTTCAAATCAAAAACAATTCCGTTTAATTTGGATTTCGTTTATGGATTTCGTATAATATACTACATGACCTTATGGTCTTAACAGCTTCGACCTTGTGGTTTGCATTTCGCAGAATATTTATATTAAAATGTAGTCGTAGTAGTCTAGTAGGTAGTGTGTTGGCCTATTAGACATGAGGCCACGGTTCAAAATCTACGTCAAACATCGCCAACAAACCCGAAAAATATTTCTTCTTCGACTTCCTCTCAGCAGTGGTCTTGCAAAAACCGTAAGAGTCAATAAAATTGCCATGAGAAAGTTTTTCAAAAAACAGCCGCTCAGAGTCGACTTAAAACTGTAGGTCCCGCCACTCATGAATAAAATTAACCCACACAACATGAAAAAGTAGGTTGTAATCCTAACTCAAGGGTTGTAATGAGCAATTATTTATGTACATATGTATGTATGCATTTATATTAAAATAACACCTGCTTCCTCTTGAAAGTATCAACTTGAAAGTGGCTAATATTACGGCTGGTTTGTGTCTATGCTTAAGAAACTTTTCGTACAACCACAGAAAATGCTCCAGGAGGATCGCATCGTATGATCTTTTGATGGTGAATTAATATGATATTAATTGCTCATCGATCTTGGCTGTCAATATATACATACATACATACATAATTGGCCATTACAACCCTTCGGTCAGGATTACGGCCTAGCTTCTCTCGCTATATTCAAAATATTATTAAAAATATTTCTTTCTGCAACTCCCTCTTAGAAGTCTTCTGGTAGAATCTCTGAGAAGAATTAAAATTTCCCAGAAAAGCTTAAAAAATATGGCGTTCGAAATCGGCATTAAAATTTGCGTTGCTACTCAAGGGAAACCTAAACAAACCTTTCATGGAAAATTTAACAAACCTAACATGTAGGTGTGAGAAGCTATGTTGCAATCCTGACTAAAGAGTTGTAATGGTCAATTAGGCAAGTAAGCAAGTACGACAAGCTGATGACAGATAAGTGCATGAATGACGTAATTTGTCTCCATTCTCATGGCATGCTCAAAGCGGGTTTGATGATGATAATGATTCCCTTTCTCCAAATATAACCAGCAAACCGCGTCAAATGGTAGAATAGAGTTGGATTGATTACATGTTCCTATAGCCAGGTTTTTTGAGGTTTCGATCCTAGCTTATGCTTATTATTGCTGCCTGACAGTCATAACCTTAACATGTGTGTGAAGATAAATTCGAAAATTCCTGCTTCTGACAGGCTAAACTTTGTTATTAACAGAGCACTGTTAACTGTTTAACAGTGGCAATAGTAGATTAGTCTTTTACTTTGCAAATATTGCAGACTATTGCCATAAAATATAATTTTTATTACGATCATTATTATTTGTAAACAAAAGTGTTGCAATGTACAGGATGGTGCCACGGTTCGAAAGAGAACCTTCTGGACTATCATCTGCATATAGTCTGTATAATATTTCAAAGCCAATTTCCTCAATAGCATCTCACTTTATATGTGACTATGTTGCTGATTATATTAAGAGACCTTAGAACCTTCCTTTGCATATAGTATGGTACTCATAGACCTAGAGTATTTCCCATAATTAGCTCTTAAACAAGTGGTCTTGTTCAGATGGATACTGTTAAATAGCTAACAGTGCTCTGGTAAGGGCAAATTTTGTTCTGTTAAGAGGAAATATTACTCTGTTAACGCCAAATGTGGCTCTGCTAAAATTTATGGATTGCGTCTTGGATTTTCAAATCGAATTCGAATTTATCTTCACTTAACTTTAAACGGGTTAGTTTTTACTATTCAATATAATTCCTAGATATTTATGTCAAATGCCTGGAAGTGCTGTCATGCAATCGTACGTATACACCACTCCCTTAAATTCTTAAATCGTCTTTGTGAGTATTCCTGCTCAACAAAGAGAAATAAAAGTTTTTAATTCAATAATTTCTTCATATTTTTCTCATTTAAATTTTTATTCAGCACATCATGAAAAAAGCAAAAATTTATGCCCAAAAACACTTTAAGGCAGAAGACAGACAGACAGACAGCCTAAGTGTGGCTGCATATTTTCATTTCATTATGAATCAACCACCCTCCTATAAATTACAAAATGAGTTACGAACCACTTAATGGAAGCAACACACATACATGCACCCACACAGATGTGTAATGCAAGTTGTACACAGAGTCAGGGTTCGGAAATACAAAAAAGAGAGAAAAAATGTTTCAAATTGTTTTATAAACTTTTAAATTAAATTTCTTGTTTGTCAATTCCAATTGCAGTCACTATGGTATGACTGTCAGTGTTGCTTCTCTTTGGGCATTGCTTTCTTTCATTTGGGAACTGGAGAAGTTTTTCTTTTTTTGCCGAAAATTTCTTAACATTCCTCTCGGCAGGTACGTCCGTACATACATAAGAGTAGAGCGACGAGTATCTGTCTGCCTAGCAGCGTTAAACTTTTACTCTTACTAGGTAGCCAGGTTAGCAGTTGTCAAGTTAGTTTTTAAAAGAAAGCACACACGCCACCATGCCCCCCTCCCCCTCCTTAGACAAGGTTGTCATAAAATATTCCAAAAACTCACTTTTGTTGTATCATCAGCTTTAGAAACCCCTGCTGCCAGCCAGCAGATTTCCTCATAAAACACGCAATACTTCTATAAATACACACAGAAACAGAGAAAATGTGCAAAAGAGTTGAGTTAATGGCTACAAAATGTTGCAACAAAAAAAAAAAATTAAGAAGAAGCAAAAATAGAACTGCAACTCTGCAAATTGTATTAAAAAATGATAGAAAAAAATTTTTTTTAAAGATAAATTTCACTGATGATGATAAAGCGAAAAATTCCTTCAGTTTTCTTGTAAAGCAACTCAGCAGCTGCTGGTTGGGGAGCCAGGCTGGGAAGTTTCATAAAAATAAAACTAAATTGTAGTCACTGAACGAAACTGCAAAAAACTATTTGTCACCCGTTTTACTCATCATGCAATTTAATGTAGACTATCTATCAGCAGGGTTTGCCTTAGCGCATAGAAATTATTATTACAGGGATATTTTGAGGTTTGTTTTGGGAATTAAAAATTTCAAGTTTTCCATTCCAATATTTGGTGACTTTCTTCCACCATTCTTCTCACCAAACTCTGAGAATAAAATAAAATTGCAATGAAAAGTTGCTCGCAAATCTGTCATTCGCAGTTGACATTATGCATGAGTAGTGTGGGAAACTAGGTTGTAGTCCTGACTACAGGGTTGTAATGGTCAGTTAAGTCATTAAATAATTGTAAATCGTTCTGGGGATATAGAGATTTCGATTTTTCATTTCAAATACTTCCCTCCGCAGCCACATTAGAGAGAAAATCTTGAGAAATCCTGTAAGCTAAAAGGCAAATATTGTCAGCGTACACAAAATGATTCAGACTGCCTAGTAAATTTCAAGTTATCCCTTTGATGATATGTAGGGCGCCTTCTTAATAATCGTTTCTAAAACTCTGGTTAATAGCGGTGCTGCCAACACACAACACTGCCGAACACTAGTTCAGACTTTCACCATTCTAGTCACTAATTTGCCACGCCTTATCAACAAGGTGTGCCCAAAAAGATTCAAGCTGCCTAGAAAATTCCAAGTTATCCCTTTGATGATATGTAGGCCCCTCATTTAATAATCGTTCCTAAAGCTATGGTTAATAGCGGCGCTGCCAAGACACAGTATTGCTGGACACTAGTTCGGACTTTCACCGTTCTACTCACCAATTTGTTGCCACGCTTGATCAACAAGCTGTATGAGAGAAAGAGATTTTCGTAAACGACTTGGAACTTCAGATTCATATGCTTACACGGAAGTCTTTGAAATATAAATACATTGAAATACACCAAACGCAGTTATTGTGGTCCGTTATAGAGTTGCGTTATGGATAGCGTATACGCTATAGACTTCGTATTTGAGCAATTGCCTTAGCATGCAATTATTATAGTCTTTAAGGCTTTGCTTTGTCGCTATGGCTGTAATAATTCCCTCAGTCACATCATTTAACGAATTTCCGTTCTTCCAATAAGTTTAAATAATTGGACGTATAATTCGAATACCCGTAAGCGGGTTGAGTTTTCGTAGACCAGCTGCAACACCATAAAAACCTGAGGCTTTGTGACCCCTAAGGCTGTTTACGTAAGTTGCACATACACACTCAATTCGTAGGAGTACAACATATGATGAAAGCTGCATATACCGCTGCTTTACTGTTATCGCTAGACATTTTTAGAGATCTTCGCGAAGTTGTTTAGTCTTCACATTTTTTCACCGGGTCTGTAAATATCGCCGTTTCGGTCGCTATTCGCCTCATTTTATTCTTCCTTAGTGACGTTGATGAATCATCTGCCTCGTCGGACGTGTGCTATAGAACACTGTTCTTAACTTGCTTGTCAAGTTCATAAAGGCGCATCTACAGCTGGATTTCAGCGTTTATCGAGAACTTATCCAAACTGTGTTTCCATATCCAAGTCGCCCCTGTCAGTCCTAGTAATTTTGCTTGTTGTGTCACTGTTTCATCATGATCTAGTAGATAGTGTGTAGGGTTATTAGACATGAGGTCAAGGTTCAAATCCTATGTCAGAGATTTCCAACAAAATGACAAAAAAAAATTTTCGTCGGCGACTTCCCCTCAACAGATTTCGCACAAAAGCTCTGATTGCAAATAAAATTGCCATGAAAATTTTTTTAAGCAAATCAGACGTTCGGATTCGACTTTAAACTCTAGGTTCCACTACTCATGCATAAAATTAATACACACAACATAAGTGGTTAGTCGTAATCCTGACTGAAGGCTTGTAATGGCCAGTTATGTATGTATGTGTCACTGTTCCTTAGCATCCCATGACTATTTAGAACCAGTGGTCCACCCTGTATACCCTGTATTTATGAACCTGCTTTCATAGCACTTTTCTTCTGAAGGTATTTTCACCTTGTGTTTTCGGCCAAGGATCATACTCAAGGATTTTGCTAAGAGAATGGAGGTTGTCACGTTAATTCACACCGGACGTGCCCAAATCAGCGTCATGTTCAGAGCATTTTCTGCTCTCCTGCAGAAATATTTTCATATCGTCAGCATAGTAGACGGGTGCAACTCCTTTGCCATTTAATATTACTGGAACGTTATGTACCGTGGTAACTCACAGGATTCACCTCTCCTACTCATCTTTATGTCAAATGAACCACAAGCTATTCCCCCCTTTTCGCTAAAATTTTTTGTAGTACGCCTCTTGGGAGCAGATGGCTTCCACAAAGCATTTCTGCCTTGTTTGGTCTGCTTCCCTAGCGTATGGCCGAATAACTCCTTCCATGCCTAGTAAACCTGAAACTGGTCTAATGTCAATGCACGATAATATGCTGTGCTCATTAAGGACCTATCGGTATAGAAGGTTAGGGATTTCATGCAGTGCCTTTTTCGTTAGTCGTCCTTTTGATCTGATATCGTTTTTCTCATCATGGTCCCAGTGAATACATTTAAATCCTATTAAATTGCCTTGGTCCACGACAGAAGCAAGACACAGGCTTAAAAATGTTATTTTTCCCCCATTTATTAAATTTTTTTCTCTTAAACTCCTTGGTAGTTTGCCCTTAATGGCAAACCCTAACGCGCTCGGCAACTGTGCAGCCTGCTCTTAATGATATTTCATGTTTAAACAATTTATTTAGTTTTTCTACATTTTTTTTTATTATTATTATATTAGTTGTTTTTGTTGTTGTTGTCTCTGTTGCATGGCATCATGCATGTGCCACACATTCACAAATAGTCATGCATCACACACACACTTGGTTTCTCATATGCCTCATGCGAAATATTTTCACGGAGAAGCAAGAGAATAACATCAGGCAAGCAAGTGTTGGTAATGCGTGTCATAAAGCAGTTGTTAAATGTTTCGTTTTTATTTCTACTACGACTACTACGACTTCTTTTTCTTCTTCTTCTTTATTTTTATAAAAAATTTTTGTTTTTTAGAAAAATTTAGTTTTATATTGTATTGTGTAGGAGAAAAAGTAGTTTCTTAAAATTAAAATTAAAAACTAGTTGATGTTTTAATTATACTAATCTCTGATTGTCATCCTCCCCGCTTGTCATATTCTCTGCCTGTCATACTCTCTGCTTGTCATATTCTCTGCTTGTCATACTCTGTGCTTGTCATACTCTCTGCTTGTCATACTCTCTGCTTGTCATACTCTATGCTTGTCACATTTTCTGTTTGTCATACTCTCTGCTTGTCATACTCTCTTCTTGTCATACTCTCTGCTTGCCATACTCCCCGCTTGCCATACTCTCTGCTTGTCATCCTCTCTGCTTGTCATACTCTCTTCTTGTCATACTTTCTGCTTGTCATACTCTCTGCTTGTCATACTCTATGCTTGTCATACTCTCTGCTTGTCATGCTTTCTGCTTGTCATACTCCCCGCTTGTCATACTCTCTGCTTGTCATACTCTCTGCTTGTCATGATAACAAATGCAACAGACGAGTAACCATTTTCATTTGATCATTAGGATGACGAGCTTGATAGAAAGTAAAATCAGTTCGGCTACGAGGACGTACGGACTATCATGGGTTTCAGGTTATTGTTAGGTTAGGTTAGAGCATACATTCTACAATGGTGCTAGAGTACTGAGGTCAGGGAAACTATGGGTAGAATAATTTAATAATGGTCGAACACGATATTCATGACAGGGCATTGTGTGTGACAGACACTATGGTTGCCAGCTCTCTCTTTAACTTCTGATTTACTCCAGTAAACGTTAATATGTTGGGAAGAGCTTTGCAACGAGACTGGTCGTTAAAAAGTTTACTTTGGAAGGAGCATTTTAGGAGTTACATTCTCTTAAGAGACACACTATTCTGGGTCAGAGACGGATAGTGTGATAGGTGAGGGTGTGAAAATATTTGCCAATCATAAGGAAACTCATTGGAGTTTTCTAAGCGGAAATTTAGCCTATTGAAGGATATGATGTTCTATTCAACTTGGATAAAAGTATATTGAGAACGGGACTATACTACCGTGAGTTGGTCTTCAGAGCGCTTAGTTGTCATGTAGTTGGCTTAAAAATGGTAAAATGGATGTCTTGGCACTTTGTCAGTTTGTCTGGAGTAGTAGAGTTACCCTATGCTAGATTAAAGGTCAGGGGAAGGCAATTTAAGGCAAATAATGGGTAAATAAGCTTGCAAGACGGGAGATACCTCAGTGAAGATGCTAAAAACATGTGAAGATGCAGAAGCATGCATTCAATTCAGACTGAGTTGAGACAAAGTTGAGTTTAGAAACTTTTCCTAGGTAATTATAGGGTGAAAAGATTTAAGTCTTGGATAAAACTATGCAGGAACATAGGAATAACCTGCCTTCGGATCAGGTATTGTACACTCAAAGAATAGGGATTGCTTTCTGTGATAAGTAGACTGCGCCACCTTAACGGTTATTTCCAACCTATGTGATGCATATTGTATACGCAGTTCAAAAGATTAGTTTAGTAACTTTTCTTAGGTAATTCTAGGGGAAAGAGGTTTAAGTCTTGGATGAAACTATCCAATCCTTCTGATCGGTTATTGTACACTTAAAGAACACTTTCTGAATAGGGATTGCTTTAAGCACAATATGTAGACTCTGTGACAACTAGAACGGGTCACATTAACAGTTATATCAAACCTGTGTGATGCATATTGCAGCTCAGACAAAAAAGTCTGAGATACAACATCATCCTGAGGTTCATTATGGCAGCCAGGTTAGGAGAGACATTATGGTGAAACCCTGTATAGGGTGATCGTTTGGATTTAATACTTGTGGACCTCTATACGGCTATGATAATAATGCTGCCTGATAAGTATTATTTTCAAACCCAATCGAATTTAGCCTCATTTATGCGCCAGCGCTATAGAAAATTGGATATTGCGTATGAACTCCATCCAGAGAAGCTATGGAGGGCATTTAAACGATTTATATTTCACACATTATTAAGGAGTTGAAGTTATCATAATCTAGTAGATAGTAGAGATCAGCAATGAACCGTTTTTTCGTTACTCATTAGTACTCATGAAATTTTGAGTATGAGTGAGTCAGCAATATTGAAATTCAACTACTCTGATTCATTCTTACTCACTACAACATTGATTTATAAGTACAGGTTGCAATGAGAATGAGTACAATGTTGACATCAAACTCATACCATTCAAAATATGTTTGATTCATACGCCTACTTATTCAGATTCATAAATTTAGAAAAATTCTTATAATACTCATAAATGATTCGAGTGATACGAATCATTCATCAAGATTTATAGGCTTAGTTGTTGTTTCATTTACAAAAAAAGGAGAATGAAAAAGACAAAGACAGCAAGCAATGCAAACACACAACCTTCTAGTGAGTATTGTAGTGTTCTTACGCGAATCATACTTATTTTATGATTCTTGTGAATGTTAAGTAAAGCAAAGTCGAAATCAATAACATCATGCATATTTTTAAGTAAGAGTACGATGAGTACTTTAAACTTTGAATATGAGTAGTATGAGTATGATATTAAAATAAGTATGAATGTGTATAAGTATCAGAAATTATGAGTACGATTCGAATCTACTCATCTTTTTGAGTACTCATTACTGATCTCTGGTCAGTATCCTCTTTAAAATTTTTGAGGTTAAGACACCAAACCATTTGTTGCAGTACGATGAGTACTTCAAACTTTGAATATGAGTAGTATGAGTATGATATTTAAATAAGTATGAATGCGTATAAGTATCAGAAATTATGAGTATGATTCGAATCTACTGATCTTTTTGAATACTCATTACTGATCTCTGGTCAGTATCCCCTTTGAGATTTTTGAGGTTAAGACAACAAATCATTGAAATGTGAAAGAAATGACTTTTGCCCTGCACCAATGCATATAATAATTTCATTTTTCTGTGTGGTGTTTAGGTGGCAATTATTTTTAACTCAGTTTTTTTATTTTTGTTTTAATTTTTATTTATTTTTTTTTAAATATTTTTAAATTTTTTTTTCTAAATTTAAAAAATAATATATTTTTTTTTGTTTTTATTGTAGATCAAGTTTGATGAACTATATTTTTGTTGCATTTACCAGTTTATATATATAAAAACAAATTAAATAAAAATAAATTCGAGATTGAGTGTGGGTATTTGGGCAAATGGTTGTTGCATTGTTTTCTTGTGATTGCCTTTACGTCTGCGCACTCATAACAGTCATCGTCAGTCAACGAAAAGTTTTTTTCTGACGATTTGCGTGAGTAAAACTAAAAGTATTTTGTTGGTTGCTTTTTCGACATTCAATCAAAAAGAAAAATTCACTTTTAAAGTCATAAGTAATCGGTGGCTTTATTTTCTCTTGTTACGTAAATGAAAAACACTTTTCTTTTAGAAAATTTTTCAATTTTTAAGACATGAAAACTTTATTTCTAAGAATCATTTGCCCTGTCTGCCTTCCCCTCCTATAGTTTGTGTGATGGTTTTATCTGCAACAGCAATAAATATCATTTGCAACACTAGTAGCAACAACAAACAAACAGCAACAGCAGCTCAATCAATAATTTTTTTTCTTTCATTCAATCATTTCAAGTTTTTTTTTCTTGTAGTTTCAAAAGAAAATTTGAATTTTAAATTGACAGTGTGACTGGAATTGAAGGAGACAATTTATTGTGGCTCTCGAAAATTTTTGTTGAAGAAGTTTTCCAGGCACTATGCTTTAGAAGGACGTTGTAGTTACTTAAACGACTGCACCACTTAGCTTTAGCCTTCTTATCCAGAACCCCAATTTCTAGTGCTTCGATGGCGCAACCTTATCACAGAATTTCTTCTATTAGGAGGATAGGTTGCATTGGTCGCCAACCCTATTACAACTATGACCCGTAATCGTATCCTAGTCATTCGTTGTCCATAGTCGTGGGTTTCTTATAAAGCTAACTGAACTGCCAATGTATATTTTTCACTGATAAATGGAATTATCTGGATGGTGGAGGTCCACATTCTGCCAATCCTTTGCGACAGATCCATAAAAATTTACCCAATAAGTGAAGAACACTTTTCTTCTCATCCTCATCTCTGTAACTTCTGTAGTTGGGTTACATAGCCCGACAAAGATCCATTCTGCTCGCATAAGCATCCAGGCTGCGATATCTAGTAATGACTTCAACAACAGCGTTTAGCCTGCTCCAGATATGACAGATTTGCTACAATATTTTGCCCGTATCCGAAGTTATCTATGCGACCTTGGCTGCTTGCAAGGTCACGTTGAGAGTTGGCCTGAAGGGTCTGCAGTTGTGCTTCAACTGGCTAATCTATCGAAATTGTAGTCCATAGAATACCAATGTGTCGTTGTTGTTCAAAGGGTCACCAGTCCCGAACTGTTTAGGATTCAACTGGTAGCAGACCGGACTGCGAAACTTGACCGGAGGCTTAATTTTGGTACCACGGGTGTCGGAAGCCCCAGAGACTTGTCTCTGCCCGACAATGTTGAGGCCTCCTTGTGGGAGCCACTTGGTGGCTATGGTTTATAACCAAATCGCGGGGAGAGCGTGAGCGCTCTCAACCGTTGTCAAAAAGCGAAGTTTAGATAATCTCCCACCCCTAACCAAGAGGGAAGTCATGTCCAAATGTATGGCTTCGAATGGGTCCTCACGTATGGTGATGTGACCAATGGTTTATAACCAAATCGCGGGGAGAGCGTGAGCGCTCTCAACCGTTGTCAAAAAGCGAAGTTTAGATAATCTCCCACCCCTAACCAAGAGGGAAGTCATGTCCAAATGTATGGCTTCGAATGGGTACTCACGTATGGTGATGTGACCAATGGTATGCTCATGTATATCCTGTGGTTGTATCACTGTGCGTGGGGGCGCTGGTAGATGCATTGTTTCCATCCCTGCTTCGCGCACCGTGAAGTATGCATTTAAGGCGAAACTCGTGTTAAATCCTGGACTAAATACCAATGTGTCTCGGGGTATCCATATATGGCTCTCTGTCATTCCATTGAGATCTACGCGGCAAGCGAAAACCGACCTACATGGCATTATTTGGGGAACCCAGTTCCCGAAAAGCTACCTGGTTATCAGAAAGTCTGCTTGAATTTCTGGCAACGATGTTATCGTACTCAATAATCTTTAAAGCAGCCTGTATGGTCGGAGAATAAGTGCAATAGTCTGGTAACCTTGTCAGAGCTATGTCTACCAGCTTTAAGAATCCCATTAGTCTCGCACCTTATGTGGCGAAATATTTGTGTCTTAATTTAATCGTTCAATTCGGCTTCGATTGAGTTCTTAACGAACGTCACCTCAATGTGCATCCTCCCTACGTAAGCTTGTGTTTTCTCAGAAAAATTGCGGATCATTCAAAGACAATTCTTATATGTGCTCTTGGAAATGGGGACATTGTCGGAAATTGTATTTCCGACGAATTGATCGGAATTGTTAGGAGCTCAACATCCCCGGCATATTATAAGGCATAGGTATTCGATTGTATCTGTTGGACAAAGTAATCTCTGCTCATTTTACAGGGGAGGCTCTACTTCTTTCAAAGCAGCTGCAAATAATATTGCTAGACTCTGTTGTATGGATATGAAGAGTGTATGGATATGAAGAGGAATGATTCTACCCTTAAATAATACGGTCATCTATGGCACGCATTCGATTCTCAGGGGCCATTATCCTTTTCGATAGACTTGGCATTTCATCTGCGAACAATATTTGTAGACTCTGCTGGAGTTGTATGGATAAGAAGGGGACTGATTCTGCCCTTAAATCGCACGGCCATATATCGCACGGCCATACATCGCACGGCCATACATTGCCCGGCCATACATCGCACGGCCATACATCGCACGGTCATACATTGCACGGCCAAACATTGCACGGCCATACATCGCACGGCCATACATTGCACGTTCATACATCGCACGGTGATACATCGCACGGCCATACATTGCACGGCCATACATCGCACTCATTCGATTCTTAGCGGCCATTATCCTTGGCGATAGACTTGGCATTTCATCTGCGAACAATATTAGTAGACTTTGCTGGACTTGTATTGACAAGAAGGGGATTGATTCTGCCCTTAAATCGCACGGCCATATATCGCACAGCCATACATCGCACGGCCATACATTGCACGGCCATACATCGCACGGCCATACATCGCACGGCCAAACATCGCACGGCCATACATCGGACGGCCATATATCGCACGGCCATACATTGCGCGGCCATACATCGCACGTCCAGACATCGCACCCATTCGATTCTTAGCGGCCATTATCCTTGGCGATAGACTTGGCATTTCATCTGCGAACAATAGTAGTAGACTTTGCTGGACTTGTATTGACAAGAAGGGGATTGATTCTGCCCTTAAATCGCACAGCCATACGTAGCACGGCCAGACATTGCCTGGCCATATATCTCACGGCCATATATCGCACGGCCATACATCGCACGCATTCGATTTTCAGGGGCCATATAACTATTGGAAGACTTGTCGATAGATTTGGTTTTTCATCGCATGACCGCTGTAAGGGCAAGGGGAGACTATCTTTCACCTCATGAGTTGATGCCTTGCTCTTGGCATGAAGAGCTAGAATACAAAGATTGCTGGCAACAGCGAGTTTTCTTAGGACTGTTGTAAGTTTCTTATAGGGAATATATGGTACCTCGGTTGGATGTTAAATGTTTTATCAAGAAGGGGGGGCTAAACGCTGGCTTAAGTCGGACCTTGACATTCAATGAGGGTCCGCCACCTAACCTAACTATGTGGCATTGCGAAGAGGTATGCCTCACTTGAAATGACGAAGAGATCAAGATAAGTCTCGTGTTTACATACACATACATACAAAAGCGGTCTTTACAAGCCTTCAGTCGTGATTACGTCCTAGCTTCTCACACCACTTATGTTATGTGTATTAAGTTTTATAAGTACAAGAGTGGCGGGACCTATAGTTTAAAGTCGACTTCGAGCGACAGACTTTAGAAAACTTTTCATGGCAATTTTATTTACTCGCATGAGGTTTTGCCACAAATCTACTGAGGGGAAGTCGCCGTAGAAATATTCTCTTCATATATCGTTTTGTTGGAGATGTCAGACCTGAGGTTTGAACTCGGGCCTCATGTCTAATAAGCCAACACACTACTTACTAGACTACGGCGACTTCAAGTACTGCGTTTAGTCACGTTTAAACCAAACAAAACCTTGTTTGGTGGCCAACGACCCTATCCTCCTTACCACCATTGTGGCGTTTAATTCATGTCACTCTGTTATTGCTGTTGCTGCTGCTGGTGCTGCTTTTGATGTCGTTAAGAAAAAGCAACCTTGAAATGTTCATCAGCATTTCTCATCGTTGTCAACTTTAGAAAACTTATGTTAAAATTTTCAGAAACTGTATGCAAGCGAGAGTATGAGAAACGGGGAGAGAGTGAGGAGTGAAAGAACAGGCAAACATTTTGTATGAAATTTTAATAACCTTGTGCAACAATAGCAACAACAACAACAACATGATTCTGATGTTGTTGAGCAAGAACACAGCAGGTTGCCGTAGTAGTAGTTGCTGGTGATGTTGCAAAAAAAAAATTTTTTTTTTTTTTGAAGTTGAAACTGTTACTTGCCACTTGCTACTGTTTCTGATGTTAATTAATTAAACGAAAATAACAGTCAACGATACAAATTAATAGAATCACAAATTGTTCTTCATATAGTACCTGAATTCCCCCTCCTGTTCTTTAGCCTCTTCAACTACAATATTTCGTCCTGTTTCCCGTGTTCTGTACTCTGCTACTCCTGCTCCTGCTGCTCTACTACTACGTTTCGATTGTCTTGAAATCAACTTTTGTTTTTTGGAAATTTATTATGTTGCTGCTGCTGCTCCTGTTTGTATGGCTGCCTATGTTGCTGATGTGCTGTGCAGTAGCATAGTGTTGTTGCTGTAAAGTCAAGCTCTTGTGTTTTTCATTTGATGACATTTTTTCCTTAACGACTTTTGTTCCACTTATTTGCGCTGCTTAAGTGTTTTTTTTGTTCTGCTTTCTTCTATTTTTTTCTTTTGTTTTGCCATGTTTTTCCATGTTTTCCATATCCTTTCAGAGAGTTTTCATCGTGTTTTACGTTTAACTAGACATTTGAAAGGACTTTTCATTTTCATTCATGTTTTGTTTTGTTTTTCTTTCTCTTTTCCATCAAATTCAGGACAAAAGAAACAACAACGAAGTTAATTAATGCTGATGGTTTTTTTTTGTTGTATTTTTTTTTCGTCAAATTCACTTTATTAAGGCAAGGATTATAAAATTTCTCCCTTCCTCTGTGCATCACCTCGTTGGCCTAGTACGTCTCTATGTACTCACTTGATGTCAAGTATAAGTTTATAGGACTTCAAGTCTTTATATGAGAATGTTGATTCAAAATTAATGTTATCAAGAGGATTTAAATCTGCAGTGTAATGTTATTAGCTGTGTTGGTACTTAGCTTAGTTCCGTGGGCAATTTTAGCAGCTAGTTTTACTCCATGAATAGCCCTCTCTCCCGTGACAGCCACCGTGTTCCCTAGGCAAATTCAAAGGAGTTGAAATAATTAAAGAAAAACCCGATTGTTTCTAGGAAAACTATTCTCACACATGAGAATGAGGCAAAAATGACAGTGGAAATGAAATAACACCTCAAATGGTATGTGCTTCATAGGTTCATAAGTCCTAATGAGGATGTGTTTAATTTCATATATCATTTCGTCTATGGTATATGTGTGTGAAGAGAAATTCAAATTTAACTAGCAAAGACAAAAACCAAAAACTTTAACAGAGCTAATGTTAGAGTTAACAGAGCAATGTTAAGTCGCTAACAGAAAATACAAATATAGGATATCAGGGACTTGCTGCATATATCCCACTATATACAACTTGTAGCCTAAGATGTCCCTAATAAAACCCAATAAGTGGTATATCCCAAATAATTTTGGAACTTGAGATATCGGGCTTCAAATATATCCTATGCTAACAGTGCCTGGGTAGGATGCCGGATGATGGATATTGTGGAAAAATGGGACTTGCTGCACATATCCCACTATATAGAAATTGTAGCCTAAGGTGTAAAACCCAATAGGCTAAAATTTGTATATAGTGGAATATGTGTAGCAAGTCCCTGATATCGTATATTTTCGTGATTTCTTCCTTGACTATTTTTCGTATTTTCTGTTAACCACTTAACATTGCTCTGTTAACTCTAATCTTAGCTCTGTTAAAGTTTTTGGGTTTTGTCTTTGCTAGTTAAATTTGAATTTATCTTCCAAACACATCTATGGTAGCACAATCAAGGTTGTAAAGAGATAAGACGAGCAAAATGCTTTCAAAGAGTAGGGAGATGTTAGCTTTTGATCGGACCGAAATAACCTCCAACTTATGTGGTAACTGGTAATAAGTCATCGGTTAATCCAGCACTTGTGAAACAAAGGTCCTGTTTTTGTAAGACGAACGATTTTAGACTAACGTCTGCTTGTGCGAAAAAACCAAAACCACTTAACGAACGGAATCGGTCGTCTTACAAAAGACGACATTATGAAAAGGATTGGCGAAATATTCGACATTCTCTTATCAAGTCAAAAGAGTTTAATACGATCTAAATTTCTGTTAAGTTATCTCAATGGGAAGAGATTTGCATAAGTCATGTACTGGAGTATGAGGAGAAGTTTGAGTTTGCTTTTGATTACGCACTGTATACTCAAAGAAGATTTTGTATAGAAAAGGAAGCTACCCAAGCTAATTATGAAGATTCAGTAATAAAGAGAAGGAATCATCAGAACACATACATACTTGGAACCTTGGAGTTGGACTCTAGCATCCCTGAGATAAAGTCCTCCAATAAAAACATTCTCAATTATGATGAAGAGAGAGAAACATCAGTACCTATACATACTTGGAACCTGTGTGAGGCTAATGCATCTCGGAAGAGAATGCCAGGGTGCGTATCAAAACTAGGTAGAAAGTTTCCCCCACAGACAATGGGCAACAAGATTGAGAGAGTCTTTAAACGAATATCCTGTATTCTGTCACAACACTCTAGGCTCCCTGAAATACAGTCCTCCAATAAAAACAATTTGAAAATCCAAGATGCAATCCATAAATTTTTGCAGCGCCACAGTTTGAGTTAACAGAGCAAAATTTCCTTTTAACAGAACAAAATTTGGCCTTAACAGAGCACTGTTAGCTATTTAACAGTATCCGTCTGAACAAGTCCACTTATTTAGGAGCTAATTTTGGGAAATACTACAGGTCTATGAGTACTATACTATATGCAGAGGAAGGTTCCAAGGCCTCTTAATATAATCACTGACTATGTTACATATAAAGTGATATGGTAGTGAGAAAATTGGCTTTGAAAATATCAATATTTTGCTTGAAAATTCTCTCGGAAATGAGTGACCATTTTGGAAAACATAAGAAATAGTACACAATACAAACTATATGCAAATGGTAGTCAAGAGGGTCCTCTTTCAAACCGTGGTAGTGGGATAGCTGCAATAATTTTGAGAGTTGAGAAAATTACCGTCCTCCACCTCCACATTATAATGAGAATTATATTTTATGCCAATATTTTGTAATAATTGCAAAGGAGAATACTAATCTACTATTGCCACTGTTAAACAATTAACAGTGCTATGTTAATGGCTAAGTTTGCGCTGTTAGAGGCCAGAAATAGCGCTGTGGGTTTGCGTCTTTGGTTTTTAAATTCGAATTTATCTTCACACTCATTATAGGTTTTCATTGCCTGGATTATACTAACACATGCTACTCGCTGTACCTAGTCTTACTTCATGGATTCTTAAAGAAAAAATTGTGTGTTAAGTTTTCTTACGACGACTGTGTTGTCATCATTGAATCCATTTATAATTTCTTGAAGTGTTTAGTGATTATTCGCTATCATAAGGTCAAAACCAAAATATCAATCAAGTGTATCTGAAAGCACAATCACAGTCTGTAAGAACAATGGCGGTTATTGTAATGCAATGCGTCAGCAGACTTTAAAACCAATGGAAATGGAAATGTTAGCCATGACCTTGCGCAAGTGCCCCATACCATATATGTACCACGATTATCAGTTAAACCTTAAACAAGAGTAGACGAACGTCTACACGTTATCAGTAGCAGCATGCCATGAAACAAAGACTGGCATTATCGCTGTGAATGGTTTACAATTGAATTTCATTTAAAAGCACTTAATAACAGCTTAGCTTTGGCTAGACTTTTAAACGATTTAAATGAAACGAAAATAATTTTAAATTGAAATTGAAACAACAGCTTTTCCTAAAGGCTCCATACATTTAATAAACCGTGTTATTGGAAAACAAAAATAAAAATTATATGCCCGCCAAACGACCGAGAGTGGGGTGGCAGAGAAGTAACAGTTTTGCAACACCTGCCAAAAACAATGAAACTGTGATTCTTTCTTTTCGTTTCTCTCTTTCTCTCTCTCTTTCTCTCTCTCTTTCTCTCTCTCTCTCTCTCTCTTTCTCTCTTTCTCTCTCTCTCTCTCTCTCTCTCTCTATTTCCCGTTGCTTTGCGATGTTTTCGCCAAATTGTTTGTTTCTTGCCACACATCACAACACGACACAAACAAGCTTAAGCCAGCTTTTGCATTGGAAGGAAGGTAGAGATTTATTTCTGTTAAGGGCTTGAGGTTGCAGGAGAGGACGACAACGTTTGTAAAGTGTATGTAATCCTGTCCTGTAGCCATATACAGCGAAGTTTGGCCACCACAACATACTGATGACCTGTGCAGTACTGTTTGTAGCGTTTTGGCACTTTACGACGCTCGACGTTAAAATTCCCAATTAAGAAACAAAAGTTTCAAATGGAAACACTTTGGGGATAACAACAACACTAAAAATAATATACAACAATAAAAAAAAAAATGTGGTGAAAACTCTAGAAAAATAATAGAAACGGAAGGGCGAGAAGTGGAAGAAAACTCATCAGTTTCCATTATTGTTTTATTGGGGAATTGCAACTAACAAACCAATAAATTGCAGCTGACGCTGCTGCCACTATGGAATAGCCAACAATAACAATCACAACAACAACAACAATAACTGAAAGACTGTTAAAATAAAAATTCAATTTCTTTTTATCGTTTAACCCCAATTGGTTCAATCTCCGCAATTATTTCACTTGAAAATAGTGTTGTTGCCGAGCAGGTTAATTTTTTTGTTGTTGTTTTAACACTAAAAAAAAATATTAAAAAAGGACCCAGCATTTGTTATGGATTTGTGAACATTTTCATTACAATTGAAATGGTTTTCGTTTAGTTTTAAATGGTTTTCCTAAATAATGACGCAATTGGAAAATATTGAGAATGTTTTTTAAATGTGTGTGAAGATAAATTCGAATTTAAAAATCAAAGACGCAAACCCACACTTTTAGCAGCGCCACTTCTTGCCTCTAACAGGGTAAACTTTGCTATTAACAGAGCACTGTTAACTGTTTAACAGTGGCAATAGTAGATTATTCATCTCATACACACATACATAATTAGCCATTACAACCCTTCAGTCAGGATTACGGCCTAGCTTCTCACAGATTAGTCATCTACTTTGCAATTATTGCAGATTATTGGCATAAAATATAGTTCTCATTACGATCATTATTATTTGTGAACAAAAGTGCTGAAATGTAAAGGATGTTTAGTGGGAGTGGAGGATGGCAATTTTCTCAACTCTCATAATTATTCCAGCTATCCTACTACTACGGTTCGAAAGAGAACCCTCTGGACATTGGCATATAGTCTATATCGAGTACTATTTCTTATATGTTCCAAAATGCCCACTGATCTTCTAGAGAATTTTCATGCAAAATATTGACATTTTCAAAGCCAATTTTCTCAATACCATATCACTTTATATGTGACTATGTTGCTGGTTATATTAAGAGGCCTTGGAACCTTCCTTTTTGTATAGTATTGTACTCATAGACCTAGAATATTTTCCAAAATTAGCTCCTAAACAAGTGGGCTTATTCAGATGGATACCGTCAGATACCTAACAGTGCTCGTTAAGAGCAAATTTTGTTCGGTTAAGAAGAAATTTTGCCCTGTTAACGCCAAATGTGGCGCTGCTAAAATATATGGAATGTGTCTTGGATTTTCAAATTCGAGTTTATCTTCACACACATAATCCTATAATACAGCGGCTTCGTGACCTAATGCGTCTTATGAAAGAGACAATGGTTTTTGGAAATGTTTCCTAACAAGACTAAGTAACGAAATGAATGGTGTTAACCAAAGAGAATACATACTCACTGAGAAGCGTATACCATACGGTATACGTATGGGTCGAGATAGGATATTGAATTTTCGGGCAGTTTCTAAACAGAAATCTATACCATCGAGAGGTCTACTCGATTTAACTTAGATATAGCTGTAGTCTGGGAGATAGTGTATTGGCTTTTGAGACGTGAGGCCGCGGTTCAAACCCCACGTCAGACAACTCCAACAGAACAAAATAGTAAGGAAATATTTCTACCATGACTTCCTCTCAGCAGATTTCTGGTAAAAAACCTTTGAAAAAAAAATAAAATTTCCATGCCAAAGTTTATCAAGAAGCTATCTTTTGAAGTCGAATTTAAACTGCCACTCGCGCGTCGGGGGAGGTCAGCTCGATATTCGGGATTGATAGAGGTAGGGAATAATTGTAGTATTTAAAGCTGGTGGCTGATTGTTAGCTTGTGAGCAGTATATGGCAAAAATTAAAAGTTTAGTTGTAGAGAAACATAGTAGACGACACATACTGTCGCAGATATAACTTGTATTCTTAGTCTTAGAAATAATTATCCCTTTTGGATTCATTTCATACTTATGTATGACCAGTGTGCTCAGGTCTAAATCATCGAGGCCGTGAGACTTGTATAGTGTGTGTCTAGGGAGTGTGGCAATGCTAAATTTCCTATTTCAACGTGAAAGAAATGTATTATTGGCATCATGCCGTGTCATTTTTCTTGAGAGGGAATGACATCCCAATAATATAGTCCTTGGATCATGATATCGGGCAGTGATTACTGACTTCTACTTACCTACTTAATTTGTCATAAAAACCGTTTAGTCAGGATTAAAACCTATGTTATCACACCAACCATTATAGGTGTTTAGTTTTATTCATAAGTGGCGGGACGCTTACAGTTTAAAGTCGACTTCGAACGACAGATGTGAGAAACTTCTCATGACAATTTTATTTACTCTCAGAGTTTTCGCCAGATGACGCCGAAAGAATTTTTATCTTTAGATATTTGATTTTGATTAAAATGTCTGAGCTATTTAACGCTAACTACATGAATACGGCGACTTGGATTGATTAAGTCCGGAATATGATTAAGAACTCTGCAATCGAATCGATTTTCGTCATAAAAGATTCTAGGAAGAGGAAAGGTGTTTTGAAGGCGGAACAAAAGTTCCTAATATGTCCGATGATAAATTCGAATTTAAAAACCAAAGATGCAAACCCATATTTTTAGCAGCGCCATTTCTTTGCTATTAACAGACCACTGTTAACTGTTTAACAGTGCCAGATTAGTAGATTAGTCTTCTACTTTGCAAATTTTCTAATAAAGGTCTGTCAGTTTACCAATGATCCCTGAAAAGTTAGTAAGGGGTAAGTTATATGAACTGATTGCGTTTAGCAACAATGAATGAATATAGATTCGTTGCTATTTCTAGTGCTTTCCTTGACAGCATTAAGTCTAGGTATGAATCGGTCATAGTCTAAGCATCATGATATCGAAGGCATGATGACGAATTTCAAACCTATCGAAGCATAATTTTTTAAGCTTGACTAGGAATTTCTAATAAAATCAGATTAAGGGGATTTCCCCTCTATTGTTTTAATACATTTATATTAATTGTTGTTTTCTTTGTCTATTTTCAGGTATGTTTACACAAAAATTAATTATTTTTCTAGCAAAAGTGAGTATTGAAATGAAATGAATTTGAAATCGTTCCTTAAAACAATAACTTTAAACAGCCTTTAGTATTGAGGTAAACTTTTCGTCTGCACTGTACTTGCTTGAACATTTTATCAATATTTTTTTTTGTTTCTTTTTGTTCAAAACTTTTAATTCAACATTTGTTTGTCCTCTCTTCTCTTACTCTTTTCTTTTTGTTGTATAAATTTGTAATTACAAGATGAAATCCTAAATTACATGAAATGCAAACAGATTTATTTCGTAGAAATTACAGGAAAAAAGGAGGTAGGAGATCCAAAAAAAATTTTTTTTTCTTTTTTTATTATCTTCTGTAGTCGTCATATTCAAAGGGAAAAGAAAAAAAAAACAGAAATAAAATAGAAAAAAAAGAAAAGAAAACAAATAAAGTTGTTGGCAAAAGATGAGGAAAAAAAATTAGGAAATCTTTCTCAACAAAAAAAAAAAAAAAAAAAATCTAAACATTCCAATTTGTTTACCTTTTCAAAGCTAGAATGCTGCTATAAAAGGACTCTTCTCTTTACATTTCATCCCAGCCACATACATCCCAGCCACATACATACAATACAGGTTTCGTAATAACTTAGGATGATATAATAAAAGGGTAACGTGTTAAGCGTATACAAAAGTTTGAAATTTTAGTACTTAAGCCATAGCAAAACTCAATATGGAACCTTAATTCGCCTTTATTTTTTAGGCAACGTGTCTCTAGGATGAAGTCTCCTTATACTATGTTCAGACATGCACTTTAATTGCGTAAATCGCAATAAACGCCACTATTGGGCTCAATATTTCATATAAAGTTTCAATTAATTATTGCGCAATAAATACGAAAATTGTTACGATATTGAATACAGCACTGTCATAAGTATGTTCAGTGAGCATATTACAATTATTCGAACACTTTCTGTTGATATTTGACAACTCAAATGTCAACAAGGATAAACAAAAAAAACAAAATAAAAACAATGTTGTTGAAACAACCAGCTGTTTTTTTTGCCAGCTGTGTCAAATGAATATTGAATAAGCAGCTGAACTGCGTATATTGTTATGTCTGAACACTTAAAATATTGTACTCAATAAACCGAATATTGACTCAATAAAAGTGCATGTCTGAACATAGTCTGAAGACTTAAAATATTGTACTCAATAAACCGAATATTGACTCAATGAAAGTGCATGTCTGAACATAGTATTAAACTAGTGGGTACTATATGTTAACTAATTAGACATGACGCCTCGGTTCAAGCCTCGGTTCAAAACCCATCTCCAACAAAACGAAATATTTTTTCAACAATTTCCTCTCAGCAGAGGGTCTGACAGAAACTCTGAGAGAGTATTTGAAATTGCCATGAAAATATTCTCAGAAAAATCTGTCGTTTGGTGTCGACTTTAAACTGTAGGTCACGCCATAGTCGTGAGGAACGACTAGTGCAGAGGCATAAGAATTGCTGTAAGAGCTGAATAACCGATTGGTAGGCTCATTGATCGCTGAGTATTACTTACTTAAGCGGACATTACAACACTTTAGTCAGAACTACGAACTATCTTCTCATAGCGCCCATGTTAATTTTATTCATGAGTGTCGGAACCTACAGTTTCAAAGTCGATATTTACTCTCAAAGCTTTTACAAAAAGATCGCTGAGAGAGAGAGAGAGAGAGAGGAGGTCGCCTAAAGAAATATTTTTTTTGCTTGCCAAAGCTGAGAAAAACTTGTCTAGTGGGTTAAAACACTACTTATTAGACTACGGCGACTTCACCCAGTATACCTTTTCTCTTCCGACTGCTCTCCTGGCGCAACTACATATTCCTGTTCATTGGTCTGAATTCGTACTTGACCCCTTATCTGGTATTCCTGTTTTCCCAGCCCAGCAGATTCAGGCTCACACTAACATCGGGTCAATTTCGAAACAGTGAAGGAGACTAATGGTGCCCTTGCTGGACAGTACTTGCGAATTTTCCTACAGGTTCTGAATATTCTGCATAAGGACCGAATATTCCTGCTCTTGTTCCACTCAATAAATGGTATTTAACCCGTTCACACACCATGAAATAGCCTAGCAGTTGAATGATTGCATAACCTTCAAATTGTGTTATTCTTTGGGAAACACATTTTCCAAATTAAGGCAGTTAAAGTGGAAGTTGGCAGCCCTGATGCTCTTCATTCTGTCTAGGGAAACTGTAACCGCATTACTTGAGTAAAATATTTTAATAATCTTATGGGACTTTGAATCGAAACACATGACTTTAAGCCTCGATTAGCCAAACCTCCACAGAATATAAAGCAACATACGTACGCTCGTTTTTAGAATACGAAATGCAATCAGAGCGATTACCGAAGCGTAATGTAATTTCGGTAAGCAGTATTGCACTTCAAAAGCTTAAAACGATTTTCCGTTTCGTTTGACTAATCGAGGCTTACATACATACATTCGTTTTTAGAATACGAAAAGCAATCAGAGCGATCACCGAACCGTAATGTAATTTCGGTAAGCAGTATTGCTATTCATAAGCTAAAAACGATTTTCCGTTTCGTTACGTTAAGTGAACGTTTGGCTAATCGTGGCTTTACGCTTTTCGAACTCTGAAGAAATCGCGGAGCAGAGTGTTAGGTATTTTATAAGGCACAGATTTTGTGACCTTAACAAAATGTTGATCATTGTTATCAGAAGTTTAATCAAATTCGCCAAAAGTCTTAACAAAATCCTTACGTTACCCAAACCTAAGGAAGCTAAAATTTATACGAACCAAGCTTCCTTATCAAATGCACAGAACTCCCTTCATTGTTGATATCCTAGACATATATTGAAGAGCGTAGTAAAAGAATATCCTTCAAATTTTATGTTCCTCTAAAAAGTCAAACTTAATTTGGCCCCACCCTGTGGCTAAGTAAGAGATAGAAAGCGAGAGATTCTATTCATTTGATTTAAACCACTATTTGTACAAGAGTTGGTAAATATTTAATATGATGATGATGTTTTTTGTGCCGCTGGCTGCTGCCATAAATACTGTTAACACAAGTCCAAACACAGACACACTCGCACATCAACATACTACATGTGCACGAAACATAAAGAGTCACTTATTCCTGCACTTACACACGCTTACGTGAAAAACTGTAAGTAGAAATGACCATGAGTTGGTGTTTTTCTACTTTTATGTCGAACTTTTTTTTTTTGCCACTACCCTTGTAAAATTCAAATGAATGTAATGAATGGAATACACGCTCATTGTTGGAAAAAGGACAGGGCGCAGCCTTTAATGGGCCTTTAAATAAAAAGTTGCCAAAGCATTTCATTAAAGGTTCCTCTCGGCACAAGAAATATTTAATTTCTTTAGGGAAATATTTCGTCGGCAACTTGCTTTCAGCTGTTTTCCGGCAAAAACTCTAAAAATAGAATAAAATTGCCATCAAAAGTTGCTTGAAAAAATCTGACTTTCGGAGTTGGACTTTAAACTGTAGGTCCCCAGCCGCTCAAGTATAAAATTAACACACACAACATAAGTGGCGTGAGAACCTAGGTTGTAATCTTGACTGAAGGGCTGTAATGACTAATTAAGTAAGTAAATAAGTATGTAAGATAGTCGATGGATGCGCTAAGCTTATTGAAATTTTTGAGGCTTTAGCCTAAGTATGCACTAAGCAATGTTGAGTGTTTTTCTTATAGATTCTCCATCAACCCACCATTGTAGTCTACTGTAGGCTTAATAAGAGGCAATCTTCAGCATAGGTCGGATTTATAAGTTCGCAACTCTAAGGCTACTCCGGACTTTTAAACGAAAGATTAATTCGCTTGACTTTCTATTCATATTGTCGTACAAGATTTGTATCTGTTCTGCTTACGACGTACATATGTATTGATACATATGCTTTGGATTTTTTCCGATATCATGCGTCATATCCCCTAAGAGTCCTAAAGCAGGTTTGACTGTTAATTGGTCTTCACTAGAACTTTAACTTTACCGAAGTGGAATAATTAAATGGCATTTTATATTAACACTACGTTAACCCTATATTAACACTTTGTTAACGCTACGTTAATACTATGTTAACACTACTTTAACTATATTACATACATACATAATTGGTCATTACAACCCTTCTATGCTACATTAACATTATTTTAACACTACGTTAATAATATGCTAACACTACGTTAATACTACCTTAACACTGAGTTAACACTAAGTTAACACTACGTTAATACTACATTATCACTACGTTAATACTACATTAACACTATGTTAACACTAAGTTAACTACGTTAATACTACATTAACACTAAGTTAACACTATGTGAACACTACTTTAACTATGTTACATTAACATTATTTTAGCACTACTTTAATACTATGTTAACACTACGTTAATACTACCTTGACACTGAGTTAACACTACGTTAACAATACATTAACACTAAGTTGACACTACGTTAACACTAAGTTAACACTACGTTAACATAACGTCAATACTACGTTAACCCTAAGTTAACACTACATTAACACTCAGTTAACACTACGTTAGCACTAAGTTAACACTACATTGACACTACGTTAACATTACGTTAACACTAAGTTGACACTACGTTAATATAAGGTTAATATTACGTTAACACTATGTTAACGCTACATTAACACTACATTAACGCTACGTTAACAATAAGTTAACACTACGTTAGCACTATGTTAACGCTGCTACATAAACACTACATTAACACTACGTTATCACCATTTTAACACTATGTTAACACAACATTAACACCATGTTAACTGCGACTAAACCCTCGTCATAATTTATTTAAATGGAAGTAAAGGTTTTCTTTTTAATTTCTTTTCAATAAATTGGTTTCGAAAAGGCCCTTGCACTACAGTGTGTCCATGTTAAACACTCTGAATTAATTTTTTTTGGTGTAAAAAAGAGAAGCCCAAGTGCGTTATACTCAACATCCACTTGATAAAAGTTCGCGTTACGGAAATTTACAGGAAATTTGAAATATTTTTTGTTTTGTATTTCGTTTGTCTTTTTTTTGAATTTCATTTCTTTCTTCCGTTTATTTATTTATTTCGTTTCGTTTTTAATTTATTTTCCTTTTTCATTTCAATTTTTGTTATTTGTTTTGTTTTGTTTCATTTGTTAACAACATTACTGCACACATACATACATAGTCAGCCAGAGAGTCTCAGGCTGGCAGGCAGGCAGGCAGCAGAGAGCAAAGAAATTTAATTTGTCTGGCTTAATAATTTATTTACAAAAGTAATAAATACTGCTTCTTCTGCTTCGTGTTCTTTTTTGGTTAAAAACCCACCAACGTTATTACAAGGCAGGCCAAAAAAAGAAAAGTTCTCCAGTTTTTCCTATCTTTTTCTTTGGAGGGAAAAACATTATCAGCTACTACAACCAAACCCACTTAATCTTCTTTTTAAACATTTTTATGCACATTTTCATTTCATTTCAGTTTTATTTCGTTTTTCCCACAATTTTTTTTTACAACTACTTTTTCAGGAACCATTACTACAACAGCAACCATTTAAACACTAAAAATTAATTAAAAAAATATTTTTAAACAGTTTTTCTCTCAGTGTGTTCCTTAAAAGCATAGAGAAAATGAAAAAATTTTTTTTTTTTGATCATATGTTTGGAACTCATGCAATTCACATTTTTAAGTGGCCCCTTCGCTGCCCGAAATTTCTAGACTTGGCCAGGGGATGTTATCGAAGCACTTAAAGCTAATAATTGTTCTCAATAACTTGATGCAGGAAAAATATTTCACGTCTCTCTATATAGCTTCATATGACAATTGTTAGAAGCTGTAAGAAATTTAATTCCTTGAGTCCACAACTACTTTAAATAGGCATAATTAATTATCTTCGCAGTCCAGCAGGTAGTGTGTTGACTTACTAGATGTAAGGCTACGGTTCAAACCATATGTGTGAAGAAAAATTCAAATTTAACTAGCAAAGACAAAAACTAAAAATTTTAACACAGCTAATGTTAGAGTTAACAGACCGATGTTAAGTGGTTAACAGAAAATACGATAAATAGTCAGGGAAGAAATCTCCCAAATATACGATATCAGAGAATTGAATACCCATTCCATTCCTTTAAAATCGCGCTCCACACTTTCCTGTCTGGAACAGCAACTGTGGTAATACGGAAATTATTTTAAAAATTGCAAACTTTAGACAAAAAATAAAGTTTTTGTTTTAAGAATGTCGAATGTAGGATGAATGTATGTGAAGATAAATTTAAGTTTAACTAGCAAAGACAAGAACCAAAATTTTTAACAGAGCTAATGTTAGAATTAACAGAGCAATGTTAAGTGGTTAACAGAAAATACGAAAAATAGTCAAGGAAGAAATCACCCAAATATACGATATCAGGGACTTGCTGCATATATCTGACTATATACAAATTGTAGCCTAAGGTGGTCCCTAATAAAACCCAATAAGTGGTATATCCCAAATAATTTTGTAACTGGAGATATTGTGCTCCAAATATTCCCTATGGTAACAGTGTCTGGGTAGGATGATGGATGATGGATATTCCAAAATTATTTGGCATATACCACTTATTTTGTTTTATTAGGGACACCTTAGGCTACAATTTGTATATAGTTAGACATCCGCAGCAAGTCCCTGATATCGTATATTTGGGTGATTTCTTCTTTGACTATTTTTCGTATTTTCTGTTAACCACCTAACATTGCTCTGTTAACTCTAACATTAGCTCTGTTAAAATTTTTGGTTCTTGTCTTTGCTAGTAAAATTTCAATTTATCTTCACACACTTTTAATCAAACATATTTCGATTGTTGTGAGTTCGACGTCAATGTTGCACGCATACTCATTGCAACCTGTACTTATAAATCAATGTTGTAATGAGTACGGATGAATCAGAGCAGTTAAATTTCAATATTGTTGACTCACTTATATTAAAAATTTCATTAGTGCTTATAAGTAGCGAAAAAACGATTCATTGCTGATCTCTGGTCGGAATCCTGACTGAAGGATTGTAATGACCAATTATGTATTATGTAATCGATGAACAATTTAGTAGTCGCCGTAGTCTAGTAGGTAGTGTGTTCGCTTATTAGACGTAAAGCCCGGATTCGAGCCCCAGACCAGACAACAAAATGAAATATGAAAATAAAAATATTTCTTTGGCGACTTCCCCTCAGCAGATTTCTGGCCAAAACTCTGAAAGTAAATAAAAACCTGCCATGAAAAAGTTTCTCAAAAATCTGTCGTTCGGAGTCGACTTTAAACTGTAGGTCCCGCCACTCATGTATAAAATTAGCGCTCACAACATGAGTGGTGCTAGGCTGTAATCCTGACTGAAGGGTTGTAATGGCTAATAATGTATGTATGTATGTAAACGATGCACAATTTACCAATTCAATTATAAAATGAACATTTCTGTGTAAACATATTGAAAAGAAAAACTTTAGTTCATGTAACTACTGCATTATCTGATGTTGATAACACTGTCTGTATCACTACTAAATGCCATGTACTGTAGTCATGTACTTAAAGTGTAGGAAGAAAAAAAAATGAAAATGTTGTAATGACGACAATATCACAAAGAGCAAAAGTTTAACTTCTCCTTTTGTTCCTCCACTTTTTGACTTTTATTTAATGTTTTTGAATAGACTCGAGTCTTTTCTCTATAATGCTCCTATTTTGCTGGGTACCTTTAAACAAAACATTACATTCCTTTTGCCATAGCTCTCTCTCTTTCTCTCTCTCTCTCTCTCTGCATTACTGAATAGAGTTCCTTTATGCATTTTCTTTTTTCTCTTCTTTCTTCTTTATTTTCTATTCAATCACGAAGTGCATTTAGTTAATTTGCTTTTGGAAGGCATAATAGAAAGCTAAAATGAGACAAAAGAATACAGAGAGCAAGGGAAGGGAACGTACTCTTTTTGTGCTGTTAAGAGAAATGATTTTCATTTAATGTTCAATGAATGAAAAGAAAATTCGTTAATTTAAGTAAAGTAAGAAAAATTAAAAAAAAATATATTTTTTAGTCGTACAACAACAAAAAAATGACAAGTATTCCTAAATAACTTCCATGAGCCAATACTTAAGGCCTTAGGCATAAAATCAAAGGCATTCACATCAACTAGCAAACTTTATGAACTATAAAGTTACAAAATTCATTCACAGAGTAGCTCAATTAACACATTGACTGCCGACTATGAGATAACTCGTAGATTGTGTTCCCTTCTAGGGTGCCAACTACGAGTTATCTCGTACTCACTAAACTTGCCATTTTTGTGTAGCTACGAATAAAATCGTATTATTTCAGTGCCGGCATCGATAAATGGCTTCTGGGAAAAGGCAACAAAAAGTCAATGTTGGCTTCCGTGGCCAGTTTTCTGAAAATTGCCGCCACAGTCAATGTGTTAATGATGAAAACATTTAAAAAAGCCCGACAAATTACTTCCTACAATTACAAACTCAATTATATACATACATGCATACATAATTGGTCATTACAACCCTTCAGTTAGGATTACAACCTAGCTTCTCACGCCACTTATGTTGTGGGTGCTAATTTTCTTCATGAGTGTTGGAACCTCGACTTCGGATGACAGCTTTTTTTGAGAAACTTTTTATTTCAATTTTATTTTACTCTCAGAGCCTTTGCCAAAAATCTGCTGAGATGAAGTCCCCGAAGAAATATTTTTTCATATTTCATTTGATCTAGATATCTGACTTCTAGTTTGAGCCCTGGCCTCACATCTAATAAGTCAACACACTACCTACTAGACTACAACGACTTCAATATAAGAAGTAATGATAGAACTGGAATATCAAGCAATAATATGTGTGAAGATAAATTCCAATTTAAAAACCAAAGACACAAACCCATACTTTTAGCAGAGCCACTTCTTGCCTCTAACAGGGAAAACTTTGTTATTAACAGAGCACTGTTAACTGTTTAACAGTGGCAATAGTAGATTCGTCTTCTACTTTGCTATTATTGAAGACTATTGATATGGAATTTAATTCTCATTGATGATCATTATTATTCGTGAAAAAAACGATAGAAGGATGGTGGTGGATGGAGGACGGAAACTTTCTCAACTCTTAAAATTATTCCTGCTATCCCACTACCACGGTTCGAAAGAGGACTCTCTGGACTACTATTTGCTCATGGTCTATATGGCGTATTATTTCTTATATGTTCCAAAATGGCCACTGATCTTCTAAAAAATTTCCAATAAAAAAATTGATAGTTTCTAAGCCAATTTTCACAATACCATATCACTCTATATATGTGACTATGCTACTGATCATATTAAGAGGCCTTGGAACCTTCCTTTGCATATAGTATGGTACTCATAGACCTAAAGTATTTCCCAAAATTACCTCCTAAACAATTGGGCTTGTTCAGATGGATACTGTTAAATAGCTAACAGTGCTCTGTTAAGGGCAAATTTTGTTCTGTTAAGCGAAAATTTTGCTCTGTTAATGTCAAATGTGGCACTGCTAAAATTTATGGTTTGCGTCTTGAATTTTTAAAATCGAATTTATCTTCACACATATCAAACAATACGATTCAAGATCTGAGATCACGTACGATAAACTTCAAGCTCCGAGATCTGTGATATCGGGGTATGTCGTTCGAGATCTGAAGCGATGCCGTTTCGGATCTAATATCTCAGGCAATACTATTCGAGCTTTGAGGTAGATTTGAGGCCTGACATCATCTGATTGATCTAAGGTCTGTAAGAGGGAGAGAGAGATAGGTAGAGAGGGAGAGAGATAGAGAGAGAGAGGAGATAGAAATCGAGAGATTGAGAGAGATATAGAGATAGAGAGAGAGGAGATAGAAATCGAGAGATTGAGAGAGAGGTGATAGAAATCGAGAGATTGAGAGAGAGATATAGATAGAGAGAGAGATAGATAGAGAGAGAGAGAGAGAGAGATAGATAGAGAGAGATATAGATAGAGAGAGAGATAGATAGAGAGAGAGAGAGAGAGATAGATAGAGAGAGAGAGATAGATAGAGAGAGAGAGATAGAGAGAGAGCGAGAATCTCTGCAAAAACTATGGTTTGCGTCTTGGGATTTTCAAATTGGAATTTATCTTCAAACCCATCAATTATTCTTGTAATTCCTTCAATAATCGTTATAACAGAATTAATTGCTGTAATTCATAATTGACTGTTAATTTGAACATTTTCCAATTCCCCTGTTGTCATTAAGTCACTTTTACAATTGTTTAATGAATTGCAAAGGTTTTTTAAAACTCCCAACTATACTTCGCGCAACAGTGTTAATCACATTTGCAACTGAGGCAGTTAATCTTGTAATTTGATCAATTAACTGTTCAAATATCAATTAAGTCTGCATTTGACGCAATTAATTTTTTAATTGTCTTAAAATTGTGTCTCCAATATGCCTTTATACCCTTCATACTACTACTGCTACCGTCTACTACACTGTGCTGTCTGCTATTCAATTAAAAACGTTTTTACAGCACAGTAGCACGCCTTTTGAAGTGAGCTGATTATGGAAGAAAAACAATGAAACTATTGTGCCGCCAACTTTTAAGTTGACTTTTAAGTTGTCAGGATAAAGAAGAGGTTTTCGCAATTGTTTTCCCTCTACTGTTGTTGTGTTTATCGCTGTTGCTGGATTTGCCTTGTTTGACTGTTACAGCCCTTAAGGATGGAAAACTATTTTTCGTTTTCGTTTTGGAAAAACTTTTCAGATGCGAATTTCCTTGTTTTTTTGTAATGAAGCAGCGTACAAAAAAGAAATATAAATATGGAGTACGTAGGTATGTATGTATGTATGTGTGCATGCATATTTGACTTTTATTCGCTGACTTCTATTGAAATACAAAAAGTTTAGATTTATGGGAGTCAGAAGTTTTTTGTTCGAAAATTCTTTTGTTCGAAAATTTTTCGAATTTTTTTTTTTTGAGCAATTTTGATTATGACATGTAAGCACTTGAGTAAGATATGTTGTAAACGGATATTTTGGGAATTCCTTTTAATTTTTTTTGTTCGAAAAATATTTTTGTTGGAAAAAAATTTTTTTGTTCGAAAATTTTTTTTAAGGATTTTTGATTATGAGATGTATGCACTTGAGTAGGATATTTTGTAAGTGGATATTTTGGAAGCTCCTTTTCATCACAAATGCTAATGGTTTTTAATTTCGTCTAATAATTCAAAGGAAATCTTCCATCCTTTTTTCCTTTTCCTTTTTTCATGCTTTAACAGTATTTCAAGTGTAGTTGTGTATGTCTTCGACCTTCGGCCTTTTATATTCTGACTTTTATTGAAATAGAAAAAGTTTAGATTTACGGGAGTCAGGAGTTTTTTGTTCGAAAAAAATTTTTTGTTAGCGAATTTTTTTTTTCGTAATTTTGTTTTTTATTCCAAAAACTTTTTTGTGCGAAAAAAAATTTTTTGTTCGAAAAAATTTTTTGTTCGAAAAAATTTTTTTGTTCGAAAAATTTCTTTTTACTCGCGAATTTTTTTCTAAATCTTTTTTTCGTAATTTTTTTATTCCAAAAACTTTTCGAATTTTTTGTTCGAAAAAAAATTTTTTTTGTTCGAAAAAAATTCGAAATTTTTTTTTGAAGAATTTCGATTATGACATGTAAGCACTTGAGTAAGATATGTTGTAAACGGATATTTTGGAAGCTCCTTTTCATTACAAACGCTAATGCTTTTTAAATTCGTGCAATAATGCCAAATAATTCTTCCTTCCTTTTTGCTTCCCTTTTCCATACTTCAACATGATTTCAAGTGTAATTGTGTATGTTTTCGACGGGCCTTTATCTCTTCTTTACTTAATCAATATTTCAATTTCGAGTGTGTATGTATTTTATTGACACCACACAAGAGAAGAGAAGAGAGCAATACGTCCTACTTGAATTCAAATTACGCATTATTTATGACTACCACCATCACCACCACACACACAGGAATTTTGCAAAGAATTATTGACTTTAACTGGCATTTACAGGCTGTAATGGTAGCCAAGCAATGCTGGTAACTGTAGGTTAGGTGGTGGTGCAACATGTAATAACAATAATACCTCTTACCATGTGGCCACATGCATACAGACAGCGAGAGAGGCAGGGCGAGAGAGAGAGAGCTTAAGGTATAGAGAAGAGTTATTTACCCGGAAAAGACCACGTTAAGCGGTTTGTATGTTTGCTCGTTCTATTATAATTTTAGTACTCAAGCATGTCATTCAAGTGAAATATTATGACACTTGATTAGATGAGGAAATATAGTGTGGAAGATGTATGACCTCACAGTCTATAATTTCTTATGCCTGGCAGGTGTTCAATTATGCTTGAGTTTATAAAGGGTTCACAGCGGAATTATAAGGAAAAGTAGTAGAAACCTCGTAGGGAGTTTGACTGAAACAATTTTGTATTGAATTATGTATTAATAAAAATCCATAAAAGAATACAATTTGACAGGTGGAAGGAAACCTACTGTAGGTGTGAATAATCATTTGGTTCTTACCTAAAAAAACCACCTGCGCACGGCAGCCTAACATTACTCGGCACTGCCGCACAAAAATACATCTCGGTTTAGTTGACCTCTTGGACTCACTGTCTCTTAAACGGGGCAGTGTTTCCACATTCGAAATACGCTGAATCTACGGCATTGGCATGGAAGGCTACGCACAGCTTCGTTTTCAACTGGAAATAAATAACTTCTGTGACCAACCTGTGAGAAGCTAGGCCGTAATACTGACTAAAGGGATGTAATGGCCAATTATGTATGTATGACCAACCTAATGTCTTCGAAACTTGGAGGAATTTAGAACATGATAGTGCGGTAATTCATAGTGAATAATCGTTGTCACTTGCAGAATTTGAAGACACTTTAGCTCTGTGTGCAATAGTGGCAGGTTTAGGAATTTGTTGAGCTGTAGTAACCCTAATATCCATGCTGCTGGTGGTTGGTAGTATTAGTGGGCAATGCAGGCGATAGTAGTAGATCTTGGGATTGGGAGGGACATGGTAAATATAACATAATGCTAGTGATTGGGATTCTTACTGCCCACTGCGTTATTAACAAACTGCTGACGGGTTTGGAAGATCTTTCTGGGCTTTCCTTCAGAGCATCTTATGGAGATGTTGCACTCGATGTGATATTGACAACTTCTGGAATCGTCATGTTTTATCCAGAACGAGACAATCTATTCCGCGAATAGCATGTTTTTCCGATCTATGCAGAGAATTTAACAGATTCAATTAAGCATATATCGAATGTTCATTGTACATCCCTCAACAGGTTATCTTGAGTAGATGTTGCACTCGTTGCGATATTGGCAACTTCTGGAACGGTGATGTTTTGTCTAGAACTAGACTATCTACTCCCATCCTTGCAGATATTTTAACAGATTCAATTAAGCATATTCCGAGTGTTCATTTTAACACTCTTCAACAGGTTATCTTGAGTAGATGTTGCACTCGTTGCTATATTGGCATCTTCTGGAACTGTCATGTTTTGTCTAGAACTAGACCATCTGCTCCGCGAATAGCATGTTTTTCCCATCTTTGCAGACATTCTAACAGATTCACTTGAGCATATTCCAAATGTTCATTGTACATTCCTCAACAGTTTAATTTGAAGAGATGTTGAACTCGTTGCGATATTGGCAACTCCTGGAATCGTTATGTTTTGTCTAGAATTAGACTAACTATTTTGACTAGAACTAGACTATCTACTCCGATCCTAGCAGACATTTTTAACAGATTCAGTTAATCATATTCCGAATGTTCATTGTACATCCCTCAACAGGTTATCTTGTACTCCATTCGATATTGGCAAGTTCTGGAATCGTCATGTTTTGTCTAGAACTAGACTAAGTGTTCTTTATACAATCTTCAGAAGATCCTAAAAATATTTTTCATATTTTTTTTTCTCTCCTTATAAGATATGTATACAGTAACACTGCATACACTGCGTTTACTCTACTTGGTTCGTTCTGCATCATTCGAAATAATGCGCTTGAAAACTTACTTGCTTGCCTATACAAGTAAAGCCCGTTTGACTCTGGAAATCAGGGTGATCTTTGGTCATTACGCTCATTTGTTGGATGGTCACTAAGAAATTTGTGTCGCTGCCATTTTCTTGGTATTTAAAGCGTTCAACACATCTTCAGCTCTGACAACAACGGCTGTTTTTTGTTCTGCCTAATTTAGGGTCACGTAGAGTCCTTTTTGGGTTTTATTACCCTAATGGTGTGGTTTTTCCCACAATCACTCACTTTGTACTCAAATTTCCTAAAGTAGAAGTTTACGTTGAAGTCGTCGTAGTGTAGTAGGTAGGTCACGGTTCAAACCCCAGATCATACATCTGCAACAAAACGAGATATGAAGAAAACATTTCTGCTTCAACTGTCTCTCAGCAGATTTCTGGCAACCCACCAAGAGTAAAATAAAAATTGCCATGAAAAAGCTACTCAAGAATCTGTCGTTCAAAATTGACTTTGAACTGTAAATCCCCCCACCGATGAATAATATTGTTACGTTTTTACCTTTTTCAAAACGTTTAGAATATGAGTTCGTTGATTGCAAACAAAAATAAAAACAAATATGTGTTTCGTTTCAATTAAACTCACACTGCTTTTGTATGCCACCGTATACAACTTCACGATACAACTACAACTTGCTTGTTCGTTATTATTTTCTGCTTACAACCTTTTTGTAAGCAATAATACTTGTACGTTAGACTGTATAGCGGAGATCTTCAAACCACGACTGTTCTTTTCACACGCAACGTCTTCACACAAGACTGACTGAATTCTTACTGACTCGTTGTCTGCTTTGTCATGCCTTTTTATATGCTCACGTATCAGCCTGGTGATGAAGGTGCTGGAAGTAGAATGTTCTTGTCTTTGCCTTCTGGAGAGTTCTATCGCGACGGCATTGGTGTTTGTGTATTTTGTTCACGTTGTTTGTTGTTGTTGCCTTCCTTCATCTTGTCTGTCTCCCCCACTTATACTGGTATACTGTTGTTGGTATATGTAAGCAAGTTCGTTGGATGTGCCTGTATGGCTTTTATTTATCGTTAACGTTAAACGATGTTTTCATTTTCGTAACAATATTAACACACATAACATATGTGGTGCGAGAAGCTAGGTTGTAATCCTAACTGAAGCGTTGTAATTACCAATTATGCATGTAATGGCCTCGTTTAAACATCTGTCAGGAGAGCTGTTTGCCCAACTACCGTGACTTAGGTCAGACCTTGAAGTCGAAAAATTGTCATCATTTCACGTGGCCGTAAGGTTTAGGAAGAAGTTTTCTAATGCTAGTGGCATTGCTAAAACTGTGGGTTTGCGTCTTTGATTATTAAATTCGAATTTAGCTTTACACATATTTTTTAATACATTTTCTTACTGTTTGCTTTTCCCCTTGTATTCTTAGTGAATAGTTTAACTGAAGTGTAAATAAAACAGCAGGATATACTTTTAGCAGCTGCTCAATTGGCAACGTCTTTTGCCATTTTTTTTTTTATTGTGGAGACTTATTTAACTTACAACAGACTATTCAACTTACTCTACTGCTGCTGCTGCTGGTATCTGTCCACTACATTGTAAAGCAAATAAAGAAAGAAATGCAAACAAATCAAATATCCAACGACGAATAAATAAATTGACAATCATAGAGCTAGACATGCATACATACACATATATACACACATAGTCACTCATACATAGACTAGAAACCAATAACTAAATTGACAGGTGTAATGAATTGACTACTGCTGCTAAGTTTTACTGGCAATGTTTGCCAATGATACTTATTTCTCTTTCGCTCTCTCTCCCTCTCTTTCACTCTATGCTTGTACTATTTTCATGGTTCATTTGGTTTTAAATTTTTCTTTTTTCTTACTTACCACCTCTACTACTCTACTCTCTCTTCTCTCACTCCTCATTAATCGCAATACACTGCCATGAATGAGCCACATCGTTAGTTTCAGTTGCCGTCATCATTTCGTTTAGAATGAAACAAACAAACACGACAAAAGCGAAAGAGAGGAAGAGAGAGAGGGAGAGAGTCAGAGGGAAATAATATTAAAATTGGCTGGTGTCAGCTGTTATCAGCCATGTCATGATACATTAGTAGCGATTTGGAACAGTAAACCAATGGTGTTTTACAGCAACAAAAAAAAAAAAAAATTAGAACCATAGAATGTGGGTAATGGAGAGGGGCGGGGGTGAAAGCAGTTCCCGTAGTTTATGTTTAAAGTGGAAAAATAATACGATAAATATTTATTATTTATTTATGAAAATAATGTTGTTGTTGTTGTTGTTTTTTTCATCTCCTTATTTGCTTTAAATATGGATGGAACACATATGCAAACAATTGGATATTTTGCTGGTCAGTTTAAAATGAACAGCAGTGGTTGGAACAATAGCACAGCGGTAGGTAGACTATCTCTACAATTTGACAGCTGTCATATGTGCCTCTTTCTTTCGTTTATTAAAGGTATGTTGAGAGCGCTCGCAAGTTTCGAGCAAGTTTCGCAAGTTTAGCCGAAAGTTTATGGAAACTAAGACTCATGTTAGCTTATGTTAGTGGGTAGCTTACCGTTCACAGGCACGTTTTCTCTGTGGCCCATATGGCCCATTGTGTCACCCAGTGTAAGGTAACCCCCTGGTCATGGTACCTTAGCGGTGGATCCGAGCTACGGATCGAACCGGGGCAAGTTGCCTTAGTGGCACGTTCGCCACCATGCTCAGATCTTCAAATGTTCTTTCACACAATAACCGATGACGGCTGTTCTGTTGCACCGATTCCGTTTCCTGCACATCATGGCAGATTCTGTAGCAAACCTAGTGGCCAAACTGAGCTTGTCAGCGAAACTGCCAAAAGCGCAGTGTTGCGTTCGAATTCCTGTTAGAATGCGAACCGTTCACTTGGCGCACTCAAGTTCCCTGGTTCTTCCGCTGCTGGCAACCACGATTATTGAATTCCATATTCGTCAACATATCGGTCGATCTCTTAGAAGCATACCGATCTCTGCGGTATGCAAGAGTATCTCCGAAAACCTGAAAACATAAATACAACATCGTTCTCATGTGTTCACAAATCAATACAAAATCTCCACCTTCATGTGTACAAAAAACGGATCATTCAGGGGCTGAAACCAGCAGAGCCAAAGGAAAATGACGACAATTTGTTTTATGGATAATGTAGCAAAGTGAATTCAATTCGCATTTCTCCAAAGCCTAGTGGCCTAGTGAATCCACAAATTTGTTGAAAATCTTCATACAATCCTTCAAAAACGAACTTGGTATAAACAACAACAATTGCTTTCTTTTGTTATACCTCTGTTTATACCCTTTGCATAAACAATAGCAATTACTAGACAATTAATCGACAGATCATTGTAACGGAGATCTTCAAACCACGATTACTCTCTTCAAACACACCGCATGCTCATATAAGACGGACTGAACTTTACTAACTCAGTCGCCTGCTTGGCTTTTATGTGGTAGAGTAAACAGTCTGATGAATGTTCTTAAAGGCGAAAGCTCATGACTTTGCCTTCTCGAAATCCCTATAAATGTAAATATTTTTTGTTGTTGTATTTTTGTTTACTTGTTTACCATTTTTCTTATGCTGGTGTTTGTTGTTATATTAAGCAGTACGATAATTTGTAAACGGGTTTGTTTACTACATTGTTTTGTTTTCGTAGCTGTTGCTTATAATTTTAATGTTAAGCGATGTAAAAGTAAAACGCCAGTATCTAAATTTTTTATTTTCGTACCCTCTAGGGCTGATTTTCTTCTATATGTTGACTTTCGTTATTTTGTCGTGTTTTCATTGTCCACATAGTTACACTTTTAGAGAAGAAGTTAATAATTTTGTGCTATTATTTTCCTCCGAATGGTACAATGTGTTTACTGTACTGTTGTAAATTTTCGAAATATGCAAAGTAGCACGTTTTTGTCATGTGTTTCTTCTATACACACTCTCTGCGCGTTTGACGCTCCTCTCTTGCATTCTTATTAAAATTTTTAACATTTTATTTATTATTGTTGTCTTCTCCTTTTTTGATCTTCTTTGTTGATATTGAATTGTTTATATTGGTGTTGTTGTTTTTATTGTATTATTATTACGATGATGATTACAATAAAAACGCTTTTGTTGTCTGTTTTAACAATTGCTGCTATTGTTGTTGCGTTGCCTTTAGTTTGTTGTCATTTGTATCAATTTACAATTTATTTGTGCCGTAGTTGTTGCTGCTGTTGTTGTTGTATAAATAATATCGTAATATTTTCGCATTAAATTACAACAAATTATTATCGTTTGTCATATAATATTTGGGCAGCAGGTCCTATGCTCTCTCTCTCCCTCTGTGGCTTTTGATTTAAATCATCAATCAATAATGAATGGTTGTTGGCTGTAGGACGGTTTCATGTTGCAAGTTGTAGCCAACCCAGTTGTGTGGTTTAAATAGAAAAAAAAATTGACACCGATTAGATACAAATCATTATTTATTATAATAAGGAGGCCAACGCAGTTTTGTTAAATTATGGAATGTGGCGGAGTGTTCCAGTGCATCATGAAGAACTATTAGACCACAACTCATCAGTTTGTGCTTAAAACTTGAGAATTTCGTTTATTTTGTTTGCAACAAAATCTGTTTTTAAGAAAAATTTGCTCTTTTTGCAGGGTTTGTTGCTGTCGTACGACATAGTACGAGGAAGGGGGTGGTGACAAAAGTTGTATCCTTGTCAGTCATTGAAATATCTTCATCGTAGTAACTGTTGTCTAGTAGATAATGGATTTTGAGTTATAAGACCTGGGGGTCACGGTTCAAACTTCAGGTCAGATATCTCCGACGGAATTGCATTCTGAAGAAGTGTTTCTGCGGCGACTTCCTCTCAGCACATTTCTAGCAAAAACACTGAGAATAAAAATAAAATTGCCATGAAAAGGCTTCTTAAAAATTTGTCGTTCAGAGTGGACTGTAGGTGCCGCCACTCATGTATGAATTTAACACACATAACATAAGTGGTGCAAGAAGCTAGGTTGTAATCCTGACTGAAGGGGTTGTAATGACCGATTATGTATCTATGTATGTATGTATGTATGTATGTATGTATACATGTATGAAATGTGGACCCACAGACCGAACACTACATGATTCTAGCTTGGTGGGACAGAATTTGGTTGGACAGAACTTGGTTGGACACACAACATTTTTCTCAATGTCTTCAATAACTTTTGTTTCGATTTCCCTCCTGTGATAAGAGGAATAGAACTAAAGGGTGTGCAGCGCGCAGTGCCATTCGTCTGAGGGAATCGGGCTGCTGGAAACAGCGCTCTATAGGTCACTCCAGAGTTCTGAATGTCATCTTTCCTGACGGGAGATATGGACTTTCGGCCACCGATTATATTGTGCCTGAGTCTATGTTCCTGCCCGGTTTAAGGATACTTATACCGGAAAGGGCACAATGGAATGGTGGGATACTTCAGGGACAGAGAGGTATACCCATCTTCACAGATGGGTCTAAGTTAGGTGGATGTACAGGTGCTGGGGTCTTCTGTAGGGAACTCGGTCTTGAACTCCACTTTCGGTTGAATGATGACTGCAGCGTTTTCCAGGCGGAGATTTTCGCAATCTTGAAGGCTATTGAGGCCATAGCTGGTGGCCCAGCTTCAGATTCGGAATCTTACGTGATCTTCGTTGACAGTCAGGCTGCTCTTAGGGCCATTGAGTCGGTCTGGTGCAAATCACGGCTCGTTCGCAAGTGCAAGGAGTCGTTGAGGACCTTTGGACTAGACCGTATCCGTCTTTGCTGGGTTCCGCGTCATAGCGGAATACTGGGCAATGAGACGGCGGATGAGCTCGCTAGGTTAGGTTCGCTCTCGGGGGCGATTTAATAGTTGGTCCTTACCCCCCGGTCTGCCACCTCTACCGTCTCATCAATGGATGGGTCGGGGAGGAAGAGCAGAGACGTTGGGGGAACGGATCGGGTTGTTTTCTCTCTAGATGTCTATGGCCTGCTGTGGACAGTAAGAGAACAGGTTGGCTGCTGGGCTTGGATAAGGCCAGCTTAAGGTTAGTTGTCGGGTTTATCACAGGACACTGCGAGATTAGGTCGCTGACGGGGATCTGGATCCCTTCTTTGTTGGGTCTATGTGACCTCTCCGCTTCCCATTCTCCCTTTCCTATCTCCTCTCCTTTATATCCTATTCCCTCTCTTATCCTTCCTCTTTAAGGACGTTGTACAATGGGTCAATTCAACCTCCGGGTACTGTACTTGACTTAATTGACAAGTACACGTCCTCTAACCTAACCTAACCTAACCTAAAGGGTCCGCCAAATAATTTTTTTTTTGAAAATGCTTGTTTTATAAAAAAAACTACTGAATATTTTCTCAAATTTCTTTTTTTATTTGAAAGTACAATCCTTCCGGTTAATAATGGAAAATAATTTCATTCAAATGGCTGCCTCGGCTGGCCATGCAGTAGCCTACACGATCGGTCCAATTTCTAAGCACATTATTGTCCTTTAAAGCGTCAATTGTCTCTGGCTTGTCGCCGTAAAACTTATCTTTGACGGCACCCCACAAATAATATTTGGAATTGATTTGAACGACCATTGGCGTCAATGAGAAGAAGTTTTAAAGGCACCAAGCAGTTTTGACTGCATTTCAGAGAAAAACTGAAAAATGCTGTCATTAGGGCTTTAAGTTAAAAAAAATTTCAGTTTTCTCTAGCAAACTTGCTCTCCAAATTGTCTCTAATTTTGGCAAAGAAAGAAAATTTTCTACAATATAAAATAGGAAATCATTAAGTCCAGGCTACTAATGATGGACAGGTAGTGAGTTCAGTCATTAAATGCAATTTGACCAGCTGGCCAGTAGTAGGTTATTGGCCAAAAAAAGCAACGATTTTTTTTGATTTTTCTTTGGTTTAACTCAACTCTATACATTGTATTGTATTTTAGACATCTTTTGTATTTTTTCATTCAATCTGTCTGTATGTATGTATGTCTCTTAGTTGTAGTCAGTCAGTTATATACATTGTAGGCGGCAGTTTTTGCCAACCATTGTGTCACACAACTTTATCAACAAAAATTGGCAAACACCAGGCTATACGACAACATCATCATCTCTATTGTTGTTTGCATTTACAGCAACCATAACAATAACAACAACAACTGTTTTACCTTAGAATTGACCCTACAAAAGAATGACCTCATATGTCGAGAGGATTACAACCAAGAAAATTGAAAAACAAAATCACAAGAAGAAAAAAATTTATTTTCCTTGGAAAAAAGTGGGAAAAATTAAAGGAGAAAAAAAAACAACTTTTTATGACTCTGTTTTTAAGGTGAAAAAGGAAAGCAAAAAATATAAACTGAAAACAAGTGAAAGAAAAACAAGAAAAATTCGAGAATTTGAAAAACTGGGTCATCATTAATTTTGTCAGGTTTTTAAAAAATTCTATTTTATGGCCATAGACAGAGAGAGAGAGAGAGAGAGAGAGAGAGGATGAGCCATCATTTGAAGCTGAGTAAGTAAGTGAGTTACCTAGAACTCCATATACAGAGGCTAGGTTGGCATATGAAGGATATTTAAGAGACAGAATGCTTGGCTACAAATATAACAGAATGATTGGATGTATGGCTGGTTGGTTGCATGCTTCAATGGATATTTTCGTCGTCCTGTTGCCCATTTTTTTTTTTTCATTTTAAAAGAGATTATCGTGTTCCGCAATATAAATCAGATTTAATCAGTTTTGAGAGTTTGTCATTCATCACTTGTTATCCTTTTTCTTACTCATTCTTTTACTTGCTTTTTGTCATTTCTGCAGTTTGTCTTCGTTTTTTTTTTGTGTTGATTAACAGCCTTTCAAGACTGGTGATAATTTTTGACAGGATTTCGATTAAGTATTGCAGCTTTTATGATGCTTTTCCGAAAATTCAAGAAATTCTTTGTGAAAGCAAAGCATGAATTAACCCTACAACTGGATGTTCTATGCGAAACTATTTTCTTCAGCATTTTCAATGCACAATTGATAAAGTGAAGATTTGTTAAATGAACTACGCTTTAAGTTCATTGCAATGCATAGCCCTTTTTTGAGGCCAACACTCAGCAGATAACCGCCTATTCAAAAGGAAATATAGTTTCTAAGAGAATGGAAAGAGGGCGTGGTGTCGTTATATGCGTAACACAACGTCTTTGGGTTCCTTGCAAGCAATTGACGCGTTTTGAGGTAATTTTCTACAACTTTTATTGTGCATTTCTCTCGCTGGAATCTTCTCGTGATATTTTTACGTTCTTACCTTTTTTAAAAACGTTTCGAATATGAGTTCGTTGATTGCAAACAAAAAATTAAAAACCAATATGTGTGTTCGTTTCAATTAAACACTTTATTAATCACACTACTTTTGTGTGCCACCGTATACAACTTCACGATACAACAACAACTTGCTTGTTCGTTATTATTCTATGCTTACAACCTTTTTGTAAGCAACAACACTTTTACTTGTGTACAGATCTATAGCGGAGATCTTCAAACCACGAGCTTTTGTTTACTTCGAACGCAAAGCGTCTTCACACAAGACTGACTGAACTCTTACTGACTGCTGCCTGCTATGTCTCCGCAAAATCAGTTCTCGAAGGGGAAAGTTCTTATTATTGCCTTCTCGAGAATTCTATCGCGACTGCATTGTTGTTTGTGTATCTGGTTGACATTGCTTCGCTTACTTGTCTATCCCCTTCCCTTTCATACCTATGTTGATGCTTTGCTTGTAACATGTTCGTTGTATGGATTTGTGTGACTTTTGTTTATCGTTGATGTTAAACGATGTTTTCTTGTGATACGATATTAGGTCGTTTCCATTTGCGTAACAATATAAATTAATCAGTACAACCCCTTCAGTCAGCGTTACGACCTAGCTTCTCAAACCACTCATGTTGTGTGTGTGGGTTAATTTTAATCTATGAGTGGCGGGATCTACATTTCAAAGTCGTCTCCGAACATCAGATTTTTTGAGAAACTTCTTTAATTACCAAAGAAATTTATTTTCATATTTCATTGTGTCGTGGATGTCTGATCTGGGGTTTGAACCGTGGCCTAATGTCTAATAAATTAACACACTACCTACTAGACGCTAGACGCGGCTACTACGATTTCAGCGATTAGTTATGAAACAATTATTGTCACCATCCCGCCTCCAACAGTATTCCCCAATGAGGAATTCAGCGCCAAACCTAGCAACGAACAATTTTTTCTAGGAAAACAACGATCACAATGCCAACGAAAGTAGTTTTACAATGTGACGATCACAAAATCCTGTTACAAAATATGAAATCGATTACATGTTACGTGGCAGATGTTATACTTACAATATTTTTGATTTAAAATCTATGAGGATTGTCGGCCTTAACAAAAACAAGTTCGAGTCCGATCTCAAAATTTGAAAATCGCTGGGCAATGTTCTGTTGAAGTAACAACTTCCACTGCAAAGTAAGGTCAGAATCGACGTATAAGTCTAGCAGTCTAGTAGGTAATGTGTTGGCTTATTAGACGCGAGGCCACGGTTCAAACCACAGTCCAGACATCTCAAACAAAACGAAATATGAAGATGGATATTTCTACGGCATCTTCCCCTTCATAGATTTTTGGCAACAACTCGTGAGAGAGTAAATAAGATTGCCATGAAAAGTTTCTGTCGTTCAGAATCGACTTTAAACGGTAGGTCCCCAGCCACTCATGTATAAAATTAACACACACAGCATAAGTGGTGAGAGAAGCTAGGTTCTAATCTTGGCTGAAGTGTTATAATGATCAGTTATATATGTATGTGGGATGACTTATAAGTAACCACACACCCAAGTACTTATGTTCTTACAACACTAATCCTGCCTGTCTCTTTCTCACCGTTCGTTGATTGTTCGCTAAAACAATAGCGAAGGATGAGAAAGACTGGCAGTACAGAGTGAGCGACACAATCGAGCGGTGCACATCAGTCCCTTAAATAGTGTAAAATATAAATGTCAATGAATAGAACTTTGTATTTTTTTGTTAAAATTGAAATAAGAAGTGAATAAAATAAAACATTTGGAGAAGATAAAATTATTAATTAAATTGAAATAAGAAGTGAATAAAATAAAACATTTGGAGAAAATAAAATTATTAATTAAATTGGCTGAATCAACGGAGCCCTATAAAATTGGGGGCTCGTCCGGGATCTTTCCAAAAATTAAGCCAAAAATTTGCATAAAAGTTGGTGAAAAATTTTATTTTGTTCGTAAAAACAAAAAAAAATATATACCGTTTGATTTGAAATATAATTGAGTGGCCTTAAAAATCAAGACGTTAGCTGTACAAAAGGAATTTCTGAAGAATTTCCAGTCAAAGAAGACTTGAAAATACAAAAAATACAAGAACAAGAACAACTGAAAAGAATTCACATATGTGCGCTAAAACTTTAACTCAAAGGGAAAAGAACAGTTACCGTGCAAAATATAATATGCATTAACATTTGTATTTTTGTGAAAGAGGAAGAAAAAAAAACTGTCCCAATGAAATAAGAAAAAGAGAAGAAGAAAAAAGAGAAGTCATAATTTGCCGTGAATTTAAGAGAAAAACAAATAGAGCGATCCATGCCGAGGGCGCTTTGGTGAAGAAGAGTGTTTTTTGCGTTAAAGAGTGTAAGGTGTCTATGTGTGCACTCGAGTGACGATTAATAGCAGAGAGCTGGTGACGTTGGTTGCCAGTGATGCCAACTCTTAGGACACCAAACGCGTGAACAAAAATGAAAAACGGGCTAAAACGGGCTAAAATTGAAAAAATTACGTTTTTAGTACAATACAATTTAATTTTTTTCTAAAAAGCGCAAAAGGGGGCTAAAATTAAAATATGTAGTACCACGATAGGGTACCACTGCAGGTGTAAAACAAATTTGTGATTGTACCATATTAATGCTGTTTAAAGGTTCGGACACATTTTTTATGCTTTTTCGTTTCTGAATGTCTGACCAGGTCATAGTGTTTAGCGGCGATTTGCGTGTTGCAGTAAATACATACTGCTTTAGATTCATCTTTACAAAGCTTTATCCATTTCTTAAAAAGGGGATCTGTCTCCCAAACTTTACGATATCTTTACGTGTAGCGCTCCATCTAAACATAGCATAACATTTAGATTAAAGACACATCCAAGAATAGTAAATTATGACTTAATTAAAGTTATACACTCATATACTTATTAATATGTTTTATCTCAATGCCTAGTTACTAGGTAAATACAATTTTAAACTTTCAGCAAAGCTTGTGCTTCTCGGTACTTTTGTTAATTCTATGTAAATGACAAAGAAGAAAACTAGAAATAGAAGAAAAAAGTGCTGTCACATTGGCTTACAATTCGACATTGCCAGAGAAACATAAGATAATATTGCCATACAGAGTTAAAGGAAAAACGGGCAAAAAGGGCTAAACAAAAACACTGAAAAGCGCTGAAATTGCGCGTTTTTTAGTTTAGGGCTAAAAAAAATTTTTCGCGTTAAAGGTACTTCAAAAAGGGCTAAATCTAGCCCGAAAAGGGCTAAGTTGGCATCACTGTTGGTTGCAGTCAAACATCATTATTATCTACAGAGAGAGAGAGAAGCCGCAACGCATTGTAGAGTAAAGATAAGTGGTTGTAGTTTGTTGGTTATATTGTATGTAACAATTGAGTTTTTATAAAGGGTAGAGGGCCTTTTAATAGAAGAAATATCGAGAAAAGAGGAGAATATTTAAGAGTAGAATACTGTATTTTATATTTTTTTCCGCTTCGCATTAACCCATTAAGGTGGTGCAAAACATTTGCTGAAATTTAAATTTTGTTTTGGTTACATTTAGAGTTTATTGAAAGTGTTTATATTCTTTTCATATGTAATTGCCTTACAATACCTGTGAGTTGAGAATATATTTTTGAAAGAAAATTTAATTGAAATTAATTTCTTTTTTGTATTTTTGAAATTAAAAGTATTTTAAGGTATTTTACACATATTTTAAACTTAAATTAGTAGAACTTGTGAAACTTTTGTGCACCGTAATGGAGTTGAGAGAAATTTTGGCTATGACAGTGGAAGATTTGAGAACAAATGCGGAGGACGCTGGACTGTCATCTACTGGGACTAAAACGGACTTACAGGAACGTCTCATTCGTCATTTTTGCAATACTGACAATACTGACGCTACTGACGCTGACGATGGCTCTAATTTCGGTGATGCGACTTCGGATTTGGTACGTGATATGGCAGGACGTTCTAGCTTTACCCTAAAGGATATTGAAGATTCACTTACACGGTTTTCTGGGGAAGGTGATCCTGATGTCGAATCGTGGATCCAGGAATTCGAAGATTGTTCTCATGTGGTAAAATGGAATGAATTGCAATGTTACATATATGCTAAACAATTACTAACGGGTGCAGCACGAATTTTTGTAAGGAGCCAAGCAGGCGTAAGAGATTGGGGTGCTCTTAAGAGAGTTTTAAGAGGAGAGTTCGGTACCAAGTTGTCATCGATTTCGGTCCATAGAATGATGAAGAGCCGCAGGAAGAAATCAAATGAGTCTTATAGACAATATTTATATACGCTAATGGAAATCGGCAGTTCCATACATTTAGATGAAATTAGTATTGTCGAATATTTTATCGAGGGCATAACTGATTCCAGAATAAATAAGTCCATTTTATACCAAGCCCGAAATATTTCGGAGCTGAAAGAGAAAATAATTGTATACGAGAAAATGGGTGCACCCGCGAAATCGTTAAATTTCAAAGGCAGCAAGGAAGTGATCTCAGATATAAAAACTGAAGGCACTGTAAAATGTTTTAAGTGTGGGGAGAAGGGCCACATTTCGAAAGATTGTCGTTCAGTGGATATAAAATGTTTCAAGTGTAAGAGGTTTGGCCATAAGTCATTTGAGTGCAGTACAACAATGCAAGTCGAAAAACCTAAAGATGAGAGGATTAAGGAAGAGAGAAAAGCTGTTCATACACTGACAGACGATGTACCTGCAGCTTCGAGAAGAATCTTTAAGGACATTGAGGTCTTAGGAAGATCTCTCTTCGCCTTCATCGATACTGGCAGCGATATTAGTTTACTCCGTTATGATACTCTTTTATTGTTAGGCGATGCAACGTTGGAGCCAGGAACAAAAATTCTCGCGGGTATAGGTGGAAAAACAATAACGACAGTGGGCTGCCTTAAATGCCTGGTAAAATCAGACAACATTGAGCTAGATATTGTTTTCTATGTTGTAAAAGAGGGTGATATTTTGTATTCGGCTATTATTGGAAACGACGTTTTAAATCAAGTTGATTTAATAATCGATGCGAAAGGTGCGACATTTAGAAGAAAATTTAAACCCGTTAATATGCTTGAGACAAATTTCTATAACACGGAGAATTCTGTAGCAAAGACGTTAGTAACCTCTGATGAATGTGTGCCCACGTTGGACGTCAATCCAATTGCAGCAGCACAAAATGAATTTCACGAAATTATTCACTCTATGTCTATAAATCAACAACCTTGCGATATTTTGGAACTCGGTCATTTAAATGAAGAAATGCGTGTCAAAATTGAGGATGCAATTAAGTCATACAAGCCCGTCAAACCAACAAAATTTCCTATAGAAATGAAAATTGTATTGAAAGATGATATTCCAGTTGCAAGCCGCCCTAGAAGAACATCGTTCGTTGACCAGCAGAAAATTGACAAACTAGTTAGAGAATGGCTAGATGAAGGCATAGTGAAACCAAGCGTATCTGAATATTCTTCACCCGTCGTATTGGTTTCTAAAAAAGATGGTACATTTAGGCTATGTTGCGATTATCGGCGTCTCAATGAAAAAATTGTTCGCGATAACTTCCCGATGGCTTTAATTGATGACGTCGTTCAGAGATTACAGGAGGGTAGAGTGTACACCACAATTGACTTGAGGAATGGTTTCTTCCATGTACCCATAGAGGAAGGATCTCAAAAGTATACAGCATTCGTCACACATAATGGCCAATATGAGTTTTGTTTTGTGCCATTCGGTATCTCCAATTCTCCAGCTGTATTCTGTCGTTATATTTCTGCAGTTCTCCAAGAGTTGGTTAGAGACGGTACTGTAATTATTTATATGGACGATATTGTTATTCCATCAAAAAACGAAGAGGAGGGTCTTGAAAAGTTGAGAAAATTTTTAAAAGTCGCATCGTCAAACGGCCTTGAAATAAAGTGGAGTAAGTGCCAATTTTTGAGAAGAAATATTACATTCCTGGGATATAGAATAGAGAACTCATCGATATCTCCAACAGACGAAAAAATTTCTGCCATTAAAAACTTCCCCATTCCAGCTAATGTGAAAGCATTGCAAAGATTTTTGGGACTTACGTCATTCTTTCGACGCTTTATACGGGAATACGCATTGGTCGCTAAACCATTGTCGGATCTTCTTCGTAAAAATGCTAAGTTCAAGATGGGCGATAACGAACTACTTGCGATTCAACAATTGAAAAATGCACTTACTAGCAAATCGATTTTAAGACTTTATAATCCTAAAGCTGAAACAGAGATCCACACAGATGCCAGTATGCATGGTTACGGAGCAGTACTTTTTCAGAGAGATTCAGAGGACATGCAGCTACACCCTGTTGAGTACATGAGCCGAAAGACGTCGCCAGCTGAGGAAAAGTACCCTTCGTATGAGTTGGAGGTGCTAGCTATCGTAGAAGCATTGAAGAAATGGAGAACTTACGTCATGGGTCTGAAATTTAAAATTGTAACCGATTGCAACGCGTTCGCAATGACCATGCGCAAAGAAGATGTTCCTGTTCGAATTTCGCGTTGGGCACTTTTTCTTCAAGATTTCGATTACATCATAGAGCACCGATCGGGTACGAAAATGAGACATGTAGACGCTCTCAGCCGTGTAGCTTGTCTAATGATACAAGATAGTCTACAACATCGCATAAAAGAAGCTCAAAAAAGTGACGATCGTATTAATGCTATTCGCAAAGTTTTGGAGATGAGCGCAGATGAAGATTATTTTATTAAATATGATATAGTTCATAAAGATGCAGCTAAGGAACTTATAGCAATACCCGAGAGCATGGAGAAAGAAATAATTGAAATGGCACATCGTCAAGGACATTTCGCAACAAAAAAGACGAAAGATTTGGTCGAAAAGCAATTTTTTATTCCAAAATTGGAAGCTAAGGTAGATGCCGTTGTAAAAAGTTGCGTGGAGTGTATCATAACTGATTCCAAGGCGGGAAGGAAAGAAGGATTGCTTAATCCGATAGACAAATCAGATAGGCCACTTCTAACTTACCATTTGGACCACGTAGGTCCAATGGATAATACAAAAAAGCTATACAATCACATTCTGGTAGTTGTCGACGCATTTTCGAAATTCGTTTGGCTTCATCCTACGAAGAGTACAGGCAACAAAGAAGTAGTGGATAAATTACAACGGCAAGCAGCTATTTTTGGAAACCCAGTACGTGTTATCACCGATAGAGGTACAGCATTTACATCAAAAGAATTCGAAGAGTACTGTAAAGGGGAAGATATTCAACACTTGTTAATCGCTACCGGAGTGCCCAGAGGAAATGGTCAAGTCGAGAGAGTACATCGTGTGGTTGTGCCCATGTTAGCCAAAATGTGCGCCGAGCAGCCGAATAACTGGTACCGATATGTGGATCGAGTCCAACAAATCCTGAACAATACCCCATCAAGAAGCACGCAGAATACCCCATTTAAAATTTTAACAGGCATCGATATGAGAACAAAAGAAGATTTCGAGTTACAGAAAATATGTGAGAAATTAGCAATTGAAGAATTGCAATATGAACGTGATCAAGTTCGTGAAAACGCCAGAGAAAATATTTTGAAAATACAAATGGAAAACAAGAAGACTTATGACAAGAACAGAATTGCAGCCAAGCAATATGAATTGGGTGATCTAGTCGCAATAAAACGTACTCAATACGGCACCGGCATGAAATTACGACCGAAATTTTTGGGTCCGTACAAAGTAGTCGCAAAATTGAACCATGAAAGATATGAGGTGGAAAAAGTTGGAGAATGCGAGGGTGCTAGAAGATGTCCAACCGTTGCTGAATTCATGAAGCCCTGGAATCCGACTTCGGGGTCGAAGTCAGCGTCAGGATAGCCGAATGTGGGATGACTTATAAGTAACCACACACCCAAGTACTTATGTTCTTACAACACTAATCCTGCCTGTCTCTTTCTCACCGTTCGTTGATTGTTCGCTAAAACAATAGCGAAGGATGAGAAAGACTGGCAGTACAGAGTGAGCGACACAATCGAGCGGTGCACATCAGTCCCTTAAATAGTGTAAAATATAAATGTCAATGTATAGAACTTTGTATTTTTTGTTAAAATTGAAATAAGAAGTGAATAAAATAAAACATTTAGAGAAGATAAAATTATTAATTAAATTGAAATAAGAATTGAATAAAATAAAACATTTGGAGAAAATAAAATTATTAATTAAATTGGCTGAATCAACGGAACCCTATATGTATGTATGCTAGAGCGACTCAAGTTGTATGGAAGCAAAATTCGTGCTCGATGTACCCCCCTCAAAATGAACCTTGGACTTTTTTAAGATGACATCTAAAATATTTCGGCTCTAGCTTTGACCTCTCGTGAGCTGGACCATTTTGAAAAAGGGTCTATTTTTGTATGTTTTGTTAATTTGGGGTTTTTGTTTCCTAACCAACATATAGAGTATGGGTGTCATAAGAAAGGGTTTTTCAAGGCGCGTCCAGCGGTATATACAATTTGTCCAAGGACAATCATCCATGCCCGTTTTTTAAGGATATTTTGTAAAAAAAAACGGGTTTTAAATTTTTCTTTTCTTCTTTTCTAACCAAATTAACTCTAATATGATGGCGGATTTAGTTTCTAGATGATGTTTGGATGAAAATAGTACTAAAGAAAGAAAAAAAGAAATGATCCACGACTTTTTGTGGGCATATTTTTTTCCCAAATTAAAAAAGGTATTAAATTTATTTGTTTATATTTACAAAACTATACTCAAAAAACGCAAACTAGGGCGAATTTCAAAAAAAGCTAAGACCCGTATTTAATTAAATCAACTAAAGATTAAAATATGTTAATTTGGTTATTTTATTACAAACAACCGCGAAGAAAAAATTCAAAAACCGTTCTTATTAACAGAATATCATTAAAAAAAGGACATGGATGATCGTCCTTGGACAAATTGTATATACAGTTGGACGCGCCTTGAAAAAACCTTTCTTATGATACTCATATTGTATATGTTGGTAAGGAAACAGATTCTCAAATTGACAAAACATGGAAAAATAGACCCTTTTTCGAAATGGTCCAGCTCACGAGAGGTCAAAGCTGGAGCCGGAATAATTTAAATGTCATCTTAAAAAAGTCCAAGGTTCATTTTTAGGAGGGTACATCGAGCACTTTTTTTGGTGAGTCGCTCTAATGTATGCATATATGTATTCAAATTGAACTGTAAGAATGGTCCAACGGTAGACTCACTTACCATTTTTGAACAACGCGAACAGCCGGCACTGTATGATTTCTTTTCCTGATAGTTATGGAAGGGAACTCACTGTCGATAAAATTATTTGCTTGTTTGTAGTTGTTATTACAGGAGAGAGAAACTTGGCAAGTGCTTTTCTAGTGAATTTCCAATTTTTTTTTGTGTCGATTTTATTTACTTTTCTTTGTAAAATGATACATACACTCAAACAACCATAAGGGACTTCCAGGGAAAATACATACATTTTTAACTTTACTACACTTATTTATGCCACATAATATACACACACACACAAGGGGTATCTATAACAACAGAAAAGGGCGTTTGTATGTGTGTAAGAGTGTGTTTGAAGGGAAGTGCATGTAACTGTAACTAGTATACGATATTGAAGGAGGGCTGTTATAAACAGTGGAAAAGGAAACACTTTACGAACATGGTTCTCTTGCTCTCTCGCTCTCTCTGTCTCTCTCTCTCTGCTGCTTAGAAAAAAAGTCGACTACAATGCATTCAATGGCTTTTGTTGTTTTTGTCGTTTTACTTTATGAAAATGGAAAATTGGGTCAAAATTATCAAAAAGCTATTAAAACAATAATAAAAACAAAAAAAGAAATACAACAACAACAACAATGACTATAATAACTTTAACAATAACAACTCTGAACATAACATAGTAACAGACAAAAGCGAAATTGGTCAGATAGCAGACACGAGGAGCGGGAGGTGGTGGTACATAGCTTCCGACCACCACCACTGCTGCTGCTCTATTATATCTGCCATGCTATGAAAGATGTTCAAAGAAACACGACCAAAAAAAAAGTGAACTTAAACACGTACTTTGAAGCTGTAGCCAAACGCCTTACATTGAATGGCATTTTGCCATTGCCTCCCCTTCCACCAGGCTTGCTTTCTAACCGATCTTTTGGATATTCTTTAAACAATTTATGGCAACAGTAGCAAACCCCACATCCTCATACATGTTCACTCGCACAAACTTATGCTCCAGCCCCTTAGACATGATTGTTGCAAGTGGCACTTGTTTACAAGTGAGTACTTTGAACAGAATGCATGCATATGTGTGCAAGTGTGAGAGGGCGTGATTGTTCTGAGAGAGAGCGAGAGAGAGAAAAAGTACATAAAATTACTTTGAAATTAAAACTACAACATGTCGTTGCAACATACATATCAATTTTATGTTGTATGTATGTTGCAAAACAAAATAAATAATTGAGTTGAAGTACTTTATTGGATCATAATAATTATTGCATTGTCTTTGATAGGCCAGTGGGCGTGGTTGAATCCACACATGCACACACACACATCTTTACATACATAATTATGTTTTTCTTTAGATGTTGCATGCGTAAGTATGTAAGTAAGATAATGAAAGTGCTCTTAATAACCTACTAGCTGAGTTATTATTAGAAAATATGAGGCTGCAACAAATGAGATAATGAGCGCAATATTGTGGCTGGGATGCACTTCCTAAGCCAAAGGCTATTAAGGAATAAGGTTTCGAGGCCAATGGGTATCTCTTAAAATTAAACAGAATACAATTAAACGAAATTATTCTCATTGTGTAGTTTCGCCTTTGTCTAGTAGCCACTCTTCATACCCCAGCTGAGACATCTCCAATAAAAAGAAATCAAAAAATAAAAAATATTTCATGGCTGACTTCCCCGCAGCAGATTTCTGGCAAAATCTCTGAGAGTCAGCCATAAAAGGAGGGCTGAAAAAGTTACTCAAAAAAAATGTCCTTCGAAGTCAACTGTTGGTCCCGCCAGTAGGTTATATTTCTCATTAAATGTGTGAAGATAATCTCAAATCTACCTTAGAGAATGGTATTGCCTGAGGTATTAGATGTGAAACGGCATCACTTCAGATCTCGAACAATATACCCTGAGATCAATGATCTCGATGCTTGAAGTTTATCGTAAATGATCTCAGATCATGAATAGTATTGCTTGATGTGTGCGAAGATAAATTCAAATTTGAAAATCCAAGACGCAATCCATAAATTTTAGCAGCGCCACATTTGGCGTTAACAGAGCAAAATTTCCTCTTAACAGAACAAAATTTGACCTTAACAGAGCACTGTTAGCTATTTAACAGTATCCATCTGAACAAGCCCACTTGTTTGGGAGCTAATGTTGGGCAATACTCTAGATCTATGAGTACCATACTATATGCAAAGGAAGGTTCCAAGGCCACTTAATATAATCAGCAACATAGTCACCTATAAAGTGATATTGTATTGAGAAAATTGGCTTTGAAAATATTAAATTTTTTGCTTGGAGATTCTATAGAAGATCAGTGGCCATTTTGGAACATATAAGAAATAGTACACCATACAGACTATATGCAAATTGCTAGTCCAGATGGTCCTCCTTCGAACCGTGGTAGTGGGGGAGCTTAAATAATGTCTAGAGTTGAGAAAATCACCGTCCTCCATTCCACAAATAATAATGATCATAAGGAGAATTACATTGTATGTCAATAGTCTGCAATAATTGCAAAGTAGAAGACTTATCTACTGTTGTCACTGTTAAATAGTTAACAGTGCTCTGTTAATAGCAAAGGGAAAAAAGTGGCGTGGCTAAAAGTGTGGGTTTGCGTCTTTGGTTTTTAAATTCGAATTTATCTTCACACACAACCTGATTGAAGGGTTGTAATGTAAAGTATTCTTTTCAATAAATTTATTAGACATTTGAAGGCTGTGAAATGGTCAGTAACTTGCTGTCTAGCTATCGATTCATTTTTCAATAAACAAACATAATTCAGTCTAACGTAAGATAGACTAGATCCTGTACTACAGCTGCGTGGAAGGCTCTGTTAGATTTAAGACCTATGAAAGAGCTCAATTCAACTTGAACAGAAAGTACGAAAGAAGGTACATAGTACATACAACAGTAACTAATAATCAGGCTTGCATAACATCATATCAGGAAAAATATTATAGTCTACTGTTGGTTCTCAGGCTGCTTTAATTGAAGCCGCTAAGAAAACCAGAATCCTTTTCCTGCAGTGAGAAAAAATGTTTGTGAAGATATACTTTGCGAAAGAGAAGATAGATAGAGACAGAGGCTCTTCTCAAACTAAATTTGTTTTAAGGTAATTAATACAACAAATAACAGTGTCCCACTGTTCACAATTTGATTTAACAACAACAATTGTTTTGTTTGTTATTCCTCTGTTTACACCCTTTGCATAAACAATAACAATTGTTCGACAGATCTTTATAACGGAGATCTTCAAACCACGATTGTTCTCTTCCAGCACCGCATCTTCACACAAGACTGACTGAACTTTTACTAACTGGTTGTAAACTGGTACTTTGCCTTGCCTTTTATATGGCAACGTAAACAGTCTGATGAATGTTATTAAAGGCGAATGTTCGTGGCTTTGCCTTCTCGTGATCTATATAAATGTTAACAATGTTGTTTCATTATTGTTGTTTGTGTATTTTGTTTACATTTATTCTTGTCGTGTTTGTTATTGAATTTTTGTTTACTTGTTGAACATTTTTTATACTGGTGTTTGTTGATATATTTTTGTTTACTTGTTTATCATGTAAACAAGTTCATGGTTTTTGTTTTTGTAGCTTTTGTTTATAATTTTAATATTAAACGATGTAAAAGCAAAACACCAGCATCTAGATTCTTCACGTTTATTATTATTTGGTGTTCTCAAGCCCTAAAAAAACACTGTATAGTCGGCATATTATGGGAAAAGGAAAAAACGATCAGAAATTAATTTTTTAAATCAAAATATCGAAGAACAAATAATTCCACAAACTCATTAAATATTTTTCTTTTTCATGTCCTTAATACGGAGAAAGAATGAAAGAAATTCTTTAATTTTCCGTGTGATAAACAAATTTATTGAAAAATTATCGAGAATTTCATTAATTTTGTTTGCTAGTGTTTTTTTTTATTTTTTTTAATTTATTTTCTTCAGCACAATTTGTGATTCATAAAACTGAATGGGTTGTGTATGGTTCGAAATTTTAATCATGAAATCTAAATTACTCGTACAAAGTTCACAATTTAAAGTGATAATTTTTTTATATCAACGCAGCGGACTTTATTAATTTATTTCGTATTTTTTTTTTTCTTGTCTCTCTAATTTTTTAATTAAAAATACATTCAAATGCAAAAAAACAATTTGCTTTTGCATGCGAAGATATAATAGAAGTGAATATCAATTGGAATTTAAGCAAGAACCTGGCACTGAATGTAAAGAATAAGTGCGAAAGATACATACGTACATCACTCGTCCTACAGTCAGGCTTACAACCTAGTTTCTCACACCACTTTATGTTGTGTGTATTAATTTTATCCATCAGTGGCGGAACCTACAGTTTAAAGTCGACTCCGAACTGCAGAAACTTTCCAAAACAATTTTTATTTCATCTCAGATTCTTTTCCAGAAATCTGCTGAGAGGAAGTCGCCTAGAAAATATGTTTTTCATATTTCGTTTTGTTCCAGACGCCTGATCTCGGGATTAAAACAGTGGCCTTACGTCTAATAAGCTAACACACTACCTACTAGACTATGGCTTCATGCAGCCTCTTAAAATATGATCCACAGATTTTAATTTGTATAAATAAGAATATCAGTGACAACTTCTGGAAAGAAATTTGTCACCAAATTGAGTTGAGCAAAAACAAGCGTTTTCTTAACGCTCTATAAAGTGGCTTGTTGCCCCATTTTGGTGCAATCAAATGCCGTTGATGTTCGGCTGACTGTTTTATGGAAACAAGAATTTAGTAACAGTATAGCTTGATATCGTTTGCTATTCACTTTAAAGGCTGCTTGTTGCTCCGTTTTTAAAGAAATAGGCAACCAGTGATGTTGTCAGCATGTAAACCGCAACACACAGTCCATTTTAAGGGATATAATGATGTTAGGTTAACGGGGCTTGAGAGTATTCTTCACTCCAAATATGTGAAATTTGATTACAGACGATGCCAAAAGCAGAAATGATTTTGAATGAGTTGTGGACCAGTTTCAAATTAGGCCATTCTACAGCGTTGCGAACATTTCGCTTAAGTTCTTGTACGAGCCTTGAAAAAATGCTCTGCCCCACTGCAGCAAGATTCTCTTCTCGAGGTACACATTTCTTCGCCTCGAGAAAATTAAAAGAAAAATCAAACAATATTGGACGAATGGCTTGCTTCACGAGGAGCTTTTTTTTAATGTGAAATAAACAAAGTCCTCTATGACCTTCACAATCTTCTTAAAGTACATGTTCACAATTTGGAAGTGTTGTTGTTCGGACGTTAAACGATTTATGATGCCAAACCTTACTGAACGAAGAAGGCCAACACAACACATTTGAAATCCTTAGTTGTCAAACTATAGTTAGCAATATCGATAACTCTCATGCAGCTTATAATGAACATTTTTCTATGTGTGTGAAGATAAATTCAAATTCGAATTGAAAATCCAAGACGCAATCCCTACATTTTAGCAGCGCCACATTTCCCGTTAACAGAGCAAAATTTGCCTTTAACAGAACAAAATTTGCCTTTAATAGAGCACTGTTAGCTCTTTAACAGTATCCATTTGAACAAGCCCACTTGTTTAGGAGCCAATTTTGGGCAATACTCTAGTTCTATGAGTACTATATTATATGCAAAGGAAGGTTGCAAGGCCTCTTAATATAAACAGCAACATTGTCCCATACACATAAAGGGATGTAATATTAAGAAAATTGGCTTTGAAGATATCAGTTTATTGGTTGAAAATTCTCTAGAAAATCAGTCGCCATTTTGGGGCATATATGAAATAGTACACAATACAGACTATATGCAAATGGTAGTCCAGAAGACCTCTTTCGAACCGTGGTAGTGGGATAGCTGGAATAATTTTAAGCGTTGAGAAAATTATCGTCCTACACCCCCCCTCTATGATTAGGATCATAATAAGAATTATATTTTATGTCAATAGTCTGCAATAATTGCAAAGTAGAAAATTAATCAACTATTGCCACTGTTAAGCAGTTAACAGTGCTCTGTTAGTAGCAAAGTTTACCCTGTTAGAGGCAAGAAGTGGCGCTACTAAAAGTGCGGGTTTGTGTCTTTGGTTTTTAAATTGGAATTTATCTCCATACACATTATTTTTTTACTCTGATAAAAATTGTTTGCAGGCCTTTGGATCCATAAAGAGACTGCTTCACTTCACTTTGAAATATTTTTCTTTCAACGAACATTTGTTTTTAAATTTTTTGGTGTTGTTGTTTTTCATATTTTCAGCAAACAATTGATATTCAAACTTCTGGCCATAAAAAATTAGAAAAAGTGAAGGAATTTAAAAAAATTTTTTTGGGTGCAATTGAAACCATTTTTGTCAAATAAATTTCAAATGCGTTATGTTGCCGAGTGCCCTGGATTTGCTAAAGTAAAAAAAGCACCCAAGTGCTGAAGTAAAAAAATGTTGTGAATATGTGTGTACGCGTTTTCAATTCAATTGGAAATTGTTGTCATAACAACGGCAGTCATCCAGCAACTCCCGTTCGGTTTGATGATTGTTGGCCTTTGTTTTCCTTCCAAATATTTTTCGTTTGTTTTTTTTTGTCGACTGTTGTTGATGCCAATTGTAGCAAAATTTTCCTTATTGTTTTTTTTTTTTGGGTTTTATTTTCAGTTCTTCAGTTTTTAACAATTTTTTTCACTCAATAAATACCCCACAGCTGGATATGATATGTCAGAGCTGGGTTAAAGGCAATAAAGGTAGAGGAACCGAACAGAGTTCATTATTCTCAGCCATATTGTCTTAAATCGATTATCAGGCGAACTTTCGCCAGAAAGCGAAGCAAGCGAGTTTTCACATCACTGAAACGTAAATCATTCCTGAGCAGCTTGTTCACTTCATCAAATTTTATAGAGACCCATATTGTCTCAAACTGAATATCAGGCGAACTTTCGTCAGAAAGCGAAGCAAGCGTGTTTTCAATCACTGAGACGTCCTAAATTGTTCCTGAGAAGCTTATTCACTTCATCATACTTTAGAGAGACTCAAATTATATGGGTAATTGATTTTTAAATCTAAACTAAGTTCCCGATTTACCCAGATCACTCAAACTGGGCGATCATACTATAGAGAACTTAGATAACTTCCCAACTTATGCGTCCAATAGTACACAGGGCTTTAATAAAGTGTGTTCACCTGGATTTGTTCCACGTTGGCATCTTTAGTTCATTACGAGATTTTCTAGCCTTTTTACCTTCTTTTGCAGTGGCGGAGGACGTACGTTTAAAGTCGACTCCGTACGACAGATTTTTGAGGAACTCTTCATGGCAATATTTTATTTACTCCCAGAGTTTTTGCCAGAAATCTGCTGAGAGGAAGTCGCCTAAAAAATATTTGCTCTAATTTCGGTTTGTAGGAGATGTTTGACTTGGGGTTTGAACTGTAGCCTCACGTCTAATAACACACTACCTACTAGACTATGGCGTCTTCAATAGTTTTAGGGCTTGACATGTTCTGTCATTAAATTCTGGAGTCCTCAAGTACAGGAAAAATAACAGAGAACATGTTTTGTGGCCTCTGTTCTCCCAAGTCATTTGAGATTCTGCAGAAATTCCATCCTTGGTAGAATAATTGTCGTATGATTTACTATATGTATGTTCCGTGTAAATTTTTATACACATCCTAGAGCTCTCAAGGCGAACTTATTGCAATTAGGCGCATGTCTCCATTCGATACACGTTGATAGCGGATTCCCGCTGCGATAATATTCATGGCCATTAATATCGGTCTTAATAGTACTGCAGTAATCGAGTAATATAAGGCATAATCTAAGATTTAACTGTTTTCCAAAGATTCTACATCCGAATTGTCCGATTGTCACGTAATCTGGAGCCTTCAGTGAGTTTTTCAAAATGACATTCTGTCGAAGAAGTAAACCATTGTTTAAAGAAGATTCAGGCATCGTTTAGGCAACAGGAGGATTAAGATGAATTATACCCAAGTAACTGACATGACTACATACATACATAAGTACATGCATAAATACTTACATGCATACATACATTCATACATACATACATACATGCATACGTACATACATAATTGGTTATTACAACCCTTCAGTCAGTATTAAAAACTAGTTTCTCACACCACTTATATTGTGTGTGTTAATTTTATACGTGAGGACTACTTTACTGTCAGTAAATATGCTTAAACCTCCATAAGATATACTCAGATACCGGATTGGCACTTTATAACGATTATTTCAAACTGAATAGTACAGCATTTATCGCGACATCTGGATCCTGCATTGAATTCTTGAAAATGACATTTTCTCGGAGGTGTAAACCATTACGAAAATGAAAAATCTACATACTGGTGTTTTGGTTTTACATCGCTTAACATTAAAATTCTAAACAAAATCTACAAAAACAAAACAATGCAGTAAATAACCCTGTTTACAAATTATCATAGTGCTTAATATAACACCAAACAGAAGCATAAAAAAATCGTAAACAAGTAAACAAAAATACACAAACAACACTACAATAATAAATGTAAACAACGATGTTTGGATTTATAGAGATTTTGAGAAGGCGAAATCATGAACATTTGCCTTCAAGAACATTCATTAGACTGCTTAATCTGCCATGTAAGGCAAGGCAAAGCAGGCGAACGGGGTTAGTAAAGTTCAGTCAGTCTTGTGTGAAAACGTGGTGCGTTTGAAGAGAGTAATCGTGGTTTGAAGATATCCGTTACAAAGATCTGTCAAATAATTATCTCTTAATTGTTATTGTTTATGCAAAGGGTGTAAACAGAGGGATAACAAACGAAGAAATTGTTGTTGTTTTCAAAAAGTTGTGAACAGTGGCACACAGAATTGTGCGAATAATAACGGATTTTAATTAAAACGAAACACAAATTTATTTTTATTTTATTTGCAATCTACGAGGTCATAGATCTATGTAGATGAACAAGTGTGGAAACAGAGGGATAACAAACAAAGCAGTTGTTGCTGTTTACATCAGGTTGTGAATAGTGGCACTCAGAATTATGCGAATAATAAAGAATTTTAATTAAAATTAAACACAAATTTATTTTTATTTTATATGCTATCTGCGAGGTCATAGATCTAGATAAACTATACCCGAGATTTTGGCTCATACATAGCTTTTATAGCGCTCAGTCTGATTTTCACATTCTCAGCCAATTGTTTCCCCAACATAGCTAATGGTAGCCAGTACAGGATAGGAAACAATGCCTAAGATGATGTCGTTCATATGGAACTATACATTGATTATCTGCACAGTGCTGGCTAAATTCAATAAAGTTTTTTCTTTCCGATCATATGCTCAGTTCCTTTATATTCCATATGAATTATGTTCAAAGATTTCAACGAAATTGTTGAGTCCTTTTTTTGTTTTTATTTTTCCCCTCAACTATTTTCATATGGCGTGTCTTAATTTACACCATAAAACTAAAAATTCCAAATAAAATTTTTTTTTTATTTTTCTGTTGTTGTTTTTGTTTTATTGTGTGTTTTATTTTTGTACCTTAACAAACAAAACAGTACAACACCTTGAATTGTTTGTTTACAAATAAACTTTTTTTGTTTTTGTTTACAAACAGAAAAAAGTTGTTTTCCCTTTTAATATAATTTATTTTTTGTATCTGTATTAGTGCTTAGTCGTGTTTGTATTTGTTAACCATTAAAAATGTTAGAAAACTTTTTTCTAACACTCATATTTTCATTTAATTTCGCTCATCATCAAAGCATTATTCTTTTCGCTTGTATCTGTCTGTCTCTTACTCATCCAATGCTCCTCCGTTTTTCCCCTTTTATTTCTATTTTGGTACTTTTGCTTTTGGTACTAAAAACTTTTCGAGGCCCTTTTTTTATTATTATTTTGTTTATTTTTTTTTTTTTTTTTGTTGAAATTATTTTGTTTACACATTGTAGTAGTAGTAGAAAAAGGAACAAGTTTAGTTTGTTTGTTTATACGCAAGTTTTTTATTTTTAGTTGTATTATTTGTTTTTGTTGTTGTTTTTTATATAAATTTTAGTAAACAAAACTAAAAACTAAATAAATCTTTTTGTTTATTTTAACTTATTTTTAAAAAAATCATTATTTTTATTCATATCTCTCTCCCTCACTAACTAACTCACTCTTTTTCTCTCTTCTATTTGCAGGTACGCAAAATTTGAAAATTTTTACGCAGAATTGTTTTCATTCTGACTCTGGCAATATTTGTAAGTAAACAATCAGAGAAATCATGTCATTTGATGAACATTTTCACAAAATTTATTACTATATAGATGATGTCCTTAACAACAAATAGAATTTATTGGTCTAGGTTAGGTTGAAGTGGTAGCTTTGATTACCAAAGCACACTTAAGAGCGCAAAACAGCCCGTTGTGACTAATTTGCCTAACTAGATAGACTGTTTTATAATTCGCACATTTGACTCTTAGATTAGATTAGAAAGACAATCAATCCGGCCACTGTTTCCCTATTTCGTTTGTATTCTAAATTAAGTTCAAAAGTTGGCCAAACAGGAACACTGAAATCTACTTTACAGGATCGTTAAGGAGGTGGTAAGAGGTGGGATAAACACACTTGGATCACATGTGTCCCAGTGTTATACCACAGTAGTCCATTAATCCTAGTACTGTGATCATCCAGAGCTTCTGATGAAGTCATTTGAATTCCGAAGTTTCATTATCGATAGGTCATTCAAATTGCATATCTGCATAGTAAATCGGCGTAGTCTAGTAGGTAGTGTGTTGGCTTATTAGACATAAGGCCTCGGTTCAAAGCTCAGGTCATGCAACAAAACGAAATATGAAAAAATTTTATGCGGCGACTTCCTCTCAGCAGATTTCTGGCAAAAACTCTCCGAGTAAATAAAAAATTGCCATGAAGAGTTTCTCAAAAATCTCAATTTAACTGTTGGTCCCGCCACTCATAACCTAACATAAGTTGTGTGAGAAGCTTCTACTCCTCCATCACAGCACTAAGCTTGTACCCAACTGGTACAGTTTTCTCCTACTACTATTTACAGCTCCTGCAGAAGCCATTGGCCATCTACGCAAAACCACATACATACTTTTAGTATGGTAAGAGCGCCAAAGGCCATTCTGTGCATTGCTTTTGGAATTTGGAGCGGACTTTTCTTCAAATATCCTATCCAGCTTTGGTGAGAATTCGTGCACTATCCACCCGTATCTCAATCTGTACATGTCATATTGACAGTTTCCATTACTGCATTGTCCATTATAGATTGGGGGGGGGGACTTCAAAAGTCCCCGATATAGAGAACTCAACGGCACTGTATAGAAAGACTGCAAAGTTGCCAGATATAAAAATAAGGCGGTATTAATGGAGGGAATGTCAGTGTTGCCATTAAGTTATGAGCCTTTGAGTAGACAAATAATCGAGAATTATATTAAAAATTGAAGCGTTAAACCGAAACAAGCATGTGTCTTCCAAGTAGAGGTTTACGTTATCGAAAGATGTGGAGAATTCTATTTCTTTAATAAGAAATACAGAGGACTTGACATAGAGATACTACCTGCCAAACATGCCTCCATATGGGCACTTATGGGCCTATGGATTCGATTTGACACTGCTGAGTGGTGAGCATAATCAACAGGAAAGAAAACATGAATCTCCATTTACTGGATCCTAGGTCTACTGGGATTTCAGGGGAATAAGCAAAAAGATGAGCTTACCAGAAGGGGAGCGTACGTGCTGCTAATGGAATCAGAATCTGAAATTATTTTGAAGCTAGACGGGCTTGAGGTTGTCTAAACTTATATTGAATTTTTACAGTGGAGTCTTATATCAATCTGAGAATAGCACACCGTGAATTGTAGCCTCAAAAAATGTTTATTCAGAATAAAATCGCTTCAAACCAAGCATGAAGAATTTGTAAAATTGAATCTCCAGAACACATACCTAGAGCATGTGCAGCGTTAATACATTTCCTATAGTAAAGATTACAATCTAGCTTATCAGACCACTCGTGTTGTGTATGTTAATTTTATCCACGAGTGGTGGTACCTACAGATTAATGTCGACTCCGAAATTCTGATTTGAGAAAACTCTCATGGCCTCAATTTTATTTACTCTCAGATTTTTTTGCCATAAGAATGCAGCGAGCAAGCCGCCGTAGGACATATTTTGTTCATGCTTCGTTTTGTTCGACATGTCTGAGTCTGGATTGAACCACGTTCTCTCGTCTAATAAGCCAGCACACTACCTACCAGACTACGGCGATTTCTATACAACCTAAAGAAATTGAATTGAGGACATCTTTCGATGGCTCAGACTTCCAGTTGAAGGATACTTGGTAGTTTCCCCATGTGTACTGAATATTTAACTCTCACCACAAGATCTGTTTTTAACACATCCTGTATACCATAAGACGGCGATATACGCATTTTAAAAGAATATACAGCTTCTTGCTGCAAATTAATTCCCAAAATAATGGAGAGTTTTTTGCCATTCGATCCCAACGATACATAATTTCCATGGCTCTGGCATTCGCATTCGGAAGCAACAGCCTCAGGCTTATGTCCAACAAAAGAACTAGCGCCACCGTAGGACAGATACTTATTGACATGATAAGTTTAACGCATTCCAGTCTCAGTATTTTACTAACTCCACCTAAGCCGTTTTTTGCTTTGTCCTATCAGACCATAAGAGTACTGCTCATTCTGCTATAAATCCAATGCATCATTTTGGGAGTGAAATCTATCATGTCTGCTCCTTCCTGAAATGCTCGCTTGTAGTGCACCAAATCTGACCAAAGCTAGAAATGAGTCACACGTAAAGTCTGCTCCAAATTTCAAATATCATGGTTTTTGGAACCATTTTCGCATTAAAGCATACGGTCTTGTGCACATGGCACATGGCTTCTGCAGGATCTGTAGATTGGGAAGAGGAGAACCCATCTTATATTGAATGCAGTTTTGAGGTGTTGTATTGAATCAGTAACATCAACAAGGAACAGGCACAAATGACTGGGGTTATTGCCTGCGTTGTTGAGACTGGTAACCGCGCGAATGTGCAGTAGGAACCCAACAAGCAGGAGCACACACAACATTTCTATGACTACCTGGCTGTCTGCTTTCGCATCAAGACAAACGTTCCTCAAAGAACTTGGCATACATAATCTTATCTTGAATGCAGTCTTGAGGTGTTGTATCGGCCTTGAGACCTCTAGGGTGCCGTAACACATAGCAAATCATACGACAGTTATCCTACCAAGGATGTGATTTCTGCGGAACCTCAAATGACTTGGGAGAACAGAGACCACAAAACATCTTCTCTGTTAGTTTTCCTGCACTTGAGAACTTTAGAATTTATTTGACAGAACGTGTCCAGCCAAAGTGATTTGAACAGCCCTTTCAATTTCACAAAACTATTGAAGTCGTCGTGGTTTAGTAGGTAGTGTGTTGGCTTATTAGACATAAAAGCCCGGGTTCGTATCCCAGGTCAGACACCAAAACGAAATATGAAAAAATATTTCTTCGGCGACTTCCTCTTAGCAGATTTCTGGCAAAAACTCGAAGAGTAAATATACATGCCACGAAAAAGTTTCTCAAAATCTGTCGTTCGGAGTCGCGTTAAACTGTAGGTATAAGTATAACAATTAAGGCACACAACATGAGTGGTGTGAGAAGCTAGGCCATAATCCTGACTGAAGGGTTGTAATGGCCAATTATGTATGTATGTATGCGGTCTTGCGCACATGACGCATGGCTTCTGCAGGATCTGTAAAGTCGATTATAGTCCATTGAAGTTCAACTGGTTGCATCAAAAATACGAGGAGAAAACTGTAGCAATTGAGTACATGCTCATCTATGAAAGTAGGAGGAGAACCCATCTTGGTGTTTACCATAAAGGCAGTCTGAAGGACGTGTCTTGAGACACAGGATTAACAAAAGCAGTGTAGCAATTATAGTAAACGATATTTGCCCGGAAGTATGTCCATAACTTTTTCGTGCGCACTCCTTAGTTGATAAAATCTTATGCTGGTTGGTTTGCTGTAAAGCAAATCTTTATAAGAAAACATGCCCAAAAGATTAAAAGTTCAACTTGAACGATGTGTTTGTGACCTTTTTCCACCATTTTTTTTATTATTACAGAAGCCATTGGATGACATTTGCAAATCGAATGTCATGTTTGAAACATCCAAAGTACTCTGGTCACTGGTTGGTCACTTCACTAATTTTTGGCTTCGTTGCTTTTCTGATGCTTCTCTGATACTGATTAACGGCAATGAATGAAGGCATAAACTTTGACATTGACAATAAGACTGTATGGCCACTCATAGTGGCCACTTGGCAACAATACATTTTAGCGATTCGCATAATGGCAATCGTCTTTCTGGATGGTGATGATGGTAATAACATTTCATTTGGTTTCATTAAAATGCCAGCGGGCAATACTACATTCGAAATGTTACTGTTATGTACACTGGCAGGCAAACACCACATACTGGTGCCAAAACCGCTTCAAAAAAAATTGGTTTAAAACTGTTTTATTTAAGGCGAATTGCATTATATTGTCGTGGCTGGCTGGTGTAAATGCAAAACAGCGTTGTTGTGTTTTGCGCGTTATTTGGTTGGGTTTTTGGGCAAGTCAACCAACGGCGGAAATCTCTGTTCAAGGTTTACATTGTCGGCCAGCCATATTAAGGAACACACACATACGTACATACATACAATTGCCAAAATAAGAGAACACCAAAGAAGTCTACGAAATAAAGCAAAAAAACAAAACAAATAAAGGTTGGGTTGGTTTGGTTTGATTTTGTTGCTTTTGTATGCTCGCGGCTAAAGGTCATGTGCGTGAAGGTTTTTTTTTCTTTTCATTTTCTTTTTATTAAAATAAATGGCAAATAAAACTTAATGCGACACAATCTTAAGGAAAATATTAACATTTTAGAGAGAAATAAATTTCGCAACACAGAAGCACAGAAGGAAAGGAAAATTTTTATAATTTTTGCTGCTGACCTAGAAAATGTTGATGACCTTTGCTGAAAAAAGGAAGAAAATTTAAATTAAATATCGGCTGCCTGAAAGTTATCGATATCGATAACTATGGCTTGACAGCTGGAGATGGTGAACTGTGTTGACATGTCTGTATTAGAGATCAGAAATGAATCGTTTTTTCGCTACTCATAAGTATTAATGAAATTTTGAGTATGAGTACGTCAACAGTATTGAAATTCAACTACTCTGATTCATTCGTACTCACTACAACATTAATTTATAAGTACAGATTGCAATGAGTATGAGTACAACGTTGACATCAAACTCATAACATTCGAAATATGTTTTATTCATACGCCTGCCTACTCATTCATGTTCATAACTTTAGAAAAATAATTATAATACTCATAAATGATTCGTGTTATTCGAATTATTCAAGCAAAGCAAACACACAACCTTCTAGTGAGTATTGTAGTGTTCGTACGCGAATCATACTTATTTTGTGATTCGTGTAAATGTTGAGTAAAGAAGAGTCGAAATCAACAACATCATACGTATTGTTAAGTATGAGTACGATGAGTACTACAAACTTTGAATATGAGTAGATGTTCTATGATATTAAAATAAGTATGATTGCGTATAAGTATCAGAGTATTATGAGTATGATTCGAATCTACTCATCTTCTTGAATACTCATTGCTGATCTTTGGTCTGTATGGCGGTATCATCAAGATATCAATTACCACAGCGCCCTCGGTAAAATCATGCATGAATCATGGATTTTCACAACCATCCTTCTGAAAAAGTCCATTTTACTCTCCTTCATTTGAAATTTAAAATATTTTGTGTTGCTTTCTTTCAAATTTAAATTTAAAAATTTTGCCTTCAGCCTTTCAACTCCGATTCACATCGAGATCCACTTAAACGTTCTCCTGAAAAAGTCCATTCTACTCCACTTCAATTTAAAAGTTTTGTATTCCTTTCCTTCACTTTAAATTCCCAAAAATTTTGCCTCCATTTTTGACAAACTAAACTAACAGCAGCAGGGACGGATAAGTGTTTGTGTTTTTATTTCTCTGTCACCCTGTCACATTTAAAGTTGTTTTCCGTGCGTCACAATATGATTTGTTACTTACGGTCACTGATGTGTTTCTGTTTTTCTTCTGTCACACGCTGTTTTATTTGTTTCCTGTAGTTCCTTTGGTTTTTATTCTTTTTTTTACGCATAAGTTTGTTGGTGTCGTCGTTGATGAAAATGAAAATCTACTGCCTGATCTCCAGTCCAAGCAAATGCCCAAAAAAAACTAAAAGCTCAACTTGATTTATTTGGTTAAAGAACGAGGTTTGTTTGAAAAATGTAGGAAGAGGTAATATTGTGTAGTTGGATTTCACTTTTCTTATTTGATTTTTAGCTCATTTTCCTATACAGAGTAAAAAGATTTTCGAAAGTATTTGAGCTTTATTTCTAGGACTTACAGTTCAGAAATTCTTTCAATCGCTATAAATTCGTGTTTAGTTTTAATTAAATTCTTTATTATTCGCACAATTCTGTGTGCCACTGTTCACAACTTTATGTAAACAACAACAATTGCCTTTGTTTGTTATTCTTCTGTTTACACCCTGTGCATAAATAACAACAATTACTAGATAATTGTTCGACAGATCTTTGTAACGGAGATCTTCAAACCACGATTATTCTCTTCAAACACCGCGCGTCTTCACACAAGACTCACCGAACTTGTACTAACTCACTCGCCTGCTTTGCCTTTCCTTTTATATGGCAACGTAAACAGTCTGATGATTGTTCTTAAAGGCGAATGTTCATGACTTCGCTTTTTCGAAATATCTTTATATATTATTGTAGTGTTTGTGTAGTCTGTTCGCCGTAGTCTAGTAGGTAGAGTGTTCGCTTATTAGACGTAAAGCCCGGGTTCGAGCCCCAGGCCAGACATCAAACCGAAATATGAAAAAAAAATATTTCTTCGGCGACTTCCTCTCAGCAGATTTCTGGCAAGAACTCTGACAGTAAATAAAGCTGCCATGGAAAAATTTCTCAAAATCTGTCGTTCGGAGTCGACGTTAAACTGTAGGTCCCGCCACTCACGTATAAAATTAACGCACACAACATGAGTGGTGTGAGAAACTAGGCCGTAATCCTGACTAAAGGGTTGTAATGGCCAATTATGTATGTATGTACGCATGTGTTTGCGCATTTTGTTTACATTTATTCTTGTAGTGTTGTTTGTGTATTTTTGTTTACTTGTTTGCCATTTTTTTATGCTGTGTTTGTTGTTATATTAAGCAGTACGATAGTTTGTTAACTAGTTTCTTTACTGCATTGTTTTGTTTTTGTAACTTTTGTTTATAATTTTATCAAATCTGATGTCCGGAGTCGACGTAAAACTGTAGTCCTAAAGACAAGTGTAGTACATTATTGGATAATTTGGAGGCCAACCCCCCACTTTCCAGTTGGAAAACGAAACTCCTTTATTATGGCCACGCTTACATACATATATGTGTGCAGATAAATTCGATTTTCAAAATCCAAGACGCAATCCATAAATTTTAGCAGCGCCACATCTTCCGTTAACAGAGCAAAATTTCTTCTTAACAGAAGAAAATTTGCCCTTAACAGAGCACTGTTGACTATTTAACAGTATCCATCTGAACAAGCCCACTTGTTTAGGACCTAATTTTGGGAAATACTCTAGGTCTATGAGTACCATACTATATGCAAAGGAAGGTTCCAAGGCCTCTTAATATAGTCAGCAACATAGTCACACATAAAGTGATATGGTATTGAGAAAATTTGCATTGAAAGTATAAATTTTTTGCTTGAAAATTCTCTAGAAAATCAGTGGCCATTTCGAAACATATAAGAAATAGTACATCATACAGACTATATGCAAATGGTGGTCCAGAGGATCCTCTTTCGAACCGTGGTAGTGAGATAGCTGGAATAATTTTAGGATTTGAGAAAATTAAACCCCTCCATCCTCCTTCAACCATCCTTTACATTTCAACACTTTTGTTCACAAGTAATAATGATCATAATGAATATTAAATTTGATGTCAATAGTCTTTAATAACTGCAAAGTAGAAAACTAAACTTTACTATTGCCACTGTTAAACAGTTAACAGTTCTCTGTTAATAGCAGAGAGAGACATGAAGTGGCGCTGCTAAAAGTATGGGTTTGCGTCTTTGGGTTTTTTAATTCGAATTTATCTTCACGCACATGCATCACTTTGGTTTAAAAATACTACGAGATCTGGGATGTGCAATAAGCATTATAGATCTTTCGCCTATTTAATTTATAAACAAACCCTCGTATTTTCCTGACATATTGTTTCTTTCTTTCTTTCCACCCACCCACACAAGAAGAAAGTTCGTCAGCAAAACTCTAAATATCCTGACAAAAATTTTAGCTGCTTATTGTGTTCGTGATTGTACACATTTGTTTCCCGGGTGTTGGTGTTAGTGAATGTTGAAATTTATTTGAATTTTTATTTTTAAAACATTTCGTGTTCAAGTCGCTGAAAATAGTTACGCTTCCGTTTCCTGTACGAGTATGTGTATGTAGAGGTTGCTTGCTGTTATGTTTTGAGTTAAGCTTCTACTTTAATTTTAGAATTTCACATAAAGCGTCAAATGATTGCACGTCAGCACAGATTTTTATCGCTTGCACTCTTAAAACGTACAGGCCATCTTATGTAATTGACTTTATTGTGGGGGGATGCTCCCCCTCTTTGAATTCGTAATTTTATTGCTTGGTTTTTTTTTGTAAAACTAAAATCCTTTCGTTTGCAATAAGCTTTAAACACAATTAAGAGAGTAAATCCCAGTTTGGATTTAAAATTAAAAGGGGGTGGCCTGCTTGCTCCGTCTCTCCCCCGGTGTGTGAGTGTATTTTAAAGTTGTTGGCCAAAGTTATTAGAAAAGTTTCAGTTTTTGGTTTTGATTACTTATTCAACTATTTATTTAAATTAGTTGTTGTTGTTGTCCTTATTGTTCTGTGTGTTAGGTTAAGGCTGCTACAAGTAACCCTTTTCCCTCTTGTTTTTTTAATTCATTTCATTTGCCATCAACATCATGTTGATGTTGTACTGTAAAGAAAATCCGATGGAAACTTTAAATTGGCCACAGTTTTCTTTTTGGCTCTGAAGTAAGTTCATCATCATCATCATCATGGCATTATCATGGTATATGGAAACGCACAACTCCATAGACAATTAAACAGATTTAAAGTTTATAATGAAAGCCAACTGCTGTTGCTCCTGCTCCTGCTGCAGTTTAATATTGTATTACGAATGAATGAAGTAAGTGAAGACCTAAACTAAATGGGAACTGCCAAAGGGCCAAACAACACTAAATGAATGAGAAAAATATGTTTGATTACTTAAGTGGTCTCTAGATGAAGTTTTCAAACGTGGTCGGTCGGTCTGTCTATAGAAATGAAAAGTTTTTTACCGAAAAAAAAAAAACTCAAAGTAATTGAATCATTTTTCCCATCATTTAGTTATACTTTGCGTATTCAAAAAACTTATAATTTCATAGTAATTGAAGCCATTTTGGGCAAACAAAAGTTATAATTTATGAGCAAAAATATTAAAACTTTTGTATCACAATTCAACGTATTAGATATGGAACAGGCTTGAAGACAATGTACTTCAATCATATAGTCAGTAATTTTGTTCAAAAAGTGTTCAAACAAAGGCTTCGCAATCAAGAGATTAACTGCAGCTTAAGTGGGGAATTTTAGCTTAAGTGGGGAATTCTACTTTAAGTAGAGAACTTTACCTTAACTGGAGATCTTCACCTTAAGTGGGGACACATGGTAGTATGCGGCAGAGATCAGCAATGAGTATTAAAAAAGATGAGTAAATTCGAATCACACTCATAATTTCTGATACTTATACGCATTCATATATACATAATTGGCCATTACAACCCTTCAGTCAGGATTACGGTCTAGCTTCTCAACACCACTCATGTTGTGTGTGTTAATTTTATACATGAGTGGCCGGACCTATAGTTTAAAGTCGCATTCATACTTAGTTTAATATCATACTCATATTAAAAGTTTTAAGTACTCATCGTACTCATACTTAACAATACGCATAATGTTGTTGATTTCGACTCTCTTTTACTCAACATTTACACGAATCACAAATTAAGTATGATTCGCATACGAACACTACCATACTCACTAGAAGGTTGTGTGTTTGCTTTACTTGCTGTCTTTGTCTTTTTCTTTCTTCTTATTTTGTAAATGCAACAACAACTAAGACTGCAAATTTGGATGAATGATTCGAATCACTCGAATCATTTATGAGTATTATAAGTATTTTTCTAAATTTATGAATCTGAATGAGTATAGGCGTATGAATCAAACATATTTCGATTGTTGTGAGTTTATGAGTCAACTTTGTACTCATCATACTCATTGCAACCTGTACTTATAAATCAATGTTGTAGTGAGTACGAATGAATGAGAGTAGTTGAATTTTAATATTGTTGACTTACTCATACTCAAAATTTCATGAGTACTTAAGAGTAGCGAAAAACGATTCATTGTTGATCTCTGGTGTGTAGCATCAAGTTTCAGCATCTCGACTTTCATAAGGCCCGACTTGGATGTCCCCCAATCGATTAACATCCAACCAGATTGATCACATTGTGATTGATGGAAGGCATGTCGCCAGTGTGCTAGATGTGTGTACATTTAGAGGTCCAAATATCTACTCCAACCACTACCTTGTGTCGCAGCCAAGTTTTGATTAAGCATTAGCGCCTCGAGGTCTGCGCGCTCTAGTGCAGTCTCGTCTAGCGAAAGTTGGACGTTAAGAAGCTGCGATCACAAAGGACAGCCGAGACGTTCTCCGCTCAACACTCGCGTAAGAGCCGTCTTAAGAGAATCCAAACTAGATATGCGAAGCTTGTGTTGAACTATCATACTAAAATTATAGCCAGTAATCTTGTTCAATTAGAATTCAAACAATTTCATCGGAATCAATAACAAATCACTGATCAAACTTAAAACCAAAAATCCGAGTCAGGGCCGATATCCTTAAATCCGACTAGGTCAGCCCTACATACATACATGAATGAACATTACAAGCCTTCAGCCAAGAGTACAACCTAGCTTCCCACACCACTTATCTTGTGTGCGTTCATTTTCTACATGAGTAGCGGGGGACCTACAGTTTAAAGTCTGAACGACAGATTTTTGAGGAACTTTTCATGACAATTTTTTATTTATTCTTGAGAGTTTTTGCCAGAAATCTACTGAGAGAAAGTTTGAATCCTGGCCTCATTTTTATAAAGCAAGCGGCCAGCCATCTTCATACTAAATGTCCGAAACATTTGAGACTGATGCTGTAATTTAGAACCGCGGTGTTCTATAAACATACCAAGTCTACTCGTATTTTACAAGGCAAACATGTGAGCTTACTTGATCAAATTTCCTTTGAGGATAACAATCTTTTTGCTTGGTTTTATTAAGAAACCCGTTAAGAAATATCTAACGGGAAATTGGAAGACATGTTCGAAGGTTTCGGCTTTCATCGAATGTTGAGAAGTAAGGAAATATATATGGATTCACTTATTGTGCGTTTACTTACCTAATTGACCTTAACAACTCTTTTACCCGATTTAAAACTGCCTCAGCACTTGTTTTCAGATGCATCTACTTCATAAGTGCATTCGTCAGTTGGTTACAACAATCAGTGGCAGGGTTTTCTCAATTGGTTCCTTGCCGCTACCCAATGATCTTTGCATCAAATACACGTCTTGCTGACAAGTAATCTTCTATATATTTTCCACTGACACAGCATAGCTGCTGAATAATGGTACAATTAGCCGAACGTTTTCGTAACGTAACAAAATGTACGTTCATTTACAATATATGAATGGCAGTGAGAACAATTATCCAACCGTAATGGATTTTCGCTAAGTAAACATTTGTATTATTTTTGTATGCTATAAACGAACGTATGCTCCGTTACGTTCCGTAAACGTTTGGCTATTTCCATCATAACGTTGAACAACAAACATATTGTAACGTATGTTGTTGAGGAGTTTATGAAGCTAATTGTTGATTCGAATAACATAATCATCGGGTAACTCGCAAAGCAATGAGAATATTTCGTAGAAATTTCCTCTCAAATACTTGTAAACCGGTTGCAGGGGAGCGGAAGAGCTTACGTGCCATAAGCTACGCAGTAGCGCATTAAGTTTGTCGCATGGAAAAGGTTTCTACTATTCAATTGCCTATTAGGACCAGGGTAGCACCTGTTGATAAGAGTACTTCCCCAAAGCACCGAGAATATTTCGTGGAAATTTCCTCTCCAACAGTTGCCTCAAGCTGCTGCATTGATACGCTTACATGCCATTAACTAGAATTAAAGGAAAGGTTTCTGCTATTCAGGTGCTTATTGCGACCATGATTAAGATCTGTCGGCAAGAATACTTGTTTCGTCTACTGTAGGTAGGTTGGAATAATACAATTGCTTACACCAAGCTCACTTGATTAAACAAAGCGGCCCGTTGTGATTTCGTCTACTGTGGCATGGTGTAGAATTATAGTGTTGCCATTTGTTATTGTTTGCAACCAACGTCCGCTGTGAGAATGTATTGAGTTATAATATTGGATGTACTGCTGAAGAATCTGAATCGTTACTAAGACGTTATTTGTTAGTTCTGCTCCCGCTATTGTTGGTGTTAACCACGTTTTTGTAATCCATAACTAGTCCTTGATCCTGTACGCCTGGATACTATTGTCCTTATTGTCATTTGGCTATCAGTGCAGTAGTAGTCGCCATAGTCCAATAGGTACTGTGTTGGCTTTTTAGACGTGAGGTCACGATGCAAACCCTAGGTCTGTCATTTCCAACAAAACAAAATATGAAAAAATATTTCGTAGGCGACTTCCCCTCAGCATATTTTTTAACAAAAACTCTCAAGAATAAATAAAAAAGAACAAAAAAAAACATGTTGTTCAGTGCAGTCTTTTAAATACTTTTGTCCACCGTCCATTGAACTCTCATTTGTTTGTCCCAAAAAAATAAAAGAAAATACGCGGAAAATCAATAGCTTTCGACGAATGGATATCGCTGTTGTTGACCGTTGGCTCTTGTTATTGTTTATCGAAATGCCATTTCAAAATGCGATTATTTATGCCATATTTTCGCAAATGAAAAAATTAACAGAAAAACTTATTGCCGCGGAATAATTGTGCCATAAAATTATTGAAAATCCGAAATTTATTTTAATTTCGCATCACGCGTTCCTGGTGAACACAATGTGAATAGAAATACAATCTGAACCCCCCATTAACAATGAGTGAAGAACGTATGTATGTACAATGCATGGGATTACCTTGTACAAATCAAATCAAATTTTAATTTTGATTTTTATTGCAGCATTGCAATGTGTGTTAAAAGAGACGAGAGAGAAAGAGGGGGATAAAGAGTATAAAATGATTGGCTGTGATTGGGCCAGTGTTGTATTCGGAAATATTATTATGAGTGGGAAGAGCGCGCCCATTGAAACAGAATGCAGAAAATTCTTCTATTTTTTCTCGACTATTAATGAAAACTGCTGTTGTTGGCTTTTTTTTTGGCCCAAATGGACACGTTGTTTACAATATTACACGAGCGTGACTACTCTGGTAGTGCTAAATATTGTTACGTTTAAAATGTGAGCTCGCAGATTGCAAATAAAATAAAAATAAATTTGTGTTTAGTTTTAATTAAAATCTTTATTATTCGCACAATTCTCTGTGTGCCACTGCTCGCAACTTGATGTAAACAACAACAATTGCATTGTTTGTTATTGCTGTCTTTACAACCTTTGTATAAACAATAATAATTACTAGATAATTTTTCGACAGATCTTTGTAACGGAGATCTTCAAACCACTATTACTCTCTTCAAACACACCACGTCTTCACACAAGACTGACTGAACTTTTACTAACTCACTTGCCAGCTTTGCCTTGCCTTTTATATGGTAAACAGTCTGATGAAGGCGAATGTTTATGACTTCGCCTTCTTTAAATCTCTATAAATGTAAACATCATTGTTTACATTCACATTACATTACTATAAATGTAAACAACGATGTTTACATTTATTCTTGTAATGTTGTAAGGGAGTATTTTCAAAAGAGATCAGCCAGTCCATTGGGGTTGGTGCTACTGAGGATTTATTTATATTCGTAGACAATACAGAACAATGCCAAAAGAAAACGTTAAATAGCTGCTTTCTACTCTGTGTTCCTACCAGTTTAATTTTTGATTAGGCGAACAATAATCAATTTCACCTCCCCAAGACCATTTTACCGGGTTTTAACTGCCCTACAGTTTTATCGTCGACCCCGAATGATAGATTTGAGAAAACTTTTTATAGTAATTTTGTTCACTCTTTAGAGTTTATGCCAGAAAGATGCTGATAGAGGAAGTCGCCGCAAGAAATACTTTTTTTCATAGTTTTTTACCAGAAAACTGCTGAGAGAGAAATCGCCGCAAGAATTTTTTTCATAGTTTTTAACGGAAGACTGCTGAGAGGGGAAGTCGCCGCAATAAATACTTTTTTTTTATAGTTTTTAATAGAATACTGCTAAGAGAGGAAGTCGCCGCAAGAATTTTTTTTTTCAATATTTTTACCAAGAGACTACTGACAGAGGGGAAGTCGCCGCAAAAAATATTTTTTTCATATTTGTGTTTAAACGAGACGTTAGAGCTGAGATTTGAACCAAGGCTTCTCAACTAATAAGTTAACACACTACCTACTAGACTACGACTACTTTATTATGGGCTTTAAGTCAATTTAAGGCGCTTCAATAACCTCACAATTATACTCCTTGAAGACCTTTAACCCAGAGAGGATAATATCAATAGGAAATCCAATCAATAATACGAAAACAGACTAAGAAGAAGCAAATATTCTACGATTGGTTCGTGTTCCTTAAAGGAGAACGCTCCTTGAGAACGTGTACTTGTGATTGGGGCAAGTACAATACCCAAAGGTCAAAATGACCCATTGTAAGGAGGGAGTATATATTCTCACTTGTTCATTAACAGAAAAAGTTAATAACAACTGCTTATGCTGATTAAGAATTCTACTTTTCCTCCTACCCAATATTTTATTTACATCTACAACTACCAGGAAAAAAAATATTTGAAAGAATTGAAGGCTATTGTGTTTATTTGATTGCAAAAAAAAATAAAATAAAAAAAATTACAAGAAAAAATAAATCAAATTGTATTGTATTGTATTGTATATCATTGTGTTGTTGTTGTTGTTGTTCATTTCTGTTTTTTTGTTCATTCTTTTGTGAAAATTCTCAAAAGAATTTCAAATATTTTGCCTTTTCGTGTTATTCTCCCTTGTTATTACGTCTGTTTTTTTTCCTTCTTTTCCAATTTGCAAACCATCAAAAATACAATCGAATAAATATGTATTTCTGCTGAATTAGGTATATGGATTTAATAAAAAAAAATCAGACTTTGATAAATTATAGTAGGGGTTCATGGATACCCTACAGTGTAGTTTAATTACAGTGTGCTATCATTGTGTGATTCTCTAGGAAATTTCGGACTATTGAAAGGTACCTCCTACATAGGAATATGGTATCCAGCTGGTGAGTTGACCAGTGAGTCAGTAACACAACAGAATGGATAAGCTATTCTGATCAAGTCCACATGACTCTCTATTTAAGGATCGCTAACAAAGCAAATGTATATGACAACTTCTAGAACCTCACTGTTGATTTGTTATTGTTTTTATTACGTTTCTCATTCGATGATTATTTTCAAATAAAAATAATTTTTGTTATCGAAATGGAACTGCACACGTGTTTACTGAAGAGCGACACCAAAGCAAATGTAGATGACAACTTCTAGAACCTCACTGTTGATTTGTTATTGTTTTTATTACATTTCTCATTTGATGATCATTTTCAAATAAAATTGATTTTTTTAATCGAAATCTAACTGCACACGTGTTTATTGAGGAGCGACAATAAAGCAGATGTAGATGACAACTTCTAGAACCTCACTGTTGATTTGTTATTGTTTTTATTACGTTTCTCTTTCGATTATTATTTTCAAATAAAATTGATTTTGTAATCGAAATCTAACTGCACACGTATTTACTGAGATACATGAATTATGAAAGCAAATTAGTAATACATATATACGTAATTGGTCATTAAAATCCTTTTGTCAGGATTACAACCTAGTTTCTAATACCACTTATGTTGTGTGTTTTAATTTTATCCATAAGTGGTGGGGGACCTACACCTTAAAGTCGTCTCCGAAAGACACATTTTTTTGAGCAACTTTTCATGGCAATTTTTTATTTATTCCCGGAGTTTTTGCCAGAAATCTGCTGGGAGAAAGTCGCCGTAGAAATATTTTCTTTATATTTCGTTTTATGTATCTGGCCTAGGGTTTGAACCATGGCCTCACGTCTAATAAACCAACACACTACACTGCCTACAAGACTACGGCGACTTCGACCAAACTGATCTCGTAATTTCCGAACCGTTGTGGATATAGGGTGTTGCATTAGCGTAGTTAGACTATTTATCGTCTGGTTGGAGTATAAAGAGGCTTAAGTTCGTTGACAGCATAAGATTACGTGCAGTATTGCTGGACTCTAATCAAGATAAGATCATATCGACGCCTCCGTTCTATAGCTCTCAAAGTTTTCACGCGACATACGACTATATGTGTATTCTAAGTAGATTTTTCCCTATAACTTCGGAACGGATCGGCGCATCTTAACCAAATTTTGACAGTATTTAAGTTAGAGAACGTAGAATGCAAGAACATTCTAAGTACACTTAGAACGTTATAGAATGGAGGCGTCGATATTTGTTTCCTTGCATTACATAACCGTGGATAGCAACCTTTGTAGTCCTTATCGGCCACTGCCCCTTTGAAGTTTCTGTGCGGATAGACTCGGCATTCGTGCCCCGCATGACTTTTTCAGGAACTGTAAATTTGTTGTCACTGTAATCTACTAGGTAGTTTGTTGGCTTATTAGACGGGACTACAAGGTTCAAACTACAGATCGAATATTTTAAACGAAAATATAAAAAATATATATTTCTCAGGCGACTTCCTCTCTCACCAGACGTCTGGAAAAAACTCGTGAGAGTAAATAAAATTGCCATGAAAGACTTCGCAAAATTTTGTCGTTCGAAATTGACTTTAAGCTGTAGGTCGCGACACCCATGGATAAAAATGTAAATGTATGTATGTATGGGTGGTGTGAGGAGCTAGGTTGTAATACTGACTTTTGAGACGTTTTTCATGGCATCTCAAACAAAAACGAAATATGAAAAAAATATATTTCTTAGGCGATCGTCTGGCAAAAACTCGTGAGAGTAATTAAAATTGCCATGAAAAACTTCCCAAAAATTTGTCGTTCGAAATCGACTTTAAGCTGTAGGTCGCGACACTCATGTATAACAATTAACACACACGACATGGATGGTGTGAGAATCTAGGCTGTAATACTGACTAAAGGGTTGTAATCACGAATAAAATAAGTAAGCCGTAGTGCAGTATTTAGCATTTGGGCGCCCTAGACGAGAGAGAAGCCTCTGCTCTGACGTTTCGACCAAAACGGAATGAGAAAATTTGCTTTCGGTGCCGTATTAAGTCTTATAAATATGAGTTGAAGTCCTGTGTAGTGTGGTTGGGTGTGGTATAGAGTTTATTGTCTACTCTTTTTAAAATTTCAATGAAAAAATTTCCGATTTTAAAACAATCACCAAAAAACTTTACCTCCCCCATATCCTACCAATTTATCTTCCGTTTAATAAAAGTGATGACTTTTGAAATTGATGGATTTCATTTTAAAACTTTCCTTATTAATCTGCCAGGATTATCAAAATGAATATTGTTTTTCGTTTTTTTTTTTATTTGCTTCAGGATTGTTTTGCTTTCATATTTTCAATAAACATTTCATAATCCACAATCCAATTTGATAGATTTTTCATTTTTTTTTTTCGTTTTTATTTTTAATTTATTTCTCTTGTTTTTGTTGCTTTTTTTTTATAAATAAATTTTAATTTGTTCATGTTTTTTTCCTGTGTGTTAAGCCATAACAAAATTTAATCTTTTAATACAGGTTGATAAAGAGTTCTTTAGTGTAGTTTATTGGGTGTTTTGCTCTACGACATACACATTTATGCAACCGTATATGTACATATATGTCACTGCTGTGGTGGAGAGAGAGAGCGAGAGAGTGACCAGGAAATGAACAGAAGTTTTTTATATAACGTAGTATGTGAAGTAGATTTTTGACATGTGTGTGTGTGTGTGTCTGTAATCAAATTGACAATATTTCAATATAAAGGATTTATGTTGTTCTAGCAATGAAGCAGGGTGTAGCCAAATATATTTGGACAATTTATGACAATCTCAATATCCTCTTTTTTTGTCACAACTTGATGCAAACAACAACTGTTTTACTTTGTTATTCCTCTGCTTATGCCCATTGCATAAACAATAACAATCACTAAACAATTATTTAACAAATCTTTGTAACGGAGAGCTTCAAACCACGACTGCTCTCTTCAAACGCATCGCCTCTTCACACTAAACTGACTGGACTTCACTAACTCCGTCGCTTGCTTAGTCTTGCCTTTTATATGACAAAGTAAACAGTCTGATTAATGTTCTTAAGGGCAAACTTTCTTGACATCGCCTTCATGAAATCTCTATAAACGTAGACATCGTTGTTTACGTTTATTATTGTAGTGTTTTTGGTATATTTTTGTTTACTTGTTTACCATATTTTATGCGATAATTTGTAAACGGGTTTGTTTACTACATTGTTTTGTTTTTGTAGCTTTTGTTTATAATTTTAATGTTAAGCGATGTAAAAGCAAGACACCAGCATCTAGATTTTTCATTTTCGTAACAGTATGTATTTTTTTTATAGCTTTACGAGCTAAAGGTTGGAAATCTTCGAAAGACATTGGTAGCCCGGCCAACCAGTGTGCACAATTCGCCGCAAGACTTACTCTCGGCTTGCTAAACGCATACGTACTAAACCCAACCTAGGTCGTCACACTTTCAACCTGGAATCCTATTGTCCTCTCCAGGCAATTTCGTTGAACAACATATCGCGGGCAAGTAAAGAAAACATGCTCAGCCGTCTCCCTTTCATTACGGCATTCTGGGCATGCCTCGTCTACGTCATGACCATACTTATAGAGATGAGCACTATAACATCCATGGCCGGTTAGTAACTGTGCCAGGTAGAAGTTCACCTGGCCGTGTTTCCTTTTGGTCCATTCGCCTATGTTCGGTGTGAGTCTGTGGGTCCATCTTTCCTTGGTGAAATTGGACCAGTCTTGCAGCCATCTATCCATAGTATCATCCACTAGCTGAACAGGGTTGGAAAGAGTCATTCCTCCTTGTGTCACGTTTCCTCCTCTCTACATCCACTACTAGCCTCAGGGGCATCATCCCCGCAATCACCAATGCTGCATGAGTAGACATCGTGCAGAAAGCAGAAATCACCCTGAGAGCTGATCTCTATAGGACCTCTTATCCATGGCCCACGTAACAGTATGTATGTATGTATATGTGAGTAATCAGACTAATACGTAGTTCTACACGAAGGAAGATAGATGATGAATCTCTTTCACCCGTTTACCAGTAACGTTGTGTTGTGGTTCCTGTCTAAAATGTTGCTCAAGCCTAGACAAGAAAAAACCTTGATAGTAATAGGCTACCGGAAATAACGAAGGAAGCAATAAAGTATACTAAGGGTAGGCGATGTAGGAATTATATAAGAAAGGATAATCGCAGGAGAACTGCGAACAACAGAGTTATCACTGAACCAGCACTTGATGAAACTTTCAATTACAGACATCCTAGCCATCCTACTCAACTCTAGGGGACCATTTAAGAAACCCTAGTCACGAATTTTTAATCTTTGCTTCTGCTTGACAGAATAGGGATGCGGAACATGCTCAACAGACTTCGGATTCGATAAGTTACCATAAATCCTGCAGAAGAGGACAGTTTGCTACTCTCCCACATTCTAATTTTTTGTCCTCAACATATAGTGCTCCGTCAAAATACTTATCCGGGGGTTCTCTGCCCTTTCTGTTCTGAACCAAAGTAGTTTACGAATTCTGTTTTCTTCTTTATTCCACTTTTCGTCTGATCTACTGATCAACCAGTCTGAGGAGGTGCCACACGAAAAGTGCCAAACGAGAGGTTTAACTGGCAGCTAAACCAAGTACCCTCTTTCATCAGGCCTTCTTTCCAGCAGTCTCAATACCCCGGAACAGCCGAACAGATTCTTTAAACATTTTTGCCCTTATTTTACTTGGAATGCCTTTTGCTTACTTATTTAATGGTCCGTGCCCAGTGCCAGTGCCTTGCCAAGTGCCCAGTAATAATCTCTAGCGGCAGATGCTTATATCTGTATGAATAGAAATTTTAGTTTTAAAAACCAAAGGCGCAAACCCACATTTTAGCGTTGCCATCCTTATTCGTGGTCTTAAACAGGCAGAGTAATCCTTTCATTTTTCAACTGTCCGCTTTAACTTGGCCACACCCTGCACGCTTATTAATAAAATTACTTTGAAAGAAAACTGAACATTTTGTTGTTTTTTTTTCTGATTTGACAACATAATCCATCTGATATGATATGCTCACTCACTAATACACACACCAAACAAACAAAACTTTCTCATATGCAAACACATTCACTCACGATTCATTCGAATACCCTGATCAATTTCTCTTTTAATTCCTGTTTACGTACATGTACGATATGATTACTTTTTATTAAGAATTTGTACGTGTGTATGTGGGAAAGAAAGTTTGTAAGAGTATTGATTGGCCAACTCAATTAGTTGCACAGTGTTGTTGTTGGCGTATTAATCTTATGCCATAAAAACTAAAAAACTAAAAGAAAAGAAGAAAATTATGAACGATAAAGTTCAGATACATAGGCACCCTACAGCATTTAATTATAGAGTAGGGTAGGGTTGGTATGGGTGCGCTTTTCTTATAGACTTGGTTCTATACGGGGGGAGGGAGGGGATTTGGCAGCTTTCAATTTGCGTTTGTTTAAATCGTGATGGAAGACATGGTAGTAATAAGATTCAAATTCCAGAACAAAATTACTTCTGGGTATTCTGCTCGTCGCCGTAGTCTAGTAGGTAATGTGTTCGCTTATTAGACGTAAAGCCTGGGTTCGAGCCCCAGGCCAGCCACCAAAACGAAATATGCAAACAAATATTTCTTCTGCGACTTCTTCTCAGCAGATTTCTGGCAAAAACTCTCTGAGAGTAAATAAACCTGCCATGAAAAAGTTTCTAAAAAAATCTGTCGTTCGGAGTCGACTTTAAACTGTAGGTCCCCTGCCACTCAAGTATAAAATTAAGACACACAACATGAGTCGTGTGAGAAGCTAGGCCGTAATCCTGACTAAGGGTTGTAATGGTCAATTATGTATGTATGTATTCTGCTACCGATATGGTACAACAAACTTGGACTAGGAGTTGACACAACTAAGACAGGGGTTTAAAACTCCCTAATTGCGCTGCCCCTAGTATCAATTGCATATTGCTGCCTCTATTTCATGATGCTGAATATTTTGGAATCGTATTGAACGGCAAGCCACATTGGGCCATACATAAATACACATTCGAGAACCACTAAGGCAGCTACTGCTGAACGATTTTGTGCCGGAATCATCAAACTAGGTTTGAGCGTATTATGAGAATCGGGGCGATCGATCATGGTTACAGATGCTCTTAGGACTACATCCTCTAAGGCATTGTTTACTATGCTCAACTAGCTACCATCAAACTCCGTTTGAGTGTATTGCGAGGACGGCAGAACATGACTGCAGGCTCTCTTAGAACTACATCCTCTAAGGCATTGTTTACTATCCTCAACTGGCTACCATCCAACTCGGTTTGAGCGTATTATGAGGATCGGGGCGATCATGATTACAGATACTCTTAGAACTACATCCTCTAAAGCATAAGATATTCTATTACGTTTGCCCGTGTTGTGTAGTGAAATATCGTGGACCAGTGTACCATGCAGAGGATCTTGAATAAGGTTCAGTGTTTTGTTTTTTTGACTATTACCGACTAATATAGGATACGTGTGACGCGTATTGTCATACGCCTGAGAGAATCATACTGCTGTATACAAAGGAAGAACGATCACTCCAATATTCTTAATCGATTGGATTTGACTTCTTTGTCAAATCACCGACTTTATGGTGCCAGACACGAGATTTCTCTCTGGATTGAGAATTCGTATTCCTGATAGAGACTTGTGCGGCGGTAAGGAGCGAAGATCCATTATAGTTGAGTGACAACTGTATGAATATTTGCAAGTTGAAAGGCTCTTAAATCTGTAGCTGGCTTCATTTGTCGAAACACGGTTTCTTACGCGATTTCCGTTGACAGTGAGGCTATACTGCAGGCGATTGAGTTGGTCTAATATAAATCAAAACTGATTCAACTCTAAAACATCTTCAGGAGAGCCCTGCCGCCAGATCGGAGCTGCATCTGTTGGATTCCCAGATATAGTGATGATATTCCTGGTTATGAGATTACTGTTGTTCTTGTTAGACTAGGATTTCCCTCAATGGCTGATCATGACAAAACATCTACAGAAAAACCCTGGAATGAGATCGAATCTGCATTTGCTGGGTTGCGAGATATAGTGGAAAGCCTGGTAGCGATATGCCTAATGGGGATTCTAGGCTAGGATCCCCTTCTGTGGTTGATGTGATAATTGGTTCTTTTAATTCTAACTGTTATTCTAATTACTAAATTGGGGTCTTTGATCGCGTATCGATAGTGGTATAGTGGACATAATGCTGGGGTTTAAAAAGTATGTACGAGAGATTGTTGAAACAGTTTTGTATGGGGCCCAACCGCACAATGGGTTGCTGACAAGCATATGGAATGAATCTCAGACGGAATATTGTAAGATTGGGTTTATAATATGGATGTGGGCGGATTCCCAGTTATACGATTGAGGAGCATCAATTGCCTTTCAAAGAAATAGATTTTCTTTAAATTTATTTTCACTCGGACGGCATTTCTAAATTGTGATTGCAATGGTTTAAGTAGGGTATACCATAGAAAGTCTTTCAACAACGGTGTGTGTCTACACACACTCTATCTCTCTCTCTTACACACATGCACGTATACACAACTCTTGTCATTTGTTGCAATTGACATTTTTATGGCATGACAATATTTTGTTATTTTGCTCTCGTTTCGGTTGTTATGCGAAGCAATAATTTATGCTCATAAATTTAAAATGCACACACACACTAATACACATACATACCTTGACATATATACTCTCTATTAATGCTTACATACTATCCATACATGCACATGTAACAGCATATATACATATGTCAGTAATAAAGTCCCTTTAAAGGAGAGAGATTTCTCTCGCTCTCTTTCTATTTCTCTAGCATTCCGGTTTCCTTACGACATGACTGCTATAGAGAATACAATAAATTTTTTTGTGATAGTATTGGACTTGTTTTATTTTTGTTTTAAATAATAAATTCGTTTTTCGTGTTTGTTGTTATTTTTATATTCAATTTATATTCGTATTCGTATTATTTTTAACTTCATTTTTTAATTTACTTTGCTTTGTGGTTTTTTTGCTGGTTCTTTTGCTGTATATTAAGAGAGTTATGAAAGCATTAAGAGAGTAGGAAGGCGATTTATTTTGTGGTTTTGTTTATGAAGGAGTCCTTAAAGGGACTGTAACATTTAATTTATGAATTACAAGCAGTGTGCTAGAGTATGACAAATAATTTTTTTTTTGTTTCCTAATAAATTACTCATATGTTGTTAACAGATTGATGTGAATATGGTTTTTAATTTCTTTTCCTTTTTTAATTGCTTTTCATTCGGTTTTATGATCTGTGAAGACAATAATTTATTTGCATTTTGTTTGTTATGAAGGATTTTATTTTTCTAAAAAAAAAATGTTTAAAAACGAAGACGGGGGTATCATAATGACAGGCGTGAATTTCTTTTATTATGACAATAGACAACAGACAATTAAGGTTTGTTCGATGTTGGTCGAGTTTTTATTTTCATTTTTAATGGAGCCCGCTACCAGATAATACTATGTTCATACATGCACTTTTATTGAGTCAATATTCGGTTTATTGACTACAATATTTTAAGTGTTCAAACATAATAATATACGCAGTTCAGCTGCATATTCAATATTCATTTGACACAGCTGGTAAACAAAACAGTTGGTTGTTTCAACAACATTGTATTTATTTGGGTTTTTGTTTTTGTTTTTTTTTTTACTCAATATTACAATAGTTTGCGTATTTATTGCGTTAATTATATAACAAGCATCGCATTTAAATTAAAAAATCCTTTTCTATTAAAATACAAATTTTGTTCATCCTTTCTAGGAGCTAGAATATTTATATCCGAGCCATTTACGCAACCTATAACGCCAGGGAAACACGTCTTCTCAAAGAAATACAACTTGCATTCAGCTTTTTGCTCTTCTGTCATTTCAAATTTAATATAAAGAGGACAGATTACTCTTTCCAAAATATCGATTGTTTCTTCTAAAATTAAAGATACTGTAGTCCGCAATAAACCAAGATTAAAATCATTTCCCACAGTTGATTGATATGACCCTTGCGTCAAGAACCTCAATGTTGTTGCTAGCTTTAAAGTGTTGGAAATGGCTATTGAACGAATTGGGGTCTTCATTAAAGGTGCAATTTCGCTAAAACTACCTTAAATGCGGCTTTGTTTAGGCGAAAGTATTCAATAAATCTATATAAAGTAGCAAATGTAAAAAGTGTTCCCATTAATACAAATACTTAGGCAAACTGTTTAGTTACTTACATGCTGTCTGGCAAATTGAAAATTGTTGATCTCTGCCTCATTATTTTCCTCTGAAGCACTAGCATTTTTCAACAAAAATTAAAAAAAAATTAAATAACTAGCAAAGTATATAGGGATGATATTTTTTTCTTTGAAATTTCGATAATATGACGACGTCAACACACATGCCCAAAATAATACCGATTTGGTGTTGAGTTGACGACGCTGTTGCCCAAATATGACAACAGTTTAAAATTGACGACGCCGGCAACAACGTCTTTGATAATAAGGGTGATTGAGCTCAATAATGGCGTTTATTGCAATTTACGCAATAAAAGTGCATGTCTAAACATATTATAAAAGTAATTCTCTCAATATTTAACACACAATCAATGTCTTAAAGTCTTGTTTGCTGATATCTGGCATTCCTTCAATTGACTCTCTTAAAAACATAAAAATTTTCAGTGTGCTGACGGTTTGTTGATAAATTTCCGATTCAGCAGCCTTGTCATGTAGATTCCCTCCCCATCATATAAACCCTTTCTGTTCTGGATGATAGTAGTCTGGAAAAATTTTGTGATTTCCACTATTTCACTCTTCGTGTAATCAGCGGATCAGTCAGCACGAAAAGTGTCTTAAAGGAGGTTTAACTGACCGCTTCACCCTATTATTGCCTTTCGTCACGCTTTCCCTATTGAGTAGTCTCATTAAAGTCAAGAAATGCCTAAATTTGAAGTCGACGTGAGGCCACGATTCAAGCCCCAGGTCAGACATTTCCAACAAAACGAAATATGAAGAAAATATTTTGTCGGCGACTTCCCCTCAGTAGATTTCTGACAAAAGCCCCTTGAGAGTAAACAAAAAATTGCTACGAAAAGTTTCTCCAAAATCTTTCGGTCGGAGTCCACTTTAAGCTGTAGGTCTCCCGCCACTTATAAATAAAATTAACACACGCATCATAAATGGTGTGAGAAACTAGGTTGTAGTCCTGACTGAAGGGTTGTATTGACCTATTATGTATGTGTGTATGTAGTGCTATGAAAATTTGTTCCATTTTAATGGGTACTGTTTTGCTTTTGGATTTTTCAGTGTAAATCAGTTTTAATACTAAAAATTAAAAGATTTTTGACTTGGGACAATATTTCACCTCGAAAGAGACAAATAAAAGACCAGCGGTTGCAAAGAATTGAGTTTTATTACAAAAATTAAGGTTGAGCCGCTGTAATCAAATTTCTTACTAGTTTCACCAAAGAAGGCTTTTATACCCTCAATACGTCTCAATTGTGTGTAAATTAGCTTCTGTTATTTGACCAACTAGTAAGGATAACTGCAAGAAAATTGGTATCAAACCATAACGGCATAGAAAACTTAGCTCTTATGCAAGAAAATTTATATCAAACCATGTAAAGTAGTAACGGCTTAGAGAAGTGTGGTGAAGTACCACAACGTCCTTCGTTTGATAAATGGAACTTAGGAAAATCGAAAACTTTTAATTAAATTTTTTATTGTTTGCACAATTCTATGTGCCACTGTTCACAACTTGATGTAAGCAACAACAATTGCCTTTTGTGTTATTCCTCTTTGCACTCTATTGTAAAACCAATGACAATTACTAGTCACTTGTTGGACAGGTCTTTGTAACGGAGGTCTTCAAACTATGATTACTCTCTTCGAACACACATCACTAACTCGCTCTCCTGCTTTGCCCTGCCTTTTATATGGCAGAATAAACAGTCTCATGAATATTCTTGAAGTCGAATATTCATGATTTCGCTTTCTCGAAATCTCTATAAATGTAAACAATGATGTTTATATTCTTGTAGTGTTGTTTGTGGATTTTTGTTTACTTATTTACCATTTTCTTTATGCTGGTGTTTGTTGTTATATTAAGCAGTACGATAATTTGTAAACAGGTTTATTTACTGCGGCACAATATTTCCCGGCGTTATTTTCCCTCCATCAGCTTTTCAGTACAGAATAAATTGTCTCAATGAAATGAGAGACTGACAATAGCCTTGCATTTTAGGTTCTCTCAAAACACTTTACTATAGTTATAAGAGTTTTAGAGGTCGATTAGCAAACGTTCGGCTTATAAAATATAATTTTAAGGAAGTAAGTGTCACGGTTTTGTGTTCAGTGAACCCAAAAATGATCCACAAATCTTTATTGTGGATGTCATCCACCCGTGGAGCTTTGTATTATTTATTCACGAAGAACAATCCTATATACATAGCTAGGGGCTTTGATATTGTTGCTATCATCTCAATTTTTTTTCGCTCTTAGCAGTATAGTTACATGGCTTAAACAAAGCATTTTCCATCTTATTCGGTTGGCTGTTGCCATAAGTTCAGGTTGCTTGTTATTATGCCTTGTTTCCGTTTCGTTAATCTATTGCCCTAATCCAGCTAAGTAGGTGATAGCAGGTCCTAGGATAATGGTCATCTATCATTGCTTAGACACAACGCCCATTGAGAATGTGCTGTAGTGGTGAGGAACCTTGCTAACCGTTGATTACTATTTTTTCCCTCTTCACATTGTTTCTAAAAGTGATTACTGCAGCTGCACAGACAGAAAAGTCAGTGAGAGGACAAAAGTATAAACATGAAAGAAAAAAGCCCACAATACTGTTCTTTAACCAGCTAAATATTACAAATAGTAAGTAAGGAACTAAGCAGGTTTATGTCCAAGATTATTCTAAACAGTGATTTTGTAACGGGCACTAATGTGATCCTTCTTCATAATATCACTGTCCAGGAGTGGATTTGAATGCATTGGAATAATTTTAATTTGAACACTTTAAGTGCTTAGCCTTAAGGCTTCAGCTGTTGCCTGGCTAACAATTAAGTCAACGAGAGATTTATTATTTAAATTAAAACTTTTTTTTTAATTTGAAATGGAAATTAATATTCCTTTAAGCGGCTCTCTTCTCTTTGACTAGTTCTTCTTATTTGTTTTGGTACAACAATATTTCCAATAACAATTAATTCTTGTTGTTGCCGTTTTTTCTCTTCTTTATTGGACAATACGAAACTGACATTTAACGAAATTAAATTTCAAACCTGTGGACATACATACAACAGCAGCCGTTCTTTGACCCTAAACGTCTTCTCTCTACGGCAGCTTACACTTACAGTGTGATGCACAGATTTTGTAATTTATTCTTCGTTGTCGTTTCATTTTCTGCCGGCTGTTGTTTCTTCCTCTCTTTTCTTGTTGTTGTTTAGTCATTTAAAATAAAATGGAATGAATGTAGTAGAGATTAAATGAAATGAAAAGAAAGAAAGAAAAAAAGACAATTTGTTGTTACATTAAACGTGGGCGGATTTAAGTGGCCTTTATTGTCTTACTCGAGCTGTTGAATTGGCTGTCTTGAGTGTGCATGTGTGTGTGTATGGGGTTAATACACACTGGCATTTAACAGAGTTCAAGTTTTTGATTTTCATTTCCATTCTTAATTAAATTTAATTTGTTTTCTTTTTTTTTATCACATTAATTGAGTTTTAATTCCAAGTTAATTTTGTTTTAATTCTTCACTCTCTCTCTCCTTCTCTCTCTCTCTCTATCTTTTTTTTTTGCTATCAAAATACATGAGATTGTTATTACACTTTACACACACAGTGAATACTGGAAAATCTAGCAATTCTTTAGTCAGGCTTCGAACCTAGCTTCGCACAACACCCAAGTTGTGTCCGCTGACTTTATCCATTAATGGCTTGAACGACAGTTTTCGTCGAAATCGAATGACAGATTTGAAAAGCTTTTCAAAGCAAGGAATACTTAACCTTTGAGTTTTTGTCAGAAAACTCTTGAGAGGAAGTCGCCGCGGGAAGTATTTGTATACATTTTGTTTTGTTCGAGATGTTATAGCTGAGGTCTGAACCAATACACTATCTACTGTGCTACGGCGACTTGAAGTTCAGTCATGCGTTTCTTTTACAATCAACATAGACGGCCTATTGAATAGCGAGTTCTCCCTTTTGGTCTTATAACTACACATCATACTCTCAATTGTGATTGTCAAAGTAGTTCATATGACATTCTTATGAAGTAACCGAATGGCTTCTCTTGCTGTCAAATGCGTACGTTTATAAGGGTCATGTTAATCTTATTTCGTTAGTTTTGAATTCTGTTTAGTGGATTCAGTGGATAGATTGTAATGGTAAATAATTTATGTATGTTTCGCATTTAATTCGCAATGCCAAGAGCTTATGGTTGCTTAATATACGTATGTATATTTCAACCATAGACGAGTTACTACAATTAGATCCCTTGTTGTAGTCTAACCAGTCTACCTACATGACCGTATATTTGTGTAGTGCCAACAGAGCAGATGTAGATGACAACTTCTAGAATCTCATTGTTGATTTGTTATTGTTTTTTTTTTCGTTCCCCATTCGATGATCATTTTCAAATAAAATTAATTTTGTAATCGAAATGGAACTACAAACGTGTTTACTGAGAGACGTGATTAACTAAAGCAAAGTAGTAACGGTAATTATTGCTTTTTCTACCTCATACATACATACATACATAATTGGTCATTAGAACCCTTTGTCACGATTAAGACCTAGTTTGTCTCACATCACTTATCGACGCCTGCGTTCTATAACATTCTAAGTCGAAAAAGTGTGTTTTGAGTTATGAGCTCTAAAAGTTTTTACGCGACACACGACTATATGTGTATTCTAAGTAGATTTTTCCCTTCGGAACGGATCGGCGCATCTTAGCCAAATTCTGACAGTATTTAAGTTAGAGAACGTAGAATTTAAAACTGCAAGAACATTAAAAGCGTTTCAAGTGTACGTAGGCGTCGTTATGTTGTGTGTATCAATTTTATACGTGAGTGGTTCAATTTTGTATCAATTTTATACAGTTTAAAGTCTATTGCGAACGACACACTTTTTAAGAAACTTTTTCATAGCAATTTTATTCACTCACCGAGCTTTTGCTGGAAATCTATTGAGAGAAAGTCGCCGTAGAAATATTTTTTTCGTATTTCGTTTTGTTGGCAATGTCTCACCTGGTGTTTGAATTGGGGCCTTAAATCTAACAAGCCAACACACTACCTACTTGACTACGGCGACTACGACTTGTCGGTTGGGATATCTCCCGGTAAAGGGGTTATCGCATCCCACTAGTTACCACTGCTAAATACTGCAGTTTTGAAATTTGACAACCAAGTTTATTAAATTCCAATTTGAAAATCCAAGACGCTATCCATAAACATTTGGCGTTAACAGAGCGAAATGTGCTATTCACTGAGCACTGTTAACTGTTTAACAGTGGTAATAAGTAGATTAGTCTTCTACTTTGCAATTGCTGCAGACTGTTGACATAAAGTTTAATTTCATTATGATGATTATTATTTGTGAATAATAGGAAATTTTCTCAACGCTTAAAATTATTCCAGTTATTCCACTACCACGGTTCGAAAGAGGATCCTCTGGACCTCAATTTGCATATAGTCGGTATGGTGTACTATTTCTTATATGTAGTGAATTTTCAATCAAAAACTGATATTTTCAAAGCCAATTTTCTCAATACCATATCACTTTAAATGTGTGACTATGTTTCTGATTATATTAAGAGGCCTTGGAACCTTCCTTTGCAGCATATAGTAGGCTACTCTTAGACCTAGAGTATTTCCTAAAATTAGGTCCTAAACAAATGGGCTTGTTCAGATGGATACTGTTAAAAAGCTAACAGTACTCTGTTAAGGGCAAATTTTGTTCTGTTAAGAGAAAATTTTGTTCTGTTAATGCCAAATGTGGCGCTGCTAAAATTTATGGATTGAGTCTTGAATTTTTAAATTCGAATTTATCTTCACATACAGAAATTCCATGCTGTGTTTTCCTATCCTTTCCTGACTACATACATACATACATAATTGGCCATTACAACCCTTCAGTCAGGATTACGGCGTAGCTTCTCACACCGTCCTGACTTTCTTTAGTTATTAGATGATAAATTCAAGAAGTCGGGGATTTACTGCCCGTGAAAAAAACTTAGTGATCTGAGAGCATATTAATTGAGAATAAAAACAAGCCTAGCCCTCAAGCTATATAAATGTATGAAAGGCTTAATGCTGATGTCTAAAGGCAAAGGTTTCATGGATCAAATCTTCAATATTTAACAATTAAAAGGAACCTTTAAACTTCCAATTCCTATATGTTTACATATGTATTTTTAATGGAATTTTGTTTTTCTTTTCCTTTTCCTTTTTGTAATTTAACGGTCATATTGCTTTAATAACTTTGACATTTTAAATACAAAAGATTGCTTCAACTCTCTTTGTCTCGTATATTTCTCTCTCTCTCTCTCTCTCTCTCACTCACTCATTCCTTCTCTCTATGCTATAGATTTCAGAACTTGTGTTTCAATGAAAAAGGAAAGAAAGACAAAAAGTGGTAAAAAGTCAAAGACTTAAATGAAATGAAATGAATAAAGAAAGAAAGAAAGAAATAAAAAAAGAGAGAATAAAAATAAAAATAAAATTGTTTCCACTATTAAAAAAGGTTAAAGAGTCAATGTTGTCACTCATTTAGTTTAAACGTTTTCCTTCCTTCCATCTATTTTTTTCATACCAGTCAGTTAGTCAACCAGCAGCAGCTGTCGTTTAAAGTTTCCATCTATGGAAGCCTGGCATTTACCACAACAATAAAAAAATATTCTATGTTTCCTATGCTGCTCTACTGTTTGTCCTGCTAAGGGTGGATGGTGTTAATGAACTTTAACGCTTTCAAAGCATTCCTTGATAACGTTTATCTCCTTTATATTCTCATACAAAATATATGATGGCAGAGACACCGAGAGAGAGAGAGGAATTTTTTGTTTCTTTAAAGTGTTATTTCCTCTGCAGTGATTCCATAGCTTGTCGGTTGGTTTCTTTATTTTAATAAAACTTTGCATACATAATAGTTTGGGAATTAATGTTTGTTAAATAAATAAAAAAGTTTTTGTCCTGTGTTTATAAAACTTTTTAATGCTCAAGCCTCAATAACCCAGCCATATATTCACTTTAAGCCTGGTCAGCATCAATTTTTATGTGATGATATCAAGAAGTTTTGCATTAAAAAAAAATAAATGTTTATGGGAAATAATTGTTATTGCTTTTAAAATATCATGGACTTAAGGAATTAGAGATTGAGGGTGAAAGATTAGGGAATTATATCGGCAGCAAGGCTTACTGGTATTGACAATTTAACAAGTTTCTTGGGTAATGGCTTATAAACCGAATTAGAAAGTAAAAAAGCACAGATCTTGAAGCTGCAAATACAATGAGGGTAATATTTCTTACTGTAACAGAATGGTAGACACCAGAGATTAGCAATGAATCGTTGTTTTTTTTCGCTTCTCATAATTACTCATTAAGTTTTGAGTGTGAGTAAGTCAACAGTATTGAAATTCAATTACTCTGACTCATTCATACTCACTACAAAATTGATTTGTAAGTATAGGTTGCAATGATATATACAAATTGTAGCCTAAGGTGTCCCTAATAAAACCCAATAAGTGGAATATCCCAAATAATTTTGGTTTTTATTGGGGATACCTTAGGCTACAATTTGTATATAGTGGGATATGTGTAGCAAGTCCCATTTTTCCACAATATCCATCATCCGTCATCCTACCCAGGCACTGTTAACATAGGGTATATTTGAAGCCAACTATTTCAAGTTCCAAAATTATGTGGGATATACCACTTATTGGGGTTTATTAGGGACCCCTTAGGCAACAATTGGTGTATAGTGGGATATGTGCAGCAAGTCCCTGATATCCTATATTTGGTTGATTTCTTCCTTGACTATTTTTCGTATTTTCTGTTAACCACCTAATAGTGTTTTCACACCGAGTGGTTTTAACGCAAAAGTTGGTTTTAACGTTAAAATCAAAAATAAAACCTGCTTTTACCATACAAAATTATTGTGTTAAAATCAACTTAAAACCTTTTTGAATTGGTTTTAAGTTGATTTTATGAAATACAACCTTGTTTTATGTACTAAATCAGAGCTACCAGCTCTGAAATGGTAAAAACAGCTGATAAAAATTAAATAAAAACAAAACAAATGTAAAAATATAGAAAGCCGGTTGTATAAAAATGTAAAATTTCAAATAATGAATGCTACAACAATAATAAATAACAATATTTTAACAATAATATTAATAATATTAATATTGTTTCTTAATTTTTCATATTTTTTGTTTTTTCTTAAACAAAAACATTTCTGTTCCGTCATGAATGTATGAAAGTTAAAACCTGATTTAAGAAAATTTGCAGTGTGAACGCAAAATCAGCTGATTTTGGTTTTAATGCTAAAATGAGGTTTTAACTTTTGGTGTGAAAACACTATAACATTGCTCTGATAACGCTAACATTAGCTCTGTTAAAATTTTTGGTTCTTGTCTTTGCTAGTTAAATTTAAATTTATCTTCACACACATATGAGATGACTGTGTCGTCAATTATCTTGTGTAATATATCTAATGTGGTATAAGCTGTGTGGCACATAGCATCGACGCTGGTGTCCAGATCATCTAATTCAATCCAAAGGATCAACGCCTTTCTCAAATAACTGTGGACCGATGACGTCCTCAGCTAAAAATTTACGCTGACTTCTGTATTGAATGCTCTTGTAGCCAATGTGGATAATTCTGTTTGCTCACGCACCCACTCGTCCAGAAGGACGACTGCACGAATTGCTAGATTGCCAGAATGGTTATACTAACCTTGTAATTGCCGTATTCTTGTAGGCAGGGTGTTGTCTTGTTAAACGTGAGGTCACGGTTTAAATCAAAAGAAAAAATATTTCTTCGGCGACTTTCTCTCAGCAGTCTTCTGGCAAAACCTCTGAGAGTAAATAAAATTGCCATGAAAAGTTTCTCAAAAAATCTGTCATTCGGAGACGACTTTAAACTGTAAATCCCGCCATTCTTGGATAAAATTAACACACACAAAATGGGTGGTGCTGGAAGCTAGGTTGTTATCCTGACTAAAGAATTGGAATGATCTATTATGTATGTATGTGACCTTAGTAAATGTGAAATTTCGTTGCCGTAACTTTTTGCAAACCAATTCGGTCTTAACGGCTTGGAGATGTCTATTGCGGATCTCAATATCTCAACCTATATATGACGCTGTAAAGTATCATAAAGTCACTCCAGAAGGCCTATATATCCCTTAATATCTCAATAAATGTCTCCAAAACTATGCACAATTTAAATTGTCTCTTGATGTCTGTATTTATTCTTTGTCTTCGTTTATTTTTCTTCTTGTGATTGTTTAATGGGTTGGGGGATTATAAAAATCTGTCACTTAATAAATCAAAATTTATGAAGAAAGAAATAAAGAAATCAGACCGAGACGAAAACAAAAGACAAAAAGAAAACAAAACAATGAAAATTTAAATTTTCTTATTGCCACACAGTATAGTAAGTAGTGTGGTCGTCAGTTGAATTTATTTGCAAAATATGCAGATTAAGACTTTAACGAGAATTTGTTGACACACACAATAGAAACATTAATACTTATACAGTAGAGGGGCATTAAATATGATTTATTATAAATACATAGTCAGTGTGAAAGGCGTCTAGGAAAAAGGGTGGAACATATTTTAAAAAAAGAACATCACAAAATGGTATCAATTGCAACATTAACGGTCATATCAATATGTACTTCACTGTAATGTTGCTTTTTTTACGGAATTTCCGTGATATTATTTCTGAATGTTTGTGGATGGATAGCAAATCACTAGGCGCATCATGTAAGGTATGTTAGGTTAGGTTAGGTAAGGTTAACTTGGCAGCCTGCAACGTAGCGTTGCAACACCCATAATAGTATTCCAGCAATCAAATTGAACTCTTGGCAGGCATCTCTTAGCCCCAATCACCTTCGGGTAGCCACGTTCTGCCAAGAAACTCTATGTGCCCAAGATTTCTTCGCCTCAGCCTCTTAATCGCCTGGCAATGACCAAGATAAATTCTAATTTAAAAACCAAAGACACAAACCCTCACTTTTAGCAGAGTCACTTCTTGCCTCTAACAGTGTAAACTTTGCTATTAACAGAGCACTGTTAACTGTTTAACAGTGGCAATAGTAGATTAGTCTTTTACTTTGCAATTATTTCAGACTATTGACATCAAATATAATTCTCATTATGCTCATTATTATTATTCGTTGTACAATGGGTCAGTTCAATTCGACCTCCTTGTACTGTACTTGTTACAGTTGACAAGTACACGTCTTCTAACCTATGCTCATTATTATTTGTGAACAAAAGTGTTGAAATATAAAGGATCGTTGGTGAGGGAAGGAGGACGTAAATTTTTCGAACTCTCAAAATATTCCAGCTATCCCACTACCACAGTTCGAAAGAGGACCCTCTAGACTACTATTTGCATATAGTCGGGCAGGTGTACTATTTCTTATACGTTCCAAAATGGCCACTGACCTTCTAGAGACTTTTAAAGCAAAAAATTTATATTTTCAAAGTCAATTTGCTCAATACCATATCACTTTATATGTGACTATGTTGCTGATTATATTAAGAGGCCTTGGAACTTTCCTTTGCGTATATTATGGTACTCATAGACCTCGAGTATTTCCCGTAATTAGGTCCTAAACAACTGGGCTTGTTCAGATGGATACTGTTAAAAAGCTAACAGTGCTCTGTTAAGGGCAAATTTTATTCTGTTAAGAAGAAATTTTGCTCTGTTAACGCCAAATGTGGCGCTGCTAAAATTTATGGATTGCGTCTTGAATTTTCAAATTCGAATTTATCTTCACACTTAACAGTGTTATGTTAATAGCAAAGTTTACATTGTTAAAGGCAAGAAGTGGCTGTGCTAAAAGTGTGGGTTGGTTTCTTTGGTTTTTAAATTCGAATTTATCTTCACACTCATACGTGGATGACTACTTGATCACTATTTCTCGTGGGTAAATTATCCCCAGAGGTGGACAACAAAGCCTCTTCTATTGTGGTCGGGTGCACCACAGACATGTGTGCTTATCTCTTAAATTACTTCGTCTTTAAAACAGAATTTTTGTTTTAAATTTAAATGGCGTATTGCACATAAAACAAAAATTTGCATTAAAAACTGTAATTCATCACAGCAGCACAGGCAAAAACCTCATACCATAACGACAGACCAAAACGCATTATGTGGAATAGTTGTCATCATCTATTTTCCTCACAGTTGGAGATGATGTTTTGAAAACAAAATAGAAAAGACAGAAAAAAAGGTATGAAAAATAGTTATTCAACTTGTTCCCCCCAAACCCCACCTTTTACAGACACCCATAATCTAATACTCACGTACTTACGTTCAGCACTTGTGCACTTTGAGTGATACGTCGTACATTCATGAAATTATCACACCATATCTCAAGTGGTGACATGTGTGTGTGTTTGTGTCTGATGACAATGTTATGAGGATGTCTTTGCTAGTGCTGCTATTTTTTTCTCTTTTAAAGGTAAGGGGAAGAGTTATGTGAAGCCCTCTGGAAGGCCTTGAAACTTTTTTGTGGAATTTCAAATTTAACAGAGGGAGTTCTGGATTGATAAACAAAGAGCTGCTTTGCAGAGAGCCAGGAATTGCTTAGTGTTGCCAGCTGCTTAGGAATATTTTTAATAATCCTGATGCAAGCTGGTTAAAATTTCGGCGACTTCCTCTCAGCAGCTTTTAGGCAAAAACTCGGAAAGCAAATAAAAATTGCCATGTAAAATATCTCAAATCTGTCGTTCGGAGTCGACTTTAAACTGTAAGTCCCACCACTCATGGACTGCCTTCCGACTGCCGGATTATTGTAGCGTGTTTTAGGCGGAGGTAATGGCCGTCTACCGGGCCGCTCAATGGATCCTTGTTAAGCGGTGTTTCTTTCACCCGCATCTCGATCTTTTCTGATAGTCAGACTGCCATAAGATCCCTGTACTCTGTGTGAATAACTCCAGGGTCGTCAGGGAATGTCGCCCGTGCCTCGATCTTCTTTCTGGGCGATTCAGCGTCACACTTGTGTGGGCACCTGGCCACAGCAATATTTCGGCAAACTGCAAAGCCGACGAATTCGCCAGGGCTAGTGCACTACTTTCGGAATTCTCTTACCGGCATGCCACTTACCTCGTTAAAGCTGGCCATCGCGCGGAAATTCTTTCGAGACGTCAACCTATTCTGGGTCAATGAAAAGTCCTACTCCAACGCTAAGTTCAATTGCCCCTCGATGGATAGAAGGCGCACTTTTACTCGAATTTGGTCGTGACATCATCTCAATCACTGTGGCCGTGCCTACAGATCATTGTGTTATGGGAAGACACGCGGAAAGAATGCAGCTCCCATCTAATGACTTCTGTCGTGGGTATAGATCCGCTGAGGAAGAAGATAAGTTAGGTTAGGTTAGAACACGTGTACTTTTCAATTTAGACAAGTACAGTATCCGGAGGTCGAATTGACCCATTATATAGGGGGTTTTTTTATAGAGGTATAGAACTTTAAGTTGGCATTACTTTTCAAGATGGCGACCGATTTAACAGCTGTCAAGTGATTTATTCTCAGTTCGGTTTGGCAATTCATCATGAATAGACTCGCGCCTGAACAACGCTTGCAAATAGTGCAATTTTATTTCGATTTATTGACACACGTTTGGTGACCGCCTAATTTCACGTTTTGGACCTGTGAATTGGCCTCCAAGATCTTGTGATTTAACACCGCTAGACTACTTTCTGTGGGGCTATGTAAAGTCATTGGTCTATGCGGTAAAGCCACAAACGCTTCACCATTTGGAAGACAACATTCGCCGTGTTATTGCCGATATACGGCCACAAACGTTGGAAAAAGTTATCGAAAATTGGACGTCCAGATTGGACTACATCCGCGCCAGCCGTGGCGATCATATGCCAGAAATCAAATTTAAAATGTAATGCCACAAGATTATCTTTCGGATAAATAAGATTCATGTCAATCGAATAATCCATCGTTGTTTTATTGCAACTTAAAGTTCTATACCTCTATAAAAAACACCCTATACAACGTCCTTAAAGAAAAAGGATAATAGAGGGAATAGGATAAAAAGGAGAGGATGTAGCAGAGGGAGAATGGGAAGCGGAGAGGTCACACAGACACAACAAGGAACAGAGAGCACGACTACGCTGATGAAGCCCCTCTCAACCAGCCTAAGCCACTAATGAATCTGTAAAGAGCCTTGATGTCGGCTCTCGACACAGAGTTCCAACTCTCAAGGGAGGCCCTGCCAAGGGTGCTCAACCTCAGCCTACCAAGGGCTGGGCAGTTACAGAGGAGGTGTTCGATAGTCTCCAACTCCTCCTCATCGCAACATGCCCTGCAATAGTCCGGCTGGGATCTGTTCCAGATCCCCGTCAGCGACCTAATCTCGCAGTGCCCCATGATAAAAACCGGCAACTAACCTTAAGCTGGCCTTATCCAAGCCCAGCAGCCAACCTGTTCTCCTACTGTCCACAGCAGGCCATAGACATCTAGAGACAAAGCAACCCGATCGAAGGAAGAGGATACCGTTATGCACTGTCTTTGTCAGTGCCCATCTCTTGCAAGGTGCAGCTATAGATTATTTGGCTTGCCAATCCTTGTCAGCTTGGCGGAGTTATCGTCCATTGATGTCAAGGATATAGTTTCGTTTATCAAATCTTCGGGCTGGTTTTCCAGCGTAGGATATTCGTGCTTTAGACTACGCAGTCCTTGCGCTGACCATTTTCTTCTCCCCTAGTTTGGAGAACTTGGTCAGTACAGAGACTGCGTTCAGCTGTGGAGTCACAACGGTCCGCTACACGTGCTCAAGTGAGTCTATGGCATCAAGGCTACCACTCTAACTATAATTAGGTTAAAACCAGCCATAGATAAAACCTAACACCACTTATGTTGTGTGTGTTAATTTTATATATGAGTGACGGGTTCTACAGTTTAAAGTCGATTCCGAATGACAGATTTTTGAAAACTTTTTCATTTATTTACACTCAGAGCTTCTGCCAGAAATCTTCTGAGAGGAAGCCGCCGAACAAAGAATTTTTCATGCTTCGGTTTGATGTCTAACCGGGGGGCCTCATGCCTAATAAGCGAACACACTAGCTACTATACTACGGCGAACTCTGTTTCTTCTAAGGAATATTCCAAGAAATCTTTCCAATTTACCCGTGATTATTGTCAATGTATGACAATGGAAATCCTTGAATAATGTACAAGAGGAATAGTGTCTAGGCATCAAAAATTAAACGACCTTAACGGCAACCTAGTGTATGAGACTATGGCAACAAGCGGCTTAAGTAACGTTAACAAAAAATATTATCAACAACACCTGTCACACATTATTTCTTCTTCTTCCTTCTCTACAAATTTCTATTATTTTTGTTCAACCAGTTCAGTTAAATCTCTCCTCGGGGAGAGACAAATATACGCACAGGCATCAAACAGCAGGATAAAGGACATTTCATTATGAAATCCAAAACATTTGAAATGAAAAGAAAAAAAAAACTCACAAATTCATTCCACTCGAACTGGCAAAGATACCTTGTGCAAAAAATCTTCTTTCGTTTCTTTTTATATATTGGGGATGGGGTAGGGGCGGATGTAATTTCTTTTGAACGGCGGCGGATATTCTGTCTGCAAAGGAACCAGCCACCCGGGTGTATGTACTCGTATACTTAAAAGCATAGGAATCCTTTGGAAAATTAAAGGAAACTCAGAAATAACAGGATAATTAAATCATTAATGGGACAAAAGCACAACGGCCTTTGATTGCTTCTTCTTCTTGGTTTTTTTCTTAATTTTTTCATTAAAAGTTCATAACCTTCAGATGTTTTCTTTTCTTTTTTTGCGCAAATTTTTCATTTCATTTTTAATTTATTTTCTTGCAATTTTAATTTATTTATTTAAAACACATACACACACACAAAACACACAAACACACACAAATACAATCACAAACAAAAAAAAAAAACACGATTCTTAATATCCTTAATGAAGATGTTAAAACACATACAAACAAACAGAGAGAATCGTATTCAGTAAGATTTTTACTTACAACCTGGTTGCTATTGATGTCCTTGAGATTCAACAACAACAACAACAGACAACATCCACAACGTATACCATGAAAATTGTCCAATAAAAACAGAACACGTTTCCTCTCTCTCTCTCATCCTCCTATTTTTCTTTTTTTTTCTGTGTGTGTGGATTCTCTCCCACATGTTGTCTGTTTTAAAGGTCACTTTTAGCCTTACTGGTGTGACAGTGAAACAGTTAGTGTAGCATACATACATACAACCCTTCAGTTAGGATTACAACCAGAGCTTAGCAATGAGTATTCAAAAAGATGAGTAGATTCGAATCATACTGATAATTTCTGATACTTATACGCATTCATACTTATTTTAATAGCATACTCATACTACTCATATTCAAAGTTTGAAGTACTCATCATACTCATACTACTCATATTCAAAGTTTGAAATACTCATCGTACGCATACTTAACAATACGCATGATGTTGTTGATTTCAAATCTCCTTCACTCAGCATTTACAAGAATCACAAATACAATACTCACTAAAACTACAATACTCACTAAAACTACAATACTCACTAAAAGGTTGTGTGTTTGCTTTGCTTGTCTTTCTTTGTCTTTTTCTTTCTTCGTTTTTTTTTTGTAAATGCAACAACAACTAAGACTGTAAATTTTGATGAATGATTCGCATCACTCCGAATCATTTATGAGTATTATAAGTATTTTTTCTAAATTTATGAATCTGAATGAGTAGGCGTATGAATCAAACATATTTTGAATGTTATGAGTTTTAAATCAACCTTGTACTCATACTCATTGTAACCTGTACTTATAAATCAACATTGTAGTGAGTATGAGTGAATCAGAGTAGTTGAATTTCAATACTGTTGACTCACTTATACTCAAAATTTCATGAGTACTTATGAGTAGCGAAAAATATCGATTCATTGTTGATCTCTTATGAACTAGCTTTCACACCACTTATGTTATGTGTGTTAATTTTATACATGAGTGACGGGGGACCTACAGTTTAAAGCCTACTCCGAACGACAGATTTTTGAGAAACTTTTCATGGCAATTTTATTGACTCCCAAAGGTTTTGTCAGAAATCTGCTGAGTGGAAGTAGCCTAAGAAAATTGTTTGAGTATTTCGTTTTGTGGCCTCACATCTAATAAGCCACCACGTGTTACCTACTAGACTACGGCCACTAGTGAAGTTTACAATTTGAAAAAACTAAACCCACAGTTTGCCAGCAATTGAAACATTAATTCTGAAGAATTTTAATAATTCGCATTAAAGATAACGATGTAGGCATTTAGGGTCTTGAGAACTTGTTCATGGCATTTATTTCTTAAATTGTCTAGCCCCTGCTCTGGCCAACTGCTACGTTGAGTTCGGTGGAATTCGGTGGTCAGTACAGGGACTGTGCCTAACCCTGGTATCACTGCGGGCTCCTATGCATGCTCAAGTGAGATTCGGTATCAAAGCTAACACTCCAACCTAACCTCACCTATTTCTTAAATACAATTACCGGCATATGTCAGCCGCGACTACAGATTACATGGTCCAATCGATCTGTCGAATTAGCAATAAATTTGGCCATAAGGCCGCTTGTCCCATTCGCCCTAGTCTAGTGGGCAGTATGTTGGCTTATCAGACAAGAGCCCGTGGTTTAGAAAATAGCTCACACATCTCGATCCAGCGACTCGACTCGGCGATTTCTCTTTAGCCCTTGTCTGACAAAGACCCTGAGGGTAAATAAAATTGCCATGGGAGTCGACTTTAAACTGTAGGTCCCTCCACTCATGTATAAAATTAACACACACATCCGACAGAGATGGTGTGAGAAGCTGGGTTGTAATCCTGACTAAAGGGTTGTAATAAACAATACTCGCTTTGGAAGTGCGTATGCCCTCAATATTGGCTTGAATATTGACTTGTAATGACTAAGAATTTGCTGGTTTGATGGCATAACCCCGAGTGCCCATTGAGCGGACCAGAAAACAAAACAAGGGTATTGAGAACAGGACAACTTCTAGCATTGATTTTCCAGATTCATTTTGTAATATATAGAATACTCTGTCTTGTTGGAACCAAATGCCGTTTGATACGTAGTTGATGATGGTGATTTGATTGCTAATGATGATTTCATGTATAGTTTGTGTTGGTTTATTTGGCGAGAGCCCGTAGTTTAAATTTCAGCTGAGATGTCTTGAACAAAACAAGTTGCTCGTTCTGGTTGCAACGAAATCTTCCTTTGATACTTAGTTGACTATGGTAATTTGATTGCTAATGCTCGTTTGATTTAAAGTTTGTGTTTTCTTGTTAGACGAGAGTTCGTGGTTCCAACTTCAGCTGACATGTCATGACAAAAAAAATATATTTCATCCGGCCTCTCAGTAGTCTTTTAGCAAAAACTCTGAAAATAAAATAAAATTGCCACGTAAAATTTCTCCAATCTGTTGCTCCAAGTCGACGTTAAACTCTTAAGTTTTGCCACCCATGGATTAAATAAACACTCCCAAATTGTGTGACGTAAGAAGCTGGTTGTTATCCTGATTAAATTAAGAAAGTATTTAAATTAAGAAAGTATTCAATAAGGATTGGTCTGCTTGCAATTGTATGCTGGCTTTTATTACTTTTACAAAGGCGTTGAATAAAACTGTCATTTCATACTCAATCTGTCCGTTTTTATGAGTCCATTCTCTATACTCTTTCGATAAAGCTATGCGGTGATGGGCGATATATAAGTTTCCACACTTTTGTTATGCTGTGTACTTTATTGTATTGAAGTCGCCGTAGTCTAGTAGGTATTGTGTTTGTTGGCTTATTAGACGTGAGGTCATGGTTCAAACCATACGTCAGACATTCCCAGCAAAATGAACTACGAACTAATATTTCTTAGGCGACTTTTTCTCAGCAGATTTCTGGCAAATCTCACAAATCTGTTGGTCGGATTCGACTTTAAACTGTAGGTACCGCCAGACATGGACGGAATTAATGTGTGAGAAGGTAAACTCGAATTTAAAAATCCAAGACGCAATCCATAAATTTTAGCAGCACGACATTTGGTGTTAACAGAGCAAATTTCCTGTTAACAGAACAAAATTTGCTCTTAACAGAGAGCTGTTAGGTTTTTAACAGTTTGTTCTGTTAAGAGTAAAATTTGCTCCGTTAAATTTGCCTTTAACAGAACACTGTTAGCTGTTTAACAGTATCCATCTAAACAAGTCCACTTGTTTAGAAAGACACATTTTAGGACAAATACTAGGTCTATCAGTAACATGTCATACTCAAAGGAAGGTTTCAAGGCCTCTTAATATAATCAATAAAATAGTTCCATATAAAGTGATATGGTATTGAGAAAATTGGCTTTGAAAATATACATTTTTTTACTTGAAAATTCTCTAGAAGATCAGTAGCCATTTTGGAACATTTAGTACACCTTACAGACAATGTGCAAATGGTAGTCCAGAGGGTCCTCTTTCGAATCGTAGTATTGGGATAGCTGGTAAAATTTTGAGAGCTGAGAAAATTTCCATTCTCCATCCTTTACATTTCAACACTTTTGTTCACAAATAATAATGATAATAATGAGATTTATATTTTATATCAATACTCTGCAATAATTGCAAAGTAGAAGACTAATCTACTATTGCCAATGTTAAGTAGTTAACAGTGCTCTGTTAATAGCAAAGTAGACTCTGTTAGAGGCAAGAAGTGGCGCTGCTAAAAGTGTGGGTTTGTGTCTTTGGTTTTTAAATTCGAATTTATCTTCACACCCATTTAATATGTATGCCCTTGGTTTCGCGCTGTTTAGTCTCCCTTGCTTGTACACTTTCTTTTTCGTTACACTGTTTTGCTATACCATATATGAGTTTTAATATATCTGTGATGCCTGGCAATAATATCTACAATATATGCCCTGTTCTCTTAACCACCTTATTGCAGGCTTTTACCACTTTTTTGGTTCTACCACAGATGTGTGTATACACATACATACATATAAAAATAAAATTATCTTTTCTCTACAGTAACAACGACAGCCACAATATTATTTTTATTTTATTATCATTTTTAACAATTCTGTAGAGATTTTAAGTTTTTGAAACAAACCAACCAACCAAAAATCGTATCTAAAAATGACAAAACAAGAAATTGTTTGAAGAGAACATAGGACAAAAAAATTAATTTCCAAAGTTTTTGTTTTTGGCAAAAAAAAAAAAAGAAGAAAACCTGGTTGTCCTTATAAAACTTTTTTCCTCTCTGTCGCTCTCTCTTTCCTTTAATCTGTCTTGTTACTCAATTTCACACACTTTTGTGTGTGTGTGTTGTATACTTAAAGTATCCGTATTAAGGCTGTGTGTGTGTGTGTGTGAAAAGTACGTGTTTATGTCAAGGCATGTTTAATAAACAAATAAAAACAGAAGAAGACGAAGACAAAGGACCTTGAGTTTAATCCTTAGAGATTTTAATTCCATATCAAATGCTTTTCTCTCTCTCTCTCTCTCTCTCTCTCTCTCTCTCTGTTATTATTATTTAATTTTTTCTCTCTTTATTGTTTTTTTTATTTGCAAAGTGCTAATCGTCAACAGACAATTTAATTTCAATTCTTTTTTTTATGTTTCTCCCTCTCCTTCCTTTTCCTTTCTTTGGACCACAAACAAACCTGCAACTAAAACTATAGCAATTAATCTGTCAATTTCGTTCTGTTGCTCTTTCTTTTTTTCCTCAATTGAATACGAATTTAATTTTAAATTCCCTGCAGGATTTCACAGAATTTCTTTGCGTTCATCAACATCATCATCATCATGGCTAATAATTGTTTGGGGGCATTAAATAAATGTCTAGGCGGAAATGAAAATACATTTTGATTGTTATCTAAACTATTTTTCGTTATTGTTTTTAATTTTCTTATTTTCGTTTTTTTTTTTTGTAATGGAAAATTAATAAGATTTTCTTTATTTTATTTTTTTTTATTTGCAGGTATGTATTGAACTGAAAATGACGTCCAGGAAAGGTCCTGAAAATAATAAATTCTTTAAGAGTAAGATACACTCGTATATTTAAGAAAATTTTTAAACATATTATTCAAGGAAATTTTATATATTGTTACGTTTTTACCTTTTAAAAACATTTAAAATATGATCTCGTATATTGCAAATAAAATAAAAATAAATTTGGTTTTTAGTTTTAATTAGACTTCTTTATTATTCACACAATTCTGTGTGTCACTGTTCACAACTTTATGTAAACAACAACAATTGTTTTTTTTTTTGTTATTACCCTGTTTGTGCCCTTTTCATAAACAATAACAATTACTAGCCAATAATTCGACAGATCTTTGTAAGGGAGATCTTCAAACCACGTTTACTCTCTTTAAACGCAACGCGTCTCCACACAAGACTAACTAAACTTTTACTAACCCGCCTGCTTTGCCTTGCCTTTTATATGGCAAAGTAAATAGTTTGATGAATGTTCTTGAAGACGTACGTTCATGACTTCGCCTTCTCGAAATCTCTATAAATGCAAACAACGTTGTTTACGTTTATTATTGTAATATTGTTGGTATATTTTTATTTACTTGTTTACCATTTTTTATGCTGCTGTTTGTTGTTGTATTTTAGTTAACTTGTTTACCATTTTTTATGCTTCTGTTGTTATATTAAGCACTATGATAATTTGTAAACAGGTTTGTTTACTGCATTATTTTGTTTTTGTAGCTTTTGTTTATAATTTTAATGTTAAACGATATAAAAGCAAAACACCAGTATCTAGATTTTTCATTTCCGTAACAATATGACCTCCAGGTTATAGCGGGTGTTTTTTTTAGCTATATGAGAGGTATACCTAATTATCGAATGTCAAACTGCTACTGCTCTGATAGCAAAGCTCACTTGAGCACGTGTAGCTGTCCGTTGTGATGTCATGGGTAAACGTAGTTCCCGAAATTCATAGAAGAAGTTTGTCATAAAAGCACGACTCGCTTATTCTGGAAACCAGCCTGAAAGTTAAATGATCGAAGAGATATGCTTGATATCATTGGACGATAACTCCGTTGAGCTGACAAGAAAGCAGAACTAAAATACTTAAATATGTGCCTCGCGAGAGATAGGGACAGTATAGATGCACGTCCCAGTTTCCGTGGATTCCATGCCGTACCCATTCGGAAAATTTCAAATTGATTATGATCTGCAAGTTGCCTATTTCGGAGTTAGTTTTCGATGAAAATGACAGGACACATAGACGTCATCTATGAAGGCGGTCCATAGTGGCTAATAGTCATTATTTTAACCCGTATGTGCCCAACTTCTTTTTTGTCGTAAAAACATGCATTTTTATACGGTATACCACACAGCTGATCAATATTTTACCGTTCTAAAAATGGGGCGGCGATAAGCACATGTGGGTTAAATTTACTGCAATCGGAAGAAAGCCTTGTTATTGATGGCATTCCAAAAGCAAGCAGCTGATTAACTTCTTCCAGCTGAGTTTAGGCTGAGAGTGGCAGCAATTCAAAATGGTCGATTCGACTTGCATGTTTTCATTATTGAAACATTCAGGGAAGCCAATATATGTTGGTGATGGTAGAGACCCGTGGAGACATTGTCCAAAAGAAACTAAAGTGCAAACGAAACCATATTTGTGATGATCTGCCAAAGGCTGGCAACTGATTGCCTATTTCGAGGTGATGGTCAACTCATTCTGCATGTGATGGAAACAATTTTCCCCTCTACGACTTAGATAGGCTGTTGTTGATTAGCATGCAGACACAAGCTATTTACGGCTAGTGAGGCTAGTGATCATGGTTTTAAAGGAAATGTAGTGGGAAAAGGATGAGCCTTTCGTATATAGACTTTCATGTATTGATTTCTGTAGAATTTTTAATGTTTTGTAAGAGGCGTGAACTCGCCGTAGTGTGTTGGCTTAGTAGACACGAAACAAAACGAAATACAAACAAGAAAAATTCCTTACGGCAACTTCCTTTCAGCAGTCTTGAGGCAAAAATTCTGTGAATAAATAAAATTGTCATGCGAAAAGTTTCTCAAAAATCTGTCGATCGGAAACAACTTTATATTTTAGGTCCCACGCCACTCACGTATAAAATTAACACACACAACATGGTGTGAGAAGCTAGGTTGCAATCCTGGCTAAAGAATTACGACCTGGACAATGTCGGTTGCATGTGTTTTTCATATGAAACCGATATCGTACAATGCCTATTAACAACACGAGAAAATTTATCTTAAATTTCGTATAATTTTTTAAGAATTTTTTTTTTTTCGTTTTTGTTTTTGTTGAAATGAAAATACTTTCCATTAATAATTCTTTACAAGAGAAATGACTCTTTATCGTTAATCCTATAATGGTAATGAATAAATTTTAATACGAATATGGGCATTTCCATAGTAACGAACGTGACAGTCGTACGTTTTAATTAGATAAAAAACAAGGAAAAAATGCATATTTTACATTTTTTTTATATTTTTAAATAGAGCTTAACTGGCTTTATCCTTAGTACCAAGAAGGGAAAAACCGAACTCAATGGCGCTAAGATATAAGCAATTAAAGTGTGTGACGTGATGTTACAAAAATAGAAGTTTATTTTTTCTTTTTTTACTAAAACGCAAAATTCTGCGAATTTAGGCGGAACTTTTGGATAATTGTTTTTTATTGGCATTTGAAGTATATCTAGATTACTTTCCAACTTTCAAAATTAAAAAAAAATTTTTAGTTTTTTTTTTTACAACAGTTTATTTGTGACGTGACAAAAATTTCTTACTATTTTTTTTCCTTTTTTAATAAATGAAATACTTTTTAATGTTATTAGATACTTTAATTCATTAATTTGCATAACATTAAAATAATTCAGTGTGTATGCATTGTAACAAAACTAAATAAATAATAAATTAAATGTTAATTCGAGAGGAAAAAGCTGTTATAGCTTTCTTTATTTGTAACTTTTCATTACACGAAAATAAATAATTTTTTTGTATTCCAATTATATTAGAACACTCCATATTCCATCTTTCAATTAAGGGTCCAGATAAATTTTCTATTTGCTCTGAGGATATGTAAAGTAATTGAACGTCATTAACATGATCCTAGCATATTCAAAAAATGATAAAGCATTTTCCAACGACAGATTTTTTGCTTTTGCAATACTCCAAACTATTCTTTTTACTACGGCTCCAACTCCATCGACTGCTCCTTTTCCATGAGACGTTGCGAAATAATTCCACTCTATGTTTTTGCAATCAAATTTGAGTAGGAAATCCGGCAAGCTTCGGGCAATAAATTTATTTTTGAACTGGGAAGTACTTCCGTTCGAAAATATGTAAATATTTTGAAATTGTCTCTGAACTTCATTTTGGTTGACTATACGATAATTCTCCGCAAAATCTACTTGTAATACCATGTCTCCTACTTTAATATTGTCTTTTTCTTAAGTGGATTTTGTTTCTCTCTTTCCCTATAACGACGCGCTCTTTCCGCCATACTAGCTGCTGATGACTCTATCTATGTATGTAACATGTAATATATGTATTTTAAACCGCAATATATCCTATTGTATTAGGTAGAACTTACGATAATATTTTTTTCGTGACGTGATGTGACAAACTTTAAAATTTTATAAAAAATAACGCAATTCAATATAAATTGATTTTCCTTCAAAATTAAATTTTGCACAGTAAACTACATTAAAATTAAAAATTTTAAACACTTTGAGCCACCAACGCAAGAGAAATAGAAATAAATCCTGTTTTTCGTGACGAACGTTACAGTACAATATTGAGAAAAAAGGAAATCAAAAATATGCCGTTAACAGATCTTTACTTAATATCATTCTTCCTTTTTAAACAAGCTATTGTAGTAACAAATATTTTCTGATGACAGCACACTTAAATAATCGATTTTGCATAAATTAATACTTAAGAGAAAATGTTACTAAAAATTAAATAAAAAAATATCAAAATTAAACACCAACTTTGGAGTTCGATTAATAACAATGAGGACAAAGACAATTTATGATAGCTATAATTTATCAAAATTTAAGTATTTTTATCTAACAATAGTGGTCTAAAAACATTTTCCTTGACTTTTAGTTTTTCAGTCATGGTGGACTTTTCTCTGGAAATGCCCATATGTATTATTGTTGTTGTTGTTACAAATGAATTTAATACAAGCAAATATCTTGCCACTTACAGCCCTAGCCCTAGCTGTAGCCACACACAACGACGTCCGTCTGTCTCTGTGTGAAAAGTGTTAAGATGCGATATAATAATTATTCATACACATATACAGAGATACATACGTACATACACAGTCGTATGAATGCCAAACACATTTTTTTTTATTTTTTTTTTGTTGTTGTTGTTCTTGCTCATTTTTATTTTTTTTATTTTAAACACTCCTTTTCTCCTGCTGGGTGTTTGTGCTCATCTCTCCTTTTATGTTTGCTGTAAAGCGGCAGCCACAGAAAGACTTGTTTTTTTACATACACGAGGCTGACAGCCTTAACAGCCAGCAGTTGGGCAACCAGGCAGGCAGGAAGGCTGGCAGAGGTAATTCAGTTTGTTAGGCAGCCTAGTTGGCTGCCAGGCTGACTATGTAACAGCCTGACTGCTGTCTGTTTTTTTTTCGAAGATTTGTAAAGCGGTTTTGTTGCCCCGATAAGAGCGTGAAGTGAAGTATGCAACAACAGCAGCAACAGAAATATGTTGTAAATTGTGGTTTATAATCTCATCATCACTTATGGAATGTTGAAAATGCCACTTCTTGCACTCACTCTCTCTATCTGCCCCTCCCAAATACTTTAAATTCCCTTTTCATGTTGAAATTCTGCTGCAGTTGATAGCTGCCTGTCTGTTTGCAAAAAACGTCCATCCCTTCAGCAACAACAACGTCATCATACCAGTTCAGCCTTCCGTTTTATGCCATGCGGCCGTTATAGTATTTACTGTAACAACGAATATATTTACATGCATACATGTGTGTGCGTGCGTGTGTGTTTGTGTCATATATATTCAGGGTAAATATCGGCTTATTTTTATAAAAAAAAAAAAAATGAAATTTACGCACTGCGTGTAAGAACCGTATCTCGTAAAATACTATGTGTAACGTATAGTCTACATTGTTGTGTATATATGTATGTGTATATCTATATCAGAAAATACATGTTTTTTGTTGTTGTTGATGTTGGGTCTGGCTGCCATAATATTATTATTTCTGGGTTCCACACATGTGCCATTTGTTCTGTTCTGTTCGCCGTAAATTTTTAGTTTGTTACGCTCATACCATTTGCAAAGAGAGAAAGATAAAATTATTTTTGTTTCAGAAAAAAAAGAAGCACCAAAAAATAGGCCACTTTTATTATTTACTATGGTTTTTGCAACATTCCGTTGCTTTGTTTTGTATTTTCCTGTTGATAATCTTTTTTGAAAATAGAAATTTATTAGAGAGGGAAACTACTATAATTAGCTGCTCAAAGCTTTAAAGAAAGCATATTAGCACATAGTGCGTTTGAAAATACGTTTGAAAATTATTTGCAAAAAATTAAAATTTTTTTTTGTAAAGAAGCCTATTTATCATACTTACATACATAATTGGCCATTACAACCCTTCAGTCAGGATTACGGCCTAGCTTCTCAACACCACTCATGTTGTGTGCGTTAATTTTATACATGAGTGGCGGGACCTACAGTTTAAGGTCGACTCCGAACGACAGATTTTATGAGAAGCTTTTCATGGAATTTTTACTCTCGGAGTTTTTGACAGAAATCTACTCAGAGGAAGGCGCCGAAGAAATATTTTCATATTTTTCGTTCTGATGTCTGACGTGGGATTCGAACTCGGGCCTTTCGTCTAATAAGCCAACACACTACCTACTAGACCACGGCGACTTTATCATACTTACTTACTCATTTAATTGGTCATTACAACCCTTTAGTCAGGTTTACAACCTACGTTGTCACACTGCCCCTCGTATGTGGATATTTCTTTATCCATGAGTGGCCGGGGACCTACAATTTAAAGTCGAATACGAACAATAGATTTTGGGTTGTAATGGCCAATCATGCATGTTATACATACACTCCGGTTCATCAGGATAGAACCAACACATTTTAAAGTAAAAAAGCTGTATAAATTGCAAATGCAGATAGAATAAAAAAATTTAGTTTTGCAGAAAAATAGTTGATACTGTAAACGATAATTAAAACACAAAAAATAGTATAAAAATGGATTATAACGGTACTTTTTCACTTTCTTTGTAGTCAAGTATAAAATTTTTCATTTATTTTTTGGTTCAACAGAATAGAACCACTTGCAATTTTAACTTAAATCAGCATGTGGTTGTAATAAAGCTTTATAAAAACCAAATAAAATTAAAATTGCAGTTTGTGACTGCAGTTAGCTAAATCAATATGGGAAGAAAAAGTTCTTTAAATTCGTCGGAAATGGTAAAAATTGATGTTTACCATTCTGAGAATTATTATTATCGCGAAACCGTTAGAAAAATCGGACGAAGTCATAATGTGGTAATGAATTACATAAGAGATCGTGAAACATGTAATAAAAATTACAAAGGAGGTCCTTACACAGCTCTAACACCACAGAACAAGCGAAAAATTCTTCGAATAATCTAAAATTCAGCCTATTCTACCTCTAAAATTAAACATTTAGCAGGAGTTAATGCAAGTAAATCAATAGTTCGTCGCACTATTTTACGCAGTGTATATTTACAACTATGAAAACTAAAGAAAAAACCTCCATTAAATGCAATCCGTCAACAACAACGCCTTCAGTTTGCCAAAGATAATATGGCAAAGAATTTTCAAAGACATTTAAGCGATAACGGTTGTCGAAAAGTAATTTTAAATCCAAATCAAATTTTTTTGGATGGCCCCGATGGCTATAACTTTTATTTTCACGATATGCGCAATGACGAAAAATTTCTAAGCAGACATCACAGCAGAGAGGGGGCGTTATGGTATAGACTGTAATTGAACATCACTTGCCATATTATCTTTGGCAAACTGAAGGCGTTGTTGTTGACGGATTGCATTTAATGGAGGTTTTTTCTTTAGTTTTCATAGTTGTAAATATACACTGCGTAAAATAGTGCGACGAACTATTGATTTACTTGCATTAACTCCTGCTAAATGTTTAATTTTAGAGGTAGAATAGGCTGAATTTGAGGCAATTCGAAGAATTTTTCGCTTGTCCTGTGGTGTTAGAGCTGTGTAAGTACCTCCTTTGTAATTTGTATTACATGTTTCACGATGTCTTATGTAATTCATTACCACATTATGACTTCGTCCGATTTTTCTAACGGTTTCGCGATAATAATAATTCTCAGAATGGTAAACATCAATTTTTACCATTTCCGACGAATTTAAAGAACTTTTTCTTCCCATATTGATTTAGCTAACTGCAGTCACAAACTGCAATTTTAATTTTATTTGGTTTTTATAAAGCTTTATTACAACCACATGCTGATTTAAGTTAAAATTGCAAGTGGTTCTATTCTGTTGAACCAAAAAATAAATGAAAAATTTTATACTTGACTACAAAGAAAGTGAAAAAGTACCGTTATAATCCATTTTTATACTATTTTTTGTGTTTTAATTATCGTTTACAGTATCAACTATTTTTCTGCAAAACTAAATTTTTTTATTCTATCTGCATTTGCAATTTATACAGCTTTTTTACTTTAAAATGTGTTGGTTCTATCCTGATGAACCGGAGTGTATATGTATTTAGAAATCGCTATAGTCTAGTGGTTGGTGCGTTGGCTTATTAGACTAGAAGCCGTGGTTCATGTCTTAGCTCAGACTTCGTCACACTCACGACAATTTCTACAGAAGCTATTCATTTCTATGCACATGGACCAAGAACGTATCTTGGCATAGAAGCAGTTCTTATGTACCAAAAAAGGTAAAGAGCATATTAATACATAGCATATACATAGAAATGAGAAACTGTCGTAGAATGGCGCTGGAAGCTGTGTTGCATTAAAGTCCACTGCATATGGTGGTAGTGAAAACCAGAGTTTTATAGACACTGCTAACAGGAAATCCTATCCTGATCTCAGGAATACATTGGCTCCTCCAAAACGGATCTGGGAAGTGCTTTGCAACGAGACTTAGCAACAAAATTGAATAGTGTAATCTGGAAGCTACGTACATACATAATTGGCCATTACAACCCTTCCGTCAGGATTACGGCCAAGCTTCTCAACACCACTTATGTTATGTAAGTTAATTTTTTCCAAAAGTGGTGGGGGTCCTACAATTCAAAGTCGACTCCGAACGACAGATTGTTTAAGAAACCTTTCATGGCAATTTTTTATTTACTCTCGTAGAGTTTGCCAGAAAACTACTGAGAGGAAGTCGCCGCTTTTTCATATTTTGTTGTGGTGGAATTTATTCCCTAATGTGATCCGCACAGGACTGCTATACATACACACATATGTATATACATAATTGGTCACCCTTCTGTCAGGATTACAAACTAGCTTCTCACACCACTTATGTGGTGCGTGTTAATTTTATCGATAAGTGGCGGGATACCTACAATTTAAAGTCGAATCCGAACGAAAATTTTTTTAAAAAACTTTTCATGGCAACTTTTATTTATTCTGGCAGTTTTTGCCAGAAAACTACTGAGAGGAAGTCGCCGCTTTTTCGTATTTAGTTTTCTTAAAGTTTATTCCCTAATGTGATCCGCACAGGGCTTCTATATACATATATACATAATTGGTCACCCTTCAGTCAGGATTACAATCTAGCTTCTCACACCTGTTAGAGCAGTTAACATTGCTCTGTTAATATCAGAATTTGTTCTGTTAATTCCAAAGGTGGCGCTGCTGAAATTGTTGGTTTGCGTCTTGGGTATTTAAATTCGTGTTTGTCCGCACACACTTAAATACCCAACGTTTTACTAATTGTGAGCTGATGTTCCTTTATGCGAAAAGAAATATACATTGAAATAATAAGAGAATCACCCTTTGCAATATAATCTACCATAATGGAGATTTACTACAATAATGTAAGGCCTACTTACTAAGTTACTATATGCCAAAAAATATAACATACTTTTAGGCTTCCAAATAATAATAATAATTTTTACTTTTCTGTTTTCTGACTTTTTTTCTTTCTTTGTTAATCCTTTGCCTCCCACATTAAGGACATTTAGGAAAACTCTTAGATTACCAAATTGCTGCCACTGCTTACTTTAATTAAGCAGTAGGCTATTTTTTATGGTGCCTACATTTAGGTTGTATATCTGATTTTTTGCATATCCTTGAGCTTTAACTCATGAATATTTTAGAAAGTTTTCGCATAATTTTTTCTCTTCGTTTTCTTTGCGGAATTATTAGCTGTTCATTGATTTTTTCTTCTGCAAAGAAGAACAAAAGAGAAATGTTTTCTTTTATTTCTCCTTGTTAAACAAGGAATAAAATCTGCTTTTGAACTATATTTTCTTGTTGCTTTTTTGGCTTCCTTTTTCTCCCTTTTTTTCCCCCGTTCATTTTTGTTTCAATTTGTCATTTGTCTTTGAAAGTAGGTTCCCCCTTCTTTTTCTTATTCATGGTTGTCCTTTTCTTTTCTAAGAATTTTATGCAAATATTTGAAAATAAAATTTTTTGCCTTCCATTTTTTGCTCATTTCTTTTCTGTTTTTGCACATTTGCCCAGGCAAGGTTATATCAAATCGCCATCCTTTGGGGAAGAATTATTATTGAGCTTTCACTTGTGGGGTTTTATTGTGTTTAAGTTTAAAGTTTTTATTGAATGCGAAGGCGTTTGTGTAGGTTTTTTTAATATTTTTTTGATAAAGAAGAGAAAAAAGGATATGAATTATCAAAGATGTGGTTACACATCCTTGGACGAATGTTATCCTAAAATTTCTAAAGATTATGCACCGTGGGCTAGGTTAGGTGGTGCGCCCCCTTGGATTGCTGAAGTCCCACTTAGCTCAACGTTTAGATCGAGAATCCAAACTACATCTCGATATTCTGGTAACCTTTGTTCTGTAGTGTTCAGTCAATGATGTCTAAAAATCACTGACTACTAACGAGTCTTCACGATAGACACTGACACTTTAGAAAGATAGATTTCTCCTCCTCCAAAGGTTTAAAGCTCCTGCAAAAATTAGGCAAAATAATGCCAAATCTACAGGCATAATTTCCAAAGGCACATTGACCTGCAACATCTTAAAGTCCCAAGTCCCCTAAATTAGATTAGAAATCAATGAGGCTAAGTATTCTAGAACCGTGACTTTTTTTATCACCAGCTACATGGTTTTCAATAACACAGGCGAATACAATACGCATCCAGTTATGAAAGACATGAATTGGTAATAAATTACGCCCTTGTATATCGAAGACTGTGGAAAATCTTGCTGATCTAAGGGTCCCAGCACCCGATTAAGGGTGTGACACCGCCCTAATCTAAAGATTCGTCATAGGACTGACCACACATACATTCAGGTCTGCTGAATCCTGGAGTCCAGAAAAAATCATACCGTCCGGCGACGAAAATGACGGATATGGCGGATATAGATCACAAATGATTACGAACTAGCAATCAATGCCATCTCATGCACCAAAATTTAACAACAACAAAATACAACGGTGGGCTATAGCAGAGAAGAAAGTATTAGGCAACAGGGCAGTAATATAGTCTCCCACACCGGAGACTTTATTGGTCATAAGGGCAATACGACCTGACCTACTAGATATCAGATATCAAATTCGGCAGGAACAGACAACCCTTAGCAATAGATGTGAATAAAGTACACTAACTTCAAGTCTTTCCTTCCTAAGTACCTCACTAGTAACTAATTTTCCATCGCACATCACATTGGTTTCTAAGGCTGTACATAATTTCAAAACCCTCCAATAATCTGCGTATCATATAAGTTCCTAATCTCGTTATATTGTCGACATGACATGAAAGTGCCGCCAACGGTCCATATTCCACATTCCTATATATTAGAGACACCATGTCCCGTGAAAAGTGTAGAAGTCGCCGTGATCTGGTAGATAGTACACTGTAGGCCCCTCCACTCATGTATAAAATTAACACACACAACATCAGTGGTGTGAGAAACTAGATGTTTCAAAATTGTTTAACTCTGAGCTTTGACGAATATGATTTCATTCATTCGACTGGTCTCACAGTATTTCGTTCGGACCAATTTTCATGTACCTTTTCAGGTCGTAATCCTTCCTAAAGGGTTGTAATGGCCAATTACGTATTATGGTCCGTGAGTGTAAAAATCAAGTTTAAACCAAACAGAAGTTTTAAGAAGTCGCCGTGGTCTATTAGGTAGTGTGTTGGATTATTAGACGAAAGGCCCGAGTTCAAATCCCAGGTCAGACATCAAAATGAAAATATTTCTTCGGCGACTTCCTCTCAGCAGATTTCTGGCAAAAACTCTGAGTGTAAAAATTGCCATGAAAAAGCTTCTCAAAAACCTGTCGTTCGGAGTCGACTTTAAACTGTAGGTCCCGCTACTCATGTATAGAAATTAACGCACACAACACAAGTGGTGTGAGAAGCTAGGACGTTGTACAATGGGTCAATTCGACCTCCGGGTACTGTACTTGTCACAGTTGACAAGTACACGTCCTCTAACCTAACCTAACCAAACCAAACAGAATGAAGCTAAACCACGATTCACTGGACTGCAAATTCGTTCTCAAAGTCTATTCGACCAATATACGCATTATTAGTTGGGAACCCTGTTTATTTGTTTCACATTATCACTGTGCAACTTGTGTATCGCTTTGTTAATATCCAGTCCTTCGAAGTATCATGTGTACGGATGTAAATAGTACCTTCTTTAGTTTGTGGTTCAAGCTTTTTCTTCTCCAGAAGTAATTTTTATTGGCCATAATAAGTTCAGGAGATATATTATCGTGCTTGATGCAATTTTTATAAATTATGTTTCCTGTTTTCGTCTCTAAGTATGCCTTTTTACTGCTCTTTTCCCACCTAAAAGTATGCTTTAATTTTTTTATATGAGTATGCCTGTAAGTATGCTTTATCTTTTACTCACTACTTTTCACCCTTTTGTTCACAAATATATTTTAAAACTTTTTTTTCCAAATTTTATTTTAACGTTGAAGCCATAAATTCATAAGCATCGTAATCACACATGCATTATTCACGCCATCGTATTTTTTTTCCATCATTTTGAATCCTGCTCCCCTACCGCAATGTACTTTCTTTCTTCAAATCTATAATTTATTGGCATCACCAAGAAAAAGTCAATCTTTCAGTCATATTTCCATATGGAGATCTCAATAAATATGTTTTTATGACCCAAATTTTACTGTGTCTCTTGTCTTTTAACTACACATTTATGTTTTTTAAGAAGTTTTTCTCTTCAAATAGAGCATAACATGCGGGGGGTGCAATATTGCCAGATTTCTAAGAGTATTATTAAATAAATAATGTTACGAGGAGAAAAACTTTTCATATACTCATATTCGTAAATGTTAGAAAACAATATTCGAATTGGAAAATTTATGAATTTCTCTCTCTTTATGTGTTTAAGGATTAGACAATAACATTTTGCAGCAGAGAAAATTTATTACAATAAAAATAAAAAATAAGTGTGGGCTATTAGACCGCAGTGAATACTATACGTGGAGAATATATTTTTAAGAACAATAAATATTTGCCTACTTTAAGGGGCATTTAAATGTTAGGTTGTTCCGCTAGTTGTTGGTAATTCGCAATTACTTTGCGTAAGCCAAAGAAAAGTAAATTTTCAAGTGCGGATATGTAAGTCGAGCGGTTTGCCCACCCTAGGCGGTGGTAAAAGCACACTTAGGTTGCGTTAGACCTATTGTAATACAACAGTTACATATTTGCCCTAGTTCCGGAAACATTCAGAGCTTCTGATGAAGCTACTTAGACTCCTAATGTCCATTACCGAGCAACGGCAACACCTAGATCGTCTAAGTAGAAGGTCCGTTATCGACCCTAGATCAGACATCTCCAACCAAAACAAAATATGAGAAAATATTTCTTCAGCGACTTCCTGACTTATCAGATTTCTTATAAAAACTAGGAGGGAATGAAATAAAATTGCCATGAAAGATTTTCTCAAAAATCTGTCGTCCTGAGTGGACTTTAAGCTCTAGGTCCACAGCCACTCATGTATAAAATTAACACACACAACATAAGTGGTTTGAGAAACTAGATCATAATCCTGACTAAAGGGTTCTAATGACCAATTATGTAAAGAAAAGCTTGTTTCTCTTCGACTTCTCCTCGGCTTCTGTAGAAGTCGTTTACCATGCGGCTAGGATCAATACCTCTGAGTGCCAAAAATGCAAGGTCGAGTTAAGGCTCCTACAACCATACTGGACGTGCTCCTTTTGATTTTTAGGAGCCTTTTCATGTGCCATCTTTACAGCTTTGGATCCTAAGCCGTCCACTTCATTCTCAATTATAAACTCGCATGACTTCGAAGAGGTTCCCACTGAAGAGAACTTTGAAGTATTTTATAGTTGTGTCACGCCTGGATTGTTTGTCCACTCTTCATAGAATCTTATTGAGCGACTTGCTACAGTCATAGACCGCCTTGAAGTTGGTTATCTTAGAACCAGGGCTTTGAGAGTCGCCTAGCATTTAGCAAGTAAGCTAATATCTCTTGCGGAAGGAAGACACCTTGTGATCTGGTAGCCTTATGGAGTATCCATTATGGTATAATTATGGTCGTCATAATCGATTTATTGTGCAAGGCATTGGCAAAATTATAAAGAAATTTGAAAATACTGAAGACGTCGCAGATTTGATCATCGTATAGTACTTTCGCTGCCGAAAATCTCACTTGTGTTGAAAACAGCCTCGATGATAATCCGAATTTGCCAATTCCACGGCATTCTGGGACGCAGTCTCACTGTTTGTTGTGGCATATTTTAAATGTGGGCTTACACGAGCTCCAGTTCACGCAACTATTAAAATTGGCTGACCCTACACAATGCCCTAGTTGGGATGATCGGGAGCTAGGGCAACTAGACTTTTGATGCTGATTTATTGAAAAAATTTTCGATAGCGATGAAGCCCATACGTATCTCACTGTGGCTACAGTAGCACACGAAATTCTTGTGGGGCTTGACGAGCCCTGAAACGATTGTGGAAAAGCCACTTTAACTGGTCTGAAGATGTTATAGGATCGTATTTTTACGAAAATAGACTGCCGAATTTTCTGGCCTACAATTGAGGGTTATGTGGTTTCAAAAAGACAACCGATTGTAGAATTATTTCATGAAAAGTGTCAAAAATAAGCATATTTAGGTATTGGCGATATCTCCTCTTCCTCCTCATCCCTGCAGCTTCTGCAGAAGTCGTTAGCAAGGTCTCCAAGACCAATGCGCCTCGCATGCGTACCCATAATGCAATGCCCCGTAATGACACCGACAACTACTCTTTGGAGTTTAAGCAGACTCATTGTACGCCCCTCATCCAGCTTTGGCCAGATTTAACGAGCCGTTCTACCCGTGTCCGAGGCCGCCCACCTGTCGTTGACGGAATCGACCGGATCGCATTATCAATTATGAGCTTGCAGGTCCTCATAGGTATGCCCAGATTCGAAAACTCATCGGAGAGTTCGATGGTCGTGCCCCGCCTGGCAAGTTCATCAGCTCTGCAGTTACCCGGTATACCACTGTGCCCCGGTACCCATACGATATGGATATCATATCGTTCCGCTATCTCGTCGAGATATCTGCGACAGCCGTACACCGAGACTTCATCAGGTTTGAATTTAGGGCCCTGATAGCTGCCTGGCTATCAGAAAGTATGGTGACGTTTCGCTCGGAGACCCTTGCGTCCTCAATAATACTCGCCGCAGCCTGTATCGCCACCACCTCCGCCTGAAAGACACTACAGTGGTCTGGCAGTCTTATAGAGTGGGCTATTCCAACCGATTCCGAAAAAATTCCACTGCCAACAGATCCGTTCAGCTTAGAACTTAGAAGTGGGTCAAACCTCCCTTCCAGGCCCCGTTGTCCGTTGCCCGTTTTGCCAGAAAGTTTGCGGAGAAATATTTTTTTTTTAAATTTCGTTTTGTTGGAGATATCTGACCCGGGGTTTGAACCCAGGTCTCATATGTAATAAGCTAATATACTACCTACTAGACTATGGCGACTACAATACCTCATATACGATCGAAGCATTCTCTTCCACTGCGCTCTCTTTGATTTCTAAACGCATGGTAAACATATGCTTTGGTTTCAGATTGGCCTTTAAGCCTAATTGTAGGCAGTTAAAGGTACCTTTTTATTTCCTTTAATTCTATAATACTACGTACTATTGTGCCTAGAAGCTGTAGGGTGTAGCCAGCTGAACAGTTGAAAATCAAAAATTTAAAATTTTTCCTGATTAAGCCACTCTTCAGCCAAGCGACGAGAGCTCTTATTAAAATAATTTCCAAAACTCTTTAGAATGCAAGAGGCTTTGAAAATTATTTAAAAATTATTGAGACTGACTCAAGAGAAGTTATTCAAAACTCTACGCAGACGAACTGAATACATTAGCCTTCTTGGAAAAAATTTAAATGCCTGCCTGACTGAAGACTGCTGTGCCATTTTGTCGGGTTCATTATGAGTTCAAAAAAATAACTTTTTCTCTTGAAATACAAAAAACAATAACAATAACAATGAAATAAAGAAAAACATTAAAACAATTATTCAATAGAAATTCTATGAAGAAAAATAAAGGAATTTAAACCACAAAATTCCATCACCACCACTACTCTTGCCACTCTCTTGTCAGCCACTATATCTCTAGCAGAGCCACCAGACTAGAATGTGGGTAATAATAACAACAAATTTTAAGAAAATTTATGGCTTTAAACAATTTTATTTCTTACACTTGTTGTTGTTGTTGTTGTTTTGGCATTCGAGAGAAGAAAAAAAGGAAACAAAATTCATGAAATATTTTATCATTTACCATGTAAATCCCCCATGCAAATGCCTGCCCTACAGACACAAAGACAAACAATAGAATTGAAAAGAAAAGTTTAGAAAAAAAAATAAAACAAAAGTAACGGACAAAATAACGGCAATATATTGTAACTGTTTTTATTTGAATTTAAAGCAGAGGTTCACTCACTCATAATCTATAGGCTCTCTCAGAATGCCCCCACCACATACGTACATGCATGCAAACGTACGAGCAACTAACACATGTAAACATATGTATTTAAAGAGCAAAATACTTTCTTCTAATATTTACATACACTCTTATCTCTCTCTCTCTCTCTCTCTCTCTCACTCTCTTCTCATATCCCGCTCTCTCGTTTTATAAAGGCCCTTCAATGTTTAACAAAAAGTATCCAAAAGTCTAAGTAAACATGGGGAGAGTTTACTATGGGTGTGTATGTGTGTTTAAGAGGGTATATATGTATATGTGCTTATGTGTATATGTGCGTTTGGTTGTTCCAATTTCAATATTTATGTAATAAAAATTCAATTTAGCAAAAGTTAAACTTTATTGGCAAACATTGAGGAGCCATTACAAGTGTAAGTGGCATAACACACACACACTCTCTTAACACGCTGTATACATAAGTACATGCATGTATGCATGAGTCTTTTCGTGTTTTTTTATGTGTGAGTAGGTGGTTGTTATTTTGAATGTTTTCTGTTTTTTTCTTGTCTTGTTTTGGCTTGGGCGTCAGTTTATTTAACCGTAACAAAATATACAATTTCTACAGAGAGAGTTATTTAAAGCTATGAACTGACAAATGGCGTATAAGAGAGAGAGAGAGAATCTTTTCTAAGAAGCATAGGTTTTTGGCGAAAAAAAAAATCTCTCAAAATTGTTTGACTTTGAGCTGTGGGGAATATTATTTCATTCATATGTCTGCCACGACTGGCCTCACAGTACTTTATTCGATCGGATTTTCACGTACCTTTTCCGGTCGTAATCCTGACTGAAGGGTTGTAATGACCAATTACGTATTATGTCCCGTGAGTGTAAAAACCAAGTTTAAACCAAACGAAGCCAGAACACTACTCACTATACTACGGATTCGTTTTTAAAGTCCATAAATCTTACACATACCGGAGATTGTCTTTCGCAAGATTGCACCGATTTAGGCATTATTAGATGGGGACTCAGTTTGTTCATTTCATATATCCATGTAGAGCACATCTGACAACTTTTTTGTGATACTTGGCTATTGCTTCGTTATTATACAGTTCTACCAAATCTTCTTTTTTGTATACGGATATGAGTATTCCCCCCTTTAGTTTGTGGACCAAGCTATTTGTTCTCCAGAAATTATTTTTTACCGGCAATAATAAGTTCAGATATATATAGGGTGATTTTTTAAGAGCTATATAGGCGGTCAATTGACCGGTCCCGAACGTGAAATAAAATGTTCACCGAACTCGCCTCTCAATAAGTCCATTGTTATGCGTGCTGTGTGGCATGTGGCATCGTCTTGTTGAAACCACATGTCATGCAAGTCAAGCTCTTGCATTTTGGGCAAAAAAAAGTTGGATATCATCTCACGGTAGCGCTCACCATTCACAGTTACGTTAAGATTCGCAGCATCTTTGAAGAAGTACGGTCCAATGATGCCACCAGCCCATAAACCGCACCAAACTGTGACTTTTTCTGGATGCATTGGTAGTTTTTGCAATGATTCTGGCTGATCTTCACTCCAAAATCGTCAATTCTGCTTATTTACGTATCCATTGAGCCAAAAATGAGCTTCGATTAAACTGACAATAAAATGGAAGAAGCGCGCGATGAACTTTCTTAACAGAGCACGCATTTTGATAATAAAATTCAATGATTTGCAAGCGTTGTTCGTTTGTAAGACGATTCATGTTTAAATTATAGACCAAACTGAAGATGTTTGACAGTGAAACAAACCACGAAACGTGCGTGAGCTGTTTAAACCAGTGTTGCCAAAAAGGTAATAGCTAAAAAATCACCCGATATATTCTCTTATTTGATGTAATTTTTTTAAATTCTGTTTTCCTGTTTTCACCTCTAAGTATGCCTTATTTACTTTCCTTATCCAGCTAAAAGTATGCTTTAATTTTTATATGAGTATGCCTATAAGTAGGCTTTATTTTTAATCTAATTTTGATATGAGTATGCCGATAAGTATGCTTAAGTTTTTACTCACTTATTTTCATCCTATCGTTGACAAAAATATTTTAAAACCTTTTTTTTCAATTTTCGCGCACTTCTTTGAGGGTATGGATGTCGTATCTCGGCAATGCTCAATTGTCTCTGATTTGTCGGCAAAAAAAATTTTCTTTAATGGCACCCTACAGAAAATAGCCTAACGGTGTCAAATCCGAACTTCTTTCTCGGCCAATTGACATCATCATTTCGACAAATTAAACCGCGATTAAATGTTTGAAGCAATAAATCAGTTGTGGCATGAGATGAGTGGCAAGTTCCACCGTCATGTTGAAACCAAATATCGTTCACATCAATGCCATGAAGAGTGGGTACAAAAAAATCGGTTATTATGGTGCAGTAGGTGTCTCCATTGACCGTAATGGTTGCGCTGTCCTTATTTTCAAAGAAATTTGGGCCAATAATGCCCTCGCTCTAGAAGCCACACCAAACGTTTACTCGTAATGGGTGCATTGGCTTCTGTAAGAGCACTTGTAGGGTTTCTGAGCCCCAAATAGGGCAATTTTGGTTATTAAAGTACCCACCAAAAAGGAAAATGAGCGTCATCCGAAAACAGGTTTTTTTTTGCGAAATCAACGTCATCGAGCAGTTTCTCGTTGGCCCATCTAGCGAAGCGGAAACGGTCACGCGGCTTCAACTCCAATCAACCAATTAAAGTTTATAAGTCGTCATACCGAGATCTTTTCGCAAAATTCGACACAAACTGGTGTGTGAAATGTACAATTCTTGAAAGCAATGACAAGTTGATGGATTCGCGCGCCTACTCTCAGCCACAGCTTCAATATTTTCGGATGTACGCTCTGTACGAGCACGCTCACGTCTTGTCGTATCAACAATGAAACCAGTTTTACCAAACCTAGCAATAAACTCGAGTATATCGGGCACTGTTCTTCCTGTTCTGTTCCTTCTTTGCGACCAAATTTTGTACTACATTTTCGTGCAATTACCGACCAATTGTCTTTGTCTTGGAAATAAATTTCCAATAAATCTCAACGTATTATCGTAAATCGGTTCATTACGTTCAGTGGAACAGATATACGGAATTTTGTGACAAAATAGAATGACATACATAAGTACTGTCAGATTCATAATAACCGATAGATGGCCCACCCGAAACCTGTTGTTGTCAAGTAGCGACATGCATTGTATCTCAAATGTCAGTCTATGGGCAATAACTGTATCTTCGGCATTTTTTAGTGAATTTATTTATCTGGGCTCTGCTGTTACCAATGAAAATGATGTCAGTCTACGTTGGTTACCTACTAAATGGACTACTTTCAATACCCACCATCATAAAAACCAAAGACGCAAACCCACACTTTTAGAAGTGCCACTTCTCTAACAGGGTAAACTTTGCTATTAACAGAGCACTGCCAACAGTGGCCATAGTGGATTATTAACAGTGCTCTGTTAAAGGCAAATTTTGCTCTGTTAACGTCAAATGCGGCGCTGCTAAAATTTATGGATTGCGTCTTGGATTTTCAAATTCGAATTTATCTTCCCACACTCATAAGAATTAATTCTTTTACTTAACTGCCTATTGCTGTCATGTAACATCAATAGAACGTATATTTCTTCATGTAAGTCTAAGGGAATAACATGAAATGAAATGTTTACCATGGCAGAGAGGAAAACTAATGGAGCAATTTTATCAAATACAAGCAAAAGGACGAAAGCAACAACTACAACAACAATAAAAGAAGAAAATATGAAAATGAAATATAAAGGATTTGATCTAAGGAAAGTAAACTTTATCCTTAAATATCCAATATTTTCTCTTCATCTCTTCTTAACCCTTATAATACTTACAATGTTTGAAAAGAAAAAGAAGAATAAAGAAATGTATTGAAGGCACAGTACAAGAGAAATATGATGAAATATTGAACAGCAAATAGTGATACTTTACATTGCCATAAAAGCCAGTGTCTGTAAGAAACTAAATATTGAACTCCCAGCATACATACATATCCTCGCAACTTCTCTCAGCTACAAATTGCTTGTCAAATGAAATTTTAAATTTTCCTTACAAATCGCACTTTGGCTGTTGGCTGCTGCCATTGGCTTTGTGTGTTAGAGTGTGAGTGTTTTTGTAGTGAAAATAATAGATTTTCTGTTGCAAGAAACGAAAAAAGAGAGAAAAAATCTCAATTTCTAGTTTTTCTCTCTGTCTTTTTTCCCAATCTTTGCGAAAAACTTTAAGTGGTATTATGATTTCCTTTCTAAATTTTGCAATATTTATAACAAACAGCCACACAGCCTCTCTCACTCCCTTTCTCTGCTATGCTATAGGGTGTCTTTTCTTATAACTGTTTGAGAACTATCTGTACCGATAACTGTAGTTTGATAGCAGAAAATGTGAAACTGTGACAATAAAGACGCCGTTGTCTAGCAGTTAGTGTCTTGGCTTATTAGATCCGAGACCACTGCTCAAACCCCAGGTCAGACATCTCCAACAAGAACGAAAGACGAACAAATATTTCCTCGGCGACTTCCTCTCAGCAGATTTCTGGCAAAAACTCTCGAGAGTAAATAAAAATTGGTATGACATGTTTCGCCAAAATCTGTTGTTCGGAAAAGATTTTTAACTGTAGGGCCCCGCCAGTCGTGTCTAAAATTAATACACACAACATAAATGGCGTGCGGCCCTATGCTCCCTAGAGGAGTAAGAGGAACATATACATATACATATAAGTGGCGTGAGAATATGTGTGAATATAAATTTGAAAATCCAAGACGCAATCCATAAATTTTAGCAGCGCCACATTTGGCGTTAACAGAGCAAAATTTTGCTCTTAACAGAATAAAATTTGCCCTTAACAAAGCACTGTTAGCTATTAAACAGTATCCATCTGAACAAGACCACTTGTTTAGGTGCTAATTTTGGGAAATACTTTAGGTCTATGAGTACCATACTATATGCAAAGGAAGGTTCCAAGGCCTCTTAACATAAATCAGCAATATAGTCACATATAAAGTGATACCGTATTGAGAAAATTGGCTTTGCCCTTTTGTTAAGTGGCGTCACTTGAAAGTTGCTAAAGATGAGCGTTTTTATCAAAGAATAATGTCTAGTGATGAAGCCCAATTTTATATGCATGTGCTCCTTCATTTGCCTCCAATTGAAGGTAATAGCTGCATGCATCTCTAGATTAAATGAGTTAGCATCCTGTAGGGTAGTCCACTCCGTCCATACCGCTGAAGGAACTAAACAGACCAGATCAAGTCATTTTAACTCACGGAATAATGCAATGTATTGCCACAAGAGTTTGCTTCTGTGATGCACTCTGCGAAGGAAATTTGAATAATTTCGGAGAAACTTTTCATGGGTGGGTCTAAAATGAAGACGGACACATGAGCTGGTATTCAGCAATGGAACCAATGTCAGGAAGTTGTATTATTATTCCAGCGGGCATAAATTCTAGGGCGTTCTAAGGCACTAATCAGCAAACATATACCGAAGAACTCAATTAAAACAATTTCTGTTGATAATCGGGCAGCTTTGAAGGCTTTGAGAGGACATAATTTAAGGTTGCTCGCGTTTGAGCATGTAAAAGGCTGCTAAGCGCCCTTTGGTCGGATTATGTTGAGAACCTGGTCATTGTGAAGTCCTGGGCAGGAAAATGGCAGATAGTCAATATAGGGATCAGCTTTAGAAGTATCGATAGGAGACTATGCTGTGAATGCGGTCATTGCAATGTCATGGACTACGAAGTGGCAGATGAATATCCAATATGAGGATGATGAGAGGAGACTACGCTGGGTACGTGGTCATTGCGAAGTCATAAAAGCAATAAAATGCCAGATAAATAGTCAATATAGGGATCAGCTTTAGAATTAACGACAGTCTATACTCTCCTACTTGGTGGAACCACCAAAAGGTTTGTTCTTTGAAATTGTTGAGAGAAGGTTCGTTTCATTCAACAATCGTATATTTAGTATATATTGGATTGTAGGGCTGTAATAGCCTTATGGATAAAACTAGTCCTAAGTATAAGTTAGAGGGGATAAGACCTACTATAAGAGTCTTAATGGAATATGAGCCTCTGAACTTATGATCAACAGATTAAATATGGATTTCCTAAAGGCCATGTAAAGAGACACGGAGAAGCAGTAGACCATATTTTATGCCACTGTTCTTGAATGCAGGTATGTAGGCAGGAAGATCTGTAAGCTTGAAGATCTTCAAGCTTGATCTAATAGGGTTCATGAATTCGACTGGCAGGGAGACTACTTATAAAATTCTGACCCAGATTAAAATAAAAATAAAAGAAGGCCACGTGAAGAGGTAGAAGAAAAAGTGGCTCATATTCTATGCCACTATTCTTGAATGCAGGTATGTAGGCAGGAAGATCTGTAAGCTTGAGCGTCTTCAAGCTTTATCTAATAGGGTACATAAATTGGATTGACTGCCTAAGAGGCAGGATCTATGAAATTTTCCCCCGGATTAACATAAAAAAGGCAACGTGAAGAGGTAGAAGAAGCGCTGGATTATACTTTGTCACGGTTCTTGTCTGCGGGTGCATAGGAAGAAACCACTGTAAGCTTGAAGATCTTCATAATCTAACAGCGTACATAAATTTGATTGACTGCCTAGGAGGCAGGACCTATGAAATTCCCACATCCAGATTAAAAAAAAGGCAACGTGAAGAGGTATAATAAACGGTGGATCATGTGTTATGTTATGTTCTTGAATGCAGGTGTATAGGCAGGATGGGCTGTAAGCTTGAAGATCTTCAAGCTTGATCTAATAGGCTTCATAAATTGGATTGACATCTAGCCCAGATTAAAATAAAAAAACACAATTCAATTTCATGAATATTTCTGTCTTGCTTTATCATTTGAAGTTCTAAAGCTCTAAAAGAATTACCCTATATATGTATGTCGCCTTAAGCGTGTAGTGGCAGTAGTAGAGGGATTATTTGCAAAATAAATTGTTAGAAAATTGTCTACAAGATTCATTCAATCTCTAGAATGCAAAATTTTTCACGAGCCACAAGATAGAGAGAGAGAATGAGAGAGAGATGGATTTTCTTGTTGATATTATTGCTGTTCTTGTTACTTTGTCAATAATAAATTTTTTCATATTTTCTTTCTTCGTCTTAAACTGATTTCCAGCTTAAAATCCAAGATTGAAGGAAAACGAAATATTTTTACTTGATTATTTTCTTTCATTTCATCTTTCCCATCCACCCGTCAGTAAATGGAAAAACTGCCTTAAAATAACTAAAGGAAAAAACAAATTCTTTAAGCTGATCATCAATACTTGAAAGTTGCAAAAACGAAAAACAAATCAATTGCTAAAAAAAAGGGCTTTTGAAAGAACAAAAAAAGTGCCTACGACAACAAGCTATTAAAAAATGCAATTTTCCATTGATACATCATGCATGAGTTTGATAAGGGTTTTATTGATGTTTTCTTAATGGAAAATTATTTTGTTTTTAACCCTAAAGAAAATAAATATTCATGTGCGTGAAGATAAATTCGAATTTAAAAACCAAAGACGTAAACCAATACTTTTAGCAGCGCCACTTTTTGCCTCTAACAGGGTAAACTTTGCTATTAACAGAGGACTGTTAACTATTTAACACGGGAAATAATAGATTAGTCTTTTACTTTGCAATTATTGCAGACTCATTCTCATTATGCTCATTATTATTTGTGAACAAAAGTGTTGAAATGTAAAGGATGGAGGACGGAAATTTTCTCAACTCCCAAAATTATTCCAGCTACCCCACTATCACGATTCAAAAGAGGACCCTCTGGATTACCAATTGCATATAGTATGTATGGTGTACTATTTCTTGTTCCAAAATGGCCACTGATTTTCCAGAGAATTTTCAAGCAAAAAATTTGTATTTTCAAAGCAAATTTTCTCAATACCATATCACTTTATATGTGACTATGTTGCTGATTACATTAAGAATCTTTGAAACCTTTCTTTGCATATAGTATGACACTCATAGACCTAGAGTATTGCCCAAAATTAGCTCCTAAAGAAGTGAGCTTATTCAGATGGATACTGTTAAATAGCTAACAGTGCTCTGTTAAGGGCGAATTTTGTTCTGTTAAGAGAAAATTTTGCTCTGTTAATGCCAAATGTGGCGCTGCTAAAAATTTATGGATTGCGTCTTGGATTTTCAAATTTGAAATTATCTTCACACACACACACTTTTCTTTTTGCCTGAACATTACACCTTCTCACGCTAGTATTTGTCATAAAATTACCTTCTAAACAAGTTTACTTGTTCAGATGGATACTGCTGCTGATTATATTAAGAGACCTCGGAACCTTCCTTTACATATAGTATGGTACTCATAGACCTAGAGTATTGCCCAAAATTAGCTCCTAAACAAGTGGGCTTGTTCAGATGGATACTGCTAAAAAGCTAACAGTGCTCTGTTAAGGGCAAATTTTGTTCTGTTATGAGCAAATTTTGCTCTGTTAACGCTAAATGTGGCGCTGCTACAATTTATGGATTGCGTCTTGGATTTTTAAATACGAATTTATCTTCACACACATAGTGAGAAGCGATACCTTTATTGAAATTGCAACAAAGTAACTCATTAAAGTGCTGATTCTTTCTGCTAACCAGTTTACTATTAAATGTTATCTTTTAAATCGATAAAAGAATTAATTTTTTTTTTAATATTTCTTAAAAAGAAAATTAAAAACTTTACTTTACTCACATTACATCCTTGACTTGAGTTTAGCCCATAACACTACCCAGTAAACGATTTCATTATGCAGCTCATTATGGCATATTTTTTCTCTCTTCTTCTTTTTTTATATTTCTTTTGCTTCTTTACTTGCAATTCGTCAAAGGATTTCGTTCATAGACGGAAAGGCAAGGAATTTCAATTTGCATTGAAAAGAAAATAAAATCCTGAGTACAACTTAAAAAGCAAGAAAATGAAATATTTTTTCTCTTTTTCATTTTTTCTGTTTTATTTTAAATCATGTACTTAGACGTGTATGAAGTGTATTCAACAGTATGTAAGTGTTCTCAAGCATATATGAAATACGAGTAATAAAAAAAGGGAAGTGAAGAAAATGCGAATGTAATTTTGAACAGGATATGTATATTTGTAAGGGACTTTCCACGGTTGATATTTAAGGAGATCAGATGGAGTGAGGTATACCTTGTACCTTTTAAGGAAACCCAAGGACGACAATTCTTATAAACCCATTGTAATGCTGTTTTCGGAGAGATTCAATATACTAAAATGTATGCTGCCTGGAATAAATGGAATATCAGCCGTAGATTAAAGCTCAGGGTTAAATACTTAGATCAGATGAAGGAAGTATGGCTACCTAGCTGCAATAATAGCTTGCGCCGCAGTATGTTGCTGTATGGGTCAGTTGGTGGTACAATCGTTATCCAACCCTAAACTTTTTTAAGAAGGAATGTTTTGCATCAACTAATCTGAATAAAAAAAATTGGAAGGGGAAAGTGGGAAGATCAGTTCAGATGAGAGATTAAAATTATGTAACACAACACGCCTTAAAATTTGTTTCTATTTTGATTACTTGCTCGACAAAGTGTAGCACTTGTTGTAAAGCTCAGCCCAATTACGATCGCACATTATTCTCTCACTGTCTCGTCTATTCTATTTGAAATTCCCCAACGTGACTTACTTACTTCCTTATTTAATAATCATTACAATGCTTACTTAGTAGATTATAACCTAGCTTCTTACAGCACCAACACTGTGTATGTGTGTGAATTTTATCTATGAGCGATAGGACCTAGAGATAACGTTGACTCTAAACGACAGATTTTTAAGAAACGTTTCATGACAATTTTATTTATTCTTAGAGTTGTTGGTAGGAGACTGCTGAGAGGAAGTCGGCCATAAGAAATACATTTTTTTCATATTTTGTAATGTTTGAGATGTCTAAGTCAGGGTTTGAACTATGTGCTCTCGTCTAATAAGCCAGCATAACGACCTATTAGACTAAGGGCCATTATTACAACTTGCCGTTAACTAAAGGGAGGATTTTAACGGGAAGATAAATTGTTTTCCATTATTGTGAGTACCCAATAAGATAGAAGTCAGCGTTAAGCTAAAGGGAGGATCATCCTACATTTAACTTTTAAAGTTAAGTTTATATTTGAACTTGCCATATTATATACTATTTTGAATATGGCAACTTCAAACGTCGTTGCCACTGCGTTTAAAAAAATTTGTTTAATTGAGCACTGCCATATTTTTAAGTCAGTTAACTTTATTCTATCTGTAAGTTGTAATAAAAAAGAAGTTAAAGATGACTTTAAAGTTCACTTCAGCTAAAGGTACCTTTAACTAAACCCAAGTTTAACGGCAAGTTGTAATAATGGCCCTAATGCTAGTATTTTCAAGCTCTGTGTGAATTGAAATGTTCGACTGAACATAAACTTGAGTTCACGCTAGAATTTCTATTGTAAGTCTATGAAGACGGTCTTATGCTCGAGAATAAAGTAGGCTGTGTGGGCTTAATCTTACAAACATTCGTCGTTTCTTCGATTGCTGCATTGTGTTTCTACACGAGACAATGGTATCCCATTACGGACTAGGACTCTGGGTAAGGAATATGCAGCTGTTAGCATTCTTGTCTATCAGAGAAGTCAAAAATGCTAGCAGCTGGATAATCCTTAACCGAGTGCAATCTTTAAGTCTAAAATGGTTGACAATTTTAGCGAGTCTCTTGCCTGACTCTAGTGCCAGTCCTATTTCAATCACATATACATTTCTGGCTCCGAGAAATTGTGTGGCTGATGAACCTGCTAGAGGAGTCATGAGCCTACAGTAAGCCAATCTTCATTAGAATATAAATACAGCTTAGGCTGCCCGCTAACAAATACACGTCTGGAGCAAGTCTTACTTTATTTGACTGACTTATCTAATCATACATAGCATACATACATAACTTCTCACGCCACTTATACTGTGTATATTAATTTTGTGCACAAGTGGCGGTACATACAGTTTAAAGTCGACTACGAACGACATGTTTTTTTGAGATACTTTTCATGGAAATTTTGTTTACTCTCAGAGTTTTTGCCAAAAATTTGCTGAGAGGGAGTCTCCTAAAAAATACTTTTATACATTTCGTTATGATAATCAATCCACATATGAATATCAATACACTCTTAGCTCTGTTAGACTGTCCACTTGGCAAATATATGTATTGATCGCTGACAAATACTGAGCTGGTGAAAGTCATGCTTCGTCTGACTGACTCATCTGGCCTAAATTAGATGAGAAGCGTGCCAACATAACTATTTAGTTTGAATCGTAGTGACATCTCTATCACTGTATCTGTAATACTGAGGATCTAATGACTCCTGCAAAGGTTATTGATCGCTTGAAGAGGAAGAGAGTATTCTCCGCCGTTAGTTCGATACAGTCTTCTCCCATTTAATTGCTCCTTTCTTTATAGTCCAACCTCTAGATCGATCATTGGTTTATAAAACTTTGAGAGTGGTTTTCAGCTTGCTTCTAAAGTAGCCATGCTTTAATGATAGTGAAGCATTAGCTCGAAGCAGAATTCTTTAATTTAATTCCCCCTTTCTTTATAAAACTTTGAGACTGGTTTTAAACTTGTTTCTGAATAAGCCAGTCTTTAAGGTGAAGTCTTGATAGTGATTTCGTCGAGACCGATTAATTTAGGCTTGTCGGTTAATTTGATATGATTTTAATGAAGATGCCCTTCTTAGTTAATTTCTAATCCTATCCCAAGAGGCTTATCCTATCCCAAAAGGTATTTGATTTCACTGAGATAAATAGGCCTGTAATACGCCTAGCTCAAAATTTTTCTCCCATGCAAGAGAATATCTATCATTGTAGATTTTTTAATTTAAATCTCTAGTAAGTTGGCCCCTGAGTTTCAAAATTAAAGTTGTTTAAGGGGGCCTATATCTAATATATAAAATTCTCGTTTCACGGTGTTAGTGGTTAAACTCCTTCGAAACTCTTAAACTACTCCACGGATTTTAATCACTCTTTTTTTGTTCGAAAGCTTATCATGGTTTTAAAAAAAATTCGATATAGCAAAAAGTAGGCGTGGCAAACATTTAAAATTGAATATTTAGGGACATAGTAATCGTAGACGAATGCAATTTGGTGGGTAAGTTCGTAGAGTCGATATCGACAAACTCACCAAAAATGGGCGTGGCAAACCTACCCTTTAAGAGATACCTATAAGTCGGCTAATTCGATGGTTTATAACTACATATGTACATATATAACGTCGTCAGCGCTATTACAATAAATTATTACAATAAATATATAATGTGACCTGTTTTGGGCAATTAAAAAATCAATTTTGGTCGGGACGAAGTTCGCTGGGTCAGCTAGTAATCTATAAGAAGCTAGGCCGTAATCCTGACTGAAGGGTTGTAATGGCCAATAATGTATGTATGTATGTATGTATATAATCTATGAACCAATACTTCCTAAACAAGCAAACAATTACTTTTCTTATGTCCTATTTAGGCTACGGATATAGGCCTTCTCTTAAATAATTGCCACTTGTTTACCATTTCTCAACTCTAATATGCAATTTCAATTTGTTTTTCAATTAAGTTTTTTATTTCTCTCTCTCTCTCTCTCTCTCGAATAGTAAAGTAGAATAGTGGCAGGCTATTAAAAAAGAAATTTTTATTTGAAAATATTTTGCCAAACGTAAGCAAAAAAAAATTTTGTTTGCCAGCGAAAACAAAATTAAAGAAAATTTGCTGAGGCAGAAAATAACCAACGAAATAAACGAATAAAATAATGGAAGAGAATGAAAGAAAGAACGCAACAGAATTGAACAGAACTTCACAATCACACATTTTCCCACCACCACTTTTTGTTTTGTAAGTGGAGTGCATTACACAGGGCATTATAAAATGCTTACAGTACTCTTACGTACTTACGTACAAACATTTACAATTTGAATGTAGATTTACAAATACACCAGCAAAGACAGTGCGCAAACGAGTAAGAGCAAGCGAGAGAGCGTAACGGTACTTTACTTTTAAGTTTATGAAATAAGATTTCAAAATATGAATGCCTTTGAATGTATGTGTATGAGAGAGCATAGTATTTGTGTGCATTTATTTTAACTAATTTAAGTGTATACTTTATGGCGCTAAAGCTCTCAAATGTAAAATTGTAAGGAATTCTCAAAATGTTTTTCAACTTTTTAATGTTTCAACATAAATTTCTTGATGTTTTCAAATGGGCAAACATTTGGGAATCACTGTTTTCTTTATAATTTCATATACAGTTTTATATGGAATTGTAGTTTTCCTATTTACTTTTCTACGTGGCAAAAAAGGTATCCTTTTTACTTGGCTCTCCTATACATATAAGGCTATAAAGTTTACAAAAGACTTTCTTTAATATTCTCAACATTTTCTGCTGTTTAGGGGCACTCTGTCTGTAGGTTTGTTTTAAAAAGAATGAGAAGAAGAAAAAAGGAGAGTAAAAGGCATTACATTGAAATAATAACAGAAAAATAGGGAGAAGAGAGTCTCAATTGAGTTGTTAATGCGATCTTAAATTAATAATTTTATTACGGGAAGGGGCTGTAGTCTTGTAAAGGGTCCGCCAAATAACTTTTTTTTTTTTTTTGAAAATGCTTTAAATAAAAACTGCTGAATATTTTCTGAAATTTCTGTTTTTATTTGAAAGTACAATCCTTCCGGTTAATAATGGAAAATAATTTCATTCAAATGGCTGCCTCGGCTGGCCATGCAGTAGCCTACACGACGAGTAGCCTACAGAAGATGCCGATTTTGGCAAAAAAAATCATCTTTTCAGATGAAGCTCATTTTGATCTTGGCTGGTATGTAAACAAGCAAAATTTTCGCATTTGGGGAACAGAAAACCCGCACGCATACATTGAAAAGCCGACGCACCCAAAACGAGTCACTGTTTGGTGCGGATTTTGGACCAGAGGCATAATTGGGCCATTTTTTCTTCGAAAATGAGCAAGGAGTGGCCGTTACAATCAATAGCGATCGTTATCGAGCCATGTTGAAAGAATTTTTGTTCACAAAAATTCAAGAGTTCGTCCTCCTACTAATGGATAAAATGAACATGTGTGTGAAGATAGATTTTAAAATCAATCTCCCTAGACGCAAACCAAGTCAATTGACAGAGCTCTATTATATTATTAACAGAACTCTGTTAAACAATTACTTTAAAAAAAAAATTCTTCATATACACAACATAAAACATTTGTCTTTCAACAAAAAAAAACCAACTGTATTTACTCTATCCGCCATAAAGGGACCGACCATTATTGATGTACAAAATTTTATAGGGAAAAAGCCTATAAAATATACATTTTAAGGTGCCATTTACAGACACTTTTATGGCATGCTTCTGCTCAAATATGCCGCCACCCAGCAACTTCAGAGGAACGTTCATTCGTTCGTCGTTTTTGCTTGCTTTATCGTTAATAATTTTTATTATTATTGACCATCATTTAAGGCATTTTTTTTTATCAATTTATTGTTATAGAGTTCGGTTCGGTATTTGTCCCAAAACCAAAACCAAAAATGGGATGAAGAAATTCACTAGAGTTTGTGTTAGTTTTTGATAAGGTCAGCACAACCACCACAATCACCACCATCATTATTTCAATCATCATTTGTTTTATGGATTTTATTTTATTTTCTTCATTATGATTTGACTTCCTCTGGTTACTTTTTAGTTCAATAAATTAGAATATTATGGTTAGAAAAACAACAGCAACAACAGGAAAAAATATTTTTTTTTATTACTGTTGTGCTTCCCTAGAGTCTACACACCATCAGGCAGGCTTATGAAATTTTATTTCAATTGCCAGGGCAGTCAAAGCAATAAAAATTTGATCTGTTTGATGAGAATATTTGTATATGTATGTATGTACACTTATGTGTAGTGCCAGTCCATAGTTCAATTGATATTTTCTTAAGCATCAGAATCAATATTTATTTCAAATCATGATTAATTTATTACGCATAAAATCAATTAACCGGGGCGACAGCTGTTTTAAGAGATCAGCAATGAATCGTTTTTTTCGCTGCTCAGAAGTACTCATGAAATTTCGAGTATAAGTGAGTCAACAATATTGAAATTTAACTATGTACTCTGATTCATTCGTACTCACTACAACATTGATTTATAAGTACAGGTTGTAATGAGTATGAGTACATCGTTGACATCAAACTCTTAACATTCGAAATATGTTTGATTAATAAGCCTACTCATTTAGATTCATAGTTTTAGAAAAATACTTATACTCATAAATGATTCGAGTGAATCGAAAAAAAAAGAAAACAGACACATAAGCAAAAAAAAAGAGCAGCAAGCAGAGCCAACACACAACCTTTCAGTGAGTATTTTAGTATTCGTACGCGAATCATACATACTTATTTTGTGATTCTTGTAAACGTTGAGTCATAGAGAGTTGAACTGAACGACATCATACATGTTGTTAAGCAGCAAGCAAAGAAAACACACAACCTTCTAGTAAGTATTTTTGTGTTCGTACGCAACTCATACTTATTTTGTGCCTCGTGTATTTGTTGAGTTATGGAGAGTCGAAATCAACAACATCATACATGTTGTTAAGTATGAGTACGTACTCATCGTACTCAAACTTTGAATATGAGTAGTATGAATATGATATTAAAATAATTATGAATGCGTACAAGTAACAGAAGTTATGAGTATGATGTAATTCTACTCATCTTTTTGAATACTCATTGTTGATCGCTGGTGCAGACCAACCATAATTTTAACCTACACGGCAATTTTTAAGTAACTTCAATGACACTCATGTCGTGTGCGTTAATTTTATACGTGACTGTATCGATGACAGCAAGAAACAATTTTAGAACGACTTTAATCCAAATCATCAGAGCGTTAAGATAGACAGGAAGACATCTTTTAGTTACGTTAGGTTAGCGGGTAGCTTACCGCCCACAGGCAAATATACCCTCACACTGTCCCTCACACCGTCCCTCACACTGTCCCTCACACCGAGGGAAAAACAACATTCATTGTCCGCCCATGTTGTCTTGTTTTCCCACAAAAGGACCTTCAGTGGACTTTAAAATCTGAAATCTCAGAAAATTTCAAAATCTACTATGAAATCGCGCGCTGTTAATGGTTCTGGCGATTGATTTAGTTAAAGGGACGTACAATGCTTTAAAAACAGTTTACTTTGTCCGCCCATGTTGTCCTGTTTTCCCACACTATTGATTTTTCTATTGGATTACAATACCTTTCGGAAATGTATGATTTGCTGTTTATTGTAGTTCTTATTTCTCATTATTTTGTAATTGTGATTAACTATACGACTTGTTTTTATCATTTCTTCCTTTTTTTCTTATTTTACAAAGGAATCCAATTAATTTTTCCTGTTTTTGTTTTTCCCGCCCTTAAATTAATTGTTTAACAGAGTTCTGTGAGTAACATAACAGAGCTCTGTTATGTTATTAACAGAACTAACAGAGCTCTGTTAGCTAACATGAGAGATAGATTTTAAAATCTATCTTCACACACATTAATAAATTCCTGTGGTAGAAAATCTCTTTTTAAAATTCTTTTGAAACGTACATTCGTTTATTTCACCATAAAATCCATGAAATATGAAAACATCCGCCTCTTCTCACGTTCTAATCCTGCCTTGATTATTGGCATTAGACCGTCTGACAAGAGGATTTTATTTCGTTCTCTTGCACAGCCTACTTCACAATGTGAGAGTCAAGTCAACAAACAGTTGTTGCCTACTTTAAGGCTAATAACCAGTTTAATTTAAAGGCGAATAGAAGAGAGAGAGAGATCTTATATTTCGTTGCCTGTCTCTTGTTCTTGCACAGCCTACTTCACAACGTGAGAGTTTTTTTTTTGTTCTCTGTCAAGCGACAACAAACAGTTGTTGTTGTTGCCTACTTTAAGGCAAATAACCAGTTTAATTTAAAGGCGAATAGGAGAGAGAGAGAGAGATCTTTTATTTCGTTGCCTGTCTCTTGTTCTTGTTGCCTACTTTAAGGCAAATAACCAATTTAATTTATAGAAGACATGAAGGTCTATGGAATGTTTAATTGGTCATTGACATTTGCAATGTTGCGGCAGCAAAGAGACGTATATTTCCTCCAAAGTATTCTAAAGCAATAGGCCGTTCAGCCTTGAATGACAGATTGAAGGGAATATTTTTTGAAAATAACAAGACGGCCGTAAGATTGGCATACACTTTAAGAGGCATAAGTGGTGGAATATAAATTATTGTTTAAGCGAAAGATACAAAGAAGTTTAGAGGCAGTTATGATCGTACAAATGTCGTCAAGGCTGCTAATAAAGTTTAACCTTTGACCTTTGCTGTTAAAATGGAGAGTAGTACATAGTGTGTTGGCTTACTAGACGTGTGGCCACGGTTCAAACCCCAGGTCAGACATCTCGAACCAAAACGAAATATGAAGAAATTATTTTTTCGGCGACTCCCTCTCACTAGATTTCGGGAAAAAACTCTGAGAGTAAATAAAATTGCATTAAAAAGCTTCTCAAAAATCTGTCATTTATACTCATGTATAAAATTATCACATGCAACATAAGTGGTGTGAGAAGCTAGGTCGTAAAACTAACTAACTGGTTGTAATGACCAATTATGTGTGTATGTGTCAGAGATCAGCAATGAGTATTCAAAAAGATGAGTAGATTCGAATCATACTCATAATTTCTGATATAAGCATTCATACTTATTTCAATATCATACTCATATTACTCATATTCAAAGTTTTATGTACTCATCGTACTCATACTTAACATGATGTTGTTGATTTCGACTCTCCTTTACTCAACATTTACAAGAATCACAAAATAAGTATGATTCGCATACGTACACTACTATACTCACTAGAAGGTTGTGTATTTGCTTTGCTTGCTGTCTTTGTCTTTTTTCTTTTGTTGTAAATGCAACAACAACTAAGACTGTAAATTTTGATGAATAATTCGAATCACTCGAATCATTTATGAGTAAATATAAGTATTTTTCGAAATTTATGAATCTAAATGAGTAGAGGCGTATGAATCAAACATACTTCGAATGGTATGAGTTTGATGTCAACGTTGTACTTATACTCATTGCAACCTGTACTTATAAATCAATGTTGTAAAGAGTACGAATGAATCAGAGTCGTAGAATTTCAATACTATTGACTCATTCATACTAAAAATTTCATGAGTGCTTATAAGTAGTGAAAAAACGATTCATTGCTAATCTCTGGCATGTATGTATGAAATGAGAGACTGTGTTTTTCTAGGTCGTACCTATCTAAACAGTATCTTAAACGCATTGCTTCATAATGGACCTCTGCTATATCTCTCCCGGGAACTTTTGCGAGGGTATTATTTTTTTTTTTTTTGCAATTGCTATATCATTTGATCAGTTCTAATCCAATCCAAGTTTCATTCGTTTAAGTGTAGGATCCTTGACACCCATCTTCCATGTGTGGCAGAAATTTATGCAAAAATGTTTCAGGGATTTTTAACAGCCTAATGCGCATCACTATTCTTGCAAACCGTTTCTCTCAAATACCTTTTTGTTTTTGCGTGAAAATTCTAGAGTATGAAACCCAATTTGTGTCAATGGCCATTTTTTTCGATGAGCCTTTCTGTTTTTTTTAAATCCCCGTAATATTAAGGCCATAAAGAAATTGCTGGAGAGCCCCCACCCTCTCTGGTGTTATGCAGATATTAAATAAAATCGTTTATATTACACCAGAACATCATCGTTTTCATAACAAATACAAACACAAACACTGTACAGCCTTAGCTACACTTTCGATTTCTAAAAAATACGGACAATGAACACACACATACTCGCAAATGTATACTTATTGCTGGGATACTGTAATACTAAGGCCAGAATTTTGGTTTAATAAATACACATGCCCTATGAGATAGAAAGAGGCAGAAGAGAAACAGAGAGAGAGAGAGGGAGAGAGTTAGTGATAAAAGGAGAGATATTGTAAATATCCTTTGGATATTGTTTACACGAACGTCGTGTATGTTGTCTATTCAAGCAAAAAGATGTTTTAAAAAAAAGCTTCACAAGTGTGTGTATATGTGTGTATATCGAAGAGAGTGAGAATATGTGTGTGTGTAAGTATTTTATTGTGCAAGAAGCACATGTATATAACATTGCCTGATGGCAACATCCGCTGCTGTCATGCTTGTAAACAACCTTCAGTTTGTTTCGCTCTCTCTCTCTCTCTCTCTTTCTCTCTCTCGGTATATAACATAACCTCACCTTTCAAACTATTATTAATGAATAGTCTCCATTTAAAAGGGTCATCTATGGGATCAGGGACGTTTGAGGCTTCTTTATACATATATGTATGGGTTTTATTGATAATACAATATTATTAATGTTCTTCTCATTGTTGTTGTTGTTGCAGTGTACATGATGATGATGTACTTACTATACACAGATAAAATGGTCAATTGATACTTCAACATGTGTGCATACAGCACCATATTACGTTTACATGTTGCGGTTAAATGGTGATACAACAAGAATTTGTTGTTGTTATTATTATTGTTTCTGTAAATAAAATCATATAATACAGGTTAAAGCATCTTTAAAAAGAGACCACAAGGAAATGTCCTTAGCTAAATGCTTTGGAACCATTCTATCAAGGATCGTATCACAATTTTCGAAAACCTTGTTATTATAAAAAAAACAATTTTTTTGTGGTTTTCCACTGAGAGGTGGGAATATGGGGTATTTAGATCATCATTTATCCCCTATTTTTTCAAAAGCTTATCAATTTTGTAATAAAATTTTCACTTTTATTTCCCTTTTTTTCGGTTTACCTATCATACTTTTGTAATCCAATATTGCTTGTTTCTAAATTCAAAAGAAAGGATTTCAATATACCATCCTTTCCTTCATTGTTGGTAATTAAAATGTATGCTATTCTCCCGAAATTTATAAACACAGATTATCTTTTTTTTCTAGTCCTTGAAAGGAGAACATTTTTGAAAATTTCTTAGACAAGAAAAGAAGGATCGTATGTGGCTTTTAAATCAATTTCAAATTATTTTGCAATCGTGTTCTCGTAATTCATGAATTTATAATGAAGTATTCAGCTTTAAAGTGTTTTATAGAACATAAATTCGAATTTGAAAATCCAAGACGCAATCCATAAATTTTAGCAGAGACACATTTGGCGTTAACAGAGCAAGATTTCGTCATAACATAACAAAATTTGCCCTTAACTGAGAGCACTGTTACCTAGCACTGTTAGTTAGCAGTATTCATCTGAACAAGCCTACTTATTTAGGAGCAAAGGAAGATTCCAAGGCCTCTTAATATAATCAGCAACATAGGCACATATAAAATGATATGATATTGAAGCAATTGCCTTTGGAAATATCAATTTTTGTGCTTGAAAATTCTCTAGAAGATCAGTGGCCATTTTGGAACATATAAGCAATAGTACACCAAACCGACTATATACAAATGGTAGTCCAGAGGGCACTCTTTTGATACGTGGTAGTGGGATAGCAGGAATAATTTTGAGAGTTGAGAAAATTTCCATCCTCCACTCCCTGCCACAGCTGCAACAAATGAGACATAGTTTAAGGGGCCTATTGGATGCCTCACGTATAAAAGTGCAGAGTATTTAAGCGTTTTGTATAGAATACTAGCAGAACCATGCGCGCGTTGCTGCGGCGCCAACTAAAATGAATTGGAAGGAAAGACATTACACAAATATCCAATTAAATTTGAATAATTTTATTGATTTTGTTTCCCATTGTCCAGATGATTCAGGCGAACGGGCCTGAGTAGTACGCATTCGATCAGTTTCTAATCTCACTTATCGTTGTTCAAATGATTCATGCGTACGGGTCTCTGCGGCATGTACTCAAAGATTTGCCAGTCTCAATGCTCATTGCTAGTCTGACTCTAAGGCGCTATAGTTTTCAGTGGCGCCATCTATCGGTAATTAATCGCACTAACTTAGAAACCCGTCGACTCATGCGCAACAACTTTGCTAAAGATCATAGCATGATTAAATGCACAGTTAACGATTTAATTCATTTTGAGTAATTTTCAGTGGCGCCACCTGCCGGAAATGTCCGATATCGACTCTATGAACTTACCCACCAAATTTTATTCGTTTACGATCAATATGTACCTAAATATTCAATTTTAATGATTTGCCACGCCCTCTCAACATTTAGGAATATGAAAAATAGATTTTGTCCGATTCTCAGACCTACCCGATATGCACACAAATGAAAATCGGTCTATCCATTTCGGAGGAGTTTAACCACTAACACCGTGACACGAGAATTTTATAGTATTAGATAATTTGGTTCTATGGTGGAGGTTCTGAGGAATGAGTGGGATGTTGAATCTATCTAACCGAACTTAAGGGTGGCATCCTATTTTGGAATCTAAGTGGTTGTATGTGTGAGCATTTGAAGTTGGCTGCCTATTATTTTTTTAAAGGCAGACATAGCCTTTCATGGTTCATTTTTAAAATTTTCGCTCGTGGTTCTGTGTTGATGCTAGTTTTACTTGGGAAGCTTTAAGAAATCTCTCTCCCTCTCCCACTCTCTCTCTCTCCCCCTCTATCTCTCTCTCGCTCTCTCTCTCTCTCAATGATTTAATTCGTTGTTTTTCAAAAATGCCTGACAAAATATCTGCTCTCCCTCCCTCTCTCCCTCTCTCTCTCTCTCTCTCTCTCTATCTCTCCCTCTCTGAATTAATTCGTTTATTTCTCAATACTGCCAGAAATAACTTCTGTTTCTGACTGTGAAGTTTCTAAACAAAGCATTTTGATTGGCATTTAAACACGTAAAACTTATAAAAAAAAACAAATAAAAAATAAAATAAAAAGATTAAAAAATCAGAAGAAAAAGAGAGAGAAAAAATTTAAACAAAAGCAATTCTCTCACGCACTTTATGTCATGTACAGTGAGAACTCATTCGTTTTCGTTTATATGAGTAAAGCAAAGAGATAAAAATACAATTTTATTGCATACTTTACGGATGCAGAAAAACTATAATTTTGTGTTCTGTTTTAGGGGGCAAGTGAGGAAGAAATTCCTTTTCAGAAATACTCAAATATCTGAAATTAAGATTTACAAACAAACGTATTGAATTGAGGTAGAGAATGCTCAACGGAGCAGAGAGATATGCTTTAAACTGTTGTTTTGAAGTACTTTTCACTAAAAAACGACATGATTTCTTTCGTTATCTCTTGCTTTAGTTTATTAAAGTATTGCTTTTATGGCCGCGTTTATTATGTTCCCGTGTGTTTCAGTGTGTATTTATATATGAGAGTTCATAACGGACGTATAACACATGGCGGTTACCTGTTTTTATACACGCAGCACTCCACACTCTAACACTTACTTACGCACACTTAGGTATGCAACATAAATTTATTAGCTTTTGCCATGGTTTTAAAGTAACTGTAGTTTTATTATTTACGACAGATAGTGCTTAGGACTGTGTGTGTGCCATTTTTCAAAAACTTTTTAACGCACACTAAAGAGTTGTGTGGAGAGAGCGTAGTAATAGGGTCGGAAATGGTTATACTGTAAAAATTTCTCATCATACATTTTATTCCGTTAGGTTTTTATGCTTATTTCCGTTATGTTAAAAATTCAAACAAATTAATCATATTGTTCGTTTTGCATAGCGAGTGAGAGAGGGGTAGAGAATTGAATAATAATCAGAGTCGTAGTAGCTATGCTTATAGGCTTTGGTCATAAAACGGGAAGGAAAGGAGTACAGTTTAAAAGGAGTACGTACCATTAAATCGTATTAAAATTAAATGAAATATTAAAACATATTCGACCTTTTAGTCCTATTAGTTATTATTAGTTATTATTCGGGAAGTTTCAAGCGTTCGTAAGCTACACATCCATATGTGTGAAGATAAATTCGAATATAAAAACCAAGGACGCAAACCCACATTTTTAGCAGCGCCATTTCTAGCCTCTAACAGGGTAAACTTTGCTATTAACAGAGCACTGTTAACTGTTTAAACTGTAGGTCCCACCACTCACGTATAAAATTAAGACACACAACATGATTGTTGTGAGGGGCTAGGCGGTGATCCTGACTGAAGGGTTGTAATGGCCAATTATGTATGTATGTACCGTGGTGGTCATATAATTAAAACATTTTTTGATCTGATTTTGTGAAGAGCTGATTAGAGGAACAAAATATAAATCCCCTGATCTCAATCCAATTGAGAACTTGTGGAGTGAAGTCGAAAAGAGGATGGAAGGCAAAAATCCCAAAAATGCTGATGAATTGTGGCAAAACATTGAAATCTGTTGGAGGCTATTCCTCAATCTTCCTGTAAGCATTTAGTTTAGAGTTTGCATACAGATATGCTAATGTTATTAAAAACAAAGGTTACCCCACGAAATATTTATCGCAAGTACAAAAAAACAAATATTGTAATTAAAATTAAAATAGTAAATGGTTTAATTATATGACCAATCCAATAAAACATTTTTTAATATTTTTTCTTTACAGAATTTAAAATTATATATTTAATAAGGGTGCTGGAAACTGTTTAAGTTTTAGATTTAAGACGTGGAAAAATAATTTTGTTATCTTTTTTAATTTCCAAAATAAAACGAATAATTTACCATGTTACGAATGTTTTAATTATATGACCACCACTGTATGTATTGACGTAAAATATAATTCTCATTATGATCATTATTATTCGTGAAGAAAAGTGTTGAAATGTAAAGGATGGTTGGTAGCGGAAATAGGCCGAAATTATTCCAACTATCCCACTACTGCGGTTTGTAAGAGGACCCTCTGGACTCGACATTTGGTGTCTACTTTAGGCATCTATCTACTAAACTATTTACTTCTTATAGGCGAGGATTAGAAATGGGGAAGATTGTTCTCAAATAAGAGGGGGTTTGAAACAGTCTTAACTTTTCCTAGATGATTACTGTGAGAAGAAATTTAATTCATCATCACGTATCAGATTATCAATAGTGGGCAGAGAGAGGAGAGTAACCTTCCTTTATAGGCAATATTAATACAGAGTAGGAATACAACATACATACATAATTGGCCATTACAACCCTGCAGTCAGGATTACGGTCTAGCTTCTCACACCACTCGAGTTGTGTGCCTTAATTTTATACTTGAGAGGCGGGACCTACAGTTTAACGTCTGTTCCGAACGACAGATTTTTTGAGAAGCTTTTTATGGCAGGTTTATTTACTCTCAGAGTTTTTGCCAGAAATCTGCAGAGAGGAAGTCGCCGCAGAAATATTTTTTTTTTCATATATCGTTTTGATGTCTTGCCTAGGGCTCGAACCCGGGCTTTTCATCTAATAAGCGAACACACTACCTACTAGACTACTGACACCGAATATCTGCAGAAAATTCATTAGGGCGGGATATTATAGAAGACATACATATATTGGCTGGTTGCAGTACCATATATTCAGAGATCTTTGGGTTTGGATGCCGATTCTAAATTTATATTAAATATGTGTATCGAAATTACCTCCTTTTGTAAAAACCTTCTAATTAAAAGGATGTAATGTGGATGTAATGTGTGTGAAGATAAATTCGAATACGAATTTGAAAATCCAAGACGCAATCCATAAATTTTAGCAGTGCCACATTTGGCGTTAACAGAGCAAAATTTCCTCTTAACAGAAGGAAATTTGCCCTTAACAGAGCACTGTTAGCTATTTAACAGTATTCATCTGAACAAGCCCGCTTGTTTAGGAGCTAATTTTGGGCAATACTCTAGGTCTATGAGTACCATACTATATGCAAAAGAGGGTCCAAGGCCTCTTAATATAGTCAGCAACATAATCACACACATAAAGTGATATGATATTGAGAAAATTGGCTTTGAAAATATCAATTTTTTGCTTGAAAATTCTCTAGAAAATCAGGCTCCATTTTGTAACATATAAGAAATATTACACCATAGAGACTATATACAAATGGTAGTCCAGAGGTTCCTCTTTCGAACCATGATAGTGGAATAGTTGGATTAATTTTGAGATTCGAGAAACTTCCTTCGCCCTATCCTTTACTTTTCAACACTTTTGTTCACAAATAATAATGATCATAATGAGAATTATATTTTATGTCAATAGTCTGCAATAATTCCAAAGTAGAAGATTAATCTACTATTGCCACTGTTAAACAGTTAACAGTGCTCTGTTAATAGCAAAGTTTACTCTGTTAGAGGCAAGAAGTGGCGCTGCTAAAAATATGGGTTTGCGTCTTTGATTTTTAAATTCGAATTTATCTTCAAAGTCGCCGTGGTCGAGTAGGTAGTGTGTTGGCTTATTAGACAATAGGCTCGAGTTCAAATCCAAGGTCAGACATCGAAACGAAAATATGAAAATATTTCTTCGGCGACTTCCTCTCAGCAGATTTCTGGCAAAAACTCTGAGAGTAAAAATTGCCATGAAAAGCTTCTCAAAAATCTGTCGTTCGGAGTCGACTTTAAACTGTAGGTCCCGCTACTCATGTATAAAATTAACGTACACAACACGAGTGGTGTGAGAAGCTAGGACGTTGTACAGTGGGTCAGTTCGACCTCCGGGTAGTGTACTTGTCGCAGTTGATAAGTACACGTTCTCTAACCTACTCTAACCTAACTTTCAAACACATAAAAATTCATTTCAACAACTGCTCCCTTGTATTGCCATTTATAGCTTTTAAGCTCTTAAAAGATGATCCTTGCTTTGTGTGGTGCCCTTAATGTTTGAGTTTTTATTTACCCTTCTTCTGTGTCTGTGTATAATGTTTTTTTACTTGCTTATCCAGTTGAGCTCTTCTTCTTTAACGAGTAATTATTCCATGTTATTTCGACTTCCAATGATGTTTTATTCCAGCCAAGTTCCTGCCAATGTTTTCTTTTTTTTAACTTGAATTTTGTTACGTTTCTTAAATTGTTTTATTTCATTTCACTTTTTTTTATTTCAACATTTTATTTCCTTCAGTGTTATGTGCCAGAGTGTTCTATTTTTCGCTATTTTATGACAACAACTCTTTCTTTCTTTCTTTCTCTCTATTTATTATTCCCTGGCAGATCTTAAATTAAAAGTTTCAGTTTTAATAATAGGTCACATTAATCATGTATACGAGACACGAGACGCACACACACACATACACATTGTATGCAGATACACAGGAACAGAGAAAAGGAGAATAAAGTTGTTAAACGTTAAACTCGACTACACAATGTCCCCTACACATGCTGTTGATGAGTAGATGTTAGCAGATATTGCCCTAGAAATTGTTTTTAAATCGATCAGAATATTCTTTAATATTCAGGGAAGGAACCCCCATTTAATCAGAATCGATCAGAATATTTTTCAACATTCAGGGAAGTATAGCCACTAAATTTTTTTTTTTCAAAACAGCTTAAAGTAAAGTGAGCACAGCAAAAAACCCCCGAAATAAATACGACAACAACAGAATAAATTTGCAGTCATTACATGGTTTTAACAATGTATGCTCCAATACACACATATATATACACCTTCATTCACGTACTCTCCTGCATAATAACAGACTTTGTGTAAAGGAACCTGAACTGTTTTCTCCGAAAATTGAAGAGGAGAACTAAAACGCACACACACACACAATAGCACAGTAATAGCTGCTCCAATACACTACAACTACATTGTTATTCCCTAATCATATACCAGCAGGTTTTTTTCGCCTTTGTTTCGTTTATTTTTTGTTTTTATTATTCTCTTACGAGTGCACAAGTGCATTAGTGATAGTAGTAGTAGTAGTTGTTGTAGTTCTTGTTTCTGCTGTCAGAGAAGTAGTTTTCGTTGTTATTGCTGCTGTTGCTGCTTTGTGTCTTTACTTTGTATTCACCGTTAAACCACAATGAATCAATGAGCAATACATGCCACAAAGCCCCACTCTTATTCACTCATTCGTTAGCAATTGCATGTGCAGCATGTAGTTAAAGTGTGTGTTCGTGCATTCGTGAGAATTTAGCAGAGATGGAAAAGTGTCTTTTCTGTCACTTAAGAGAGCAGTTTTGCAGTTATCGATACATAACGCGTATATTAAAGAAAGTTCGGCATTCCATGAATGAATGAAAATAAATGAATGTGAAGATAAATTCGAATTCGAAGATCCAAGACGCAATCCATAAATTTTAGCACCGCCACATTTGGCGTTAACAGAGCCAAAATTTCCCCTTAACAGAACAAAATTTGCCCTTAACAGAGCACTGTTAGCTATTTAACAGTATCCATCTGAACAAGCCCACTTGTTTAGGAGCTAATTTTTAGCAATACTCTAGGGTCTATGAGTACCATACTATATGCAAAGAAAGGTTCCAAGGCCTCTTAATATATTCAGCAGAATAGTCACATATAAAGTGATATGGTATCTTGCCCGATGTCGGTAAGGACTTCCTTCTAGCACTTCAGCACTTGTTAAGCCCCAGTTGCTTTAACGCTTCTCGGCTTCCAAGTATGGGTTCTTCCTTTTCATCAGAAATCTTTATATTGGACTTAAAACGATTCCTATTATGTCCAAATGTTCTTTGAGTTTATAATCTCTCACTGTGTAGCTGAGATGCCATGCCAATACAATCTCTATGAAGTCATTTGAATCTCTTCACAGTATATGTAGCCACATTAGCTCCATTTCTCTGTCTTAAAATCTACTGACGATTCTTGTGTTTGACTCAGCTCCTATTTCGATGACTCTGATCTTTACTACCAGATGGAACGGATTTAAATCCAACATGGCCAGGCAGGTCCCTGATATCGTATATTTGGATGATTTTTTCCTTGACTATTTTTCGTATTTTCTGTTAACCACTTGACATTGCTCTGTTAACTCTAACATTAGCTCTGTTAAAATTTTTGGTTTTTGTCTTTGCTAGTTACATTTTTATTTATCTTCACACACATGAATGTCAGGCTTTGTGTCGTAGCTTAAATGCAGATTGGAATGCTTTCACCGTCCAAACCACTGCTTTGACTGTTTTTTTTTTTGCCTCTACCAATTCTTATTCACGATAACGAATCGATTAGAAAAAACTCGGCTTAATAATAATGAAACATTGCCAAACTGTCTAGCTATCAAAACTAAAAGCTGCTTGCGTCTTGGGCACAGCGTTTTCATCTTGAAATTTTCGATTAATAAGTGATACAGAGCTCTTTGAGTTGCTTATGATGTCAGTTGGCTCATGGATTTTTTCAAACGCTTCAAAGGTTAGCACCTCTGTAGGCAGGGGTGTTGTCGAGCCGGAACGCTCCGGAACGTCGTTCCGGTACTTCATTTTTTAATAGGAACGCGTTCCGGAACTAAAGATGATTTCTGATAACGAGAATTGGCTGACGTTTTGAAAAAAAAAAATTAAAAAGAATTGCTGATTTTTTTTCTAATTTTTGACGTGTTTTTATAAGTATTTATATAAATAAGGGTTTGAGCCGAACCCGAACCGGCTTGTTTTTCCGAACCGTGAACCGAAATCCGGAACGCGTTCCGGTAAAAAAAAAAATTAGCACAACACCACTGTCTGTAGGTCAATTGTTCTTGTAGGCGTCTTGACAGCTCGTGTGATGTCGTTTAACCTCTGTCAACTGTCTCAGAGTATAATCGATATAACTAACGCTGATGACTCTTTCCACATTTACAAAATCCAATGAAATCCTTTAATGCCTTCAGGAAATAAGTACAAAAGAATGTGACGCCTTGAAACATATTTCTTTTTATGTTTACTTTTTTTGTGGTAACAAAAATTCCGTCGTCTTTATAAAACATCTGTGTTTTTACCTCATGTCTGGACATGTCTTCTAGAGTCAAAAATCTGAAATTCCCATACCTCCTCTATACAGATTCCAAGATTTATTTAATAAACCTCCATAATTAAGAAATTATCCGTACCAGTTGCTGTATTTTACAACGTCCTTAAAACTCAATACAGTGATGTGAGTGAAGATAAATTCGAATTTAAAACCCAAAGACGCAAACCCACACTTTTAGCAGCGCCACTTCTTGCCTCTAACAGCTTAAACTTGGCTTTTAACAGAGCACTGTTAACAAAAGTGTTAAAATGGTTGCAGGACGGACATTATATAACTCTCAAAATTAATCCAGCTATCCCACTAGTCGCCGTAGTCTAGTAGGTAGTGTGTTGGCTGATTAGACGCGAAGCCAGGGTTCAAATCCCCGGTCAGGCATCAAAACGAAATATGAACAAATATTTCTTTGGCGACTACCTCTCAGCAGATTTCTGGCAAAAATTCTGAGAGTAAAAATAAAAACTTACCATAAAAAGTTTCTCAAAAATCTGTCGTTCGGAGTCGACTTTAAACTGTAGCTCCCGCCACTCTTGTACAAAACATGAGTGGTGTTGGTGTTTATATTTGACTATATCGATGATTATATTAAGAGGGCTTGGAACCTTCCTTTGCATATAGTATGGTACTCATATAGACCTAGAGTATTTCCCTTAATTAGCTCCTAAGCAAGTGGGCTTGTTCAGATGCATACTGTTAAGTAGCTAACAGTGCTCTGTTAAGAGGAAATTTTTCTCTGTTAACGGCAAATATGGCGCTGCTAAAATTTATGGATTGTGTCTTGGATTTTCAAATTCGAATTTATCTTGACACACATAATACAGTGTTATTAATTCATAAGTTCCATCCCTGTTGTTTACATTGTCAGTTGAGTAGTAGTATTGCTGCTGTGTGTGGCTGTGTGTAAGTGACAACAATCTACAACTAGCAAATGCACTTTTATATTCTATTAATCTTTTATTCTTCTCAGAAATCTCTCTCTCTCTTTTTCTCTCTCTCTATTATCGCTTTCTTAACTTTGTTGTGTGTGAATGTTTTCAAGGAAACAATTTGTTTTGTAAAGAGTACTTCTTTTTATTCTTATTTTTGTTTACATTTCTGTCTCTTGTTGAAGAGATAGAGAGAGAGACAGAGACAGAGAGAGCATGAAATAAGAAATTCAAGTTAAATAGAATTTAGTACACACGCACACACAAACACATTGTGCATGCAACTACCGTGTTTGTGTCTTTGAGAGTACATACACAATACAGTGTCAATTTAGTTATTTAGTCTCTAAGGAGCACAGTGTAGTTAAATTAACAGAAAACATGTATTTGTGTCGCCGTGAGAAAGAGAGAGAGAAAGAGAAAGTGTTTCTAAATAATAAAATAAGCTTTGTGTGTGTATGATCTTCTTAATATTTATAAAGATTTTAAATGATTTATTGATTTATTGATTTAATATTTAAATAAATTTTCTTTATTTTGTTGATGCGCTTAAAATTGAAATATTTTAATCCTCTTTGTTTTTAAATTTATTTTTCTATGAAATTTTTTCGAATATTTAATATCTTAACCCTTTAGCGGTCTGGAAGTATTTCAAGTTTACTTTCCATTACATCGTGGTATTTTTTTTTATTACAAATAGAAACTATAGTCGCCGTAGTCTAGTAGTTAGTGTATTGGCTTATTAGATGTGAGGCCTCGGTTCAAGACCCAGCTCAGACATTTCCAACATAACGAAATATGAAGAATATATTTCTTCGGCAACTGCCTCTCAGCAGATTTCTGGCAAAAACCTTTGATAGTAAATCAAAAATTGTCAAAAAAATCTGTCGTTCGGTGTCGTCTTTAAACTGTAGATTTTGCTCAACTCATGTATAAAATTAATACACACACACAATATAAGTGGTGTGAGAAGCTAGGTTGTAATCTTGACTAAATGATTGTAATAAACAATTATGTATGTACATATGTAAAGAGGAAAAATATTCTTTATGTAGAGAGCAAACATTATTTTCTACAGAAAAATCTGCATCCTGTACAACAACTTCGTTAACGTGATTTTAGACCACTAAGCTGCGATGAGTTTTGTCTGCTACAGTAAGTTTCCGAAAATAAGCGGCTCTAGAGCCGAGTGACATAAAAACTGTTTCATCGTTTCTTAGTCTTAGTCTGAAATCGCCGTGGTCTAGTAGGTAGTGTGTTGGCTTAGTAGACATAAAGCCCGGGTTCGAGCCCAAAGCCAGACATCAAACCGAAATATGAAAAAAAAAATATTTGTTCTTCTCTCAACAGATTTCTGGCAAAAATTCTGAGAGTAAAAATTGCCATGAAAAGCTTCTCAAAAAATCTGTCGTTCGGAGTCGACGTTAAACTGTAGGTCCCGCCACTCATGTATATTAACGCACACAACATGAGTGGTGTTGAGCTAGGCCGAAATCCTGACTGAAGGGTTGTAATGGCAAATTATGTATATATGTACAACAACTTCCTTAACGTGATTTTAGACTACTTCGCTGAGATGAGTTTTATCGGGTAAGTTACCGAAAATAAGCGGCTCTAGAGCCGTTTCATCGTTTCGTAGCCTTCAAACATTATTATCTCTATTTTGTCTATACAGTTCAAGTGTACATGTTAGACGGATTGTCCCGTATCGATGCTCTTTAGTATATTCGAGTCACCCTTATTCAGTCCTCATACAGTCATGGTTTTCCTCCCAGCTGAATCTTCCTACTGTGTCACTGTTCTGTAGTCTTTTGTGGCGTTTCCGCACACTTAGGTAGGTAGGTTGGAGTGGTAGTCTTAATACCAAAGCTCACTTGAGCACTCATAGAGGCCCGTTGTAACACCACCGGTAAGTGCAGTCCCCTTACTGACCAAATTCCACCGAATTCATAGAAGAAATTGGTCAACGCAGAAGCTGCACACTAAAAGCACGACTCCTCTAAGCTGGAAACCAGCCTGAAAGCTTAATAAACGATGCAATGTTCTTGATATCATTGGATGATAACTCCGTTAAGCTGACGTTAACCGAAATCAGCGCCTTGCGAGTGATAACAGTTTCCTCGTTTTCAGCAGACCCACAACTTTGGCAGTAGTCGATCGATAGGAGCGGCATTCTTTCCGCGTGTCGTCTTAGACAACTTTTCATTGCTATACTAAAAGACAAGTTTATTTGACATATTCCTCTCGCTATTTTAGGCACATCTTTCGCTGCCTCCTTTCTGATAACTTCTTGATGACTAGGTACCCTATTTATTGACTACCTAGTCATGCCTTAAGTAATTATTGTCATTGATAGCGTATACCGGATTGCTATTACGCTACTGTTGTGTTGACTCTGACTCTGACTCAGATCATCATCATGCCGAAATCATGTATACCCTTATCTTACGTACCGTCGCTTGAGGTAGAAGAATGGTAGCCGGAGACGGAGGCAGTGTATAGTCCCGTCTTATCTGCATCCTTCGAGCAACAAGTTTCTAAAGGTATCTGAGGTGGCACGTATCCGTTTAACGAAGAAAGTCGATCTGGTATCCAAATGATACAGTTGACCTTTTTTTTTTTTTTTGCAATGTTAGGTATCTTGTGAGATAATTACGAGTTCTTGTTGTATTAAACCTGGGCGATAATATTCAGTTTATATTCGCCGCATGAGTCCAATTAGCAAGCGAACGAAACAACGACGATTTATATGAAAGTAATTCAAGATTCTTATGTAGAAGTTTCTGCATAGTCGAAGGACAAAGGTCAACAAGTTAAAACGGTGGCGGATTGACATTTTGACGTCTTTTTCAAGACGTAATGTCCTCTATGGTACTCATATTTGTTTGTCTTTTTGATGGTTTTAAATCCAAAGAAAAGTAAAATAAGTGCGAAAAAGCTTAATTACTGCACAAATTGTGTTTACTCACTAGGCTGATTATAATGACCATAAAATAGGCGAATAGGCTCCATGAACTTTACAAACAGATTTGTTTGTTTTGAAAGAAAATTTCTATAATATGAAGTCGTTGTTCTGGCGTTAAAGGTTTCATTATAACTTGACAAACATTACCGAACGGAAATGTCAACATAATTTGACATTCTCAACCGTCAAATCATAGTATTAATAACAAAATGGCTACATGCTGTAATTATATACTGTGAGTAAAATTATTATGCTTCTTATGGAGATGGGTCCCCGTTAAGGGTTAAATTTTGTTTGCTCTTTCCTTCTCTCTCTCTCTTTCTCTCTTTGTGTTATTCACGTTTTATGGTTTGGTTAACAATTCTATTCTTCTTCTATTTTCTTTTTATTTGCCATCAATTTTGAAATTGGATGCACAAACGAATAACAACAACAATAATTGTACCAATTTCAATAAACTATTAAATCCTGTCTTCTATCTCTCTCTCTCTTGTTTACACTCTTATTTGTTTTGAGTGCGCTTCTTGTAAAAAACTATCAAAATTCATATACGTTTGTTATCTCTTCAGGCAAATACTTTCATTTTCACTATCTCTCTCTCTCTCTCTCTCTCTTTCTCTCTCTCTCTTGAAATGAAAATTGTTTGCATTAAAACGTACGAAAACGTTTTTTGCATTAAAGCGCACGAAAACGTTTTTTAAACTGCAATTTCGAAAAGACCAGAAAAAAACTGATTTTAAATCATTGACCTGTGAATACAAAAACAAATAAAAATTTTACACAAGAATTGTAAATTAAACAGAAATTTTTAAAAGCAAATTAAATGGAAAATCAATAAAAAAACAAATAAAAGAGAGATGCAATCAATCAATAACGATTAAAACTTCAAATGGAAGAAAATGACTTTTTAATGGTACTCCACAGAAAGTGTTTGAAGAAAAAAAATAAAATTCAAGTCATTTGAATATATACGGAGGGCCATTTAAAAGTTTACATTTTAAAATGCAATAACAACACAAAAACGGTTCGAAATTTTGCTAAAATTTGTTTAGTTTGTTGTGAAGTACAATTGTTCCGTTTGGAAATGAAATATTATTTCATGTGTGTGAAGATAAAATCGAATTTAAAAACCAAAGACGCAAACCCACACTTTTAGCAGCGACACTTCTTGCTCTAACAGCGTAAACTTTGCGCTTAACAGAGCACTGTTAATTGTTTAACAGTGGCAATAGCAGGTTAGTCTTCTACTTTGCAATTATTGCAGACTATTGACATAAAATATAATTCTTATTGTGATCATTATTATTTGTGAACAGAAGTGTTGAAAAGTAAAGGTGGGGGTTGGTGGCGATGTAGGAGAATCACAAATCGATTTTTTCACAATTCAATTCCTCGAATCTCAAGATTATTCCAGCTTACCTAATACCACGGTTCGAAATAGGACTCTCTGGACTATCCATTTGCTCTTCTATATAATATTCTAGAAAAAAAAATTTATATTTTTAAAGCCAATTTTCTCAATACCATATCACTTTATATGTGATTATGTCTGATTATATTAAGAGGCCTTAGAACCTTCCTTAGCATATAGTATAGCACTCATAGACCTAGAGTATTTCCCATAATTAGCTCCTAAACAAGTGGGCTTGTTCAGATGGATACTGTTAAATAGCTAACAGTGCTCTGCTAAGGGCAAATTTTGCTCTGTTAAGAGGAAATTTTGCTCTGTTAACGCCAAGTGTGGCGCTGCTAAAATTTATAGATTGCGTCTTGGATTTTTAAATTCACATTATCATTTCATTCATATGGCTGCCTCGGTTGGCCTCACAGTACCTCATTCGATCGAACGAATTTTTTCGTAAACTTTTTCGAGTGTTTGGGGGGTCATATCTTGCGGCAATGACATCACAAATGTTGGCCTTCAAATGCTCAATTGTCTCTGGCTTGTCGGCATAACACTTTTCTTTAACGACGCCCCACAGAAAATGGTTCAACGGTGTCAAAGTGCAACTTCTTGGCGGCCAATTGACATCACCATTTCGTCTAATTAAACGTCCATCAAACATTTGAAGCAATATATCGCTGGTGGCATGAGATGTATGGCAAGTTGCATCATCCTGTTGAAACCAAACATCGTTCACACCGATACCATGAACAGCGGGTACAAAAAAGTCGGCTTTCATGGTGCGATAGGTGTCTCCATTGACCGTAATGGTTGCGCCTTCCTCTTTTTTAAAGGAATATGAGCCAATGATGCTTTCGCTCCAGAAGTCGTACCAAACAGTTATTCGTAATATGAGTGCATTGTCTTCTGTAAAACAATGTGTGGGTTTTCTGAGCCCCAAATACGGCAATTTTGCTTATTAACGTAGCCACCAAAATGAAGGTGACGCACAATGCCATTGTTTACAACTTGATGTAAACAACAACAATTGCTTTTCTTTGTTATTCCTTTGTTTATACCCTTTACATAAACAATAACAATTACTAGACAATTGTTGGACAGATCTTTGTAACGGAGATCTTCTAACCACGATTACTCTTTTCAAACACACTGCCTCTTCACACAAGACTGACTGAACTTGTAGTAACCCACTCGCCTTCTTTGCCTTGCCTTTTACAAGGCAGAGAAAACAGTCAGATGAATGTTTTTAAGGCGAATGTTCATGACTTCGCCTTCTCGAAATTCCCATAAATGTAAACATCGTTGTTTACATATGTTCTTGTAGTATTGTTTGTGTATTTTTGTTTACTTGTTTAGCATATTTTTTTATCCTGGTATTTGTTGTTATATTAAGTAGTACGATTATTTGTAAACAGGTTTGTTTACTGCATTGTTTTGTTTTTGTAACTTTTGTTTATAATTTTAACGTTAAGCGATGTAAAAGCAAAACACCAGTATCTAGATTTTTCATTTTCGTAACAATATACTGAATTTTGTGACAGAATAGAATGCCGTAAGTATTGTCAGATTCAAAATAACCGATTTTTCAAATTTAAACCGATAGTTGGCCCCAACCTACTATTAGGTGTGATAAAAAGCTCATGTTGCAATCATGATACAATTTTTGATTTAAAATTTGAATCAATTTTTTAAAGTCTTTTTTCTCACAAATTGTTTCTCTTTTTTATTTTTAGGCCAAACGTATACAGAGCAATGAATTGGCCGCCATCAAAGTGATTAAATTAGAGCCCACAGATGACATACAAATCATACAGCAAGAGATTATTATGATGCGTGACTGTCGTCATCCAAATATAATTGCCTATTATGGCTCCTATTTGCGACGTGACAAATTATGGATTTGCATGGAGTATTGTGGTGGCGGTAGTCTACAGGATATTTATCAGGTAACCGGACCGCTAAGCGAACAACAAATTGCCTATATGTGCCGTGAAACATTAAAAGGACTCGAGTACCTGCATTCTATGGGTAAAATGCATCGTGATATTAAAGGCGCCAATATATTGCTAACAGAGTATGGTGATGTAAAATTGGCTGATTTTGGTGTATCGGCACAAATAACCGCCACCATTAATAAGAGGAAAAGTTTTATTGGTAAGTCCAGTCATATTGTTATTATTATTGTAGCTGTTGTTGCTGTAGTTTGTAATTGTTATTTTCAATTTTTAATCACATTGTGCTACATACGTATACACTGTACATACCATGAGCTATTGTTGCATGTTATAATTGAAAGTGAATTTCTGTGGGGAAAGAATTCCAATTTAATTATAAAATGTTGAACGTTTTAGTGCATCCTTCAGTCGTTTTTTCTTTCTTTCTTTTAAACTGGTTTTCGCTTGTAAACAGCCTGTAATGAACACGTTAAGGATAATTTAATGGCCAGTTATAGTTAAGCGACTACATACCACACATACATAGGCCTTTAGTTTGAGAAAATGTTACGGCATAGCATGCCATGAGTAATTCTGTTTGTGCATAAATTATTGTTCTTTTGTTTGTGCTCCGTTTTTAACGAGGAATATGAGAAGGTAAATATGGTCATATTGATGGCATGACTATTATTGTTAACAGAAAGTAGCTTACAGACCTAAATCTTGCAAAGAAAGTCTAGTCTTTACTTACTTAATTGGCCATAACAACCTTACAGCTCACTGTTGGATCGGATGTGGAAATCATCGCCAACTCTTACTGGACCGAAGATCTTTCGTAGTACTTTTCTCTCGAATACTCTCAAGGCTGCTGTATAAGTGCTTAATAGGATCCATGCCTCTGCGCCATAAAGAAACACGTGGAGGATGAGCGTCTTGTAGAGTACTAGTTTTGTTGTACGAGAGAGGTATACGGCTACTCAATTGCCTATTGAGACCATAGTAGCACCTGTTGGCAAGAGTGATCCTACGTTTAATCTCCATACTGACATCATTTCTGGAGGTAACGGCGGAGCCAAGATAAATAAATTCCTTGACTGTATCAAAAGTATAGTTATCGGCCGTAATCTGCAAATCAATACACCGCACGTCTCTACGTGTCGATAACATATACTTTGTTTTGCCCTCATTTACTGCCAAACCCAGTCTAGTCTTTATCTGCAAAATTTACCAATACTACCTCTACAGTATATAGTAGGCGTCAAAAGAAACTGTACACTAAGAATTCTAACAATCACCAAAGTCAACATATACCACGTAAGGAATGTGCCCGAAAAAATTTGACAATATTTGCAATTATTTTTGTACTTTTTTTTGGTTTCAATTTTTAAATAAAAATAACAGTAATTTATTAATATACAGTAGCGAGCATAAAAAATGCAACGCTAAGCCGATTGATCTTTATGTGCGCCTCTTTCAAAAAAAAAGTACGGAAATTAAAAACTTTTTTTTATTTTTATGCTCCACAAACTTAGTTAACAAATGCAGGTTACAATATCAAAATTTTTCTATCCACTTATTTTTATTTTAACATTTAAGGAAAAAAGTGCCAAATTTCAGCGAGCAAAAAAAATGCAACGCTATGTTATTCATAACTTTATTTAAATTAAATGTAAATTCTTACAAAATGTTGGTTAAAAATATACTTAAAACTAATAATTGGTTGCGTAGCCTTTATTTTCTATTACCGCTTGCAGTCTGGAGGGCATAGAATCCACTAGGGGCACGATGGTGTGTATGGGTATTTTTTCCCATTCTGACTTTAAAATTTTTTCTAATTCCGCCAAATTTGAAGGATTTTTCTTCTTAGCTTCCCGATCTAAAGTCTCCCATAGGTTTTCTAAGGGGAGATTGTGACGGCTAATCCAAAATTTGCACATCATGGTCGCTTAGGTAGTTACGAACCAAGCGACGAGGGTGCTTCAGGTCATTGTCTTGTTGGAATATGCTGTTTGGGGGCATTTTTTCCAGAAGATGTGGGAGCATATTTCCTTCTTGGATCTCCCAGTAATTAGTGGCATTCAAAATACCATAGATTTTCACCAACGGATCAACTCCGTCATGAGAAAACGAACCTACCAATAAATTCCTTAAAATAAAGAATTTCGGTGAAAAGCAAAGGTAACTTACCCCACACCATTAGCCATGTTTTACTGTTGGTAGCTGATATCTGGGAGAATATCTCTGCTCAGATGGTCTTCTAATATATTTTATCCCATCAGATCCAGAAAGATTAAATTTACTTTCACTACTAATGGTGTGGGGTAAGTTACCTTTGCTTTTCACCGAAATTCTTTATTTTAAGGAATTTATTGGTAGGTTCGTTTTCTCGTAACGGAGTTAGTCCGCTGGTGAAAATCGATGGTATTTTGAATGCCACTAATTACTGGGAGATCCAAGAAGGAAATATGCTCCCACATCTTCTGGAAAAAATGCCCCCAAACAGCATATTCCAACAAGACAATGACCTGAAGCACCCTCGTCGCTTGGTTCGTAACTACCTAAGCGACCATGATGTGCAAATTTTGGATTAGCCGTCACAATCTCCCCTTAGAAAACCTATGGGAGACTTTAGATCGGGAAGCTAAGAAGAAAAATCCTTCAAATTTGGCGGAATTAGAAAAAATTTTAAAGTCAGAATGGGAAAAAATACCCCTACACACCATCGTGCCCCTAGTGGATTCTATGCCCTCCAGACTGCAAGCGGTAATAGAAAATAAAGGCTACGCAACCAATTATTAGTTTTAAGTATATTTTTAACCAACATTTTGTAAGAATTTACATTTAATTTAAATAAAGTTATGAATAACATAGCGTTGCATTTTTTTTGCTCGCTGAAATTTGGCACTTTTTTCCTTAAATGTTAAAATAAAAATAAGTGGATAGAAAAATTTTGATATTGTAACCTGCATTTGTTAACTAAGTTTGTGGAGCATAAAAATAAAAAAAAAGTTTTTAATTTCCGTACTTTTTTTTTGAAAGAGGCGCACATAAAGATCAATCGGCTTAGCGTTGCATTTTTTATGCTCGCTACTGTATATATACATTTTTTTAATATACATTTTCTTTTGACACTCACTGTACTCAAACCTAAGACACCTTTTAATAAAATGTGACACAATAGAGGCCCTCTGAATGGATTCCTGTGGTTCCTTTACCGAAAGAACGTACGACTCATTCCTGCTGTTGAATTCATAACACGGTTGCCTATTTAGAAAGCAGTTTCCGACTAATCGGATTAGACTTTCGCAATGAATTGAGGATGTCAAACCATTCCATTGTGCTAGAGGCTTGGATTATTTCAGTTAATTATTGGTAGTCATTGTTTTTCTTTCCGGAGTGGAGGGCTTTAATAGCACCTTCTTCTATGTAGAATGAGATCTGTTAGGAAATAATGTCGTCCAAGAAAATTCTTTAACACTAGCACAAGAAAGTGAAAGAATTTTTCTAAATCAAAATTTTTTTTCAAGACGCATTCATTCAAGTCACATATCTGGCTATAAAGGGGATCAATGTAACCGAAAATGAAAAAAAATATTTCCAATTGCCAACAGAGCAAATCATTATTTAGAGCTGCTTTGTCAAAGATGGCAGAAAATTGCTTTTTCATAGCAAAAGCAAGGCAATGACACATAAATTGAAAGAGAGCATCATCCTACTCATACTCAATTCACAGTCTCTGCAATAGTCATCTCTGTGTGAATAATAGTCGCCGTAGTCTAGAGGGTACTGTGTTCGCTTATTAGACGTAAAGCCCGGGTTCGAGTCCCAGGCCAGACATCAAAATCAAAATATGTATGAAAAAAAATATTTCTTCGGCGACTTCCTCTCAGCAGATTTCTGGCAAATTCTCTGAGAAAATAAAAAATTTCTCAAAAAAAAACTGTCGTTCGGAGTCGACGTTAAACTGTAGGTCCCACTCAAGTATAAAATTAAGCCACGCAACATACATTTACATACATATGTATGTATGTATGTGAGTGCCCACTTTGTATGCCTTCCAACAGAGCTGTTGACTATGAGAACCTCAATAGTGCAATGGATAGTCATAGGATTTAAAAAGAAGAGGAATAAATTCATCACAACCTAGCAATATTGCATGTACAATCTCGCTGCCTCCCTACACAATGACTAAAGAATACCTGATCTAACTGAGACAATCCGAATACCCATACCCTGTAAAATGTTGAAGATTGTGACGTCTGTAACAGGCCACACCAGTCCATTAGCAATGTAATTTCTGACGATATATTCTGAAACCCTTATAAGCTCTGGGTATTCCACAATTTCACTGGGAAATGCCTAACATTCCAAGGCTTGTGCTAATGTAAAGGTAGCGTTCATGAGGGGCTTAATCGCATTCTGACTGTCCTATTAAATCAAGAGATTTTCAGGGAAAATCCAATAACTCAACAAGCATTGCACCACTTGTTTATTGGTTGTTTAATATCCGAGCTAAAGTGAGCTACAGCGTACTTCGTTTAGGAGTTTGGAGTCATCGGTATAAGATTTACAAACATAAATCTTAGGAATGTCCAGATCTTAAAACCAGAGGTCCATACCATACATCCCAGTCAAATATCACAACCCTGTCCGTTTATATCTGCAGGTCGCCATACTGCAGCATGTCCATTGTCCCCGTTAAGCTAGGATTTAATTGCGTGTAGCTTTGCTATCAACAGCTTCTTCCTCTGTTGCAATTTGTAGATCAAATAGAAGCGAATTGAGTAGAGCAATTACCTAAAATCGCCTTAGTCCAGTAGGTAGTGTGTTGGCTTATTAGAAATGGGGCCAGGGTTCAAATCCCAGTTCAAACATTAGTCTTCTGACAATAACTCTGAGAGTAAATAAAAAATTGCCATGAAATATTTCTAAAAAAAGCTGTCCTTCTGAGTCGACATTAAACTGTAGTTCCCGCTTCGTGTAGATAACACTAACACACACACAACCCAAGTGGTGTGAGAAGCTAGGTTGTAATCCTGACTAAAGCGCTGTAGTGACCAATTATGTATGTATGTATGTTATGTATACGGCAGTTTAGTATCAAAACCAGAGTGAACACAATTGGTTCCGCAATTTGAAGCCACACATATAAATCCCGCAAGTGTTCAACAGGAAAGATCCAGATCTTAAGACCATTTCTAGATCACTTTATTTTCTTAAATCTTCTTAAAACTAACTGTACACTAAATTCTTAATTCTAGCACACTATGTGTGCGGTGGGAATATGCTGAGACAGCATAATACACACTGTTCCAACATTTATGCAGAGTGGACAATATCAGCAAGAATGTGTTGATATTAAGTTACATACAAAGGGTATGATAACTTCGACCAGTCAAAGACACTACAAAAGGTCCTCAATCAGTTAGTTAAAGTCCAATATTAGTTTAGCATCACTGTCAATTTTAAAAATGATACAGTTTTTAAATAAAAATAACGGTAATTTATAAGTATTATTTTTTTTTTTTCAATGTACAGTTTCTTTTGACACTCACTGTATAATGGCAAATCCGGGGTTTGATCCCCAGATAAAAAAAGTACCAAAAAAGATTTTTTTTTTGGATTGTAGGGAAGGTATCTGTGACTGTATATATTTTCACGGGTTATTACGCCTTGGATAGGAATGGCTTATTAGACGAAAGGCCCGAGTTCGAATCCCAGGTCAGACATCAAAATGAAATATGAAAAAATATTTCTTCGATTTCCTCTCAGCAGATTTCTGGCAAAAACTCTGAGAGTAAAAATTGCCATGAAAAAGCTTCTCAAAAAATCTGTCGTTCGGAGTCGACTTTAAACTGTAGGTCCCGCCTCTCATGTATAAAATTAGCGCACACAACATGAGTGGTGTTGAGAAACTAGGCCGTAATCCTGACTGAAGGGTTGTAATGGCCAATTATGTATGTATGTATAGGAATGCTGAGGACTTTCGTCCTCTATATTCATTATACTTTCAGGCTGGTTTTCAGTTTGATTCTAAAAGAGGTCACGATTTATTGAAAATAAATTTTTTTTTTATTTCTAAAAGGCATCCGCGTTTACCCTGCGCCAAATGGTTGTTGTCTTTGATTTAGAGCAACGTATGTGAAGTGCCTTTTAATTTTGATGTCCTTTTTCCTTTTTTTTTTTTGAAATTTATTTTAGTTTTTCCCTGTGAACTCCACTCTTTTATGCTGCTGCCGGGTGTAATTAAAATGTTCGCTTTTCGTTTCATTATTTGTTGTGTAACCACTTGGGCGTATGAGCACTTATTATTTTAATTTCAATTTAAAATGAATCGCTCATGCGTCAAGGTGTCCACAAATATTGGTTAAACACACATCCACACACACTTACTCTCCGCAATATAATTCACAATGTGTGTGTGGGCACTTTTATGTTTTATTCGTATTATTGTTATTCGATGAACAAATAAATATTACAAACAAGGATTAAATGTTAAATTCTAGATGACAGAGAGTGAGAGAGAGAGAGATAGAGAGGGAGGGAGTGAGAGAGTGTGTGACACTCATTATTATTGAAAAAGTCTCGTAATTTAATACATTTTATATTATTTTTCATTCCTCTTCATGGTATATTGGATTTATTGTTGTATTTGTCCACACTCTATGCATATTTTATATTGTGTTGGTATGTTTAACGTGTGCTGTGTGTGATAATATTTGTATTTAAAATATAAATTGAAATTAAATCCACGCACACATACACACACATATACTCTCGCTTACATAATAAAACAAAGTATTTAAGCCTGTTAGTTTATAGCTTTGTTTGTTAATCAGAAATTTTCATGTTGTTTTTTTGTTTTTATTCAAAAAAGTTTCTCTTTTAGTGGACCTGTACCTCTGTAAAAGTTTAAATACGAGGGAGGGTCAATAAGTCAATTTTCGAACTTTGAATTGAAAGGCCATTACATCCTCCTAGGTATGGCTAATCATCCTTAAATATCTACCACTAGCTAGCTAGGAGGCGAAACAAGTGTGTGAAGATAAATTTTAATTTAAAAACCAAAGACACAAACCCATACTTTTAGCAGCGTCACTTCTTGTCTCTAACAGGGTAAACCTTGCTATTAACAGAGTACTGTTAACTGTTTAACAGTGACAATAGTAGATTAGTCCCCGTAGTCTAGTATGTAGTGTGTTCGCTTGTTCGAGCCCCAGACCAGACATCAAAATGAAAATATGAAAATATTTCTTTGGCGACTTCCTCTCAGCAGATTTCTGGCAAAAACTCTGAGAGTAAATAAACCTGCCTGGTGGAGGTTGGAATTATTCCAGCTATCCCACTCCCACGGTTCGAAATAAGACCCTCTGGACTACCATTTGCATATAGTCTGTATGGTGTACTATTTCTTGTTCCAAAATGTCCTCTTCTAAAGAATTTTCAAGCAAAAAATTTATATTTTCAAAGCCAATTTTCTCAATAACATATCACTTTATATGTGACTATGTTGCTGATTATATTAAGAGGCCTTGGAACCTTCCTTTGCATATAGTATGGTACTCATAGACCTCTTATATATCCCAAAATTAGCTCCTAAACAATAGGGCTTGTTCAGATGGATACTGTTAAATACCTAACAGCTCTCTGTTAAGAGCAAATTTTGTTCTGTTAACAGGAAATTTTGTTCTGTTAACGCCAAATGTGGCGCTGCTAAAATTTAAGGATTGCGTCTTGGATTTTTAAATTTGAATTTAAGTCCTATAAAACACTTTAAACCTGAATACTTCATTATAAATTAATGAATTAAGAGAAAACAACTGTAAATTAATTTGAAATTGATTTAAAAGCCACCTACATACGATCCTTCTGGCGCTGCTTAAATGTATGGATTGCGTCTTGGATTTTCAAATTCGAATTTATCTTCACACACATGGGTGAAACAAGTGGTTGCAAATGCGGTAATAGGATTGAGCATTACAAATGCAAATAGAGAGAGAGAGAGAGAGAGAGAGAGTACAGAAGCTATGGTCGCATGCTGGTGCGGATAAAGTCTAATGACCACACGATAACTGATCACGCTTTCCATTTTGTTTTTACAACGAAAATATCGACTAGAACCTCTTTATGATAATCGTTTACATATTCCCACAGAACGTCAATCAAGTATTCACTGAGCGACACAGATTGCACAGCAAAGTCTGGCTATAGAATCCTAAATTTAATCTAAAATTGTCCTTTGAAGAAACAAGTGGCTGCGAATGCGGTACTGTGATTGAGCGCCATAGAAGTATACTAGCTATGGTCTTGTCATAGTGCAACAGTCAAATATATGTATATTGGCTTCGCTTAAGTTCTTAAGGAAGTAGGTTTAGTTGCCGGGGTGGCCTAAGAGAGAGACGTTGCGTTTCCAGAAGGGACCCATCACATACATGCGTACAAACATAATTGGTCATTACAAGCACTTCAGTCAGGATTACAACCTAGTTTCTTACACCACTTATGTTGCATGTGTTAGTTTTATACATGAGGGACCTACAATGTGGACTACGAACGACAGACATTTGAGAAATATTTTCATGGCAATTTTTATTTACTCTCGAAAGTTTTTGTCCAGAAATCTGCTGAGAGGCAGAAATATGTATGTTTTCATATTTCGTTTTTGTTGGAAATGTCTAACTTGCGGTTTGAACCGTGGCCTACTAGACTATGGCGATATGATAGGAGGAGAGGGTCCATCACGTAAAGTAGAAAGTAAACGACTTAGTCTTGGCATTCCTGTTGATTTTTCAATACAAATGTAGGTGAGAATAGTCAGGGCAAGGGTGTTCAAGGCGTCCATTTCTATTTATGAGTGTAAGGAACCCCTTAGACCGTATTGTGACTAAATGAAGGGGTCATCTCGCTCTTATGCATAAATTGAGTTTTAGTATGGCTATTAATAACGATGTTTAGGATTGTAAAATAAAATTATTTTTTTCTCAAAAAACCCCGGGTTTAATTTTCCACGCTTCACCGACTTATTGATCCACCCTCGTATATGTGTGCATGCATTTACACTTTATTTGTACAAATATTTTTGCTATTGTACCATAATAAGTTTTGTTGGCATTGTTGTAAAACAAAATTTTCTAAATTTCATATGCTGTGGCTTTAAATTTTTTTTGTTGTTTTTACGAGTTCAGGGATTAAGCTCATCATTATGGCCTGGCCTGGCCTGGCCTGGCCATCACACATAATTGTATTACTATTTCTATTGTTATTTTTTGCTCTTTTACCATAATTCCTACAAAACCACCGCCAACTATTTTTCCAAAAAACAGAAGAAAAAAAGAGAAAGAAAAATGTATTTTTAATTAAACATAAATACGAGAGTATTTAGTTTAGTTTTTCCATTTTCCATTTTCTATTTTGAATTTGAGTTCACTTACCATGATGTTGGCTTAAGGGAAACTTTGGTTTTACTACACAGGATAGTAAGCATGGATCTAAATATTGTAAAACTCTCTTAACAGATTACACCGAACTTCTTCTGTTAACAGCAACCAGAAGATTTTAATGTTGTTTCTCCACGCTCTACTATATAACTTGCTTAAGCCGTCAGTAGAGTGCTTATCATTTCAACTTATATATGTGTTTTCATTATATTTTATTGTGTGCTTTTCAAATATTTATAAACTTTAATTGGCGTTTTTGTTTTTAGTTTTTAGATTTTAAAATACTATTACGTTTTTACTTTTAAAATACGTTTCAAATATGAGTTCGTAGATTACAAATAAAATAAAAATAAATTTCTGTTTAGTTTTAACTAAAATTCTTTAGTATTCCCACAATTCTGTATGCCACTGTTCACAACTTGATGTAAACAACAACAATTGCTTTATTTGTTATTATTCTGTTTACACCCTTTGCATAAACTATAACAATTACTAGACGATCATTCGACCGATCTTTGCAACGGAGATCTTCAAACCACGATTATTCTCTTCAAACACCCAGCGTCTTTACACAAGACTGACTGAATTTTTACTATACCACTCGCCTGCTTTGCCTTGCCTTTGTCTGAGGTATTACATACATAGGGTTACTATCTAGCTTTTCACACCACTTATGTTGTATGTGTTAATGTTTGTACATTAGCGGCGGGACTTACAGTTTAAAGTCGACTCCAAATGGCAGATTTTTTTGAGAGACTTTCATGGCAATTTTATTTGTTCGCAGAATTTTTGCCAGAGATCTGATGGGAGGCAATTGCAGAAGAAATTTATTTAATATTTCGTTTCGTTGGAGATGTCTAACCTGGCCTCACCATTAATAAGCCAACGCACTGCCTACTAGGTTACATCACTTCTGATGTAATACTTAATCAATGGTCGTAAGATCTGATTGTCGAACACCGGGTTGATTGTACTGCATAGAACTCCCACCTTAACTTAGCCTTCCAAATGTTTTACATCTCTTAATTGAGCAGGCTAATAAAGCCTTTTAATGGAGTACTTTTCGGGTCATTGTTGTCTGAGGTATTACTTGAACAGAGTTGGTAACACTACTGTCTCTCAATGATGTAAGCTGGATGCACGCTAAGAGTTTGATGGTGGCATTGTATTGCTCACACAACAACTTTAAACGAGAAGCCATTTTGGAAGCAGCTTTGAGTTTCCTTGCAACTTGCTAATGAACTTTTAAAGAAAGTATTGTTACGAAAACGAAAAATCTAGAAACTGGTGTTTTGCTTTTACATCGCTTAACTTGAAAAAAAACGAATAAAAGCTACAGAAACAAAACAATGCAGTAAACAAATTATCGTACTGCTTAATATAACAACAATCCTACATACATACATTATTGACCATTACAACCCTTCAGTCAGGATTACGGCCTAGCTTCTCACACCACTCATGTTGGGTGCCATAATTTTATACTTGAGTGGCGGGACCTACAGTTTAACGTCGACTCCGACCGACAGATTTTTTGAGAAACTCTTTTCATGGCAGGTTTATTTACTCTCAGAGTTTTTGCCAGTTTTTTAGATAAAAAATTCTCTTTCGAAAATGAAAAATCTAGATTCTGGTGTTTTGCTTTTACATCATAACATAACATTAAAATTATAAACAAAAGCTACAAAAACAAAACAATGCAGTAAACAAACCTATTTACAAATTATCGTACTGCTTAATATAACAATAAACACCAGCATAAAAAAGAATTGTAAACAAGTAAACAAAAATCCACCAGCAACACTACAAGAATAAATGTAAAAAAATACACAAACAACAAGAATGAATGTAAACAACGACGTTTATATTTATAGAGATTTCGAGAAGGCGCAGTCACGAACATTCGCCTTCTAGAACATTCATCAGAATGTTTACATTGCGACATAAAAGGCAAGGGAAAGCAGACGGGTGAGTTAGTAAAAGTTCAATCAGCCTTGTGCGAAGGCGCGGTGTCTTTGAAGAGGGTAATCGCGGTTTGAAGATCTCCGTTACAAAGATCTGTGGAATAATTGTCTAGTAATTGTTATTGTTTAAGCACAGGGTGTAAACAGAAGAATAACAAACAAAGCAATTGTTGTTGTTTACATCAAGTTGTGAACAGTGACACCGGGAATTGGGCGAATAAAATAATGAATTTTAATTGAAACTAAACAGACATTTATTTCTATCTCATTTGCAATCTACGAGCTCATGTTTTAAATGTTTTCTTTAAAGGTAAAAACGTAACAATATGGACTTAACACTAATTGTGACATTTACATACATATGTATGTATGTGTTAGCCTATAAACTTTCCAGTTCTATTGTTATTCTAGCCTCTTTAGTTTTCCACAATTCCATAGAATTCTAATTATAAAACATATTTCCCTTAAGTATATAAATAGTAAAATATTGTTTTTGTTTTTTTGTTGAAAAATACTTCAGTTTTTTCAACCACCAACTGAAATATAAAACAATTGCTTGCATTTGCTTACCTGCACTCTTATGGGTTATTATTTTAGATTTTATTGTTGTTTTTATAATGCAATAAGTACTATATACGTATGCATACTCCTCACTAGTATTTAGTATTTGTTGAGGAAAAAAAAAACTTCATTTTCTATACACTTCTCTTAAGTATTCCTACAACGACGTCTAACAATTGTAGTAAGAAGTTGAGTTCATCTGCCCCATCCACCCACAATACAATGCATTTCGAACATGTTTACACCTTAAACCGAATCTGTATGTATGTGAGTAGTGAAACATTCGTTAAGTGGATTTTTAAAATCTTTGCTTCTCCATTTCTTACAATTTTGTTTTTGCAAATACAATTTTGTTTTTGCAAATACAATTTTGCTTTTGCAAACACAATTTTGGTTTTGCAAATGCAATTTTGTTTTTGCAAATACAATTTTGCTTTTGCAAATACAATTTTGGTTTTGCAAAGACAATTTTGGTTTTGCAAAACACAATTTTGGTTTTGCAAAGACAATTTTGGTTTTGCAAAGACAATTTTGGTTTTGCAAAACACAATTTTGGTTTTGCAAATACAATTTTGGTTTTGCAAAGACAATTTTGGTTTTGCAAAGACAATTTTGGTTTTGCAAAACACAATTTTGGTTTTGAAAATACAATTTTGGTTTTGCAAAGACAATTTTGGTTTTGCAAAGACAATTTTGGTTTTGCAAAGACAATTTTGGTTTTGCAAACACAATTTTTTTTTTGCAAATGCAATTTTGTTTTTGCAAATACAATTTTGCTTTTGCAAATACAATATTGGTTTTGCAAAGACAATTTTGGTTTTGCAAAGACAATTTTGGTTTTGCAAAGACAATTTTGGTTTTGCAAATACAATTTTGTTTTTGCAAATACAATATTGGTTTTACAAATACAATTTTGGTTTTGCAAATACAATTTTGGTTTTGCAAAGACAATTTTGGTTTTGCAAAGACAATTTTGGTTTTGCAAAGACAATTTTGGTTTTGCAAATACAATTTTGTTTTTGCAAATACAATTTTGGTTTTGCAAAGACAATTTTGCTTTTGCAAATACAATTTTGGTTTTACAAATACAATTTTGGTTTTGCAAATACAATTTTGGTTTTGCAAAGACAATTTTGGTTTTGCAAAACACAATTTTGGTTTTGCAAATACAATTTTGGTTTTGCAAAGACAATTTTGGTTTTGCAAAGACAATTTTGGTTTTGCAAAGACAATTTTGGTTTTGCAAATGCAATTTTGTTTTTGCAAATACAATTTTGGTTTTGCAAAGACAATTTTGGTTTTGCAAATACAATTTTGGTTTTGCAAAGACAGTTTTGGTTTTGCAAAGACAATTTTGCTTTTGCAAATACAATTTTGGTTTTGCAAAGACAATTTTGGTTTTGCAAATACAATTTTGGTTTTGCAAATACAATTTTGGTTTTGCAAATACAATTTTGCTTTTGCAAATACAATTTTGTTTTTGCAAAGACAATTTTGGTTTTGCAAATACAATTTTGCTTTTGCAAATACAATTTTGTTTTTGCAAAGACAATTTTGGTTTTGCAAATAAAATTTTGGTTTTGCAAATACAATTTTGGTTTTGCAAATACAATTTTGCTTTTGCAAATACAATTTTGGTTTTGCAAATACAATTTTGCTTTTGCAAATACAATTTTGGTTTTGCAAATACAATTTTGCTTTTGCAAATACAATTTTGGTTTTGCAAATACAATTTTGGTTTTGCAAATACAATTTTGGTTTTGCAAAGACAATTTTGCTTTTGCAAATACAATTTTGGTTTTGCAAAGACAATTTTGCTTTTGCAAATACAATTTTGGTTTTGCAAAGACAATTTTGGTTTTGCAAATACAATTTTGGTTTTGCAAATACAATTTTGGTTTTGCAAAGACAATTTTGCTTTTGCAAATACAATTTTGGTTTTGCAAAGACAATTTTGGTTTTGCAAATACAATTTTGGTTTTGCAAATACAATTTTGGTTTTGCAAATACAATTTTGGTTTTGCAAATACAATTTTGCTTTTGCAAATACAATTTTGTTTTTGCAAAGACAATTTTGGTTTTGCAAATACAATTTTGCTTTTGCAAATACAATTTTGTTTTTGCAAAGACAATTTTGGTTTTGCAAATAAAATTTTGGTTTTGCAAATACAATTTTGGTTTTGCAAATACAATTTTGCTTTTGCAAATACAATTTTGGTTTTGCAAATACAATTTTGCTTTTGCAAATACAATTTTGGTTTTGCAAATACAATTTTGCTTTTGCAAATACAATTTTGTTTTTGCAAATACAATTTTGCTTTTGCAAATACAATTTTGGTTTTGCAAAGACAATTTTGGTTTTGCAAATACAATTTTGGTTTTGCAAATACAATTTTGGTTTTGCAAATACAATTTTGTTTTTGCAAAGACAATTTTGGTTTTGCAAAGACAATTTTGTTTTTGCAAATACAATTTTGCTTTTGCAAATACAATTTTGGTTTTGCAAATACAATTTTGGTTTTGCAAATACAATTTTGCTTTTGCAAATACAATTTTTGCTTTTGCAAATACAATTTTGCTTTTGCAAATACAATTTTGGTTTTGTAACTACAATTTTGTTTTTGCAAATACAATTTTGGTTTTGCAAATACAATTTTGCTTTTGCAAATACAATTTTGTTTTTGCAAAGACAATTTTGGTTTTGCAAATACAATTTTGGTTTTGCAAATACAATTTTGACTTTGTATTGTATGGTATATGAATCATTTCACTTGTTAATCGATGTATATTCTGAATAATTCAAAATCTGCCTTCTAATTATTATTAAAAAATCTCACAAAAATTTCTATATTTTGGGGTTAAAATTTCAGAATTTTTTTTTCTGCGTCTTACAGTGAAATGACTCATATACGTACATTTCACATTGGTTGGTGTTAAATGTTTTATTTTTCTCCAAAACTAAAACAAATAAATTTTAAAAATTCGAAGCACACTTTTGCAATATGTTTCTATTTAGTTTCATAATTTTTTATATATTTTCATAGCTGCAGCCGTGAGTATTAAATAAAATATGCATGAAATTGCACAGCACAATGGGACCACAATATAAAGTTAAAAAAAAAATTTTTTTTTCAAGCGTTTTCTGGAAAGCGGAAATTCAAATTTACTGCCTCAGGCTTGGTTATAAGATTCTTCTTTTAACCCATTAGTGGATGAAGTTCCCTGGCTACTCTCCTTCTATAATTTTCATCAATTATTAATAAAAATGATGTGATTAAATAGTCTAAAAAACATTTTATTCAAAAAAATTTATAGTTTTGGAGTTATATACCGTCCGTTATAACGGACACTGCGCACTAGGTACACTTGGCGTATGATAGATTTTAAAGAAATCTTAGGGATAAAAGCCTTTTTCATATTTGTTGCAAATACATTTTGTTTTATTTCCACAATATCCACATCAATTTTCAATTTTAGAATATTAATAAGGTTGTTTCTACCATCATATCGTGCATATGCCATCAATTTCATCATTCGCAAACCTCTTGTACATGGGATACCATACGCTTCAAGGTAAGAATTAGGAAGATTTCGACGAATAATGTGAAGAGACACATGTCAGACCATTGCGATGATACTACAGACGTTCGTTTGAAACAGCTAGTTTTAAAGAAATAGCAGATGCGATTTTCTTCATGCTCATCATCACTTTTATAGCCATCTTGATCAGAATCGGATCCACCTAGTGCGGGAATAGTTTAAATTGGAATATCATTGAGCTCATTGACGTTAAGGTAGTCCAGTTCAAACAATATTGCGGAAATTGTTGGCCCATGTATGAAAAATTTTTTACCTATTATAGTTTAACAATTGCTCTACGTGCGCAGTGTCCGTTTTAGCGGACGTTACATTGAAAGTCACATTACGCGCATTGTATTACATTTTATCATAATTTTTTTACATCAATTGAGTCGTTATACTTATTCACAAATAATAAAACACAAAAACTTATAATAATTCACATCCTATTTAAAATATTCGACTTTTTCTTACCCTGTTCGGAATTTTCGTTTTTTTACAAATTGATATTCCACATTTTACATAAAACGCAACACTCAGATCGAATTTTTTGAACAGAATGTAATAAATCTTGTTTCGTTGGAATGTCAGCAACAACATATAATACTTGTTATTTAGAATTTAAAATTTTTGGAAGTGGTATAGTAGAAAATTGGAGCGTCCGTTATAACGGACACTGCGCACTAATGGGTTAACTTCTCCCCGTTTTATATATCCGTCTCGCCGGAGCGTCCTCATCTATTTCACCTTCCTCAGAACACTCTCTCCATGGCTAAGTTGAAAAGGTCGCATGATAAGGGATCGCTTTTTTTGAAACCTCGCGCGATGTCAATAGTTTCGGAGAGATCCATACCTAACTTGACGGAGCTGCATGAGTTGCCCGATATACCTTATCAACTTTGCAGGTATATCGAGCTCAGAGATTACGGCACGGCGCTGTCGATTTAGCGTAATGTGAAGATCTGGTCAGATAGTCACCGTGGTCTAGTGGGTAGTGTGTTGGCTTATTAGACTTGAGGTCTCGGTTCAAACCCCAGGTCAGACATCAAAACCAAAATATGAAAAAATATTTGTTCGACGACTTCCTCTCAGCAGATTTCTGGCAAAAACTCTGAGAGTAAATAAAATTGAAATGAAAAGTTTCTAAAAAATCTGTCGTTCGGAATTGACTTTAAACCGTAGCTCCCGCCACTAATGTATAAAATTAACACACACAGCATCAGTGGTGTGACAAGCTAGGTCGTAATCCTGACTAAAGCTTGAAGGCCTGAAGCCGCACTGATAAAGTCAAAAAAGTTTTGTTATAAGTGGCTTTAATCGTTCACATACTACGCTTGTAAGAAAGTTGTATGCGATAGGGCGCCTATCGTGCTCCAATAGCTTGTGGAATACCTAATAGGCCTTAAAAGTCCTTTTTTAGTCCAGGTTGAGTGCTCAGTGCTCTAAATACGGGTAGAGAAAACAATGCGTCTACCAGCTGCCCCTCCGCACAATGATTCAGTCTCATGGTAAGAATAATATAGGTTGCATCACCATACGTGAGTACTAATTCGAAGCCATGCATTTGAATATGTCGGTCGGAGACTATCTAAACTCCTTTCTGAGAATGTTTAAGAGTGTAACGCCACACCGATCTTGTGCTCTACCCGCGATTTGGGTGTAAACCACAACCATCACGTTGCTCTCACAAGGGGGCCTCACCATTGTCGGGCAGAGACAAGTCTCTGGGGCCCCCGACACCCGTGGTACCAGAAATAAGCCTCCTGTCAGGCTTCGCAGACCAGTTCGCTACCAGTTAAACTCCAAACGATTCGGGACTGCAGACCTAAGGATTAAAAATCATGTCTAACTCAAGTCTAACGCGGAACCAGCCACCACCTCTGGCTGCCAAGGCAATTTCGTGCCAAGTTTCCAATACATTAGCCAACGCCAATACCATCACCACTGCGACCTCTCAAACTAAAATTTTGCGCTCACAAATCCTGACTTTGAAGTGGCAATATTCCCATAAATGTGTACGCGTTAGTAGGTCCAGACATTTCGTAACATAAAAATTTACCAAGGCTCTCAATGTATTGTTACGTTTTTACCTTTTAAAAAACGTTTAAAATATGAGCTCCTGGATTGCAAATAAAATAAAAATTAAAATGGATTTGGTTTTAATTATTTTTTTATTATTCGCACATTTCTGTGTGCCACTGTTCACAACTTGATGTAAACAACAACAATTGCTTTGTTTGTTATTCATCTGTGTACACCCTTTGCATAAATACTATAACAATTACTAGACAATTGTTCGGCTGATCTTTGTAACGGAGATCTTCAAACCACGATTACTCTCTTCAAACACACCGCGTCTTTACATGAGACTGACTGTATTCCACTAACTCCATCGCCTGTTTTGCCTTGCCTTTTATATGACAGAGTAAACAGTCTGATGAATGTTCATGACTGCGCCTTCTCAAAATCCCTATAAATGTAAACACCGTCGTATACACTTATTATTGTAGTATTGTTTGTGTATATTGTTTACATTTATTCCTGTCGTGTTACTGGTGTATTTTTGTTTACTTGTTTTACCATTTTTCTTATGCTGGTGTTTGTTGTTACATTAAGCAGTACGATAATTTGTAAACAGGTTTGTTTACTGCATTGTTTTGTTTTTGTAGATTTTGTTTATAATTTGAATGCTAAGCGATGTAAACGCAAAACACCAGTGTCTAGATTTTTCATCTAAAAATCTAAAAATAGTTTTTCTTGGTCCCACTGTACTTATTTTTATGAAAAATCTCTTTTTTTTATATATAAAATTCCTTCTGGTTTTTGTTTTAAACTAACAAAAAAAAAGGAGAGAAAAAAATATTGTCTCTACATTTCCGGTTGTTGTTCCATGCATTTTGTTGACATCCGTTTTATAAAAAACATAAAACAATACTTTGTTATTTGTTTTTATTGTTTTTATGTTTTCATATATTGTTGTTGTTGTTGTTGCTAAGATCATTAATTTTTCAAATTTTAAATTTATTTTAGTGGCGGCAACATTTATTTTTTATTTTTTTTTTAATATTTTTTTAAATTAAATTTAATAGCGTCTCTGTATTAAAATATAAAGCGACACTCGCTCTCTCTCTCTCTCACTCTCTCTCTCTCTGTGTCATGAGTTTGTGTGGGTGAGAAAAGTTTTTTTATGTTTCCGTTTCCGTTTCTCTTCAATTTAAATGCAAATATTTTCAATTTAGGCCGGCCATTATAAATATGAAAACTTTGTTTTTCATATGAATTCTTAGGTTTTTTTCTTATTTTTGTTGTTGTCATATTTTCTTAGAAATTTTCTTATACTCACTGCGGTGTGTTAGGTTTTCTTTTGTACCCTACTTTAGTTGCTAGAAAGTACAAAACCATGGAGTTCCCCAATTCCTCAATTTGTATTAGTATTGGACCATCAAACATGTGGGAAATTGGTACAGGGTTTTACGTGAGTATCGCCACGATGGCTTACCTCTAAGAACGGGTGAATATGTGTGTAATTTCCGAGGCATGGAATTTCTACTCGTGTTTAATAGACTGTCCGCATAGAACTTTATCTAGGAAAAGATTCACAAAGAAGCTCTGGTCATCTGTTCAATAGGCGTCTTCGGTTTCTGGATTTGTATAAATGTCGTATAAAATACTTGGCTATCTAAAGTTTCGCTAGTACCTTAACCTGCTGTTTCTTTCCTTTAAAGAATATTAGGCTTTCACAAGGCATCCCCACCAAATTTTTTTTATTTATTTCTTAACTTATTTTAAGTCTTATTAATCTAGTTTGATTTGGGTACAGTTGAAAGCCACCCTTTTAGGATAGGGCCGTTTGCCAAGCAGTAAATTCTTTGATAACATATTGGGTTGTTGTATTGGATGTAGTGGTAAGGAAATTTGCTTATTGAAGCCTATTCGTTTTCAAAAGGTATCGCTGCCCGACCATTCTATATTGAATGGTTGTCATTGATATGTTATTATCTATGGGGTGCCTAGGGTCCAGGTCTAGGTCTAGGGTGAGAAGCCACGCCTTAATCCTGACTGAAGGGTTGTAATGGTCGATTATGTATGTATGTATGTCTAGGGTCAGAGGACTTCGTAGAACGGCAAAACCATGATGGAAAATTTTTTGTTTTCTCACGAATTTAAGCTTATATTTATTGAGGTTTGGAAGTGTCTGCCTCTCTACATATTTCTGGCAAAAACTCTGAGAGTTAATACAGTTGCCATGAAAAGTTTCTTAAAAATCTGTCGCTCGGAATCGACTTTAAACTGTAGTTCCAACGCCACTCATGTATAAAATTAACTCACACCACGTAGGTGATGTGAGAAGCTGAGATCAGCAATGAGTATTCAAAAAAAAAAGAGTAGATTTGAATCATGCACATAATTTCTGATACTTGTACGCATTCATACTTATTTTATAAGTAAGTATGTATATACTCATAATTTCTGATACTTATACGCATTCATACACTTATTTTAATAGCATACTCTTACTACTCATATTCAAAGTTTGAAATACTCATCGTACTCATACTTAACAATACTCATAATGTTGTTGATTTCGACTCTCTTTTACTTAACATTTATGAGCATGATTCATTATTCAACAGAATATGAAAAAAATATTTCTTCGGCGACTTTCTCTCAGCAGATTTCTGGAAAAAACTCTGAGAGTAAAATAAACCTGCCATGAAAAAGAGTCGACATTAAACTGTAGGTCCAGCCACTCATGTATAAAAATTAAGGCACACAACATGAGTGATGTGAGAAGCTAGGTCGTCATCCTGGCTGAAGGGTTATAATGGCCAATTATGTATGTATGTATGTTAGGAAGGGAGATAGGGGGTGGGAAGCCCTGTGTTTTATTGTCGAGATCGATTAATTCGTACTCGTCAGGTTGACCTACGATGTTGATTCATGTAGTCGCTGTAGTCTAGTAGGTAGTGTGTTCGCTTATTAGACGTAAAGCACGGGTTCGAATCCCAAGTCAGACATCAAAACGAAATATGAAAAAAAATATTTCTTCAATGACTTCATCTCAACAGATTTCTGGCAAAAACTCTGAGAGTAACTCATACTTGTCAGTTTGATCTACGGTGTTGATTCATGCAGTATCACACTGGGGCCCACTATGTAAGCTCATCTAAGTTTTGATGTTAACTAAGTCGCCAATTCCTCCTGGTAAAATTTTCACTGCGGCCAGGAATCATTATGGTTCAGAAATATTCAAATAATTAATTGTACTACTGTTGGCAAAGATGTCAGAATTCTTGGATCTTTCCAACACAGACAGAATAGCGTTCTAACACCACTAGAGCTCGCTAGGTAACATGCCAGTGTGGTACCAAAATTATGTTGTATGGTGTGTATTGTATCATGCACAACGGCTTTCTCTTCGTTTCCTTGGTGTTTTTGTCCTCTGTTTTCTTTTCGTTCATAATTTTTGCTGCTCTATTGACCCATTTTCAAGGTTATTTGCTTAGCAACTGTTTTTGATGTTTCATTTCATTTCGTTTGGTTTTTTTTGCTTTCAGGCTTATTTGTTGTGTGTTATTATGCTTATTGCTGTTGTTGTTGTTGTGTTTATTTAGCCATTTATGCCAGACATTTATTTGTCTCCTTATCTTTGGCAATAGTTGCCGTAGTTGATGTTGTCAACAACGGCTAACGGCTGTACTTGTACTCCGTAGAGTCTTAAAGCCCTAAGGGTCATTAAAAAAAAATATTCTGATGACTGTCATCATCATCATCATTGTTGTCGTCATTGCCGACGTCGTCATCGTCATCGCCATCGTTAGCATTTCTATCTTCAGGATATTACTCCTTACTCCTTAGGCATTAAGTTTTAAATTCATTTTGGAGGCAAAATTGTTGTCGTCGTTGTTATTTGTTATGATTAGAATGCCTATCTTTCTCACTCTCTCACTCTGTCTCTCTCTCTCTATCGCTCTCTCTTAAAACTGCTAATGATATGGAAATATTTACAAGAAAAAACATTCTTTTTCTCGCACTCACTGTCACATAAAATTTTATTTTCAGCTTATTTAAGCGAATTTATTTGATTTGGTCTTGCATGCGTTTGCCCGTCTGTCTGCAGAGCAGGATAGCGGCCACAGCAGTAGTTGTAGTAGTATTGGTTGAAAGCCTATAAGTGTTAGTGGGAATTAAATTAAACAGATTGTCACTGTTTTTCTTCTTTTTTTTCCTTCAATTTTTTTGTTTATGAAGTGAAATTAACACGAACAACGAAATTTTTTTGGGGGGGTGGAGGCATTTCAACACGACGATAATGGCCAATAAAGTTTTGTACAAATAATTGGGGGCGAATATTTTCTAAAAAGCATTACAAAATAATTGGATTTCATGTTCGTTTTTTGCTTTTTTTCAGGAATTTCAAAGCAAAAAGAATGAAATAATTGAATTAAAAGAAGACTTGGCCATACTTAGGGAAATTTTTTATTAAGGATTTCGTTTTAAAAGCTTTGAAACAAAATCCAAAAATGTTCAACATCCAATATTGAAAGAGAATTCTGTTGTGGTAAACGCTGACTTCCATTTGGTAATAATTTGGGCGTCACTACGGCAATCGTTGCTAAAAAAATATTTTTTACGTTTTTACATACAAACATAATTGGTCCCTCAGTCAGGATTACGGCCTAGCTTCTCACACCACTCATGTTGTGTGCCTTAATTTTACGTTTAAAATATGAGTTCGTAGATTGCAAATCTAAAATAAAAATAAATTTCTGTTTAGTTTTAATTAAAATTCTTTATTATTCGCAAAATTCTGTATGCCACTGTTCACAACTTGATGTAAACAACTACAATTGCTTCTCTTTGTTATTACTCTGTTTATACCCTTTGCATAAACGATAACAATTACTAAACAATTCTTCGACAGATCTTTGTAACGGAGATCTTCCAACCACGATAACTCTCTTCAAAACACCACGCGTCTTCACACAAGACTGACTGAACTTTTACTCACTTAGGCGCCTGCTTTGCCTTGCCTTTTATATGGCAGACTCAGCAGATTTCTGGCAAAATCTCTGAGAGTAAATAAACCTGTCATGAAAAAGTTTCTCAAAATCTGTCGGTCGGAGTCAACGTTAAACTGTAGGTCCCGCCACTCAAGTGCAAAATTAAGGCACACAATAGGAGTGGTGTGAGAAGCTAGGCCGTAATCCTGACTGAAGGGTTGTAATGGCCAATTATATATTATATATGTTTATATGGCAGAGTAAACAGTCTTATGAATGTGCTTGTAGATGAATGTTCATCACTTCGCCTTCTCGAAATCTCTATAATTGTAAACATCGTTGTTTACATATATTATTGTAGTGTTTGTTGTTGTGTTTTTGTTTACTTGTTTACTATTTTTTATGTTGGTGTTTGTTGTCATATTAAGCACTATGATAACTTGTAAACAGGTTTGTTTACTGTATTGTTTTGGTTTTGTAGAAGCAAAACACCAGTATCTAGATTTTTAATTTTCGTAACATTATGTTATTATTATAGTGTATGATTCTCTACTACCTATTTCACAATCCCTAAAATCCATGATATACTTCCACCTGGGACTTCTTAGAATTTTATCCAGAATATTCCTACTGCTTTTAAAGCATATCATAATACTATGCAGTCATAGCTGAGAACTGGTCTAACGAGCCAAGTGTAAATCTAGTTTACCATACCCATTTTAAGACTTGAGTTCTTGCTACTGAATTCTTGCACATGTATCCATGGCCACTCCCAAGTATTTCCCATTTTTCAAACGTCTTAAGTGCCGAGACTAGTTTCCAGACGCTTAGATTAGGCTAGGCTTGCGGGTAGTTTGCTGTCCACAGGCATGTTCACTCAGTAGCCTATATGGCCCAGTGTAAGCTAAGCCCCTTTGTCATGATTCGTAAGTGGTAGGTTTAAACCCACCAGCTTCAAATGAAACTAGCCAGGTCCCTTAGTGGCACGTTCGTCACCATGTCCAGATCTTTAAAACATTCATTCACCCAAAAACCGTTAACGTCTGTCTTGAAGTGCAGGACGCTTACATAAAAGCTATTGTACCGAATCTGTTTCTTACTACAGAAACATAATGTAATCCTGGTGGGGCAGATTGAGTTTGTCAGCAGCAAATAGTGCCAATAGCACAGTGTTCCGTTAGAGAGCGAACCAGTATTACTGCCTAGTTCCTCACACCACTTACATTGTGTGTGTTAATTTTATACATGAATGGAGTGGCCTACAGTTGAAATTCGACTCCGAACAACAAATTCTTCAGAAACCTTTTCATGTCAATTTTATTTCTTCTCAGAGCTTTTGCCAGAAATCCGCTGAGAGGTAGTCGAGTAAGTGTGAAATACCTTTCCATGATTCTGACACATAAATTGCGCTGAATTTGAGAGATGGAGTGCGTAATATAGGCTTTGAGGACCCGCTGTGAATTGTGCCATAATCCCATACATCTGCGGCTTAAGAGAACCTCACAGGAAAAAGTCTTATTGGACTATGGCTAGTTCATGTCACTTTCAAGTGTCGATGCCCTTAAATCGTTTATGCGGGGTCAAAGTCTTATTGGGTCAAATCGCGTGATCCCGATGGCTAGTTCACATCACTTTCAAGTGACCATGCCCTCAAATCGCTCGTGCAGAATATCCAATGCGGCATGAGCTGTGTGGCACTTTGTGTTGTCCTATTGAAATCACATGTCGTTTGTACGATCTCGGTGACTAGTTCACATCACTTTCAAGTGAATGTGGCCTTAAATCGCTTGAACTGTGCCGCCCTATTTAAATCACATGTCGTATATATATACGAATCATTCAATCCAGTCCATTTGGTTATCATTGCCCTATAGTGCTCAACGTTGGCTGTTTTAGCCTGACCAATGACATTCTCAAAGAAATATGAACTGATGACGTCTAATTTGAGAGATGTATCTTCAACAAGATGACCGTTATCGACCGTCAAAGTTCAGAAGTCTCTATACAAGCTGGTTCTCACTAACTGCTGGTAAAAACTTTCCAATTCGCCAGGCGTAGTACTACATTGTCAGCTTAGACCACAAAATGTTTTCCTTCTTTTCGGATTCTAAGTAACCACAGCAAAGGGGTGAGTACCACTCCCTGTGGGGTTCAATAGCTTAACCACTGTCATGGCGATTCAATAACTCCTCAATGTCTTAAGGTAAAGGTGGTTGTACATTTAAGAATGTGCCTCTTTTATAGACTCTCTTCTAACTTTTTTAAAAGCTCCTTCAGTATGTAAAAACGATAACAGCACAGACTCTCTTTGCCCTTTACAGATGGTTTTTGGTGGTATCTCTGCTAGAGATTCTGCAGTCGATGACATTAAAGGAAACTTTGCCCAGACAATAAGGCGCACTTTAAAATCAATTGCAATTGAGCTCTGACTTCTGAAAGACTATTAAAACACATTAACACGATCTAAAATAAACATTTGTGGTCTAAAGCTCTACTGGCACATATGACATATGATTTCTATCGCAGAGAATTTCTTAAAAAATTACTTTGTATTGGCCATTGGTATAAGCTTTAATTCCTTTTCTTTTATATTCAATGTCTTCTTCAAGCCAATTGAGAATGTATTCGGGCGTTCACAGAAATAATAATTCTTGACTTTGATCCTCTACTTTTACTTTTTAGATTTCAAATGTCGTTTATGTTTTGTGCTACAATCTATGAACACCCACCTCTGTTGCTTAAATTTCTTTAACTTTTGTAACCCAGTGTGTGTGCTGGAGTCATCAATATTCATCATCGTTGTTATGTGTCACTCACACTGTTCACTGCGCTTTACGTAATATTTCCCAGTTGCATCATTTCAAAATCACCTGGGCATTTTGAGTGATGGCAATGGCGATTGTGATGTTTAATGTTTTGATGCAGCCAGCAAAGCAACATTGTTTCACTCGGTGTCTCTCTTTCTCTCAGTCTCCCTCTCTCACTCCCTCTCTCTATCAGAATATAACTCATACGCAGTGGTTGACCGCAGTAGTTGTGCAGTTATTTTAAGTGACTGGAATTTCTATTTGATTGCAAATTAATGACAATCACAGTATACTGCTCCCAGCTCTGTATTGTTTTTTTTTTGCGAAATGACTAATGACGATAAAAACACACATACACACACATATGTACATACATACATATATACGCAATCATTAAATAAATATTTTACTTGCCAAGATTTTTCTCTCTTGTTGTTGTTGTTTTTGTTGTTGCTGTTTTAATTAATGTTCCCTGCAAAGTAGGCTCTTTACATTTTTTTATACGATCGCTTATTCATGCATATTCATTAATAATATACCCCCCTCTCCCCCCACCTACATTTACAATATAATTTACAAAAATAATATGTTTATTATTATTAATTATATTTTTTCTTTGTTGTTGTTGTTGTTTTTGTTGTTATTTTAAGTATCATATACATTTTCATTATTTATTATTAAAAATTATAAATTTTTTTCATAAGCAAACATGACATATAACTTTGGCTGCCTGTGTATGTGTACACACATGTATACATAACTGTGTGTGCCTGTGTGTCTTGCTTTCAATTTAAATTTCTTTTCAAAATTTTTAATGTTTTCATCTTGGCATTTGATTTTAACTTTTCCGAGACTTTTTTCAAACAATTCTCTTGAGGTTTATTTTTTTTTTTGCTGCCCGTCCGTCCCCCTTCATCACTGTGGTACTTGATTTATTATGTTTAAAATGTCTTTTAAAATTCTAAGGATCTAATAAAAAAGTCTATGGAAGCAAAGTGTATGGGTTGTGTTGCTTTTTTACTTCAATTTTTCTTGTTTTCCTCTCTTTTTTATGTTTTCATTTGAAAGAGACATTCACTCATTCATTCATTTATTAATACTTTACTGTATGCATGACGACATTCAGAAGGTTTTTTACTTAATCTCTCTTCCTTTTTTTCAAAATGCCTTCAATGTTGTTGTTAACAAAATACGAGGGCTGTTGTTTTAGTTGAGAACATTTCAATTTTAGGGAAATAATAGGACTTGGCTTGAAAAATTTCTCAAAAATATGTCGTTCGGATTCGAATTTATAGTGGTGTGAGAAGCGAGGTTGTAGTCTTGACTAAAGGGTAGTAATGATCAATTATGTATGTATGTATGGTAGACTCGGCTTGCAAACAATGCACAGTGTAAGATTTAGCCATTCTAGGGAGAAAAAATTAAATATCTTGGAAAAAAAATTATGCTGGAGTTATGCATTTTGGTACAAGGTGTTACTAGGCCAATATGTACCATTGTCAAAAAAATGGGCGATATTGGACCACTTCCCATACAACTGCAAAAATTTATTTCTAATATTATTCGCGTTGGATAATTAAAAAGTAAAAAAGCACTGAGTATGCATGATAATGTTTAAAAATAATAATAAAGAGGTAGAACTACCAATTTTTTTTTAATTCTTATTTTTTAATTTTTTTTTATTTTTTTATTAATTTTTAACTAAGAATATATTTCATATGTACATACATATATAAATTAAAGGAAGAACATGAATCAATATGACTATTTGAACTACTGCTTGTTTTTCCACAAATATTACGGAACTGGCAAGCCTTTAATTTTCGGGTGTTTTAAGCCATATATCAAAAAGTTCGTGGTATGTGGTATTATCACTAATTATTTGTTTTTTTTTATTCGGCAAATTTCGCCAGAACGTTAGAGGACGTGTACTTGTCAATTAAGACAAGTACAGTACCCGGAGGTCGAATTGACGCATTGTACTCGGCAGAACGTTAGTATAAAACTAATTTGGTGTTGAAGCGTTGTGAAGAAAGCAAATTATCGATTATAGAATTTACTTTTTTTTTTCTTACCTTAACAAAAAGAGCGATTTTTTAAATGATATAAAACGATAAGAATTTTCCAGGTTCTAGAAGTAAATTCTCGTGATATTAATAGCGAATAAGTTGAGCTTCAAAACAAACAAAAAATTGTTAAAAAATTCCATTCCAATAAAAAGTTACAAGCTTTTAATAATGAGCAATTTCATGTAAGTGTTTTTGTTATTTTTCATTCACTCAAAAATATACAATATTCAATTACCGTTATAATGTTATTGTTGCCAAATTAGGCAAAGTTTTTACATTTTCTTATTTTATAGCAAGTCCTCTTTCATATTGGATAAAATATTTATTCAAATTGAAACTCAAAAAAACGACTTTTGTCCAGCTAGATTAGCAAATCCTTACACTGTGCAATGTGTCTAGCAATAGTCTTTCAAAGAATATGAAGAACTGACTATCTAGAGATTCGCTAGTACCGTAATCAGTTTTTTCACGACTTTTTTCTTTCCTTTAAAGAATATTAGGCTCTCACAAAGCATCTCCTTTGTTTTTTATTAATTTTTTTCTACTTTATTTCAGTTCCATCAATCAAGCCAGCTAAGCGGCTGATTCAGGCATAGTAGAAAGCCACCCTTTTAGCATAGGGCCATTTGCCAAGCAGTAAATTATTTGTGATAACATATTGAGTTGTTGTATTGGATTTAGTGGTAGGGAACTTTGCTTATTGAAGCATAATTGTTCTCAAAAGGTATCGCTGCCTGACCATTCAATAATTTTCGTCCTAGATGTGTTATTCTCTTTGGGTATCATCTCAAAAGGTATCATCCTTGATATATTATTCTCTTTTAGGTTTCTGGTTTAAGAGGACTTCTCAGATAGATTATTTATACGCTCATTGAAGATCCTTAATTTTCTAGAATGCGAAAATCATGATTAAAAATTTGTTTGTCTACCCGTGGATTCGAGTTTGAATTTCTTAGGCTTTTGAACTGTTTTAAATACAATGTCATCGTTCTTTAGCCAGTTTACTGCGTCATGTGTCTTGCAAATGTCCTTCAAAGCTTAGGAAAAACGAAATTTCTTTACAGTAGCTTAGGGTATCCCTGCAGTGTGGTCCTCGAACCCTAGGTTAGGTTAGGTTAGAGGACGTGTACTTGTCAACTGTGACAAGTACAGTACCCGGAGGTCGAATTGACCCATTGTACAACGTCCTAGCTTCTCACACCACTTGTGTTGTGTGTGTTAATTTCTATACATGAGTAGCGGGACCTACAGTTTAACGCCGACTCCGAACGACAGATTCAGACTGACTTTTTCATGGCAGGTTTATTTACACTCAAGAGTTTTTGCCAGAAATCTGCTGAGAGGAGGTCGCCGAAGAAATATTTTTTTCATATTTCATTTTGATGTCTGGCCTAGGGCTCGAGCCCGGGCTTTGCGTCTAATCAGCGAATACAGTACCTACTACTCTACGGCGACTACGATCGCAGTACATCTTCTCTCTAATTGTCCAATGCTTGGGAACCTGAGTACAAACATTTTTCGTTACTTAGAATTTTTTGTTAAAATAGAATCCAAACCTTCATAAGACTATGCGGAAAGTTGAGAAATACCAGCCAGGAGTTATATATAAACGACGGAATAGACACTATGGTAGTCGCCGTAGTCTAGTAAGTAGTGTGTTGGCTTACTAGACATGAGGTCTCGATTCCATCTTTAGGTCAGACATCTCCAACAAAATGAAAAATGAAAAAATATTTCTTCGGCGACAGCCTCTCAGCAGAAGGGCAAGAACTCTGAGTTTCTCAAAAATGCTGTCCTTCGGAGCCGACTTTAAACTGTAAGTCCCGCCCACTCATGTATAAAATTAACGCACACAAGTGGTGCGAGAAGCTGGTTTGTATTACAATGGAGCTCTGCTTTATCTGCGGCTCTTAATTTAGCATACCACGTTGAGTAATTGCAAGTCTTCTGGTGAATGCAATACTGGAATGCTGGTTTTTGTATTTCAAAAAAAGTGGGGATAGTCCCTTGTAGAAACAACTGAAGTTCTGTATCTATGAGACGTGCACAGTGGAAATTAGAGATCAATTTTGGACGTTCGTGAAGTGTAATTTTAATACCAGCCAAATGATAATCCTTTTAGAGAATCTTTTTCAAACGAATTAACCAATCTCTGTAATACTTAATGTCTTAATTTAAACTTCTTCTTTTGGGTTAAAGGACTTTAAAAAATTATTTTTTTTTCCTAAAAGACGCTCTCAATTGTTAGTCCTATCGCTTGTATTCTAAAGGCATTTTTTTAACGGGAAATACAAAAAAAATTTTCCATCCAAATCACAACACTGTTGCAATACAAAAGTTATTCTGTGTGTTCATTAATCATTTCCTTTGAAATTTCCCATGCCAGCATCGTATGTGTATGACTGCGTCACTTTTTAATCAATGTCAGTCACTTGAAAAAAAACAACAACAACACGAACAATATCTGCAAATGACTTCATTCAGCAGCCACATAAACAGCAAGCAAGAGGCATAAATAAAGGCGAAGGAAACAACCATCAAGTAAACAAACAAACAAACAAATAAGCATCATACTCGTACATGTACACATATAGTCGTATGTATAGGTACTCAGCGCCATCATTAAGTATTTATAAATGTATTTGTATTCGTTTGTTTGTTTATTTAGGTTTAGAGGAGACTTCTTTGTTTTTTTTACTTGAATACACTCCCGCTCTCTTGGTTTTTTATTTTTATTTTGAATAAAGAAAAATCTTTTGAAACGGGTTTTTTTTCTCTTTGGGCTCTCTTCGCTGTTTTTGTTTTTTTTTCTTTGCCAAATGAAAACATGCGATTATAAACACATGAGTATGAGTGTGTATTTGTTTGAAAGGAGGTTTCAGTCAGTTTTTTAAAGAGTTTGTATGTGAAGACTGCACGCAGGCACATACACATAAAGTTAAAGAGGTAGAGATAGACTGAGTGTGGGAGTTTTGTTTTTCTTTCTGTTGTTAATGACTTTGTAACAGTTTCTCTTGCTTTACTTCCTCTTTTTTTCTGCTCTCATTTATTAAATTATAAAGACATTATATGAGTATGCTGCGGTAGAGGTCTGAGACAGTATGAATTTCATTTAATATGTATGTATGGGCGTATGTGTGTGTAAATAAAGACTGAATATTCAATAAATTTTAAAGAAGTGTTGATAATTTTTTTTTTTTTAATTTCTAACGCAGTTAATATTGTTAACATTGTATAGCGATAGACGAGAGGTATGAACATAAATTTAAAGGTTATTTCCTCTTTGTTTTTTAAATTATTGTGTCATTACCAGCGGAAAAAAGTTATAAAAAACACGCACTGAAATACTTCATTTGTATGGAAGGAAATGTATTGTCATTATACCGGGTCTAACAAGAAGGGATTTCGAATGTTAAAAACATTTGAAATGGAAATTTATGTCTATATTGAACATCAAGGTACATATTAACTAGTATTACCTGTGACTGCAGTAGAATTATTTCTCTAGTCTAGTCTAGTCATTTCATTGCACTAAAACTGTTCTGGTTTATTGGCGAAAAACTTAGCGTATATGACTATTAAGAGAGTTTTGCAGATACCAAAACAAATGGTAGTTAGACAGATGTGTGTGAAGATAAAGATTCAAATTTAACTAGCAAAGACAAAAACCAAACATTTTAACAGAGCTAATGTTAGAGTTAACAGAGGAATGTTAAGTGGTTAACAGAAAATACGAAAATTAGTCAAAGAAAAAATCACTCAAATATAGGATATCAGGGACTTGCTGCAGATATCCCACTATATACAAATTGTAGCCTAAGGTGTCCCTAATAAAACCCAATAAGTGGTATATCCCAAATAATTTTGAAACTTGAGATATTGAGCTTCAAATATTCACTCTGTTAACAGAGTCTGTGTAGGATGGCGGATCATGTATGTCTGTATTCTATTTGACAATCCTTGTCATTCTTTCTGATACGATTGGGTCAAAAAGACGAGTTACAAAACATAGCAGTACAGATCTGAGTTATGTAATCATTTCATCCGGATGAAATGACTTCGAATGAATAAATTCCTTTCACTAAACATAACTCTGTGTGCTCTACAGCTTTAAGGTCATTTGTGAAGAATAATTCTAACCAGAATCCATCTTAGGATCCTCATAATAGTCATAAAGAGGTTCTGGCCTCCCCGGAAGTTGGGAATATGTACCTCACAACGATATCCGCAGAAACTGTAGGGGCAATGACATACAGGAGACCACAGAACATCTTCTCTGTCATTGGCCGGCACTTGGGAACCTGAGGAAAAGAATTCTTGAGTGACCAACTTATTAAACCAAACTTCTTGTATTACACTTTATAACTATCAGAAGGGCTTAGAAATTCCAGCCAGTTGTTGATAAATGGCTGAATGAGTACAATTGGTATGAAAACCGGATTTTATAGTATCCAAATACGGAGGACCTGTTCCAAACCTGTTAAGAATATTAAAGTTTGTTTCTTTCAATCCTTTTTTCATAGCCTGTTGTGTTTACTCTTTGAAGAACTTGATTCATTATTTCATCCTGAAACATTGAACGTCTGTTTGATTGTCTCTCAAAGACACCCGGACTATTTTGACGTCTTAATGTCCGCTTTGCTTTTAGTAAACATTTGCATATTACCATTCAATGTACCCTAATACTATTGACGCCATTAAGTATAGAGTATAACATAATTCAAATGTCCGCCATGGTTCCTCTGCATGAAGCAATGCCGAAATTTCCATGACCCTAGCGCATATATCGCCATGATTTGTGGCTTATGCATACACACTTGTAAGGTAAGAAGACCCCGCAGCAAGAAGTTTAAGGAGATAAAATCGCATAATCTCAGTGATCAGTTATCAGCACATCCATGTGAAATGAAAATGTCCTCAAATCCCTTATGCAGAATATGCAATGTGGGATGAGTCGTGTGGCACGTCCATTGAAACCACATGGCGTTACTATCCAGATCATGGAATCCAGGTCAAAGGAAGTTGGTAATCATCCACATATTGTGCCTCATCGTTGTAAATGATGGCCAGCCCAACCTTGTTTTCAAATAAAAAAAAAATTTTTCACTAAACAATGACTTTTTCAGGAAGAATTGGCTACTCTTTGGTCTCATGTGGATTGGTTTCGTTCTAACTTCGACAATTTTTGTCTTTGTTTATTTAAAACCATTCATCCAGGAATGGAACTCAACGCTGAAGATGATTTCACAATGAAAATATGTGTCACTTGCCAATTACGGCAGAGTGAACACATATCGTTGTCTATGGTCGCAATTTGACGCCTACAACAAGGGTGGTCAATTGTCAAAGTTCAGAAGCCCCTGTTGAGAGATCCCATATTATAGAAACATTGAATATGAGTGCATTTTTATTAAGACTTTTACTATTGAGGCAACATATGAGCACCTTTCTCAAATGTTATTGGCACATATGATGCATAAACATAACCTTACTTTTGAATAAACGGAAAATCAGTAATAATTTAATGGAATTTTCTATAAGGACTGCAGAAATTTATTATTTAAACCTTAAAAAAATATATGTAGAATTACTGGGAATAGATTAACGCACTCCTATTTAAATTAAGAAATTGAAAGAAAAAAAGAAACAGAAATTTAATCACCAATTAATAAATAAATCATCTCTCAATAATGCCTTTCCTTTTCTACAAAGAAAGTCTACCTGTCTGTCTGTCTCTGTTGCATTATAACGTGATAATCACTGTGATGAGCAATGAATGCCAATTAAGAATTCGTTTGAATGTCACTCAATACAACACTGCCGACACCAAAGCAATCAGACAGCCATCCAGTCATTACTAATGATACTCTCTACTACAACGATGATGGTAATGATGATTTCAATTGAGTGTGATAATTAGAAAATTGTGTAACCGACTGTTTTATGTGTCACATGGCAACATTTGAAGAAAAATTAATTAATTTTCTAACTGTTGCCTTTGTACTGAAGCAACTGAAGAGACACACACATTAGCAGAGAGTTTTGTCACTGATTGTCATCAATCAGCGAGAAAGCAGTGTAGATTTTTAAGACACACCTGTGATTATGGAGTGCTTTTGTTATAGTCCTTTAAAGACTTTTAAGAGAGCAATTGTATGTCAATTAATTCAATATCAACTTCATGCCTTTCTAACAAGTGGTACAAACAGACGAGGTAGGCATAGTTACTCAAACCCAAATTTTTAAATGTATGAAGATAAATTCGAATTTAAAAACCAAAGACGCAAACCCATTCTTTTAGCAGCGCCACTTCTTGCCGCTAACAGGGTGAAGTTTGCTATTAACAGAACACTGTTAACTGTTTAACAGCGAAAATAGTAGATTAGTTTTCTACTTTGCAATAATTGCGGACAATTGACATAAAATATTATTCTCATTATGATCATTATTATTTGTGAACAAAAGTGTTGAAATGAAAAGGATGGTTGGTGGGGGTGGAGGACGTAAATTTTCAAAAATCTCAAAATTATTCCAGCTATCCCATTACTACGGTTCGAAAGAGGACCCTCTGGACTACCAGTTGCATATGTACTGTACTGTGTACTATTTCTTATACTGTTCCAAAATGGCCACTGATCTTCTAGAGAATTTTCAAGCAAAAAATTTATATTTTCAAAGTCAATTTTATTTATATGTGTGACTATGTTGCTGAATATATTAAGAGGCCCTGGATACTTCCTTTGCATATAGTTTGGTACTCACAGACCTAGAGTATTTCCCAAAATTATCTCCTAAACAAGTGAGCTTGTTCAGATGATTACTGTTAAATAGTTAACAGTACTCTGTTAAGGGCAAATTTTGTTCTGTTAAAAGGAAATTTTGGCTCTGTTAACGCCAAATGTGGCGCTGCTAAACTTTATGGATTGCGTCTTGGATTTTCAAATTCGAATTTATATTCACATATATTTTTTTCACACTACTTATGTTGTGTGTGGATGGTTACTGTTAAATAACTCTGTTAAGACCAAATTTTGTTCTGTTAAGAGGAAATTTTGCTCTGTTGACGCCAAATGTGGCTTTGCTAAAATTTATGGATTGCGTCTTGGATTTACATTAAAATGCAACTTTATAAGAAGCATTATATTGGCATTATGGATACTAAGTTTAGACATTCATTCGTCTGGTTGGTTAGAATTCGCTTATGATTTTTAGATTGTGGTCATGGAACCATTTTCAATGCCTGTTGTGATTTGCCTCTTTTTTATTATTTTTGGTGACCTTTTTGCTTCAAAATTCCTTCGCTGGAAAACTTCTCAACACAACAGTTTCATCGTTCTGCAATTATGATCGCTTTTTCTTATGTGCTCCATTCAAATGGTCGAGTTTCCAGTAATAGAGTTTAGAAATGATTACTTTGCCCGGTTGTAGTTGAATTCCATATACTCCTGACTCACAATTCGTAGTTTAAACTTGTGTGTAGAGCGCCAAGTTTTTGCCAAAAATCCGCTGAGAGAAAGTCGCCGAAGATATATTTTCTTCATATTTCGTTTTGTTGATGATTCCTGAAGCGGAGTTTGAACCGTAGCCTCAGATCTAATAAGCCAACATGCTACTTACTAAACTACGGCGACTTGAAGTGGGGAAAGTGGAATCTCTAAACTATGATTCTATGACTTATTGAGACTTGAACCTGTAAAGGAAGCTTCTTGGGTCATTATAGGACTTAGGACTTAGTATTGTGTTCTGAGGAAGGGGGTCTATTTGCAGGATACACGGATACTACATGAAGCAATATATGACAAAGACATCTTTGAGGTCGCCACCTTACCTAACCTAATATATGACAAAAAAGAATAAAAGTTGACTTGAAATTTAATGGAATTAATTTTTAAATCTGTTTATTAAGACCTCTTTACCGTAATAAACCCCCTATGGAGTTTTAATAAATGAGATAAATCCTTGCTATTAACGTAAAGCCATTAAATTAATTCCTTTTTTGTGTTGTTTTTAATTTTAAAACACTTTTGTTAAACTCCCTTCAAGTTTTATTTCAAGGTTTCATTAACATTTTTAAACTGATTCACCTTTAAACGATTAACAGGAAAACATTGCCATCCTGCCCCTGTCCCTGGCCCTGCTCTGCTGTGTGTGTGTATGTGTGTACTAAGATAAAGACATAAAACATGACAGTTTTCATTACAATTCACCTAAATTCACAGATTTAAACGCTAATGTTTACATTTACAATGAATTTTATTAAAGGCACGCATACTAATACTTTTTCTAACTGTACTGTTCGCTCTTTCTCTCTCTCTCCGTTTGTTACTCATACCGACATACAATACATATTCTAATAAAACTTAACAAACCATATTACGAGAGCATAAAAACAGTAACGGGAAATAAAATTAAAAGCATTTCTCTCTTCAAACTAAATTGAAAGCAAAACAACAACAAGAAAAACAAAGGTTAGGGCAGAGTAGAGGGAGAGAGTAAAAATAAACAAACCGAAAACGAAAAAAAAAACTGAAAAGAGAGTACAAATCAAAATTAAAAGGCTAAAATAAAGTAAAAAATAAATGTAAATACAAGCATACACACGCATACTTACATACAGACATACATACATATGTATGTTTATACTCCCACATACATTGTTGTTAACAAGGTTTGGAGGCAAAACGTTGTTTTCTAGTACACGTTCGGTCGCTTAGTTTAGAAAATAAGAAAACATAGACAAAAATATAAACAAAAAAATACAAAGGAAATGTGTTAAGAACATGCTACTAAAACGCATACACACATACATACACCTTCCTACATACCCTTACCTATACCCTCTCACGTGTATACATACGTACCTATTTGATAAACAAATAAAACAAGAGTGGGTAATAAAGAATGTTTCTTCTACTTCTTCTGTGTTCTTCTGTTAGAAATGATGTCTGTGTTGTCTGTAAGCATGTTTACAAATAAACAACAACAAAGCAAGAACAATGGTCCATTACAACAATAACAGGCAATAACAACAAAATAAAGCCATAAAAAAACAACAAAAAGCGAAAAACGAAACAAATCTTTAAGAACAACAACTACTTAATAAACCAATGAACCTTTTTTGTTTCTGTCTATCTCTCTCCCTCTCTGTTTCTTAATACTTACACTTACTCATATATACATAAAACATAACAAATAAAATGTTTATGTATGTATAGATACTTATGTTGCATGTATGTGTGTGTCTTTGTTTTATTAAAAGACTTTGTTATTGTATTTGGTTTTTAAGCTGCAACACAAATAAGTCTTCTTTGGCCAATTTGTAGAAAATGATACACAAATAAACAACAATAACAACAACAACAGGAGGAATCAAGTAAGCTAATTACTATAGCTAAGCACCGACTTTATAGGACCCTATACCAATCAGTTCTTTTTTTTTTTTTGTTTTTCTTGTTTTTTTAATACGTATTTAATTTCTCGTAAAGGACTAAGTTTTTTTCATAGTCGGTTTGATTCGTAGATAAATTCGAATTTAAAAACCAAAGACGCAAACCCACACTTTTAGCAGTTCCACTTCTTGCCTCTAAGAGGGTAAACTTTGCTATTAACAGAGCACTGTTAACTGTTTAACAGTGGCAATAGTAGATTAGTCTTTTATTCTGCAATTATAACAGCCTATTGACATAAAATATAATTCTCATTTGATGCGCTGGTAGTCTAGTGGGTAGTGTGCTAGACTATTATTAGCGTGAGGTGGTGGTTTCGATTCCCACCGGAGACTCTGGTCTGTTACACTACACCTAGCATATGGTCAAAGTTACTCAGCTCGTATATAATTAAATATAATTTATAATTGTATTGTAATTAATAAATGAATAAATAAAAAATAAATAATTCTCATTATGATCAAAGAATAGGACGGTTGGCGGGGGCGGAGGACGTAAATTTTGTCAACTCTTAAAATTATTCCAGCTATCCCACTACCACAGTTCGCAAGAGGACCCTCTGAACTAATATTTGCATATTGTCTGTATGCTGTACTATTTCTTATATGTTCCAAAATGGCTACTAATCTCCTAGAGAGAATTTTCAAGCAAAAAAATTGATATTTTCAAAGCCAATTTTCACAATACCATATCACTTTATATGTGTGACTATGTTGCTGATTATATAAAGAGGCCTTGAAACCTTCCTTTGTTTATAGTATGGTACTCATAGACCTGGGCTTGTTCAGATGGATACTGTTAAATAGCTAACAGTGCTCTGTTAAGGGTAAATTTTGTTCTGCTAAGAGGAAATTTTGCTCTGTTAAAGCCATAAGTGTCGCTGCTAAAATTTATGGATTGCGTCTTGGATTTTCAAATTCAAATTTATCCTCACACACATACTAGAATATTAAATGTATTGATCGCATAAGATTTTAGTTTTTAAATAGAGGGCTTTAGAAATTATTAACTTCCTCTTAGCAGATTTCTGGCAAAAATTCTGAGATGAAGTAAAAAATTGCCTTAAAAATGTTACTCAATAATCTGTCATTCATGGTCGACTTTAAACTGTAGCTCCCGCCACATTCAACATAAGTGTGGTGTGGGAAACTAGGTCGTAATTCTGACTGAAGGGTTGCAATGTTTCCACATATTTTACGCGGTATATTGGCGAAAATTAAACGAAAGCAGGTTGGATAAAATTTACGAAATTATCTGTATAGACACGACCTTTTCGAACTGCATTTAATAGTGGTAGTATATTAATGTTGCCGAACTTTCTCACTCAAAATGTTATTTTGATGAAAGGAATTTTGTTGACAAACACTTTATGAAAGTCTAATGAACCAGTTTTGCAGAGAAGAGTTTGATTGCATATTATGCCCGCTATTACAGAAGTCAATAACTGGCATCCGTATTGTTCTGCCATTCGCTTGAATATGAAGTGCTTAGAAGTAATCCACTAATGTCATGTACTAATGTCTGACAAGTCTTACAATCTCTTATCAACTGAGAATCTCTAGCGCCCAATTGATTGTGCGAGTGAGCATTGCTCAAGAATTATTCCAAGTCCGTCTGTTATCATGCAAAGGCCCTTAGGATTTCATATTCTAGATTGTATATATGGCAGACTACCGCTGCAATCACTTGCTTATGTGTACCCAGAGTGTTCAGCCATGTTACATACCTAAATCCCTGACTGCTCAATCCATGGACAATATCAATTTAACAACAAAACTCTGATTCATCAATAGTACATGATAAATATTTATGTCTTCCTTGAAATGCTAAATTAAGGATTCTCTCCAGAGACCTTCCCTTAGCCTAAGCTTCTTACCCTCACCTAAGCTTCATACCCACAGTCTAAAACACTGCAAAAGTATGTGACCTACACCTCTTGTACTGTACATGACATATATATATATATATACATTACAATTCTTCAGTCGGGATTACGAGTTGTCTGACCTGTTGTTTGAACCGTGGCCTCATGTCTAATAAGCCAACACACTCGTAAACTACAGCGACTTCACTATACTCGGCAGAAATACATATTTTCACTAACAGTGTGAATCATCCTGAGCTTGTGCCACTCTTCCTTAGAACTCTTTTTCATCAAAAATTCCATTTAAAATCTAATTATGAGTACATGGTTTTAACAGCCAACTCTATACACCCTCACTGTGTATATGTTGGGGTGTAGGGTATACAAAACATTAACAAAGAGAGACAAACAGTTAGACAATTGGCAAAATGAGAAGTAGAAAATCTCAAAAGGCAAAAACGCGCGCACACACATATACGAACATTTTAATGTTTGAGTAATTGTTTCGAAAATTACACACACACGCAGTCAACTCAACTGAATGTTGGTAATACTGGCTCATAATGATGATGATTGCGTACCAGCTCTTTATGGAGCAATAAACGTTATAAAGAGCCTTTATTGTTCTTACTCACACATACACTTACATTCACTTAAAACATACAAATACGCATACATACATGTTTTAAGCACAATTACACTTGAAAGTGTACTTGTAGGCAAAAGACTCTTGTTTAAATTAATTTCCTAAAGATTTATTATTTTTAAAGCGAATATTTTTTCTCTCATTTCCTTTTTGTTTTTTATAATATCATTATGATATGTTAATAACATATTATTAAATGTGATTATTAAAATTAAATTAGACTTAACTAGACTGGACTCTTCCAGCCGTTCTAATTCGAAAGGTAAAGTTAGCATCAAGAAAAAAAGTCAACAATGCTCGTCACGCATTATTTTGATAGGAACACATAGGCTGCCGAACTCGTAAAGCTTACATTCACATAGACATACATACATATATAATCGGAACCGTCAGGATTACGACCTAGCATCTCACACCACTTATGTTGTGTGTGTTCATTTTTATACATGAGTGGCGGGGGACCTACAGTTTAAAATCGATTTCGAACGACAGATTTTATTAGAGAAACTTTTCATAGCAACTTTACTTACTCTCAGAGTTTTTGCCAGAAATCTGATGAGAGCAAGTCGCCGATGTCATATTTTCCTTAAATTTCGTTTTGTTGGAGATGTCTGTACTGTAGTTTGAACCGTGGCCTTACGTCTAATAAGCCAACACTCTACCCACTAGACTACGTCGACTCCAGCTCATAAAGCGTGAGTAAAAATACGCAACGCTGTTAAACTGACTTCATCAGAAGCTGAGAAAAAAATTTTGCTTCATTGCCAGACCAATCTATTCTAAATTGAGTAGGACGAGTGCCAATTAAATATTTAAATTGGATCGTAAGGAATCTCTATCACTATTGGTATCCTTACAATTCATTACTTAATCTGTAATTATGCGGAGACTTTGCCTATCTTTTCAAGGATTCTGAAGAGGTTATAGATCAGTTAAGGAGAAGGAGAATATTTTCCAGTTTATTTGCCAACGTTCGTATCTGTTTCTAAACGCAGACTTTTGCCGATTAATCATACAATCATTCATTTACTTTTCAGACTGGCTTTCAACTTGGTTTCATGGGACTCATGTTTTGAAGCGTAGCCTTGGTATTCATTGTTCATGAACTGTTAAACATAGCTTATCAGTTCACTTAGTTCATTCTTTAAGGACGATGGTATCACCTTCAGTCGCTTTGTGTGCTCATGTGAGCCTTCCAACCTACTCTATGAGACACCATCTTGTCTTGAATGCTTTAGTGTTACTTCTAAAGACATTTGCTGAAGCTAGTGTGATAAAATGTAAAGGAATTTATGCGGCATGCGAATGAACTCTTACGGAGGGCATCGGACCTGTCTAGGGAGGACCAGATAGAGGATATATATGTGCCTCTGCAAGAATACTTTTTCAAATTTCAAAAAAGCAGCATGGAATTCAACAAACCGTGGGTGGTCCCAACATACCTGCTTACCGAATTTCAAAACTGTTGTATCCAGCATTGGACAGTGGGAGAACCACAAAACTACTTGAGTTTGACCAGAGAACGATTTGCATTCTAACAGGAATTCAAAAGGGACACTGTGGTATATCGGTGGGTTCGTTAACGAGCCACCAATATTACTGCAGGAGCTGTGTACCATGGTGTGGAATTCTATCGGTACACTTTTATGCAAGTGCCCTGCACTTCAGAACAGTTGTCATCGGATATTAAGTGCCAGAACGTTTTTAGGGGCAGGCCGGTTTCATTCGGTGCTCGAGGTGGTTCAAATCTACCACTAACGGATCATGACAAGGGGGAACAATGGACATATGGGTCATCGCTTGAACATGCCTGTGAACGGCAAGCTACTCGCTAACTTAACCTAAGCTACGTGACATCTTCATTGCAAGAGGACAACTCTTTAGTTATTCATTTTAAATACTTCTTCGATTTGATTCCTTTCCTTTGCTTCGAACGAAATAAATCGTTTAATTTGATCGTCGCTTTTCGGGATAAGATTAGCCAGATGTCTCACTGCATAGTTTCTTTATGCACTCATTACTACTAGCTCGGACTCGATGATGTTCCCACTTCAGCTTAGCTACTTCGCTGAGATATTTGTCTTTGAGTTCTTAAAACTACCGTTCCAAATACAAATTGTTTTGATTGAGTCCGTCCAGCTCGTTTATTCTGGATTGCATTGCTTATATTCTATTTAAAAGCCTATTCAGATGTTTTATACACAGTATTTCAGACGTTTAAAAATAGGCCATATGGCCCACATGTAAACCCGGTGTTTAAAGAAGTACCTACTGACATAACCTAACAAAAAATGACTCCAAACAGCATTAAAAACATTTTCCGAACACCCAAAAATATGCATTAAAAAATATATTTTCTTTCTATTGCCTATATTTAGGGGTTCTTACTCAATTAATACCACTGTAGATGAACTAATGCTTAAAATTTATAATTTAAAGTGACTCTTAATGCCACACAATACATAATTATGACCTTTTTGAGTATGTCTTAAAAAAGAGTTATATTTTTCTCTGCATAATATTGCCTACTTTTGAGGGCTTACTGTGTAAACCAAAAATATATTTTGAAATTTCTCCATTGTTTATGCAAGTGATTTGTGTTTAATTTGTGTTGTAAATTAAAATAAACATTTCAGAATGTAAATTTCATTTTCATTAATTATAAAATAAATTCTACAGAAATTCAATGTTTTATTAACAAATACGTACAGACTCATATTCATTTGCATAAATTTACACATATTTTTAGGCGCAAAATAAATAAATGATTGCAAAAGCAGAATAAATTTTTGATGAAGGCATTTAATATCGAAGAAAAAAGCCTGTTTCAAGGCTTTACACAATTAATGCAAGTAGATGAGAAAAGCTTTTAATTGGTTAATGAATAAACATTTTAAGTGCTTTTTTAATAGTAGGGTGTTCGAAAACATTCAGATGCTGATATTGATCGCCTTTATTTTTTATTTTAAACGGGCCTTATGAAATCAAGTGCTATAAGAATCGAAACAAATGATAAGGTCCAGGCTATATGGTGGAGGCATATATCTAAACTTTTCAGCCAAAGCCTCTCTTCGTTTCTGTTTCATCCCGGCTCATCAAAGATGTCTGTAGTCTGACAATGTTAGGTGGGTAGGTAGAAGTGGCTGTCCCCTCGATGGTGTCATGAGCGCACACAGGGCCTATTGTGATACCACAGTTTCACATTCTCCCCTATTCCAGGAACCACTCGAAGCTTCCGATGAAACTTCCGACTCAGACTGCCAATATCCATGCATGGCAGTTCATCTAGGTCCTCCATGTAGTAGGCACCCAGGTATTTCTTTCTCCTTTGACCAAGTTCCGGGCATGTGCACAGTAGGTGAAGAATAGTTTCATCCTCTTCCTCATCTCCACATCATCTGCCGAAATCATTCGCGAGGTGTCCAAGCCGAATACGCCTCGCATGTGTTCCTATAATACAATGTCCCGTAATAACCCCGATAACAGCGCTGAGCCTGCTTCTTCGGAGTTTAAGCAGAGCCGCCGTGCGCCTCCTATCCAGACTTGGCCAGATTTTTTGCGCCGTTCTGCCCTTATATGAAGCTGCCCACCTACTGTTGGCAAGGTCCACGATTGCATTGTCAATTATAATCCTGCAGGTACCCAAAGGGATCCCCAATGTAGAGAATTCATTAGAGAGTTCGATGGTCGTGCCCCTTCTGGCCAAATCATTCGCTCTACAGTTGCCGGGAATATCTCTCTGTCCCGGTACCCACGTGATACAAACATCATATCGATTCGCCATCTCATTGAAACATCTGCGACAGTCGTACACCGTCTTGGAGTTTATTACACTAGAATCCAATGTTTTGATGGCCGCTTGGCTGTCGGAAAGTATGGTGATTTTTCGCCTTTTTGTCCACAATAATTTTCACCGCAGTCTGGCAATGTTACTCCCTCTCCATTTCAATTGAATGGCTTTGCTTCAATTTTGTTAATTTCTGACAGTTGAAGACAGAATCAATCATCTGACGAGTTTGTAGGACTTCATAGTGAACAATTCCTTTCCAATTCCACCAGAACACTTTTCTTGGTGTCACCTTACTGGCTTTGTCATCCCCTGCGAAACTTGACCTTAAGTTGAGTTGGCAGTCGCTTACTTAAGTTCTATAAGGTCCCCTCGAAATACCGACAGTACTTATTCCCTCATTCAATTGTAACCTTTTGCTGGACAGATTTTGTCTATAATTTGTAGGTGCTCGAGTAACTGGTGTCTCAGGTTTCAAACAGTGTCTATCATAACTCCCTATAACCGCATCATTGTAAGGTATCCCCTCACAGCCTTAGCTCGTTTATTATACCCAACTGTCAGTGTCCCCTTATAACTGCGGTGGAATTCCTAAGCTGAAGGTTAAACGTAAATTATGTTCGTTATATGTCCACATTGGATCAAATCTGCCTAGATCCTATATTCCATCTTTCTTTACCGAATTAGTGAGGATTGGGGGAGACTAAGCCGCCAGCAGTCTAGTAGGTATTGTGTTGGCTTATTAGACGTAAGGTCACGGTTCAAACCACAGATCAGACATCTCCAACAAGATGAAGAATGGAAAAAATATTTCTGCTGTGGCTTTCTCTCAGCGGTCGTTTGGCAAAAACTCTGAGAATAAATTAAAATTGCCATGAAAAGCTTCTCAAAAAAATCAGTCGGTATGCAGATGGCTAACTCCTTCTTCCTGTATAGAGGGATATGAAGCTTGTGTACCAATGACAGCTTATCTGTTGTACCAAATTTTGTACGTATGTCGGCTTTGTTGTTGCCTTCAATGTTCCAATTACCAGAAGGCCATATGAGGCTAGCCATCGAATGTATTGCTGTCTCTTCCAGAGAAAAACGCATTTTTGTGGTGTACACAACTCAGTGTTGAAAAATTCAGTACCTTAGTACTTTTTTCAGTACTTTATCATTTCAAAATGTACTGAAAGCCTGGGGGAGGGTGGGTGTTACTTCAGTACATTTTGAAATGAAAGAGTACTGATTTTATTATTATTATTATATATTTTATGTATATTAGGCTTTTAAACTATTAATGCATTAGCAACGTATTGCTAAAGGTAGAATTAGTTTTTAGCCCCGATTAGCCAAACGTATATGGAACATAGTTTTTAGAATACGAAAAGCAATGAGAACACTTGCCGAAACGTAATGTAATTTCGATGAGCATTTACGTTGCTCTTCATGTGCTGCAAACGAACGTGGATGTTTGACTAAATGCGACGTTTACGTTTTATTACGTTCAGAATCAACAGATTTTGTTTTGATGTGAAAAAGTACTCTTTCAGTTTTAGTCCAGTATCACTTTAAAATTTCAATTTTGCAACACTGACACAGCCCTAGGCATTTATACACAATACTTTTGTCAAACTTTTCTTAAAATTTCAGTTTGTTTTCGTTCAAAATATCCTCTTTTCATGATGGTCCGTTTAATTTTACCTTAACGAAGTCGCCGTAGTCTGGTACGATTACGTAGACATAAGGCTACGATTCAAACATCTCCAACAAAACAAAATATGAATAAAATATTTCTACGGAGACTTCCTCTTAGCAGATTTCTGGTAAAAAAAAAATCTGAAAGTAAATAAAAAATTGCCATGAAAAGTTGCTCAAAAAATCTGCCGTTCAGTGTAATGGTGTGACAAGCTAGGTTGTAATCCTGACTAAAGGGTTGTAATAACGAACGAAACACCGAAGGAGCGAATCGCAAATTTCATATGGCTCAGCGCCATCCATGTTTATTGTGTGCTTCCAGCTTTGTTCCAATGTATGAAAATAACTTGATTTGATGATTGCGTAGGTTCCTAGCAACGTCTATGTTAGCTATGTACCAGTCTTTCTCAACGTTTGTTGTAATTTAATCAACATTGGGTTGTCCAGACTGAGATGAGTCTGAAATCACATGAAAATTATCATTTTGAAGGCGAGTAGATTGCTTTGTTGCTATGTTCCTAGCATAGGCTTTATAAAATTCACGATTTTTTTTCACCAAGAAGAGGAAGCTATAGTGTTATCATGTTTCTTACGTTTTAAGCTTGTGTACCTACAGTTTGTAAACAAATCTTTAAATATACCGTGATAGTCTTAAGTTTTTCTTTAAAGCGGTATTTAAAATTCTTTTTTTAATTTCCTTAAAATTTCCCACAACATAATACCCGCACACACATACACACTTACACGCAATAAAATACGAATTGGCAACTCTGTACTCCCTTAACAAACAAATCACTGTGTAATGATAGAAAAATGCTTGTCGTCGTTTATTACACGTTCATTTGTTGTGGCAGTCAGTTGTATTCAATTTTTTGGTCACAACAACACCATCCACTCCTCTCTCTCTGTTTCTTTCTCACGGTGCTCAGTGCTCACTACTGCTGTGTGTTGTGTGTGTTGTCACCGAAAAACATGCCACATAATATCACAGAGAGTTTAGGGACACATGTTTAAAACGAAATGTTTAAATCAAAAATATTGTTCTCGCACTCACAGACTCTCTCCCTCTCTCTTTGTGTGTCTTTATCTTTTCTATTTCCTTGTTACACAATCATACACTCGAACTCTCAACGGTAGTATGAGAAGCAGCAAATGTTCCTTGTTATGCTTGTCTGTGTGTGTGTGTCTCTGGGTGTTTTGTTAACTTCATGTTGTTCCACTATTTTCTGTTTTTTTTTCTTTCTTTCAATTGTTATGCCGTGTCTCTTTTATGTTTTGTCAGATCATATTGCATTATTGTTGTTGTTGTTGTTGTACTATATTGCTGGTGTTAGTGTGTGTGTGTATGTGCGTTTTGTTAAACATTTCATGTTGTCATGTTACGTTGAAATTGCTGAAGTGGAGATTGAATATAAAAGCAACTACAACTGTGTGCGTGTGTGTGTGTGTTAATGTGAGTAGCAAACCTGACATCCCAGAATGTTTTCTTCTCTCTTCTGCATCTTTATTTTGCTTGTTTGCTCTTGAAGGCAAAACCAACATCAAAATACAATGTATGTTAGGGGAGAGAGAGAGAGAGTGAAAGAGAGCATAAACTATAATATCCCATATAAATTCAACCTTTAACACAGTTTTTTCAACCCGTTTTCCTTCGTTTTTTTTTCTCCTCTTCTTATCATTTTTTTTATTGTTGCTGTTCTTATTGCTGTTGCTGTTTGTCAAGCATTTGATGAGATGTTGCCTTTTGCCTTGAGGCTTCATGTCCTTTTTTGTATTAAACAATAATACATACAAATTAGAATAAAAAAAAACAACAACAAAACTTAACCAAATAGAAAAACTCATGAGTAGCAATAAAAGACAAGGAAGGAAGGATGGATATTGAAATGCCGTAGTTTAGTGACTGATTTAAACATTAAATAACCACTCATACATACATTTACTCATCGTGTCACTCACTCACTCAAGGTTGTCAACCTTTAAATTCAATACAAATTAAATGCAGAATTTGTTAGACTAATAAAGGGTGGGGCCATTTAAAAGTTTAAATTTTAAAATGCAATGAAACAAAAATGGTTTGAAATTTTGCCAAATTTATTTTGTTTGTTGTGAAGTACAATTGTTTCGTTTAGAAATGGAATATTATTTCATTACAATGGCTGTTGCAACTGGCCTCACAGTACCTCATTCATTCGTAGCAATTTTTGTAGACTTTTTCGAGTATATGGGTGGATCGTATCTCGGTAATGGCCTTACGAATGTTCGCCTTCAAATGCTCAATTCTCTCTGGTTTGTCGGCATAACACTTTTCTTCAACGGCGTCTCACAGAAAATAATCCAACGGTGTCCAAATCAGAGATCAGCAATGAGTATTCAAAATAGATGATTAGATTCGAATCATACTCATAATTTCTGATACTTATACGCATTCATACATACATACATACATAATTTGCCATTACAACCCTTCAGTCAGGATTACGGCCTAGCTTCTCAACACCACTCATGTTGTGTGCGCTAATTTTATACATGAGTGGCGGGACCTACAGTTTAAAGTCTACTCCGAACGACTGATTTTTTGAGAAGCTTTTTCACGACAATTCTTCCATTTACTGTCAGAGTTTTTGCCAGAAATCTGCTGAGGAAGTCGCCGAAGAAATATTTTTTCATATTTTAGAGAATACGCATTCATACTTATTTTAATATCATACTCATACTACTCATATTCAAAATTTGAAGTACTCATCGTGCTCATACTTAACAATACGCATGATGTTGTTAATTTCGGCTCTCCTTTACTCAACATTTACACGAATCACAAAATAAGTATGATTCGCGTACGAACACTACAATACTCACTAGAAAAGGTTGTGTGTTTGCTTTGCTTGCTCTCTTAGTCTTTTTATTTCTTCTTTTTTTTTGGAAATGCAACGTCGACTAAGACTGTAAATTTGAATGAATGATTCGAATCACTCGAATCATTTATGAGTATTATAAGTATTTTTCTAAATTTATGAATCTAAATGAGTAGACATATGAATCAAACATATTTCGATTTGGTATGAGTTTGATGTCAACGTTGCACACTATTTCTCTTTTTTATTACACTGTGTGTGTGTGTGCTTGCTTGCATATGATTTTTGTAACATTGAAATTGTTGCCTCTGGCGTATGATTAATATTTAATTAGAAATCACTTATACTTCGAGATAAAGTGTGTGTGTATTTTTCTTATATATTTATTTTGCATTTATTTTATATATGAAAACTAAATCGAAATAATTTTAAACATTTTAATAAATTGTTATTATCAAATGTCTTTATTTAATTTCATTAATTCTTATCACTTCAAATCAATTTATTTATTTGTTTTTGTACAAACAAATATTGAAATAAATATGAAAGAAATTTATGCAAATTTCTATTACTTGAGATATTCAAGGAGACATATTTCTGTATTTTAATTAAATTTTTAATGAAATTATAGAAGCACGTACATATAAATTTTCTATTTAAGAGACAAGAATTATAAAAAAAATAAGGCTCTGGTCTAAATATTCTTTTTTGAACAAATTTTTAAAAAAATTTTTGGAATAACTTACGTTACCAACAAGCTCTTTAGGTGACTGAGGGTGGATCTTGTAACTTTACGCAACTGTAAGCAACAAAAATTCTTTCGAGATGCCAACCTATCCTGGGGCAATAAGGAATCTTGCTTTACTGCCAGACTCACTTGGATCACGATGGGTAGAACGATCACCAATCAATTACTCACAGTTGATTGTAATGTCATCTCGATCACAGTGGCCATACTTGCGGGTCATTGCGTTCTGGGAAGACTCTCACAGAAAGACTACTGCTCCCACCAAACAACTTTTGTTATGGTTATGCGACTGCTGAAGACGAGGAAACTGTTTGTTATCCACTTTCTTTGTCAATGCCCATCTCTTACGAGGTGTAGATTTATTATATTTCACTCCCCATTCCTTGTCAGCTTAACTGAATTATCATCCATTGATATCAAGAATATCTCTTCATTTATCGACCTTTCATGCTGATTTCCAGCATAGTGTAGTCGTGTTTTTAATGTGCAGACACTGCACAAAGCAAATTCTTCTGTGAGTTTGGATCTGCGCTTAGCTGTGGAAACCAAATATCCTTAACACGATAAAAATGGTCTCCGTTTGTAAAAAAAAAAGTGTTGGGGATAAAATAGGGCTAGTTACCATATTCTACTAGGTAGTATGTTCGCTTATTACACTTAAGGCCACGGTCGAAACCCCAAGTCAGACGTCTCGACTTTCTCTCAGCAGATTTCTGGCAAATAAATAAAATTGCCATTAAAAGTTTCTCAAAAATCTGTCGTTCGGATCTGACTGAATCTATAAGACAGTAGTCAGGCCTGTCTTAACCCTATCTTGTATGGTGGAAATCCCTGCATAGGACAACTATCCTAAATCTACTTGCAACATTATGCCCTGCGTACGAAACCAATGTTATCACTGGAGATAATTTTATGCCTCCTTCTGCTTGACTGTAGGAGCTGAAGTTAGTAGGCATTTCTGGGTGATTGAACAGAGGCTTCAATAGAATATTGATAACTCGAAGATGCTGAACCAATTAGTAAGGGCAATGCATATCATAAATGATTCCTTTCAGATTTCTGCTAATGGCTCGAAATTAAATGGACCTGCAGGTGGTGATATTTTTTCAGAACGGATAGGTACAGCAGGATCACTGCAGGCGGAAATGTCAATAATTCTGGCCGCCGCGAAATTTATTAAATACCTTAATATATCCGGAAAAGATATTAACATAGTTTCAGGCGTCTATCAAGGCACTGGGTTTTGAGGTAACGAACTCATAGATTGTCTTCAGCTGTTGCGAACATCTCAACAACTGAGTAAATTGGTATGACGTCAATATGGTGTTGGTTCCGGGCATGCAGAGCGAATGACTTGGCAAGATGTGGCACAACCACCGAATTCTCCAATGAATTATTTACTTTGGGGATCCTTAAAAGCTCCTGCGGACTCATAATTGATAATACTGTTAAAGCCAAATGGGTGACTTCGGATACGGACAGAAAGGCGCTAGAATTTGGTCAAGGCTAGGCAGAGCAAGTACGGAAAGTCGACTCAAAGAAGCCCATTTGGACACATGGCAAGTGACTTCTACAGGGGCTGTAGGGGAATGAGGAAGAGGAGGAAATAATTTTTTACTTATAGGGCCCACGTCAGAGGCATATTGCACTCCAAAAACTTTGTTTTTCTTTTATAGACTCTTAGATAAATTGTTCTTTCGATACGCGTTCTATCACTTGCTTATCATCTGTGGAGCTCTTTCAAAACCATTTGATGTTACTATGCAGTATCCAGTAACATCTTCTGAAAGCACCTTTTTTTTAATAATTTGTATTTGTATAATTGCCATATGAATGTATGAACACCATTTAAGCCAATTAACTGAAAAATATTTTTAAAAACAAATATTTTCTATTGTCTTTTTGACACAAATAAAATCAGAATGTGTGTCAAAAAGGTGTGGGTGAGGGTATTGTAGGGAAGGCAAAAGTCAACATAATCAGAATTGAGTTTAACAGGTTATTTAATGGAATTTTTTTTATTGTTGGTGTTGTATTGTTTCGTTTTTTTTATTGTTTTTCTGCTTAATTAGTGATTTCATTAATTTTAATTGCATTATAATTTCCATATTTTTTTCTCACATCTTTTCCATTATATACGCCTAATTTTATGCACTGAAATATTTTTTTAACCAACACAAATGCATACAATACAATACCAGACACATACATTGTTTTAATTTAATTAAAATGAAATATTTTATGAAAACAAAACAAAAAAAACCAACAAAACAAAAACAAAAAAGTGAAAATGAAATGAAAAATAATTACAAATTTTTAACACACACACACACTCACAGTTTATTTAAATTGTTTAGAAATGTTTCTATTTTTTGTTCTATTCTGCATATTTTATTATTCGTTGCGGTAATTGTTTTTTAAACGTTGTATCTCTCTAACACTTGCCCTCTTTTTGTTTCTCTTTCTTTTCAGGCACTCCATACTGGATGGCTCCAGAAGTAGCTGCTGTCGAACGAAAGGGTGGCTATAATCAATTATGTGATATTTGGGCTTGTGGTATAACAGCAATTGGTAAGTAAATTAACACGTTAATATAATATGCAACAAAAATAATTAATTTCTTCAATAAAAGTATACATCTGATTAGAAAAAAGGATTAAACAACTTGACATACATTTTCTTAAAACATTGACTGTAAACTTATGTGTGTGAAGATAAATTCGAATTTGAAAATCCAAGACGCAATCCATAAATCTTAGCAGCGTCACATTTGGTGTTAACAGAGCAAAATTTGCTATTCACAGAGCACTGTTAACTTTTTAACAGTGGCAATAAGTAAATTCTCATTATGATCATTATTATTATGAAAAAAGTGTTGAAATGCAAAGGATGTTTAGTGGGGGATACAGGATGGAAATGTTCTTAACTCTCAAAAATATTCCAGCTATCCCACTACTACGGTTCGAAAGTGGACTACCATTTGCGTGTAGTCTGTATGGTGTACTATTTCTTATATGTTCCAAAATGGCTACTGATCTTCCAGAGAATTTTCGAGTAAAAAATTGATATTTTCAAAGTCAATTTAATCAATATCATATCACTTTATATGTGACTACGTTGCTGATTACATTAAGAGGCCTTAAAATCTTCCTTTACATGTAGGATGGTACTCATAGACCTAGAGTATTTCCCACAATTAACTCTTAAATAAGGGGCCTTGTTCAGATTGATACTGTTAAACAGCTGACGGAACAAATTTTGCTCTGTTAACGCCAAATGTGGCATTGCTAAAATTGTGGGTTTGCGTCTTTGGTTTTTAAATTTTTTTTACACACATTGTAAACTTACATCCTTCTTTATATGTTTGTGCTCTATTATGGGAGCCGGCTTTCACACTATGTACACTTTTTAAAGCTCTCTTTTAAACAGCTCATCTTCATACTTCTGTATTGCGGTCAGGCATTGTAACAGGATACTTTTAATGAAGACATCTCCTGCATAAGATCATTAGGATCTTCGTCAAAACATAATTGGTCATTTCAAATCTCAGTCAGGATTACGATATAGTTTCTCACACCACTTATGTTGAGTGTGTTAATTTTATACATAAGTGGCGGGACCTACAGTTTACAATCGATTCCGAACAAACGATTTTTCAGAAGCTTTTCATGGCAATTTTATTTTATTCTCAGAGTTTTTGTCAGACGACTGCTGAGAGGAAGTCGCCGTACAAATATTTTTTTTCATATTTTGTTTTGTTGTAGATGTTTGACTTGAAGTTTCAACTGTGGCCTCACATCTAGTAAGCCAACACACTACCTACTAGACTACGGCAACTTCATACAACGTGAAATTACTCTTCCTAAAAAGTTTCCTTGCAATGACACCAATATCGAACATGTGTTTTGTATCACCGTCCTATTAAAACCACATTCCGTCCAGTTCGTACTCTTCAAATCGGACATCATACAGCAATAGAGATATGAACTGGATTTTTTTTCTGTTCGATGACTTGCATATTTTCGTCGATGACTTGCATTTTTTCGTTGACTTGCATTTCTTGATTGGATGACTTGCATTTTTTTGGGGGGGAATGGCTTGCATTTTTGGGTAGCTGTTTTGTATTTTTCGATGACTTGCATTTTTCTTGTCAATGATTTGAATTTTTTAATCGGTGACTTGCATTTTTTAAGATCGATGATTTGCATCTTTTTGGTCGATGACTTGCATTTTTTTTTGTCGATGACTTGCATTTTTTGGTCGATGACTTTAATTTTTTGGTCGCTGACTTGCATAGTTTATGTCGATGGTTTGCATTCTTTTGGTCGATGACTTGAATTTTTTTTGCCCGATGACTTGAATTTTTTGGTCGATAACTTTCATTTTTTTGGTCGATGACTTGCATTGTTTTGGTCGATAACTTGCATTTTTTAGTTGATCACTTGTTTTATTTATGTCGATGATTTGCATTTTTTAGGTCGATGATTTGCATCTTTTTGGATGATGACTTGCATTTTTTTAGTTCGATGACATGCACTTCTTATACAGAATACTTTTTTTGTGCTCATTTGAGAATAACAATTAGCTTCGTTGCTTATATCTGCGGTCTCTTAGGTTATCCAACCGTATTGGAAACTGTTTTTGAATCCTTGGTCCAATAGCTGTCCACACCACTAGATCCAAAAGCCACACCTTTTTAAATTTGATTGAATTTTAGCGGATTTATGAAAGCGCCACTCTTTTGCTCTTATGAAAAATTTAGCTTTGTCGGCTATATCCCCGGTCCCTAAGGTTACCCGACCATGACGAAAACTGTTTTGGAATCCTTGAGACAATAACTATCTAGCCCACTAAGTCTAAAAGCCGCATGTTTTTAAATTTTATCGAATTACATATGTTTTTATGATAGCCTTGGAACTTAGCAGCTCAATTGTTAAAGCTCTGTTTCCTTTGCTCATACCCACATGCAGCATAGCCTGGTGCCATATTTCCTTATCATTTTTGTTTAAAGGAATAATTTTTTTCAAATTTCTTGAAACTTCTTTGAAAACTTTCTTTTCTTCTTAAAACACTGCCAGATATCACGCGTTTCTCCACACATACTTGGATTTTATGAGTCATATTTCTTACGACATGTATGCTGACTTAATAACTTTGCCAGACTGTTTTTTTTTATTACCATTATCCGTATTACTTATGCCAGCACTGTATTGCCAAACCATATACATATGTATGTATGTATGTATATATGAATGTACATATGTATGTAATCAAATTACAGAAAACTCATAAATTTATGGAAATAATTTAATTCCAATGCCTTCACACTTAAGCCATACCAAAAATAATTTCTGTACACTTGAGACTGGATTAACACGCTTCGAGAAATTTTCGTAAAAGATTTGTATTATCAAGTAATACATGTTTTCAGCTTCAATAGAGGGTCAGGTGTTGTTTAATAACGTCATTAAGGACTGTGTTTTTTATTTTTATTTTATGAGCATTACCCTCAAGCTAGTACAAATGCCAGGCAATTGTTTAATGGCATTCATGGTCATATAAACAAGAAAGAAAACATTTCTCCATGAACAATTAAGAGGTTAATGGTTGGTTGTAAGCAATTTTTATTTCCCGTTTTTCGTTCTTTTTTTTGATGCTTAAAATTTTATAAAATTTCTCTCGTTCTCTTTCTCTCTCTCTTTCATAGAATTGGCTGAACTTCAACCTCCGATGTTTGATTTACATCCAATGCGTGCTTTGTTCCTGATGTCAAAAAGTGGTTTCAAACCTCCAACTCTTAGTAATAAAGATAAATGGAGTCCTACGTTTCATAATTTTGTAAAAACAGCTTTAACGAAAAATCCTAAAAAACGTCCCACAGCCGAAAGGCTATTACAGCATCCATTCGTGCAGGGTGAGATGTCGGTGCGTGTGGCCAAAGAATTGCTCAAGAAGTACATGAATCCAAATCAACAATTCTATATTAATTGGGATGGTGATGATGAGGTAATGTATTCTTAATAATGATTTCAAATATTGTCAATTTTTTTCTTTTGTTTTTGTTTTTGTTTTTATATTTTATAAATTTATTTTAAAATCGTTGGAGTGATTCACATTCCATTCGTTTGAATAACAATGCGCCGCCATAGTGGTCTTAGGGATTACGAGTCAACAAATTATTCTAATTATTCCTCCACAGTCTTTCATATGACCATACCCTTCAAATTAAGTTCTAAAACTTTCTTAACCCCTCCACGACGACGCACCTGTATCACACAACTTTTCACTACGCCACGACTGACCGTAACTGTCTCACCGTCCGCAAAAATACAAGTGAATAAATAGAATGACTGTCGTGTATGTACGGCACTTTCCGATTCCGAGCAAGGGCGACTAAGCCCCTGACATGATCGTCCCCCCGGAACTCGTGGATGTATACACCGATGGCTCTAAACTCGATAGCGGGGTTGATAGCGGAGTCTACTTTGGAAAACTCGACCTGAATATTTCCCTCCGACAGCCGGATTATTGTAGCGTATTTCAGACGGAAGAAACGGCCATCTACCGGGCTGTTCAGTGGATCCTCGTCAACGGCGTTCCTCTCACCCGCATCTCGATCTTTTTTGATAGTCAGGCTGCCATAAGATCTCCGTCGAACGTTGTGAGTAACTCCAGGATCGTCACGAAATGTCGCCGCAGTCTCGACCTTCTTTCTAAGCACTTCAGTATCACATTTATCTGGGTCCCTGGGCACAATAATATTCCGGGAAACTGCAGAGCCGACGAGCTCGCCAGGGCTAGCGCGCTACTTCCGGAGTCCTCTTCAATCGACTTGGGGATGCCACTTACCTTTGTCAAGCTAGCCATCGCGCGGAAATTCTTTCGACACGCCAACCTATTTGGCGTCAGTGAGGAGTCCTGCTCCATCGCTAGGTTCACTTGACCCTCGATGGATAGAAAGCGCACCAACCAGTTACTTGGACTTGGTCGTACCATCATCTCAATCACAGTGGCCATGCTTACAGCTCATTGTGTTATGGGAAGACACGTGGAAAGAATGCAGCTCCCATTTAAAGACTTCTGCAGTGGGTGCAGATCCGCTGAGTAAGAGGAGACTGTTATCCACTTTCTTTGTCAATACCCATTTCTTGTGAGGTGCAGATATAGGTTATTTGGCTCTCCAATCCTTGTCAGTCTGGCGGAGCTATCGCCCATTGATGTAAAGGATATCGCTTCGTTTATCAAACGTTCGGGCTGGTTTTTCAGCGTGGGGTAGTCGTGCTTTAAATGTTCAGCGCTGTCCAACTTCTTCTTCCCTGGTTTAGAGAAACTTGGTCAGTACAGAGACTGCGTTCTGTGGCGTCACAACGGGCCCCTATGCGTGCTCAAGTGGACTTTTGATATCAAACATACCATATCGCTGTTAAAAACATGGCTGGAGTGGCCTTCACACTGCCAGGGTAACAAATGGATTTGTATTTGAGAGGAATGCAATCATTACAGTACGCTGTATAATTGGATTTGGTATGCCTAAATTGTGTTTAAGGGGTAATCTTGGCTTTAGAAGTGATTGATCCTCCGCTTGCTCTGTCTCTGAAGTCTTTGCAATAATATATTGAATTGCTAACCCTTCTTAAAGGACAGAAGGACCTTTCTTAAAGGACCATTTTAATGCCATAATTAGTAAAACAACCTGACTCCAGAATGACTTGGTATTGCAGTAATTTATTATTTAAGGAGTTCAGTTAAGGATAACAAAAAATGAAAATCTAAGAATATTCTCATCTTTTTAACAAGATCATGACATTGACACAGGAGATGAGAGATAGTCTCTTCCTCCTTCCCAGAACCATAGCTATTGCAGATGTCATTTGAGGGAATAGCAAGCCTGCCGACGTGCCTTCCAACAAGACAGGGACCCTTGGGAACCGTAATTTTACAATGGACAGAACCATATCTTGTTATCCATACATTGCATGTACTTTTTTGTTGCCAAAGCATTTGAGAATTCTGGTAAAAATTAGCGGAGAATACCTAGTATGTATAACTGACAGAACGTCTACACTCTGCAACATTTTGGAAATTTTGAGCTTCGTACTAGTTCTTGTCCATTCAACTGCAATGCAATTTGTCACGCTATCTCTAAGGGCTGCTGACAATAGAAGCGTTAAATCCGAAAATTCCCGGCATTCATGTAAAAGGGACGGCCTGACTGTCCGAGTTAATTAAGAGATTTTGAAATAAAATCCCAGTGTCTCTGGTGAGAATCAAACTCACGACCCGCTAGTAATAGTCTAGTACACTACCTATTAGACAACCAGGACACTCTAACTTATTTAGTTACTTTATTGGTAGTAACAAACATTTAGCCGGGATTACAACCTAGCTTTTCACACCACTCATGTTAAGTATGATAATTTTTGTCCATAATGGAAGGACGACTTTAAAGTCGACTCCTAATAACAGATTTGTAGGAAACTTTTCATAGCAAATTTTATTTCCTCTTAGAGTTTTTCCCAGAAGACTGTAGTATTTTTCTCATATTTCGTTTTGCTTGAGCTGGGCTGAGCTGGGACTTGCACCACAGCCTTTCGTTTTATTGTTTGAGCCTCTAAATTCATAATGTTTCGAGCGTCTGAGTAATAAATAATTCAAATATTTAATATTATTTATTCGACTAGAATAAGTTGACATTTGTCGAAATATTCAACAAAGATCAGCACTGAATCGTTTTTTCGCTACTCATATGCACTCATGAAATTTTGAATATAAGTGAACCCACTCGAGGGACGTGAATCATTCATCAAAATTTACTGTCTTAGTTGTTGTTGCATTTACAAAAAAAAAGAAAAAAGACTCATAAGCAAAAAAGACAGAGGAGCAAGCAGAGCAAACACACAACCTTCTAGTGGGTATTTTAATGTTCGTACGCTAATCATATTTATTTTGTGATTCTTGTAAATGTTGAGTCATGGAGAGTCGCAATCATCATCATACGTATTGTTAAGTATGAGTGCGATGAGTACTTCAAACTTTGAATATGAGTAGTATGATATTAAAATAAATACTATGAATACGTATAAGTATAAAAATAATGGGTATGATTCCATTCTACTCATCTCTTTGAATGCTCATTGCTGATCTCTGCTTGAACCACAGGCTTTCGTCTTAATATTTGAATCTCTAAATTCATAATTTTTATACCCGAGAGTATATGAGTCACAGAGATCAGCAATGAGTATTCAGAACGATGAGCAGAATCCAATCATACTCATAATTTCTGATATTTATACTCATTCATACTTATTTTAATATCGTGAAACATCTATTCATATTCAAAGTTTGAAGTACTCATCATATTCATACTTAACAACGCGTATGATGTTGATTTCGACTTTCCATAACTCATCATACATATACACGAATCACAAAATAAGTATGAATCGTGTACGAACACTAAAGTACTTACTAGAAGGTTGTATGTTTGCTGTGCTTGCTATTCTGTCTTTTTTGCTTATGAGTCTTTTTTCTTTTTTTTTGTAAATGCAACTACAACTAAGACTGTAAATTTCGATAAATGAGTCACGAGTGGCTCCAATCATTTATGAGAATTATAAGTACATATTTTTCTAATGTTATGAATCTAAATGAGTAGGCTTATGAATCAAACATATTTCGAATGGTATGAGTTTGATGTCAACGTTGTACGCATACTGATTGCAACGTGTACTTACAAATCAATGTTGTAATGAGTACGAATGAATCAGAGTAGCTGAATTTCAATATTGTCGACTGAGTAATATTCAAAATTTTATGAGTGCTTATGAGTAACGAAAAAACGATTCATTGCTGATCTCTGGTGGGTAATAAATAATTAAAACGATTTCTTTTGTTATTCATTCGTCTAGAATAAGTTGACATTAAAAAGCAAACAAACCAAAAAAAAAGGTCATCAAAATAAATTTCTCAACAATAATTATATGTTTATGTTTTTGTAATTAAATTTATTTAACTTTAATTTTAATTGTAATTGTTTATTTTGTTGATGTTTTTTTTGCTAACAACTAATTAAAAAATTATTTTCTAATTAATTGTGTAACATTTTTTTATTCCACATTTTTTTTATTTATTATTCCTTCATTCCATTTATTTTTTATAACTTCTTTCTTCTTCTTGTTTTTTTTGTTTTCCATTTCAATGTACTTTTTCAATGTACCTGTTGTTGTTAAATGTTCACTGTAACTGTGTGCCATCACTTAAATACCAACAACGACAACAACAACAACACCAACAAATAACATAATAACCTGACATGGAATGGAATGGAATTGAATGGATTTTTCATGTTTGTAATCCTGTTGTCGTGTGTCTGTTCTATTTTGTGTTTTTTAATCCTGGATAAAAACAACTTATTTAAAAACAAAAACAACAACAACAAACTTAACAACAATAACAACAACAACAAATTAAACTTAAATTCGATGTTCAAACGATGTTTGCTCGTTCTATCCTTCCCACATGCGTTGGTTGATTGGTTTGTTGGTTGGTTTAGACTGTTGCCAGTGTACCACAACGTATTGCCAGTAAAATGACATCAAGGCCAAATGGTATTTCACCGCAAAATCATACATTAAAAACAGGTAAGTACGCTTTGGAAAAAAACCAGAAATTTTAAAATTTTTATCAAAATATTGCAGTTGGTTGTTAAGATAGAGAGAGAGACAGAGATTTTATTTTTAATTTTGATTGCAGCCTTAAATGAATTTATTTTTCTTTCGTTTTCTGGCAATACAAACTATGAGTTTGAAAAAGTTATTCGCAGCAATAAATGTTAAATGTTCGACGAATTGTTTGATTAAAAAAAAAATTAATTTTTAATCACAAAAAAGCGAAAACAATTAAAAAAAGCTCGTGACCTCGTTAGGTACTATCTTATGTACAGTAAGAGAACACTTTTTTAAATTAATAGTAATTTTTTTGGGCAAATGGCAACTCTGTAATTTGACAGCTGTCACATATGTTTATTCCGATTATTAAAAGTGTAATGTTTTATGAATTAGAGATGGATAACTATCGGTAGTCGGCGCCATCGATAATCGACAATAGCCCCGTCCACAATAATATACATATTTGGTTTGTATTTAAAGTTTGTTTAATATTTAAACGAGAAAATTCATATACAATATTAATGTTTTTTTGATCCAAAAATTTTGGTTCAAGAATAAAAGAACGTTCACATTTTCTTCCTTGAGCCTGGTTCGCCTCTCCGAAACAATTTGCCCCGCCTTGCTAAAGACTCTTTCGGACTCAACGGATGTTGCAGGGACGCACAAGTATTTTAAACTTTTTATACAGCTCTTTAAGCAAGGGAAAATCCGTTTGGTTCACCTGAAATATAATTTAATATAAATATATATTACTTGAGTATTGATAATTTGTTATTTTAGTTTACCATAATCCATAAAAAAGGATCCATGGGCGGCTCATACTCTCTCCAGGTATTGTGTTTTAATAACAATGACATCTGATAGTGCGTTTGCCTATTTGCTAATGGGTCTATCATCTTAAAAATCAAATAATGTGTCCTGAGTTTTGGTCTCCGTTGCCGGGTTCAAATTGACAGAATTTTCTTTGACTGACAAAATCACAAGCGCATTTTCAAAAATTGCCGATGCTTGTTCAGCATTTGAATTATACTGAAAACTTTTTGAATCTTGGACCGTAGCTCATAAATTGATAGACGTTATATTTATAGACTCTAATAAAGTATTTTGCACATTTGAAGTTGTGGTAAAACTTGTGTTTGCCTCTCGGTCGCCAAATCTTTCTCCGAGTCCATGCTGCAGCAATCGCATGCCTGCCTTTCAGCGCTCGACACACTGAGTGTGAGGGAGCTCCGACGTTTACCTTAAATTCAACACGTAGTCAAAATACTTCATAACTACTTTAAAAGTAAACATTATACAACTGTGAAGAATGCGATCCTTTTCTCTTTATTGTAGTATCACTATTTTAATAAATGTTTTCACAAATATTTTTTTAGCAGACGCCAACCAAAACTATCGATGGCACGTCGGGCACTATCGAAAATGTCTGGCTATAGTGCTATCGATAGTTCTCCACCTCTATTATGAATATTAACACGTTATAATTGTGAAAAAGATTGAGTGTGACACAGATTTTTGAAATTTATGCTGAAGGCACAAACTTCGAAAAATTCGAAAAAGCCGATGATTGTCAGTCATTCTAATACTATGTTCAGACATGCACTTTTATTGAGCAAATATTCGATTATTTGAGCACAATATTTTAAGTGTTCAGATATAACATAAACAATATTCATTTAACAGTCGGTAAACAAAACATTTGATTTTACGAGATGCGATCCCAGCGCTTTTGATAGCTGCGTGACTGTCCACATACATGCGTAAGTTCGTAGGAGGTAGGTCCCCAGTTTCAATTTTATCAATAACAAAATTCTATGCTTGAAATTCTTTAAAACAACAATCAATTCACTATCAGGAGGCATAAAATTATTCCAGCACTAAAGCAGGCGTCGAGTTTATGTGAGTCATCTTGCAAAGAGGTTTTCACCAGTAGGAGCTCTGACTACTTACTTACTTACTTAATTGGCCATAACAACCCGTTAACGGATTTCGGCCTGCCGCAACACATCCTTCCAGGCGTCTCTGCTTCTTGCAGGCCTACGCCAGTTGGTCACACCAATCGATGACAGGGCTTCCTCGATTTGGTCCTTCCAACGGATACAAGATCTTCTCTCTTCGCAGATCCCCGCATCAAATACCCGTCTCGCTGGTGCATCCTCCTCCATTCAAACGACATGGCCGAGCCAGCGTAGCCGCTGGATATTAATACGCTGCACAACGTCTATGTCGTTGAGGAGTTCATACAGCTCACTGTTGAATCGGATACGGAAATCATCGCCAACACGCACTGGACCGAAAATCTTACGTAGTACTTTTCTCTCGAATACTCTCAAGGCTGCTGCATCAGTGGTTAATAGGGTCCGTGCCTCTGCTTACTGCTGTATAGATCTAATGGATCATCCAAAAGGTCATTTTCTTAAACCAATAAAGGTCTTTTCTTTTCCTGTTGAATGTACTCCAAAATAAGGATTCTGAGTCCTTTTTAGCTCTGACTCCTAGACGCTTTTCGATTTTCGAACGCTTTAGTGAATGAATGCATTTTCTGAAAATCGATCCATAACTGCCACTAGTTTGCACAACAAAAAATCATCTCAAAAGTATGTAAGTCAGTAAAGTTACGCTTGTGTTTTGTGTGTGTTAATTTAGTCCATGAGTGTTAACTTGCTTAAGCATGATCTGTACGTGTTAAAAGTTTTATTCGTACGGAATAATTTAAAGCATGTAAAAGGTGTCGGTTGCAGAACTTAATTTACGGCACCTATCCGACAACGCTTTGTAAGCTATTTTGTTCCTCAAAATAATTTAAGAGTTTTTTTTTCAAAGGCTCTTGAACTCTTCTCTGTTATTACTTCCACGTTAAAAGGAAACTTTTCTTAGCTGCACTTGGTCCTGCTAAAAATTCGAAATTATATTCAGCCACACCTTAATTACTTTCACTTTAAAAGACTTCTAACGAAACCTCTTATATTCGGTGGATGTTATTCACCATGTTTCACTCATAGCCCACATCACATCGAAGATTTTCATTTCAATTTCATTTCCTGTTTTGTCCTTGAAAGTTTTGTATCGAATTTCTCTTTTTTTCCTGTTTTCTTTTTATTTTCTTTTCTTGGAAATCCATTAGTAGTAGAAGTAGTAGAGAGTCTTCAGCAATAGTAACTTCGTTGACACTTTATAGTTTTGCTTACAATTCTAGGAATTTTTCATTCACATCATGTTGTCATCGCTGGTTTTTCTGTCATTTGCGACATGATAAACGTTTACGTGTGAAAAATGTGTGTTTTTCTACGAAACTCTTAATGGAAATTCGATGTACAAATAAATAAAAAAAGAGAATAGAAAAGTTACTGAAACTCAAAATTTGTCGGTTTGTCTGCCCAATTAGTTCATGCGCAAATTATACAGTTGATTATAAGCTACGAGATAAACGTCTATGCCACTTATTTGTTCTGAAATATGCAAAGAAAAAATGAAATTTTTGTTGTATTAAATTACAGGACAATTTACAAGTAAAAATGAAAGTTTCGTAGATGATAAGTAACTTGTATGGTTGCTAATCAAATGCTGAAAACCAATTTACACGCCGCAATAACGGCAATTTGGTTAGAAATGTTGAAATCCCATGAACGTACTGTTGGGTCTCTTAATTGAATCGCCATCGTGTTCGTTCATTATTATTCTCAACAAGCCAGCATTAATTAGAACTCAGCATTAACTTCTAAGTTATCCAAATTCTTCGTTATTCTATTCACAGATCTAGAGAAAAGGCGCAAATAATTTAATTGCATTACCATGGGCTCGTTTAGTAAAAAACTTCTCCATACTCTGTTTCGGATCTTTGCACTAACTTGCTTAGACCTATTGAGGCAGCTATTGAGCTGCCTTAATTATTATCGATCACTACAGAGAAGATGAAATACAAATACAATTAATTTAGTTGTATTATATTGGCTCTTTGCATATAAAATTCCTCCATACTATGTTGCGGGCCTAGGCACCAACTGACAACAAAAACTGGAAAGTGTTACCTTTCCAACACACAAATGCTATTGATGCCAATGTAGTGCCTTCCTCAGTTTATCTTATGACATATCCATTTGACTTTACTTAATTGGTTATTATAGCCTTTTAGCCGAGGTTACAACCTAGTCTCTCCCGCCATCTATGTTGTGTGCGTAAATTTTATCCATGAGTAAGGAGACGACAGATTCGAGAAACTTTTCGTCATAATTTTTATTTCGGTTAGGTTAGATTACCTTGTAGTAGTCGCCGTAGTCTAGTAGGTAGTGTGTTGGCTTATTAGACGCAAAGCCAGGGTTCAAATCCCAAAACGAAATATGAAAAATATTACTTCGGCGACTTCCTCTCAGCAGATTTCTGGCAAAAACTCTGAGTGTAAATAAAATTGCCATGAAAAATTTTTTTTTTAATCTGTCATTCGAAGTCGACTTTAAACTGTATAAAATTAACACACACAACAAGAGTGGTGTTGAGAAGCTAGGCCGTAATCCTGATTGAAGGCTTGTAATGACCAATTATGTATGTATGCATGTATGTAGATTACCTTGTAGCTTGCTGTCCACAGGCAAGTTCACTCGGTGGCCATATGAGCCATTATGTTACCCAGTGTAAAGGGGTGGGTTTGCCCTACCCCGACCTCAAACCTTGTACCAGTTCCCTTAGCGCCACATTCGCCACTATGCCCAAATCTTCCAACGTTCTGTCACCCAAAAACCGATGACGACTGCCCTGAAGTTGTAAGGCACTCGCATAAAAGGTGTTCACACCGATTTCGTTTCCCGAACATCATGGCAGCTTCTGCAGTAATTCTGATGGGACAAACCAAGCTTGTCAGCAAAACTATCAATAACGTAGTGTCCCGTTAGAATGTGAACCGTTCCCTTGTCGAAATCAAGTATTTCTCACGTTGTCCACTGGTTTACACATACATATTAATTGCTCATTACAACCCTTGAATCAGGATTACGGCCTAGCTGCTCGTACCACTCATGTTTTGTGTGTTAATTTTATACATAAGTGGAGGGATCTACAATTTAAAGTCGACTTTGAACGATAGATTTTTGAGAAACTTTTCATGGCAATTTTATTTACTTCAGTCTTATAATAATAATGCCAACACACCATCTACTAGACTACGACGACTTCGGGATACAGCAGTTTTGAAATTCGCCAACTAGGTATGTCGGACCATCCACGGTTTGTTGAATTCCATGCTACTTGTTCCGATTTGGGAAAGTATTCCTGCAGACGCGCATATATCCGCTCTATCGTCTCCTCCTCAGACATCTCCGAGCTCTTCCATACAAATTCATTCTCCTTTTCGTTTCCCTTGACAATTTTTATTTACTCTCAGAGTTTGTGTCAGCAATCTGCTGAGAGGGAGTCGTCGATTGAAATAATTTTTTCACATTTCGTTTTTCTTCCCTCCCATTTTATATTTAAAAAATTTTGCCTCAGATTCGAAATCAGCATTCTCAAAAACCCCCGAAAACTTGGGTGTTTCGAAATTTTAAAATTTTGGTCGCCATATTGGATCCACCATTGTGAATTTGAAAATTGTTTACCTCAGATTCAAAATTAGCAACCTCAAAAACCCGCGTTTGCTGATTTTCACCCTTATTCAGTGATTCCTTAAAATTTTGGCCAGAAAATCTAGTCATTTTACCTATAATGCATAATCGACCGATTGATTTCATACTGTGCAGAGATCAGCAATGAATATTCAAAACGATGAGTATAGTCGAATCATACTCATAATTTCTGATACATATACGCATTCATGCTTATTTTAATATCATATTCAAAGTTTGAAATACTCATCATATTCATACTTAACAACGCGTATGATGTTGTTGATTTCGACTCTCCATAACTCAACATACATATACACGAATCGCAAAATAAGTATGAGTCGCTCACTAAAATACTCACTAGAAGGTTGTGTGTTTGCTCTGCTTGCTGCCCTGTCTTTTTTGCTTATGTGTCTTTTTACTTTAACAACAATAATAAAGCAGAAAATTTCGGTGAATGAGTCACGAGTCACTCGAATCATTTATGAGACTTGTAAGTACATATTTTTCTAATGTTATGAATCTAAATGAGTAGGCTTATGAATCAAACCTATTTCGAATGGTATGAGTTTGATGTCAACGTTGTACGCATACTCATTGCAACTTGTACTTACAAATCATCGTTTTAGTGAGTATGAATGAAGCAGAGTAGTTAAATTTCAATATTGTTGACTCACTTATATTAAAAATTTTATGACTGCTTATGAGTAGCGAAAAAACGATTCGTTGCTGATCTCTGGTATGTATGTGTGTATGTGCATTCAATTCGCCCATTCAGTACCTTTACCTTCGAAGTGGTTTGAATTAATAACCAAATTTATGAGCCATTCAGACTATAAATCATTGTGATGACATTTAAGACTCTACACAGAGAAAAAATTGTAGCATATTATCTGGTCTGAAATCGTCGTAGTCTAGTGGGTAGTGTGTTCGCTTATTAGACGTAAAGCCCGGGTTCGAGCCTAAGGCCAGACATCGAAACGAAATATGAAAAAAAAAATATTTCTTCGGCGACTTCCTCTCAGCAGATTTCTGTCAAAAACTCTCAGAGAGTAAATAAACCTGCCATGAAAAAGTTTCTCAAAAAAAATCTGCCGTTCGTAGTCCACGTTAAGCTGTAGGTCCCGCCACTCATGTATAAAATTAACGCGCACAACATGAGTGATGTTGAGAAGCTAGGCTGTAATCCTGATTGAAGGGTTGTAGTGGCTAATTATTTATGTATGTATGAATGTATTATCTGGTCGCTTTACACCATCGATCGATTGCCTACCACCTACTGTGCCTTTCCCATAATATTTATTGTCCTGTTGATGTGTTGAAAATTAATTACTCAATTAATGGTTTTTTTTTATAATAAATACGATATTGTGCTCAACTTTTATTGTAAAATTTTGTTTGTGTGTGTGTGTGTGTTTATTGTAAAGTAAAATTGCATGTATTTAATGACTAATTTTTCTCTTTTCTTTCTTTTCTTCTCTTCTCTTCTCGTTTGTAATTTTTAGGCATGACATCATCCAGTTCACAATGGAATAATGAACGTTCTTCTAGTCCTGAAACTTTACCAAGTGACATGTGAGTATTATTTGCTGTTGCTTTTCTGTAAATGTGTACATACATACACTATTCTCTTATTATGCCTATTTTCATTGTTATTATTGTAGTTGTAATTTTTTAAAATTACCATTTATTAAGAATACTTATACGCTGTGTGTGGGTACATCCATCTACATATATTTACTTACTTTTATTATATACTTTATATGCTCTCGTATATGTGTATCATACATACCACATATGCCTACCTGTAGTTTATTTTCTTTTTAAAATTCTTGTGTAAAAGAAAAAAATACATAAGAAAACATTTCACCTCCTGTACTGCTTAAACTACATGTAACAACGTTCAACATACTCTATGCTACATGCTGTACATACATACTCGTGCAATATTTAAACCGTATTTACATGCAACATGCATCGCATATCATACGCTTGTTGTTTGTAATTGTTCATGTTCTGTGTGTAATTTTATGCTGCTTTTAAAAGCTTTTAATCATTCAAATTTTAATTCATTTTCCTTAACTTCTCTGTTTCCTTGTTTTTTCTTCATATTTTTGCTTTCTGGTTCTGGTATTGGGGCTGAGAACACAGGGTTTCCTGTATGTAATTAAGATTTCCTGTGTTTGCATACATTATTTTTCAGTTCTTTGGGATAAATAGTTTAAAATATTTCTTCTTCTTATTTAAATAATTTAAATTATTTCCTTATAAAGTTTCCTTAAAATTTAAAATGGTGGACTGAAATCTTGATATTATTGGCATCAAAATTTAAAACAAATCCTGTGGAAGAAGGAAAATCTTCCATTTTTCAACATTTGAGTCGACGTTAAACTGTAGGTCCCGCCACTCAAGTATAAAATTAACGCACACAACATGAGTGGTGTTAGAAGCTAGGCCGTAATCCTGACTGAAGGGTTGTAATGGCGAATTATGTATGTATGTATGTATGTGAGTTTTAAAAAATCGAAATAAAAACACAGAAAATGTACAGAAGTAAACGAAACATATAGAAAATTTGCCAAAAAAAAAACTCTTGAAATATTTTGGCGGTATAGTGTACTTGCTCGGGATTATGTGGCATCTATCAGATGTCGGCCACGGTTTCTCCTCATCCAAAATATCCAATCATTCACCGCTATGGTTTTTGACTTGTTCGTACACATATTCGTACATACATACATAATTAGCAATTACAGTCCTGCAGTCAGGATTACGGCCTAGCTTCTGACACCACTCATGTTGTGTGCCGTAATTTTTTATACTTGAGTGATGGGACCTACAATTTAACGTCGACTCCGAACGACAGATATTGAGAAACTTTTTCATGACAAGCTTATTTACTCTCAGAGTTTTGGCTAGAAATCTGCTGAGAGAGGAAGTCGCCGAAGAAATATTTTTTTTTTCATTTTGATGCCGGCCCTGGGGCTCGAACCCGGGCTTTACGTCTAATAAGCGAACACACTACCTACTAGACTACGTCGGCTACAACTATACGACTACTTGTTCGTATACACCTGCGATTTAAGAAAAACCCCACAAGAAAAAGTCCATCCGGGTTTAAATCACACGATTTCTCGGTGGCCTGTTTAATACAAACATACAAGCATACATACCAATTGCTGATTACAACCCTTTAGTGAGGATTTCAACCTAGTTTCTCACACCACTTACACTTTGTATGTGTTAATTTTATACATGAGTGGAGCAACCTATCTTTTATTTCTTCACTCTGAGAGTTCTTGCCATAAATCTGTTGAAAGGAAGTCGCCAACGAAAAATTCAAATTTCGTTTTGTTGGAGATGTCTGACTTGCGGTTTGAACCGTGGCCTCATGTCTAATAAGCCAGTTTAATTTGATAGCTAATTCAAAACATCTCGAAGTAATATTAGCATGCCTCAAATCGCTTGTGCAGAATGTCCAATGCGGCTTGAGTTCTGAAGCAAGTAGAGCAGTCCGGTTGGCCGCATGTCGGTGGTTGGAATATCATTCAATTCAGTATGAAAGAAGATAGCAGGCATCGTCCTTTAGAGTTCACCAAGCCATGTGACGAAGAGTCTCTTTAAATTTTCCTTAAGCCATTCGAATTATATCAACAGATAATTTCATTCAGAGTTCATTCATAATCCTCGTCCTGTAGACATCCTCTGGTTGTGTAAACACTTAATATTTCGTACGTGTTACTGCAGTTCGCGTGTACAGAATCTCTGATATCCAGCTAGACATCCATAGCCAAATGCGTCCTCTATATCAAGAGAGTGCCTGCCGCTATATATGTCTTGCCTAGGAAGCCCTAGCACCCTTTTAAATATCCCACATCTTATCTTTCATTGCTTCCCAGGCTGAATTGAGTGAATCTTCGAAAGTACCAAAGATTTTCATACTTTTTTTTTTAAGTATTTCAGAGAATTTGAAAATAAACCTGCCATGAAAAAGTTTCTCAAAAATCTGTCGTTCGGAGTCGACGTTAAACTGTTGGTCCCGCCACTCACGTATAAAATTAATGCACACAACATGAGTGGTGTGAGAAGCTAGGCCGTAATCCTGTAATGGCGAATTATGTATGCATGTATGTGAGTTTTAAAAAATCGAAATAAAAACACAGAAAATGTACAAAAGTAAACGAAACATATAGAAAATTTGCCAAAAAAAAAAAACTTGAAATATTTTGGCGGTATAGTGTACTTGCTCGGGATTATGTGGCATCTATCAGATGTCGGCCACGGTTTCTCCGGTTGCAACTCATCCAAAATATCCAATCATTCACCGCTATGGTTTTTGCCTTGTTCGTATATATACTCGTACATACATACATAATAAGCCATTACGGTCCTTCAGTCAGGATTACGGCCTAGCTTCTAACACCACTCATGTTGTGTGCCTTAATTTTTTATACTTGAGTAGCGAGGTCTACAATTTAACGTCTACTCCGAACGACAGATTTTGAGAAACTTTTTCATGGCAAGTTTATTTACTTTCAGAGTTTTGGCTAGAAATCTGCTGAGAGAGGAAGTCGCCGAAGAAATATTTTTTTTGTCATATTTCGTTTTGATGTGTGGCCTGGGGCTCGAACCCGGGCTTTATGTCTAATAAGCGAACACACTACCTACTAGAATACGGCGACTACAACTATGTATACGACTACTTGTACATATAAACCTGCGATTTAAGAAAACCCCACAAGAAGAAGTCTAACCCGGTTTAAATCACACGATTTCGGTGTCCAGTTTAATACAAACATACAAGCATACATACCGATTGCTGATTAGAACCTAGATTTCAAACTAGTTTCTCCCACTACTAGCGTTGTATGTGTTAGTGTTAACGTTATACATTAGTGACGCGCTCTACCGTTTATAGTCGACTCCGAACGAAGATTTCTGAGAAACTTTTCATTGCAAATATATTGACTCTCAGAAATCTGCTGCTGAGAGGAAGTCGCCGACGAAATATTAAAATTTAATTTTGTTGGAGATGTCTGGCTTGGAATTTTAATCGTGGCCTCATGTCTAATAAGCCAGTTTAATTTGATAACCAATTCACAAAATCTCGAAGTAATATAATCATGCCCTCAAATCGCTCGTGCAGAATGTCCAATGCGGCTTGAGTTCTGAAGCAAGTAGAACAGTCCGGTTGGCCGCATGTCGTTGGTTTTTCTTTAGCCCTTATAATTATATCAACAGATAATTTCATTAAGAGTTCATTCATAATCCTCGTCCTGTAGACATCCTCTGGTTGTGTAAACACTTAATATTTCGTACGTGTTACTGCAGTTCGCGTGTACAGAATCTCTGATATCCAGCTAGACATCCATAGCCAAATGCGTCCTCTATATCAAGAGAGTGCCTGCCGCTATATATGTATGTCTTGCCTAGGAAGCCCTAGCACCCTTTTAAATATCCCACATCTTATCTTTCATTGCTTCCCAGGCTGAATTGAGTGAATCTTCGAAAGTACCAAAGATTTTCATACTTTTTTTTTTAAGTATTTCAGAGAATTTGAAAATAAACCTGCCATGAAAAAGTTTCTCAAAAATCTGTCGTTCGGAGTCGACGTTAAACTGTTGGTCCCGCCACTCACGTATAAAATTAATGCACACAACATGAGTGGTGTGAGAAGTTAGGCCATAATCCTGACTGAAGGGTTGTGATGGCCAATTATGAATGTATTTCAGAGAATTATTTAAAACTGTAGATATTTAAAGTTGGGAGCGCAATTTCCCCATGTTCTTTCATTTTTTATTACGCATTTAAAACTGTCATCGACGGTTATAGGTAATCACCTGACCAATGTCATTCTCAAAGAAATATGAATTGTTGACGCCACCAACACAACATATTCACGTACGCACTCATCCAGAAAAAGGCTCAAAGCGGTTTTTCAGTTTCCAACTGCCTCATAACCAATCCAGCAAGCATACATCGTGGCCTGTGGTTGTCCATTTCACATGCTGGCGAAATTTTAAAACAATGGACAAGGAGTTTTGATATTTATCTGGTCATAGATGCCAATATTGCTTTATACTTCATGATATCGTTCGGGAATACATACATACATACATACATACGTAATTGGTCATTCTAAGCCTTCAGTCAGAATTACGAATTGTATACATGAGGCTGTATCTACAGATTAAAGTCGATTCTGAACGACAGATTTCTTGAGAAACTTTTCATGCCAAATTTTTTACTTTATTCTCAGAGCTTTAGCCAAAAATCTGGTGAGAGGAAGTCGCCGTAGAAATATTTTTTCGTATTTCGTTTTGTTGGAGATGTCGGAGCTGGGATTTGAACCGAGGCCTCACGGTCTAATACGTCATCACATTACCTACTACTAGACTATGGCGACTTCGGTCGGAAATAAATAATTCGGTGTTTCCAAAAACTGGCACCATAATATGGCTCCATATTGTCAATAAACTTCCTTACTTTGTAGCCAAGAAATTGAATTTAAATTTTGTAGCATTAGATCTTCTCTTTGCCATTCTTCTTCTAGTCTTATTAAAGAATACATACATATGTATGTATGTATCTGCTGTGATTAAAAATCTCATCTTTTTCTCCATTAAAAATTTAATTACGCTCTTAAAAATAGCCTCTTCTTAAAACTAACATTACATAGCTATTAATTTCAATTAGGAAAAAAAAAGAAAATCCAAATATTTTGCTCAATGCTTTTAATTTCATTCACAACCTTCCTTCATACTGTAATATTGTGTGTGTGTCAGTTCTTTAGCGTTCATTATGCACTTCATTTCATTTATTTTTTTCATAAGGATCTCCCTCACCTTCTCCCTCTCTCTTTAATAAGGAGAAGTAATTGAATTTATTTTCTTCCTTATGTTTTTTTGTTTTTTCTTTTCTGTTTTTTCTTCTTTTTTTTATAATTTTATTCTTTTGTTTTTTTACTTTTAGTCCTCTATTTAAACAGCAACAAACACAACAATTACAACAAAGAAAACAAAAACTAACGGGAACTTTAATAATGAACATGTCCTTAAGGTCAGAACGCCAAGCAACATTTTTGCTCAGTTCTGTTCTGTTTTTTTTTTGTTCAGTTCAGTTCGTTTCTTATTTGCATTTCTTATTATTTTTTCCCCCTCTCTCTATCTCTTTCTCTCTCTAGTTTTATTTTATTACTTTGCTTCTTTTAATATTTTTAATTTCATTTAAATTTTCTTTTTTATTTATTTATTTGGTCTTTATTATTTTAATTCCTTTATCTTTTATGGTTTTTTTTTGTTTTTCTCGCCTCCTAACAAAAGTTCCTAAAGAATTCCAAAGTTCTTATTGTTTTTTTTTACGCCGGCATTTTGTGGCTTGAGTTGAAGTTTTATTTTTTTTGTTTCCCTTTTTGTTTCTGTTGAATGAAATTAAATGCAAGCAAAAGTAGAAGAAAAAGAAGAAGACTTCATTATATTATGCCTCCTTTGGTTTAAGGCGGCAAAAATTAATGTGTAATTATGTAATGTCAGTAATCAAGTTGGTCTTGTGTTAGCCAAGACAAAAACCAGGCGATGATTATTAATTAAGAAAAATATCCACGGAGTTGCAAGTTCTCTGAAATGCATTGTTTGCCTATTTCTTTGGTATTGTTCATATACTCCTTGCCACTATAGAGGGTGGTAGTGATTTACCACCAGGCATATTATCAGCATCACTTTTTGATAACAACCGTATAAGTTAATCTTAAAATGTAAATGCAGCGTAATTTTAAAAGCAATAGAGGCGGAGATATATCCTTGAATCGGCGAAAATAAAATCATGAAGTTCTGAGACTTCTTTTTTCGAACAGACCATTCAATTTCAAAAATCTCTTCATGTAATTTATAGGATCTGTTTTCTCAGATATTCGACGCTATCTAGTAGGTACTTTGTTGTACTTTGTAATTTGGCGGTTTCCACCAGAGATTAGCAATGAGTATTCAAAAACACGGAACGAAATAAAACCCTCTCCCTCTCACTAGATTTCGGGCATAAACTCTGAGAGTGTAAATAAAATTGCATTGAAAATCTTCTCAAAAATCTGTCATTCATACTCATGTATAAAATTATCATCAAAGAGATGAGTAGATTCGAATCATACTCATAATTTGTGATACTTATACACATTCATTTTTGTACAATGGGTCAATTCGAGCTCCGGGTACTGTACTAGTCTTAATTGACAAGTACTCGTCCTCTAACCTATACACATTAATACTTATTTTAATATCATACGCATACTACTCATATTCAAAGTTTGAAGTACTCATCGTACTCATATTTAACAATACGCATGATGTTGTTGATTTTGACTCTCCTTTACTCAACATTTACAAGAATCACAAAATAAGTATGATTCGCGTACGAACACTACAATACTCACTAGAAGGTTCTGTGTCTGGTTTGTATTGCTGTCTTTGTCTTTTTCGTTCTTCTTCTTTTTTTTTTTTTGAAAATGCAACAACAACTAAAACTGTAAATTTTGATGACTAATTCGAATCACTCGAATCATTTATGAGTATTATAAGTATTTTTTCTAAATTTATGAATCTAAATGAGTAGGCATATGAATCAAACATATTTCGAATGTTATGAGTTTGATGTCAACGTTGTACTCATACTCATTGCAATCTGTATTTATAAAACAACGCTGTAGTGAGTACGAATGAATCAGAGTAGTTGAATTTCAATACTGTTGACTCACTCGTACTCAAAATTTCATGAGTACTTATGTGTAGCGAAAAAACGATTCATTGCTGGTCTCTGGTTCACACCTCAAGTCAGATATCTCCAACTAAACGAATCATGAAAAACAATTTTTTTTGCGACTGCCTCCGTGACAGATTTCTGACAAACACTCTGAGAGTGAAATAAAATTGCCATGAAAAGTTTCTCAAAAATCTGTCGTTCGGAGTCGAGTTTAGACTGTAGGTCCCACCACTTATGTATAAAATCAATATATAATATAATACAATATAATTGGTGTGAGAAGCTAGGTCGCAAACCTCACTAAAGGATTGTAATGACCAATTATGTATGTATGTTTCCTCAGGTCACCATTAAAAATATATGTATTCAATTGACTGGAATGTAAAACGTTTAGCCTGTCTGTGTTCTTAAGTAAGAAACCCGTACGTGTACGGGCTTACTTGGTTTGAGCTGAACTTCATATATTCGCTTATGTTGCATCATATATTCGAAAATATATCAAACAACAGTTCTGGTTGTAAAGTTCGCATTGAATATGTAGAAATTGCCGCAGTCTAGTTGGTACCGTCATGGTTTAACCCTGAGCGCACATATTTGAATCAAAACAAAATATGAAAAAAATTTATTTCTTTCGGCTACTTCCTCTGAGAGGTCTTCTGACGAAATCTCCAGGAGTAAAATAAAATTACCATAAATCTATCGTTCGGTGTTCGAAGTTAAATTGTAGGTCGTGCCACTCATACAACATGGGTGGTGTGAGCAGCTAGGTTGTAATCCTGACTAAAGCGTTGTACTGACCAATTAAGTAAGAAAGTATTGCATTTGATAATATGACCCGTAAAAGTCTGTTGTATGTTAAACAACACAATCATCAATTGTTTAGGAATTCTTAAAAACGATTAAAAAACATCATATATAACGTCGCACATTGGGGTTTTTGATGCCTAAAATGGATATTAATTGGAAAATGAAATTCTTGAGTACCAAATATTTTCTTACATGAGCTGGAAGTGCACAAAATTCTGCATCCCTTTCTTAAAAAAACGTGTCTCTAGCAAGTACCGTTACATTACTATGCCTTTCTGAAGTGCGACTTTTTTGATATTTTTTTATCTTTCGTGAAAAAACTAAATTTTCAGTGTTTTCAAAATTAGTTCTCGGCAAGTTTTTAAGTAAAAGTATTAAAAAAAAAATATGGAGGCTTCAACAACAGACGATTGAGATTATATTTGCTTTGTTGTTTTTTAAGATTATGTAGTTTTGTTATTTTAAAAAAAAATGAAGGTCTATAAATTTGCTAATTTTGTAGTATATATGGAAAAATAGTTGTGAGTTAAGCAAAGTTAAGCGAAAAAAATTTTCTTTTCTTAAACCTAAGATACCCTGTGAAATAATAGAAAAAAAATTTTTTGCACTTTCTTGCACCTGATTAAAAAAAAGGAAGATATATTTTTGCACCTATATAATTTTTATCTATTCAATTTTTTGTATAAAATTATAAGACCATATTTATTCAATCATAGGTACAAACGTGAATACAATTTTAATTTCTCGAAGAGAACTTTATGAACTAGTTGCAAGTTCTGGATTTGAAACCTTGACTGAAAAATCGCATTTCTTAAAGAAAAAAACGCTTACACTTTTATTCCCAAGCAATAAAAAAAATATTAAAGTTTTTAACGATACATTGAAAAATTTAATTTTCCAATTGAAGAATCGCTGGAATGCATCTTATAGAGTTTCTGAGCGTTTTCTTCAGAACAACAAGTACTGGTTAGATTCGTCAATAGGTTTCCCGCGCCAATCTGGTGTTAAGCGTGGTAGATCGAAATTGATTTCGAGGATTGCAGTGAAAGAAGCAAAAACCTAAAGAGTAAAGGAAAGAAAATTCTTCATCTATGCTGGCGCGGACCAGAAGTAATAAACTACTCTTTAATACCAATTAACAGTTAACTCAGGAAGCGCAAGACGCCCGAAACAAAAACTTCAAAATGAAATGAAAACTTGTTTGATACTCAAAATGATTTATTCTAATGTGTATTAACGTTTCTATGTTCAATTCTAATTTTATCTGGTTGTTAGATAATCTTTAACAGTAGGATTATAAAACTTTGTCAGAACAGATATTTTGATGCAATACGTCAGAATCAATCAAAAAATCAATTTTGAATTTTTTGGTTGTTAGGCCCTTATGCATTTCAGGTCACGATTTTTTTTTTATTATGGATTTATCTTCTTTAAGCGAAATAAACCAAAAAAAGTTAAAAAAAGCAACCAGGAAAGCTCCCACGATTTAATATCCATTTTAGGCATCAAAAACCCCATTGTGCGTCGGTCAGGACATCGAGTATTATTTGCTGGTAGAAATCAAAGTTATTCCACACTGATCGAAACTTCAATGAGGAAGAAGTGTTTAAACGACACGTTAGTCAGAATGTCTCAGTAACAAACCTTCATGCATTCTCCAGAAATAGTTTTCTCCTTATAAAGGGTATTTCAATTAGAATGCAGAATGAGATAATTTTTTTGCTGGATTGCTAGAAGATAAGTTCAAGTGTGAAATAAAATTTCCGTCAAATGGCCGTCCATTACTCCTTTCATAATTTCTTAAGAAATATGAGGAGTGAGGAATTGTTTCTGGTTTATTGGCATACTCCCAAGATTTTAGAAATTCCTATAGAAAAATTTGCACGGCGTTAAATCGGTATGATTTCGGTGTCCTGGCATCAAAATTTCTTAAGGTGATTGATGTAGAGCGCACGCTGTAGCAGATGGCTGAAACTACATTTCGTCTACGCGGTCCAGTTGAAGCCATAAGAAAGCTGTTATTACGTTCCTCTAACAAATACTGCATGCACTGCGTAGCAGTGGGAGGAATCGTCTGGGTGAAATCGCATTTCATTTATGCGGTCCAGTTGTGGCCATAAGAATTTCGTTATCATGTTTTATGCAAAAACCATTCACTGTCACTGCAATTTCAGCCTCTTCTTCAAGAAAGTCATGCTCAATCACGTCGCCTGTTTGTTTCTCATGGATTTCATGAGTATTTTCTGAGCCCCAATTTTGACAATTCTATGCCATTCTTATGGAAGTGCTCTTCATCAGAGAAATTGATTTTTTTTTTCGAAAAATTAGCATTGCTTTCACGCCAGACAATTGGGCACACGAAATAAGCTGCGAGCCACTGTGCCCCCCAAAATATATTTTCTAACTTTCGCTCAAAATGCATAAAACAAACAACAACATTCTAGACATTATGTTCAATAACAAGAACAATTATTAAACAATTATTCGACACATCTTTGTAACGAAGATCTTCAAACCATGATTACTCTCTTCAAATGCACCGCGTCTTCACACAAGACCGACTGAACTTCACTAACTCAGTCGCTTGCTTTGCCTTGCCTTTTATATGGCAGGGTAAACAATCTGATGAATGTTCTTAAAGACGAATGTTCGTGATTTCGCCTTCTCGAAATCTCTATAAATGTAAAAATCTTTGTTGTTTGTGTATTTTGTTTACATATATTCTTGTAGTATTGTTTGTGTATTTTTGTTTACTTGTTTACCATTCTTTTTTAATGCTGGTGTTTGTTGTTATATAAAGTAGTACGATATTTGATAAACAGGTTTGTTTACTGCATTGTTTTGTTTTTGTAGCTTTTGTTTATAACTTTAGTGTTAAGCGATGTAAAAGCAAAACAGAGCATCAAATTTGACTATTATATGCCATTCTTATGGAAGTGCTCTTCAGAGGAAAAGGTTTTTTTTTCGAAAAATTTGCATTCCTTTGCGCCAGACAGTTGAACACACGAAGTAAGCTGTGAGCCAATGTACCCCCAAAAGACCTTTTCTAACTTTCGGTTAAAAATTTATAAAACAAGGAACCAACATTCTAGACTTTATGTTGTGTTGGCGATGTTTTTGTTTAAATCCTGTTGCATTTAGCCTAGCAGACCACAGTAGCAAACAAAAGTTTTCCTCTTTCTTCATGTTCGGACTACTTGTGCCGATGTCTTGTTGCGGTGATGCCAACACAAATGCGTTGCTGTCTCACATTTTATGCGACTCAACAATGAATTGAGGTTGGCAGCTGACTGCTGACTTTTAAGTAACAATGTATGTCATGTCAGAAGTATTAACAAAAAACCAAAATGTTGGTTGTTAACTGATCAAAACTTCTTAAAAAACAGATTCTGACAGGGGTTGTCTAACTTTGTTTTGGTTTGTAGTTTGAAAGTTTTTTTCTTTTTTGCAAAAATAAAACCCAAAGTAAAAGGAGAAAATTATATTTAATTTTATTTTCCTATGCAACGCCTTTTTGTCTGCCGTCTTAATATAGTTTTGAGAAGGATTTTCTTTTTTTTGGAAAATTATTGCCAACCATCATAAATCAATTTCGAATTCTGTTTACTTAATAATGTCTCCAGTCGAGACGTCTTTTTTTGTTTTTTCTCTCGTTTTGTTTCAACTGATGAAGGCCCAAACTCAATGTCAGCAAATGTGTCATTCGAAGAAGGAACAAAGAAAGACTGAAAATATTAAAAATGTTCATCTAAAATAAGAAATTTTTAAAAGATAAGATTGTGAGTAAAAACTTTGCAGACATTTCTTAAAATGGAAATACTTTTACGTTGCAAAAGTCAAGGAGAAGAAAAATCCTCTCTCCTACCTACTACCTACCTACTACCCCACCAAACTGAACCCTTTTGATTTGTTTTGAAAGAATTTCTTATATATGAGATGATGAGGCATTTATTCGTTCTTTCTTTACTTCTTTACGAATGACAAGTATGATGAGGAAGTCAACTATGTCTTGTGGCAAAATGCCAAAAAGGGAAAAAATTCACCCTTCTTTCCCTAAGTCTTCTTAATACTCTGTTAAGAGCACTCGATAGGAGAAGAGCCTGCCTGTGTTATATAAGGGGTGATTTTTTAAGAGCTATAGGAAAATTAAAAAAAAAAACACATAAAATTCAGCAAAATGCATGAAATCTTTATTTTAATCGATAGTACGGTCGATATAATTTAATGTTTGAAGATTATTTCATGCAAATGTTGACCGCGACTGCGCCTCAAATGGTCGTCCATCCGCTTAGTCCAATTTTGGCATACTCTTTCCAACATTTCGGCCGGTATCTCACGAATAAATGCTTCAATATTGTCTTCCAATTGAAGACAATTGAAGCGTGCTTGTCTGTATAGACATGAGCCTTAACATAGCCTCACAAAAAATAGTCTAAAGGCGTTAAATCGCACGATCTAGGCGGCCAATTGACCGGTCCCGAACGTGAAATAAAATGTTCACCGAACTCGCCTCTCAATAAGTCCATTGTTACGCGTGCTGTGTGGCATGTGGCATCGTCTGGTTGAAACCACATGTCATGCAAGTCAAGCTCTTGCATTTTGGGCAAAAAAAGTTGGATATCATCTCACGGTAGCGCTCACCATTCACAGTTACGTTACGATTCGCAGCATCTTTGATGAAGTACGGTTTAATGATGCCACCAGTCCATAAACCGCCTCAAACTGTGACTTTTTCTGGATGCATTGGTAGCTTTTGCAATGCTTCTGGCTGATCTTCACTTCAAAATCGACAATTCTGCTTATTTACGTATCCCGAATAGCCGCTTCAGTGGGTCGATTAAACTGACCATAAAATGGAAGAAGCGCGCGATGAACTTTCTTAACAAAGCACGCATTTTGATAATAAAATTCCATGATTTGCAAGCGTTGTTCGTTTGTAAGACGATTCATGGTTAAATTATAGACCAAACTGAAGATGTTTGACAGTGAAACAAAACACGAAACGTGCGTGAGCTGTGTAAACCAGTGTTGTCAAAAAGATAATAGCTAAAAAATTACCCGTTAGTTGAAGTATAATTTAAAGAAAATTTCAAAAAAAAAAAAAAAAGGAAATGGGAAGTATAAGATATAGTGTATGTGTGTAACAACCAACTACTCTTACGATTTACTTCTTTCTATGCTGAAGTGTCATTACGCTATGCATTCAAAGAAAACAACATCATTGCAATGCTTTCTCTAACATAGAAGGAGCATAGAAGAGTTCTCTTCTCCTTATAACGAAATTGAATTTTAGCTGTTAGTTTCTATTGCCACCAGCATCATTCATATGATTTGTAGAGAGTAAAGGAAAGGGAGTAGCTGCTAGTTGCTCATTTTTATTTTTAAATTATATTATTTTTCTCTAGTATTTGTAGAAGGTCAAACGATATAAAGAAAGCTTTTCAAGTCAGCAAGAAATTGTTTGCTTTTTAACGTTGTCCATTACTTGCTTTGATTTATGACTTCAGCTTTTATTTCTACTCTTAATTTAATTAATCACTTTAAATGACTTTCCAGGGATTTATCCAACAAAATGCGGAAAGTTGTAGAAAACTGGTAGGGAGGGGGGGTCACATCGGTTAGTGCATGAAGTTCTCAAGAGTTAAAATGATTTATTTTGAGTAGAATATATACCGTTTTATTTGGAAATTTCTCATTATACTCACTTTTATAATAGGTCAACCGTTTTAGTAAGGATTACTACCTAGCTTCTCCCATCCACACCAATAAAAGGAAATTCAATCCTATCCTTCTTCATGCTCTTGTATTCCACGTCTCTGGATCTTGTTTTACATATAACCTATTACGTTTTTTATCTTTTAAAATATGAGCTCGTAGATTGCAAATAAAATAAAAATAAATTTTTGTTTAGCTTTAATTTAAATTCTTTATTATTCGCACAATTCTGTGTGCCACTGTTCGCAACTTGATGAAAACAACAACAATTGATTCGTTTGTTATCCCTCTGTTTATATTCTTTGTATAAACAATAACAATTACTAGACAATTATTCGACAGATCTTTGTAACGGAGATCTTCAAACCACGATTACTCTTTTCAAACGCACCGTGTCTTCATACAAGACTGACTGAACTGCACTAACTCAGTCGCCTGCTTTGCCTTGCCTTTTATATGGCAGGGTAAAAAGTCTGATGAATGTTCGTGACTTCATACCTTTAGTCAGGATTACGACCTATGGGGACCTATCGTTTAAAGTCAATTCTGAAGGCCAGATTTTTGAGAAATTTTGTCAGGAAAATTTCATTTTACTCTCTTAGAGCTTTTGCCAGAAATCTGCTGATAGACAATTGCCTAGGAAATATTTTATTCATATTTCGTTTTGCTGGATATGTCTGACCTGGCCTTACGTCTAATAAGCCAACATACTACCTGCTAGAATACGGCGGTCTTGACATCTACTGGATCCAAGGTTGTAACTACGTTCCGCAATTGTGCAAAAGTAGTTACAATGCGCTAAGAGCCGTGCTTTAAAGAAAGTTTAGTCGAGAACTCAGAAAGAATTTGGATCGAGTTCAAATAGCTTCTTACCCCACCCATGTTGTGTGTTTTAATGTTATGCATGAGTGGAGGCAGACACACTTTTAATGTCAATTCGGAAAGACAGATTTTTGAGTAACTTTTCAGAGCAATTTTTCACTCTCCGAGTTTTTGTCAAAAGACTGGTAAGAGGGAGTGACTGAAAGAAATTTTTTATGTTTAGTTTCATTCGATATGTGTGAGCTGGGGATTTGAACCACGGGCTCTTGTCTAGTAGGCCAGTAAACTACTTGCTAAGATGCGGCTACTTCTACGCTCAAATACCTGAGGGATTCTCTCAAATTCTAAACTCTTTTAGAGGCGAAATATACCCGAAAGGGTATATATAAGCAGACCTATGATAATAATATATGAGGACTGAAACCCTTCGTGTTATCCTGGCTATACAAGGCGGTGGTTAAACCGATAATGTTGCATGCGAAACAATATGATTGCAAGAGGCTAGATGGCGTTAGTAGACCACTTTAGTAGCAGTATGAGAAACTAGGTCGTAATCCTGTAATGAATGACCAGTTATGTATGTAGTATGTTATGTGTGTAGTAGCAGGCACCTCCTACGGCATTCAGGCTGAACTAAATAAATTTCTAAACCACGCCATAGACATACTAAGATCATAAACGCATAGTTCTTGAGACCGATTGATTATAATGTGTGTGAAGATAAATTCGAATTGGAAAATCCAAGACGCAATCCATTAATTTTAGCAGAGCCACATTTGGCGTTAACATTTCCTCTTAACAGAGGAAAATTTGCCCTCAACAGAGCACTGTTAGCTATTTAACAGTATTCATGTGAACAAGTCCACTTGTTTAGGAGTTAATTTTGGGAAATCCTTTAGGTCTATGAGTACCATACTATGTATATGCAAAGGAAGGTTCCAAGGCTTCTTAATATAATCAGAAACATGTTCACATATAAAGTGATGTAGGAATGTAAAAGATGATGTGCGCATGTGCATATTCGAAAACGAGTCAGTCATCTTCAGCCTCTCAACGAAGTCGGTCGCTTACGCAAGAACTCTATATTTTAACTCTCATTTATTGTACTCTTATTAATTTTTTTTTACATTAAAATAAATTTAAATCTTTGAATAAACAACTCTACAATTTTGGGGGCTCAACCCGGATCAAAGTGATTGGAATTTTAGTGTAAAATCAATAAATTAACGACGATAATTAGTGAAAAGAGAGAAAACTTTTATGAAAACAACCCCTTTTTTGTTGAAAATCAGAGAGTATAGAGTACGTGAATCGGTGTGTGTGCGTGTGTGTGTATAAAGATAAAACAGAACAAAAGCAGTGAGAGTAAAATACTCACTAACACAGTGAACGTAGACAAAGCTAACGCTGACTGCAGATAATTTGTGGCAAGTGTGTGGACGAGAGAGACAAGAATTGTTTTTATATACGCAAGCGACACAAGTGTTTTTTGTAAGCGGACAAAAGCGAACAGGCACGAACATGAATGCGTTAGGAGACTTCATTGATATAAAAAACAATATTGCGACTGCGAAGAGAATGACGATTGTTGCTGTACACAAATTTGTTTTCGGGGAAGAAGGTGACCGAGGCAACAGAAAGCGCATACGTATGTTTACTGGCTTTGATTTCGACGAAAACGATGATCTTTATGAAGCAAAGAGAGAATACGTTAAAGAGAACCTCAGTGACGCTGATTTGGTAGCTATATGCAGTGTGTTGTGTTTAAGTTACAACAACAACGACTTGTTTAAACACATATTTTCCAATTTGAAGAAGGGACAATTGATGTGTTGTCAAGAGAGCGATGATGTTGAAAGTAACGACGGTTACGACGATGATGATGTTTACGACGATAGCGACGATACTATTGTGGAAAACGACGCAGATGACAACATTAACGACGATAATGATGTTAACGACGATGATGATGATACAACTGTATACAACAACGGGAACAACAACAACAACGAAGCAGTAAACAAATTTATTGGGAAAAATGATGTTAGAGCAATGAAAGGCGAAAACGACGGCAGCAGCAGCGGCAAGATTCACAATGTGGTGGTAAATAAGACATTTGCAAAGAATATAAATGGTGTTGATAATAAACAAAAGACGCAATACGAAAAACGGGACATTGTTAGTGTCGAAAGAACAACTTGTTTGAGCATGCAACGGTTTGCAATGAATTATCGTGACATTGAAGACTCTATTCCCTCGTTTGACGGTGATGGTAATATGCCAATTGAAGTATGGATCAATGAGTTTGAGGAAACATCTTCTATTATGGGATTTGACGATTTCCAGAAGTTTATTTTTGCTAAAAAATCTTTAAAAGGTTTAGCTAAATTGTACGTATCCAGTGAACGCGGTATTACATCATACGAAGTATTGAAGGATGCATTAAAAAGTGAATTTGGTACAACGATTAACAGTGCGCAATTGCATAGAATGATGATTGAACGCAAAATTAATAAAGACGAAACAGTTCATCAATACTTTTTTAGTATGAAGGAGTTGGCTTCTCGCGGAAATATCGATGACAGCACTCTCATGGAATATGTAATTGATGGTATTAATGATTTGACGGTGAATAAATCTATTTTGTATGGTGCGACAAATTTGAAAGATTTTAAGTTGAAATTAAAATGTTATGAGACTATGGTGGATAAAGCAGCTAAATCGAAATCCGAACAACAACAATCAAACCCAAGAACGATAGAAAGGACAAAAATTGTTTTAATTGTGGTGGCAAAGGTCATGAATCCAAGAACTGTAAGGACAAAGACAAAGGCGTTAAATGTTTTAGTTGCAACAAATATGGTCATATTTCTAAACAGTGTCCGACAAAACTGGAAAAGCCAAATGTACGCCAGCTGGCAACAGTGAAAAAGAATGCCATGGAGTTCGAGGTACAATTTTTGTGTGACCAACCATTTCAGGCAAAAACCTTGTTCGATACAGGTAGTAAATTCAATGTGGTTACGAATAGCGTTTATAAAAAGCTGAATTCACCCAAGCTCATGAAATCGGATTTCTATCTCGTTGGTTTTGGAAACCAGGATAGTCGTAATAAAATTAAACCGATTGGAAATTTTTATCAGAGTGTGAATATTGACGGCGATGACTATAATTTAAATTTTCATGTGGTACCTACCAATTCTATTGATGTGGATGTAATATTGGGTAGCGAATTCTGTAATTTTTGTGAAATCAACATTACTTCAGATGGTTTGAGAATACGAAAGCTCAAGGACGAGACATCAGATGAAATCCACAAGATGATGGTTATAAATGCATATGAAGATCCAGATAATGACGTAAGTACAGATAATATTGATGACAATGTAAGTGAAAACGCCAAGCTCGAGGTAAAGAATTTGATAGAAAATTATCGACCAATGAAAACTAAGACGACAAATGTCGAAATGAAAATTATTGTTAAGGATGATACACCAATCCACAGCAGTCCCAGACGTTTACCGATTACGGAAAGAAATATTGTCGACAGTCAAGTTGAAAAATGGCTCCAAGAAGGAATAATCGAACCGTCCGAGTCGGAGTACAGCAGTCCGGTGGTACTAGTGAAGAAACGAAATGGAGAACCAAGACTATGTGTCGATTTCCGGAAGATTAACAAAGTCATAGTAAAGGATAGATTCCCATTACCATTAATTGAAGACCAACTTGATCGGTTACAGGACGCGAATTTATTTTCAACCATAGATTTAAAAAACGGTTTCTTCCATGTGTCCGTCGAAGAGTCCAGTCGAAAGTATACGTCTTTTGTCACTCACAGTGGACAATACCAATTTCGAAAAGTGCCGTTTGGTTTATCAAATTCTCCAGGAGTTTTCCAGCGCCATGTGAATGCAGTGTTCCGTGATTTGACTAGACAGGGTATAGCTTTACCGTACATAGATGACGTGATAATAACAGCTAAAGACGAAGATGAGGCGATGAAAAATTTGAAAACTGTTTTAAGGCGGTGTGAGGAATATGGTTTGGAGATTAATCTGAGAAAGTGTGATTTTTTGAAGAGGAAAATTCAGTTCCTTGGGTACGTAATCGAGAATAAAAGGATTTCGCCATCACCCGAGAAGATCGACGCGCTTATGAAATTTCCTATCCCCAAGAACTTGAAACAACTTGAAAGCTTCCTCGGATTAGCAAGTTATTTCCGTAAGTTTATTCCCAATTTTTCAATCATTGCAAAACCATTAACCGACCTGAAGAAGAAAGATCGAAAATTTGAGATGGGCGATGAGCAGCTTTCAGCAGTCAACATACTGAAATCTATAATGAGTAAAAATCCTGTTCTACAGATCTATAATCAAAATTATGAGACCGAAGTCCATACTGATGCGTCTATGGAAGGATACGGAGCAGTATTAATGCAAAAATCACCTGACGATAATCAACTACACCCAGTTTATTACATGAGCAGAAAAACTACAGACCAAGAAAGAAAATATTCAAGCTACGAGTTGGAGATTCTAGCCGTGATCGAGGCATTGAAGAAGTTCAGAGTATACTTGCTTGGAATTCCGTTTAAGTTAGTCACCGATTGCAACGCATTTACGAAGACGCTCGACAAGAAGGATTTATGCACTCGCGTGGCACGGTGGATACTATTTCTGCAAGATTATAATTACACAGTCGAACACAGACCTGGAAAGCAGATGAAACACGTCGACGCTTTTTCTCGTCATCCAGTTATGATAATCTCCAGTGAGGACAGTATTATCGAAAAGATAAAACGTTCCCAAATACAAGATGAAGACCTCGCAACGATAAGGGATATTCTAAAGACTACTACAGATTATAAAGACTACTTCCTCAAAGGTGAAATACTCTATAAAGTTGTCGATGATCGTGAGTTGCTAGTCGTGCCGAAGGGCATTGAACGCGAAGTTATCAGGCAGGCACACGCGAAAGGTCATTTTGCTGTAAAGAAGACCAAGGACTTGATATGTCGTGACTACTTCATCCCAAAGCTCGAAGAGAAGATAAAACACCATATTGCCAATTGTGTTCCATGTATCGTGACGAATAGAAAGAAAGGTAAACAAGAAGGTCAACTTAATCCGATACCAAAAGAAGAAGTGCCGTTGAAGACTTACCATGTGGATTTTCTGGGTCCGTTGGAGTCTACCAACAAAAACTATAACCACATTTTTGCCGTCATTGATTCGTTTACTAAGTTTTGCTGGCTTTACCCGACGAAGTCCACTACAGCTAGAGATGCTATATCCAAATTAGAACAGCAAAGTGTTACGTTCGGAAATCCCGTCCAGATTGTATCAGATCGTGGTTCAGCATTTACGTCTGCAGAATTTCAACAGTATTGTGAAGGCGAAGGTATTCAACACGCCAAGATTACAACAGGTTTACCACGCGCCAATGGTCAAATAGAGAGGATAAACAGCATCATTGTTCCAGTATTAGCCAAGTTAAGTATAGAAGACCCGACTAAATGGTACAAATTTGTCGGACGAGTACAACAGATTCTCAACTCAACCTACAACAGAAGCATCGATTCCACACCGTTTGAAGTATTAGTTGGAGTAAAAATGCATTGTAAAGATGACATCCGTATTAAGGAGCTCTTAGAGCAAGAAGTTGTTACCAATTTCGACCATCAAAGATCCGAAGCTAGACGTGAAGCTAAGGAAAGCATCATTAGACTGCAGAACGAGAACAAACACACCTACAACTTAAGACGCAAGACCGCTACACAATATCGTATCAACGACCTGGTTGCTATTAAAAGGACACAGCTATGAGGTGGCCTAAAGTTGAAGTCGAAGTATTTTGGTCCCTATCGTGTCACTAAAGTCAAGCCGCATAACACCTATGATGTCATAAAAGTGAGCGATGGTGAAGGTCCTAAGCAAACGTCAACTTGTGCCGAGTTCATCAAGCCCTGGCCAGATGATCAAGAAGACGAATTCGAGGCGAATCCATTGCAGGAAGGCCGATCTGTAGGAATGTAAAAGATGATGTGCGCATGTGCATATTCGAAAACGAGTCAGTCATCTTCAGCCTCTCAACGAAGTCGGTCGCTTACGCAAGAACTCTATATTTTAACTCTCATTTATTGTACTCTTATTAATTTTTTTTTACATTAAAATAAATTTAAATCTTTGAATAAACAACTCTACAGTGATATGGTACTGAGAAAATTGACTTTGAAAATATAAATTTTTTGCTTGAAAATTCTCTAGAAGATCAGTGGCCATTTTGGAACATATAAGAAATGGTACACCATACAGACTATATACAAATTGCTGGTCCAGAAGGTCCTCCTTCGAACCGTGGTAGTGGGAGAGCTTGAATAAGTTTGGGAGTTGAGAAAAATTTCCGTCCTCCATCCCCCACCAGCCCTCCTTTACATGATAAGGAGAATTATATTTTATATCAATAGTTTGCAATAATTGTAAAGTAAAAGTGTAATCTACTATTGCTACTGTTAAACATTTAACAGTGTTCTGTTAATAGCAAACTTTACTCTGTTAGAGGCAAGAAGTGGCACTGCTAAAATTGTGGGTTTGTGTCTTTGGTTTTTAAATTCAAATTTATGTTCACACACATATGATTATATGGTTCCCTATAAATATCTGAACGGGTACTTAGACACCGTTATTCTATATACAGATTATTGAAAAGCTTTTCCTTTGAATTCCCTGATTTATATTTTAAATTCTGAAGGGAAAAAAATGAACGCAAACTTGCTTACAAAGAAAGTTAATGCCCTTATACGTTGTCGCATGTCAGTAACATTATGAAAAATTAATATAAATGTTGTAGCATACATTAAGGGTTATAAACATGTTTTCTTTGCTGTTTTATTAAATGTCTAGTCTAGTCAGCATTTTATTTTTTCTTTGTTTCACTAAATAACTCACTTGCACACTCACACACAATAATAATTTAGCAAAAAAAAAGATGAATTTATTACAACCGGTATCCTGTCGTATCTATCTACAATTCATTCTTGTTTCTCCTGTTTTTTTTTTCTCTGACAATGTGTGTTGCCCAGCAGTTATGGATTTTTAAAACAATGGTTAACCATTTGGTTTGAATCCTTTGTTGTCCTGTTTTTATTTCATTTCATTTTTGGTTTTCGTTTTCGTTGTTTTTATTTTATGGTCTCCTCTCATATTTTATGACACATGATATTGGTTATGATGACCATTTACTCCCAATTTTTTCCCCATAATTGCCCGGGTTATTTTTCAATTCCTTGGCAACAAAAGGTTGTCGGTTTTAAAACTCATTTATTTGTGTGTGAAAGTGAGTGTGAGTATTTTCGTCCTTTTTTATGATTTAATTTTTCAAATAATTTTACAATTTGTCGATGTGTGTGTGTGTGTGTGTGTGTGTAAATTGTTATTAGAGAGGATATTACTCTTGAAGGTCCTTTAATTGAAAACATATTTGTTCAATGAACTGCAAACATATTTTACATTGTAGTTGTTATCCTTTTTTTTTTGTTTTTGTTTTGAAATTGTTTGCCTGTATAATTTAGCATTTCCGATCAAATGTGTCCAGAAATTATGAAATTTTATTCGTTACGATATTGAAAATATTGTGTTTATGGAAATCGGTATTCAGAGAGAAGTTTGAAAGCATTTATGATGCAATTTGGCAGACAGACATGCTATTTTAGCATGGCATGCCATAATCAAGTGCAAAATAAGGTTTCTTAGTATCAAAGAAACTGCTTTCTTCTTGCCGTACGTATATTCCGTGTAAATAGTTACATACGATATGTATGACGCATATATACGTCATGACCGTATACTTACTAAGTAGTTTGTGTGGTCCTATTAGACATGAGGTCACGAATTAAACTCAGGTCAGACATCTCCAACGAAATGAAATACGAAAAAATATTTCTTCGGCAACTTTCTCTCAGCAGATTTTTGACATAAATTCTGAGAGGAAAATAAAATTGCCATGAAAAGGTTTCGCATAAAACGCTGTTCCACATGGATAGAATCATCTCCCAAATTTTTTAATCTCTTCTATGTACATTCAGAATCCGAGATAGTCTAGTAAGTAGGGTGTGGGCTTATTAGACGTGAGGTCATGGTTCAAACCCCGGGTCAAACGTCTCCAGCATAACGAAATATGACAAAAACTCTGAGAGTAAATAAAATTGCCAGGAAAAAGTTTCACATAATTCAGTCGTTCGTAATCGACTTTAAACCGAAGGTACCGCCGCCACTCATGCACCTATGAAATTAACGCACTCAACATAAGTGGTGTGAGAAATTAGGTCGTAATCCTGACTGAAGGATTGTTACGATCAATTATGTATGTATGTATGTATATCAACATCAAGTGTAAATTAAATAAGATTTCTTGGTATTCAATAAAGGAATCAAAAAAACTGTTTTCCAGTACCAGTTACATAAGATTTATGTATGTGACGCATATATATGTCATGATGATTTGTTCATATACACGAATTTATGTTGTATTTTTATTTACATTTCTTATGGCCTTACTAATTTTAATATTTAGGATTGGCTAGCCTTTAATGTACCACCTTTGGATTGGATTTATGTGACGCCTACGAGTACATACGTCATGATGAATTGTTCATCTACACGCATTTACGATGTATTTTTATATACATTTCTTATGGCCTCACTAATTGTAATATTTAGGATTTTCTAGCATTTAATGTACCACCTCTGGATTAGTTACAGTATTCAAAACTTTTCACGTAGTTTTCCACCACTTTTTCGTACATTTCCAGCTAACATCATGTGTTAACAAAATAAGATTTCTTGGTATTCAATAAAGGAATCAAAGAAACTGCTTTCCTGTTACTGCGTTAATACTTTATGTATATGCCATGTTACATAGTAGTTACATAAGATTTATGTGACGCATATATACGTCATGATGAATTGTTCATCTACACGGATTTATGTTGTATTGGCTGGCTTTTAATGTACCATCTCTGGATTGGTTGCAGCAGTCAATCCTTTTCACGTACTTACGACCACTTTTTCATACATTTCTACGGGTAATCGCCTGATTTTGGTGGCCAACTGATGTTTCCAAACATGTAATTGCTCTGGTGGGAATTTCTTATGTAATGAAGTCAAAATCGGTAAGGTTTTGTAGCTTGTGACATCTATATCTCAACAATTTAAAAAGACACTTATAGACCATACTCAGTACCAAACTAAGCCATCACTTCTTCCGAATGGGACTGCCACTTCCTTTTGCTTGTGGATGTAACCACCGTATGAAAAATGATGCGCTTTATCGCTGTCCCATAGACGTGAGGTATACAGTATATTTACGGCCTTTTGATGCATTGTTATCTAGCCGAATAAGTTAAACACAGTAGTAGTTGTATTTGAAACCCATGAGAAAACTCGAGAACATGTTTCAAACATAAACTTATGGCAACACTGAATGAGCTCAGTTCAATTTTGCAATTTAGAGATCTGGTAGGCAAATGTCACGCTCTTTAGATCATGGGAGCTTCCACAATGTCAGGATGAGTATACTCGGCAAAATACAAGATAGTGTAAGATGATGACTCTTCTCATGTCAAAACGGTTTAAGACAGTCAAAAAGAGATTTCGTTTCTGGTTTTACAACGAAAATAGCGAATAGATGTTTACATCTCCCCGAAAACATCATCTAACTACTCAATGAAGAATCCAAAACACGCTACAGAATCGGATGTGAAGTCTTTTCAGAACAATTGCATCTTGGATAGTTCCTTCGTCTACCCGATTGTTCAAGCCCTATTCAGGCTGAAATAAAGCGTAAAGTATGGTAAAGTGACCATTGGATACCTAGAGAATGTGTACACCACATTTAAGATTGTTCACGAATGTCTCATGTCTCTGGAGGCCATAATGGGACAGAGACGTAGTGAGACCCTCATATGGAATTGGAATTAGCTCGTACAACTCGCTGAGATGGCGATCATCTGTTTTATTCATCAATTCGGATTCCATATAGTAGAACAGCCTCCAAACATTGCATAGAATTATCATTTTGTTGTTGTTTTCAATTGATTGGCAGCTTATGCGGGAAACACTTTAAACAGAGGTTTCACTTGTGTACATATAGTCAAGGAAAAAATCTACATACAGCGGTGTATTTAGACTACATGAGTGGCGGGACCTACCTAGTTTAAAGTCGACTCTGAACGACAGGTTTTGGAGGAACTTTTCATGGCAATTTTATTTCACTCTCCAAGTTCTTGCCAGAAATCCGCTGAGAGGCAGTCTCCGAAGAAATGTTTCCTTCATCTTTCGTTTTGTTTGAGATGTCTGACCTGGGGTTTGAACCGTGGCCTTACCTCTAATAAGCCAACACACTCTACCTACTAGACTACGGCAACTTCAACAGGATTAACAAGCGTGGGTTTAATACTAGGAAGGCCATCTGTGTGTTAGCCCAGGATCTTGTCTGTTCTATTAACACATCACCTATGACTGTGTAGGTTATGTAAAATGTATTCAATGAAAATGGCGGGGGTCGTGTTTTTTTTTCTTATATTTCTGCTTATCTCTGCATAAAATGTTTGCATTTATTTGCTATCTTTACGGCATTATTGTTACAAAAGTACTCTATTGCTACGTAAAAGAAAATAAAATTTTTGGAATGTTGCCAATAATAACTACAAAAAAAAATTAATGCTGTATTGTTGTTAGTAATTTAATGGAAAAGCTTTTTTTTAAAATCCTTCTATATTTGATGACTGTCTAGTAGCAAGTCCAGTAATAAAGCTTTTCTTTTCCAATATTCTTTTTTTAATAATTTTAATCGTATGTTTTTCTAGTTTAAATTTGTTTTACTACTACTACTACTTAATTATTACTACTACTATTATTACTATTACTACTACTATTATTACTATTACTACTACTACTTAATTACTTATGAATTGTTGTTTTTTTATTTTTAATGGATTTTTAAATTAGTTTTTTTCTCTTTGTTTTTGTATTTGTTATTTTTTTTTTCTTTAATACACGTTTTTCTATCAATTATTATTATATCTTTATATACATACGTTTTTTTACTATTTATATTATTTTGTAGGAGTCTCTTACAATATATTGATGAGGAACTAAAATTAAGGTAACTACTACTACTACTACTACAACTACAACAACAAACATGTACAAATACATACATACATACTTGTTACTTTGCTACTTCTGCAACAACAAATACTATTTTTTTTTGTTTAAAAAATACAAAAACAATCAATTAATTACAAACCCCGATGTACACTTTCCCCTCCAAAAACGTATACAACACTACACGTATACTTTTGTACTTTTAATCATACCCCGTATCAAGCAGAACAACATAATGTTTCTAACATACATACCTTGTAACTTACCTTACTAAGTATACACGATTTTAAAACATTTTTTTGTTTGTTTCTAACACTTATAAGTGTAGTTTACCTTAGCCTCTCTCCCTCCCCCCACTCCATAGTTTTAGTCTTAGTACCATTCATTTAGTTTAGTTAGCTTAGATTTTTGAAAACCTTCCTTCCCTAAAACAATAGTAAGAAATAAATTAAAAAAAGTATATTTATAAGGACTCTTTGGTATGCTATTACCCCCTCCCCCCTTCTCCTTTTTCCAAATACTATAGCATTAAGTTTCAATATATCGCCTAATAAAATTCATGCACAGAGTCATAATTTTGTTTGAGACATACACCTACAGACTACTACACCTAAGCACCAAACTGTCACTTCTTCCGCATAATACTGACCCTACCTGTTGCTTGTTGACGTAACTACCATATGAAAAATGAGCTTAATTGCTATCCTATAAATCAGCATTGAAATTCTGTTGCTCTATCACTGAATCAGTGTATTTACGGCTTTTTGAAGCCTTGTCCTCTAATCAGTCACTTAACAGGAGTAGTGTGTTCGAATCCCATAGAAAAACTCGAATATATTTTCGAAACAGAACTTTAACGCCTGATTTCTAGTCAATCACTTGAATACAGTATTGGATGTGTTCGAAACCCATGAGAAAACACGCCGGCATTTTCCAAACGGATCCTTAAGACTGGTTTTATTACTCAACCACAGTAGTGGATGTGTTCGAAACCCAAGGAAAAACTCGAACATATTTTCCAAATAGAACCTCGTGCCTGGTTCCTAGTCAATCACTTAAACATAGTACTAGATGTGTTCGAAATCCATGGAAAAACTCGCCGTCATTTTACAAACAGAAGCTTATGCCTGATTTCTAGTCAATCACTTAACCACAGTAGTGGATGTGTTCGAAACTCTTGGAAAAACTCGAGCATATTTTCGAAATAGAAGCTTAAGCCTGGTTTGTAGACAATTCCTTAACCATAGTAATGGATGTGTTCGAAATTCGTGGGAAAATTCGAGGACATTTTCGAAATAAAAGCTTATGCCTGATTTCTAGTCAATCACTCAATTACAGTAGTAAATATGTTCGAAATCTGTGGGAAAACTCGAGGACATTTTCCAAACACAAGCTTATGCAAAACGAAGGATGAGCTCCTCAATTCAACTTGAACCAAAGATACTGTACTAATCGGTTTTGACGCTAGCTAACACTTAGCTTCTATGTGGTTCGCTCGGGATTAGAATGCCTGGTTTCTAGTCTATTCCTTAACCACAGTAGTAGATGTATTCGGACTCCATGCACGCCGGCATCCCTTACAGAAGCTTATGCCAGCGAAAGATGAGTTCAATGCAACTTGAACTAAGAATACACTGAGGAACGGTTGTGTGGACAATTTGAAAGTCACTCTTTATAGATCATCTACGCTTCCACAACGTCAGGATCTCTCTATAGAGTATGAAGTTTATAAAAGTATACTTGGCAAAAGGCAAGATAGCATGAGGTGAAGACTCTTCCCATGTTTAAGGGCTTAACGCAATCGAAAATAAATTTCGTTCCTGATTTTACAACGAAAAATACCGAATAGATCCTATGATAATAGTTTCAATCTCGAAAATTCGAAAAGAGTTTTAAGAAATTCGATGTCCGGTATCACCAGGCTGTGCAGGAAAGGAACCTCAAAGCCTTTTCGTCTAGTTTCTTCAGCATAAGCATGGACAGTCCGTCGGGTCCCAAGACCTTTGATGGTTTGGCGTTGGTGATGGTGTTAGCTACCGCGGACTGTTCGAAGAATTGTTCCTGTTGGTCCCTGCGCAGGTTCCTTAGTATCCTCAATGTTGCTCTCTTGCCTTTGTTCTGCCCTGTTGGGTGTTCGACGATCTGTTTTCAGAATTCTTTGGCGCATTTTTACCCTCTACCTGTTGCCTATCGTCAAATTCGATAGCTGCGAGGTTATTGTTGATTTTGGAGCCATATAGGTTTTTGATGGTCCTCCAGAGTTTCTTGCGAGCTAAGGAGAGAGCTTGTACAGCAGTCGGCTAAAAAGTGAGCATTCCAATCCATGTGACGTATAAGGTTGGTGCTCTCCCTCATGTGGCACCATCCACTGCAATTGTTGCATTTCACCGAAGTAATATTCCTCCTTATGTTGTCCCCACAGACAGAGCAGGTCCAAGTTCTTCTTCTGTCATTGTTGGTCAGTGGGTCATTGGTGTTGTGTCGATTATCCGTTGGGTCGGTGTTCTGTTTTCTACTACAGCAATGGATCATTCCCGATGAGAGGAAAGGCCAGAGCACCTCTTGAGGTGGCACCAATTGCCACAGCCATTACATCTCATTGATGTAGGGTTTGTCCTGATGGTCGTACGGCATACTGAACAAGTCCATACAGGATCTGGATTCTGTTCAATGCCAGCTCTTATCAAAAGGATACAGAGCAAAAGTGCTGGCATGTTTTGCTCACCTTGGGAAAAACTTCCGGCTGATACAGCTTTTGCTGGGATGACAATCCTTGGCCGATGTTGACTCGGGTCGTTCCTGAGCGAAGATCCGATTGTCGTGGGAACGTTAAATAATGTTTGTTCAGAGTGCTTTTCAAGTAGAAAGCAACGATCAACACCGATCAGCATTGTGAAATCTGTCAGAGCAAGAAGTTCGATTGAGACATATTAGATTTCATATGTCACCCTATATAAACGATAACAAAGGTCATTGTAGACTAGTAGGTAGACATGTTAGATGTGAGGCCACGATTCAAACCCCAGGTCACACATCTCCAACAAAACGAAATAAAAAAAAAATATTTCTGCGGCGACTTCCTTTCTGGCAAGAACGCTGAAAGTAAATAAATTTGCCACGAAAAGTTTCTCAAAAATCTATCGTTCAGAGTCGAGCTTAAACTGAGGTCCCGCCATATCACAAGTGATATGTACATATATAAATTGTAGGCAGTACAATAAAACGCCTAGTCTAAGTACTCTAACATCTCTACAACCATTAGATCCAGAATTTTATCAAATTTATACTTAAAATCAATGCCATTATGAGACTGATCGTATTCTGATTGTCTGATAGCATCTTCCTTGACCAATCCATGCCCTATAAATTATAAAACCTGGTAGATTCCAGATATTTGAAACGATTATCTGCATAGACTTCATTTCTATAACCTAAATTGATATTGAAAGACCTGTTCATTCGCTTATGAAATATCCGGCTTTTAATGCCGAACTTACATGAACTAAAATTACTAGAAAATCCCAAAAGACTTTCATGGTGTAAAGATGGTGTCTGTGTTTAGCAAATCAACGTGCATTTTATCCAACAATTTTATTTCTCAGTGTATGAATTTATATTACATTCCTTCATTCATAATTCATTTTATATATAATTTCATAAGAATCACTTTCATGCCGCTGTCCCCCCCCCCCCCCAATCATATCATTTATAAAACCATGCCTACTATTTCTCTAAGTGTATAGATTTCAAAAACTTGGTGTTAAAACGCAGTAGTATTATTAAAATTCAATAAACGAATTAGTGTGTGTATGCTGGGTATTTTCAAGGTTTTTTTTCGGAAACAGTGTGTTCAAAAAGTATACTAACATAGTTAATTAAGACAATATTCGGTTAAAAAAAATAAATACAGAATAGAATGGAATTTTTTTTAAAAAATTTTAATTTGGGATTTTTCTCTTTCATCCTGCATTTGTGCGTTTACTTTTTGCTCATACTGTTTGTAAAATGCTTTTATTAAATTAATGGAATATTTAATTTATTTAGTTTTATTTTAAATTGTATTCTGGTGGTGGTTTCATAAAATCATTGAATGGTATTTTTAAAATCATGGATATAATCAAATTTACCTGCCGCTGGTTTTTTTATTGATTTTTTTAATCCTTTTTTATTCTAAATTTTTTATAAAATTTTCCTAAATTTTTACCACAGTTTTTTTTATTCCATTTCAAATCTGTTAATCTATTGAATTTAATTGAAAAGATTTTGTGGGTCATTTAAATTTTATTTAAAATAAGTGTCACTTCTCTCTTAATCCTTTCATTTATCTGTTTTATTTATTTACCGTTATTTTAAATTATTTTCAATTAATAGGCTTCCACTTCATAATAGGTGAATGTTGACATATAGTCATACGTGTCCAGTACTTTTATAATTATGATTCATTATTTATCCTGTGCATTACTATCTCCTCTCGTATCTGATTTATATTAAAATAACTAAGTTTCGACAGGGATCAGCAATGAATATTCAAAGAGATGAGTAGAATCGAATCATACTCATAATTTCTGATACTAATACGCATTCATACTCATACTACTCATATTGACAGTTTGAAGTACTCATCGTACTCATACTTAACAACAAGTATGATGTTGTTGATTTCTACTCTCCACGACTCAAGATTTACAAGAATCACAAAATAAGTATGATTCGCGTACGAACACTACAATACTCACTAGAAGGTTGTGTTTGCTTGCTGAATGATTCGAATCATTCATACTCACACTACTCATATTCATACGTACTCATACTTAACAATACTCATGATGTTGTTGATTTCGACTCTCCTTTACTCAACATTTATAAGAATCACAAAATAAGTATCTTTCTCATACTAACCCTACAATACTCACTAGAAGGTTGTGTGTTGCTCTGTTTTCTTTCTTCTTTTTTTGTAAATGCAACAACAACTAAAACTGTAAATCTTTCGATAAATTCGAATCACTCGAATCATTTATGAGTACTATAAGTATTTTTCTAAATTTATGAATATCAATGAGTAGGCTTATGAATCAAACATATTTCGAATGGTATGAGTTTGATGTCAACGTTGTACTCATACTCATTGCACTGTACTTATAAATCAATATTGTAGTGAGTACGAATGAATCAGAGTAGTTGAATTTCAATACTGTTGACTCACTCATACTCAAAATTTCGTAAGTACTTATGAGTCGCGAAAAAGCGATTCATTGCTGATCTATGGGTCTAGTCGAATCCCTTAACTGAACGTTGCTGAACCTCTGGCTTCGTATACATTCTCCTACCAAATGATCCATCCACGAAGTACAGTAATGCCCCAGACGATAACCATCTCTTCTGAAAAAGTTGCAATGTGAAATGTAAATTTTCACAGTTCTACTGATATTTACATACTTAACTTATCCTTACAACGCTTTAGTCAGAATTACCACCTAGGTTCTTACACCACTCATGTAATGAGCGCTAATATTTATCCATAAGTGGTGAGGGCCCTTCAGTTTAAAGTCGCTTCCGAAGGACAGATATTTGGGAAACTTTTTCATGGCAATTTTATTTCACTCTCATAGTTTTTGCCAGAAATTTCTTGAGAGGAAGCCGCCGTGGAAATATTTTTTTTTTTGTTTGAGAGGTTTGACCCAGAATTAGCATCTGTACCTTCCATCTAACTAGACTATGGCAACTTCAGCTTCCCACTTCTACACCTAATCAAACTATTGAATATATTTGTACAGAGCGCATTTTTTCTATGCACATGAGGATGCTATAGTAAGCCAATCACCTGCAAAGCTGCACAAACTTGATTAATGATACTGAAATGAGGCCTAGAACCTAATGTGTCCTCTAGCTAAATCTGTCTATATTTCATTTGACCATGCGGTTTCCAAATTACTTACACAAAATGTTAATCGATAGAATAGCAAGCCAGTAAAAACAACAAATTTATTTAACCAACTCTTTGCGGAATTGACCCTAACCATGCAGAGCAGTGTGTTGAAACTGATAAAATACTTTCTAGACACTGGATAACAAAATTATACTTACTCCAATCAATTTTATCTATTAGCTTACTGCCATAAAAGGATGCCATAAAGAATGAATCCTTAGCTGATTGTGCTTATGCAGACAGTCTCTAATTTCGTAATTAACATAATTGACTCAATTTTATAAGAGCAAAGTGTTCGAATGGCAGCGTAATTGACTGATTTATTGCTATAGTATTGCCCAAGATGTATTGAACACATTCATCGAGAAAATAAACCGCATGAGTTCCGATTATTTTACTCTACACCCTATGTTCCAGATCTTAACCCATCCATCTTAGGGGATGCTCGTTCGTTTTCGGGCATCTGATTCATTCTTTTGGTCGTTTAGTTGTTATCTTGGATTATCTATTTTCTTTACGTCCATCTAGTTCCTTTTATTTTTTCCTACTAAGGCGTTTATAAAATTCTTCGTGGTCTAGCAGGTAGTGTGGTGGCTTATTAGACATGAGGCCGCGATTTAAACCCCAGGTCAGTTATCTCCAACAGAACGAAATTAAAAAGAGAATATTTCCTCGGCGACTTCCTATCAGCAGATTTCTGGCAAAAACCAATTACGTATGCAAACGATAACAACGAATCCAATAACCTCAGAGTAAAATTTTACTTGCCGTCATAGCAATAATACGTCCTCAAACTTAATCTAATCCTTTGACCTTTGAACTTTATATCTTTGTTATTGCGTCTGCATGTGGATCTTAATTTTAAAGCATAACATCAGGCTAATAATTGAGTTCAACATTGATTGCAGCAAAATATATTTGGGATTTATATTACCAAGAATGCATGAAGAGTAATGCAGAAATTTAATTTATTTTCGAAATTTTTCTCTTGAGTATCTTCTTCAAACATTTTACAGTTATTATATGAGAGTGGTTATGCAATATTAAGTTAAATTATAAACCAAGAAACGAGAAAAGAAAAATCTGAGAATATTTGTTTATAAACTATGTACGTTTGCAGCAGCATAATGACTTCAAGTAGATTTTATAGTATACTTTTAGGTTGCTTACCCCCCTCCACTTTTTATTATTTTCTATGCTCTTGAGTGGATTTTTATTCCTTTCTTAGGGTATTTTTTGTTTTTTTGCTGCCTTCAACATTATTTAAAGTCCATTTGCATGTAACAAAGGATTCTTCATTTGTTATTTTGTTTTTCTCTTCCTCACTACCTGGCTCTTTCTATTACTCCCTCTCTCTCTCTTTCTATCTGTATGGTTTTCTCTTGTACGATTTTACATTTTGTTTTAAAGGAGAAACGGAATTTTATTTGTATTTTAACTGTGTATGTGTGTGAATAAGTGTGTATATATGTTGCATTTAACAATGCATTTGTGTTTTTTCCCTTTTTTTTCTTCTGTTGTTCTACATTTTGTTTGCAACATTTTTTCTTTCGTATTTTTTGAAAATATTTTTGAATTCTATTTTCTCACACAATTAATTTTCGTTCGTTCGTACGTTTAGTCGTTCTGTTGTTTTCATTTCATTTTTTTATTTTCTAAGAATTCTTGTTAAAGTTTGTCTGTGTTGGTTTGTGGGGCCCGGGTATATTTTTTCTGATTTTTTTTTTGCTTTCCCAGCATAATTATGCAAAAACTTTCTGTGCAAATGTAAAACGCTAAAGAAAGCTGCCATTGTAAGAATGTAGAAAAAATTGTGTAATAAAGTTTTGCTTTTGTTTTTGTTATTCTAGTCTGAAATCCAATTTGTTGCTTTAGAAAAAAAAGCAAATGAAAAGAAGACAACTACAACTCTTCCATTTTAAATTGAGTTTTTCTTTTCCTATGCTCCTCTCTCTATTCTGTTCTATTCTTTTTGTCTTTTATTTCATTTCGTTTGTAAATGTTCTTGAGTCATCTTGAGGTTGCAAATACATGGCAATAGCAGAGCGACAACAACCGGGTGGTGGTGTTGCTATGATTTACATGATTAACAGCATTTGCAACTCAGCTTGTATAATGTAGGGGGAAATAATGTTTTTGTAATAATTATAGAAACAAAAATAAAAAAAAAATAAAAGTTTATTGACCCATAAACTATCAGGGGTGTTATAAACATTACAGTCAAGTCAAGTCATTTTTATCCACAGATTTTCTATAAAACTTTCCGTATAAAACAAGATTTTTTTCAAATAAATTATAAACAATTATTGGGTGTAGCAAGCATTACATAGGCTTTCGAAGACTTTACTACCTTCAGTCAGGATTACGACCAGAGATCAGCAAGCACTCACAACGTTTTGAATATAAGTGAGTCAACAATATTGATATTAAACTACTCTGATTCATTCATACTCACTACAACATTGATTTATAAGTATAGGTTGCAATGAGTATGAGTACAACGTTGACATCAAACTCATACCATTCGAAATATGTTTGATTCATACGCCTCTACCCATTTAGATTCATAACTTTAGAAAAATACTTATAATACTTATAAATGATTCTAGTAATTCGAATCATTCATCAACATTTCCAGTCTTAGTTATTGTACAAAAAAGGAAAAAAAGACTCATAAGCAAAAGAAGACAGAGCAGCAAGCAGAGCAAACACACAACCTTCTAGTAAGTTGTTTAGTGTTCGTACGCGAATCATACTTATTTTGTACATACATACATAATTGGCCAATACAACCCTTCAGTCAGGATTACGGCCTAGCTTCTCACACCTACAGTTTAACGTCGACTCCGAACGACAGATTTTTGAGAAACTTTTTCATGGCAGGTTTATTTATTCTCAGAGTTTTTGCCAGAAATCTGCTGAGAGGAAGTCGCCGAAGAAATAATTTTTCATATTTTGTTTCGATGTCTGGCCTGGGGCTCGAACCCGGGCTTTACGCCTAATAAATATTGCAAATATTGAGTCATGGAGAGTCGAAATCAACAACATCATACATGTTGTTAAGTATGAGTGAGATGAGTACTTCAAACTTTGAATATGAGTAGTATGAGTATGATATTAAATTAAGTATGAATGCGTATAAGTAGCAGAAATTATGAGTATGATTCGATTCTACTCATCGTTTTGAATACTCATTGCTGATCTTTGATTCACACTTATATTTCAATTGGTTAGGAAATGTTGGTTGTTTTCAGTGCCCTTGTAGGTGCTGGCCTCTATTGATTTAAATTAATACGTAACACAGCACTGGCAATTTGTCGATCCTATCTGCAAGAAACAAACCTTACGCTGTATAATACAGCACTATTTATAAGTCCAGTTTAATTACTACTACAGTTTCTGTTTAAGATAACTTTTGTTCCAATTATACTTCATTATTCCCGGGCCGACAACTTCCAGAATTTATTGTTGATTTGTTATTGTTATTATTACTTTCTTTACCATGTAGTTTTGTTATTGTAATTTGATCGATGTTCATCTCTCTTCTTGTAATTTCTTTGTTTGTCGATATTGTTTTATTTGATTTCTTCTTTCTCTAGAAATTTTATCATGCTTTAGATCGACTTTAAATCAACAGCCGTAACTATGATAACATATATGACCACTAGCTAGGCTTTGAACCACTGTTATGCTTAACTAACTAGGATTTTTCCTTTGAAATTTTATTTTATCGTATTACACTTATTCTAGAATATTGTCTTACAAAACAAATAAACTTTTTACAACATACCTACAGGGCTAAGCATTTTATTTATATAAAACTAACATACTTTTAGGCGCACTATTATCATTTTTATTTTCTTTCTTTCTTTTCATTTATAAATTTAAGTTTATAGTTTACGATTCTCTTTTAATATCATATGTAGACTTTATGTAAAATGTTAACAATTTATCGTATATTGTATAAATAAAAAAACCCAACAAATTACTAACGACAACAACAACAACAATAGTAATAAATTTTTCATAAAAATCATACAAATTGTGTCTACTACTAACAATACATTATTGCATAGAAAATATTGTAACAATATTATCGCCTTCATTATCATTATAGTTATCGTTATCGTTAACATTGTAATGGTAAATTTGTAAAATTAAGTAATAAACTATACACTTATACATACATACTTACATAGAATTTGCTATTATTACTACTACAACTACTACTACTACAACTACTACAACAACAACAACTACATCCACTACTAACAAACACAGCCTATGTGTATGCTCATAAATACTTGTCATACAATATAGTAAATATGTTGCCTTTTAAAATTAACAGGACTTTATGAGAATGAAAATATATGTGCGCTTGTACGTGTAGAAAACGTTTATAATATTTGAAATTACTTCTTAAAAGAAAAAATGAAACAAAAATAATATAATATACGAGGGTTGCATATAAACTTTTAAGCAACAATAGGAACAAGTATTTACAAAGACTTTTTGTCGCCTTCCTTATTTGAAGGGCGCTCCAAACGTGTCACCCACCTTCAAAAAAAATTGCCCTTTATACGTACAATGAAATCTTCCGTAATCTATTGAACCAATCTCTAAGAAAATATGTGAGTTAAGGGAAATAAACCCTGTCGGAAATCCGGTTTTTTTTATTAATCAATAGTCTTTCTTTCTACCACACGTAGTTACATGACAGCTGCCAGAGCCATTCATATATAACGCACCCTAAGATGCTTTATTGACAACGGTTTGATCAAAAAGTTTTAATCGCAGACCACTAGGCATCAAACACTTACATAGCAGCTGCCGCAACTATTCATATATATGGCACCCTAAGATGTCATCCAAATAATCAAGTTTTATTGAAGACCGTTTAACCAAAAACCTTCCTTCGGAGACAACTAGGCGTCAAACACTGGCCCCATTCCTTATGTTTATAAGTTTTAAATCAAAATAGCATTTCCTTGACTTCTTCAATTTTAATAACTTACTTACTTAATTGGCCATAACAACCCGATTAACGGATTTCGGCCTGCCGCAACACATCCTTCCAGGCCCCTCTGCTTCTCGCTCGCCTATGCCAATTGGTCACACCAATCGATGACAGGGCTTCCTCGATTTGGTCCTTCCAACGGATGCGAGATCGTCCTCTTCGCAGATCCCCGCCCCAAATACCCGTCTCGCTGGAGCATCCTCCTCCATTCGAACGACATGGCCGATCCAGCACAGCCGCTGGATATTAATACGTAACACAACTTCTATGTCGTTGAGGAGCTCATACAGCTCACTGTAGGATCGGATGCGGAAATCGTCGCCAACTCGTACTGGACCGAAGATCTTACGTAGTACTTTTCTCTCGAATACTCTCAAGGCTGCTGCATCAGTACTTAATAGGGTCCATGCCTCAGCGCCATAAAGAAGCACGGGTAGGATGAGTGTCTTGTAGAGTGTTAGTTTTGTCGCATCTCACTTGGTACGCCCTATGATGTCAATGTAGTCAGCGTACGCAAGCAGCTGGACACTTTTTTGAAAAATTGTGCCATTGCGATGCATTCCCGCCTTTCGCAGAACACTCTCCATGACGAAGTTTAAGAGGTCGCATGATAAGGGCTCGCCTGGTCTGAAACCTCGCACGGTATTAAAAGGTTCGGAGAGGTCCATTCCTACCTTGACGGAGCTGCAGGAATTGCTCAACGTCATTCTGCATAGCCTTATCAGCTTCGCACTTATACCGAGCTCAAACATTGCGGCAAAAACACGATCCCTTATGGGGCTATCAAAGTCCGCCTTATAGTCGACAAAAAGATGGTGTGTGTCGACTTGTTTTTCGTGGGTCTTTTCCAGGATTTGGCGTAGTGTGAAGATTTGGTCGATGGTGGACTTGCCAGGTCTGAAGCCGCACTGATAAGGTCCAATCAGTGTTTTGACGAGTGGCTTCAGTTGTTGACACAATACGCCTGTAAGAACCTTATATGCGATAGGGAGAAGGCTTATACTCCTGTAGTTGGCGCATATACTAGGGTCCCATTAGGATTTCCGTTAGAATAAGAACCGATTTCTTGTCGAACTCAATTAGTTCCCTGGTTCTCGTGCTGTCCACTGCTGAACACATCAGTTTTGAAATTCGGCAACCCGGAAGTATGTAAGATAGGTTGGTTTGGGGTGGGTTAAATTGACAGAAGTCGCCTAGAGATTGGATCCTATAAAAACCCGTTATAACAACGATTTTAAACATTTATAACAGACAATTCACGGTCACCTTGATAGATTTATGAAGGTGTGGATTCTTCCAAATCACGTTTAGCCTTTAAGAATCTGTTGTTCCAGATTCTCAATCGCTGAACAACGGCTTGTGGTCTCCTCTTTTTCATTACAGTTTCTAGGCGCAAGCACCCAGAACCCAGGATTCCACATCTAACTTTGTCACATGATCTGAATCTGTTCGTAAATATTTGCTTGAAATCCTATAATTTTTCTAGCAACCCTCGCATATTACTCTGTTGCATTTTTTTTTTTGTTACAGGCCTTGTGGTCTTTGATGAAAATCTTTTCAAAATTATCACTAACACATGCTAACAAAGTAAATTAAAAATACACCCACCCATACACACATATGTATGTATGGACATGTCCTTTCTATATAACGAAACAATATACAAACATTCCCCCCCACCCCACACATACACAAACACTCTTTGTTCTCTCTACCTCTCCCTCTATCTCGCCCTCTCACTTGCCCTATTTCTCTCTGTGTCTGTCATCTTTTTAACCCAAACAAAGTAGCCAATTCAAATTGTGTGTGTGCATGTATGTGTATGTGCTTCCCTTTGTATGCACGTTCGTATGAGTAAACGTTAGTCTCTGTGTGCGGTGAGGGTATGCGTACGTGTTAGTTTTAGTAACTGTAACACTTTGTTCTATTACACTAGTACACATGTTGTGTACGTGTGTATGTGTATGTTTTGTGTTTGAACGAGCGACCGTCTAAATAAATGTATCCCCTTTGCTATGATATGTTTGTTGTTTGGCTCCTTTTTTTTTCTAATGTTATTCACACATGCATTAAACGTTGATTGTAAGCAGAGATTCTCAATGTGTATGTAAGTGAGTTGCCGAAGAAAAATCCTATACCCTCCCAGTAGGAAATTTACAAAAAAAAAAAAAAAATTAAATCTTTTGCAACTGTGTTCGATTTTTGTAAAGGGTCCGCCAAATAACTTTTTTTTTTTGAAAATGCTTTAAAAAGAAAACTACTGAATATTTTCTCAAATTTCTTTTCTTATTTGAAAGTACAATCCTTCCGGTTAATAATGGAAAATAATTTCATTCAAATGGCTGCCTGGGCTGGCCATGCAGTAGCCTACAGAAGATGCCGATTTTGGCAAAAAAAAATCATCTTTTCAGATGAAGCTCATTTTGATCTTGGCGGGTATGTAAACAAGCAAAATTTTCGCATTTGGGGCACAGAAAACCCGCATGCATACATTGAAAAGCCGACGCATCCAAAACGAGTCACTGTTTGGTGCGGATTTTGGTCCAGAGGCATAATTGGGCCATTGGCCGTTACAGTCAATGCCGATCGTTATCGGGCCATGTTGAACGAATTTTTGTTCACAAAAATTTAAGAGGAGGATATTGGCAACATTTGGTTTCAACAGGACGGCGTTACGTGCCACACAGCCGAAGCTACACTCGATGTTTTGCGCCCTGTTTTTGAAGATCGCATTATCAGCCGCAGAACTGACGTCGTTTGGCTACCTCGGAGCTGCGATTTGACACCGTTGGACACCATTATTTGTGGGGTGCCGTCAAAGATAAGTGTTACGCCGACAAGCCAGAGACAATTGACGCTTTAAAGGACGATATTCGTGAAGCCATTGGTGAAATACAGCAGCACACAATTGATAATGTGCTTAAAAATTGGACCGATTGTGTAGGCTACTGCATGGCCAGCGGAGGCAGCCATTTGAATGAAATTATTTTCCATTATTAACCGGAAGGATTGTACTTTCAAATAAAAAAAGAAATTTGAGAAAATATTCAGTAGTTTTTTTTTTTAAACCTTTTTCAAAAAAAAAATTATTTGGTGGACCCTTTATATCACTGCCACACCCACACTCTCATTTAAAACATGTTGAGAATCTCTGCATCTTGTTTTGTTTTGTTTTTCTAGAGACTTTCTATATACATACATTTATGGTGTTCTTTTTTTTGTTGCAACGTTTTTTTCTCTCTCTCTTTCTCTTTTTTTTTTTTGTTTTTGTTTCCCGTTGCTTTTGCAGAGCCACTTTGCCATTAACTGATACCAAAGATTTACTAAGCACTGAATGCAATTGTAGCCATAATGGTGGTGGAGGAAATAATAGTAACCATAACAACACATCATCATCATCATCAACAACAGCCGCGTCATCAGCAGCAATAACAACTACAACAACAACAACATCATTATTATCATTAACGACAAGTAACAATGGTTGTGCAAGTGATAACGTAATTAAAGCAACTGCAACAGCAGCAACATCATCAACGACCAACAACAGCAATAGCAACAGCAACAACTCAATGCAAGACAATGGCAGTGGTGGTGGCAGTGGCAATGGCATGACCACAAATGGTGGCATTTCTACAGCAGCGACAGTTGCTTATGGTTTATCGAATATACGCACAACAGCTTTGGATCATGTTGATAATCATTCGGCTCTATTTGCTCACTTTGATATGTTAAGACATGGTGGCATCGTTGGTGGTGGTCATCACAACAATTACAACAATAGCTCTACTAATTATAGCCGCCCAATATCAACACCGGCTTCAACAAACGGCCAATTGTCATCGTCTACATCCATGTACAGTCATCATATTTTGGATAATTCAAGTTCAGATTTAAGGTGTGGCAGTGGCGGCGGCGGTGGTGGTGGTGGTGGTGGTGGGGTAGACATATATCATGGCGGTGGTAGTAATGCTGGTGGTGGTGGTGGCATTAGTAGTAGTAGTGGCGGTGGTAGTGTTGGGGGTAGCGGTCATCATCACAGTGCAAGCGGCAGTCATTATCATCATCACCATCATCATCATCATCGCCATCATAGCCAAGATAATAATAGTTATACAACAGCAACAACAACAACAAATTCACCCTCTTCATCATCTTCAGCGGCATTCTTATCATCCTATCTGCATAATACTAACAATTCTAGCATTATTGGTAGTAGTAGTGTTGTTGGTGGTGGTGGTGGTGGCGGTGGCGGTGGCGGCGCTAATAGTAGTGTTGGTGGTGTTGGTGGTCATTTACATTCCTCCTCCTCATCATCATCCATTATCATTCTATCCTCCACCTCCTCCTCCCCCTCTTCTAATGCAAATGCTAATTCTAATGCTTCTTCAAATTTTAATTCAAACTTCAATTCAATTCCTTCATCGTCCTTATCCCTTTCCACACGTACTAACAATCATAATAATATTATCATGTCCAATGTTATGTCTGCGTCCATTTGTTCTAATTCGGATTCTCCTCCCTCCTCTTATAATTCAACAACAACAACAACTGCATCGCATTTTTATAATAATTTACTACGTAATAACGGTTCCAATTATTTAAACAGCAATACGACCAGCGATGTCGTGGCCTCAACATCTGCCAACTCCTCCAATTATTCCTCCACGAACTCTGCGTTAACGAATGAACCGCATGCATCAGCAGCAACATCGGCATCAGCGGCGGCATCAGCGGCAGCAACAACTACTAATAACATTACAAATAACAGTCATCATAACTGTGATTATCGTCATGAAAGTAATCAGGTTAGTAGTAATGGTGGTGGTAAACCGTTATGTTTTCTGTTTATAAAATGGAGAAACAAGCATGAAACTGCTTGTAATTAAAAGAGGGGTGCTGGCTGCCTCCTCCTGTACACTTAAAAAATTAAAATTTTACTTCTTTTTTTTTGTTTGAAATGGTTTTCTAGAATGGCTTAGAGGACTCACCCAGACGCCATAGTTCAATGGATCAACTATTGGGTTTACTCAATGACATGGGCAAATCATCACGTACACGAAGTCTCAGCGATGGTGGTACACAAGAAGATGACGATGAACGTAAGTAATCGTAATCATTTTTGTATGTTTATTTTATATATAAGAATTCGTTAAGTGAGGTTATGTTGGTTATGTGAGGTTATGTTGTTTAAGTGAGGTTATGTTCCAATCTTCTCAGCAGATTTTTGGCAAAAATTCTGAGAGTAAATAAAACCTGCCATGAAAAGCTACTCGAAAAATCTGTCGTTCCGAGTCGACTTTAAACTGTAGGTCCCGCCTCTCAAGTATAAAATTAAGGCACACGACATGAGTGGTGTGAGAAGCTAGGCCGTAATCCTGACTGAGTGGTTGTAATGGCCAATTATGTATGTATGTGTGTTCCAATCAAACGTCGTTTTAGAAAAAGAAGTGAAAAGTCATGTAAGGTTTCACCAAACTGCTGATCAATATAAAGGGGGAGCATCTTGACCGACCAAACGACTTTAGCACTCATGCCGAACGATATTCCCTTCTTATGAGAACTTGACCAATCTGATCAATAACCATTTTGTTTCTGTTTTTTTTTCGTGTATTTCCAGTTGACAAAGAAGCCCAACCTGATTTATTAAATAATACACCTCCTGTGCCTCCTAAACGTTCCCACAGACGACGTCATACACCACCTCGACCCATATCGAATGGCCTGCCACCAACACCCAAAGTTCATATGGGTGCTTGTTTCTCGAAAATCTTCAATGGCTGTCCGCTGCGTGTACACTGCACTGCCTCGTGGATACACCCCGAGACCAGAGATCAACATCTATTGATCGGTGCCGAAGAGGGTATATTCAATTTGAATATGAACGAACTACATGATGCTGCCATAGATCAATTATTTCCCCGACGTACAACATGGCTGTACGTTATTAAGGATGTCCTAATGAGTCTGTCGGGTAAATCGTGTCAATTGTATCGTCACGATCTAATTGCGCTGCATTCGAAGCAAACGCATCGTTTCTCGTTGCATATGAATAAGATACCGGAACGTTTGGTGCCGCGTAAATTTGCGCTCACCACCAAAGTCCCTGATACCAAAGGTTGTACACAGTGTTGCGTGACACGTAACCCGTATAATGGTTACAAGTATTTATGCGGGGCCACACCAAATGGTATTTTTCTAATGCAATGGTATGACCCGTTAAATAAATTCATGCTGTTGAAACAATGCGAATGGCCGGCCACAAGTATATTGGGCGGCGGTCATGGTTGTGTACAAAACGGTCATACGCCCGTCTTTGAGATGATTATAACACCCGAACTGGAATATCCCATTGTGTGTACTGGAGTGCGTAAAGCGGCCAATGGCTGTCTCAAGCTGGAGCTCATCAATATGAACAGTGGTATTGATTTCATTTTATGTTATGGAACATTTATTTAATAAGTTTATCTTTCTCTTTTCTCGCTCTTCTCTCTCTCTATCTCTAATGTCTGTGCGTGTGTCTCTGCTTCTCTGCCAATAACTGCAATTGTGCTTAATTTGCTCATCCATTCATCGTTCATCCATGCCATCCATTCGTGTCGTGACTTTTGAAATTATCTTACGTTTTTTAAATTTGTTTTTGTTTTCTTTTCGGTTTCTTAACTGTCCTGTACTGCCTCACTATATCCCTTCCCTTCCCCTACATTTTATTTTCTGTTCATGTTTAACTCTTGGAAAAAAAATGAACAGGCGCCAGTTGGTTCCACTCAGATGATTTAGAATACGATGCCATGGCCACTATGGTACCCAGACGAGACTTGCTCAAGGTCGTTAAAGTGCATCAGGTGGAAAAGGATGCGATTATTGTCTGCTACAGCAATATCATTCAAGTGGTAACATTACAGGGTAATCCAAAACAACATAAAAAATTGGTCTCACAATTGAATTTCGACTTTAATGTCGATAGTATAGGTAAGTTACACACTCTCTCTCTCTCTCTCTCTGCCATTTTTGACGAAAGTATTTTTTCAAATGATTTTTTATTTTTTTTCAGTGTGTCTGCCAGACAGCGTTTTAGCATTCCATAAGCACGGCATGCAGGGCAAGTCGCTGCGTAACGGTGAAATAACCCAAGAAATCAAAGATATGAGTCGTACATATCGTTTGCTGGGCAGTGATAAGTAAGTATTATCATCCTTTAATTTTTGCATAAATAACATGAAATAGTTGGAATAACATTCCACAACTATTAGGTTAAGTATTCGATAACTTTTCGCCAATTTCTTAAGTTAGAAATCACAATCGTGTAAAATCACTTACTTAATAGGTCCGGCTTATGAGAGGGATGTATAGAACTTCCCTCCACCTCCAAGCTCATATAGCATTAACCTCGCCCGCATTGAAGATATCCCGATAAACATGGAAATCGAAACCATGTCCCCGGCACTTGTAACGGGCGATTTTTTAAGAGCTATAGGAAAATTAAAAAAAAACACATAAAATTCAGAAAAATGCATGAAATCTTTATTTGAATCGATAGTACGGTCCATATAATTTAATGTTTGAAGATTATTTCATACAAATGTTGACCGCGACTGCGCCTCAAATGGTCCATTCGCTTAGTCCAATTTTGACATACTCTTGCCAACATTTCGGCCGGTATCTCACGAATAAATGCTTCAATGTTGTCTTCCAATGCGTCAATTGACAGACATGAGCTTCAACATAGCCCCACAAAAAAGTAGTCTAAAGGCGTTAAATCGCACGATCTAGGCGGCCAATTGACCGGTCCCGAACGTGAAATAAAATGTTCACCGAACTCGCCTCTCAATAAGTCCAATGTTACGCGTGCTGTGTGGCATGTGGCACCGTCTTGTTGAAACCACATGTCATGCAAGTCAAGCTCTTTCATTTTGGGCAAAAAAAAAAGTTGGATATCTCACGGTAGCGCTCATCATTCACAGTTACGTTACGATTCGCAGGATCTTTGAAGAAGTACGATCCAATGATGCCACCGTACCAAACTGTGACTTTTTCTGGAAGCATTGGTAGCTTTTGCAATGCTTCAGGCTGATCTTCACTCCATAATCGACAATTCTGCTTATTTACGTATCCATTGAGCCAAAAATGAGCTTAGTCGCTGAACACAATTTTTCGATAAAGAAGTGGATCTTCGGCCAACTTTCCAAGAGCCCATTTTGATAATAAAATTCAATGATTTGCAAGCGTTGTTCGTTTCTAAGAAGATTCATGGTTTAATTATAGACCAAACTGAAGATGTTTGACAGTGAAACAAAACACGAAGCGTGCGTGAGCTGTTTAAACCAGTGTTGCCAAAAAGATAATAGCTAAAAAATCACCCGTTATTTTCACACACTATCACCTCGATCATCGGGGCATCCAACGTAATCTGTCGTATAGCACAGTGATTAAGTCCAGAGTAGAGGATTAAAGATTCGAATTCAAAATAAAAGTCACTTAATGCCCACAGTTTCCATCTTCCCGATTATTATGAAATAGCGGACTGTAGAGAAATACGGCCTCTACCATCAGGGGTAATGCAAAGTCAGTCTTCACAAATTGCTTTCAAATTGATAAAGGAACGATGCTTAGTATTTCATTTGAAAACATGTTCTTACGTAAACCTGTATCTTGTTCTGCGCTTCAAAGGAAATTATACTTCACAAAAAGGGTATCTGTTCAGATATCCAGTCCTACTTAGGACCTAAGATGTATTGTTATCCTTTTTGATCGTCTTCCAGCGATTAAGGCTTTTGATTTTTTCACAATAATCTCAGAGCATACTGAAGCTATTAGCTGGAAGAAGACTCCAGATGAAAATATTTCCGTCCCAAGAAGAAAATCGTATCAGATATCCCATTTGACCTTGGACACAAGTTGGATTGATAAGTCTTATAGCGATTTTTTTCGATTTTTTCACGATAACTTCAAAAGCCATTGGTATCCTCATAACTCAGTTCCTCAGATTTCTATTGTCAGCAACGAGAGTATAGACATGTTCAGGCCATGTATTGTCCATTGTAATATCACAGTCCTTAACCTAGTCCTGGTACTATCCCTTAAGCTTCGTATAAAGCTTATAAAAAATCCGAATGTCCAGCCTCGAAAGATCAGTGAGACTATCTACATAGAGAAAGCCCATGTACTTTCTACTTCTACGACATAACGCTGATCCAGCAGCCAAGTAGTTGAAGGGCAGAAGTTCTGATCTTCTTTGCTTTTGCAGTCCCTGCAGAAGTCATTGATCATCATGGTCAAGATCAATGTGTGTCTTGATTGATTACCCACAGTACAATGCTCTAAAGACTTCGACAACTATGTAGAGCATGTTCATGTGGAGTTTTAACAGACTTTCCGTGACCTCCTCTATCTAGCCTTGATCGAATTTATTGCCCCTCACGCGGTGTTGCTACATTATCAATCCTAATGGTTACATGTTCTTCATTAAATTCAGAGTATAGAGACATATTTATCCAAACATTGTATGATTGTGCCCCTTTGGGTTATTTCAACCGCTTAGCAGTTTTACGGAATGCCACCATGTGCCGGTACTGTTATCCATTTCCTTTGTCAATGCCCATCTCTTGCGAGGTGCAGATATAGGTTATTTGGCTCTTCAATCCTTGTCAGCTTGAAGAAGCTATCATCCATTGATATCAAGGATATAGCTTCGTTTATCAAACTTTCGGGCTGGTTTTCCAACGTAGAGTAGTCGTGCTTTTAATCTGCAGCCCTTGCGCTGATCAACTTCTTCCCTAGTTTATTAGAATTTGGTCAGTACAGGGACTGCGTTCACCCGTGGCGTCACAACGGGCCGCTATGCGTGCTCAAGTAAGCTTTAGGTGTCAAAGCTAGCACTTCAACATACCTATCTACCCGGTACTTATATGATGTAAATATTGTACCAAATTTCTTTCGCGTTGTGAGATTAGCAGCTGCCGTAAACCCTCCTAGAGGCAGTGTCCTTACTAATAGCTTCCGCAGAGATATTGTCCGTAATAAGGATTAAATTGGCCCATATGGCCGATAATTTTCCCTAGAAGACCCTGTAATGCTCCGGCAGCCACAACATGTAGGCTATGCAGGTTCCGATAATATGGCTGCATGTGGACTGTGGAGTTCAATCCAGATTGCAAACAATCCATGAAGATCTGAAAGCAGTCCTCCTCTATCCAGAAAGAACGTCGTGAACTTTTTCATGAAATCATGGTATTAGTATCTCTGAATTCCGAGTATTCATTCCGCCGTATTGTATGCTACTCGCACAGGTTCATCCAGATTTCCAATAATCCGTGAGGGTCTGTAAGTTGTTCTCCTCTATATAGAACGAACGTTCCGAACTTTTTCGAGAAGTCATGGTATGGTATCATGGCATCAGGATCCCTGAATTCCGAGTATTCATTCCGCTGTATTGTATGTTACTCGCACAGTTCCATACAGATTTCCAATAATCCATGAGGATCTGTAAGTTGGAGGGCTCTATGCAGAATGAACGTTCTGAACTTTTTCAAGAAGTCATGGTATGGTTGGTATCATGGCATCAGCATCCCTGAATATCAAGTATTCATTCCGCTGTATTATATGCTACTCGCACAGGGTCATCCAGATTTCCAATAATCCATGAGGATCTGTAAGTTGGAGGGCTCTATGCAGAATGAACGTTCTGAACTTTTTCGAGAAGTCATGCCATCAGCATCCCTGAGTTCCGAATATTCATTCCGAGTATTATTGCATGCTACTCGCACAGTTCCATCCAGATTTTCTATAATCCGTGAGAATCTGTAAGTTATCCTCCTCTATATAGAACGAACGTTCCAAACTTTTTCGAGAAGTCATGGAGTGGTGTCATGGCATCAGGATCCCTGAGTTCCGAGTATTCATTCCGCTGTATTGTATGCTACTTGCACAGTTCCATACAGATTTCCAATAATCCATTAGAGGATCTGTAAGTTGGAGGACTCTATGCAGAATGAACGTTCTGAACTTTTTCAAGAAGTCATGGTAGGGTATCATAGCATTAGCATCCCTGAATTCCGAGTATTCATTTCGGTGTATTGTATGCTACTCGCACAGTTCCATACAGATTTCCAATAATCCATGAGGATCTGTAAGTTGGAGGGCTCTATGCAGAATGAACGTCGTGAACTTTTTCAAAAAGTCAAGGTATGGTATCATGGCATCAGGATCCCTGAATTCCGATTATTTATTTCGTCCATACGCGTTGACTAATATTAGGTTATGGGTTCTTATAATAAAGCTGCAGCGGAAAGAGGCATCGAATTGCCTTTAGGCCGCGTATTACCCCCAAATTCTTTTTATAACATTTTTACCATTTTGTAGTCGTATTAATTATTAAAAATAATTGATTTTCGAATTTTTATTTTAATTTTCCTTACAGAGTGGTGGCATTAGAAAGTCAATTGTTACGTACTGGTTCCTTAGGTAGTGAAGAAGGTCACGATCTTTATATATTGGCTGGTCATGAGGCCAGCTATTAAAACTTTAACTTTAATGACGAAAACAATTATAAAAAAAATTAAATAAATTCAAAACTGCTTAAAACTAGTATTACAAAAACAAAACAAAAACAATTTAAAACTAAATTTGTTTATGAAAAAGTCAAAAGAATAAAAATTTAAAAAATAAATAAAAAAAACACAAAAAAATAAAGAAAATCTTTTAAACTTAAAATCAAATCCCGAGATTGTAAAAATAAAAACTAACTTTAGAATTTAAATAAATTAGAGAGGCAAAGTTTATTTTTTAAAACAAGCAAAAAACGGGAGTTAAAATTTTTCAGAAACATAAATGCTCCTTGAAAAAAGAAAATTATAAAAAAAACAACAACAATATTAATAAAGAAAAGATAATTATTATTATGGAAAATTTATGTAAATTATAAACCTCAATTATTATTATTTTTTTTAATTATTATTTAATAAACAAAAAAAAAACAAATAAAAAATGAAAAACAAACAAAAAATATTTTCAAAGGCTCTGGTTTTTTCTAAAAGAAACTGAGTCCGCAGAATGAAGACTATAAAATATTTTTCTCTTATGAAAAATTTAATTAAATATAGAAATTAATTTTAAATTCAATAATTCAACAACCAATAATTATTTTTTAATTATATTGTAAAGAAAAAATTTAAAAAAAATTATATTTAAAAAAATTCTTGTTTTTTTATATACATATGTATTTAAAGAAAACAAACAAAAAACAATTATTAGTTAATTTTAATTTAAATGTATTTTGCATTCATTTGTTAAAAAAAAATTAAAACAAAAATATTAATTTAATTTAATATAATATGTATAATAATAATTTTTTTAAACAAAAAATTAATTTAAAAATAATTTTTTTTTTGTTTAATTAATTTAAAAATATTTTTTTTTCTTTTTTAATGCTTAAGTTAATAAACTAGTATTTAGTGTTATACAAAAACAAAGTGATTTATTGATTAATTTAAAAATAAACCATTATAATTAAGACACAAAAAGAAATAATAACATTGTGAGATAAAAAAAAACAAATATAAGAATATCTTTAGATTTGATAACTTTGTTTAATACAAATACACTCTAGACCACAGCATCCCAAACCCTCCCCCTATCTATCCTCAATCCTCTAGCTTTTTAAATGACTCATAAAAAAACGACTCACAATTTAAAGAAAAACAAACAAAAAAAAAGCAAAAAACAATTAATTTATAAATAATAAATTAAAATTAAATTTTTTATTTAAAACCAATTTTTAGATTGTAGTATTATTGTACGTATTAAAATTAAATCAAAATAAAAAAAAATAAACCAACAACATTTAGTAGGTAAATAAAAAAAAATGCAACACAATACAAAGAAACAAAATCTATTGCCATATTTAATATTCATTAGTTAATGCAAAAAAATATATGTTTTATTATATATGTTGACCTGTACTTTTCATTTTTGTTTGTTAGATTTCTTTTACACTTATGCGAATTCTACTCGTTACGATTAGTTGTACAACAAGTTGAAATAACGGTTGATTGTCTTCTTTACTCGTTTCATTATTTTTTGTCGTATTTTTCGTATAAGTATGGTTTGGACACAATTGTACAACCACTTGCAACGTGTAGGAGTCGCATTATAGTTTTTTCTCTTTATCTATGTACATAAGATTAGCTTACCCAGCAATTGAAGAACAGAAATTTCATCTCAACCGACAGTATTAGAAAGATGTGACTTCCTTCCATTGTTTAAGCAGCATTGTAGCAAAAACAACCATCCAACGTGCGGAGAATACAAGCAGAAAGAGCACATTAATACATTAAGCATCATTCTGGAACAACAGATTCGTTTCTGCGTGGATTTCAAGAGAGTCTTGCCGTTACTACGGTGCAAAGGAATATAAAACAAAGTAATAGTCTCATCCAGGTACTACATGTGTAAAGGCGTCGTATAACGTATACGAAATGAACACGTTTCTAAAGTTAATTTTTATTAATTCGAGAGGTGTTTATTTTTTTTTTTCAATCTTGTTTATGTTTTATAATTTTTTTTTATTTTTTATAATATTTTTTATTTTTTTTTACTTTGATTAGAGACTACTTTTTTAATTTTTAGAATTTTTTATATTTTTTATGTAATTTTTTTTATTGTTTTAAATAGTTTCTTTATACTTTTTTATTTTTTTACATCGCTTAGAGTCTACTTTTTTTACTGTTTTTTATTTTTTAATTGTTTTTTTATAATTTTTTTTTTACTTTTTTACTACGATTAGAGTCTTTACTTTTTTTATGTTTTATATACATACAAATATATATGTCTTTACTTTTTTAATTTTTATAATTTTTATAATTTTTTTTATATTTTTAATTTTTAATAGTTTTTATTTTATAAATTTTTTTATGTTTTTTTTTTACTTTGATTAGAGGCTACTTTTTTAATGTCTATAATTTTGGTTTAATTTTTCTATTTATTTTCTATTTCTTGGATATTTTTAATATTTTTAATTTTTATTTTTAAATTTTTTTATATTTTTTTACTTTTTTAATGTTTTATATATTTTTTTTTTTTCTTAAATATTTTTCCATACATTTTTTTTGCTTTGATTAATCTTTAGTTTTTTTAACGTTTATAATTTTTTTTTATAAATTTTTTTTTTTTTTATAAATTTATTATTTTTTGTACTTTGATTAGTCTTTACTTTTTTTTAATTTTTATAACTTTTTTATATTTTTAATTTTTAATAGCTTTTATTTTATAAATTTTTTATGTTTTCTTTTTACTTTGATTAGAGTCTATTTTTTTAATGTTTATAATTTTGGTTTAATTTTTCTATTTCTTTGATATTTCTTATATTTTTTATTTTCATTTTTAATCTTTTTTTATATTTTTATCTCTACTTTTTTTAATGTTTTATTTTTTTTTTTTTTTCTTAAATATTTTTCCATAAATTTATTCTTTTTTTTGCTTTGTTCTTTAGTTTTTTTTAGCGTTTATAATTTTTTTATAATATTTTTAATAGTTTATTTTTATAAATTTTTTATTTTTTTGTACATACTTTCATTAGTCTATTTTTTTTAATATTATTTATTTTTATTTTTTTATTGGTTTTTATTTTATTAATTTTTTATTTTTTACTTTGATTAGTCAACGTTTTTTAATTTTTTCTTTTTTTATTTATTTCTTTAATAGTTTTTTTATAATTTTTTTTTTACTATGATTAGTCTTTACTTTTTTAATTTTTATAATTTTTTTTTTTTTGTCTTAAATATTTTTTCATAAATTCATTATTTTTTTACTTTGAACGGAGTCTACTTTTTTATTTTTTATAATTTTTTTTATTATTTTTTTAATACACAGTTTTTTTAAAACACATTTTTTTTTTATTAGAGATTTTTAATATACGTAGACATATGTATGTATTTCTTTTAATTTTTATATTTTCTTCTGTATAATTTAATAGATAATTTTTTTATTTAGAGATCTTCATATAATATTTTCTAATTTATATTAAATATGGCAATACGACAATACTATTTTATTATAATTATAAGAATTGTATTTTCAAAATTTCACTAGTAATAGACAGACATACAGAGGAAAAAAAAATATATTTATTATTCGAATATAAAATAAAAAAACGAAATTAATTAAAAAAAAACTCTCTTAACACCACCTTAATAAAGTAAAACAAAATAAAGACACAAAAAAAAATTTAAAATAAATACCAAATCCCGCAACAAAATAAAACTTAAAATTAAAAAAAAAATCTACAAACATAAGATAAAGAAACTTTAAATAATTGTTAAACAAAAAAAAAAGCAAATAAAAATCAAATGATTTTGTATTATAAAGCAAGAAGAAAGAAAAAAATCAAAACAAAGAAATTAATTCCTCTATAAAACCGTTATTATAAAAAGAAAAATAAATAAAAAAAATTATTAAAAAAAAAAACAAATCAAACGTATACACAAACAAAATCATTGTAATTTAGTTGGATCAACAAAAAAAATACATTGAAAATGGCACATTTTATGAAATTGTTGCAACAAATTAAAAATTTTATGAAGTAAAATAAAAATAAAAATTAATTAAAACACGAATCACTATCACCACAACAAAAAACAAAAAAAAGCAAGGATTAACAATTAATTAAAGAAAACATATTCTAATTAGACAGGCAGACGTTAGTTTAAGTAATAAAAAATAATTGATAAAATAAATTTAAAACCCAAAAAACGAAATCGAAAAAAAGAAAAGATTTTTTTCTTTGGTGAAAAAATTATAATTTTAGTAAGAGATTATTATATAATATATGTGTTGTTAAAATTTCTATTATAAAAAATTAAGAAAAAGAAAATAAAATTTAATTAACAAAATGCAGCATTACAACAACAAACAACACAAACAATTTATTGCTCATTTTGTGTAGTATTAAATAATATAAAAAACAACAAAATAATTATTATTAACAATTAATTATAATTAATAATTATTATTATTAATAATTATTATTATTTCAAGTAATTAAAAACAAAAACAAACAAACAACAAAAAAAAACGAAAACTAAAATTTGAAAAAAATACAAAAAAAGGAACACAAACAAAACAGAAAACAGAAAACAGAAAAGAAATTAATTATTTTAAGTATGATGAACAAAAACAAAAAATAAATTGAAAATTTAAAGAAAAAAGAAAATTAAATATAAAAACAGGGTTTTATTTACTCTTTAGGCTGTTTCAGATGCAGGCATTGGAGTAAAGTAAATGGAAAACTTAGGCCATACAACACTAAACTCTGTAAGTTGATGCTATTGTGGGGCTTTAAATCTAAGCTCTTAAGAGCAAATATAATTCATATACCTTCCTCGTACTTACAGGGACGTGGTAGTTAAAATTTGATTTATCAGTCTGAGGTGTCCTCTGACTTTTGTGACACACTTATACCGCTTGTACTTACCAATACAGTCTGAGATGTTCTCTGACTCTTGTGACACACTTATACGGCTTGTACTTACCAATACCGTCTCAAATGTCCTCTGACTCTTGTGACACACTTATACGACTCGTACTTACCAAATATTTTGTATATCACTGTATACCACCATATTCAATGGTTAGTTTATTGGAACTGGAAAACATGTTCCTATCCGAGAAGTAAATGTAACGTGAGCACATTTTTCATGTTCATCATTATCCCCACTGTTTCAACACTTTATACCTGTAAGATTTGATTCTGAAGGTAACCCTTTACACTTTGTAAGTGCTATCCTAAATGCTAAAGAAAAACAGCGTCTTCTCTAAAGGTAGCCGTGAGATGTTCATATTATAAAGCAAGTATAGCTCGGGACCCTATTGTCTGGTGATATACCAGTTGATTATGTAACTTTTCAAATCTTGTCAAATACTTAAGGAACGTATCATAGCTTCATGTATAGATGCCTTCAGGCAATTTTATTAGTTGCCTCATGAAATAATCCAAATTTTAACATTTCTTTAATACACAACACATTCTCTTGATAATCTATTCATAAACTACATGTGCTGCCATCTAGTGGACCAGAATTGCAATGTATCTAATTCCCACAGGTGCATATCTTTGCTAAAGAGTATACACATTTTAAAATTGTCATCTATTATTCATAAAAATACGTGTGCTGCCATCTATTGACATTCAGTTGTACTATGCTATATAACCCACACAGGTTTGTATCTTTGCTACATACCAAACCATTTTAAAGTTGTCAGTTATGTCTCATGAAATACGTGTGCTGACATCTACTGGAGAAATAGGAAAGTATCATACATAAACCGAAAGGTTTGCACCTCTGCTAGAGACCAAGTCATGTAAAATACGCCAATTATGTGTTATGAAACACGTCTGCTGCCATCTAGTGGAACATAATAGTACTACTTCATATAAACTCGACGGTTTGTGTCTGTGCTAAGAAGATATTTCCAGTTTTAAATTCCCATTCGATGTGCATTAAATACTTGTGCTGCTATCTAGTGCAATATAGTTATACTACTTTATTTAACCCGTAAGGTTTGTATTTTTACTAAGGAAAATTCAAGTTTAATTTGTTATTTAGTACGCCTTAAATACATGTGCTGCCGTCTACTGATGCATATTAACAACATTTTTGCACAATATCTAGGTTCATATCCTTGCTAAACAGACTCCAAGTTTAAAATGTTCATTTAATGCGCATAAAATCCTTGTGCTGCCATCTAGTGGCAGATTACAAAAACAATTTTTAGATACTCCGCGAGGGTCATATCCTTGCTAAAGAGTAAAAAACAAATTGACAAATTATTGTTCATTAAAATACTTACTGTGCCATCTATTGGAACATAGATATATTATCCACATGAAACCTATAGATTTCTGTCGTTGCTAAAGCATAAAGCCGTTTGACATATAAATGACGCCACGTGTTATATTTTTACCAAAATGCAATACACTGTTTCCATACCATTTTTGTTTGAAATTTCAATTACTTTTGTTTCCTTTTTTTTTGTTGTGTACAATTTATTTTATTTTCTTTTTAATTTAATTTTTTAGTTTTAATTATTTTGCATTTAAATTTTTATAATTACTTTAATTTAACGATTTTTTTTCTTATTTTTTTTTTATTTTAAATATGTGTGTGTGAGTGAGTGTATGTGTTTGCTTAATATAGAGAAAGTATTAAATTAAAGGTAAATTTTTCTTAATTTTAATAAATTTAATTTAATTTTTGTTTGTTATATGCTACATTATTAGAATACAATATACATCAATTTTTTTTTTTTCGTTTTTTATATATAATTTTTTATATAACTATTTATATATATATATATTATGTATATATACATATATGTATGTATATAATATAAATACAAGTGACATTTAAAATATTAAAACAAAAATTTATACACAATAATTTTTTTTGCTTTAATTAATTTTAATTTTTCTTTTACGATTTATAAAATATTGCATCTTAGCATTTAACTATATTACAAGGTTTGGTAGTAAAGAAATTATTATCATTATTATAATTTTTTTTAATTTCTAAAGGTTTTAGAAAATGAAAAAAAAAATTTTTTAACATGATTTTTTTAAATAAAAAATATTTTTTAGGCATATTTCTATACAAAAATGTTTAAAAATTAAAAAAATGTAGGCTTAGTTTTCTCAATTCAAATTCGAAAATTAATTATAATATAAATAATTATTTTTAATATTTAAAATAATAGTACATATTTATTTAATTAATTAATTAATAAAATTCGCAGTTATAAACTATGTATTTTTAAATTATAGCTTGTTTTAATTAGTTTATAAAATATTTTGTAAAATTATACAACAACAAATTTCGCTGGTAGTTTTCAGCTTAAAATTGGAATATTTTGATTTTTAAATTTTTATTTTAATTTATAAAAATTAATTTTTATCCTTTTTTTTTTATCAATTATAACTTTCATATATCCAATGATTTAATTTATCCAAATTGATCCAAAGGATTTAATAACAAATTTAAAAACTGAAAAATTTAAAAGACTTCTTGACTAAAATTTTTTTTTAGAAAAATGTATAAAGAAAAAAATTTAAAAAAAAAAACAAACAAAATATCTTGCCATGCAGTATATATTAGTCTTACCAAAAAAAAAAATTTTTTTTTACGGAAGCCAATAAAAAAAAATATAAAACTGGAAATTTAAATAAAACATTTTTTTTCGAAAATTAAATTTGTTACAAAAAAAAAAAAAAAAAAAAACAAAATAAAAAAGAAACAAATAAAACATCTTGCCATACAGTCTTATAAAACATTTTTAAACACAAAAAAATTAATAATTTTAGAGCACTCCTAGACTTCACTAGCTAGAGGTGATTTAGCGAGAATATAGCTTCCATTATATCGGAGAAATCTTAGATAGCAAAGACTTGTGGTTAAGTTGCCAAACATACACCAAATCAGTATGTATCACTTTTTAATTCTACAACATGATATATGTATGTATATGAAATGATAGGTTATGTTTATAAAATAAAACAAAAAAAAATAAAATTCTTTAAACGTCACAGGTGTTACAATAACATTAAAAAAAATCAAGATTGGTTTTTTACAAATGTAGCAAATTTGTATACCAAATGTAAAATTAAAAATTAAAAACCAAAAAAAAAGCTTGAGAGAAATTTTTTTGTAACAGTCAAGTATTTAACACAATGTAAAATTAAAAAAAAAACAAAGAAAATATATATTAAAAAAATAAATCGTAAAAAGAAATATTTTAAGCTTCGAAATAAATATTTTTAAAATTAAATAATTTTTTTTACAAATTATTTGTAAAAAAGTCGTGTTTCGAATTTAAATATAAAATTATAATTTATATATGTATATTATAAATATATGTATTCATATAAAATTTGTATAATTTTACAAAATATTTTCTAAATTTAAAACATAAAAATTTAAGCTTGAAAGTAATAATTTTTTTTAGAAAGGACAAGTTTCGTCAACTGTGTGTTAAAAAAAAAATTTTTTAAGCTTCTAAATAAATATGTTTAAAATTAAATAATTATTTTTAAGAAAAATTTTGTAAAAAAAGTCCAATCATTAAAAAAATAATAAAATGAAAAACAAAAATATTATAAGCTTTTAATTAAATATGAACGTAATTTTAAACTTAAAATTTTTTTTTGTAACAAAATGTCAATTAAAAAGCCAAAAATACTATATATTGAGCATCTAAAAAAAATATTTTTAAAGTTTAAATTTTTTTTTTAAATAAAATTTTTGTAAAAAAATACAAGTTAATATTATATTATATAAATATTTTGTGTTTTGTAAAAGACAAGTTGGTAAAATAAAAAAAATAAAAAACAAAAATATTTTAAGCTTCTAAATAAATATTTTCAAAATTAATTACTTTTTTTCTTTATAAAATTTTCTAAAATACAAGCCTAGTTTTGTTTTTGAATTTAAATTTAAAATCTAAAAAAATGCTACTATGTTCATATAAAATTTGTTTAATTTTACAAAATATTTTCGAACTTCGAAAGAAAAAATTTTAATTTTGAAAGTCAATTTTATAAAAAAAAAACTTTAAAAATAAATAAAATTAAACAAATATATTTTAAGCTTCTAAATAAATATTTTTAAAATTTAACAATTATTTTTTATAAAATTTTGATAAAAAAAGTCGTCAATTAAAAAAGATATATATTTTAAGCTTCAATATAAATATTTTTAAAATGAAATAATTTTTTTTTATAAAAAATTTTTGTAAAAGAAAAGTCGTTAATTAAAAAAATATTTTAAGCTTCTAAATAAATATTTTTAAAATTAAACAATTATTTTTTATAAAATTTTTGTAAAAAAAATCGTCAAATTAAAAAAATATTTTAAGCTTGTAAATAAATACATATTTTTAAAATTAAATATTTTTTTTTTTATAAAATTTAAAAAAAAAAAACTCGTCAAATTAAAAAAAAATATTATAAGCTTCTAAATATATATTTTAAAAATTAAATAATTTTTTTTATACAATTTCCGTTAAAAAAAAATTTTTTTTTCACCTTCTAAATAAATATTTTTAATATTAAATACATTTTTTATATAAATTTAAAAAAAATCGAGCTTACTTAAATGTAAACTTTAAAAAAGAAAGCAATTGTGTTCATAAAAAATTTGTTGGATTTTACAAAATATTTTCTAAATTCTTAAAATTAAAATAAAGTATAAAAAAAATTAAAAGCTTTGTTTTTTTCGTTTTGATTGTTAGTTGTAAAAGTTAAATAATATAATTAAATATGTATTACAATTAGTTTTTCGTTTTTTATCATTAGGTATTAAATTTTTTTTTCGATTTTTTTCGTTTTCTTTTTTAATAATTTTTTTTTTTAATGACTATACTACTATCAGTCCATGTTTGTTTGTTGCGTTTTGTTTTTTTGTTTAACAAACATCATATTTTGTTTGCTTAACAAGAAATGCTTTAATTTCATTTGATAATCGTGTTATAAATTGTTTTTTTTGTTTCTTTCTTACAAAATCTTTAAATAAGGAGGTGGGATTTAAGGAGAATATATTTTTCTTTTTTTGTTTTAATTTACAAGAGTTTTCGTTCTTATTTTAAAGGTATGTATGTATGTTGGTGTTAGGAATTAAAGGTGAAAGAAAGTAAGGAAAGTGAATGTGAACAATGTTTTTGTGTGATGTTTTTGTTGTTCGTTTGTTCTTAAGAGCCTTAAACATCTAAGTGACTATAATTAAATGGCATAAATTCATTTCATTTTTAAATTTTAATTAAATTGTTTTTAGTTTTATCAACTTTTCAACAAATTTCATGTGATGTTAATCATCAGAGAATATCGGGTGTACTGTTATCATCGTGTGAATGCTGTAGCAGACCTTTTCTTTCATCCGGTGCCGTACTTAAATTGTTTTCCGGCACCACTGCTGGCTCAACAATGGCATCGGCATACATTGATTCATAGACCGGATTGGCAAAATTGCCCTGTGTGATGGAATTGTGATAAATTTAATTACAATAACAACAACAACAAAGTTTAAAGGATTTATAAACGAAGAGGAAATACTTACTTTATCATCTTCATGTACAAATGCTGGTGTTTCATCAGCATCTCCTCGATACATGGGATTCGTTAGCATTATTTCAACATTTTCGGTAAGACGGGCATGTGAGAAGGGTTGTGATATGCGATGTTTTCTGAAATGTTATAGAAAAATAGGAAAAAAATTGGTTAGTAAAAGCAATTATAACGACGAGTTACCGATTACGCTGAAAATTTGTTAGGTTAGGTTAGAGGGCGTGTACTTGCCAATTAAGACAAGTACAGTACCCGGAGGTCGAAATCGACCCAATGTACATAACGTCCTTAAAAAAGGAAGGATAATAGAGAGAACAGCCAAAAGTAGAGGAAGTAAGAAACGGGAGAATGGGAAGCGGAGGAATTACACAGATCAAACAAAACAAAAAGGGAGACTGCGACTACACTTATGAAGCCCTAGCACTTCTCAACCAGCTCAAGGTACTACTGAATCTGTGGAGAGCCTTGATGTCGGCTCTCGACACAGAATTCAAACCCTCAAAGAAGCCCCTGAGAAGGGTCCTCAACCTCAACCTACTAAGAGCTGGGCAGTTAGAGAGGAGTTGCACGATAGTCTCCAACTCCTCCTCATCGCAACATACCCTGCAATAGTCCGGCTAGGATCTGTTCCAGATCCCCGTCAGCGACCTAACCGAGCAGTGCCCCGTGATAAATCCGATAACTAACCTTAAACTGGTCTTATCCAAGCCCAGCAGCCAACCTGTTCTCACACTGTCTATAGCAGGCCATAGACATCTAGAAACATAACAACTCGATCCATTCCCGCAACGCCTCTGCTCTTCCCCCCTGGCCCATCCATTGATGAGGCCGTAAAGGTGACAGATTGGGAGGTCAGGACCAACTATTAAATTGCCCTCAGATAGCGAACCTAAGCGAAAATTTGTTATCAAACATTAGTTTTTCCTTCTAAGTTTTCTACTTTTTTTTTTTTATATGATATGCAGTCGCGGAGCCACGGTTCAAACCCCTGGTCAGACATTTCCAACATAACGAAACATGAAGAAAATATTTTTTCGGCGACTTCCTCTCCGTAGATTTCTGGCAAAAGCTCTGAGAGTAAAATAAAATTGCCATGAAAAACGTCTCTTAAGAAACTATCGTTCGGAGTCGACTTTAAAATCTAGGTTTCGCCACTCATGTATAAATTTTAACACACAAAACTAGGTCGTAATCCTGACTGAAGGGTTGTATTGGTCAACTAGGTACGTATGTATGACGAATAAAATAATAGTAGGTGAGCCCCAAGATTATCTATTGCGCTACTGCAAACACTACCGATCAACTCTGCATTCTCTCGTAAAGTAACCGCACCAGCCTTTGCAATGAGCGATTCGGTATGAGCTTATTCACCCAGTGTTGAGGCGTTTAGTAGTCTATATCTTCTGTGCCCCATTGCTAAACAGTTGGTGATCAAGTGCTCTAATGATTAACTCCCGAAAGTGTTTTCAAATCGTCTTCATCCAGCTGCGGAAGTAAGTCTGCATGCCTCATACCAATACTTCGTAATACACTATAATAACAGTATCTGTACTGGCTTACATGTATCCTTGGTATACTAAACGATTTACTTTCGAAAATGTTTTCAAGTCGCCTTCATCCAGCTGCGGAACAAAGTCTGCTCGCCTGGGTAGGACAGCATAGTAACTACATCTGTACTGGCTTGCATGTATCCTTGATATACTCGAAAAGTATCTTGAAACGAGCCCATACCAATCATTGTTGAAGAGGACGCGCTAGTCTTACCTCCAAAAGCCTAAATGGACGATTAAATATGTCATATCATGTAGAGGTTCATTAGTCTGGGCTTGACGTGAGTATCGCTATGATGACACAGCCCACGATGCTCTAAGCACGGATGGAAACAATGCGTCTACCAATGCTCCCACGCACAATGATGCAGTCTCATGATGACACTACAATAGATAGCATCACCGTCAGGTTAGGTTAGGTTAGTGTGATAGCTTTTATACCAAAAGCTCACTTGAGCACGCACAGCGGCCCGTTGTGATGCCACAGGTGAACGCTATCGCTGTACTGGCCAAGTTCCCCCGAACATAGGGGGGAGAAGTCGGTCAGCGCAAGATCTACCAGAAAGTTTGATAAACGAAGCGATATCCTTGACATCAATGGACGATAGCTCCATCAAGCTAACAAGGATTGGAGAGCCAAACAACTTATATCTGTTCCTCGCAAGAGAGTGGTATTGACAAAGAAAGTGGATAACAGTCTTGTACTCCTCAGCGGATCTACACCCACGGCAGAAGTCGTTAAATGGGAGCCGCATTCTCTCCGCGTGTCTATCCATAACACAGTGACCTGTAAGCATGGTCACTGTGATTGAGATGATGCCACGACCAAGTCCAAGTAACTGGTTGGAACGCCTTCTATCCATCAGGGTCCAGGTGAGTCTAGCGGTGGAGCATAACCCCTCGTTGGTCCAGGATAGGTTGGCGTCTCGGAAGAATTTCCCCGCGATGGCCAGTTTGAACGAGGTAAGTGGCATTCCTTAGCTGATTGAATTGGATTGCGGAAGTAGCGCGCCAGATCTGGCTATCTCGTCGGCTCTGCAATGTCCTGGAATGTCCTAGACAAGTGTAACACTGAAGCGCCCAGAAAGAAGGTTGAGGCAGCGGCGACATTCCCTGACGATCCTGGAGTTATTCACAACATTCGACAGAGACTTTATGGCAGCCTGGCTGTCAAAAAAGATCGAGATGCGGGTAAAAGGAACACCATATGCGAGGATCCATTGTGCGGCCCGGTATATGGCCATTACCACCGCCTGGAACACGCTGCAATAGTCCGGCAGCCGTAGTGAAATGTTCAAATCCAATTTCCCAGAGTAGACTCCACTACCCATCCTGCCATCGAGTTAGGAGCCGTCGGTATATACATGCAGGAGTTCCGGGGGGACGGTCGTGTCAGGGGTCCAATCGCTTCTGCTCGAGATCAAGAAGTTGAAACCCCTATCAAAAAAGTTAGATAATCGATATCCATTGGGGCCACAGGATCAATCTCCAAAATAGAGTAGTGACCAGAGGGGACGACGCGCCAACGAGACAGTGCATTGAGTCTTGTCGCAGTGATCTTAGCCACCTGCTTAGCGAGGAGCTCAGTAGGAAGCCAGTTAAGCACAAGGCCTTTGTGAGAGTGGTGCATAGATCACCAGTGATACGAATAGCTGCGGACCTTCTGACTCCGTCCAGGAGCCTGACATTGTGCAGCTTGTCCAGAGCAGTCCACCAGAAGGCAACACCATAAAGAAGGTTGGGTTCGATAACTGCAGAATAGATCCAGCGCATTACCCTTGCGCCGAGACCCCATCTGGCTCCAACTGCCCTGCCGCTGCATTACCGTACATGAGTACCAATTCGAAGCCATGCATTTGGACATGACATCTCTCTTGGTTAGGGTCGGACGCTATCTAAACTCCTTTTCGACAATGGTTAAGAGTGTAATGGCATACTGAGTTTGCGCTCCCTCCGCGATTTAGGTACAAACCACAACGACTACGTTGTTACTACAAAGGGGTCTCGCCGTAGCTGGGCTCCCGACACCCGTGGCACCAGAAATAAGCCTCTGGTCAGGATTACGAGTTCGATAATGGTTATAAGTCCACATGTCTGGAGTTCGAACTTCAGATTCAGAAAAAAAACCCTAAAGACTTTTTAAAATATGCAGATGAGGTTATTAGTTGTTAAACTAGGTCCATAGAGCTAAACCTGGCACATCAAAATACAGAATCTGTAATGTAGAAAAATTCTAAAGTTTCGTTATCAAGGTTGCCATACTTACTTCAAGAAATATAAACCACCACCGAATAGTGCCAGCACGAGTATTGCTACAGCTAATATAATGGCTAATATGGACATTATATTATTGGAATGTTCCGTGTCACTTCTTAAAGCATTGGCACTATCAGATAAACAATTGGTAACTCTGCCATCATCACATCTGGAAGAAAAAAATTGAAAAAAAAAAAATTTTTTTTCGAAATTTCTAAATTACCAGGAAATCGAACTTACTTGCACTCATTTATGGAACTACCGGTTCGGCAAACACCACATTCGCCAACACAAGAGGGCGGTATATCACAGGCATCTCCCTCCCATTCGCCAAAACAGGAGCAATGCGGTATGGCATAGGCATCCAAATGGCAAACACCATTATGTTGACAATAGCGGATACAGGGATTATCTTCGGCAACGGGTCGCTCACAAAAATCACCATTCCACTGATCAGTGCAATTGCACATGGCAATGCCCTTAATGACATGACAATTGCCATTATTTTGGCATATAATACCGGTACAAGGATTACGTAAAGGTATCTCAGAGGCATCGCAAACTACATAGAAGGAAGGCTTTATTTTGTGAATTGCTAATCACATATTTTCAATCACTGTTTCACTTACATTGTGGCGGATTGGTGGTCTTACACAAATCAGTTTCACAACGTTCACCCACATAACGCTCTGAGCAGGTACACACAAGTTGCTGTTGTTTTTCCGTACACAGGCCACCATTGAGACAAAAGTTGGCACACGAATCTGATTCACATTGTTCACCATAGAAGCCAGGCAGGCATTGGCATTGCGGGCCACCTTTAGTGCCTATATTACAGCGGCCAGCATTTTTACAAAAACCAGCACATACATCGACTTCGCAACGCTTGCCCGTAAACCTAAAGGAGGGGATAGATAATAGAAAAACAGTGTTACCAAGATCGTGTTTCGGTATTGTTTCATAGAATTTTTACCCATCAGGACATTCACATTGTGTAGTGCCGGTTAGAGTTTCACGACATATGCCGCCATTGGCACAGGTTAGATTAACACAATGCTCACACTGTTCGCCTATATACATGGGCGGGCAGGCACATTTCATATGCTCATCGGCTATAAGGCAAGAGCCACCATTATGACATCTAGATTGGCATTCGGGCACCGATGTTTCACAGCGTGGTCCCGACCAACCGGGTGTACAACTACACTTCAAAGGAGGCGGCTCTAAAGAACCCGGTATTTGGGCATCTATTATGCAGAGACCGTAATTTTTACAATAATTCGAGCATCTATAGTGTTCACAGAATTCTCCTTCGAACTGGGGTTGGCACACGCACTTGGGTATGTGATTGATAAGCTTACAAGTGCCCAAATTACATTTAAGTGGACAATAGTCTGGTATTGTGACATGATCGCTTACACATTTGCCATTCGATTCGTGATAATCCTTATGGCATTTACATCTATAACCAGTATCGGTTTCTGTGCTTAAAATGCATAGGGAACCCATTTGTTTGCAAGGTTCACGGGCACAGGGATTGGTTACTATGTAGAGAAAAACAAATATCATTTAAAATAAAAATTCGGTGAAAGGACTTAGGTTAGGTAAGGTTACGTTAGGTTATGTTAGGTTATGTTAGGTTAAGTTAGGTAAGGTTATGTTAGGTTAGGTTAGGTAAGGTTAGATTAGGTTAGGCTAGGTTAGGTTAGATTAGGTTAGATTAAGTTATGTTATGTTAGGTTAGGTAAGATTAGGTTAGGTTAAGTTATGTTAGGTTAGGTTAGGTAAGGTTAGGTCAGGTTAAGTCAGATTAGGTAAGGTTAGGTAGGATTAGATTAGGTTAAATTATGTTAGGTTAGGTTAACTTAGGTTAGATAAGGTTAGGTTAAAGTTTTAGCTTTGATATCAAAGCTCACTTGAGCACGCACGGATGAGTGCAGTCCCCGCACTGACCAAAACACCATCAAACTCATTGCAGAATTACATAGGTCAGGACAGGGGCTGCACTGCATAAGGACTTAGGTTAGGTCGAAGTGGTAGCTCTGATATCAAAGAGCTCACTTGAGCACGCTTAGCGGCCCGTTGTGATACCACGAGTGAACGCAGTCTCTGTACCGACCAAGTTCCATCAAAATCAGTGAACAGAAGAAAATTGGTCAGCGCAGGGTCATAACTACTTACTATTGCGATTTTGTTTGAGCGGATGTAGAATGCCAATATCCGAAGAACGATAGCCATTAATCAAGAACGTGCCATTGCCGTTGCCAAACTTATTCATTTTAATAATGCTTTGATCATAAAGTTTTATGTATAAATAATCCTCGAAAACATCAATCTTTTGGGGTTTTTCTAAGAGAAAAAAAAAGAATTACAATCCCGAACACCAAACATTCAAACCCAATTACCTTTATTTGAAAATCTGCGCACCACATTACGTTCTTTGCCATTCAGACGACACGTTTCAATAGTGCCTTTACGATAATCCGCCCAATATAAACGTCCGGTAGGATAATCTATTGCCAAACTGATAGGCCAGCCGACATCACGTTCCACTAGGCTTCTTTTGTTTTGACCATCCAACGATGCCATTAGTATGCCATTTTCCAATGTTGACCAGATCATAATGCGTGATTCGGGTTCCACGACAATATCGGTGGGATTCAGGCCGGTCGATACCAATGAAGCATATTTCTTGCCATATATATCGGTAACAATGATTTCATTGTGCCGCGAATCGATTATGTACACCAATTGGGTAACCCATTCAATGGCCAAGGATTTGGGATCATCTAAGCCGGGTATCTAAACGAGTAAACCAGAAAAGAAGAAATTTAATCGCTTAATTCCTTGCCTGGCTAATAACTTACATCGAAGGCTTTCAGTTCCTTAAGATCACGCCTTAGTCGGATGGCTGTTAGTTCTTTCTGGGATGTACCAATTTTCATAATATGCACTTTGCCATGATGTGAATCAATCCAAAACAATAAGGTATCCTTGGGTCTGATCAAAATATCAAATACATCAATTTTCATGCTATCCGTTTGGAGTATGCTCACAACGGGCGTCTGGAAAACACCCAATACGGGTGTGCCCTCTTGTTTAGCCGGCAATATAAAACGGAATTCTTTTTCCGAAGCCAACAATAAAATCTGATCGGGACCTAGAAAACAAAACAACATTTCAAAATGAATACAAAGCCTATGACCATCATCACATGAGTATAAATAAATACCAGAAGCCAAGCAGGTATCATTTTTCGATTGCCCCTTATAGTAACCTTCAGTGCATTTACAGTTATAATGGCCGGCCTTTTTCTCTATGCATATTTGGGAACATGTGCCAAAGCCACATACCGGCGGTTGGCAATTCATTTCATCGGAACCATCAATACAATTGTATTGACCATCACAGCGGAATATTTTCGATATGCAATCCTCATTCTCACACTGGAATTGATCGTGACGGCATTTAGGCAATGCAGCACATACCTCATCGGCTTCATCTTCATTGTTGCGACAATCATTGACGCCATCACACAAAGCCGATTTCCGTATGCATTTCAGATTCGAGCATTTAAACGCATTGGCATGACAGCGTACATGGGCACAGGTTTCGAAACTTTCATCACTGCCATCCGTGCAATCATCCCAACCATCACATTTCCAACGAGCCATTATACATTTGCCATTCGCGCACGTGAAATGATCCTGCGGACAAATGCAATTCACCTCATCACTGCCATCGGGACAATCGTCATCGCCATCACACTGGTATTGCCTGCAAGAAAATAACAAAAATTTAGTAACAAGCCAAGCCAAGCCAAGCTAAGCTAAGCCAAGCCAAGCCTAGCCAAGCCAAGTTGAAATTGAAAACTCACTCATTAATGCACGTATTAAAGCTGGCACACTTGAATTGATGCTCTTTACAGGTTATGTTGCAATTAATCTCATCACTGCTATCTTCACAGTGTATCTCACCATCACATCGGTGATCGTGTTTAATACATTTGCCTGAACCACATCGGAATTCGCTTTCCGAGCAGTTGCGCATTTGACAGTTGAACTCATCACTGCCATCACCACAATCATTTTCGTAATCACAACGCCATCGACCAGGTATGCATTTCGAGTTGTTGCACTTAAAGTATGTGGGATCGCATTCCTCTTTGGAGGAATGACATGAAGGCGGTTCGTCTTCCCCATTAGGACAATCATCTTCACCATCACAACGCCAAGACATGGGTATACAACGTCCCGAACTGCATTGAAAGTCGCTGGGACCACAGGATACACGTTCACAATTCTGTTCATCCGATTTATCGGGGCAATCGATATCACCATCACACACCCATATGAAGGGCATGCAGCGATTGTTGCCACATTGAAACTGATTCTTAGTACAATTCAAGGGGGTGCAGCCACTTTCATCTTTGCCATTGGGACAATCCCTTACCCCATCACATTTCTTAATGTTATCGATGCAAAAAGCGGTGGTATTATCGGTTGCTTCACATTTTATATGATTCTCGAAACACGTGAACTTATCACAATTTTGTTCATCGGAATTGTCGCCACACTGATTGGTACCATCACATATGGCAGACGGATGTATGCATTTCTTGTTATTGCACTGATATTGGCCCGGTTCGCAATTGAAGGGCGGACAATTTTCCGGTTCATCACTGCCATCACCACAATCGTCTTGGGTATCACATTTCCAATAGAACGGTATACATTTGTAGGTTTGCGAGCACTGGAAGTGAGCTGCTGTACAGTTGGCCACACAGGACCTTTTGTCATCGGCCAATACAAAATTATTCGGGCAAGCACACTTGTAATAGGGTGGCTCGGGCGATAGCAAACATAACGTTGAACAATTGGCTGCAGCACATGGATTGCCTCTGTGCGGCTGTTGTTGTCGATAAGGATGATAGATTCTCAAATCCATGGGTCGATGTATGGTGGTTATTAAAGTTGAGCAATTCTGTCCAGAAAATTTATTGCAATACTCTATGGACTTGGTTTCCCAATCCGACCAGAATACCTTATCCTCCCAAACGGCCATGGCAAAGATATGATGCAGGTTTAATTGTGGATTTTGCTTACGGGACATAAGCACTCTTACATTGTTGCCATCCAGATCGGACACCGAAATGGTATCCTCTCGAGCATCACCCCAAAACAATTGATTGCTCTCGAAGGACAATGTCAAAGCGTTAGGCCAGCCCATATTTTCTCGTATAATAATATGAGGATTTGAACCATCCATGCCGGCCTTGCCAATATGCGGGTTATCGCCCCAATCCGACCAATACAAATAGCTATTAAATGGATCCAATGCTACGCCTCTAGGTTCTCGCAGGTTTTTATTGATCAAAACCTTACGATAACGGCCATCCAATTTGGATACTTCGATAGTGTCAAGGCCCTTATCACACCAGTACAGATTTTTGGCCACCCAATCCACGGCCAAGCCATCCGGATTCTTTAGCATGGCCTGATGCAAGGTAGTTGTCTTATTCTCCACTGGACAAAAGCGTTTAATCATGCCCACCGTTGACGTTACATCGGACCAGAATAAACATTTCGAAGCCCAGTCAAAGTCCAAAGCAACAGCATTCGACAACTGATGTATAAGTATCGAACCATTGCCTCGCATATCGACTTGTCGTATATAATAACGATTGGAGAATATAAGTTTGGCGGTCTCATTACTGGTGGCTTTACAGGTATGCTGATCATCCTTCAGTTCATAGCCCTTCATGCACAAACACTTATACGAGCCATAGGTATTGGCACAAATCTGTGAACAATGATGCAGGCCACTACACTCATCGATATCATCGCACAAATGATGATTATTGGCATGCAGTTTATAGCCGGGATCACATACACATTCATAGCCAATTTTCTTATCAATACACACATGCTCACAGATATCCGGCGTAAGGCATTCATTGACATTGCACAAGGACTCATCGGAGAAATCGCCACAATCATTACGACCATCACACAGTAATTCCTCTAAAACACAGGCTCCGTTCTTGCAACGATACTGGCCATGGCCACATGACATTGTGGACTCACCACATAGTTCCTCTGATTCATCGGTGGCATCTGAACAATCGGGACGACCATTACACGTTAGATTCTTGGCTATACACTCCAGGTTATTACACTGAAACTCCATGTCATCTGCACATATTTGAGTGTAATTGAAATGAACACAATCCTCATACTCATCCTCTCCGTTAGGGCAATCATGGTCACCATCGCATACCAAACGACGATCCAAACAAATGCCATTTGAACACAAAAATGAAGGCGCCACACAATCGGGTATATGAGGTACTGAAGCCACTTCACAATGTTCGCCTTCATCTTCAAAACCGGGAGCAGGACAGTCATGCTCACCATCACATACCCATTTCTGTGGTATACAACGGCCTGATGCCTTGCACTGGAACAGATGAGGCCTGCAAACACGATTGGGACACTGGGCACCCTCATCGGAACCATCATCACAGTCGGGTTTGCCATCACACTGCCAACTGGCTGCTATGCACATGTTATCACAGCGGAACTCATTGGGTTTACACTGTAACTTGCAACCCACTTCGTCTGAACTCAGATTACCATCATTGCCATCATTGCAATCATCTTCACCATCACATCGCCACTTTTCATTAATACAACGGCCATTCGAACATTGGAATTGCCCTGGGGCACAGGCTAATTTTATTGATTGATCACAATCCTCTTCATCACTGCCGTCCGGACAATCGTTATCACCATCACAACGCCACATAGGCATAATGCAGGCCGTGGAATTCGGGCAATGCTCATAGATGGCATCACCAGCTGGACACTCTGTGGCGGGGCAATGCTTCTCATCACTGAAATCCTTACAGTCTCGCAGCTGATCGCATACAAATTGCCGTGATATACATTCGCCACTGCCACATCGAAACTTTTCCGCTTCACATTTACAAATGAGTTCCGATTCATCGGAACCATCACCACACTGGTGGACACCATCGCAGGTCTCATTTTGTGGTATGCAGCGATGATTGTTGCACATGAAGAAATCATTGGGACAGACGCGTATTATGCAATAGCTTCGCGATTCATCAGAACCATCCAAACAATGGGATATGCTGTCGCATGTCAAGTGCAACGGTATACATTCACCGGAACGACAAGGGAATTGATTCTTTTCGCATTTCGTATTCAACTGTTGTATACATCGACGGCCATCCGGAGCCAATATACCGCGTGTACATTGACATGAGGCTGTGCCATTCTTATTTAGGATACAAACATCTTCACAGCCACCATTTAAGATCTTGCACTGATTCGAATCACAATTAATGGTAGTATTTTGTACGGCGACCACGCCCATAGGGCGTTCAATATGTTCTCTAAGTAGGACCATATCAGCGCCGGTGTATTTATTTGCTCTGACCAAAGCGCCCAATACCCAATCGGACCAAAACAGCAAGTCACCATAAACAGCTATCGCAAATGGATGCTTGGGCGTTGAATGGGCCAATACAACACGATGTGTGCCATCATAATTGGCACGTTCAATTTTATCTATGCGAGCATCGGCCCAATACAGTTTCTGATCTTCCAAATCCAATGTAATGGCATTTGGCATTTTTATATCCTTTTTGATGATTGACTCCAACCCAAAACCGGTCACATAAGCCCTTTGTATAGACGGAGCATCTTCATTCCAATTGGTCCAATAGATCATGCCTAAACATGGTTCTACGGCTATGCCTCTAGGCTTGTCCTTTGAGTTTAATACACGTATGCGGCTAACTAGCTGGGTATTATTATCCGGGTTATCGTGTACATGCTGCAAATCCAAACTGCATATGGAGGCATCATTATTGGAGGTCCAGAATAGCATGCTGTTGACGATATCAAAAGCTAAGCCTTCTACACGGCCTTGATGGCTAACTAGCACCCTATTATTGCCGCCATTAAAGTTGACCGCATTTATGGTGCTCAAGACCACATCCGAGTAATACAGAACGCTGTTCTCATAATCATACGTCAAGGCAATGACATTCACCATAAGGGTGGTATCGCGTATGCTGCGCACAGGACCATTTTTATTTGTATGATCGGTGAGATGAACACTCTCAATGGTACTGCGATGTGAGAACAAGAGAAAACTGTCATAGGGTTCACAGGAAAAGCCATCACTGGCCACACGACTATGGGAACAGGCACAGATGGCAGAAGTGCCATTAAATAGGCACAACTCTTGACAGCCGCCATTATTCTCGGCACATAAATTGGTGCCTTTTTGTAGACGTTTTGAAAATATTTTCATATCCTTAATCGAATAGCCTTCAAATCGTTTTAGTTCTTTGAAATCCGTTAAGTTATCCATATTTGCGACCTTAAAGGTGCCTTTATTGTAATTGTTATCGGCCCAATAAATGAAATCATCCAATTTACCAACTGCTGTGGGATATTCCGAACTGTGATTAAGTAGAACTTCCTTAACATTGCCATCATAGTCCACTTTCATAATGGCCGGCTGTACAATGGCATTCTTGGGTGTTTCACACCAGTACACCTTGGTGGCCTCGATATCCAATACCAAACTGGTAACAATTTTCTGATGATTAACAAGTATAAAAGGCTGTGAACCATCTAAACCGGTACGTCCTATTATGCCATCGGCAACATAGAACAATAGACCCTGTACCGGATCCACTGCAAGAGCACTAGGCTTAAAGACATTGGAGATAATGACATGACGATAGGAACCATTAAAACGTGCAACCTCAATAACATTGCGTTTTATGTCACTAATGTAGATATTCTCCGCAATCCAATCGATAGCTATGCCGCCTAACCAATCCAATTGTTTGTTATCCATCCATTCGGGTGATTGTATGATGACTTCACGCTGAGTGCCATCACGTTTAATGCGGGAAATAGTGCCACTGTCATTGTCACCCCAATATAGAAAGTCCTTGGCCGCATGATAGTCTATATAAGAGGCCAAGGAAATGCGAGAGATAGGTCCAAGGGCCTGAAATATATGAAAAAAAATGAAGAAATTTTCTATTTGAATTTTTCGAAATTCGAAAAGAATGTTTTAAACTAGGCTTACCATTTTCTGCCCTTGATCATCCAGCGTCTTGGAAGGATCATACACTTCAATACCCTTTAATTCATGATTCGAATAGAATAAAAACTCTTCATACCCCATACACTGTGTAGGATTATATGGATCCCTGCGATAGCCAATTGAACAGCCACACACATGATCTTTTCCAGAAGTTGCCAAACACAAATGCGAACAACCACCTTTAAAGGGCCCGGCACATGTATTGGTACCCTGTTGGGCCTCAGCATAAAACATTTTCAAATATTGTATGGATTTGGTATTCTTACGCAAAAGGAAATATTGAGGACATGAATCCTTATCACAATGCAAAATATTACTTTGTATGTTTTCGGGGAAGTACAGGGTGCCATTGTAAACGGTAACTGAACTTATGGTCATAACTCCACTGGAAGCCAAAACAATTTGAATTTTTTTCATTTGTATGTCATAATAGGAAATGCCCGAGTTATCGTAGACATAATATAAACGAGCCGAATCAAAGTCCATGGTTAGCGAAGACAAAGTATTGTTATGTTCAAAAATACTTTCACGTTCACTGCCATCCAGATTACTTTGTTCGATTTGCCAGACTTGGGAGTTACGGACCGAGGATATCCAATACATTTTGCCGCTGTTTAAAAAGAAAAGAAGATTTTCAAATAAAAATACGTTTTCAATTAAACACGTTGTATTCCAAAACTTACTTGACCGGATCCAAGGCTATACTCTCCACCATATTGAGATCTGCTAGAATTTCGGTAACATATTCACCTTTCAAATTGCTGGCCCAGATGTCGCTTTTCACTTTGCCCGTAGAGAAATACATATTCTTGGCTATCCAGTCAATGGCAAAACCAAATGGATTTTGAATATCCGTATTGATAATCGTATCAATTAGGCCATTAGCAATGCCGGCTGTCTTGATTTCATTCAACTGTACATCGGACCAATACAGGCGGCTATCCTCGACGGTAAAATCTATACGCTGCGGAGCCAAGACCTGTGGCGATTGACGTATCGTGGGTATGGTATGATGATGAGGTTGCATTAAATCAACGCCACGTATTTCATCGCCCATTATGAACAGTAAAACCTGTTCATTGGCCACGCAAGTGCGATTATCCGCTGGATCCAAGCGCATAACATGAGGACAGGCACACTGATAGGTTTTCTTAACACTGTTAATGAAAAAGAAAAGAAGAATAAATTACTGTGTTGTTCTCTAATTACTGCCAGGACGCTTGCAAAAACTTACTCTAACAAGCACAAATGTGAACAGCCACCATTATTGTTGCCGCAAGGATTTTCCGCCTGCGGCTGGCGACTCGAATGCAGCACCTGTATGCCAAACGGTTGCGTCTGGGTACGTTGTATTACCTGAATATCAGTACCATTCCATTTATTGGCACGTATCACAGATGTCGTACGCCAATCGGTCCAATAAACATAATTTTCAAATACGGTTATCGCAAATGGATGCGATAATATTTCTCTGTCCCTAAGCACCAAATGTATATCGGAACCATCATATTTGACCGTGTAAATCGAATCCGATTTGGCATCTACCCAGTAAACACGTTTCTGTGTATAGTCCAGTGACAGGCCATTAGGCCAACCAGCCGACACCATAGAGGGCGTGGTGATAGCTTGTCTATGCTTGCCCGCCATCGAACATCGTTCTATGCGCGGATAGTTATCATCCCAATCGGTCCAGAATAGTAATCCTTCACGTGGATCTAAGGCAATGGCTCTAGGACTTTCCATATCCCCAGCTATAAGTGTCCTCCGAAAGCTGCCATTCAGTTTGGCCACTTCAATTTGATCCAAATTCGAATCTATCCAATACAGATTCATGCCAATCCAATCGACAGCCAAACCCTCTGTGGTTGACAAACCCGAATGCACTACAGCCTCGGCCTTATGCAAGGCCTCACCCACCAGCTGGCCTCTATAGATTTTGTCATCGATAACATCGGTCCAAAATATTTGACTGGTTTTATTGCTGTAAAGGAAATCCAAGGCTATGGTGTTCCGAAGCGATGTATAAAAATTGCTTATGGTGCCTTTTTTTAAGTTCAAGCCTCGTATCTCCTGGCGATTGGTAAATATAACATAGGGATGGTCTTCGGCAATACTTTTACAGGTAAAACGGTCATACTGCAAATCATAACCTTCTAAACATTTACATTCAAAACCTTTGCCTACGGTGGCACATATTTGTGAGCACGAATCCCAATGTTCGCAGGCATGTTGCATGCTACACTTTTTCCCATTAGGCAGCAAATACATATGGCTGGGGCAAGAGCATATAAAACCCTCTGGAGCATTATCACAATAGTGTGAGCATTCATTGGCACGTTCACATAATCGATCATCACAAAGAAATCCCTCATCGGTACCATCCTCACAGTCCACAATGCCATCGCATAGTTGTTTTAGCTGAATACACTTATTGGATGCCGAGCAAAGGCGTTCAGGCGGCTCACATAAAATGGTTTCATTGAATTCCATGGGATTTGTTTTAATTTGTGTACAATTCAGTTCATCGGATTTATCGAAACAATGGGCAATGCCATCACATCTCAGCAGGAGAGGTATACATTCGAAAGGATCTGAACAGGCAAATTCAATGGGACCACAGTAGTGAGCCTCACCCAGATCGACAGCATGATGATCGGATTTGGTTTCATTGCAGTGCGCTTCATCGCTGAAATCCAAACAATCGTTAATGCCATCACACATATGACTGTCATCATAACAGCCTATGGGCATGCAATAACGTTCTCCAGGGCCACAGTCTAATTCACAAGATAGCTCATCGGAATTGTCTCTAAAATAAATCAAAAAAAAAGGGGGGGGGGGAGGGGAATTATAAAGTGAGCGAAAGAGTTTAAGATGTCTCTTACTCACCCACACTGATCGACACCATCGCATACAGCCGAAAATGGCCGGCAAACGCCATTGTGACACTCGAATTCGGCACATTTCTCCTCAAAAAAGTCTTCGCCTTCTTCATCGGACGAATCATCGGGACCACAATCGGCCATTCCATCATTAACCCACGACAATTGAATACATTTGCCACTTTTGGCACATGTGAACTCATTGGAATTACACGAATGCGTATCACAGTTCTGATGATCCGTGCCATCCAGACAATAGCCTATGGGGCTGCACAACAAAGAACGCTGATAACAGCGTTCATTACATACAAAATGTAAATTGAGGTCACATTTCTTAGGATTGCAAGGACCATCACTGGCATTGCTCTCATCACTGCCATCATCACAGTCATCGAAACCATCACACAAATCCTTGACATCCACACACTGTCGGGACTTGACACACTGAAAGCCAGTTGTGCAGTTTTTGTTTTTCACCTCAATATCCTTGGCCAAGGGAATACATTGAGTGCCACTATCACTTAAGGTGAACTTATCCGGACAACGACATATAGAGGTATTGGGTGTGTTAAAACATAAGCCAGGACATTTGGTTTTGGCACAGGCATTATCTAAACTGGAGGGCTGGCTACTGACGTCGAATATTTTGAGGTTAGAAGTGCGGCCACGTTCATAGGAGAACAACTGAGAATGGGAGTTATTCCGAACTGAGCCATTCATATGATGTATGGAAAACGTTTTCACCGTGCCATTCTTATTGTCCACCCAATAGATGGTGCCCTTGTGGAAGGCAATCGAAATTGGATTGTATTGAGCATCTTGGAAGATAATTTCACGATCTGTGCCATCCAGATTCATGCGTTCGATTGTATTCTCTTTGACATCGCACCTAAAAATCGCGCAAAATAAAAAATTAAAATTAATTTCGAAAATGTTCGAAAATATTCGAAAACCTAGGGAAAGCCTTGGTAACTCACCAGTAGAGTTTCTTGTGCTGGACATCAGCCACCAAACTTAAAGGCCATTTCATGGGTCTTTCATTTATCGATTCAATTAGCAGTTCACGATGAGAACCATCTAACCAGGCACGATAGATACAGGCTTTCTTATTGCCCGCCAGCCAATGCGACCAAAACATATAACCGTCTATGGGATTCAAGGCCAAACTCCTGGAAATGGAATAAAAAATTTAATTTTTTTTGGTCTAAGTTTTCCTCCACAACTAACTTACATGGCTTCAGTTTTCAAAGGCAAAGTTATTATCTTGGACATATTGGTCACCGGTGCCACATAGAAACTCTCCACACCACCCCAATACATGTTAGCCGATAGCCAATCGTAGGCCAAAACGGATATGCCTTCTGTGCCATTTGTTAACATTTTACGCTGTTGACCATCGGTTGATTGACTGTATATGATGTAACCAGTCCTAAGAGAAAGCGAAGAGGAGGAAGAGAGCAAGAGAAGAGAAGAAACTGTTGCAAATCACTAAATAACCACTAAAAATAATGATTTCCATACCACCACAACGGGAGGGAGGGGGAATGGAAGCAATAACTTACTTTTGCTGTTGCACATAATAAACCAATTTATGATGAACATTAATGTCGGCCGGCATTATCCATGTAACATTGTAAATGGGCACCATGGCATCGTCTGCAATCAGGCTGCTGCTGCTGCTGCCACCGCTAGCACCACCACCAGCCGTATGTCGGTCGAGTTGATTTAGTGGTATACCCGCAATGTTGGCCAAACGTTGTCGAGCCAACATTAGAAATTTATCGTAGTTATGGAATACGCATTCGGTATTGTTGTGCAATTTATAGCCATGCGAACACATGCAGGTTGCACGAGCAAATCCTTTTGTCCACATTGGTACACAAATCTGATTGCAATGGCCATTGTTATCGCGACAGGGATGAGCAACTGTGTGTATTGTATGAGCCAAAGAGAGAGAGAGAGAGAGAGAGTAAAATTATTTTTAATAAAGTAAATAAGAAAAGAATGAAACAAAAACAGGTCACACGTGAATTAGAAGCGAAATGATATTACACTGTCCCTTACATAAAGGGAAACATAAGGATTACTGTTGTCAAAGTAAAGATTTCTAAACCTTTTTCTGCAGAGGTCTGACCGCGAGGAATCATGGAAAAATACTAAGAATCTCTTTAGGATATGCAAGGGAAACAGAATTGCGAGCAATAGAATAACGAATGATATTGAGCCACCGAAAGAGTTGAGTATCTTAGAGCAATTCTAAGGCAGACGAACTGGTGAATACGAACTGCGTAGTAAGCTTACGTTACGTTACTAAACGAAAAATCTTAAATGGTTTCAAGTCCGCGACAAGGGATGTTTTTAACATTTTTATTTGATTGCGAAACAAAACTTATTCAGGTAGGTGTGTAGATAAAGATGGCTGTCAATTTAGTAACGTGGTATAGACACCCTTAGGCCATGTATGGTTCATTGTGATATCACACAGTTCTCTATTTCTCCCAGTTCTTAAATTATTCGGAACATCTGATGGAGCAACTAAGCCCCTTGCAGACTCAATTATGGAAATCCTCCATAGAGGGGCCACCAAGTTGCCACCACTTTTGCTTCTCCGAAATAGCGCTGGTTATATACCAAATTAAAGTCGCCGCAGTCTGGTAGGTAGTGTGTTGGCTTATTAGACATAAAGCCCGGGTTCGTATCCCAGGTCAGGCATCAAAACGAAGTATGAAAAAAATATTTCTTCGGCGACTTCCTCTCAGCAGATTTCTGGCAAAAACTCTGAGAGAGTAAATGAGAACCTGCCATGAAAATGTTTCTCAAAATCTGTCGTTTGGAGTCGACTTTAAACTGTAGGTCCCACCACCCATGCATAAAATTAACGCACACAACATGAGTGGTGTGAGAAGCTAGGCCGTAATCCTGACTGAAGGGTTGTAATGGCTAATTATATATGTGTGATAGGTCTCTGTACTACTGTGTAGACTTTTTTCACTCAGTTGAGCAGGATACGATTCTACGACAGCTTTCGAACAAGAATAAGCCCGAGTTCAAGGGCGCAAACCATTATGTATTCGAACCTCTGTTGTTTGGGTTTGTAGCTAAGTATTTTAGCGACTAACCCACACTACCTGGTACTGACTGCGTAAGGAACGCAGAGATCAACAGAAACAATTCTTCGAACAGACCGCGATAGAAAACACCATCATCAACGCCAAACCATCAAAGGCCTTGGGACCCGACGGGCTGTCTATGCTCATGCTGAAGAACTAGGTTAAAAGCTTTGAGGTTTCTTTCCAGACTGATAAATTTATCAATGCACAGCCTGGTGATACCAGGAATCTGGAAGGTCGCGAGGGTCATCCCAATCCTAAAACCAAAAAAAACCAGCGACCAAAGGAGAATCTTATCGTCCAATCTCCTTACTATCACCAGTGGTAAAAATCCTAGAAGCCCTTCTGCTCCTTGCCTTCGAACGACACTTTCCACTGGAAGAATATCAATATAGCTTTAGGGAAGATCGCAGCACCACCACTGCCCTCACCGAAATAACATCAAGCATCGCGAGCGGATTCAACCAACAACGACCATGTCAACGAACTATCGTTGAGGCTCTTGACCTCTCAAATACCTTTGACACGGTCGACCACTCCATACTCCTGAGAGACCTACTAAACTCAACCTTGCCCAACGACCTGAAATGCTGGACCTCCAACTACCATGGAGGTACGCACGCATTCGTTGAGTTTAGGGGACAAAAATCTCCTCACAGGAGGATAAAGATGGGGGTACTGCAAGGTGGCGTCGTGCCGCCTATCCTATTTAACATTTACCTCACATCACTCCCGGAACCACCATCAAACATCTCCTTGGTATCATGTGGGGACGACTGTACCGTCTTTGCTTCGGCCGTAAATATAGATGACATCAGTACCAACATAACAAATTACCTTACGTGTTTGGTGGAATTCTTCCCGAATAGGAAACTACGTCAGTCTGCATCCAAATCATCGGTTTCTCTCTTCACGACATGAACGGAGGAAGTAAGAAGAACTCTAAATGTCGCAGTGGAAGGTAATATCATTCCCACGGTTCGATATCCCCAGATTGTCGTGGTCACTTTCGACAACTTACTTCACTTTGCCGCACATGCGACCAACATCAACGCCAAAGTGAAGAAGAGAAACAAGGTCCTAAAGGCACTAGCAGGCATTACATGGGGTATGGACAAAGAAACCATAATCACCACCTACAATGCTATCGGACGATCACCACGAAGAGTCCAAAAAGGCTGACAGTGAGAAAATATAACGAGCTACTGATTAAGCAATATCTCATAGCTTGCTACCTGCCTACCCATCCCAACCACCGTATAGTCATGAACAATCCTTCTCCACGCCGCATAAGACAAGACTTCACAACTTACAACGACAGTCACGACAGCCAGAGACGAACTCAGCCACAACAGGGTCATCAATCGGCATTCTCCACCAATATCCGATACTGAAAGGCAGCCAAGGGTTACCATTACACAAAATACAACCATATACACAAAACCAAAACCAACAATCTTATTTTTTATATACAGGGAGAAGCTTCCGGAGACAATAGCAGAACTGTTACAACACCAAAAAACCTGGTACTGATGCGATAGGGATTGATAGTGAGCATAGAGTAGAAAATTTTGTTCACCCTAAAATAGCTCCCCTACATATTACTATCTAGTCCTTCATAGCATTTAAAGTCACAGTAACCGTTAGAAATTTGAGAAACATAATTAATCCAACGTAGTTTCCATAGTATTCTAGAAAATCATACTTGTCCCTGACCGACCTATTAATGTCGCATTTTATTGTTTTCCATTCATAGTCTTGACTTTAATTTTTTTTCGCTCTTTTGTCTTTTACGCTCTTTTTTCCATTTGTTGCATTTATACATATACAACAAGGATTTCATTTCATCTATGTACTTGTACTCATAAGTTCTGTATTATTGTATGTGCAAGGATAAGAACCATACAGGCGTGTGACAACACAATAGATTAAAACTTACCCTCTGGCTGTTTTTGACGATGAAATATTCTGAAGTCATATGCGCGATTAACATCTCGTGCGATCTGTTTGGCTGCCATCGTATACTTGTCCATGGACACGATACCAGAATCACTCCATGGTGCTAAATAAACGGTATTTTCAAAGACCTCAATGGCGTGTAACGTTTTCAAAGGTATATGAACCTGAAAGTGTAAAAGTGAAAGAGAATTTTTAATTAATAAATAAAAAAGAAAATCTTCAAAGACGTATAAATACGTCAGCGTGTACATACTGCATGATATATGACGTATTTATACGTCATGTAAAGTTTTAAACATTATACTCCATACTCTAAATGTTAAATGTCTATAATGGAACTACTTTTCGTCTTCAAAATTGAGTTAAAAAAAGTTTAAAACTTTCTCATTCGATACCACTTTATTGGAACTTCTGAAATCATGAGAACGTTATTTCCAGCCTCTAACTAACGTCATTCAAAGTAGCCTCAATAGCTAGCCTATCGGCTGGTGTGATCTGTTCCGCTGCCTTGGTGATTGCAAATAGCTCAGTCGGGAAGACATTACAATCATCAGTGAGCCAAAATATTCCCCCTCACTGGTACCAACCTCTTTTCTCGTTTCGTCTGCAAAGATCACAAACTACATACACCCCGCCATTGTTCTCTATCCGAAAATACCACTAAGCGTAGCTGGCTAACATCACATACAGCACATGTGTGCCCAAATCGACATTCCAGGTGGTACTAAATTGGCTCTTCTCTGACGCTCTATTATCATTTTCGCAATGAGTGCCACAGTCGCTTTGCTGCATCACAGTTGCAAACGGTAGTTAATTATTGGTTCACAGAAGCTATTGCTGCATATGCACGGCCGTCGTTTATTTGTTCACTTACGTTTCCGAGAACGTCGAGACAAGCTGCACGCGCCGCCGTGAAAAGCTGTAAAGTGTGGTAGAGGTGCGCTGTCGCGAATAGTTTAAAGCAGAGGACTGAGCTGGTGCAGTCAATGCATGGACTGATCTATATCTAGACACATCCAGTTCGATTAAATAGTCCCTTAAAGCGTTCTGAATAGGAAATTTGATTTTAGAATATCAACAACAATATCTGTTGTTAAGATCTGAAAGTTCCCAGTGGAACCACTAAGGCACGATGCTGAACAAAGTAGGTTAGGCTGCTTGATCACTGCAGTGTATGCCAGGCGAAGATCGTAGTTATTTTGAAAGCCAAGCAATGCTTGTTCGGTGATGGAATTTGATCTTAAAATTTCATAATTTAGATAAGGCAGACTGTGATTAAGTCCCTAAGGACGTTCACCGTCATCCACGTCAAGGTAGTTTGAATATGGGTGCCAGAACAGATGAACTGGAAGTAGCTGGCGCGGAATTTATAATTTACAGGGAGGCTCAACTTCGAGGGGATGCGCGGAAGTAGGTGCAATATTGCTAAACCTCGTTGGACCTGTGTGTAATGAAAGACAGCCCAATAAGCTTGGCATTCCCTCGATTGACTTCTGCAGGAACTGTGGGTCTGATAATGCTTATACCGACTCTCACCTCCCATGTTGGTGTCCTGCGCTTTCCAGAAGCAGCCAAATATTCATCACCTCTAGTTTTTTGTAATCCTTAGCTGAACACTTAAATATAAAGATTGCTGCAATGGCAATAGTCGCCGTAGTCTAGTAGGTATTGTATTCGCTTATTAGACGTGAAGCCCGAGCTCGAGGCCCAGGCCAGAAATATGAAATGAAATATGAAAAAAAAAATATTTCTTCGGCGACTTCCTCTTAGCAGATTTCTGGCAAAAACTCTGAGAGAGTAAATGAGCCTGCCATGAAAAAGTTTCTCAAAATCTGTCTGTCTGTAGGTCCCGCCACTCAAGTATAAAATTAAGGCACACAACATGAGTGGTGTGCGAAGCTAGGTCGTAATCCTGACTGAAGGGGTGTAATGGCCAATTATATATGTTATGTATGCAATAGCAAGTTTCCAGAGTTGATTATTGGGCGTGTGGAATATTAATAGTGGTATTACAACGGGTCTAAACACTGGCCTAAGTGGAATCTTGTTCTATGGTGCCGCCATTATGTCTACATTTTCTCAAATAAGACATGGACTATCAAGCTGAAGTTTATGGCTTAATCGTAACATTATTTATCGAACAGGGCTAATTGTAATAAAATTTACATCAGAGTACTCAAGAGTGAATAAAATTATTGAGGACTGACTGGTCCATTACCCGTAAGGGATATTTATTTTAGTATCTTGATGGCCTGTTCCTTTTTAATACAGACTAGACGTTTATTAAAGTGCATGGAATTTATTGGTTGTGTGGAGTTGACGTTGATGGCAAATGGGAAATGGGAAATCGAAAAAAAAATTTGTTTTCTTCTTTGATGTTCAAAATCTCCGTTAAATATTGTCAAGCAATCATATCCAGTAGATGATTAAAATACTCATGCATACATACACGTACATCTGTACAGTGAGCGTCAAAAGAAACTGTATATTAAGGATAAAATTCTAACAATCGCGAAAACTAAAATTATACCACTTAAGGAGAGTGCCCGAAAAATTTGGACGATATTTCGAGGAGTTTTTTTTTTGTTTAAATCTTCTTTATATAAAAAATGAATGTTTGTTTGTTTGTTTGTATGTAATTAATAGAATCGTAAACTATGCATTTGATCATGTTATGATCTTCAGGAAAGTTGTTGCTCATGAGCTCGGGAAGGTTTCTAAGTTGGTATGACCAATATCCGACAGGCGGCGCGACTGAAAATTTCTAAAAATGACTTAAATCATAAACTGTGTATTTGATCATGTTATGAGCTTTTGCAAAGTTGTTGCACATGAGCCGCAGAAGGTTTCTAAGTTGGTAAGACCAATTTAAGACAGGTGGCGCCACTGAAAATTACTAAAAATGATTTAAATCGTAAACTGTGCATTCGATCATGATTTGTTCTTTAGCAAAGTTGTTGCGCAAGAGTCGATGGGGATTTCTAAGTTGATGCGATTCCGATTTCCGGTAGATGGCGCCACTGAAAATTATTCAAAATGAATGACAAGACATTGATTGAACTGCACCTCAGAATCAGGCGAGCAACGAGAATTGAGACTGGAAAATCTTCGAGTACATGCCGCTGAGACCTGTTCGCATTAATTACTTGAACAACGAGAAGTGAGATTAAGAACTGATCGAATGCGTACTACTTAGGTTCGTTTGAATCATCTGGACACGGGAAACAAAATCAATAAAATGATTCAATGATTAATTGGATATTTGTGTAATGTCTTTCCTTCAAATTTATTTTAGTTGGTGGCGCAACAACGATCGCAGTGTACATCTAGTTTTAATGTAGAGTTTCTTTTGACGCTCACTGTACATATGTATGTATGTATAGGTATGTATATGCTGCGTAACTGTAACACATCAATGCTGTGTTGGCTCTCTTGTGAAATTTTCCCATTTTTTTTTTAGGGGAAAAGTGAGCAGTCAGTCAAACCATCAGACATTTAATCATCAAGTCATTAAAATTCATCATATATTGGTAATATTTACACAAATAATATGCTACATATATTTACATACATATATGCAACTGTATACATATATATACATATATGTATACATGTATATGTATACATGTATGTACACTGTATCTGATACATACGTAATAAAAGAAACTGTAGCCATCGACTGTTCTCCTCCATTCACATTTATGAATAGAGATAGGAGGAGAAGGAGTCGTCTGAGTAGTGGTGAAACACATATACTTACATCGGGAGTTTTTTTCATGGCCCAACGATTACGTCCCTCATAATCGACACGTTCAACAAAATCCTTATAAATATCAATCCAATAGACATGTTCATTGGGTAAATCCAATGTCAAACGGCTGGGATAAAAAATCTCTGTCGATACCAATATGGTGCGATTTGTACCATCTAGATTGGCGCGTGATAAACTGGGACTCCATTCCGTGAAAAAGATGAAACTGCAATAAATAAATACAAAGAAAAAGAAAAGAAAATTAAAAAAAAAAATTGTAATCAAATGAACAAAAGTGAAGTAAATGAAACGCGTTAAATAAAATCCTTTAATATGTATTGGGAAACAGTGAAACCAAAATTATAACTGGAAAGGATATGCAAATAATGGAATCAGTTTCAAATTATAAAAGTTATCGGGAACGATAAAAACAAAAAGAAAGAAAAAATCGTATTTATGTATACAACAGAGAATGGATAAATAATTTATAAAACAATCATGAATAAATATATGCATAGTAGTAGAGTAGAGTACAGTGGGCTTACTTACTTACTAATAAAAAAAAAAAAAAAATTCATTAAAATTGATTAAGAAAAGTAAAGAAATTTTAACCATAATTATTTGCACATTTTTTCTTAATGTTACAGTGGGCCAGAAATATTTTTTTTTTTTGGGATTTATTACATGGTCCATAGAGGGCAATGAAAAGGCGGACGGACTGGTTCGGAAGGATCTGAGGAGGGGATGATAGAGGGGATATATGTTAGGTTAGGTTAGGTTAGTGTGGTAGCTTTTATACCCAAAAGCTCACTTGAGCACATATTCCACTTGAACACAAGTTCCCTCGAACATAGGACGGAGAAGTAGGTCAGCGCAAGGTCTGCACATTTTAAAGCACGACTACCCCACCCTGGAAAACCAGCCAGAAAGTTTGATAAACGAGGTTATATTATTGACATCAATGGACGATAGTTCTGTCAAGCTGACAAGGGCTAATCTATATCTGCACCTCCCAAGAGATGGGCATTGATGAAGAAAGTGGACAACAGTCCCATCCTCCTCAGCGGATCTGCACCCACGGCAGAAGTCGTTAAATGGGAGCCGTATTCTCTCCGCGTGTCTACCCATAATACAGTTACCTGTAAGCATGGCCACTGTGATTGAGATGACGCCAGGACCAAGTCCAAGTTACTGATTGGTACGCCTTCTATCCATCAGGGGCCAGGTGAGTCTAGCGGTAGAGCAGGACTCCTCGTTGATCCAGATTAGGTTGGCGTCTCGGAAGAATTTTCGCGTGATGGCAAGTTTGAACAAGGTAAGTGGCATTCCTAAGCTGATTGAATAGGATTCCGGAAGTAGTGCGCCAGCTCTGGCTAGCTAGTCGGTCCTGCAGTTTCCCGGAATGTCACAGTGTCCGGGGACCCAGACAATTGTAACACTAAAGCGCCCAGAAAGAAGGTTGAGACAACGGCGACATTCCCTGACGATCGTGGAATTATTCGCAACGTTCGACAGGGACTCTATGGCAGCCTGGCTATCAGAAACGATTGAAATGGGGGTAAAAGGAACACCGTATGCGAGGATCCATTATGCGGCTCAGTAGATGGCCATTACTTCCGCCTGGAACACGCTGCAATAGTCCGGCTGCCGGAGTAAAATGTTCAAGTCCAATTTCCCAGAGTAGACTCCGCTACCCACGCCGCCATCGAGTTTGGAGCCGTCGGTATATACATCCAGGAGTCCCGGGGGGACGGTCGTATCAGGGGTCCAATCGCTCTTGCTCGGGATCAGGAAGTTGAAGCCCCTGTCAAAACAGTATTCCACAGGGAGATAATCGATATTCTGTGGGGCCACAGGATCAATCTCCAAAATAGAGTAGTGACCAGAGGAGACGACGCGCCAACGACGCAGGGCATAGAGTCTTGTCGCAGTGAACTGCTTAGCGAGGAAGCCAGTTAAGCATTGCGAACAAGGCCTTTGTGGGGGTGTGCGTAGAGCACCAGTGATACGAATAGCTACGGACCTTCTGACTCCGTCCAGGAGTCTGACATTGTTCAGCTTGTCCAGAGCAGTCCACCAGAAGCAACACCGTATAGGAGGTTGGGTTCGATGACTGCAGAATAGATCCAGCGCATGATCCTTGGGCTGAGGCCTAATCTGGATCCAACTGTCCTGCTGCAGCCTTTCGCGCCCTAGCAGTCAGATTAGCCCTCCAGTTGAGTTTGGGATCGAGGATTAGGCCCAGATACTTAACCTCGGGACTCAGCGTGAGTCTGGTCCCGTTTATACTAGGAAGGGTGAAGGTCGAGATATATATGCCTCTACAGGAGTAATTTTGCAAATTGGAAAAAGCTGCATGGAATTCAATAACTGTGGGTGGTCAAACATACCTGGTTGCCGAATTTCATAACTGCTGTGTCCAGCAGTGGACAGCAGGAAAACCAGGGAACTTCTTGAGTCTGACAAGAGAACGGTTCGCACTCTAATAGGTGTTCAAACGCGACACTGCGTTATTTGCAATTTCGCTGACAAGTTCGGTCTGCCCCATCAGGATAACTACAGAAGCTACCATGATGTGGAGGTGCAACACCTTTTATACGAGTGCCCTGCACTTTAGAACTGACGTTATCGGTTTTTGATGGCCGAACGTTTGAAGGTCTGGGCATGGTGACGAACTTTCCACTAAGAGAACTGGCCGGTTTCATCAGAAGCTCAGGGTGGTTCAAAGCCACAACTATCGAATTATGATAAGGGGCTTACCTTACACTGTGTGACACAATGGTATACATTGCCACCGAATGCTATCAAGCAAGCTATCCGCTAACCTAACTTAACAAATTGTTACCATTTTATGGTCAACATAATCGACCTATTGAGCAAGCAATTCGTGCAGTTATAAATCGTTTTCGCACTAAATTTACTCTTTTTAATAGAAAACCATCAACAAGAAATGGGCGTACAGAAGAAGAAATTCAGAAGAAATCTATAAACTTGTCTACTTCAAGATTACATTTTGTTTAGCCCACTGTGCATATACTTGCATGGTTATTATAAAGCAGAGTCTCACTCTGTCTGAAACTCGACAAACTGTAAGCGAAGAAGTATTGTAAAGTGTAGTGTTTGTGTGTGTTAGTGTGGTGTGTTGTAATACATACCCTTTTGTGGGATCCAAAACCATCGATGAGGGATTTCGTACATCCTGCAATATAATGCTACAGTATTGCATTGTGTTGGTGCACATGAATATTAAACCAGGCTCATTACTCAAAAAATACCAATTGCCAGTTATCCAATCGAGACGTAATTTATCGATTGCTAAAGTGTAGAAAGAAAGAGAAACAAACAATGAAAAAAATATATTAAAAAACAAATATATGAATAGGGACGACAAGACAAAAGGAAAAGTAATAACAGGAGCAAGGAAAAAAATGTTGAATAATGTCGACGCTGTTGATGGAACAAACAATGGCATTGGCTGTTGGTTGCCACCATTGCCACCATCGCCACCATCACCGCCATCACTTTATAAATGCAACATCACGAACAGCCTCATCATTATAGACAAAGATATACTCTTGCAACTCTTTTTTTTCAATTTGTCGTTGAAGAGCTTAAAGTTGCAACAAACAATAACCGAACAAATAAAGCCAAGCAAGCTTAACAGTATATGGACGAGTGATGAGTGTGTTGCTCCCTTATTCCTTGTCCAAGACAGTACTTACAGTGTACACTGGTAATTAGTTCCGGCAATGGCATCGACCATGTTACATTGAAATTATCGATGCGATAACATTTCATATCGACCGCTTCCCAGCGACTTGAGTACATTGCACACAGTGTGCGATTACGATGCCAAATCTCAATGGCTGATATATCGATGGCATTTAATTGATCTAAAAGTTTGCCATTGTACGGATCAATGCGACGTACATCCGTTGTTGTCAGGAATACTAAAGATGCCTGTTCATCTTTGGGCACTGCAAATGAGAAAGAAAAACAAAATTTAATTGAAATCGAATAAGAAAGACTTTTAAAATGCTTTAAAGGGCAGGGAAGGATAATGGAAAGTAAGTTGAAAAATTAATTGAATTGATATGCTTATAATAATTTAACAATTTCCTTTTGTTTACGCCCTAAACTAGACTTTATTTATCAAGTTAAATGTATAAGCCTAAAAGTATGCAGTTATTTTCCATGTTAAATGTATAAGCCTAAAAGTATGCCGTTTAAATAAGAAAACAAATATTTCTTAAAAACATTATAAAAGCAGGAAAATATTTTAAAATTCATTACAAATGGATTCTTGTATTTTTTTAATAAGTTTTCGTAGAAAAGGAAGGACTTGGGATATTAGAAACGTTGTCCTTATAAGATGAAGCTGCCACGCCAATAGATTCTTTGTATAAGTTTATTATTTATCTATTGTTCTACGTCCTAAGATGATAGATAGGCTTATCACCTGCCTAGAAACTACGCTCATAGTGAAAATGTATTGAGCGTAGTGCCCTAGTCTATTAGGTGGTCTCTTGTATTGCTTTCGTCAATTTTCGCTCAGCAGACTTCGTGAGAAAAACTCTGAGAGTCAATAAAATTGCCAAGAAAAAATATCTCAAGCAAATCTGTCGTTTCGAATCGGTATTAAACTGTAGGTCCCGCAACAATCTTGGATAAAGTGAAAGCACACAATATGGGTTGTGTAAGTAGGTCGTAATCCTTACTGAAAAGTTGTAATGACCAATTAAGCAAGTATCGTTTTTCAGGCAAAAATGTAAATATCATCAGGCGAGATATTAGCATACTTTCTGATAGCCAGGCGTCTATCAAAGCTCAGAAATCCAATGGAATGAACTCCAAGGCGTTATATAATTGTTACGTATATCTCACTAATGTCGCGTGGCTCAATCATCAAACTCTTACGATTAATTTTCGTCTTTGCGAATCCCTTTAAGGACTTGTAAGCTTATAATTGACAATGGAGTCATCGATTTCGTCAACAGCAGATGGTCTGCTTTGAACACGGCTAGAACAGTGTAGCAGATCTGACCAAAACTGTACATACATACATAATTGGCCATTACAACCCTTCAGTTAGGATTACGGCCTAGCTTCTCACACCACTGTTGTTGTGTGCCTTAATTGTATACTTGAGTGGCGGGACCTACAGTTTAACGTCAACTCCGAAGGACAGATTTTTGTGAAACTTTTTCATGGCAGGTTTATTTCACTCTCAGAGTGTTTGTCAGAAATCTATTGAGAGGAAGTCGCCAAAGAAATATTTTTGTTTCATATTTCGTTTTGATGTCTGGCCTTGGGCTTGAACCCGGGCTTTATGTCTAATAAGCGAACATACTATATACTAAACTACCTACTATGGCGCTCGATAAGTCTACTTAAATTGCAAAGATACACGCTCAGTATGATTATTGGGTTCATTAGGCTTTGCATTATGGGTCTTGGACACCCCGCAAATAATTTCCACAGTAGCTGCAAGGATGAGCAAAGATAGGTACATGGGTATTGTAAAGCATTGGCACAATATACAATTATTCAAACTATTAGTAATCATTTGCATTTAGTGTTAGTTAGGCTAGTCCTATGGGCATATGCCCCAAAATTCACATCTCACTGCGGCTTAAAGAGAAGCCATATGCCTATACCTTCTGCGCCTGACATTTCTCAACCATGCGAATAGTGTGTAGTAATGCTGATGTTATCCAAAAAATTTTTAACTGAACTATTTCTATCAATAAATTACGGGTCGCCAAACATTCTTCATTTCCGAACAATTACAGAAAAAGCGTTCTCAGATTTAATTGTCATTCTAAGAGCCCTTATTGCCGTTAACTAAAGGGAGGATTCTAATGGGCAGATGAATTGTTTTTCATAATTATAAGTGGACAATATGGTAGAAGTGAGCGTTAAGGTGAATGGAGGATCATCCTACCTTTAACTTTTAAAGTTAAGTTAATGATTGAACTTGCCATATTATATATTATTTTCAATATGGCAACTTCAAATATAAACAAAATGAGCATAGACAACAAAAAAACGAATCCCCGTCGTTGCCACTGTGTTTAAAAAAACTAGTTCAATTGAGCAGTGTTATCGACATTGCTCCAGCACTGCCATACTTTTGAAAACAGTTAACTTTATTTTATCACTAGGTTGTAATAACAAAAAGAAGTTAAACGTAACTTTAGCTAAAGTGAACTTTAAAGTCATCTTTAACTAACTTTAACTTTAGCTAAAGTGAACTTTAAAGTCATCTTAAACTAACTTAAATTTTAGCTAAAGTGAACTTTAAAGTCACCTTTAACTAGACCCAACTTTAACGGGAAGTTGTAATAATGGCGCTAGAGCTTCTTTAGCTTGAGGTTTTCCAGTGTCTGAGCACAAAAATCTACATTTTCGAATCCAAAAACAAAAAAAATTCTGTACACATTGTACACTACGACTGTACAATGACTAAGCGGGAATGAATAACCAATTAACATCCAAAAATACATATTATACGTTTTTAGTCAATCCCAAACGGCTTGTAATTTGGAAGGTAATGCCATTTTCCATTGTAGGCTGTCATATACATTAAGATGCTCGGTATTTGGTAGTTGCCTTTAAGGGTTTAAGTAACTAAACTCAATATCAAATAATGCCAGAAGTTCACGTTTCGCCACGCCATAGTTCCCTTTAATTCTGCCTTTAAAAGCGTTAGGCTGAACCTACGTCAGCTATATTCCTTTTACTTAAGACACAGACGGTTATCACAAAGCATATTCTAGATCTTGTTTTATTTCAGTTTCATTAGTTTTCCCACCTAAGTTAAGTTTTCCCTCTAAGCACCTAAGAGGCTATTGAAGTAGATTCTATGATAATAGGGTTGCCATATGCCAGTTCCTATAAACAAAACTTGTTTTGTAAAAATATACTGGGTGAGGATCATTGATCATGGAGTTTTATTAAAAAAAAATATATAAAAAAATTGCCTACTTTTAGGATGAAAATAAAATGTAAATTTAGAAAAAGCATTGCATACTTTTGGGTTACAGAAAAGAAATATTACTTAAATGAAATGAAATTTAAAACGAATTTGAGTTTTATTTAAAAAATTTCATACTTTTAGGATGAAAATAAATGTATATTTAGAAAAACCATTGCATACTTTTGGGTTACAGAAAAGAAATATTACTTAAATGAAATGAAATTTAAAACGAATTTAATGAACTGCAATAATATTACACGTATAAAATATATTTTTCTATTTAATTTGCATTTTATTCATGATTAATTCTTTCCATATCATTAAAGCTTTTAATCTTTTTTTTATTTTTATTTTTGTTCATAAAAAAGCAACTACCAGAGTTTTCCAATAACTATAGTTTTATCGAGAGAAAAAAAATATGGAAAAAAGAAAAATCATATTGCATACAATATAATTTGCAGGGGAAAAAAATGGCAATAAAAAAAGGTAAGAGGGAAAAGTTTATAAAAAAAAATTCAAATAAAAATGCAGAAAAAAACAAAAGAAAAAACAGAAGTAGAAACAGAAGCAGAAAATAAAAAAAAAAAACTTACCATTGATGGCGTAACAGCGATTCTTTTGCTTCACGTAACCCGAGACACAGGAACATTCATAGGAACCAGGCGTATTGCGACACAGCTGATCGCACATGCCCTCAATGGAACATTCATCGAAGTCCATACATTGTGTTACATTGACGGGCACCTGTCCGGGTGCACAATAACATTTGGGACCCTGCGGTGTTAACTTGCAGTTGAATGAACAATTTAAGGTGGCACACTGAGTTTCTTGGTTATCTACAGCAAAAAACAGAAAAGAAAAGAACGAATGAAATATTGTCATCAGCATAATCAACAGCCATCATCAGCATCATTTTTGTGAGAGGAGTAGCTCAAATAAAAGTTAAAAGAAAAGGAAAGAAAATAATATACCAGGGAATGCACAGTAAAACGTAATGCGTTTCAAATAATACATTTAAAATTATTTTTATTTCTCCATCATCGAGAGAAGAAATCATATCCTTTTACTGAAATCTATAATTTTAATATTTTATGAGCTGTAGTTGCTGTTGCTATTTTATTTTCTTTCCTTTTCATGGAATACCATCAGCATACATACCACATTTGACTTCATCGTTACTGCAATCCCAAGTGCCATCACAAAATCTCGAAATATCCAGACAGACACCATTACTGCATTCACTCTGATACGAACGGCACTTTAGTGTATCCGAATGACCTGTAAAACAAAGCAGAAAAAAATATGAGCGCTTGTAGTAGTAATAGTAGCAGCAGCATACAGCTGTAGTAGTAGTAGTTGCTGGAAAAATTTTTTTGGGGAAACTTTCGAAAACTTCCTCTTTAACGATATATGTATGTAATAAGAATGTTGCACTGGGCGGGGGGTCAAGGTGTATAAAACATTTTAATACAACATATTTTAAGGAGCTGGAATCTAGTTAGATACGGAAGATATGAAAATCTATGTGAGAATACCTTCACAATAGCAATTGGCACTAGATGGCACCTTAGTCCTAGACAGATTTTTTGACTCTTTGATAGGATGGTTTAGCAAGGAGATATAAAGCGCCTCAATGTGATAACCCTAGTATCAATGGAGTAGGTCCCACTCTATGCATACATACATACATATATAATTGGTCATTACAACCCTTTAATCAGCACTACGATGCAGTTTCTTACACCACTTATGTTATGTGTGTGTGTTAATTTTATCCATAAGTGGTGGGGGATTTACAGTTTAAAGTCGTTTCCGAACGACACATTTTTGAGAAACTTTTCATCGGAATTGTATTTACTCTCAGAATTTTTGCCAGAAATCTGCTGAGAGGATATTGCCGAAGAAATATTTTTTTCATATTTCGTTTAGTTCGAGATGTCAATGAGATGGCGAACCGATATGATGTTTGTATCACATGGGTTGTATCACCGGGACATAGAGATATTTCCGGCAACTGTAGAGCGGATGATTTGGCCAGAAGTGGCACGACTATCGAACTCTCTGATGAATTCTCTACATTAGGGATCCCTTTGGGTACCTGCAAACTTATAATTGACAATGCAATCGTGAACCTTGCCAACAGTAGGTGGGCAGCTTCGGATAAGGGCAGAATGGCTAAAAAAATCTGGCCAATTCTGGATAGGAGGCGCACGGCGACTCTGCTTAAGGTCCAAAGAAGCAAGCTCAGCGCTGTTTTCGGGGTTATTACGGGACATTGTATTATAGGAAAGCATGCGAGGCGTATTAGTCTTGGACACCTCGCGAATGATTTCTGCAGAAGCTATGGAGATGAGGAAGAGGATGAAACTATTCTTCACCTACTGTGCACATGCCCGGCACTTGGTCAAAGGAGAAAGAAACACCTGGGTGCCTACTACATGGAGGACCTAGACGAATTGGCAGTCTGAGTCGGAAGTTTCATCAGAAGCTTCGAGTGGTTCCTGGAATAGGGGAGAATGTGAAACTGTGGTATCACAATAGGCCCTGTGTGCGGTCTAGTGTGTCCGCTCATGACTCCATCGAGGGGACAGCCACTTCTGCCTAACTAGTTCGAGATGTCTGATCCGGAGCTTGAACCGAGACCTCATGTCTAATAAGCCAATACACTACCTATTAGACTACGGCGACTATATGCAATAACGTTGAATATCTTGAAATGGACAGCAAACTTAACTCAAATATGAATATTGTTGTAAACGATCAAAAGGCCCGAATTTGTATGATAATAATGCCAAGCATACTTACTGGCTGTACGACTTTATAATCAAATCAACTCTCTTCCACGGGGCTTTGGTTTTATGGTTGGCTTTGGTGAAAAAGGAATCATCAAACCTAAGGCGTATTATAAGGACGGTTGTGATTATGATAACATGTGCTCTTAGAACAGCCGACATGTTGGCAACAAATGCGACAATAAGACTACATACATACATACATAATTGGCCATAATAACCCTTCAGTCTGGATTACGGCTAGCTTCTCAACACCACTCATGTTGTGTGCGTTAATTTTATACATGAGTAGCGGGACCTACAGTTTAAAGTCCACTCCGAACGACAGATTTTTTGAGAAGCTTTTTCATGGCAATTTTTACTCTCAGAGTTTTTGCCAGAAATCTGCTGAGAGGAAGTCGCCGAAGAAATATTTTTTCATATTTCATTTTGATGTCTGACCTGGGATTCGAACTCGGGCCTTTCGTCTAATAAGCCAACACACTACCTACTAGACCACGGCGACAATAAGACTAAGCGCCACAATAGCTTGGAGGTACAGAAGCTATAGTACTGCCAAATCTTGGGTAAAGTTGCTTCGAACATATATCTTTTGACTACACGATGCCTAAGTTTTAAATGAAAATATGACCAATAATCGCCCATGGCACATCACTCTTGTATTTATTGACAGATCCAGACCATGCAACAAAGTAGGATGTGAAATTTTTTCGAAGTAGCTGAGTCTTAAATTGTCTCCTGCTTCCTGAATAATCGATCCTCCAGCACTATAATTTCTGTATATTCTGGTAGACAAGCGGCAATCAGATCGCTTTTGAATGCAACCCTATATACTTACATACATAATTGATCATTACAACCTTAGCTACTCACGCAAATTATGTTGTGTATGTTAATTTTATACGTGAGTGGCGGGATCGACAGTTTCACAGATTTTTGACAAACCTTTCATGGTAACTTTTTATTTACTCTTAGAGCTTTTGCCAGAAATATGCTGAGAGGAAGTTACCGAAGAAAAGTTTGTTTTTTATATTTCGTTTTGTTGGAGATGTCTGAGACAGGGGTTTGAAACGTGCCCTCACATCTAGAAAGCCAACACACTGCCTACTAGACTATAACGACTACTACTATTATTTACAATTTATTATGTGTGTGAAGATAAATTCGAAGTTGAGAATCCAAGACGCAATCCATAAATTTTAGCAGCATTTGACATTAACAGAACAAAATTTGCCCTTAACAGAACACTGTTAGCTGTTTAACAGTATCCATCTGAACAAGCCCACTTGTTCAGGAGCTAATTTTGGGCAATACTCTAGGTCTATGAGTACCATACTATATGCAAAGGAAGGTTCCAAGGCCTCTTAATATAATTAGGAACATATTCACATACACTGCGTTGCATATCTATGAATATAACATAGTTTGGTATAATTTTGAAAGATGTATATAAAGGAGAACAGTTTTACCTATTGTATATGAAATAGCAATGAACTGTAATTAATAAAAAATAAAACAATCCAGTTTTTCTTTATTATACTACCAAAGGAAATTTTAACAAAAGGCCTTAGTGTTTCATAACTATAAATACAATTAACTTGAAATACAAAAATTCAAAGAAATATTAGATTTAAGTAATGTGTGAGGCCCCTTTTCTTCTGAATCAATTCGAAAATTCGATCAGACATACTATCAACAAGATTTTTTCCCATTTCTTCCGTTATTGATTTCCAGGCACCAATAACTTCTTCTTTAAGATGAAAAAAGCTTTCATATTGCCGGTTATCAGCATAAATTTTACGTGCCAATATTCCCCAAATATTCTCAATTGGATTTTGATCTGGGGAACATGTGGGCCATTCAAGTTTTTCGATATTTTTTGAAGATAACCATCCCTTCGTCTGACGACTTACATGTACAGAGGCATTATCTTGTTGAAAAATATAATGCTCTTCATTGCTGCTTTCTAAAAAAGACACTAATTGATCTTCAAGTAACTTTATGTATTCCGAAGAATTAATTTTTGTACTTGGAAAGGCCAAATCCAGCACACTGTTTGCACAGAAAGCCATTAATGACCCGCCTCCGAAATTTCGTTTTGAGAAATATCGTGGTTCCTTGCGAAGATCTCTCCAATAGCTGGGCCATTAAGATAGAATTTTTTCTCATCGGAAAAAATTACCTGCCAAATAATAAAAGTGCTATTTAGCCTAACCATTAACATAAGTTTTTGACTTGCTTTTCTTCAGGGTGTCTGTAGGTTTCTTTCAGCACATTCAAGGCGTGCGCTTTTGTGACGAGGTAGCAATCTTGGCACGGACAAGAGTTTTTGAAGAACAATGGTCTTAGAATTCTTAAGGAGTCTACTTGTGGCTGATTTTGACCTTTTTACCTGACACTCACTTATAATTTGTTTGAGAATTTTCATCGAGTTGCTGGAAAAATTTATTATTTTTCGTTTATCTCTTTCAGAAAGCTGTATTTTCGGGCCACCGCATTTCTTTTTACCATAAGACTCAGGATTTTTAGAAAAATTTGTAACTACAACATGTGAACCGTTAATTTTTCTTGCAATTTCTCGGAAACTTAAACCATTTTTTAAATAAACAGAAATTTTACCTTTTTCAAAATCAGTAAGGTATAGACCACTCGGTATTTTACTTAAAATTGTTTTAAATTGCAGAATAAAAAACTGTTCTATTTTCATGTTTTTGCTATTCTTCTTTGTTTATCGTAAAGTGTAATTATAGTTATGAAACACTAACAAAATATTAATGCACAACTCTCTTTTACAAGTGATGTGATATCTAAAATTTTGGAAAATAAGATACCAGATATCATGCTCCTTAAAATTATTGCTGGGTTCTAAAAACTATTCTAACTTTAAGAGCCATATCAAAAAATCAACTGTAATTATAGTAATGCAACGCAGTGTATAAAGTGATATGGTATTTAGAAAATTGTCTGTGAAAATATCAATTTTTTTCTTGAAAATTCTCTAGAAGATCAGTGGCCATTTTGGAACATATATGAAATAGGACACTATACAGACTATATGCAAATGGTAGTCCAGAGGGTTCTCTTTAGAACCGTGGTAGTGGAATAGTACGAAGAATTCCGTGCTCCATCCCTACCATCCCTTACATTTCAACACTTTTGTTCACAAATGATCCTAAGATCATATGTCAACTGTCTGCTATAATTGCAAAGTAGTAGAATAATCTACTATTGCCATTGTTAAACAGTTAACAGTGTTCTGTTAATAGCAAAATGTATCCTGCTAAAAGTGTGGGTGTGGCTTAATTGGTTTTTAAATTCGAATTTATCTTCACACTCATCAATTTATTCACTTGCATACTTACAATTTAGTTCATCGGATTCATCTGTTTCAGCACAATCATATTCGCCATCACAAACCCAATTCTTGGGTATACATTTCTTGGTAAGATTGCATTGAAACTGGCCCTCATTACATTTGGAGGCATCGGCTAAAAGAATGAAAAAAAAAAAATAATTTAAAAAAAATTCTTTAGAATTATAACCATAAATAATCATATCAAAAAATATATAAAAAAAATCCTACTCTTATAAATATGTTTGCTGGGTAGTCTATGCAATTGCCATAGCACAGGTATTATATGAAAAAAAAACAAAAAAATTTTTTGTTTCTCCACTTTTTAGATTTTAGTTGACGACATTGTTGTTGCTATTCTGTTGTGTTGTGCTAAATAGCTAATATCCTTAATCTCTAATTATCTAATTGACTTTTAAATGTATTTAACATTAAATGAGAAAATATGTATGTATGTACACACACACACTCTCTTTCTCTCATACACATCCGTACTTTCAACCACTAAAAGGACACAAAATAAAATAACGTGGCCAAGTAACGATGGCAGGAAGGAAACCAACAAAAATAATAACAAAAAGGAGACATAAAAATAATGAAAACAAAACAACGAAAAAAACAAAAACAAAAACAAAAAAATAATTTAAACAATTTGCAAATGACATTTAATTTATTCTAAATAAATGCAAAAAACTAACATTGTGTGTGAGACAGAGAGAGGGGAAGAGTGTTCGTTTGTGTATGTTAGAGACACAGAGTTGTATGTGCATAAACATAACTGTTGTGTGGTGTTGGTGAATGGGTATGAAAATTTTAGTTTAAAACTACGGAAGATAAACAGAGTTTTTTACATTTTTCTTGCACAGACTGACCAGATGTTGGAAAATTGTGTTCGCAGCCAGAAGAACACACAACCGACATGCTCAAAAGAGTGAAGAAAATCTCATGATTTGTAAAAAAAAATATCAAATAAATGTTTTTAACACTGCTACGATAAGTTTGTCAGTCGCCGTAGTCTAGTAGGTAGTGTGATGGCTTATTAGACGTAAGGCCACGGTTCAAACCACAGATCGGATATCTCCAACAAAAGGAAACAGGAGGAAAAATATTTCTTCGGTGACTGCCTCTCAGCAGATTTCTGGCAAAAACTCTGAGATTGAAAATAAAATTGCCTTGAAAAGCTTCTCAGAAAGATCTGCTGTTCGGAGTCGATTTTAAACTCACTCATGGATAAAATTCACATACCCAACATGGGTGGTGTGAGAAACTAGGTTGTAATCCTGACTAAAAGTTTGTAATGACCAATTATGTACGTATGTATGTATGTATGTATGTATGTATGTACGATAAGTTTGTCGCTTGTAGTCACTTCTGTATTATTAACACGAATTTATCAGATCTCTATAAATGGTTCTTACAAGCCTTTCTCATCACATTGCTTACACATCTGCCTTAGGTTATCAGATGGTTAGATTAATGCGTAGTCCATTAAATATATAAAACACTTGGCTGGCACCTGCCAGCATCCAAGAAGTTTAAGTCATTTCCTCGTACTGAAACTGAACAGTAGTTAGGAAGGTGCTGCAATATTCTAAGCTCAAGTCCTTCGAAGAGAATTCCATAGCCTATCTTATTCTAAAGTTTAGAATTGTCCGCATAGACTCCTTTTCTTTTCGCGGGAAGTAGGGAAAATGCTTTATGCATTCATGAAGGTCGTCACCATACATGGTCTGTCGGACTCTTTCAACTGGGTATACCTACTAATAACCCGCCTTGTCTCCTCACCGGAGTATCATTCCACCTCGGTTGTATTACTTCGAGGTGGACACCTTTGCCAGTTCCATCATTGTCAGCCTGCGTCCAGGCTCCGCTCTTTTCTTATTATACTGGGTCTAGGTCATATTTTTTCCTTCGCAGGACATAGTGCACAAATTGTTTTACTGCGTTCCAGTTTTCTCTGCTGTTTGTCATTTGCAGCACGACGTTTGTAGCACTAATAATGCCGATTTTAGCCTCGAGACCCTGACGTCTTTCCGCATAGACTTAAGTAATTAGAATTCTTAGCTGGCATCTGTCAGCATTCACAACACATTCACACCTTAACTAGACATAGTCAGCCAACAAGAAGACTAAGGATCCTTCGTCTGAGGTGCCCAAGTACCGGACAATGACAGAGAAGTTCTTCTGTTGTCTCATCCTTCTTCTCATTATTACTGCTTCTGCAGAAGTCATTGTAAGGTATTGTCAGCCTCCGAGAGTATGCTTATTGAGGCCAGTTTCTCGTTGCTATGAATTTCTTAAGATGCGCTCTGCCAAGGTTTAACACAAATTTTGTTCTGCTTATACCCATAGCGAATTACATTTGTCTGGTGTGATCATTTTGCCATCTTTCCTTTGCGTGAAGTGAGTGAACTTTGTGAGAAAGGATATGTTTCCTACTCTGCAGAGGAATGTCTATCTCACATATGAATTCAATTGAGTTTTTGAGGTCTTCCAGGCTTTGCAAATACCGTGGCTTTATTGTTACCTCTAATGTCTTCATGTTAAATAACTCATGTGAGGATACATACATAATTGGTCATTACAACCCTTCAGTCAGGATTACAACCTAGTTCCTCACACCACCCATGTTGTGTATGTTAATTTTATACATGATTGGCGGGACCTAGAGTATAAAGTCGACTCCGAACGACAGATTTTTGAGAAAAACTTCATGACAATTTTATTTACTCTCAGAGTTTTTGCCAGAAATCTGTTGAGAGGCAGTCACCGAAGAAATATTTTTTCATATTTTCGTTTTAATGTCTGACCTGGGGTTTGAACCGCAGCCATACGGTCTAATAAGACGACACACTACCTACTAGACTAGACTTTCAGAAGTCGCCGTGGTCTACTAGGTAGTGTGTTGGCTTATTAGACGAAAGGCCCGAGTTCAAATCCCAGGTCAGACATCAAAACGAAAATATGAAAATATTTCTTCGGCGACTACCTCTTAGCAGATTTCTTGCAAAACTCTGAGAGTAAAAATTGCCATGAAAAGCTTCTCAAAAATCTGTCGTTCGGAGTCGACTTTAAAACTGTAGGTCCCGCTACTCATATATGAAATTAACGCAGACAACACGAGTGGTGTGAGAAGCTAGGACGTTGTACAATGGGTCAAATCGACCCCCGGGTACTGTACTTGTCACACTTGACAAGTACACGTCCTCTAACCTAACCTAACCTACTAGACTACTGCGACTACATGTGAGGATAACCGTTTAAAATCTCTTAATCCCATCCAGAGATAACCGACATATTTGGAGAATGTTTGGTGTGGTGTTATACACACTCTCTATTGATTTAATAGCTGCTTACTGCCGGTCAATATGCGTATATCTTCATTCCATATATTCTGCTACCGGATTTGCAAAGCGGCAGATTTTAATGCCATTATTAGCCAGCAACAGTACTTGGATAGTACAAGAGACATTTTAAAACTCAGCTGTTCCAAAAAAATCTCACATTCGACTTTATTGCGTGGTTTGGATCTGTCAATAAATACATAGGTGATGTGCTATGGCCAATTATTGGTCATATTTTCATTTAAAAATTGGGCATCGTGTAGTCAAAAGATATATATTCCAAGCAACTTTAACCAAGATTTTTGCAAGAACCATAGATTCTGTAGCTCCAAGCTATTGTGGCGCTTAGTCGTATTGCTGCATTTGCAGCCAACACGTTGGGTGTTCTAAGCGAACATGTTATCATAATCGCAACCATCCTTGTAATACGCTTTGGGTTTAGAGGACGTGTTCTTGTCAACTGTGACAAGTACAGTACCCATAGGTCGAATTGACCCATTGTACTCGCTTTGGGTTTGATGATTCCTTTTTCACCAAAGCCAATCACCAAGCCAAAGCCCCTTGGATTGGAGTTGATTTGATTATCAAGTCGTACAGTCAGTACATATGTTTGGGATGGGTATCATCCGTGTTTGGGCCTATTGATCCTTTACAACAATAAAGAGAAGTTGCTGCCTTTGTGGTTCTGACTGGTGTATTCATGTTCCACATTAGTTTGCTATCCCATATGATTCCATTATATTTAAGGTTATTGGATAGAGAGTAAGAGCTACTGGATTGATTCTAGGGGTAGTAAATTCAGATTTAAATACCCGGCACCCACTGTCTTATTATGCATAAAATGATAAATGAAAAGCAAGTAAATTATATGCAAACAAAAATACAAAAAAAAAATACAAATGAAAGAAAGAGAATACTTTTTATGTTTCCTCAGTGTATTGTAGTGAGTATGTATACCTCACTATGTATACATACTCACATAGTCCACATAATAACCATTTAGATGAAGCCAAAGGAAGAGAGACAATATTTGTTGTTTACAACGGCTAGAAACAACAGCCAGTGAACATAATTTTCAAACAACTCTTGTATGGCATTTCATATGCCAGCTCTTAGAGTACTCCCCGTAAGCTTATTATGCGATGTATACAGGCACACACTGTGTGTATAATATTGTTTCACTTTAAACAAGAATCTCTTTTACTAAGGCAAATACAAAATGTAATAAAAGTGGAACTAGACAGCACAGGCATGGAATACTAAACCAAGACAAAAGGAAAGTAAAATAAAAATTAAAAAAAAAATTCTGGTCTGCTCATTTGAAATTCAAATTTGGCCAAAGGAATAAAATGAGCGATATTTCCTCACTCGTTTCTTTTCCTTTTGTTGTTGTAAAAAAAACCCCTACAACAACACTGCCATATGCAGATGAGCAATATAAGGCAAAGCAACTGTGGCAGTTGATCAATTTCCATGGCGAAATGACTGTGAATTAGAAATCCTTTATAAATTTTTACTTTATAATCCTTTATAATTAGAAAAAAATAATGATGAGCACATCCAGATAAATGCATACAAATGCATTCATGCATGCATGAATCTGAGGGATTTTTAAGAAGCTTCTTAACTATCATTCAATCAAGATTATGTTATTCACCTTGAAAGGAGAGGCGAATCTAGCAAACAGAACTAAATTTTCGTATTGTAAAGACAATCTTTATAAGCAATGGCAACTTGTGCACCATTCATACATTCGTATTGTATTCGTCAAAATAAATACGAACTCAGTCTGGGCTCAAACCAAATTAGAAATCATAAACACAAGTCATTTCATTTACAATAATTGCCCTATGATATCCATAGAGCAGCTAGGCACGATTCAATAAATCTCTGAACTGTATGGAAGTTCTAGTCAACAAGTAACTCCCATTAAAGTTTGAGTATGCTGAGCCATTTAGTTTGTGTTTGACAGTCCTTGCTTGATTTGAAGAGAAAATGCTTATTTCCTCCTTACTTACTTAATTGGTGATTACAACTCTTAAGTCAGGATTCCAACCTAGTTTCTCGCACCACTAAAATTGTATTCGATTTCAAATGACATATTTGGAGAAACTTTTCATGTCAATTTCATTTACTCTCGGAGTTTTAGCTCAAAGACTGCAACAGAAATCTGCAATAGCATGATTAATTCTGTAGTCAGGTTGATCTCCTTTAGATGTGTGTGAAGATTTGTATATAGTCAGATGATATCTGTAGCAAGTCCCTGATATCGTATATTTTTGTGATTTCTTCCTTGACTATTTTTCGTATTTTCTGTTAACCACTTAACATTGCTCTGTTAACTCAAACATTAGCTCTGTTAAAATTTTTGGTTTTTGTCTTTGCTAGTTAAATTTGAATTTATCTGCACACACATTGGTATATCCCACATAATTTTGAAACTTGATAAGTCAGACTTAAAAAGTTTACTCTGTTAACAGTGTCTGGATAGGATGATCGATATTGTAGAAAAAATTTACTTGCTGCAGGTATCCCACTATATACCCATGGTATCAAGAATTCCAAAACAGGTTTCCTTACGGTCGGGCGTTACTCAGGACCGGAGATATAGGCGACGAAGTTAATAGCTCTAGTCTCGAAACTAGTGGGCTGGATAGACATAGTGTCAAGGATTCCAAAACAGTTTTCCTTAGGATCGAGCTTTACTTGGGAGCGATGGTATAGGCGACGAAACTATATATAAATTGGTTTAAATAGGATAAAAAATGAAATTGTGGGGAAATGAACTTAAACATTTTAATAATTCTCATTGAGTTAATATGCACTTATATATATACATATATATATATCCAAGAAAATGTCATATTTTTCGCAAGTTGCATTCCTTTGGTAGATGCCTTGTATGTTGTAGGTAGATGACTTGCATTTTTATTGTTGATGACGTGCATTTTTTTTTTTTTTTGGTATATGACTTCCACTTTTTGAGCATTTTCTGAGTAGATGATTTGCACTTTTTGAGTCGATGACTTATCTTTGTTGCTTGATGTCTTGCATTTTTCTGGTAGATGGCTTGTATTTTTTTGTTGATGACTTGCATTTTTTTGGTATATGACTTGTACTTTTTGAGTCGATGACTTGCATTTTTTGAGTCGATGACTTGCATTTTTCTGCTAGATGGCTTGCATTTTTTTGTTGATGACTTGCATTTCTTTGGTAGATGACTTGCATTCTTTTGGTAGATGGCTTGCTTTTTTTTGGTTGATGACTTGCATTTTTTTTTTTGGTTGATGACTTGCATTTTTTTTGATTGATGACTTGCATTTTTTTTGATTGATGACTTGCATTTTTGTTTTAGTTGATGACTAGCTTTTTTTTTGGTTGATGACTTGCAATTGTCTGGTAGATGCCTTGTATTTAAATGACTTGCAGTTTTTGAGCCGATTCCTTGCATTTTTTTTGGTTGATGACTTGCATTTTTTTTTTGTAGATGACTTGTATTTTTTTTTTTTTGATGACGTGCATTTTTGTTGGTTAATGACTTACATTTTTTTGGGTTATGACTTGCATTTTTTTGGTAGATGACTTGCACTTTTTGAGTCGATAACTTGCATTTTCTTCTTGCAGACTCTGTTAACAGAGTGAATATTTGAAGCTCGATATCTCAAGTTCCAAAATTATTTGGGATATACTACTTATTGGGTTTTATTAGGGACACCGTAGGATACAATTTGTATATAGTCAGATATCTGCAGCATGTCCCTGATATCGTATATTTGGGTGATTTCTTCCTTTACTATTTTTCGTATTTTCTGTTAACCACTTAACATTGCTCTGTTAACTCTAACATTAGCTCTGTTAAAATTTTTGGTTTTTGTCTTTGCTAGTTAAATTTGAATTTATCTTTACACACATCATCCAATCTCATTTCAAGCCACCTAACTACGTTCATTACAATTGCCGATCGCCAAATTTTCTCCTTTTCTAAGAGAGGTGTGCTCAGTAAAATCTTTAATTTTAAATTTGATTTCTTTTACTCAAAACAAGCATAGGGTAGTGAGTGTAAAAAGAAGTAAAAAGACATAAATTTGCATTCATTGCATTGTGAACCAACCTAATTTTCAATTGAAAAAGTTATGCAGTGTATTTTATTATGATTATTTGGATTATGAAACTCCATAATTTTGTTTTTTATTTGTTGTTTTTGTAACTATTTGTGTTTGAACATTTTATAAAATTGGAAACTTTAGCAATAAAATGTTGAATTTATGATTGTGACTTTTCCGAAATTTACATTGACTAGTGAAGTGTAAACAGTTTGCACCTTTGAAAAAAAAATAAAAATAATGCAGACTGTGTTTACTCTACAATATCAAATAAAATAGAAGAGAAAATGGCAAAAAAAAAAGAAATAAAATTGAATAAAAGCAAAAAGAGGTGAAAAGAATACCAATAAAAAAGGGAAAAAACGAGAAAGTTAAAAAAATGAAATTTTTTTGGTAAGAATGATTTTAAAGACCTTTAAGTTGTGAAAAGAAGCTGGGTTGTAATGCTGACTAAAGGGTTGTAATCATCAAATATGTTATAAATGTAAGATAAGCTGTGAGTTAGAGTTTAGCGGAACGTAGGTCCTCTACAAACAGGTTATTTGAAGAGGCAGAAGAAACACTGGATTATACTTTACATCACCGGTCTTACCTCTAGGTACGCTGGCAGAAAATAATGGTTTGACAGGCAGGTTTCTGCCAGCGTTAAAGTATTGGATGTGGTAGTTCTAAAGGTTTGTAAGGTTGTTCTAATAGGGATTGTAAAAAAGATTCACTCGCTAGGCTAGGTAGATATCTATAATATTGTTACGAAAATGAAAAGTCTAGATACTGGCGTTTTGCTTTTACATCGCTTAACTTGAAAAGAAAGAACAAATAAAAGCTACAAAAACAAAACAATGCAGTAAACAAACCTGTTTACAAATTATAGTACTGCTTAATATAACAACAAATACCAGCATAAAAAAATGTTAAACAAGTAAACAAAAATACACCATCAATACTACAAGAAAAAATGTAAACAAAAATACAACAACAACACTACGATAATAAACGTAAACAACGATGTTTACATTTATAGAAATTTCGAGAAGGCCAAGTCATGAACATTCGCCTTCAAGAATATTTATCAGACTGTTTACTTTGCCATATAAAAGACAAGTCAAAGCAGGCGAGCGGAGTTAGTGAAGTTCAGCAAGTCTTGTGTGAAGACGCTCTGTGTTTGAAGAGAGTAATCGTGGTTTGCAGATCTCCGTTACACAGATCTGTCGAATAATTGTCTAGTAATTGTTATTGTTTATGCAAAGGATATAAACAGAGGAATAACAAAGAAAAGGAATTGTTGTTGTTTACATCAAGTTGTGAACAGCGGCACATACAATTGTGCGAATAATAAAGAATTTTAATAAAAACTAAATAGAAATTCATTTTTATTTTATTTGCAATCTACGAGCTCATATTTTAAACGTTTTTAAAAGGTAAAAACATAAAAATATACTAGAGTGGCGAGGCCCAGAGCTTAAAGTCGACTCTGAACAGAATTTTCACCAAAAATCGACTGAGAGGCAATTGCCAAAGAAATATTTTTTCATATTTCTCATTTTGATCGAGATGTCTGACCTGGGGTTTGAACGACAGATTTTTGAGAAACTTTTCATGGCAACTTTATTTTACTTTCAGAGTTTTTATAAGAAATCTGCTGAGAGGAAGTCGCCAAAAAAATATTGTTTTTATGTTTCTCGTTTTGATCGAGATGTCTGACCTCGGGTTTGAAACGTGGCCTGATGTCTAATAAGCAAACGCACTATCTGCTAGACTACGGGGGCTACAAATTGCCTCCAAGAAATTCTTATGCAAACTGGTCATGAAGTTTTTTTTCTTTGGGATTCAAAGAAGTCTTTGAATTTCCTGAGCTGAAATCCAAGACCGAATCAGAGCCACATACCTATAAAGAAAGGCTTTCATCAGATTTTGATGGTTAGTTTATTCCATACTTATTGCAGACCTTGACCGACCTCTCCCTCCTAGGTTCAGGGGAACTTGGTCAGTATAGGAACTGCGTTCACCTGTGGCGTCACAACGAGCCGATTTGCGTGATCAAGTAAGCTTTTGGTATGAAGCTACCACACTAACCTAACCTAACCTATTCGGAACATGTTTTCTTTACAATTCAATAGAAAAAGGGGCACAATGATCTCAAAATATAAAAATGTATTCTTATTGGTATACATTACTGGTACAATTAAAAGGATAAGAACTAGTAATTGTTTCAATTTCATTAACATTTAAAGTTTTTGTTTTTGTTGTTATTTTTAAAATTTCTTTATTTTTTTACTACACTTACCACAACCAATGGTCTCATCAGAACCATCATCACAGTCTGGTTTCGAATCACATTTCCAGCGCATTGGTATGCATTTGCCATCGTTGCATGTGAAATAAGATGGTGAACAAGTTTCTGTAATAAAAACAAATATACACCCACCCACAACGATCGAATTAAATTGTATTTAAAATAGATTTACAAAATTACTGGCAAATAATGAAAAAAAAAACACAACAAAAAAATTAAGAGAAATATAGGGTGGGCCAACTATGGATTTAAATTTGAATCAATGGTTTTTCGAATTTGACAATACTTGTGTCACATTCTATTCTGTCACAAAATTCCGTATGTCGATTTACGCTTGAGCAGCGTTTGGATTTCTTGGGCCAACGAGAAAAACTACGCGATGATGTAGATTTTTTCAAAAAAAAAAAAAAAGCTCATTTTCATCAAGGACGTGCAGCCCTTGCGCTAACCAACTTCTTCCTTTTACCTGATTCACCCGTGGCTTCACAACGGGCCGCTATGCGTGCTCATGTGAGCTTTGTGATATCAGAGCTACCATTCCGACCTGAACCTGGTTACGTAAGCAAAATTGCCGTATTTTGAGCTCAGAAGAGTCGCACGTGGTCTTACAGAAACCAATGCAACCATTACGAGTGATTGCTCGATGCGGCCTTGTCGTAGGCATCATTGGTCCATATTGTCTGATGAATGTTCTTGGTCCATATTTCTATGAGGACAGCGCGATCATTACGGTTACTGGAGAAACTAATCGCACCATGATAACCGATTTTTTTGGTACCCGCTAGTCATGATGTTGATGTGAACGATGTTTGATTTCAACAGGATAATGCAACTTGCCACATATCTCATGCCACCAGCGATTTTTTGCACCAAACATTAGATGGCCGCTTAATTAGCCTCCAAGAAGCTGCAATTTGCCAACGTTGGACTATTTTCTGTGAGACGCCGTTAAAGGAAAGTGTTATACCATCACACCAGAGACAACTGAGCATTTGAAGGCCAACATTCGTAAAGCCATTGCCGAGATATGACCTCCCATACACTGGAAAAAGTACACGATCGAATGAGGTACTGTAAGGTTATCCGAGGCAGCCATATGAATGAAATCGTATTCCATTTTTAATCGGAACAATTTCAACTTTTAAATGGCCCACCTTATATTATTGCTTTACACAGGGTTTTAATTACACTAACACTTAGACAAACATATGCTGCTATCCTCTCTCTCTCTCTCTCTTTTTAGCTCTTTCTCTTGCACTCTTCAAAAAACGAGTTGCATTGCCAATTTAAATTGTAATTTAATTAGTGTGGAAATTAGAACAAACACACACACAACAAATAACGAATAATCAAACGGTATGTATAGGGTGTTTTTTATAGAGGTATAGAACTTTAAGTTGCAATAAAACAACGATGGATTATTTGATTGACATGAATTTTATTTATCCGAAAGATAATCTTGTGGCATTATATTTTAAATATGATTTCTGGCATATGACCGCCACGGCTGGCGCGGATGTAGTCCAATATGGACGTCCAATTTTCGATGACTTTTTCCAACATTTGTGGCCATATATCGGCAATAACACGGCGAATGTTGTCTTCCAAATGGTCAAGCGTTTGTGGCTTTACCGCATAGACCAATGACTTTACATAGCCCCACAGAAAGCAGTCTAGCGGTGTTAAATCACAAGATCTTGGAGGCCAATTCACAGGTTCAAAACGTGAAATTAGGCGGTCACCAAACGTGTCTTTCAATAAATCGAAATAAAATTGCACTATTTGCAAGCGTTGTTCAGGCGTGAGTCTATTCATGATGAATTGCCAAACCAAACTGAGAATACATCACTTGACAGCTGTTAAATCGGTCGCCATCTTGAAAAGTAATGCCAACTTAAAGTTCTATATCTCTATAAAAAACACCCTTTATATATGAATGTATATACATACATCGTTTTGTAAATATACGTGTGATTATAATGCAACATACCATAGACAAGGGATACGGATACAGCTACAGATAGAATTACTGGCAGCTGTACAGTGTAGAACAAAATTCAACAAATTTTAGTTTTTCATTTTCAAATTTCTTAGAACTGCTATTATTTGAAGCATTGCTGTACCACCACATTTATGATTCATTATTTACATTTTGTCGGCTTGAGTTTTATTACAATTTGTTATTGTATTTTTGTTCTGTTTTATTTTTGTTGCAATTGTTTCCACTTTTTTAATTTTAATAGACGTGCCTTCATTTTGTATGCCAACATATCAAATCAACAACAAAAAGTTTGTTGTGAAATTATTCTTTACATACACAAGTACACTGTGAAATAAAGTAAATCTCGTTAAATGCTGTTAATGTTCTCCGGTGTTGTTCGTTTTCTGTTAAACCAACTCTGTTAAGCTCATGTTTTTTATTGGAACTTTTATTGGAAATTCAATTTTAATTTTACAACGAAACGTTGTTAAAGTTAGCAACACTAACTATCATATTTAATTAATTTTACAACACCTGGTTATTTACATAAGAAATAAAAATAAATTGTCGCGTATTTAAATTTGTAAATTATTGTTTAACAGCCAGTCGTAAAATAGTCTTGAGACTAAAAGTGTTTAACAGCGAAATATTATGCTAATCTGGTAACAAGGGTTTGGAGATTAGATTCCCACTTGGCTATAAAACTTGAATTCAAATTGCTGACTAATGTTATATAAAAAGTTAGGAAAAAGTGAGAAATTTAAAACAAAGAATGTGTGTAAAGAAAAAATTCAAATTTAAATACCAAAGACGCAAACCCACACTTTTAGCAGTGCCACTTCTTGTCTCTAACAGGGTAAACTTTGCTATTAACAGAGCACTGTTAACGGTTTAACAGTGGCAATAGTAGATTAGTCTTCTACTTTGCAATTATTACAGACAATTGACATGAAATATAACTCTCATGATGATCATGGACCCAGGACCCTGTGGACTACCATTTGCATATAGTCTGTATGGTGTACTATTTCTTATATGTTCCACAATGGCCACTGATCTTCTAGAGAATTTTCAAGGAAAAGTTGATATTTTTAAAGCCAATACCATATCACACTATATTGCTGATTGGATTAAGAGGCCTTGGAACTTTCCTTTGCATATAGTACTCAAAGACGTAGAGTATTTCCCAAAATTAGCTCCTATACAAGTCGGGCTTGTTCAGATGGATACTGTTAAATAACTAACAAGTGTAAATTCTGTTCTGTTAAGAGGAAATTTTGCTCTGTTAATGTCAAATGTGGCTCTGCTAAAATTTATGGTTTGTGTCTTGGACTTTCAAATTCGAATTTATCTTTATACACCTAAACAAAGACTGTGTGCAATAATAGTCGCCCTAGTCTACTAGGTAGTGTGTTGGCTTATTAGATGTAATGACACTTTTCCAACCATAGGTCAGACATCTCCAGAACAGTACGAAATATAAAGAAAATATTTCATCGGTGACTTCCACGCAGCAGATTTCTAGCAACGACCCTGAGGGTAAATAAAAAATTTCCATGAAAAGTTACTCAAAAAATTCCGTCGACTCTGAACTGTAGGTTCCGCCACTCATATATAAAATTAATACAGAACAGACGTGGTATTAGAAGCTAGGTTGTAATCCTGACTGAAGGGTTGTAATGACCAATTATGTATGTATGTATTTTTGTATATGTATGTGTGCAATATGAGTAAAAATTTTTTTATTGGTTTGAAGGACCTACTGATGACATTATGTGTTGAATATAACATCCCTCAAATGTGCCAGCCTCGACTTTTTTGGGTGGAGAGCATCCGAAATGTTCAATTTTTCTATGAATCTTGGGCATAAGTCCGGCTCAATTTGGCTGATGACATGGGTAATGTTGGTTTTCAATACCGTTGTGATTTCTGTCATATTCATTTGTATTTACTACTTAAAAAACTTTCTCAAGCTAAAGTCTAACGAGCCCAAATCACACGATCACGGTGGATAAAATAATATCACCTCCATGGGATGTTAGCTTCTCAAAAACTGCATTTGGTGCCACATTTGGCATTAACAGAGCAAAATTTCCTCTTAACAGAACAAAATTTACGCTTAACAGAGCACTGTTAGTTATTTAACAGTAGCCATCTGAACAAGTCCACTTGTGTAGGAGGTAATTTTGGGAAATACTCTAGGTCTATGAGTACCATACTATATGCAAGGGAAGGTTCCAAGGCCTCGTAATATAATCAGCTATGTTAGTCACATATAAAGTGATATGGTATTGAGAAAATTGGCTTTGAAAATATAAATTTTATGCTTGAAAATTCTCTTGAAGATCAGTGGCCATTTTGGAACATATAAGAAATAGTACACTATACCGACTATATGCAAGTGGTAGTCCAGAGGGCCCTCTTTCGAACCGTTGTAGTGTGATAGCTGGAATAACTTTGAGAGTTGAGAAAACTAAAGTTCTCCATCCATTACATTTCAACACTTTTGTTTACAAATAACAATGATCATAATGGGAATTATATTTTATATCAATAGTCTGCAATAATTCCAATGTAGAAGATTAATCTACTATAGACACTGTTAAACAGTTAATAGTGCTCTGTTAATAGCAAAGTTTACCCTGTTATAGGCAAAAAGAGGCGCTGCTAAAAGTGTGGGTTTGTGTCTTTGGTTTTTAAATTCGAATTGATCTTCACAAACATAGAGGATACAACTGTGCGATGATTATTTCATGTGCAGTTTTTAATAAATATGTATGGAAGTCTACGTATTATTTTTTTTAATATATGAAAGTGTGGGTATTTATCAAATATTCTATATAAAGACATACATACTTTAGTATTATTTATATATTATACATATGCATACATACTATATACATCTGTATGTACATATATACGTACGTAGTATAAATATTTCTTTAAATATGTGCTTAAAATAATCGTGTTGTTTATTATTTATTATTTGCAGACAGACAGTGGATGAAAAAGAAATATGAAACTTTTCCAATATTATTGTGTTGCACAGTACTTTTATTCTTATTTTTGTTGTTGTTTGCTATGTTTTTTTCTGTCTGTTGTTGTTGTTGTTAAAACTCTAGGGAATAGAACATTAAAACGTGACTACCAAAATGTTGCCACATTAGATTGCAAAATCGTAATGAAAAACAAAAACAACAACAAGAAAAAAAATCATTTTTTTGTTTTGTTTTGAAACTGAAACTTTAGGCCTCACGTTTTTAGCGTTGTGTGGTTTATATAACCGTTTAAGTACCATTTGGTTGCGTATTACCATAAATGGAAGCAGAAGAAGAAAGAGAAGAGCGAAGAAAACAAAAAATGGTAGAGAATTTAAGAATTGTTTTTTTTTCTGTATGACGAAATGAAATAAAACAGAAATTGCAAGAGGAGGAAAAAGTTTTCATAAATGATTAATTAAGTAAAGTTTTGTTAGAAAGTGTGTGTTTTAATATGATGATTTTTTTTTGCGGATGATATTGATTAAGTTTGAGAACTTAAAAAAATTCATTTCGTAGTTCAGCAAAGTCTATAAAGATGGAAAAATGTTGATAGGCATTCTGTTGAAGGGGCATAATTCAATCAAAAGAATATGGAAGAAAATTTAAATAATTTTGGATAAGACTCTATGTCTATGAGTACCATATACTATATGCAGAGGAAGGTTCCAAGGCCTCTTAATGTAATCAGCAATATAGTGACACACAAAGTGATAGGGTATTGTTTCACAATTGGCTTTGAAACTATTAATTTTTAGATTGAAAATTCTCTACAAGATCAGTGGCCATTTTGGAACATATAAGAAATAGTACACCTACCCGACTATATGTAAATGGTAGTCCAGAGGCAGAGGGAAAGCTGGAATAATTTCGATAGTAGAGAAACTGAATTTTGAAAAAATTTATTTTTGGCCTCCCTCCATCCCCCACCAACCATCCATCCTATAGATTTCAACACTTATATTCACAAATAATAATGATCATAATGAGAATTAAGTTTTATGTTGCAAAGTCGCCGTAGTCTAGTAGGTAGTGTGTTGGCTTATTAGACGTAACGCCCGGATTCGTATCCCAGGCCAGACATCAAAACGAAATATGAAAAAAAACATTTTTTCGGCGACTTTAGGTTTAGGTTTAGGTCGGAGTGGTAGCTCGGATATCACAAAGCTCACTTGAGCACGCAAAGCGGCCCGTCGTGATGCCACGGGTGAACGCAGTCCCTGTACTAACCAAGTTCCACCAAAATCAGGGAAAAGGAAGAAGTTGGTCAGCGCAAGGGCTGGACAACAAAAGCACGACTACCCCGCACTGGAAAACCAGCCAGAAAGTTTGATGAACGAAGCTATATCCTTGATGTCAATAGATGATAGCTCCGTTAACCTAACAAGGAATGGGGAGCCAAATAACCTATATCTACACCTAGCAAGAGACGGGCACTGGCAAAGAAAGTGAACAGCAGTCTCCTCTTCCTCAGTGGACCTACATCCACGGCAGAAGTCGTTGAAAGGGAGCCTCATTCTTTCCGCGTGTCTACCCATGACGCAGTGACCCGTAAGCACGGCCACTGTAGTCGAGATGACATCACGACCAAGACCAAGTAATCGGTTGGTACGCCTTCTATCCATCTTGGGCCAGGTGAGTCTAGCGGTGGAGCAGGACTCCTCATTGACCCAGGATAGGTTGGCGTCCCGAAAGAACCTCCGCGCAATGGTCAACTTGACCGAGGTAAGTGGCATACCCAATTCAACAGAAGAGGATTCCGGAAGGAGCGCACCAGCTCTGGCGAGCTCGTCGGCGCTACAGTTTGACGGAATTCCACTGTGGCCGGGGACCCACACCAGAGAGATACTGATGAAGCGCCCCGAGAGAAGGTCGAGACAGCGGCGACATTCCCTAACGATCCTAGAGTTAATCACGGAACCCGATAGAGATCCTATCGCGGCATGACTATCAGAGAAGATCGAGACGCGAGTGAAAGGAGCATCGTTGACGAGGATCCATTGAGCGGCCTGGTAAATTGCCATCACCTCCGCCTGAAACACTCTGCAGTAGTCCGGCAGACGGAGAGAAATATTCAGGTCCAGTTTCCTAGAGTAGACACCGCTCCCAACCCCATTATCGAGTTTAGAACCGTCGGTATATATATCCAGGACTTCCGGGGGGACGACCGTATTAGGATTCCAGTCCTTCTAGGAATCAGAGAGTGGAAACATCTGTCAAGACAATATTCAGCAGGGAAATAGTCTATGTTCACAGGGGCCACTGGATCAACCTCCAGAATAGTGGAGTGACCAAAGGGTACAATGTGCCAACGAGAGAGAGCATTAAGTCTAGTCGCAGCAAACTCGGCGACTTCCTCTCAACAGATTTCTGGCAAAAACTCAGAGATTAAATAAACCTGCCATGAAAAAGTTTCTCAAAAATCTGTCGTTTGAAGTCGACGGTAAACTGTAGGTCCTTCCACTGTGAGAAGCTAGGCCGTAATCCTGACTGAAGGGTTGCAATGGCCAATTATGTATGCATGTATGTTGCAAAGTAGAAGACTAATCTACTTATTCCAGCTGCTAAACAGTTAACAGTGCTCTGTTAATAGCACATATTGCCATTTTAAAAGCAAGAAGTGGCATTGGTATAAGTAAGGGTTTGCGTCCCTGGTTTTTAAATTCGAATTTATCTTCACACACATTAATTCAAACAAAACTAATCGAATAGAATTGCAATGTGAAATGTTACCACCAATAACCTATACAAGGGGACATCTCAGTTGCCGTAGTCTAGTAGGGTGTGGTTCAAATCCCAGCTCCGTTATCACAAACCGAAACATTTCTTCAGCGACTTCCTAGCAGCAGTCTTCTGGCAAACATTGTGAGAGTAAATAGAAAAATTGCCATGAGAAAATTTCCCAATAAATCTGTCGTTCTGAATAGACTTTAAACTGTAGGACCCACCACTCTTTAATAAAATTAACACATGTAAGATAAGTGTTATGAGAAGCAAGGTTGTAATCCTGACTAAAGGGTTGTAATGACCAGTTATGTATGTATGTATCAGAGATCAGCAATGAATCGTTTTTTCGCTACTCATACTAAGTAATCATGAAATTTTGAGTATGAGTGAGTCAACAATATTGAAATTAAACTACTCTGGTTCATTCCTACTCACTACATAGTTGATTTATAAGTACAGGTTGCAGTGAGTATGCATACAACTTTGCCATCAAACTCCATTTGAAATATGTTTGATTCATAAGCCTACTCATTTAGATTTATAACTTTAGAAAAATAGTTATAATATGTACTCATAAATGATTCGAGTCTTTCGAATCATTCATCAAAATTTTCAGTTTTAGTTGTTGTTGCGTTTATAAAATGAAGAAAAATAGTTATATTATGTACTCATAAATGATTCGAGTGTTTCGAATCATTCATCAATTATCATCAATCATTCAGACTTAGTTGTTGTTGCATTTATAAAAAAAAAGAAGAAAGACAAAGACAGCAAGCCGAGCAAACACACAACCTTCTAGTGAGTGTTGTAGTGCTTGTACGCGAAACATACTTATTTTGTGATTCTTGTAAATGTTGAGTAAAGGAGAGTCGAAATCAACAACGTCATGCGTATTGTATAGTATAAGTATGAGTACGATGAGTACTTCAAACTTTGAATATGAGTAGTATGATTATGATATTAAAATAAGTATGTATGAATGCGTATAAGTATCAGAAATTATGAGTATGATTCGAAACTAATCATCTCTTTGAATACTCATTGCTGATCTTTGGTATGTGACAGAGCAATCAATGGAAACAATTTTCTGAATCTTTTGAAATAATTCTGTCTGAGTTTCAGTTTCCATACAATGTTGTCTCATTCGCAGCAATATTAAAGCAGATTTTATTTTGCCAGAAAAATCCATACAAAGTTGCTGTTTAAATAACGCCAAGAGAAAATATTGTGCGAACATTAATTGTAAGAAAAAAATTTAAAACAAAAACAACAAAAAAATAATTCATTTTCTTTGATGTATAAAAAACACATAAAAATTATTAAAAAAATAAATTTTTTTTTTAATAATAATAACAGAAAAGGAAAGAAAAAAGCGTATACGAATACGAATTCCGCTCACGTGCCAGTTATTTTAGCGTTCGCGTTTTATTTTTCTGTTTGTGATGGTAATTTTCGTAAATGATTGTGTCTGTCTGTCTCTGTACGAAATTTGTGTTGGCATCTTTGTAGTCTATTTTCGTTGCTTTTTTTGTTTCAGTTTTTTAAACAAATTTTTTATTGTTATAGCCGCCAATATTTTGTCATATAAAATCATAAAAAAAGAAATATTTTTGCAAATAAAACAAGTTTTTTTTCGCCTCTCTTTCTTTGTTTTTTGGTTTTTTATGATTATTATTGATTTTATAACACGTAATAAATATTTGTTGCCACAACATGCAATCGCAATCATAAAAATTGTTGGAAAAATCAAAATAAAAATAAAAAAAACCCGGGAGAAAAAAAACAAAAAGAAACAATAGTAGCAACAACAACAATAACAACAACAATATGTAATAAAATTGTAACCATATTTTTCGCATTGCTGCTGTTGTTGCTGCTGCTGCAACCATTGTTGTTTTGGGAGGGTAATAAAGTTGCAACAAATCATAAAAAATTAAAATGACGACAAGGAGAAAAAATCGAAAACCATAAAAAAATATAAGTGGGTTACACAGCACAGTTCGTTTTAATATTTAAAAATTTTATGAAAATTATTTAAAAACAAAACGAATTCTTAAAGAAATTTTATACATTATCCTTGAATTAATTTTCTTAGATTATTCATGCTAAAAACCAACAGAATATTAGTAGTGTAGGCACTGCAAGTGAAAATAAACTTTAATGTGTTTGAAGATAAATTCGATCCAAGACGCAAACCACAAATTTTAGCAGCGCCACATTCGTCATTAACAGAGCAAAATTTCCTCTTAACAGAGCAAACTTTCCTCTTAACAGAACACTGTTAACTATTTAACAGTATCCATCTGAACAAGCACACTTGTTTAGGAGCTAATTTTTGGAAGTACTCTAGGTCTATGAGTGCCACACTATAGGCAAAGGAAGGTTTCAAGGCCTCTTAATATAATCAGCAACATAGTCACACATATAAAGTGATATGGTATTCAGAAAATTGGCTTTAAACATATAAATTTTTTTGGTTTAAAATTCTCTAGAAGATCAGTGGCCATTTTGGAACATAAAAGAAATATTATACCATACAGCCTATATGCACTATACTATAGTCCAGAAGGTCCTCCTTCGAACCGCGGTATTGGGATAGCTGAAATAATTTTGTTATTATTCACAAATAATAATGATCATAATGACTGTTACACAGTTAACAGTGCTCTGTGAATAACAAATTTTGCTCTGTTAACGCTAAATGTGGCGCAGCTAAAATTTATAGATTGCGTCTTGGATCGAATTTATCTTCACACACATGGCTTATATCTCTTGCTGGAATAAAAGCAGTAGGAGTAGAAGTACAAAGATGTGTGAAGGAAAATTTGTCGAATTTAATTAGCAAAGACAAAAACCAAAACAATTTTATTTGAGTCAATGTTAAAATTAACAGATAACTGTTATTAACAGAATGTATAAAAATTATCATGGAAGTGATCATTGAAATATGCGACATAAGGCCACAGAATATGTATTTCACCCCTTAAGAATTGTATTTCCTGAGGAGAATACTTTAACTGATTCACCCCCAATGATTTTGACTGGCGGATCTTGAGGAAAAATGGAATTGGTACTGTAAATATTGTTACATGCTGTTGCTGATACTTAAGTTTATCAAACCAATTTACTTCTACTCAAACCATCTTCAGTTTATGTGTGTGAAGATAAATTCGAATTTAAAAATCGAAGACGCAACCCCACACTTTTAGCAGCGGCACTTCTTGCCTCTAACAGGGTAAACTTTGCTATTAACAGAGCACTGTTAACTGTTTAACAGTGGCAATAGTAGATTAGTCTTCTACATTGGAATTATTGCAGACTATCGACGTACAATTTAATCCCCATTATGATCATTATTATTTGTGAACAAAAGTCTTGAAATGTAAAGGATGGTTGGTAGGAGTGGAGGGGACCAATTTTCTTAACTCTCAAAATTATGGCAGCTATCCCACTACCACGGTTCGAAACAAGACCCTATGGACTATCATTTGCATATAGTCTGTATGGTGCACTATTTCTTATATGTTCCAAAAAGGCCCCTGATCTCTATATAATTCTCAAGCAAAAAATTTATATTTTCAAAGCCAATTTTCTCAATAACATATCACTTTATACATGACTATGTTTCTGATTATATTAAGAGGGCTTGGCATCTTCCTTTGCATATAGTGTGGAACTCATAGACCTAGAGCATTTCCCAAAATTAGCTCCTAAACAAGTTGGCTTATTCTGATGGATACTGTTAGATAGCTAACAGTGCTCTGTTAAGGGCACTGTTAGATAGCTAACAGTGCTCTGTTAAGGGCAAATTTTCTTCTGTTAATAGGAAATTTTGCTCTGTTAATGCCAAATGTGGCTCTGCTAAAATGTATGGTTTGCGTCTTGGATTTTCAAATTCGAATTTTTGTTCACACACATCTTTAGTGTTTCTTATTATTTTCCAACATTTCTTAAAGGAAAATTTAAATTTATTGTGATCAGTGCGAAATATTATTTCATTTGCGTTTTCTGACACCATAAGAGGCTGGCAGTTTCTTATATGCCTGTGGCATGTGTACCAAAGCATAACAAAAGATTAAGTTACCTATGTTCGTTACGTTGTATGTGAAGTACAACAAGATGCTTGAGGAATACATGCCCACGCATTTATTATGCTCGCATACAAGTATCTGCACATTTTTTTATACTTAAAAAAAGGGGGGCGAAAACCATCATCTTAAATACAGTCAGTCAGCGAGTCAAATGGCTTTTTATATAACCCCCCCCCATTCTTTTGTTTTCTTTTTGTCGTTTCGTTAATTTTTTTTCATTTTGTGGGTCAAATAACACACTTTTACACTTAATTAGTGAGCAATTGAGTTTATTTTTCACTTTTTTTCCCACTTTCCTGTAGCAGTGGCAGAAGAGGAGGGGGGATTAGGGGGTAGTGGATTAATAGTTTCCACACTCGTACTCATTTAAGATACTAAAACTACAAGATTTTCTGTTTTCAGTTGTGTAATGAACAAACAAAAACAACCAACATGTTTGCTGCAGTAGCACTAATAGTAATAGTAGTAGTTGTTGTTGTTCCTTTTCCTTTATTGCTTGTAATTGTACGCGTTATTTTATTTGATTTTTTTTTTCGTTTTCATTTTCACAAACACTTGTGCAATTAAGTTTTATATCCTTGTGTGTACGAGTACATTACATAGGATATACACAAACACAGATTCATTTCATTAGCCAAAGTTGAATGAGCATAAGTTTCTTATGGCATGTGTATGGTAGCAGTATGCAGCCGGCGTAGGAGGGGTTTGCGTCAATGGCAGTTTAAGCTGCCTTTTAATTTTCTATACAGAATACTTATGTACAAGTAATTTCATTTAAGTTTGTAAAAAAAAAAAAAAAAAAAAAAAAAGAATGTATGCAGGAAGAATAATTTCATAAAACATTCCAAAACGAAAGCAATTAAATCTTATTCAAGAGTTTCATTTCAAGAACGTACTTAATTAGCGCTTTTTTTTTAATAATTTCTCAAAACTATTTTGTATGAAATGAAATGCATGATACAAGAGAGTCTAGAATACCCTTGAAATAACAGCGCCAACCCCATACTCCGACATACCTGGTTGACGAATTTCAAGACTGTTGTGCCCCCAGCAGTGGACAGAGTGAGAACCAAGGAACTACTTGAGCTCGATAAGAAAAGGGTTCTTCTTTTAACAAGAATTCTAGCGGAATACTGCGCTATTGGCAGTTTCGCTGACAATCTCGGTGTGCTCTATAAGGATTACTGAAGAAGCTGCCATGATGTGGCGGAAACGTAATCGGTTCAACACTTTTTATGCGAGTGCAATGCATACATACATAATTGGCCATTAAAACCTTTCAGTCAGAATTACAGCCCAGCTTCTCACACTACTCATGTTGTGTGCCTTAATTTTATACTTGAGTGGCGTGACCTACAGTTTAACGTCGACTCCGAACGACAGATTTTTTGAGAAACTTTTTCATGGCAGGTTTATTTACTCTCAGAATTTTTGGCAGAAATCTGCTGAGAGGAAGTCACCGAAGAAACATTTTTTTTTCATATTTCGTTTTGATGTCTGACCTGCGGCTCGAACCCGGGCTTTACGTCTAATAAGCGAACACACTACCTACTAGACTACGGCGACTACAAGGACAGACGTCAACACTTTTTGGGTGACAGAACGTTTGGGGCTCTGGGCATGGTGGTGAACGTGCCACTAAGGAAACTGGACAGTTTCATCTCGAGATCGAAGAGGTTTAAAGCCACCACTAACGGATCATGACAAGGGGGCTTACCTCACAAAACAACTGAAAAGGGCTGTTACGTAAACACCGTGAACATTAATACACATACATAATTGGTCATTACTACTCTTCAATCAGGATTACGGCCACCATGTTGTGTGATAATTTTATGCATGAATGGTACTTACAGTTTAAAGTCGACTCCGAACGACAGACTTTTTTAAGGGTATTTTTTCATGGCAGGTTTATTTACTCTCAGAGTTTTTGCCAGAAATCTGTTGAGAGGAAGTCGCCGAACAAATATTTTTTTTCATATTTCGATTCATTAGGCATTCATTACCAAACAGTTGTAAGTCAATTAAAGAACGCTGAATACGTCAGTTTTAGTGGACCGAGTTTTAATGAGCGATATACAGTTAAAATGGAACGAAAACAAATTAGTTAACTGGTCATTACAGGAATCTAGTCAGGATTACAACAACTACTTTCGCCCACCAACCATGTTGTGTTTGTTAATTTTTTCCATGAAAGGCGGGGCCTATAGATTAACGTCGACTTCAAACAACAGATTCTTGAGAAGCTCCTCATGGAAATTGTATTTACTCTGAGTTTTTTTTTTTTTTTTGTTTTTTTGTTTTTGCCAGAATACAACCCTTCAAACCTTCAGTCAGGATTACAACCTAGCTTCTCACACCACTCATGTTGTGTGCCTTAATTTTATACTTGAGTGTCGTGACCTACAATTTAAAGTCGACTTCGAATCGTCGAGAGTCTTTAGAAACTTTTTATGGCAGTTTTATTTAATCGCAGAGTTTTTGTCTGAAATTTGCTGCGAAGCAATCACTGAAGAGATGTCTGACCTGAGATGTTTGACCAGAGGTTTGAATCATGGTTTCACGTCTAACAAGATTTACGACGAAACAGGCACATACTATCAGAAACATGGTATTGATTTAGCTTTATAGGAGTCTAGTGTCCCTGACTAGCAGATAGTATTACTATGTCTAAATAGAAGTGTTTGTTGGAGATATCTGAATTGGCGTTTGAATCGTGGCCCTACACCTAATAAGCCAAAACACTAGCCAGACTGCGGCGACTTCAGTGAGCGAATAAGTAATTACGTTATGATTCAGAAGTGAATCATGATGGCTGCCTTCCAAAATGTTAGTTGCTTTGTGTTTGAACTAAGTATCGTGTTTCATAATGCCGCTGTACAAAATATATACAATGTATTCTATTTCAAAATGTCGTCAATGTGTATTTTTAACGCAGTCAAAAAGCAATCAGGCATCGGATTTATAGTTGATGCATTGTTTGGTTACTTTGCATATCAACATAGTTTATATACAGTAGTAGAACTGTATACAAACTTTGTATTGATACATTTTGGAAGGCAGCCGATGTGTGACAGTAATGTAGGAAAATAGGTCGAAACAATGTCAGACATTGCAGAAAGGATATGTTTATTATAAATATTATAAACTATTTCCTACTGCCAACTATCGAGATTGAAGCAAGCAATACAATTAAAACAACTGAAACGAAGGGTATTAAGGTCCCGCAATGGACTTACCACGTCGAGAGAAGCTAGGTCATAATCCTGACTGAAGGATTCCAACGAATAGTTAAGTGTGCTGCCGTCTAAGTAAAACTCCTTTTATAAAGAACCGCCTTATTTAATTAATTTATTGCTTTAAAACTTTTAATTAAAAAAAGAAAAGAAGGAAAGAAATTGTATAAAGTATAAACGAGCGTATGATTAATATTTATTTTAATTACTCATACGTCATGTCAGTGTGTACAGGTTTTAACACATTTAAAATGGGTTTTTTGTTTTTTCGTTCGCAAATATTTAATTAAAAATTATTTCATACATATGTACGTATAAAATAAATGTGAAACATACAGTCAAATTTAAACTTTCTTATGGGCAACAACAAAAATCAATTAAAAACAAAATGGCCATCAATTTTACGCAATTATGGCGGCTACAGGAATAAAAACACAAAAAAAAAATCTGATAAAAATTCAAAAACGAAATTTCATAACGAAAAAAATAATCACATAAGTATTCAACACATTTGCTTATGGCACATAGTGTTTCTGTAGGTGCGCGTATGTGTATGCCTGTGTACATGACTGCTTATGCAATGGCCATAGTTAAACAGAAGAGAATGGTTATAACAGTATGCGTGTGGTTATATTTGATTTCACAATATATTGTCAATTATGTTTACCACCTACGGTGTATGAAAAAAAAGAGCACTAACGGCATAATTGAGAGAGAGAGAAGGAAAGAGAAAGAGAGAACAATAAAATCCAACTCAAATCTATATGCAGACAATGAAATCAAAACAAAGCAAGAAACAAAAAAAAACTTCTTTTATAAGCTCTCCTCTCTCTCTCTCTCTCTCACACACACACATTTTTGTATTTACCATTCCAACAGGACTATAAGCGGTTACCGTTTGGCATATTTGTTCTTGTAGTTCCTTTTTTTGTTTTTGTTTTGTATACGTTTAAATAGTATGTGGAGAGTCTATAGATTTTGATTACATTCCTTCTCCTTTTTTCCCTTTTATCCCCCTTTTTTGTTTTGAAAGAGAAAAGGGAGTGAGCCAAAGCATTAATGCATGTTTATATGTTAAATAATAAACAGCAACACAGGCAGGACCCGAAAAAAAACTGAAAACAACAACAACAACTTCTATTATAACCCATAAACACAGAGGAAACTTAATGGCATATTAAAATATAATTTTATGAATATTTTCCGTTACAGTTTTTTTTCTCTCTTTTTCTCTCTCGTTTTTTTTTTTTGTTTCTGGTTTATGAAAAAGTATGTTGCTTTCGTTCTTCTCTTTTTGTTCCCGTTTTTATTATATTCAGGCAATAAGTGCGTAAATGTGTGCGTATTTGTGTGTGCGCCTTTGTTGTTGGAATGTTTGAATTTTTTTTTATGTGACTTTTATGTAAAATTAAACACAGTGCTGGTGTGTGCCACAGCCACACAGCACAGATTGTTTGGAAACTTTTGAAAGACATTTTAAATTCAAATCAACAACAATCTTACGCACACACACACCGTGGTGCGTACGTAAATTCCAATATACCCCCATGCATTATAAGGGGTGATTTTTTAAGAGCTATAGGAAAATTAAAAAAAAAGACACATAAAATTCAGAAAAATGCATGAAATCTTTATTTGAATCGATAGTACGGTTCATATAATTTAATATTTGAAGATTATTTCATGCAAATGTTGACCGCGACTGCGCCTCAAATGGTCGTCCATCCGCTTAGTCCAATTTTGGCATACTCTTTCCAACATTTCGGTCGGTATCTCACGAATAAATGCTTCAATGTTGTCTTCCAATGCGTCAGTTGAAGCCTCTAAAGGTGATAAATCACACGATCTAGGCGGCCAATTGACCGGTCCCCAACGTGAAATAAAATGTCCATTGTTACGCGTGCTGTGTGGCATGTGGCACCGTCTTGTTGAAACCACATGTCATGCAAGTCAAGCTCTTGCATTTTGGGCAAAAAATAATTGGATGTCATCTCACGGTAGCGCTCACCATTCACAGTTACGTTACGACTCACAGCATCTTTGAAGAAGTACGGTCCAATGATGCCACCATAAACCGCACCAAACTGTGACTTCTTCTGGATACATTGGTAGCTTTTGCAATTCCTCTGGCTGATCTTCACTCCAAAATCGACAATTCTGCTTCTTTATGTATCCATTGAGCCAAAAATGAGCTTCGTCGCTGAACACAATTTTTCAATAAAGAAGTGGATCTTCGGCCAACTTTCCAAGAGCCCATTCACCAAAAATTCTGCATTGTGGTAGGTCGTTCGGCTTCAATTCTTGCCCCAGCTGTATTTTGAAAGGCTTCACACCTAAATCCTTCCGCAAAATTTTCCACGTTGTTGAGTAACTGAGGCCCAATTGCTGCGAACGGCGACGAATCGATAATTGACTGTCATCATTAACACTGGCCGATACAGCTGCGATATTTTCTTCAGTTCGCACTCTACCTAAGCATGTTGGTGGTTCGATGTACAACAATATAAATTTGGTGCGAAATTTAGTCACAATAGCCCGAATAGCCGCTTCAGTGGGTCGATTAAACTGACCATAAAATTGAAGAAGCGCGCGATGAACTTTCTTAACAGAGGACGCATTTTGATAATAAAGTTCAATGATTTGCAAGCGTAGTTCGTTTGAAAGACGATTCATGGTTAAATTATAGACCAAACTGAAGATGTTTGACAGTGAAACAAAACACGAAACGTGCGTGAGCTGTTTAAACCAGTGTTGCCAAAAAGATAATAGCTAAAAATTCACCCTTTAGAAAGAAATTTAAATATTTTAACAAATATTGTGTGTGGGTTTTTTTATGAAATTTATAAAAGAAACTAAAAACATCAAAAAAACTGACAATCAGTCAGTATTTGAAGACGTCCTGATTGGAAATTTCAGTAAAAAGGGAACATCTCTTTCAGACATACATATGTATAGGAAAAGAGTTTTATTAAATCACATAAAATTGTGGTATTTTTATCGATAACATATTGCCATGATGCCATCAGCGTAGAAATTTTGGGTTTCTTTAGTTGGAAACTGATTAAATTGCGCTTTGAAGGCCTCTGCACAATGTAAATTTACAATATTATGAGAGTTCTGCAGAGATTGAAACAATTTAAAATTGTATTGTGTGCGCTCTGACATTATTATGATGAAATCGAAAATTTCCTTTTGGACAAAGCAAAACTATCTACCAGACAGGACACCATTCGAATACTAGACAGATATTGGGGTTAAATCTGATAGTATGTACCAGGTTTGCCGTAGTCTAGTAGGTTGTGCCTTGGCTTATTAGACGTGACGCCTCGATTCATACCGCAGGTCAGATATCTCCAACAAACATTTCTATTTGAACATAGCGATACTATCTGCCAGTCAGTCAGCTCCTATGGGACACTAGACACCTATGGGCTTAAAGAAATAGCATGTATCGGATAGTATGTACCTGTTTCGCTTTAGTCCAGTAGATAGTGTGTTGTCTTATTAGACGTAAGGCCACGGTTCAAAGATCAGATGACAAAAATATTCTTCCTCGACTTCCTTTTTGCTGATTTCTGGCAAAAACTCCCTGAGAGTGAAATAAATTTGCCATGAAAAGCTTCTCAAAAAATCTGTTATTCAGAGTCGACTATAAACTGTAAGTCCCAATACTAATGTATATAATTAACACACACACACAACATAAGTGGTGTGGGAAGCTAGATCGTAATCCCGACTAAAGGATTGTAAAGACCAATTATGTTGTGTATATTGTTAACCGTAACCTTAAAAGGTTTAAAGTGTATCAAAAGTTGATACATTGGTTTATTAAGTTTATACAAGGCGCCATTAAAACAACGAAGGCGATGTATGCAGTGGACGCCCCCAAAGAGTCTATTACCAACGAAAATATATACAAAATAACCACAGAACAATTTCGAATGACCTGAAAGTGAAGTTGATAAAGATTGCTGTGGTTGTGAGTTATCAAAGGAACATACTAGACATATCGTGCATGTACATATACAGTCGCAGAAAAAAGTATACACACAACGCAATTTTTTTTTTTGTTTGTTTGTTTTTTTTTTTTAATAATTTCCAGGTTACATATATATATTTGTTTATAATCCTGAGCAAATATGTATGTAACAGAGATCAGCAATGAATTGTTTTTTGCTACTCACAAGTACTCATGAAATTTTGAATATAAGTGAGTCAACAATATTGAAATTTAACTACACTGATTCATTCATACCCACTTCCACGTTGATTTATAAATACAGGTTGCAATGAGTATGCGTATAACATTGATATCAAACTCATACCATTCGAAATATGTTTGATTTATAAGTCTACTCATTTAGATTCATAACTTTAGAAAAATAATTATAATACTTGTTGTTGCATTTACAAAAAAAGAAAAAAGACAGAGCAGCAAGCAGAGCAGACACACAACCTTCTAGTGAGCATTGTAATGTTCGTATGCGACTCATACTTATTTTGTGCTTCGTGTATTTGTTGAGTTATGGAGAGTCGAATTCAACAACATCATACGTGTTGTTAAGTATGAATACGATGAGTACTTCAAACTTTGAATATGAGTAGAGGAGGTTCCATGATATAAAAATAAGTATGAATGCGTACAAGTATCAGAAATTATGAGTATGATTCGATTCTTCTCATCTTTTTGAATATTCATTGCTGCCCCCTGGTGTGTATGTAGGAGAAATCAATTTTCTTTTTTATTTACATTTCTTCTCAAGATTACTTATTTACGGTACAATAATTTACCGTTAGTTCAAGTTAAATAATATTTAAAGACTATACTTCTGCAACAGGATTTATAAGATTACTGAGCCATGTATGTAGGAGAAAACAAAATGGCAATTAAAACACATTCCAAGCCCAAAAATATGAACAAAAGGAAGAAAATCGAAAACGAAAAAAACAACCAAATTGTTCACAACAACGCAAATTGGAAAAATATTTGCAAAAGTTAAAACCCATAACCATAGTTGACTTAACAAACTCGCTCTGGAACTCACTAGTAAATGATAAAAAAAAACGAAATTCTCACAAAAGCCCAGGAAGTGTGAGTGAAGGATGTAAAAGCAGCATTGAAATTTACCTGCTGCAAGTGATGAAGTTGATTTAACATTCAACAAAAATTGGTTTAAAAGAAATTGAAAAAAAAACAACATGATAAAGAAAACAAGGCGAGCAGGAAAAAAGAACAAAAAAGAATGTTGCCAACATGGAAAAATGTTGTAAAACAAAAACAAACAAACAAACCGAGGAAATAAAAATCCATACAAATCAACCAGTAACAGTAGCAGGAGAGAGAGAAAATAACTTTGGGAACGAGTAAAACAAATAGAGAAAAAAACAAACAAATTTTTGTAAAACAAAAACAAAAACCCAACCAAACCAAAACCAGGGCCAACAAACTTTGAATAAAGCAAGCAAAGAATAAGCAAGTAAACGTATACGAGTATGAGTATGATGACGATACGATGATGCTGATGATGATGATGACGACTGTCCATGACTTATAAAGCAACCTCTAAAACCAAGCCAGCCAAGGCGGACAGACAGATAACTGCAACAGCAGCAGCAACAACATAATCAACAAACCAAAAACCAAACTGTAAAAGTAAATGAAAGTCCTTACAACAACAATAATAATAAGAAGAGAAGAAAAATATGTCTTAAACACACTCAAATCTGTTGGTATTAACTGTATTTGTATATTTGTGTATGTAGGCAACAAATACTTTCACATTCCTATAAACATATACGCTATGCATACATATACAGTCAGTGGCAAATTAGTAATGAGAGAGAGACAGTGAGAGACAGAGAGAAAATTAGAGAGAGAGAAAGAGAGAGAGAGAAGGAGACAGATAGAGAGAGACACAGATTTATTCAATTTATTTAAAGGAAAATTCCTGTGTGGTAAATTAGTTGTTTTAGCTCCCATAAAGCTTTGATTTTTCTCACATTTTTAGGATTTTTTCATTTACTTTTAATTTCTAACTCGAATAACTTCCAAATACCTGAATAGATAGTATTGGCTCATGTAAAATGTAAACGATTTTCACAGTGATGCTCTTATACCAGGCCATACTAAAGCGTTTGTGGCAAACAAACATGTAATTGGGGGGTTCCCCATTTCAAGTGCAATTCGTGCTAAAGAAAGTTCTTTAATTTGTTTTCGTTTTCATGTAAAAAGTTACATGAATTTGAAAAAAGTCTGGCTACTCAAACATGCTCGATGTATGGATTCCACATGAATAAACGAACAAAACTGCGCCAATATCAGCAGCTGATGAATGGCAACAAAGCCGAACCATTATTGAAGCAAATCGAAGTGCCCTTTAACCTGAGCAAATAAAAACAGTTACAGCATAGAGAGATCAAGAGTCTCCATCGCATTTGATTTAATGTTAATGTACGAAAGTGAGTGAATTTATACCGAACTAAGCTATTTCAGTATGACATAATCCAACAGCATCGCAGCTCTAATCACAATCTAAGGCTTCGATTCATTTTAACTTGAAATAAATGCCAAACAAATTAGTTCATATACAACAATAAAAAAACTGTCGTTTGTCAGCGTAAAATTTTAATTCACATTAGTGAGCATTTGAGGATTTTATCTGTCTATGCTACTAGGCTCATCGTGATATAATGGGCGAGGATTCTTCCAAAGTGTACGACTTCAGATGAATCAATTTCTTACTACATAATGCTGGGCAATGTGTGTGAAGATAAATTTTAAAACCAAAGACGCAAACCCACACTTTTAGCAGCGCCACTTCTTGCCTCTAACAGGGTAAACTTTGCTACTAACAGAGCACTGTTAAGTGTTTAACAGTGGCCATAGTAGATTAGTCTTCTACTTTGCAATTATTGCAGACGATTGACATGAAATTTAATGCTCATTATGATCATTATTATCTGTGAATACAAGTGTTGAAATGCAAAGGATGGTTGCTGGGGGATGGAGGACTGAAATTTTCTCAACTCTCAAAATTACTCCAACTATCCCACTACCACAGTTCGAAAGAAGACCCTCTGGACTACCATTTGCATATAGTCAGTATCGTGTACTATTTCTTATATGTTCCCAAATGGCCACTGATCTTCTAGAGAATTTTCAGGCAAAAAATTGATATTTTCGAAGCGAATTTTCTTAATACCATATCACTTTATACGCGACTACGTTGCTGATTATATTAAGAGGCCTTGGCATCTTCCTTTACATATAGTATGGTACTCATAGACCTAGAGTATTTCCCAAAATTAACTCCTATACAAGTGGGCTTGTTCAGATGGATACTGTTAAATAGCTAACAGTGTTCTGTTAAGGGTAAATTTTGTTCTGTTAAGAGGAAATTTCGTTCTGTTAACGCCAAATGTGGCGCTGCTAAATTTTAAGGAATGCGTCTTGGATTTTCAAAATCCAAATTTAACTTCAAACAATTCGAAGGGCATGTACGCAGTTATGAAGAAAAATTTCCTCCTCTTAATCCAGCATGAAAAGTCCAAAAGTGACTACGACAACTGCGCTCATGGCGCTCCTTTAGAGTTCGTGCAGACTTTTTGCGGCCATTGAACAGACTTTAAGAGCCATAGAATCCATATTAAGAACTGTTCCTGCAGTTTTAGTGGAACCTATTAATACATTGTCATTGTCCTAAGCAGAGGCTCAGAGACTTTGAGCTTGGTTTCATAGGTGAAATAATTTTGCACCGAATTATCCCATAGACTGCGATAAATAGTGAAATCCATTACGACAATCTCAAGCACAAGAAATCATATGTGAAGTGCGGGTCACGAACATAATCTACGACCAAGAGGAATAACTATTGCACCAAGGTAATGATTTGGTGAGATTTGAAGTGTGTGATTTATTATGAGCTGTTAAAATCGGACAGACAACAATTAAATCATTTGAAACGAAAATTTGTAGAAAAGCGCCCGGAATATGCAATCAGACTCGATGACGTAATTTTCCATTATGACAACTCTCAGCAATGTATTGCCACGCTGGTTAAAAGCTATTTGGAATACAGTACATAGATGAGAAATTTTGAGAAGTCATCGTAGTCTAGTAGGTAGTGTGTTGGCTTATTAGATGTGAGGCCTTGATTCAAACCCTTGGTTCAGACATCAAACATCACCCTGCGCTGGTTAAAAGCTATTTGGAACACAGTTGGTGGGAAGTTTTGAGAAGTGGTCGTAGTCTAGTACCTAGTGTGCTGGCTTATTAGACGTGAGGCCTTGATTCAAATCTCTCGGTCCAGACATCAAACATCTCCAACCAAAACGAAATATGAAAAAATATTTCTTCGGTGACTACCTCTGGACAGATTTCTGGCAAAAATCCCCTGAGATAAATAAAAATGGCATGAAAGGTTTCTTAAAAATCTGTCGTTTCATTTTGGTCTCAAAAAATGAGTAATTTTTGGGGCTGAAATCCTTAAATTGCCAAAAAGATGGGAAAATGTTGGAGATTTCGATGGCCAATAAATTGAATATTGTTTTAAGAAAACTAAAAATCAAGGAATTAAAATAAAAGCACGTACATAATTTTCCTTGAGCTCATTCTAAAATTAAATTTTTGAAGACAATATTTGAAAGATTAAACAGTCTCCGAAGCGTTTTCAAAGTATTCACATATTTAGACTTGTTTTTTGAAATCCTATTTTCAACTGCACAAAATGCATTGAAGAATAGTACGGTACACAACCATAAAAATGAATTTTAAACCGAGGATCGTTTTTCATTGAATTTGCTACAATTTGGAATAATTGTAGCTTTCTTTCACATTGTCACATACATTTCAAACATAAAAATATAAAAGACTGTTAATATAACAGAACAAAAACAAAAAAATTGATTGTAATTACAATTGCATTTATTGAAAACCGCTACGTTTAATTAATTTTTTACAAAGTTTTCGAAAATGTTTCTGATTTCTCTTTATACTGCGTTGAGAACACTCACTCACACTCACTGCCTATGTTTTTACGAACAAATATTTAAAATTTTATTTTTATTTCTTTCGTTCTATAAGAATTGAACTAATAAAGGAAATGGTGTAATTTACACAATCACGTACTATACGTAAACTTAAAACAATAAAAACATATGCACGCATCGAACATAAAACGTCTACCAGCAGCTTAACTAAATTGGTATGAATGTGTTCTGTGTGTGTGGGTGGGTGTTGTTATAAAAACATAACATACTACCGTTACTCGTAATATACAATAAAAATGCACTCACAGAACATACACACACAGGCACAATATCCAACAATACTTTTAGTCTCTTCATCATTTCTTTCTATATTTGTACGACAATGTATTGGGTTGTCCATGCAAAGGTTTCAAAATCGGCCAATCTGGTAATGCTGTTTCCTGTGAAGTACTCGTATTATTTACTATTTATTTAGTGTAGGATTGGATTTAACAACAATGAATCGTTTTAAAACCGAAGTATGCGTAGAAATAGTTGAAACTGCACCACGAAAGTAGTGATTCAGAAATGTTTGTGAAGATAAATTCGAATTTGAAAATCCAAGACGCAATCCATAAATTTTAGCAGCGCCACATTTGGCGTTAACAGAACAAAATTTCCTCTTAACAGAACAAAATTTCTCCTTAACAGAGCACTGTTAGCTATTTAACAGTATCCATCTGAACAAGCCTACTTGTTTAGGAGCTAATTTTGGGAAATACTCTAGGAATATGAGTACCATACTATTTGCAAAGGAAGGTTACAAGGCTTCTTAATATAATCAGCAACATCGTCACATATATAAAGTGATATGGTATTGAGGAAGGTTCCAAGGCCTTCTAACATACATATAAACTGATATGGCATTGAGAAAATTGGATTTGAAAATATTAATTTTTTGCTTGAAAATTCTGTAGAAGATCAGTCGCCATGCTGAGAGGAAGCCGCAGAAGAAATATTTTTTCATACTTCGCATTGCTGGAGATATCTGCCATGGGGTTTGAACAGTGGCCTCACGTCTAATAAGCCAACAGCCCACCTACAAGACTACAATGTTGCATATGGTGGTGCAAAAATTTAAAATCAATCATAGGAAAGCTATGCGTATTATGGACTGGAAGTGTCATTTTTTCTTTACAGTAATCCTCGAAGGACCATCACCGTCCCTTCAGAACGCTCAACTCAGGATTGCAACTCACGATTATCAACTGGACAGTATGCGGATTGAACAGAACTGTGCTCCGAGCTACACAACACAAGAGATTTTGTATTTATTGCGTGAGCAGTTTTCAGAAAAAGTATTTGAAAGTTTTGCTGACAAGAATTGGCCACAAAAATTATTGGATTTGACGCAGTTAGATCATTTTATAGGGCTACGTGAAATACCGTGCCAAAGGGATTAATTTCCATACGTTGGAACATTCAAAACCCAATACTTCTCACATGTGGGCAAAAATGATTGAAAACGCTCTCAATAGGCCACCAAAATCATGCGATTTGACGCTGTTAGATTTTTTCGTGGGGCTACGTCAAATACCATCCGAAATGTGGTTTTGCTTTTACATCGCTTAATATTAAAATTATAAACAAAAGCTACAACAACAAAACAATGCAGTAAACAGACCTGTTCACAAATTATCATGCCTGCTTAATATAACAACAAACACAAGCATAAAAAGAATGGTAAACAAGTAAACAAAAATACACCAACAGCACTACGATAATAGACGTAAACAATGATGTTTACATTTGCAGAGATTTTGAGAAGGCGAAGTCATGAACGTTCGCCTTCCAGAACATTCATCAGACTGTTTAGTTTACCATATAAAAGGCGACTGAGTCAGTGAAGTTCAGTCAGTCTTGTGTGAAGACGCGGTGCGTTTGAAAAGAGTAATCGTGGTTTGAAGATCTCCATTACAAAGATCTGTCGGATAATTGTCTAGTAATTGTTATTGTTTATGCAAAGGGTGTAAACAGAAGAATAACGCCCAAAGCAATTGTTGTTGTTTACATCAAGTTGTAAATAGCGACTTTACTTTTGAAAATGTTGAATGCATAACCCTTTATTTAACAATCAACGTGTATAAATGGTAGTGAAACTAACAAACTGAACCTTATAGAAAAAGATTCCAATAGAAAAAGAGCAGGAAGAGTATGAAGAGTAAGTTGTTAAGAGTTAAGAGTTGTGAGAGAGCAATACTAGAAATAAAAACAAAAAAAAAACGGTAAACTTTGAAAATAAGCAGAGTATTTATCTTTATTTGTTTAGCAACAAATACCAACAGACTTTACGAACAGAACAGCACAAAAAACAAAACAAAAAAAAAAGACAAACAAAGAAAAATTGAAGTTCATTTCCGTATTTGAGAGCACAACTACAGAGAGAGAGCAGAAATAAAAACAAAAACAACAAATACTATACATATTAGCAAATGCCAGCAATACAAATACCAAGCGAAAGTAGGAGTGAGACGGAGAGAGTGAGAGAAAAAACAAGGTGAATAATATGAGACAAATAATTCCTACAATAACGAAACCAATTGAAAATTATTGTCAGGATAAGCTAGAAAATAGGGTACCCTGGTACTCTGGTATAAGTATTTATAGAAAAAATTGGTTTCTTATTCCAAGCTGTACGGCCACATGGAGTAATATAAATCAAGCAAGACAAATGAAGTTCGTTCTGTTGGCTAATGGCGACCATTAGCTAAGGGTGATCGTCCGCTAAGGGGCGATCACTGTTTATTTGCCTCTGCTCAACTCAAGTCGGTGCTCTACATCAGAAAGAGGTATGAGCTCGACTGACATGTCATATTGTTAAGTTTTTACCTTTTAAAAACGTTTAAAATATGAGTTCGTAGATTGCAAAAAATATATATAAAATAAATTTTAATTAAAATTCCTTATTATTCGCACAATTGTATGTGCCACTGTTCACAACTTGATGTATACAACAACAATTGCTTTCCTTTGATATTCCTCTATTTAGACCCTTTGCATAAACAAAAATAATTACTAGACAATTATTCAAACCACGATTGTTATCTTCAAACACGCCGCGTCTTCAAGACTGACTGAACTTCACTGACTCACTCGCCTGCTTTGCCTTGCCTTTTATATGACAGAGTAAAGGCGAATGTTTGTAGCTTTGACTTCTCGAAATCTCTATAAATGTAAACATTATTGTTTTTTGTGTATTTTGTTTACATTTATTCTTGTAGTGTTTGTTGTTGTATTTTGTTTACTTGTTTACCATTTTTTATGCTGGTGCTTGTTGTTGTATTTTTGTTTACAATTTTTTATGCTGGTGCTTGTTGTGGTATTTTTGTTTATATTTTTAATGTTAAGCGATGTAAAATCAAAACACCAGTTTCTATATATTCTTCATTTTCATAACAATATCATCTAAAGGCACTGACGCACACGTGTGGCCTCCAGTATTAAACTGTTTTGCTCGTAAATAATAGATTCCTGCACAAGTGAACCATTTGTAACTACCGGGATCAAAAGCTCGAACGCAAAAGGAAATAAAAATGAAGGAAAACGCAGAGCCGAAGTCGCTATAGTCTAGTAGGTAGTGTGTTGGCTTATTAGACCTGAGGCCACGTTTCAAGCTCCAGGTCAGACATCAAAACGAAAATTAGCACGTTTCTGGCAAAATCCACCTGGGAGTAAATAAAAAATTCCCATGAGAAGTTTCTCAAAAAAATCTGTTGTTCGGAGTCGACTTTAAGCTGTAGGTCCCGCTACTCTTGTATAAATTTAACACACACAAGATAAGTGGTGGGAGAAGTTAGGACGTAATATTGACTGAAGGGTTGTAATGGTCAACTATGTATGCATATAGAGATGAGGAGAAGTATTAAAAAAAGAACCAAGAAAAGATCGAAAATGAAACTTGAATACTTGCAGGGGTGTAATTGTGAACCTGACTGTGTATTCTAAATAGATTTTTCCCTATAACTGCGAAACGAATCGGCGCATCTTAACCAAATTTTGACAGTATTTAAGTTAGAGAACTTAGAATTTAAAAATGCAAGAACATTAAAAACGTTCTAAGTACACTTAGAACGTTATAGATTGGAGGCGTCGATATAAAACAAAATCTGCCTTGAAACATAGTCTCAAGTCTTATGTGAATATTGCAAACTTTAAAAATCTTAAAATCTTTTGGTCATCTACTCTTTGAGGTGCTTTCATACAAGGCAGTATGTGTGATAATTGGTTTGTCAAAGACTTTCATAATTCTGTGGTCATTCGAATGTCTTGAATCCCCAGATTTTAGGAATTCGGTTAAAGTAGCCCTTTGGGAAGTTTCTTTAAAATGGTTTCAGTTTCTCACTCAAAACACGTAAATAATGGAATAATAAAAGCCCATTTGAAGTCGCCATAGTCTAGTAGGTAGTGTGTTGACTTATTAGATGTAAAGCCACGCTTCAACCCCCATGTCAAACAATTCGAACATAACGTAATATGAAAAAAATATTTCTGCGGCGACCTCCTCTCAACAGATTTCTGACAAAAACTATGGAAATAAATAAAAAAATTCCATGAAAAGTTTCTTAAATAAATCTGTCGTTCCGAGTCTACTTTCGACTGTAGGTCTCGCCAGTCATGTATAAAATTAACAGACACAACATGGATAGTGGGAGGAATTAGCTTGTAATCCTGACTGAAGGGTTGTAATGACTACTTATGTATGTATAAAAGGGCGCTTGTTTTGCTTAGATAACATTGCTTAACAGTCGCATTCAACATTTCTGATACTGATTAAGGCAACAGAGTTCGTCCCTGCAGTATAAAGCTAGTAGTCTAGTAGGTAGTGTGTTAGCTTATTAGACGTAGGGCCCGGGTTCGAGCCCCAGGCCAGACATCAAAACGGAATGTAAAAAAAAATATTCTTCGGCGACTTCCTTTCAGCAGATTAGTGGCAAAAACTCTGAGTAAATAAAACCTGCCATGAAAAAGTTTCTCAAAATCTGTCGTTCGGAGTCGATGTTAAACTGTAGGTCCCGACACTCAAGTATAAAAAATTAAGGCACACAACATGAGTGGTGTGAGAAGCTAGGCCGGAATCCTGACTGAAGGGTTATGTAGGTATGTATGTAGTATAATGATAGAATTAGTCGAACGTTCACAGAATGTAAAGGAACTTACGTTCGCTTCTAGCATTTGAAAGGCAATGAGAACGATTACCCAGCCGTAACATAATTTCAGTAAGCCTTTGCATTGCATTCGTTCCGTTACGTTACGTGAACGTTCTTATAATTCTCGTTCAAGACAACTTTCGTCCAAATATTTTCATGCTTATCCTGGCATATTATCTAGGACTAGGGTGGTTCAAAAACCTGCTCAAAGCACAATACGGTCTCCTATCATTTATTGTGGTGTACAGTATAGACAACAACATCAAATTTAGAAAAATAAAGCAACAAAAGAAAAAACCAAAAAGAAATAAAGAAAATATCAACAATAAAATATAGAAAAAATGTTTTTACACACACACACATACATATACATATGTATGTATGAATGTATATACTTATATAAATACAAACACACAAATTCTGTTATTTATTGTGTGGGTATACATATTTAAAGGTAAATACGAGAATGCATACATAAGTAAACGAGTAGAGTGTACGAGGGTAGGAGTGTATAAGAACGTGCCAAATGTCCAACAATGATTTTTCATCATCATTATTATTTAAAAAAATAAGTCCTTTAAACAACATAAACAACAACAACAAATAAAATAAAATCTAATGTAAAAAAGCAAAGGATACTAAGAAACAGCAACAACAACAACAATACAGAAAAAAAAAACCTTAAATGACAATAATAGAACAACATGTGAAATACAAATGAAATACAAATAAAAAGCATTTACGGAATTAAATACCATACGTATGGGTGATTCCATTGTAGACATCATCAATTTTATGAGATTTTCAAATGTATGTGAAGATAAATTCGAATTAAAAAACCAAAGACGCAAACCCACAATTTTAGCAGCGCCACTTCTTGCCTCTAACAGAGTAAATTTTGCAATTAACAGAGCACTGTTAATGCAATTATTGCAGACTATTAATATAAAATATAATTCGCATTATGATGTAAAGGAGGGTTGGTGGGGGATGGAGGACGGAAATTTTTTTCAACTCTCAATATTATTCCAGTTACCGAGTTAGTGGGATAGCTAACTGATCTTCTAGAGAATTTTCAAGCAAAAAATTAATATTTTCAAAGCCAATTTTCTCAATATCATATCACTTTATATGTGTGACTATGTTGCTGATTATATTAAGAGACCTTGGAACCTTCCTTCGCATGTAATATGGTACTAACAGACCTCGAGTATTACCCAAAATTAGCTCCTAAACAAGTAGGCTTGTTCAGATGGATACTGTTAAGCAGTTAACAGTGCTCTGTTAATAGCAAAGTCAAGGCAAAGTAAAGGCAAGAAGTGGCGCTGCTAAAAGTGTGGGTTTGCGTCTTTGGTTTTTAAATGCGAATTTATCTTCACACAAATAGTATTGCGAGTATATACACGGTATGACATTGGTCTGCTGTTTAAAGTGTTATGCGCTGTAATATCCCCACTACACTGTCCTTAAAACTTTCTGGTAATAGATGTTGAAACAAAAAATATTTTTCCACGAGAAATTTGAATGTTTATAAAGAAATTTAATAAACTGTGGTGAAACCCGTGCATCGTCACAATGTACTACAGAAAATATCGCTTCTGTTAGAGAAAGTGTGGAAGATAATCAGAATTTGTTAAATTTGTAAGTGAGCCTATCTTATGACTCATTATGATGAATTTTTCATCGAGGACTTGAACCTCACTCGATTGACCACTCGCAATGCTATATATATGCAGATTGGGTGTGAGGCTTTCAGTAAGGATTTTTCGAATAAAATTTTCTTCAGCTAATGAAACTCACTCAATGATTATTCTTCTACTTTGCGATTATTTCAGACTATTGACATAAAATACATTTCTGGCAGATAGTATGGTACTCATAGACCTAGTATTTGTCTCAAAATTAGCTCCTAAACAAGTGGTCTTGTTCAGATGAATACTGTTAAACAGCTAACAGTGCTCTGTTAAGGGAAATTTTTTCTGCTAAGAGGAAATTTGTCTCTGTTAACGCCAAATGTGGCGCTGCTAAAATTTATGGATTGCGTCTTGGATTTTCAAATTAGAATTTGTCATCACACACATTGCAATACCCTGCACCATGCATTCTCAAAAGCAAAAGAAAATAATTTTTTCAAATTGTTATTTGCATTCGTGGCCACCACCATATGCTCCACTATTTACCCTTCAGTCTCCGCTGTTTATCGTAAGCTAAAGCCCCAAAAGGTTTTAACGAATAAATAAATTTTACTTAAAAGGAAACCATACAAAGGGAAAAAGATCTGAAAAAATTAGAAAAAATATTGAAAGGAATACACGATTGTAAATGAAAGCGACTTTTTTTTGTAAACCTTGAGACAACAGATGATATCCTTCATGATTGTTTGTCTGTTTGTCTGTTTGCCAGTGTCGAAGTGAGGACTGCCTCAATAAAGAAATGACAAGAAAAACAACAAGCGTCCATGCGCCATATGTGGATTTTTCCAAGTAAAATAATATTCTAGACTTTGTTTGTTTTTGTTTTGAGGCTTCACAATTTATTATTCCAGCAGACAAAGGAAAAATTTAATTTCAAATGAAATGCAAGAGAAAATTAATACGAGTTTAAGAGAAAGGAATTGGCAATGGAAACTTAAAGGGTTTATGAAATTGTTTGTATGAAAGGATATGAAGCAATTTTAAAACTTTGGAATGAAGTCTTGAATCTGTCTTAGAATTTTGAAAATGTTGTTTTTTAAACATCGGTGCCTCTAGGTGGATTTGAGAACGTTACATTTATATATACAGTACTGAAGATCCGATCGCAGAGACTATCAAAGGGAATCGTGATGTGACAAATCGAATGTCCCCAAGCCTGAACAACCCCAATCTACAATTTTAGAAAATGTCTTGCAACGAGACTAAGTAATACATGGGAATGAAGGGAGAGACCTGTAGTACATGGATAGTTAGGAGACAGATAGTGGCACTGTAGTGAAAATGTTTTGGTTTAGAATAAACAAATTGGAGGCCACGGAGAAATCGGAGGACATCTTTCAAACGAAAGATTATGAAAGACAATGTGCTCTGACAGTCTGGCTCCACCCATTCTTGTATGAAATTGACTAAAGATGAGCTAAGCAAGCTGAAATAGCTAAGCAAGAGTAATATGGCCATGTTATAAGAGCAATAAAGTGTTCTTTATAAATCGAGCAAAATTCGATAGAATTTAAGAATGCAAGTCATCGACTAAAAACATGCAAGTCATCGACCTAAAATATGCAAACCATCGTTTAAAACATGCAAGTCATCAGCCAAAAAAATGCAAGTCAAAAATCAAAAAATGCAAGTTATCGACCAAAAAATTCAAGTCTTCGACCAAAAATCCAAGTCATCGAAATAAAAAATTAAAGTCATTAACCAAAAAAAAAAAAAAAGTCATCGACTAAGTGATCGACTAAAGAAAATCCAAGTGATCGACCATCGACCAAAAAATGCAAGTTGTCGACCAAAAAATGCAAGTCATCGACGAAATAAATGCCAGTCATCGACCAAAAAAGTCAAGTCATCGAACTAAAAAATGCAAGTCATCAACCAAAAAAGAGAACCCAAGCGACCGATCTTAAAATGCAAGTCATCGACCAAAAAATGCAAGTTATCGACCAAAAAATGCAAGTCATCGACCAAATAAATGCCAATCATCAACCAAAAAATTCAAGACATCGAACTAAAAAATGCAAGTCATCAACCAAAAAGGAGAACCCAAGCGACTGATATTAAAACGCAAGTCTTCGACACAAAAACAGTCCGTAATGCGAGCAATTTGCTCATTTTATACAGAGAAATTTTTGTTGCTCATTTGATGAAAATAATTAGCTTCGTTGCCTATAACTCCGGTGTCAAGCAAAGGTCGACCGAAAGAAAAACTGTTTTGGTATCGTTGATACCATGGCTATCCAGACCACTAGCTGCATTTCCCCCCAAGTACATTTTTTATTTGAATTTGACCGATTTATATAGAGCACTTTTTTATTTTGCTAATTTGACAAAAAGTCAGCTTCGTCGCTTATATCTTCGATGACAAGCAACGTGCGACCATAAAGAAATCTGTTGTGGAATCCTTGATAACATAGCTATCCAGACCACTAGCTGAATTTCCCCCACAAGTTTATTTTTTATCTTATTTAGACCGATTTATATAGAACACTTGATTTTCCTTATTTTAAGAAAACAATTGGCTTCTCTTTTTCCAAGGGTTACACGACCGTAACAAAATCTGTATTGAAATATGTAATTGATTTAATAGCTCTCTAGACCACTAGATTCGATAAACGTATCTCTTTAAATTTTATTGAATTTTGCCCAATTTATGGAGGGCACTTCTATACTTCTTTAAAAAATTTAGCTTTGTCGGCTATATCACCGGTCCCAAAGGTTACCCTGTTTTAGAATCCTTGATCCAGTAGCTATCCAGTGCAATAGGTCCAAAACCGCACGTTCATAAATTTTATCGAATTTTTCACGATTTATACACAGCAAAATAAAAACCTCATACTATTATGCTATCAATGGCTTCCTGTAGAGGAATATTTGAAAATTCCTTCACATATTGAAAGATAAATTAACACAAACGACATTTCAGGGGGGGAATACAAATAGACAGTCGAACAAATTTATCTTATGAGGAATAAAAAAATAAAAATAAAACAAATACAATATATTATGAACACACACACATACACTTATGTTTACACGTACAAGCAACACAATAATTTATAAGAAGTAAGAGAGAGTATGTGTGAGCGTGTACAGAGTATAGCAGTATCAGTATCAGTATCTAAGGATTTAGAGAATGTGTCGTAATACTTACGAATTGAAATAAACTGCCTTCAGGCAAAGCATACACCTCCTCTCCCTTACTACTCATACATAAATGTATAAATTCCTTTGAGTACATATACAACACGAATACATAGATCCTTACAAACATAGCTGCTACACTACAAATAACTTTATATTCCTGTAGGTGTATAAGTGTTTGTGTATTCTTTATCAGTTTCTTATATTTATTATGCCATCACACAAACTTAACATACAAACACACACATACATACACCTACATCTATACAAACATATCTTCTTCTATCAATATTAAGTTTTCGTAGTCAATTTTTAAGGAGGATAATATTATTTCAAGACAAACTTTACTCTTTTCTTTTTATACAACACACTCCACCACTCCCCCTCTGTATTTATATATTTCCTGTTCTCTCTTTATTTTATTTTTTATCATCATCAGCATCACCATGTTTGTAGGTGAGGTGTCTGTCTCCTCGATCTCATCTACAGCCGTAACTAAGTCACATAAAACTTGAAATAAAAGATTTATGTTGCAACCTACAGTCCCTTCTATGGTTGCCATGGCTAAGGCCATGCCCCTCCACGGGAAAAAAGTTTTAATAAAGTTTCATACTGAACCAAATAAATCTTGATTTATTGATGATAAGATCAAATGGAATTTTTTTTCCTTTAAAGCGTTATAAATACATACATACGTACATACATAGTTGGTCATTACAACCCTTCAGTTAGGATTAAGAACTAGCTTATCACACTTACTTAAGTTGTGTGTGTTAAATTAATACGTAAGTGGCGGGACCAACAGTTTAAAGTTGATTCCGAACGACAGATTTTTTGAGAAACTTTTCATAGCAATTTTTTATTTACTCTGAGGGGTTTTAGCAGACATCTGTTGAGAGGAAGTCGCCGTTTTTCAAATTTTGTTTTCTTGAAAATGTTTGACCTGAGGTTTAAAACGTGAGCTCACGGCTAAGCCTACATCCTGTCTACTAGACCACGGCGTCTTTTAAGCTTTATTATAGTCTTTTGTAAACGGTGATAGAGGATCAAGAATAAGGTACCAGAGTAGGATTCAATAAGATTAGGTATTCTGTTTGAAAGCTTTGGCTTTTTCAAAAAATATTTTCGTTCATAAAGTATGCCTGATATGAAGCTGAACTTTTTATTTCAATTTGAAAACAATGTGTTTTACTAATTCATCGTACAGTTACATATAATGCGCCTACATAGGTATCCCAATGACGTCTTTTCCTATCCTATTGCACTGACAAACTGCAGGGAGATACTTGCACAACTCAGGTCTGACATACACCCAGATGTTTTCTTCTGGTGTACATTAACGCCATATATGTTCCAAGTATGTGCTTTTATGATTCATTCTTTTCATAACAGAATCTATATATTGGCCTCCAGGCGATCGCCACTTTTTGAACCTATAGTGTCTGGTCGAAAGGCCGATTTCTTATAGCATGTTGGAAGTGTATGTAGGCGCATACGTTCATCGTTCAGTGAGGATTACAGTAGAGTTCATGTTTATTGGTTGAACAGTGCACATCATGTTAAGCAACTCGGAAAAAGGTCTGTAGGTTGAATTAACTGATTGGGAATATTAATCTGCTAGTTTGAGCTTCTCTCAACTTACTATATAGAGTTTCCTTAAAATATTTCTCCCAACCCTGTTTAGCCAACGAATCTCAGGATACTAGTTAATGGCAGTAAGGATCACTTGACGCTTAATACCCGGATAAGCCTTCACTTTTCTTCTGAAATGCATTCATGCCGCACAGGCCTCAAGTATATGTTTTTACGATTTATTCTCCTCTTAACAGAACCTATATATGTGCCTTGAATAAATTGTATTTTAAGTCTACAATACTCGTTCATTTATTATTTTCAGTGTATTTTTAAGTTCTGAAACTAAATTCTGCTCCCACCTAGCACATTACTTGCAATTGAAGTGTCTCCAATCAATATGGCTTGAAAAGGGTCTCTATTTCTTAATATCTTTGCCTTCATTAAATATGCCCTTCCAAACATCTCTTCTCTCACATAGAGGCTCTCCTGCTTACCCGCTTATCTACCTGCTCTTTGTAAATTCCCAAATGAAAAGAGATCTAGCCTAGGGATGCTGAGTTATTCGCATACTAATCTCGAGTAAAACTCATATAATATAATGATGGTCCAACCGACTGACAACATTGCTATGTCCCGTGTCCTGTATGAACACATATTTTGAAGACGTTTTTGAAAAATACCTCGCAAGCTTCCTTATGGGTTCCCTTCTCTCGCAATAACTGTTGTTACACCGTAAGCATAATACAGAATTGTTCCTCTCGTAAGCAACTGTAGAGGTTTCCGAACTGCAGCATTCACTATTATTACTTGAATCTCTTTACAATGAATCCCACAAAATTATTCAATTTGCTGGTTCTGTACAGGAGGCAGTTAAGGATGGAGATGTCAGTCACACGATATGACAGGTCCCGAACTTCTCCAATGGACGTCGAACCATTGTTTCTCTGACTTTTAGTACCACATGCTGTGAGCTTAAATCCAACTGCGTGTCAATTGCTATCGCAGGACAGATCTTTATTAAATCGGTAATGCAAACACATGCCAAACTCTGCGTCTAAATCCATGTAAGCTGTTTTCAAATTCGTCCTAACTGACTTTTATAGGGTACATCTCCAAAGCAGCGTGCGAATGATAGCAGATCCATTTGTCATTATGTAGAAGTAAAGGCCGTTGTGACTTTGTTTTGAGTCTTACTTATTACCAAGAAGTAGTTTTGATGGCCGTGTTCGATATTATTGTGCTTGTGGGCCAGGCGATAGCTGAGTTTCTATATGAATTATTTTGAGAGCACTGAACCTCTTAATTTTATAAATTAGAAATGGAAAAATGAAATGTTTTGTCTTTGGCTGGCCAGTAGATCTGTATATAATTGGAGACAGCTTTTCATATATTACAAAGGGGTTTAAGGCCTTATAATTATTGGTACTTACGTACGCCCTCTTAGCAAATTTCTGGCAAAAACTCTGAGGTTAGGTTAGGTTAGGTTGGAGTGGTAGCTTTGATATCAAAAACTCACTTGAGCACGCATAGCAGCATGTTGTGACGACACAGGTTCTACCAAACCAGGGAAGAAGGAGAAGTAGGTCTTCGCAAGGGCTGCTTATTAAATGCATGACTACCCTACGCTGGAAAACCAGACCGAAAGTTTGATAAACGAAGCGATATCCTTGACATCAATGGATGATAGCTCCGTCAAGCTGACAAGGGTCGGAGAGCCAAATAACCTATATCTGCACCTCGCAAGAGATGGGCATTGACGAAGTGGATAAAAGTCTCATCCTCCTCCGCGGATCTATACCCACGGCAGAATTTGTTAGGTGGGAGCTGCATTCTTCCCACGTGTCTTAGCAGAACACTATGACCTATAAGCATGACCACTGTGATCGAGATGACGTTACGACAAAGTTCAAGAAGGTCGAGTCAGCGGCGACATTCTCTAACCATCCTTGAGTTATTCACAACGAGAAGAGAAGACCGAGACGCGGGTGAAAGGAGCACCGTTGACGAGGATCCATTGAGCGGTCCGGCAAATGGTCATTACCTCCACTTGAAACACTCTGCAATAATCCAGCAGTCGGAGAGAAATGTTTAGGTCCAGTTTAAAAAAAACTCTGAGAGTAAATGGAAAGATTACCATGAAAAGTTTCTCCAAAAAATTATGGGTCGTACTCCTGGTTGAAGGGTTGTAATAACTAATTATGCATGTATTGTTACGAAAATGAAAAATCAGGATACTGGTGTTTTGCTTTCATATCGCTTAACGTTAAAATTATAAACAAAAGCTACAAAAACAAAACAATGGAGTAAACAAACCTGTTTACAAATTATTGTACTGCTGAATATAATAACAAACACCAGCATAAAAAAGAATGGTAAACAAGTAAACAAAAATACACAAACAACACTACAATAATAAATTTAAACAACGATGTTTACATTTATAGAGATTTCGAGAAGGCGAAGTCATGAACATTTGCCTTCAAGAACATTCATCAGACTGTTTACTCTACCGTAAATAAGGCAAGACAAAGCAGGCGACTGAGTGAGTGAAGTTCTGTCAGTCTGGTGTAAAGACGCGGCGTGTTTCAAGAGAGTAATCGTGGTTTGAAGATCTCCGTTACAAAGATCTGTAGAATAATTGTCTAATAATTGTTATTGTTTATGCAAAGGGTATAAACAGAGGAATAACAAAAAAGGCAATTGTTGTTGTTTACATTAAGTGGTGAACAGTGGCACACAGAATTGTGCGAAAAATACAGAATTTTAATTAAAACTAAACACAAATTTATTTTCATTTTATTTGCAATCTATGAGCTCATATTTTAAAGGTTTTTAAAAGATAACCACGTAAGATTATGTATATATGTACTTACGTACGCATATTTGGAAAAACAATTAAGGGTCTGTTGTCTGGTTCTTCTATAAAGAGTTCCAGTCCCGTCCTAGCTCTATGTTTATAGCTCTTCGTATGGGAACAAGTCATCACTAGCCTTTGTTTCATGATTGTATTGAATCGAGAAAGCCAATAAGGTGCCATTAAATTATTAAAATTCGGTTCAAAGTAAAAAAAAGGAAACTACTGCAGTTGGAGATATATTGGGCTTCTATGCAAAGAATTGTTCAAACCAAAATTGAAACTGAAGCTCGTCTATGGAACTACTTAACCTGTACAAGAAATTTTAATAAAATCACTTAACAGCTGTTACTATTTTTCTTCTCTTTTTGAAATCACTTCCTGTATTAACATTAAAATCTCGAAATGTATGATACGTACGTTACCCAAAGGAAAATTACAGGCTTAAAGTGATTATTTTGAGAGATATGTCACCCACCACCACCACCACCACCTAACCTAACCTAATAAGCTGCAACAAAAGTAATCACGCTTGAATCTCCATTCTCAATTCACCATTAAAGCGATAAAAGTGTGCCACTTTTGTTTTTATTGTAACCGAGTAAAATTGACTGTAAATTCCATTAAATAGGGTATTATTAACTGATTAACACACTTTTCCTATAGTTTTCTTACAGAAAACAACAAAAACAACAACCAAAAAAATTCAGAAAATAATTGAAAATAAGGATAATGCTACACTAACTACACTACTCCCTCAACGAGTGTGAAATGTGGCATGAGTTGGTGGATGTGTGTGGTGTGATAAGTTTGGGGCGTAAGTGAGTGAGTAAATCCTTTTGTTTAAGTGAATACATTGTAATAAGAGGGTGTCGAAAATAGGAGGACGTTTGCCAATTTTCCCATTAAACACTCTGCCTGATTTTCCTTGCTTTTGCTCTCCTACCACACACACACACACCCGAACATACACTTAAACTACTGTGCAGATGTATAAGTATTTGCTAACATATGTTTTTGTCTTTGTACACAAGAGTTTAAGGATTTGTTTGTAAAATTGTTTATGTATGTGTGTAGCCATACGTTGCAAGTTGCTGTTCAAGTAGATTTCCTTTATTTTCCGCAAAGCTTTTGCTTTCATAGCTATTTTACTCTCTTTCTTAGCTAAGTTAGCTAACTTTTGCTACTTATCTGTGTACATACATATATGCCTGTGTGTATGTATGCATACATGTGTGTTAATAAATCAAAAACAAAGGAAAAAATCGTTTTTCATTGAGAAACTTTTGAAATTTATTTGAATTGTTCAGTTCAGCCAAGTTCAGTTCAGTTCAGTTTTGCTACGGCTTTATTTGGATTTTTTTGTTTTTCCATTTTCAAATACGAGTATATTGAAAGAAACCCGAAAAGTATACAAAACGGAAGAAAAAAAAACGCCCAAAGTAAAGAGAGTTAAAAGTAGAAAACATATTAAATGTTCCAGCAAATTGAATTTAAAGACAGACATGATGACAAATATACTCCTGCCTACTCAGAGGCAAAGGCGGTGTAGTTTCACATGCAACAAAAACTACCAACAAGTTTGTTAAAAACCGAGGAGAAAATTTCATAAAAAAATATTGGTTATGACAACCATAACCATTAATAATATAGTTGCCTCAATCATATAATATAATGCATTTTGTTTTAATTATTTGAGACATTAAAATGATGAATTTTATTTTTTCAATATGATTTCCATCAAAAAAATCTTGGTTGCAACAACTATAACCTTAAACAATATAGTTGCCTCAATCATATAATATAAGGTGTTTTGTTTTAAGAATTTGAGACATTAAAATGACAAAACAGGGCAGTAAGATTGTAGAAGAGAATTATTTTTATCATAAACTGGTTGATTTTTTATTCTGTTGGCTGGCATTGATGTTTTTCATAAGATTTCTATCAAAAAAATCTTGATTGTAACAACCATAACCATAAACAATATAGTTGCCTCAATCATATAATATAATGTATTTTGTTTTAAGTATTTGAGACATTAAAATGATAAAACATCACAGTAAAACTGTAGAAAAGAATTATTTTTTACCATAATCTGGTTGATTTCTTTATTCTTGTTGGCTGAAATTTATTTTTTCAATATGATTTCTATCACAAAAATCTTGGTTGTAACAACTATAACCATAAATAATATAGTTGCCTCAATCATATAATATAGGGTGTTTTGTTTTAAGAATTTGAGACATTAAAATTTATCATCATGTTTCATTTTAAAGTCGCATTTATTTTTTTAATAAGATTTCCATCAAAAAAATCTTGTCTTCTAACAACTATAACCATAAACAATATAGTTGCCTCAATCATAAAATATAAGGTGTATTGTTTTAAGAATTTGAGACCGTAAAGAGATAATACAGGACAGAAATATTGTTGAAAATAAGTGAAGTTAGGTTCCAGTGTAGCTCGCCGTTCACAGGCACGTTAACTCGGTGGTCATATAGCCTGTTGTGTTACCCAGTGTGAAGTAATACCCTTATCATGATCTGAGAGTGGTGAGTTTGAACCACCCCGAGATCCGGATGAATCTAAGCAGTTTCCTTAGAGGCACATTCGCCACCATGCCAAGATCTTCAAACATTCTGGTGCCCAAAAACCAATGACATCTGTTCTGAAGCGCAGTGAACTTCCATAAAAGGTGGTTTATGGCAGCTTCTGCAGTAATTCTTGTAGAGGAAATTAGGAGGAAAGATATTCATGTAGAGGCTTATATATCCCATCTATAATCTCCTGCTCGGATATCCCTGATCCCTTTCGTGTCAGTCTTGTGTTTTGTTTTAAGAACTTGAGACCGTAAAGTGTTAATACAGGACAGGAATATTGTTGAAAAGAATTTTTTGACATAAACTGGTTGATAATTTATTATGGTAGGATTAGCGTGTAGCTCACCGTTCACAGGCACGCAGAAATGATTTGAACCACCCCGAGCTCCGAATGAAACCAACCAGTTTCTTCAGAGTTACGTTCACTACCATGCTCACATCTTCAAACGTTCTGGTATCTAAAAATCGATAACATCTGTTCTGAAGTGCAGAGCTCTTCCATTAAAGCTGGTTTATGGCAGCTTTTGCAGTAATCCTTGTAGAGCAGACCTAGCACGTCAACGACACCGCCAATAGTTCAGTGTCCCTTTAGAATTCCTGTTAGAATGCAAACCATTCAGTTGTCGAACTCAAGTAGTTCCCTGGTTCTTCCGCTGTCCTCTGCTGAGCACAGCAGTCGTGAAATTCGGCAGCAAACTATGTTGGATCACCCACGGTTTCTTGAATTCCATGCTACTTTTTCCAATTTAGAAAGATATTCTTGTATGGACTCATATATTCCCCTCTATAGTCTCCTCCACAGACATCTCTGATCCCTCTCATATCAGTTTGTCTGCCTTGTAGTTTCCCTCGATGGTGGTGGTTGGCATTCAGTTTTTTATATATGATTTCTAGCATATAACAAACGCTATAAACAAATTTTAGTTGTAGCAACTAAAAGCTGGATTACAGCAACCAACAATTAGTTGCACAAATAATATAATTTAATCATATTACAGCACCAATAGAACTTAAGAAAAAAAGTTTATTTTTTTCTTTGGTTTAATACTACTGTTTAAAATATTAGTTTGGTTGCCACAACTATAATAATTATTAATGGTTACGATAACAAAAATATTTTATTTAACAAAAATTTATTCCAATATGTTCAAACGAAATAAAATATTTGTTGCTGAACCTTAATTCTAGTTTTTCAATTTCAAATTGTTCTCGTACAGAAATAGTTTGGTTGCCACAACTATAATAATTATTAATGGTTACGATAACAAAAATATTTTATTTAACAAAAATTTATTCCAATATGTTCAAACGAAATAAAATATTTGTTGCTGAACCTTAATTCTAATTTTTCAATTTCAAATTGTTCTCGTACAAAAATAGTTTGGTTGCCACAACTATAATAATTATTAATGGTTACGATAACAAAAATATTTCATTTAACAAAAATTTATTGCAATATGCACAAACGAAATAAAATATTTGTTGCTACACTTTAATTCTATCTTCTTAGCTACAAAATGTTATCATACAAAAATAGTTTGGTTGCCATAACTATAAAATTTATAATGTTGATTTGATACGATGATAAACAATATTTTTTGTTATCAAAAAATTGGTTTTAAAATACATATTCATTTTAATGAAAAGAAAACATTTTAAAAATAATATGATAAAATACAATAAAGTTTAGTTGCCTCAACCATAATAATACTTTCCATAGGAACAACTAAAAATGATTGTGTGTGACAATAAATATCACAAGAAAAATTCATTTGTCCTTATCACTGAATTTCATATATTCTTTACAATGTAAAATAACCCATACATATATGTATTGTAAATGTATGGAGTATATTCGTCTACAACGCACACAGCCACACACGAAAAACGCACACATATAGGAGTGGCAAATATTTTACAGGCAATTTATTAAACAAACATTTACTTTAACGTAATTGATGTTTTTATACTGAAATGCTAGAGTTGTGATAGTTGTTGTTATTGTTCTTGTTGTTGTCGCTATTGCTATTGTTGTATAATGGAGTTCAACTTCAAGATCAAAATGGAACAACTTTTTTTAAATGCACATACGTTAGCATCCATTGGAAAATGAAGGACAAACAGAATTTTGGTAAAAACAGACAAGAAAGTTACAATCAATCAAGCACCCTTCAGTATGGATGCCCTACACCTCAGATGGGAGTTACATGGACCCGAAAAGATCAATAGAATCTAAATTGGCCAATACAACCCTTTAGTCAGGTTTAGAACCTAGCTTATCATGTTACCCATGTTGCGTGCGTTAATTTTATCCACGAGTGGATAACCTTGCCTTCAAATGGCAGACTTGAGAAACTTTTCATGGCAACTTTCTAGACATTCAGGGTTCTTGTTAGAAGACTGCTAAGAGAAAGTTGCTCAAAGAAATATTTTTTCATATTTCGTTCTGTTCAAGATGTCTGAGCTGGGGTTTGAACCAAGGTCTCTTGTCTAATAATCCAGCTTATTACTTACTAGACTACGGCCACTTCAAGATACTTGGCAACAGCTACAATCTTCTAGCATGCCGTGAAAATAAGTATTTTTTTGAATACGCCGTGATACAAAAGCCGGCGATAATAATTCGCACGTATCCCGCAAGGGGCAATAGGGCAATTTGATGTTATTGGCGCTCATTTAAAGGGTAAGCCATTTTAAAGTTTAAATTTATAAAAGCAATTAAACAAAAACGATTTGAAATTTTGCTAACAGTTATCTGTTGGTCCAATTGCTACGGTTAGAAATGGAATCTTGCCTAGGATAGCCCTAGAGTACCTCATTTGATCGGACCAAATTTCGTACACTTTTTCGAGTGTATGGGGGTCGTATCTCGGCAATGGCATCGCGAATGTTTTGAACTCCAAATGCTCAATTGTCTCTGGTTTGTTGGCATAATACTTTTCTTTAACTGCGCTCCACAGAAAATAGCACAACGGTGTCAAATTACATCTTCTTGGCGGCCAATTAACATCACCACTGCGGTTAATTAAAAGGCCATCAAACATTTGACGCAATAAATCACTGGTGGCATGAGATGTATGGCAAGTTGCATTATCCAATTGAAATCAAGCATCGTTCCTATCAATACCATGAAGAGATGTGTTTAAAGATAAATTCGAATTTAACTACCAAATACGCAAACCCACACTTTTAGCAGCGCCACTTCTTGTCTCTAACAGGGTAAACTTTGCTATTAACAGAGCACTGTTAGCTGTTTAACAGTGTCAATAATAGATTATTCTTATACTTTGCAATTATTTCAGACTATTGCTAGAAAATTGGATTCACATTCTGAATAATGATCATTAATGAACAAAATTGGAAATCTCCTACCACGGTTAGAAAGAGGACCCTTTGAACTATCATATGCATATAGTCTGTATGGTGTACGATTTTGTATATGTTCCAAAATGGCCACTGATCTTCTAAGGGATTTTCAAGCAAAAAATTGATATTTTCAAAGCCAATTTTCACAATACCATATCACTTTATATGTGAGACTGACTATATTGCTGATTGTATTAAGAGGCCTTGGAACATTCATTTGAGCATGATAGGATACTCATAGACCTAGAGTATATGCCCTAAAAATAGTTCCTAAACAAGTGGGCTTGTTGAGATGGATACTGTAAAATAGCTAACAATGCTCTGTTAAGTGCAAATTTTGCACTGTTAACACTAAATGTGGTGCTGCTAAAAATTATGGATTGCGTCTTGGATTTTCAAATTCGAATTTATCTTCAAACACATCATGAAGGCATACATACATAATTGGTCATTACAACCCTTTAGTCAGGATTACGGCTTAGCTTCTCACACCACTCATGTTGTGCGCCTATAATTTTATACTTGAGTGGCGGGACCTAAAGTTTAATGTCGACTCAGAATGACAGATTTTGAGAAACTTTTTCATGGCAGGCTTATTTACTCGCAGAGTTTTCGCCAGAAATCTGCTGAGAGGAAGTTGCCGAAGAAATATTTTTTTCTTTCTTCCATATTTCGTTTTGATGTCTGGCCTGAGGTTCGAACCTGGGCTTTACGTCTAATAAGCGAACACACTACCTACGAGACTACGACGACTACATCATGAAGAGCGTGTACAAAAAATCAGTTATTATGGTGCCATATGTGCATCCATTGATCGTATTGTTTGCGCCATCCTTATTTTCAAAGAAATGTGAGCTAATGATGCCTCCGCTCCACAAGCCTTATCAAACAGTCGCTCGTAATGGTTGCATTGGCTTCAGTAACATACCGTGTGGGTGTTTCTGAGCCCCAAATACGGCAATTAATGTAACCACCAAGATAATACGGTGTTCAGATAAGCAACTTTATTGCCTAAATCGCAATAAACGCCATTATTGAGTTCAATATTTCATATAAAATTTCAATTAATTATTGCGCAATAAATACGCAAATTGTTATTATATTGAATAAAACTTAAAATGCAGCACTGTCATAAGTATGTTCAGTGCACATATTACAATTATACGAACACTTTCAGTTGTCATATGTCAACAACGGCAAAAAAAAAACATTGTTGTTGAAACAACCAGCTGTTTTGTTTACCAGCTGTAAAATGAATTTTGAATAAGTAGCTAAACTACGTATGCATATTGTTATGTCTGAACACTTAAAATATTGTGCTCAATAAACCGAATATTGACTCAATAAAAGTGCATATCTGATCTTATGATTAAGTTCTGTAGCTGATTTATGTTCTCGTTGCCATTACTTTTGCCTTATCCGCTACAGTCCGGACTGTAGTGTGTACGTGTCCCTACGTAATGGGGACGAGCCCTCCGCGGTCAGGTGAGGGTGGATTAGTGTGAGGCCGGGGACGTTCGAAAAGAAATTGTATAAAAATGAGTTTTTTTTATTGCCAAATCGACATCATCGTGCAGATTCTCGTTAACCCAATAAATTCTGTGGAGATACATACATACATAATTGGCTCATTACAACCCTTCAGTCAGGATTACGGCCTAGCTTCTCAACACCACTCATGTTGTGTGCGTTAATTTTATACATTAGTGGCGGGACCTACAGTTTAAAGTCGACTCCGAACGACAGATTTTTTGAGAAACTTTTCATGGCAATTTTTACTCTCAGAGTTTTTGCCAGAAATCTGCTGAGAGGAAGTCGCCGAAGAAATACTTTTTGTATTTTGTTTTTGATGTCTGGCCTGGGATTCGAACTCGGGCATTTCGTCTAATAAGCCAACACACTACCTACTAGACCACGGCGACTTCATTCTGCGGAGATAATATACGGAATTTTGTGGCAGAATTGGAATTAAATAAATATTCCCAGATTCGAAATAACCGATGATTCAAATTTGAAGCGATAGATGATGGCTCACCGAATAGTAAGAAAATCTCTAAAACACTTCCATTCAATTCATTTGGCATTTTACCTTTATTTGTTACAGTACTCCTTCGATTTAAGTCGCCTCGATTAACGTTGTTTCGATTTACGTCGTTAAATTTTTTGTTGCCTCTATCAATTTGCGTCGTCATTCGATTTACGTCGCCTCTTTTTTTGGGAACCAACTGTGACGTAAACCGAGGGATTGCTGTAACTTTTTTAAGTTTCTTGTTAAAAATATACTACTTTGTAGCATGAGCAATATGAAATTCGATTTACGTCATTTGGTAGCAGTTGGTTCCAAAAAAAGGCGACGTAAATCGAGAAATTACTGTATACGTTTCTGTGCAGCTTAGTGTAAATCATTTGGAATACGAATAAATTATTAAAAAAAATTATTTTTTTTAAATATCCAAAAAACAAATCCTAAAGAAGAGGACAACAACAACAACAACAAATTTTAAATATTAAAAATTAATGAAGTGTAGAGTACAGAGTGTAATTTTATATGCAACAACCTGTGTTTATAAAATACAAAAAAAACCAAAACTGACAGCTACAACTGCATAAAATTTACTCAATAAGAGGATCTTAATTAAAAAAAAAATATTTTTTGTCTGTTCAACACTCTCTCTATATGGTTTGTTTATATAGTATACGAATATATGTATACTTTTGAATGGAGTACTAACATGTATGGTATGTACATTTATGCCTTTAATAGCTTTGTTGCATGTTCTAAACATTGTATGCAGATTATCCAGACTCAAAACTCAACAACATACAACCAACCAGCCAGAGCCACAGTCATTGAAAAGTAATTTAAAACCTTCTGTTAAAATAAAATAAAAATTAAAAAAAAAAAATTGTTTTCTTTTTGTTGTTTTTGTTTTTTAAAATATTAATGAACGTGAGAATTTCATAAAATGTTTTGCTATTGCTGCCATAATCATCATCATCATGGCAAAAGTTGTGCTAACAAAACATGTATGTATGTTGCTTAGAATATGTTGTTGTATTGTTGACTTCCTGTTGCGATAACTCGATATGATTGGCATGAATGGAAAGGAAGGAGTGTAGTTTGTCTGCATCTATTAAAAATTCATTGCTTTTGAATAATAAATAATAAAATTATTGCATTATGAAGTTGTCATAGTGTTTTCCGCTCGTTCTGTAATCAAAAATGGCTAGAAAGTACCTTAGCGAGGTACCGAAAAGCCAGGAACTTAAAAGACAAAAATCAAGTTCTCACTTGAACACAGTAATAATGTTAAGAAACTTGATAACCCTTTAATCAGCATTACAACTTAGCTTCGCACACCACCCTTCTTATGTGTGACAATTTTATCCTTAACCCATTCGCTGCCAAGCCTAAATTATATGAAGTCATTCCCAATTGCCATTTATACTTTGAGTGTTATTGTTTACCAAAACCGTGTTATTTCTTGGTAAGAGCACATATATTATCATACATAATCATTTACAAGCAGAAAACCAAAGACGAGTATACTCGTCGTTGGCAATAGGAAGGCAGCAGTATTTGCATATGTAGCAAATAATTAATCACGCAGATGGATAAAATAAAGAAAATTTTATTTGTAGTATTTTTCAAGTTTTTTACATATTTATATGATGTTTGTGGCAAAAGAAAAATTTGCTAATTCAAAAGCCTGCATGTTATAACATATTTAAAGTAGGACGAGTATACTCGTCTTGGCAGTGCAGGACACCCTGTCAAAGAAGACCATTTATATTTTGAGTGTTATTATTTACCAACACCGAGTTATTTCTTGGTAAGAGAAAACAAGTAGAAAACCAAAGGCGAGTATACTCGTCTTGGCAGTGCGAACCACACCCTGTCAAAGACGAGTATACTCGTCTTGGCAGTGCGGGACGCCCTGTTTTTTATTGATAAGACTTAATGGGTAATTATTGGCACACAATTAAAGGGATGTGAAGACCAACCATTTCACCACAGATGTCAAAGACGAGTATACTCGTCCTTGGCAGCGAATGGGTTAAGTAGCGGAAGCTACACTTCAACGTCGGCAGCGAACAACAGATTTTCGGACCTTTTCATGACAATTTTATTCACTCGCAGAGGTTTTGCTGGGAGATACATACGTAATTGGCCCTTACAATCCTTCAGTCAGGATTACAGCCTAGCTTCTCACACTACTCATGTTGTGTGCTTTAATTTTTATACTTGAGTGGCGGGGCCTACAGTTTAACGTCGACTTCGAACGACAGATTTTTTTGAGAAACTTTTTCATGGCAGGTTTATTTACTTTCAGAGTTTTTGCCAGAAATCTGCTGAGAGGAAGTCGCTGAAGAAATATTTTTTTTTCATATTTCGTCTTGATGTCTGCCCTGGGGCTCGAACCGTAGATTTACGTCTAATAAGCGAACACACTACCTACTAGACTACGGCAACTACTAATGCTACTTTCTTTAATAAAGTACCGCTTAAAACTGTTGTATTACTCTCTTGTACATACAATGATTGGTCATGACAACCCTTTAGCCAGGATTACAACCTAGCTTATCACACCACTTATGTTGTGTGTGTGTTAATTTTTATGCATTAGTGGTGGGACCTACAGTTTAAAGTCGACTTCGAACGGCAAATATTTTTGAGAAACTTCTCACGGCAACTTTTTATTTACTTTTTATTTACTCTCTCAGAGCCAGAAATCTGCTGAGAGAAATCCGCGGAAAAAAATATTTCGATGTCTGACCTGTGATTTGAACTGTGACCTCACGTCTATTAAGGCAACACACTACCTATTAGACTCTCTTGTAAATAAACAAATTTAGGAGGTTTTAAATCATTAATAAACTTTTAAAATTTTTATTTATTTTTCATCGATAATTTTAGATTTTTGTGCTTCTACCAAATTATCGATACATACATGTATTAACATACACGCATATTTATATTAAAATTCGTATTCAGATTTTAATTTCAATTTCAATTTGAATAAAATATTCAATTAAATTTTAAATTAAAACTTATATGATACGAATATTCATACGATAGGATATGCCATCAAATGATAATCATGTGATACACGTATGATGTCCACTCCATTTAAATACAATAACAACGAAAACAACAACAAAATAATTAAAATATTTTCCAAATTATATACGAGCATATCGAAAATATCCCACCACAAGAGAAGAACCATAACGAAAGACACTTGAAACTCATTTAACGGATAATCAATGAAATTAAATACCAAAAAAAAAACCAACACCATCACCATCAAGTACTACATCACAAATGACCTTTAAAAGTGGAACTAAAATACTGAATAACAGTTAAAAACCGCAATTCGTACTCATTCGTACTCAGACGTACCAGAGATGGGAATGACAAAGCTTAACTGCATGAAATATAGACTCTTGAATCATAGACTCTCTTGAATTACAAACCGCGTTTTGTGGTTTATTATTGTTGCGCAAAGTTTGATTATTATTGTAATGGTACTACTAGCAGTAGTAGTAGTATTAGTAATAGTAACGGTAGCAGTTTATAAATGTAAAACCATAACATTGTGTTGCTCTCGACCAAGTCTATGGCTGAATGTGTTTAGTTGATAGTTTTTGGGGGGTTTTTAGTTTATGAGATTATACGAGTACCAAAACAGTGACATTACAAATGTTAAGACTCTTCATCAGAACAATTTATTACAACAGGTATTAAATTCAGTTTAAATGGTTTTAAAATAAACTGACATAATAATATATGCATATATACATACATATATACACATCCACAATTTATAAGGACAATAGAAGGAGAAGGATAGCGGTATGGATATAAGGAATACTGCTACATCGCCAATATTAAATTATTAAAAACTTTTTATACAATTTTGTTATCGATAAATTTCTATAAAATGTTGTTATCGAAAAATTTCAATAAAATGTTATCGATAAATTTCTATAACATTTTGTTATCGAAAAACTTTTATAAAATTTTGTTATCTAAAAAATGTCTATATCATTTTGTTATCCAAAAAATTTATGTAAAATTTATTTATCGAAAAAATTTCTATAAAATTTTGTTATCGAAAAATTTCTATAAGATTTTGTTACCGAAAATTTTTTATAAAATTTTATTATCGAAAAATGGCTATCAAATTTTGTTATCAAAAAATGTTTATAAAATTTTCTTATTGAAGAAATTTCTTTAAAATTTTGTTATCGAAAAATTGCTATAAATTTTTCTTATCAAAAAATTATTATAAAATTTTCTTATCGATAAATTTCTATAAAATTTTCTTATTGCAAAATGATTATAAAATTTGTTATCGAAAAATTGCTACAAAATTTTGTTATCTAAAAAATTTTATAAAATTTTGTTATCGAAAAACTTTTACAAAATTTTCTTATCGAAAAATGTCTATAAAATTTTGTTATCGGAAAAATTTCTATAAAACTTGCTATCGAAAATTTTTTATAAAATTTTGTAATCGAAAAATTTTTATAAAATTTTGTAATCGAAAACTTTCTATAAATTTTTTTTTTTCGAAAAATTTTTATAAGATTTTGTTATCGAAATTCTTTAATAAAATTTTGTTATCGAAAAAATTTCTATAAAATTTTCTTATTGAAAATTTTTTATAAAATTTTGTTGTCAAAAATTTCTATAAAATTGTGTTATCGAAAAATGTTTATAAAATTTTGTTATCGAAAAATATCTATAAAATTTATTTATCGGAATAATTATATAATATAAACATTTTTTGTCTAAAAATGTCTGTTATCGTAAAATTTTTTTAATAAGTTTTGTTATCGAAAAATTTGTATACAACTTTGTTATCGAATATGGTTTATAATATTTTAGTATCCAAATAATTTTATAAAATTTTGTTGTCCAAATAAATTTTACAAAATTTTGTTATAAAAAACAATTTTGATATCGATAAAATTCTATAAGATTTTTTTACTAAAGTTATGAAGACAATAAAAGAAGACTGATGAAGGCATGGATATACTGCTATATCGCCATAAAGAGTTATTATTTCAATGGAAGGTGGTGGTTATTCTACGTCTTGAATATTGCCTTCATGAGTGAATAATTCCTCTCGGTAAAACGTTAACCAAGCCTATCAAAAATTTCATGGAAGAGGAGGCATACAAGCCTATGAGTTAGAAGGGATTGTCGGCTTAATTGTAGTCAAAGCTGATGTGGCAGTCCCTTGTGATACCACTTGACGCAACACTCTAGAGATAACTAACAAGTCTTGATTAACAGGTCTTAACAATCAGCATCAGGGCTTAACATTAAAGCTTAACTGCTTTAAAATCAAGCTGAGTTCGAGCTTGAAAGCTTAATAAATCTAGTGGCGTATGATTTGAAATCAATTGAGAATAGCAACGTTAGACTATCGAGTAAGTGTGACCAACAAATGGCAGTCTGCATTGAAACAGAGACAAGCAATACTTTACACCTTCCCAATCTATTTACAAAATCTGCGCGACTCACTAATAGTTAAATAATGGCACCCCGAATGTCTATCCGTGAGTATAGATAATACGAAAGACATATATCTACGATCCAGTGTAAGTAGCTGAATAGTACGCTTCCTATACAACTTAGGCCAGCTGAATGGGGCAATGAAACAAAATTCTTATGCAGTACCGGATTGGACAGCTTACCAAAGGTAGTAGGTATTCGTATGGAGTACCCCAATATGTGGATTGGAATTTGAGAAATGTGCCTTACCTACACGATTATTCAGAAAGCTGAGATGACACAAACCTGTCACCAGAGTCGATCATGAAAGTCACAATAATACCAACCAATTTAGACCTGAAGAGATCAAATGGCTGCTTGACTCCCAGAGAAATTATAAATACTGATAGGAGATATCCCCTTACTGAGGATAAATTGTGCAGAGTGATTTACGGATATTATATCGCTCGGAAATATAGTACAGTTGACAGGTAGGCGTTGAAAATTCCACAGCCTAGTTTATACTCTAGTTTAGAATCGCGTCTGTAGATTATTCCCACTTGGAATTTGATTTTGAAATTCTCTACTGAGGTTAAGTTGAGATGAGGTAAAGTCTATTGCACTTAGAACCTGTGAATCTCTAATAAATTAGAGGAGTGGCCAAAAGGAATACCGTGAATACGATAGAGAATTAAGCCGTGTTGCGGAAAGTGCTCCATGTTGTCTGATGAGTAATCTATATGGTCGCCAAAAAGCGCTAAAAATAGGGCTTTTGAAGGGTTTGTAGCGTTTTGGATTACGTTGACGAATTTCACCCACAAACGATGGGCACTTTAGTAATCATCTGAACTCCGGTTTAAATTTTTTGATTGACATTAATGTTCCTTCTATTTGGGGAAATATCTAGAGTACACATCCCACAATTCTCAAAATCTTGTGTAAATATTCCCAAAAAAATTCGAGTTTTTCCTTCAACCTTAAGTCAACAAAATTTTGTGCCAATTATTATTGGCCAGCATGTAAGCGTGTGTAAGAGCATGCTGGCAGGCATCAGACAATATAACAATTAAAAATTCTTATTATTCTTCACTTCTAAGAGTTTTATTATTATTTCACAAGATTTTTCATCTGTCTATTTCTGTCCTCTGGCTGATTGCCTGTCTATCTGTCTGTCTGTCTGTCTGTAAATTAATTGGCATGAAATTTACTTTTCTTTTGCAAAAAAAACAAAAAAAAAGTCAACACTCTGGGAACCATAAATTGTGGTAAAATAAAGAAAATATAATTTAGTTTTATGAAGGCAGGATAATAAAACAATAAAAAATAAATTTTCTAATAAAACTGAGAAAATTAAATGGATGGACAAATGATAACAAATAAAATAGTACTTAAGAAATTAAGAAGCTTAATGAACACCATTGAGACATAAGAGACACACATCCACACAAAGATAATATCAAAATTGATGTAAAATTTAAAGTAAACTTTTAGGCTGTAAAAGTAGTCATAATGAAAAGTATACATTTAGGCTTATAAGATGGAAAATTTAAAAGAAATAATTCTGTAACATTTTATTATTATTGTATTCCTATAAAAGAAACTTATTTGTTTATAAACATTTTATTATCGCAAAAATTCTATAAAATTTTATTATCGAAAATTTTGTAAAAAAAATTGTTATTGAAATATTTCTATACAATTTTGTTATTGAAAAATTTCTATACAACTTTGTTATCGATAAATTTCTATAAACTTTGTTATCGAAAAAAATTTTATACAATTTTATTATCGAAAACTTTTTTTTATAAAATTTCGTTATCGAAAAAATCATAAAACTTTGTTATCATAAAATGTATATAAAATATTGCTATCGATAAAATTGTATAAAATTTTGTTGCCGAAACCTTTTATAAAATGTTCTTAACGAAAACTTTTTATAAATTGTGTTATCGAAAACTTTCTATAAAAGTTTGCTATCGAAAAAATTTTATTTAAGTTCGTTATCTAAAAATTTGTTATCGCAATATTTCTATATTTTTGTTATCGGAAACTTTATAAAAAATAAATCATTAATTAATTAATTAATTAATAAAATTTTGTTATTGAATAATTTTAATAAAATTTTGTTATCGAGAAATGGAAGAAATATATATGAAACTAGCTGACCCGGCGAACTTCGTCCCGCCCAAAATTGAGTTTTTTTTTATTACCCAAAACAGGTCACATTATATATTTATTGTAATAGCGCTGACGAAGTTGTAGTTGTTGTACTCGCTCCAAAACAAAAACTAACAGACATACATGTTATATATGTACGAATTAGCCGACTTATAGGTATCTCTTAAAGGGGGAGGGTTGTCACGCCCATTTTTTGTGAGTTTGTCGATATCGGCTCTACGAACTTACCCACCAAATTGCATTTTTCTACGATTACTATGTCCCAAAATATTCAATTTTAAAGGTTTGCCACGCCCTCTTAACATTTAGGGATTTGGAAAATATATGTTTTCCGATTCTCAGACAAAATTTCATGAAAATTGGTCGATTCATTTCGGAGGAGTTTAACCACTAACACCGTGACACGAGAATTTTATATATTAGATTTCGTTATCAAAAATTTTGCTATCAAAATATGTACATAAAATTTTGTCTTCGATAAAATTCTATAAGATTTTGTTATCGAAAAATATCTACAAAATTTTGTTATCAGAAAATTTTCCATAAAATATAATAGAATTTCGTTACCGAAAACATAAAATATTATTATCGAAAAAATTTATAAAAAAAATGTATATAAAATTTTGTTATCGATAAAATTCTATAAAATTTTGTTATCGAATAAATTGTATATAATTTAATTAATGAAAATATTTTAAACAACTTTGTTATCGAAATTTTTTTATAAAATTTTGTTATCGGAACATTTTGTTATCGAAAAATTTCTGTACATTTTTTATAAATATTTTTCGATAACCATAAAATTTATTATACATTGAATTACAAAGAATTAAAGTATTGAAATTTTTAAAGCATTCTTATAGGCAACAAAATAGCCCAGACTTAAAAGCATTCATTTAGGCTTAAAGGTGCTTTACATAGTATTGAAACTGCCAATCAAAACATCATTTCATTGTTTCGCATAAGAAAATATGAAAAAGTTTTTCTATGAAATAGAAAATTACTCTTAAAATTTCGATTATAAAACTCGCATCAATCAAGCTGCTCTAAAACAGATTTCCAGTGAAAAACAAAATTCCTTTTACATTTTAGCATAAAAGAAATTTTTTTTTGGCATATGTGAGTGCGAGTGTGTGAACTTTTTCTATAAAAATTTCATGTTCTCAATTTTCGGTTTCTTCTTCTTTTTTTTTTTTTGCTTTGTGGCAGTGTTAATCTGATTTTGCTACATCATTTGCCATCTTGTATCACTTTTTCTTGTTTCTATGTGTAATTTTTTCTCGTTCTTCTCTGAAATTGCCATTTATTTTTTCTACAACTTCCCTCCTGTACGGCCGTAAAGGCAGAACCCTAAAGGAATATATTGCTTAGGGGTACACAATTTATAATTGCATATAGTTAAGGAGTAAGGAGCATAAAAAAATTAAAAAAAAAATTCATGGCATACAGCGAGGAGCGTAAATTTATGTTTTTTTCTTTTGCATGCAATTAGGAGCCTAGATTTTTTGACAATGCTAAGAAGTATAGATATCGTTTATTTTCCGTTAATATCCTAGCGATTTAGTGAATTCCTCCAATAAAACAACTTGGCGGATGCCACTCAACTGTTTGCTCAATAATGTCTCGAAGACTGCTTATGTGACCTGCACATGAACAATGCAGGCGAAATCTAGCTTCGTCATCGGATAGAAAATACGTACATAATTGGTCATTACAACACTTCAGAACATATCATTCACAATTTGGATAATTCTTTTATGGGGATATTGGTTAGACTGATTTGGCGCACAATTGTTACCCTGGGTAAAGTGAACACCTTTTTCAAATTGCCTAACTGGCTTCAATCGAGATTATATGGCAAACAGGCCACACTTATATCAATCCGGCTTAATGCTCTGATATACTGACATATTATTTTTTTAGTGTCTTCTCTCTTCTCATTCTCTCTCAGGCTATGTTTTAAATTAGGTTTGAGTCTGAACCTAATATAGAGAAGTGTTGCACACTACAACTCCAAGCATGTACGATTGGAATCTGGACATCTCTGGGATTTCTATGAAAGATGTTTATAAACTCAAAAATAATGGATACTGCGGAGTTTTCTCCAACGGAACTGTCACATTCTCCTCTTCTATTCCATTCTAAAACTCATTCTCTAGCAGATTTGGATGCTAGAATAAATATTGTCCAGCCCTGTGACTTTCCCGCTTTTAAGAATATGGCCTCGGAAAGGCCTATTTAGTGAGCTACAAGTGAAAAAATTGTCATTGTAGCTTTGAAAAGCCTATCAAAAAAGTTTTAAGTAGAAAGAGAAAGAATGTAAGAATTCAATCTTTTAACCTTGTTCTTTAACCTAAAAGTATGCAATATTTCATGGTGTTATAAGTGTAACTGTTCTCTTCTCTTTGATAATACAGTGTGCACATAAGAAAAACTTTGCGGGTTAAATGGGAACAAAATAAAAAAATCAAACACAGAAAATAAGAGAAAGTAACATCTTCAAAGTGGCATGTTGTCCAGAATATTTCTCGCTCTCTCTCTCTATCTTTCTCTCTCTCTCTCTTTAGAGACTCTTTCAACTAAAAGTGTGTTTATGTCAGTGTAAGAGTATTTCACTGCAGTGTTTTTGACATTTTACACTGTTTTATTAAATTTTCGCTACACTTAGTGTTGTTTCTCACTCGCTCTCTCCGCCTTTCTCCCTCTCACTCTCTCTGTCTCTACACAAAACATCGTTTTACTCGTGTCTTGCTAACTTTTGCTTTGGAAAAAAATTCTTTTTTTTTGGAAAATTTATTGGCAATGATTTCGTTTATCTCTTGCTTTTCTTTTTCTTTTTTTTTGAATAAAAAGGCGATATTTTTTTCACAGGGATTTACACACACATATATCCTTCTGCTTTACTTTCAAGAGAAAAATGGAAAACAAAAAATGAAATGAAGAGAAAAACCTCAAAAATCGCTGTTAAAACATGACTTTTGACTGAATTTTATTTCTTAGTAATCGATTTTAAATTAGGCAAGTCAGGTATTACAAATTTGTAAATACTACAGGGGAAACGGGGGGAGAAGGCAGAGGGCCAAGAAGAGAAGAAAATGTATGAAATAAAACAAAATAGGTCTTAAGGTTATCCAAGTAATAACTTACAGAAGCAGTTAAGCTTAGAGCAGGCTGGATATGTTTAGGGATTGTTAAAAGGATTTTCCAAAGAAAAATTTAATCATGTGAAATGAGTTTTTCTTTTCTTTTTTTTGAAAAACAGGGGAACAAAAGGATTCAATCGAGGAATACGAACGAATTTATTTGGGCAATGAATTTAAAAAAGAATGAATTTAAAATTTATGAAATTGAATGGGTACAGCAAATTTTGCTCTGGTAAAGACAAATTTTGCACTGTTAACGTCAATTAAGTGGCGCTACTAAAATGTCGGTTTGCGTCTTCGGTGCTTAAATTCTAATTTAACTTCACACACATAGCATATCAATACGTGTTAGGTAGTAGTAAAAGTGGCGCTGCTAAAATGACGGTTTGCGTCTTTGGTTCCTAAATTCTAATTTAACTTCACGCACATGGCAATATCAATACGTGTTAGGTAGTAGTGAAGCTATTGGCAACAAGTTATTATTCTATGAACATTGTTTTGGACACGGTGTCGCAGGATAAGTTCAGATGAGTACGCCAAAGAATACGATTCCATGTATCTACTTCTTAGTTTCTCAAGATCTTCTCTTAGGTTTAGGTTCAGGTTAGAGGACGTGTACTTAGCAATTAAGAAAAGTACAGTACCCTGTGGTCCAGTTAACCCATTGTACAACGTTCTAAAGGGGAGAGGATAATAGGGGAGATATTGAAGAAGCAGAGGGAGTAGGACTGCCTACAACTCCGTTTAGAACATATGACCTGCGAAATATCTTAAAAAAGATTAAAAATTAACTTTTTCAACGCATATTATACTTAGTGCGCCTTGTCGTTACTGAATGTAGGCCATTTTACTTCCGTAATTGGAGATTACAGCCCTTTAGCCAGGATTACAACCAAGCATCTTACAACACTTATATTATGTGAGTTAGGTTAGGTTAGGTTAGGTTAGCGGGTAGCTTGCCATTTACAGACGAATTCACTCTGTGGCCCATGGTGTCGCTCAGTGTGAGGTAGGGGGGCTTGCCCTGATCCATTAGTGATAATAATTGTGTGTGTTGATTTTAAACACTTATTGTGCTTATTAGGTTAAATTAGGTTAGCGGGTATTTTGTCAAATTCACTCGGCGGCCCATTGTGTCAACCAGTGTGAGGTAAAGGGGTTTACCATGATCCAGTAGTAATAATAACTGTGTGCGTTAATTTTAATGTGGAATATATTATTATTATATTTTCTTTATATTTACTTTTTATTTTTAATCTGGGCTAGGTTTGGACCAACGCACTATCTACTAGTTTATAATAACATTATGACAAAAACTTGATCAAATTTGAAAAAGGAAAAGGTCATAGTGAAGTATTTGAAATCGTTGCCAGAGGAACTGTGCAGGCTTACAAAAAAGATCAGTACTTTCATTATCACCAAGGGATAGTAGGCAGAATAACAGCAATCAGCCAGTAGTGTGTGATGAAATTAGTGACAGGAAATTCGTTGCTACCATTGATACTGAAACATCACAGTCTATAATTTGGACTGCTGTAGTGAAGGGCAGATGCAAGACAGTGACAACAACTGCGAAGTATGCTACTCTGTGGTAGCATAGAGTTCGAGTTGGCAATCAATATCGAATATAACGAGTGGACAGACATTGTAGTAATCAACGAATTAATTAGATCATTATGATCAATAGTAGCTAGTGTGTGGCTTATTAAACGTGAGGTCGCGGTTTAAACCCCAGGTTAGATATCTCCTACAAAATAAAATATGAAGAAAAATATTTCTTCGGTGACTTTCTCTCAGCAGATTTCTGGCAATAGCTCTGAGTCTGCAATGAAATTTTCTTCAAAAATTTGTCGTTCGGAGTTGATTTTAAACTGTAGGTCCCGCCACTTATGTATAACATAAGAACTGCGAGAGACTAGGTCAATCCTTGTAATCCTTGGCTGAAGGCTTGCATGTATGTATGTATTGACTGCAAGCGACATGATTCTAAAAGCATGAGTCATTCGAATTATAATTTAGAGTGCGCATGAGATCATTTAAAGCGGTTAGGGAGATTATCAGTCGGTAATAGGTGTTTGTGGGATTGAGATTTAATCCGCAGTAAATCACAGAAGCTCACCACCAAATGAAATATTACTTGACTTCCGTGTGAGTTTCTTTCGCGGAATATGAGGGTAAAATATCTAGGAAGTAATAATGGACTATAGAATAATATGGAGGGCCTCTACAGAGAGTATTTCAAAGAGAGTCAAACATGCACTATTGAAAGGAAATTCGTTGCTACTCTTGTAGAAAAACCTTAAGAGTATAACAAAAAATGTTGCTTTCGACATAAGCCAGGTTACGATTACATACATAATTGGCCATTACAACCCTTCTCACACCACTCATGTTGTGTGTGTTAATTTTATACATGAGTTGCGGAACCTACAGTTTAAAATCGATTCCGAACGAGAGATTTTTGAGAAACTTTTCATGGCAATTTTATTAACTCTCAGAGTTTTCGCCAGAAATCTGCTGAGAGGATGTCGCCGAAGAAATATTTTTTCATATTTCATTTTGATGTCTGACCGGGGATTTGAACCGTGGCTTCGCGTCTAATAAGCCAACACACTACCTACTAGACTCCGGCGACGTTAGGTTACGATAACTGTAGGCGTTAAGGATAAGAGCCCTTATATAGATTTGTAAGGAACGGAATGGCCCATCTGAGAGTGTTTGAATTGTCTATCCAAGAGAAAGTAAATGGCAGGGACTGGTCAACAACACAACGAAATGGTCACATTATCCTATCAAGAACAAAACAAAATCCAAAGTGAAATTCGTTTATTTGATTAAAAGAATGGAATTTAAACTGATTTGAAGACGAACATCGTCTTGATTTTAAGCCTATGTGTCGCAGATTAAGGCTTCATCAATATGAACATATTGTTATGCTTTTGCCTTTTAAAAACGTTTAAAATACGAGCTCGTAGATTGCAAATAAAATAAAATTAAATTTGTGTTTAGTTTTAGTTAAAATTATTTATTGTTGACACAATTATGTGTGCCACTGTTCACAACTTTATGTAAACAACAACAATTGCTTTGTTTACACTCTTTGTATAAACAATAACAATTACTAGACAATTATTCGACAGATCTTTGTAACGGATATCCTCAAACCACGATTACTCTCTTCAAACACACCGCGTCTTCACACAAGACTGACTGAACTTCACTCACTTACTCGTCTGCTTTTCCTTGTCTTTTATATGGCAGAGTAAACAGTCTGATCAATATTCTTCAAGGCGAATGTTCATGACTTAGCCTTCTCGAAATCTCTATAAATGTAAACATGGTTGTTTACATACATTATTCTTGTAGCGTTTGTTGTTGTATTTTTGTTTACTTGTTTACCATTTTTTTATACTAGTGTTTGTTGTTATACTTTTTCATGTCAGGTTTATTTACTCAGTCTACGGCGACTTCCTCTCAGCAAATTTTTGACTAAAACTATAAGAGTAAATAAACCTGCCACGAAAAACTTTCTCAAAAATCTGTCGTTCGGAGTCGACGTTAAACTGTAGGTCCCGCCATTCAAGTATAAAATTAAGGCACACAACATGAGTGCTGTGAGAAGCTAGGCCGTAATCCTGACTGAAGGGAAGGGGGTATGTATGTATGTATGTATGTTTGTTGTTATATTAAGTAGTAAGATAATTTGTAAACAGGTTTGTTTACTGCATTGTTTTGTTTTTGTATGTTTTTGTTTATAATTTTAATGTTGCAAAACACCAATAGTGTGTCTAGTAGTGATCAATGACCCCTAAAGAAAGCAAACTGTTGCTCTATATAAACGCTTCCTTCTTCCATAGAAATTATTATTTTAAGGGCCTTATTACTCTAAAAGAAGACACACTTTTACTTGCAATAATTGCAGCCACTTAAGTAATTTTCAATATTTATGCTCCAAATCCTTTTGCGTTCCATTTTCTTTTGCAACAAATAACCGGAAATCATTCAAGAGTTGTATTCATACACAGTAAACCAGAACAGAAACAAAAACAGAAACACAGCAGAACATCAGCAATTAGCAAAAGAAGATACAGGTAGACTACGGACACAGACAGTTACAAGGAAGTAAGGCATTGCCAGTGGCGGAATGGGTTGGCAGAACAGCAGTGAGATGGCAAAAGTATTTAAAAAGAAAACAAAAATTAGTTGTAGTCAACGTTGCTCAGAAAATAAGGGAATGAATGACAGAAAATAACAGAAGAAACTGTTTTAAGGTATAATTATATACAGTAACAGCACAGATACGTATGTATGTATATGCAACAGCTTCTACACATGATGCACATACACATCTTATAGTTTACACTTCTTGCGAGTTAATAGTCGAACAAACAAAATCATAAACATGGCTTCCTTTGGCAAACACTTCCTTTTTCCGTTATATTTCGAGCATGTTTTTTCTCTCTCTCTCTCTCTTTCTCACTTACTTTGACTGTGCTTGGGTATGAATAAATGATTGTTGAATGCGTTGAAAATAGTCAATATTTCGTATGGACATACAATTTATTCAAGTGTTTGTGTGTGTGTATGTGTGTGTTTATGGTGTTTGTGTCCAACAAAAATATGTTCACAAACACAAAAAACTTTGCGGAAAAAAATATATCAAACGAAGAATTTTTCTGTGTGTGCTTGTGTTGTATGAGCAAATGTTGAAACGAAAAATACAGCATTGAGAGTAACAACAACAACAACAACTACCATAACAGCAATATGAAATAAAATACAACTTTTTGCCGCAAAAGATAACGGAAACGCATAAAAGTATGCTACACAAAAATTTAACAAATAAAATGATGAGAGAGAGAGAGAGAGAGTGAGTAAAAATAAACATATGCTGGATTTCCCAACTAGATAGTTTATTATTAGGGTAGTACACATTTCTGTTACCAAAAAAAATTTAAATAAAAAAAAATACAAAATTACATAAAAAGGGAATCTCTGAGAAGTTTAAAAATTATGTGTTGTATGTATTTTTATTGATTTATAGCGGCTCTATTATTAAGCGCTTCCTATCTTTAACCCATTCGCTGCCAAGCCTAAATTATATGAAGTCATTCCCATTGCCATTTATATTTCCAGTGTTATTGTTTATCAAAACCCTGTTATTTCTTGGTAAGAGCACGTATATTACCATACATAATCATTTACAAGCAGAAACCCAAAGACGAGTATGCTCGTCGTTAGCAATAGACAGGCAGAAGGACTCGAAAAAGGTTTTGTATTTGCTTACGTTTTAGTAGAAAAACAAATAATAAATCACGCAGATGGAATAAATAAAGAAAATGGAATAAAACGACACACATTGCGAAAATTGGCAACAACATTCAGAAATTCACTATTTGCTAATTCAAAAGTCTGCATGTTATAATATATTTAAAGTAGAACGAGTATACTCGTCTTGGCAGTGCGGGATACCCGTCAAAGACGAGTATACTCGTATACTCGAGTATATAATATATTTAAAGTAGAACGAGTATACTCGTCTTGGCAGTGCGGGATACCCGTCAAAGACGAGTATACTCCTCCTTGGCAGCGAATGGGTTAAATTTAAATAAAACAAAGTATGTGAAACAAAGTATGAGATTTCATTGCAATTTTTCTTCGTTGGAAAAGCCTATTGGTGCCATTATGTAGCATGAAACATTGTTTAAATGTAAGCCACGCCGTCTCAGAGTGGAGCTTATCGAAAAATCAGACTGAGTTCAACCAGTGGATATTCGATCCATACATACATACATGCATAATTGCTCATTACAGCGCTTCCGTAAGGCTTACAATCTAGCTTCTCATACCAATTATGTGTGCGAATTTTATATATAATTGGCTGGGTCTACACAGTTTGAAGTCGACTCCGAACGACAGATTTTTTTGAGAAACTTTTCATGCCAATTTTTGATTTGCTCTCAGATTTTTTTGAAAGAAATCTGCTGAGAGGAAGTCGCCGCAGAAATAGTTTTCTTTATATTTCGTTTTGTTGGCAATGTTTGAGCTGGGATTTGAACCACGGTGCCATGTCTAATAAGCCAACACACTAGCTACTAAACTACGGCGACTTCAAGTGCCCTATCATTATTATTTATCGGTTCTTTATGTGTTTTGAGTGAGAAACTGAAACCGTATTAGAGAAACTTCCTAAATGGCTACTCTAACCGAATTTCTAAAACCTGAGGGTTCAAGACGGTCTGATGACCACATAGTTTTGAAAGTCCTTGACAAACTAATTGTGACACATACTGCCTTGTATGAAAAGCGCATAGAGTAAAGTACTAAAAGGGTACATAGCATTTCTCGTTTTGCGATGCTTTAGGTGCACTTGTCTTATCATAAGTTCAACCAAGCAACTCATATTTTCATTGCAGATGGGTGCCAGCTCTACAACTACACCCTTACGTGTGGTCAAGTTCCATTCCCAGTCTTCTTTTTTTAGTACTTCTCCACATCTCTAAATTTTTTCTTAAATTTGGTTTGATTCTCAGTTTGAATATTTGTTTCGTCGAGTTTCAGATGGTCCATCTGTGCAGGGAACTGGCGTGTACAATTAAGGCGGGTTAATACTTGAGGCTGCATGTGTTCGTTAGTCTCTTCAGATGGTACGACACCTCACGGTAACTGTGGGGAGTACAGCATCTTTCAAATATCCGACACGTCTTCTGTGAGCGGAGCACTTCCCAAATTTCTGTAACTGTGACGCATAAATAAGACTCGATTCATTAGATCATGAAATTCGCGGATGAATATCTGCTCTTTACTAATACATACGCCATTAACATACTATTACCAAGGGGATTCCATATACATACATATGCAACTTTTCATCATGAGCATCCTTTGGGTTTTCAATTATTCGAGTTTCAAACCATACTTGTCATTTCTGTCAACTTAATGTTGCAAGTTTTGTTTTTATACTTTTAAAATAAATTTATTTCAACGTTTAAAAACATAAATCCTAAAAAGAGATGACAATCCATTAAATAAAATTATTTTTTAAGACTTCTTTAAGCCATTTGCCACACAAAATTATGCTCAAAAATTCAAAGCCACCCTAATCTGCGATGAGATTCAAAGTTTAACATACAAAAAACTTTTGCCATTATTTGTATATGAGCCTCTACAGGGAGGCTCTGAAAGCGTGCGTGTATGTGTATGTGTGTGTCTATAAGAGTTTTACTGTTGTTAGTATGCGAATAACAACAATTCAGTTATGTGAGCAAACAACAACAAAAATAAAACTTTTTTTCTTTCTTTATCTCTTTGCCATATGAGAGTTGTTTACAGCTGCGTGAGTGTGAGTGTGCGTATTTTTTAGGCGTTTATGTGTCAGTATTATTTGCCAATGACTGTATATAAACACGTATCTCTCTCTCTATGTGTATGTGTGTGTGTGTTGTTTTATAGAAGATTTTCAAGTTGTTTTTCAAGTTTATGCATATGCTCACAACAACAACAACAACAAAAACAATAACTATTTGAGCAATGATAATAGCTCTACAACATACACACACCCTCTCCCTCTCTCTCTCACACACACACACAGCCAGTGTCATGTAGCCCGCCATTAAAATAAAAATGCGAGCGAAACTTTTGAAATCGTGTTTCAGTGCCATTTAAGGCTTTAGGCCATCCTTGTCTATTTAACAAAGAGAACCGAACGAACAAGAAAAGAAAGAAAGAAATTGAGAAAAAAGAAGCGACACAAGACCTTGATGTTAAAAATTCTCTTTGGAATACATACGAGTAGACATGTGTATGAGAGGAGGCAAAAGACGTTTTGACAAAAAAAAAAGAAACGTAAAATATATTTGATATGGTCGATTAAGTTTTGTTGTTGCCACTTTATCAAAAACTTAAAAAGAAATAAAAAAAATTAAAAAAACTTTTAAAAATTCAATATTGCGGCATTACATACACTTATATACGAACACATATGTAAGTAGTATACACAGGCATATCTTCTATGCTAACAGGAGGCAATCATAGTTTTATGTCAACATCTCACGAAGTTATTGTCAAACTAATGGTACAGTAAAGTATTCAAATTGGATGGCAGCAGATAGGAGATAATGAATTCAAATTGAAAATAAAAGGGGGAATCTCCTCAGTGTAGAGCCTAATTTATGGAACATAGTCAACTATGATAGGGATGAAGGTAAGTAGCAAGGATCATAGGCTGCACTGCTATTGAACTCACTAAATGAGAGCAAAACGAAGTACTACCCTAACCATTAAAGGTTCGTACCACTTATTAAAATATCGAAATTTGAGTTTTAAATCGCTCTAATTCCAACAAAAATTGTCCCAATTGAATCAAACAACATTTATTTTAAAGGTAATTTTATTATGTTTCAAAACTGACTAAAACGTTTATTTTCAAATGCATTCGTGTTAAAAAAAATAAAAAAGAATTCAGGTACTTAAAAATAAATATTTTAAATATTGACCATAATAGTTTCGTACGGCATTAAAAGGATAATTTAGTACTGGGTGACATCACCTTTTGCATTAATAACTGCCTTTATTCTTTGATTCATTGAATTTATTAATGTTTTACATTCATTTGATGTGATAGAATTCCATATTTCACCAATTCTTTCCTTCAATCCGCCAACAGTTGTTTGGGGTTCATTTCTTAACCGCCGTTTCATTACAGCCCATACAGTTGTTTGTTTCAATTTGGACAATTTTTGTTGGAGTTGGAGCGATTTAAAACTCAAATTTTGATATTTTAATAAGTGGTACGAACCTTTAATGGTTAGGGTAGTATACAAGGATAAATGTAAACAAAATCCACAAACAACGATAATGAAAACAACTTGTTTACGTTTTTAGATCTTTCCCAAAAGCAGTTATTCTCCTTCGAGAGTATTCATTAAACTGTTGATCCAGCGATATAAAAGGCAAGACAAAGCGAGCAACGAGAGGAGTAATAATTCAGTCAGTCTTGTGTGAAGACACGAGTTGTGGTTTGACGATCTCCGCTATAGATCTGTATACAGTATAAGTGTTGTTGTTTACAAAAAGGTTGTAAGCAGAGAAAGAATAAAAATTAAAGTAAATTGTTGTTGTGTAAATCAATTTTACCAAAGGCGGCAAACGGAATTGTGCGAACAATAAAGAATTGATTTAAAATTAAACACAAATTTATTTTTATTTTATTTGCAAATCTACGAACTCATATTTTTTAAAGTTTTTAAAAGGGTAAAAACGTAACAATACTATTAAGCACTGATGCAGCAGCCTTGAGAGTATTCGAGACGTAAGATCTTCGGTCCATTGCAAGTTGACAATGATTTTCGCATCCGATCCAACAACGTGCTATATGAGTTTATTGTTTACCATTTACAAATGTGGATCGTATACCCAAAATTGTGACACAGAAATGGTGCCCACTTTTCATGCATTACGGGGGGGTGCTTATGCTCGTCACAATCTACATACTGATCATGGGATTGACACACTTATAAAGAGATTTGCGGAAATCGGCGAAGAGGATGACCATGTCTGCATTGAAAGGACCCAATCAAGGAGGCCCTGTCATCGATTGGTGTGACCAACTGGTAAAGGCGCGGAAAAAGTAGAGGCGCCTGGAAGGATGTATTAAGGCATGCCGAAATCCATTAATCGGGTTGTTAATGACCATTTAAGTAAGCAAGTAAGTAGCAAGGATGGCAGCTATCTACGTCCTCCACGTCATCATCATCATGAACTACAAGAAACAACCGAATAGATTATATTCTGATGGTTTACACCACGCAAAGTACTTAAACCAAGTTTTCACTGACAGATCCAGATTCCGCAACAAAGTAGGATATGGAAGCTTTTCAGATTGCCTAAATTTTAGGTTTTCCCTCGCCCTAATCGATTACTGTGGTCCGTTTCAATTTGAAAGAATGACAACAAAGACTGCCACTACACGAATCCGGTATCAGTATCGGTAACGCTAGCTCCTCTAGAGAAAATTCAAGATTGTCGGTTATTTTGAAACTTATCCTCATATGTGGTTTTCTGGTCACATGTGACAACAGAACTGACGTACCTTTAAAGGCTACAGAAACAGAAAATTCACTCGAATTAGTTTGGTCGAGTATGCTAATGACGTATTAGCAAGGAGCAGATATTCATCAGCGAATTTCATTATCTAATGAATAGAGTGGCCATGGGTGAAATGCAGTCTGATTTATGCGCCCGGGTTATGGACATTTTGGATGTGCTCCGCTCAGAGAAGACATGGCGGATATTTGAATGATGCTGTACTCCACACAATCGCCGTGAGGTGTCATACAATCTGAAGACACTACCGAACACATGCAGCCTCCAGTATTAATCCGCCTTAATTGTACAAGCTAGTTCGCCACACAGATGCACTAGCTGAAACTCATCGAAACAAATATTCCAAAGAAAAAGAAACTAAATTTAAGAAAAATGTAGAGATGTGGAGAAGTACTCAAAAAAGAAGACTGAGAATGGAACTTGACCATGCGTAAGGTTGCAGTTGAGGAGCTGACATTCATCTCCAATGAAGATATATGTGTTACTTGGTTAAACTTATGATAAGACAAGCGCATCTGAAACATCACAAAACGAAACCTGCCCTGTACCCTTTTAGTACCCTACTCTATGAGGCGATGTTCATACAAGGCAGTATGTGTCATAATTGGTTTGTCAAGGACATTCAAAACTATGTGGTCATCAGATCGTCTTGAACCTCCGGGTTTTAGAAATTCGATTAGAGTAGCCGGTTTCAGTTTCTCACTCAATGCACATATAGAACGGATAAATAATAATGAAAGGGCAGTTGAAGTCGCCGTAGTCTCGTAAGTGGTGCGTTGGCTTATTAGACGTGGAGCCACAGTTCAAATTCCAGGTCAGACATCTTCACCAAAACGACGAAATATGGAAAAATATTTCCAAGGCAACTTCCTCTCAACAGATTACTGGCAAAAACTGTGAGAGTAAATAAAAAGTTGCCATGAAAAGTTTCTCAAAAGAAGTCTGTCGTTCGGAAATTAACACACACACACAACATGGGTTTTGCAAGAAGCTGGGTTGTAATCCTGGCTACAGGGTTGTAATGAGCAATTATGTATGTATGTATGTATGAAGTTCTGTAATTGAGAACTGGAATTTCTCTTAACAAATTTATATTATTAAGCTTCATGCAGAAACAGCTGATGATACTTTGTACATAAATAGCATGGCCTTCCAAGGGAATAGAATTTTAAAATAAAATTTATTGTGTTTATTTTAAATGAAGATTTTAAAACTTTAATTTGTAGCAAATTTTCTATAAATTTAGACAAAAAATATATAAATTCTTATGCCACATCATTTGCCTTGCTTTTAAAAGACTTTGTATCATAATGCTCTGATTCGTTAGGATGATGATGATGCATTTTCTTTTTATCGATTTTATTTTGAAATATTTTCTAAAATATGAAAAACAATTTTCTTCTCTCACACTTAATTGTTTAAAAGTTTTTATTTTTTTCTTTTCCAATCTTTTGGTTTTAATAATCTCAAGACAATTTAAGTTTCGTTTTCTGTTGCAAATACTATTTGAAACAGAAATTGTTTCTTATAATTTCACAGAGAGAGAGAGAAACATAAATTAATTTATATTTTTATAGTATATCGTATATTGTTTTTATTATTGTTATTGTTGTTGTTTATCACATATTGTTTATTTTTAATTAAAAAACATGTCGAAAGTTTTGACACACATAAACACACACACTTTAACACAATACAGAACAAAACACAACATAGAACACAACTTGTAAGACATTCACAAACACATGTACCCCGGATTTTATTTGCTTTGGTACACTGCTACTATGAAACTTTGGAAATTGAAGAATGCCAAATGCAGTTATAGGGTAATGCATGTAGGGGGAGATGTTTTGTGAAATTCGAAAAAAAATGTGCAAGGAAATGTCAAAAACAAAAAGGATAGATAACTACAATTGGGCATATGTATGTGCAAATAAATTCCAATTTGAAAATCCAAGACACAATCCATAAATTTTAGCAGCGCCACATTTGGCATTAACAGAGCAAAATTTGCACATAACAGAGCACTGTTAGCTATTTAACAGTATCCATCTGAACAAGCATATTTGTTTTAGGGCTAATTTTGGGAAATACTCTGGGTCTATGGGTACCATACTACAACAAAGGAAGGTTCCAAGGCCTTTAATATTATCAGCAATATAGTCACATATAAAGTGAGAAAATTGGCTTTGAAAACATCAATTTTTTAATTGAAAGACATTTAAAAATGTGTGTGAAAATAAATTGCAATTTGAAAATCCAAGACGCAATCCATAAATTTTAGCAGCGCCACATTAGGCATTAACAGAGAAAAATTTCCTCTTAACAGAACAAAATTTGCACTTAACAGAGCACTGTTAGTTATTTAACAGTATCCATCTGAACAAGCCCATTTGTTTAGGAGCTAAGTTTGGGCAATACTCGAGGTCTATGAGTATCATACTATATGCAGGGGAAGGTTCCAAAAGGCCTCTTAATATAATCAGCAACATAGTCCCATATAAAGTGGCATGGTATTAAGAAAATTGGCTTTGAAAATATCTATTTCTTGCTTGAAAATTCTCTAGAAGATCAGTGGTCATTTTGGAGCACATAGGAAATAGCACATCATACAGGCTACATGCAAATGGTAGTCCAGGGGGTCCTCTTTCGAACCGTGGTAGTAAAATAGCTGGAATAATTTTGAGAGTTGAGAAAATTTCCGTCCTCCATCCCACTTCTGCGCATCGTCTGCAATAATTCCAAAGTAGAAGAATAATCTACTATTGCCACTGTTAAACAGTTAACAGTCCTCTGTTAATAGCAAAGCTTACCCTGTTAGAGGCAAGAAGTGGCTTTGCTAAAATTGTAGGTTTGTGTCTTCGGTTTTTAAATTCGAATTTATCTTCACACACATTTGGGGCATTACAACTCTGCCAATCTAGCAATGCTGTCAGCTATTAAATATCTTTCATCTGAAGTTTTATCATTTACAAATATGGATCGTATAGCTAAAATTGCAACACAGAAGTGATGGCCATTTTTCATACATTACAAGGTGCTTATGCTCGTTACAATCTGCATACTGTTCATGGGATTGGCAAGCTTATAAAGACATTTGAAGAGACTGTAAGCGTTATATATGTATATACATATATATTGAAGTCGCCGTAGGCTAGTAGGTTGCGTGTTGGCTTATTCGACGCGAGGCCACGGTTCAAATCCCAGGTCAGACATCAAAACGAAATATAAAAAAAATATATTTCTTCGGCGACTTGCTCTCAGCAGATTTCTGGCAAAAACTCTGAGAGTAAATAAAATTGCCATGAAAAGTTTCTCAAAAAGCTGTCGTTCGGGATCTGACTCACGCATAAAATTAACGCACATAACATGAGTGGTGTAAGAAGCTAGGTCCTAATCCTGGCTGAAGGGTTGAAAATGGCCAATTATGTTATGTATGTAAGCATTATAGATGCGGTCAGAAGACCTGCTCCAGAGCACAAAGTGAGCACTGCCAAAATACATAGCTTCTGTTAAAAAGAAATTAAGAAAAATATTGAATGAATGTCCATTTAATTGGGGAATAGAAGGGAGTCGGTTCTCTTCCACTTAAACACATGTGTTCAGTAGAGTCTAGCAATGTTTGCTGCCTTGTTGCCTCTCGTAAAATGAAGAAATTTTCAATTTTCCAATGCCCTCTGACATGACGGGAGGTATGCGAGCTTTGTATCGGCTCTAGATGTTGCTGTAGTCTAGTAGGTAGCGTGTTGGCTTATTAGATGTGAGGCCACAATTCAAACCCCAGGTCAGATATCTCGAACAGAACGAAATATGAAGCAAATTTTCCTTCATTGACTACCCCGTAGCAGATTTCTAGTTACAATCCTGAGAATAAATAAAAAATTGCCATGAAAAGTTTCTCAAAAAAATTCTGTCATTCGGAGTCGGAGTTTAAACTGTGGGTCCCACTACTCATGTACAAAAATTAACACACACAAACGAGTAGGGTCAGAAGATAGGTTGTAATCCTAACTGAAGAGTTGTTATGACTAAACAGACTGAATCAATAATAACTAATTTCACAGATGCAACTTGAACAAGATGGCTGTTATCAACTGCGGAAAACCCTGAATACGGAAATCCCTATATACATAACGACCTTTCGGAAATGAGCTTCTCTGTAGAACTTTTTTGATTGTTTAAGACGAACATGGTCAAAACTATTTTCGACATACCAGTTGAAGTCTTTATATTAAATTTAAACAAATATATTTCCTACTTCCTGCGGTAAAGAGAAGTACTCGGTATCGTTTTAAAATCTACTTTGAAATCGAAAATATAAAAATAGAAAGTTTTCCTTCAAAAACACTGCCCTATAGGAGCCACCCTTTTTGACTCATTTCCGTTCATGTTTTAGAAATTGTAAACTTTTTAAAAAATTGTTTTCTCTTTTTTTCTTCTTATTTTCTATAAATTTTTATGCAGAAATTTATCTTCATCTGTATAAACGGATGTAAAACGATTTTCTCTAAATATTTTCAAAATAAAATATTTTCCTACAAAAAAAAAAAACAAATAATAAAGGAAATAAATTTCTCTTAAAAATAAAAATGAAATGTAATATAATGTAATATAATATTTGTAAACATTTAAGGAGTGCGCACTAAAAAATTTTGTCATAAAATTTTTTGCCTTGTCAACTCAAGAAGATGAGGTAAAGACACTTAAGGCCACATAGGGCCTATTATGATATCACAGTTGTTAATTTCGTTCAATCTTGGAACCATACAAAGCTTCTGATGAATGCGGGTACACTCCTAAGATCCATTCCCGACACATCCGACAGTTTGGTTGAATAGTAGACGACAATATGTCTTCTCATCCTCTGCCATAACGCTGTGCATGTGCCCAATACCTGAAGAACAATTTTCAATTTTTCTTCGCCTCTACAACACACGTAGAACATTTTGTTTTCATGAGTCCAAGATCGAGGAGTATCCTTGCTGAGTGCGCTTCATTTAAATTTGAACAGATTTTTTGCCTAATTTGCTGCCTTTTTCGCCAGCATTCGAAGCCGCCCACAGGTCTTCAAAGGGGTTCCCAATGTGTAGAACTCACGTCTGGTTCATCTGCTCTTCAGTTAGGGAAGTTCAGGAATGTGTTATATCCCGATATCCAAAAGATATGAATGCTGTACACTTCCGTCATCGAGATTCACAGCAGCCATAAACCTCTGTAGAGGGTGTTATGTTAGAACCCATTACTCTGTCAGCCAGGAGGTTATCTTTTTCAGATATCGTCCGTGATCAGTTCACAACCGTACAGACCTCTTCCGATTAAAGGACGTTGCAGTGATCCGGTAACTATATTAAAAGATTTATGCCTGTTGACTCTGAAAAGATTCCACCAGCCTCACTGCCATCAAGTTGCGAACTGAGTCCGTTTACAAGGTTCATTGTCCTATTTCCTAGACAACCACCCATAGCGTGGTATTATGTAGCCTATACTCTTGAAAGTTTTGAAACCTTTTAAGATCGACGAATAATCAAAATTCTTTGCGTGCCAATGTTAAGTGACTTAGATGGTGACCGGTTTTTCGGAACTTCCTACAAAACTCATAGTCAGTACTCTTGAGAGTTTTAAATGAGTGACGAATAATCAATCTTTGCTGCTTGCCAATGCCTAGTTAATTAGAGGTGGTGACTAGTTTTAGCTCCTAGTCACTTACAATAAATGTCCACCGGAAAGAGGCGTAAAATTATCTTCAGCGACGACATAGAACGTGCTAAACAAGAGCATCACTAATAATAATGGAAAGTGATTTTTGTAACCGCCGTATCAGATTGAGGTTAGTTGTCCCATACCAGGCGGCATTCGCAGGTAAATGTAAGTCAGACTACAGCTGTATGAATGCGAAAAGTCATCCTAGGTTAGCTGACGTGTACTTGTCAACTATGACAAGTACAGTACCCGGAGGTCGAATTGACCCATTGTAAAGTCATCCTAGGTTCAAGACAATATTTTTTGCCCAAAACCATGTGTATAAAGATAAATTCGAATTTGAACATCCAAGACGCAAACCATACATTTTAGCAGCACCACATTTGGCGTTAACAGAACAAAATTTTCTCTTAACACAGTACTGTTGGTTGTTTAACAGAATCCCTCTTAACAAGCCCAAGAAGTGGCGCTGCTAAAAGCGAAGGTTTGTGTCTTTGGTTTTTAAATTCGAATTTATCTTCACACATATTGAAAAACCAAGGTAACGTTAGTTATTCTCTTAATCACAGTAAAATATCTAATTCTAGAATTATTAAAATTTATTCGTGCGCACTCCTTACTATCATATGCAGTATATTTGTAGTTGTTATATATGACATGTCCCTATATCTGTGCATTTGTAAATACTTCCTGCAGTTGTTGAAATAGATTTTTGTATTTTTTTTTTTTGGAAATGAAAAGCTTCCATAACGCCAACAACACTCACCTGCAAAGAAAGAGAGAGAGAGAAAGAAAAATTTGGTAAAAAAAAATTGAATGAAGATTTTAGTTCTTAAATTACAGATAAAAATAAAAATAAGAAGAGAAAATTATATTTTTTTTTTTAAAATTATTAAAAAGGAAATGATTGTTTGTTAAACGGAAATAACTTTTAAGGAAATTGTCCAAAAATTATTATGAAGAATACTTTACATTTCATTTTATTTGTATTTTTTGAAATTTATTAAAAAAGGAGAAACTTAGCACAAAAAAAAAAATTATAAAGAACAGTCCACCCCAAAATTATATGAAACCCTTGGAAATTGTTTTCTTGGGCGAAGGAAGTGCTTCTATTGTTCAAATTATATTTGCTGCAATACAATTACAAATTGTGTTCAAATTATTACGAGTGGAGAGACAAAGATGTAATGCTTAGGGTGGAGTAAGAAATAAAAATCCAGTGGGTAGTTGATAGTTGGCTTACTAGACTCTCAGCACTGACGTCTTAAAAAATATTTCCTTCTGCAACCCATTGTACTCTCTCAGAAAAATCTCTGAAATACCATGAAAAAGTATGTGGAATTGTCGAATCGAAGTCATGTAATGCTTAGGGTAGAGTAACAAATAAAAATCTAGTCGAGGTAGTGGTTGGCTTACTAGACTCTCAGCTCTAACATCTTAAAAAAATATCTCTTTCGGCAATCCATTACACTCTTTCAGAAAAATCTCTGAAGTACCAAGAAAAAGTATATGGAATTAGACTTTCGGTATCGAAGTCAACTTCTAGAATAAAATTAACACACAAAACATGGATGGCGTGAGAAGCTAAACTGTAGTTTTGACTAAAGCGTTGTATGAGCCAATATAAATAGAGACATAATTAGCATAACAAACATTTTAATGCGTGTGAAGGTCAATTCGAATTTAAAAATCACAGACGCAAACCCACATATTTAGCAGAGCCACTTTTAACGTCAACTGTAAAACTAACTTCGAAAAAACTAAACATTTTTCTAAATTTCTAGAGAATATCAGAAGTTAGTTCTCAAAGATCTGGAACTGTTTACACGATAGTTCAAGAGGTATATCTGAGTCTCCATAGTCTAGTAGGTAGTATGTTGGCTTATTCGATATAACACCACGGTTCAAACCCCTAGTCGGACATCTCGAACATAACGACAACGAAAATGAAATATTTCTTCGGCGACTGCCTCTCAGCAGTTTTCTGGCAAAAACTCTGAGAATAAAAAATATTGCAAAAAAAAGTTTCTGAAAACTATAGTTCGAAGTCGACTGTAGGTCCCACCATTCATGTATAAAAAAAAATTAACACACACAACAGAAGTAGTGTGAGAAGCTATGCTGTAATCCTGACTGAAGGGTTGCAATGAACAATAAAGTTAGTAAGTTCAAGGGTTCTAATACTTTACGAGTAGACCATCCCCCTTCTTTTAAAAGAATTGTGGACGCTATTAAGCACTGATGTAGTAGCCCTAAGCACATTCGTGTATTGCATTAACATCCCGCGACTGCCCTGGCTCATCCATGTCCTTCGAATTGAAGATGATGCTCCAGCGAGATGGGTATTTGATGCGGGGATTAGGGGAATTCCATGTAAAGCACGATCTTATGTGCGTTGGAAGGACCAAATCAACCAAATCGAGGAAAATTAATGTGAGCAACAGGCGAAGGCGGGTAAGAAGCAGAGGCCCCTGGAAAAATGTGTTAAGGCAGGCAGGAATCCATTTTTTTAATGCAGATTCGGTGCATATGTCAATGTTGTCAGCGTAAGCAAGCAACTGGACATTTTTGTGGAAAGTAGTGCCATTGCGATATACACCCGCCTTTCTCAGAACTATCTACATGACGAAGTAGAAGAGGTCGCACGATAATGAGTCGCTTTGTCTGATATCTTGCACGGTATAAAAAAGTTCGAAGCTGCACAATGTGATTCCGCATAGTCTTATCAGTTTCGCAAAAATACCGAGCGCAGACATTGTGGCAAAAACATGATTCTTTATGGATGGTTGTATCGACTTGTTTTTCATGGATATTTTCCAGAACTTAGCGTAGTGTGAAGACCTGTCTCACGATGGACTTGCCAGGTCTAAAGTCTTACTGATAAAGTAAGAAAGTTCTATGCGATAAAGAGAAGCCTTATTAATACCCCTGAAGTTGACGCAAATAGGGTGGGGTCTCCTATTTTAGGACAAGGTGGAGACCACTGAGATTCCATTCTTTGGACACACTTTCCTCTTGCACTATTTTGCAAATAAGCTGCTGCACCCACCTCATTACCTCCTGTCTTGCACTATTCATTGGGCAGATCATCAGGACTGGCAGCTTGATTGTTTGCATAAACGCGGCTTTGTCCTCTTCATGGCAACTGTGAGCAATATCTGCACCATCATCATAAATTAGTTTCACTACTTCATCACCTCTAGAGGCAGAATTTGTGTTGTCATCGGCTTGTAATAGAGCAAAGAACTTCAGCATTCCTTGCGAGGTAACTGTACTTTTACGCTGTTTTGGTCAAAAGTGTCTGTGCTAAGAATTTTGGTTGGCATCTTAGATTTTCAAATTCCAACTTTACTTCAAAACCATCTTTTGGAAAATTTCTTAGAGCGGAGTTATTCCAAAAGTAAGCCTGTTTAATAAATTATGACTTGATACATGAATTTTCTTTGGCCATTGACCTAAGTCGGCATGCTTTTAATTAAATCTCTTACATTTGAATGATTTCTTAAGGCATTAAAAATTTATTAAATTATTTCGATTCCAGAAATTTTACTAGTGAGTTAAAGGGATTTAAAAACAAATCGTTTCTAATTAAGTTGTGTACATAATGGAATTAATTTCATTAAATTCTACTTCACTCTGTTCTGCTCTACTCTAATCTGTAATGGAATTTTAAAGCTTCTTAACAGGCAACCACACCCATACCAATACCCATCTACATATGTACATGTGTTCGTTTAGATTAATCTCTATTGATTATTTAAAAAGATAAGTGTATTTATATAACATTGATTATAAATAAATAGGAATATGTACGTTTAAAAGCGTTTAAACCCAATGGTATAAGAGAATTTGAAAGGCCATCCATAGGGCCTTCTTTAGCAAAGACAAGTGGTAACAGATCATTTTACGAGTATAGTCATGTAATGAGTTGGCTATTCGTTTACAGACTGCTAAAACTGTCTGCAAAGGTTGTCAACAGTCTGCTAAGACTATCAACAGTCTGCTAAGACTGTCAACACTCTACTAAGGCAGTCTAAAGTCAATAAGACTGTCAACGGTCTGCTAGGACTGTCAACAGTCTGCTAAGACTGTCAACCCTCTACTGAGATTGTCAAAAGTCTGCTAAGTATGCTAAGACTGTCTGCAAAGGTTGTCAACAGTCTGCTAAGACTGTCAACACTCTGCTAAGACTGTCAAAACTCTGCTAAGGCTGTCAAAACTTAAGTAAGGTTTGTGATGAAATATAGTTCGTTTAACATCCAAAGGACACGTAAAAATAATTAGATTTGCACCACAAAAATGATGATTAAAAAGTGTCCTCCTTTCGAGCATTGTGAGGCTATTATTACAGTAGTAATAGACTGATGTGCAAGGTATTGGGAGGAATATAAAGAAATTAGAACAGTCTAGAGTCTAGACCAAGTCTATGCATTATTGCAATATACGCACTGCCGAATATATCATTGCTGTTAGTAAAAGTATGGAGGATAACTCGAAGTTATCGATTTCGCGGCTTTTCAAACAATTGGGCCTGTCTTCCGCCTTAATATACTGAATTCTTTATTTAGATACGCACCGTAGATATGTTACTCGCGTAGAAGAGCAACGAAGAAGTTAATTTCTCACCCGGTTTTACATCAACAAACAATACTAGCACATAAGGAGCTCTAAGAAGTCTCTTTAGTGATTGTGAGTAAGCCTTTGCGCTTAGAGAAAGTGCCTGTTTGAGGTACACATTAAAGCTCGAAGATTTAATGACATCAATTCATAGGGATACGGCGGTATGATAAAAAAAAAATGTGTTTGAAGATAATTTCGAATTTAAAAACCAAAGACACAAACCCACACTTTTAGCAGCGCCACTTTTTGACTTTAACGAGGCAAAATTTGCTACTAACAGAGCGCTGTTAACTGTTTAACAGATCGAGTCTTAAAAAGCCCACAGATTTAGGAGCTAATTAGTGGATATATACAAGGTCCAGGAGAGCCGGTTTTTTTTGGGGCGGTATTCCAAAATTGTGGGTTTGCGTCTTTGATTCTAAAATCTTCAACCCATTCATAAAATTGACTTTTTTCGGTGCACAGTTCACGATTGTGGACTGAATAGCATGTAGTTTCAACAAAACTGTGCCATAAGCTACACAGCATTACCGATTTCAGATGTATTGCATATGAAGTTGCCAGAATAAGTATGACTGTCTCTCAATTGAGAAGACCTGCATGAGCTGTGGGTGTGAGTTGAAGAAAAAGGCAAGCTTTCATCTCAAGTGTCAGTACTTTGATTTTGCCATGAAGAGGAAAATTTTTAAAAGAAATCTGACTATTGGGCTGTTTTTCCATACTTACTTGCTTATTTGGTTATTACAACACTTTAGGCAGGATTACAACCTAGCTTCACACGCCACTTATGTTGTGTGTGTTAATTTAATAAATGAGTGAGGGAACCTACAGTTTAAAGTCGACTCAGAATGATAGATTTTTGACAAACATTTCATGGCAATTTTTTATTTACAAGAAATGTTTGCCAGAAATCTGCTGAGAGAAGGTCGCCGCTGAAATATATTTTCATATTTCGTTATGTTTCGAGAAGCCTCCCCTAAGGGTTTGAACCATGGCCTCAAGTCTAATAAGCGCACAACCTACCAACTTGACTACGATTTCTCACAGGAAATGTTTGCTACTCAGATTGGTTATTAATTGTGGTAGCATAACGGCTATAAACTCTGGACAATGGAAAACGGCCTTTAAAGGATGGCCCTACACCTAATCTAAACTAATTTTACATTTTGACAATGTCAATTAGCCACGTCAATAAGCATGTGATTTAAAGTTATTAGACATTCTGTGTCAAAAATCGGATAAGTCCCTAATCCGGAACATTTGAAAACGAAATGTGCTAAAATGTATTCCAAAACTACTTTAAAACGAGCAAACACTAGCCATTTGAAAATATGTGTGAAGATAAATTTGAATTTGAAAATTCAAGACGCAATCCATAAATTTTAGCAACACACCATTTGGCGTTAACAGAACAAAATTTTCTCTTAAGTGAACAAAATTTGCCCTTAACAGAACGCTGTTAGCTATTTAACAGTATCCATCTGAACAAGCCCACTTGTTTAGGAGCTCATTTTACGAAATACTTTAGGTCTATGAGTGCCACACTATATGCAAAGGAAGGTTCCAAGGCCTCTTAATATAATCAGCAACATAGTCACACATATAAAGTGTTATGGTATTGAGAAAATTGTCTTTGAAAATATCAATTTTTTTGCTTGAAAATTCTTTACAAGATCGGTGGCCATTTTGGAACATATAAGAAATAGTAAACCGTACAGACTATATGCAAATGGTAGACCAGAGGGTCCTCTTTTGAACCGTGGTAGTGGGATAGCTGGAAGAATTTGGAGAGCTGAGTGCGTTTGATGTGTGTGAAGATAAATTCAAATTTAACTAGCAAAGACAAAAACCAAAAATTTTAACAGTGCTAATGTTAGAGTTAACAGAGCAATGTTAAGTGGTTATCAAAAAATACGAAAACTAGTCAAGGAAGAAATCACTCAAAAATACGATATCAGGAACTTGCTGCAGATATCTGACTAAATACAAATTGTAGCCTAAGGTGTCCCTAATAAAACCCAATAAGTGGTATATCCCAAAGTATAAGATGTATTGACTTATTGCCACTGTTAAACAGTTAACAGTGCTCTGTTAATAGCAAAGTTTACCCTGTTAGTAGCAAGAAGTGGCGCTGCTAAAAGTGTGAGTTTGCATCTTTGGTTTTTAAATTCCAATTATCCAATTTATCGTCACACACATCATGTTAAAAGGCCTTTTAGTGAATACCTTCTGATTTAAGTTTTTCAATGAAACCATTTATACGCTGCTTGCCCCGCACATACATTTTGAATATGTTCACCCTCTATATTGTGTGTACGGACACAAAGCAGATGGAATGAATATTTTAATTTTAATTGAAATGTAACAGATATTAATAAATAATATCCATAGATTGTTATTATTTAATTATTTTTTATATTTGATTTTATTTTATTCAATATCAGGTTTTTTTTTGTTGCTTTTTGTTTTTTGTATTTAATTTTCTATACTAGAACAATATAATCATTAAAATAATATTTAATAATGTTAATAATTTATATTGAAATATTACAACACATTATTACCGAAAGACAGTGATGAGCATAAGAGCGGCTACATTAGTAGTTTTTCGCCTGTATGTATGTATATCGATCCAAGACGCAGTCCATAAATTTTAGCAGCGCCACATAAGGCGTTAACAGAGCAAAATTTCCTCTTAACAGAACAAAATTTGGCCTTAACAGAGCACTGTTAGCTATTTAATAGTATCCATCTGAACAAGCCCACTTGTTTAGGAGCTAATTCTGGGAAATACTCTATTTCTATGAGTACCATACTACATGCAAAGGAAGGTTCCAACACCTCTTAATATAATCAGAGACATAGTCACATACATATAAAGTGATATGGTATTGAGAATATTGGCTTTAAAAATATAAATTTTTTGCTTGAAAATTCTCTAGAAGATCTGTGGCCATTTTGGAGCATATAAGAAATAGTACACCATACTGATAAATGGTAGTCCAGAGGGTCCTCTTTCGATTCGTTGTAGTAAGATAGCTGAAATAATTTTGAGAGTTAAAAAAATTTCCGTCCTCCATTCCCCATTGGGATACAGTGACCATACGATTTATTGTACTGGCCTCAATCTATATCTCCCTGTCTGCCAATTTGTCTGACAATTTTTCTTAAGTGCTGTTCTATCTTCAACTCAATTTCTTCTGTCATACATACATATGTACATAATTGGTAATTACAACCCTTCAGTCAGGATTATGACCATGCCTCTAGCTTCGCATACCACTTACGTTGTGTGTGTTAATTTTATACATGAGTGGCGGAACCCCTGCAGTTTTAAGTCGACTCCGAACGACAAATTTTTGAGAAACTATTCATCGCAATTTTTTATTTACTTTCAGGGTTGTTGCTAGAAATCTGTTGAACCGTGAACTCACGTATGCGAAATCTATTATAAAGTATCTTGACGAAGAAAAGAGCGAAGATGATTAGGGTAGGGTACCCAATGTGAAACATCGTCAGAATGTGGTTTGCACTTTACTATTCCATCGTTAATACAATGAATTTACCAACGCCAATGTAAATTACAATTTCTTTTCGACCGAATAGAGAGGAGGGCGTATGTGGAGTGCCCCCTACTGCAAAAAGACTTCCTAACTCCCTCGTGTTCTCCTCCCACAACTAATTTTCCACTGCATGATTAGGGAAATGCTCCTTAAATGCTGACCGTAAACAAAAAGAAAAAAGGAATGCTAAGAGATAAAGTCGTTGAGACTGTATCATGTAGATTCATATATCGGCTTGAGGAGTTGAAAAATTCCTAAAAAAAAGAACAAAATAGAGATCTATAGAATAGGCAAAGCAAGAGTAGGTTGAAGAGACAGCCGTTGTCCAAAGCAGTTGATTTTGCGTTACTCTCAAGAACTCGGCTTTTCGCAAACTTCAACTTGGCGAACTATGCTTAGTGACTAGGGCATGCATCTATTTGCTGAATGGGATCTGAAGCAGTAGGAAACTCACCTTAAATTTTCATCAAAAAATCCTCAGTTCCTTTCGGTACTTTTCTGGGTGAAGGTGTACATGAAATAAACAAAATTGTCGAATTTGGTGCGACTAAAATCTACATGAGATCTATTATGTATGCCAAAAAAGTTACTATTTTGCATGCATGTTTAGGTGACGCCGTTCTCTTTGAGAACTACATTGGCCAGGCCATCACTGTCAACGATCGACGATTACCAACTTCTTTTGGTCTGAATTGGATGATATTTCAGCTCACGAAGTTAGTGGGATTTGACGTTAGGCGTTTTGTTTTCCTTAATTCGCAGGAGCATGTGAATAAGACGCAAATCCCAGCGCTCTCCAAGGCCAATATAGCCCATGACATTGGTCAAATTTAGCCTGATTTATGAGTAAAGTCATGGAAAATTGAATATTTGGGATTAGCTCCACCTAGAAGAGCCGTAACGGATATCTGAACGATGTATGGAATGCACATATAATGACATCAATAGCTTGGGCTAACGAATAAAAAATTTCTATGATATCTCACACACACACATTACTTTATTTAAATTTATAGATGGGAAGCAATGCCAAAGAAAAATGTCAAATATGTATACCCACTTATAGCCATCACTGTAAATAATTCACATTATGTGTATATGTGCATGTGTGTATGTGTATCTGTTACTTTGAGTTAATATGCATTGTATGTATACAATAATTTAATTTTTCAATTAACAAGCAGCACAATATAATGATTTCAATAGGATTTTTGAATTGAATTGAATGAATGGAGAGAGAGAGAGAACATATTGAAATAAATTTATTTATTTATACATACAGATTGTAACATACATATGTATGTATATGTGCATACATATAGATGTAATGTACGATAAATTTGCATTCATAAATATTTAAATAGAAATTTCACACTTTTTTTTTTAAGTATTAAGAGTAGAGAATAATTAATGAATTCTTTACAACTAATTAAACAATAAATAACATTAATAATAATTATTATTAATATTAAATTCACTTTATTATTACATATAATTAAGGAGTGCCCATGAAAAAATTTGGGCATAGAATTTTTGCTTATAAAAGCTAAATTTAATGGTGAAATATTGTTTGAGTGTGAAGATAAATTCGTATTTAAAAACCAAAGACGCAAACCCACAATTTCAGCAGCGCCACATTTGGCATTAACAGAGCAAAATTTTCTCTTAACAGAACAAAAATTGCCCTTAACAGAGCACTGTTAGCTCTTTAACAGTATCCATCTGAACAAGCCCCACTTGTTTAGGAGCTAATTTTGGGAAATACTCTAGGTCTATAAGCACAAGGCCTCTTAATATAATCAGCAACATAGTCACATATAAAGTGATATGGTATTGAGAAAATTGGCTTTGAAAATATAAATTTTTTGCTGGAAAATTCTCTAGAAGATGAGTGGTCATATAGACTATATGCAAATGGTAGTCCAGAGGGTTCTCTTTCGAACCGTGGGATAGCTGGAATAATTTTGAGAGTTGAGAAAATTTCCTTCCTTCATCCCCCTTTTGTTCACAAATAATAATGATCATAATGAGAATTATATTTTATGTCAATAGTCTTCAATAACTGGAAAGTAGAAGACTAATCTACTATTGCCACTGTTAATCAGTTAACAGTGCTCCGTTATTAGCAAAGTCTACCCTGTTAGACGCAAGAAGTGGCGCTGCTAAAAGTTTGGGTTTGCGACTTTGGTTTTAAATTCGAATTTATCTTCAACTTTACCGTACCAACGAGTCGAATTAGACGAACTAAAATTCATGCTGTTTACAGTTGGTTGCTAAACAAATAATGAATTATGCATTCAATTATTTATTAATTTTTTCCTATTTTTTTTTTAATTTTATTTAATAAAGAAACTTGACAAATACAATGTATGCAGACCAAATAATTTTGTTGGTTTTTTTGTTGTTGTTCGAAACTAAAAAAATTCCATAATTTTAGACAAATATTGTGAAATCGTCAAATAATTGTTTGATTTGCAAATAATATTTATTTAAAGTAGATGAATTAAAAAACAACAACAATAACAAAATGCCACAAATAATAATTTTTATTTAAAATTTAGGGCTTAGGATACTTTAGACAAAAATACATATATTGGCTACAGCACATAGACCTCTTGTAATTAATAAATATTAAAAAAAGAACAAAAAAGTGGAATTTGTTATTTTTGATCATACGAAATACAAAGCTTTACCTTGGATGTAATGGATATTTAATTTTGCTTGTTGCCCGCACGGTCTAGTAGGTAGTGTGTTGGCTTATTAGACGAAAGGCCCGAGTTCGAATCCCGGGTCAGACATCAAAACGAAAATATGAAAATATTTCTTAGCCGACTTTCTCTCAGCAGATTTCTGGCAAAAACTCTGAGAGTAAAAATTGCCATGAAAAGCTTCTCAAAAAATCTGTCGTTCGGAGTCGACTTTAACATAGGGAATATTTCAAGCGTAATATCTCCAGTTACAAAATTATTTGGAATATACCACTTATTGGGTGTTATTAGGGACACTTTAGGCTACAATTTGTATATAGTCAGATATCTGCAGCAAGTCCCTGATATCCTATATTTGGGTGGTTTCTTCCTTGATTATTTTTTCCTATTTTCTGTTAACCACTTAACATTGCTCTGTTAACTCTAACATTAGCACTGTTAAAATTTTTGGTTCTTGTCTTTGCTAGTTAAATTTAAACTTTCCAGGATAGCGGTCTATACAAATAAATTGAAATGTTCTTGGGTAACGTATCGTCGAGATTTCAGATTAGTAGAACCGAATAATGTGGTAGCAGTAGAAGGGCTGTGAAAAAAATTGAAGACACCGTAGGACAAAAGGGGCAAAATGTACAGGACAGCTTAGAGAAAACCCTATGTATTATAGAAGTTATGCTATTTACTCGCTTGCTGCTGTTCTGCATGTTGTTGCCATATAATATTTAAATTGAAATTAAATTACACTTAAAAGCAACAACCAACCAGCCAAACAACAAACCCAAGAAATGCATGTGGGATTATTTTAATTGAAAGACAACAAAGACTCGGAGAAAAAAAAAACTATGAAATCTAAATTGATCTTGATTGATAACCATACTTCATGGCACCACATATATTGTAGAATTAAGTGGACAAATAAAACGTTTATCTCTTATAATGTATAATAATAATAATGAAAGAAAAATATTATCTTTTAGAAAAGGAAAATGAAAAAAAAGCATTGTAGACAACAAGTTGTTGTTCAATTACTATAAAATGGAAAGTAGAAGAATACATAGATGCTTAAGGAATATTGCCGAAGTGTCAGTATTTTAAATGAAATGCCCCTCTACTAAGTCAGATAATCATGACGCGTTTTCATCTGAAGATTATCCTAGTAAGTTGAATCGAAAGATTATAGAACTGATCTCAGAGGTCACTTTTTCACGATAGTGACAGTGCAGACTAATTTGATTGGAAGTCCGAAAGTATGTGTTTCATCATTATATCACACTCTGTGTTCTACTGTCACCATAGTTTAGTAGGTATTGGCCTATTAGACGTAAGGCCACAGGTCGGGCATCTCCAAGGAAACAAAATATTGTTACAAAAATGGGAAAATCTAGATACTGGTGTTTTGCATTTACATCGCTTAACATTAAAATTATAAACAAAAGCTACAAAAACAAAACAATGCAGTAAACAAACTTGTTTACAAATTATCGTACTGCTTAATATAGCAACAAGCACCAGCATAAAAATATAGCAAACAAGTTAACAAAAATACACAAACAACACTACAGGAATAAATGTAAACAAAATACACAAACAACACTACAATAGTAAATGTAGACAACACTGTTTATATTGCTACACAAGTAAACAAAAATATAACACCAAGCGCTATAAGAATAATGTATATAAACAACCATGTTTACATTAATAGAGATTTCGAGAAGGCGAGGTCATAAACATTCGCCTTCAAAAACATTTATCAGACTGTCTACTGTGCCATATAAGAGGCAAGGCAAAGCAAGGGACTGAGTTAATGAAGTTCAGTCAGTCTTGTCTGAAGACGCGGTGTATTTGAAGAGAGTAATCGTGGTTTGAAGATCTCCGTTACAAATATCTGTCGAATAATTATCTAGTTATCTAAGGGTATAACAAAAGCTACAAAAACAAAACAATGCAGTAAACAAACCTGTTTACAAATTATCGTACTGCTTAATATAACCACAAACACCAGCAAAAAAAAAATGGTAAACAAGTAAGCAGACATACCCAAACAACACTACAGGAATAAATGTAACCAAAATACACAAACAACACTACATAGAGATTTCGAGAAGGTGAATTCATGAACATTCATCAGATTGTTAACTCTGCCATACAAAAGACAAGGCAAAGCAAACGACTGAGTTAGTGAAGTTCAGTCAATCTTGTGTGAAGATACGGTGTATTTTAAGAGAATAATCGTGGTTTGAAGATCTCCGTTACAAAGATCTGTCCAATAGTTGTCTAGTAATTGTTATTGTTTATGCAAATGGTATAAACAGAGGAATAACAAAGAAAGGCGATTGTTGTTGTATACATCAAGTTGTGAACAGTGGCACACAGAATTCTGCGAATAATAAAGAATTTTAATTAAAACTAAACACAAATATATTTTTCTTTTATTTACAATCTACGAGCTTTTATTTTAAACGTTTTTAAAAGGTAAAAACATTTTTACGAAAATATTTCTTCGGCGTCTGCCTCTCAGCAGACTTTTGGAAAAAACTCTGAGAGTAAATAAAAAAAATTGCCATGAAAAGAGCCTCAAAAAATCTGTCGTATGGGGTCGACTTCAAACTGTAGGCCCCGCCACTCATAGATAAAATTAATACACACAAGATGTAGTGGTGTGAGAAGCTAGGTTGTAATCCTGACTGAAAGGTTGTAATAATCAATTATGTATGTATGTATGCATATCTCTTTCGAAAAGAGTTGCTGAGGTTTCAGCGTACTAAGGTATAATCTTCTTTTAGAACGCATTTTCGTTCTATTAAGATTCTTTTGACAATTATTTCAACAAGTCTCTGACATTCTAACGAACACACCAGAAGTTAGGTTAGGTTAGCAAATAGCTTGCCGTACACAGTCAAGCTCACTCGGTGGTCATATGGCACATTGTGTTACCCAGTGTAAGGAAAGCTCCTTTGTCATGATCAGTTGGTGGTGGCCCTAGCTTAGGATGAAGTCGGCCAGTTTTCTTAGTGGCATGTGCACTCAACATGCCCAGATCTTCAAACATTTTGTCACCCAAAAATCGGCGACGTCTGTCTTGAAGTTCAGGGAACTCGTATAAAAGGCGTTGCATCGATTCTGTTTCCTCTACATCATGGCAGTTACTGCGTGCAGCACTTGCACTGACCAACTTATTCTTCTTCCCTGGTTTGAAGGAACTTGGTCAGTAGAGAGACTACGTTCATCTGTGCTATCACAACAGACCGCTATGAGTGCTTTTGGTATGAAAGCTACCACTACAACCTAACCTAACCTGACAGTTTCTACAGGTGTCCTGGTGAGGCAGACCGTACCATTAGAATTATTGTTACAGTGCAAACCGTTCTCTTGTTGAATTCAAGTAAACGAACTCGCATAACATAGGAAACAACATTTCAGTTTCAAAATTATGAATTACCTTCCTCTTCTTTAAAGTTATTAAAAGTCTTACAAAGAAATTTTGAAAGCATGACGCACGTACACGCATACCACTAGCGCATAAGGCATATAGTTAAGCATCTTTGTGTTCATAGTGATGACATGTCATGCAATAAACACACTCTCTTTGACACACATACACATACACACAAAAACAAATACAAACAAACAACTACTGCATACGATTACACCTTATGACTTTTATGCAGTTAAATTGTAATGCCTCCTCGACCGACCATGCGATCGACCGCAACACAACACATCACATTGCATTCACTTGCTGCTCTAAAACTATACGTAACCACAAGTTATAGTCTGTGTAATTGCAAATGCAATACAAACATACAAACATATAAATGAACGTATATACGTACGACAATCTCTATTGATTGTACAGGAGTATAGTACTAGTACTACTACACAGCAAATGGATTGATGGATGAATGGATTGACGGATGAATGCATGAATGGCTGAATGGATTGGTGAAAAAACCAAAAATAACGTAAAATAGAAAGACAGAAAAAAAGAAAACAGAATAAGAGCCAAAAACATAAACACCAACACCAACACAAACACAAATAAATTGACTACTGACTGCTGGCTGTTAAAAAACAAATGACATGTCATATCGTTCGATGCTATTGCTGCTGGTACTGTTATTGCTCCCGATGCTGATACTAACGACGATGATGACGATGATGATGCTGATGACAAGCCACAAGTTCAAATTGTTTTGAAATCTATTTAAAGGGGTTTCCTGAAATAGCATTAACATTAATGCTGTTGTTGTACGTTCGTTCATTCGTTCGTTGTTGTAACTTCGATTTTTTGTTCCTGCACCCCTTCAATGTTGTAATTGTAGCTATTGTGGTTGTTGTATTCATATTTCGAATTCTAAAGGTTTTTCTCCCCTGTTTCTTCCATTTTTATCTGGTTTGACAGCCAGTTTTTTTTTATTTAGCATTTCAAATGTGATTTTTCAGTCATCGAGTTTTGTGGCCACAAAAAGTAAAAAAAAAACCAGAGGCGTAGCAATGGATTTGAAAAAAATGGTTAAACTTAAAGGAAAAATACGAACGTTTTAAATAAAGCATTTTGGAGTAGGCATTGGCAAGCACTGAAGATCGGACTGATTGCATGATACTCTGCTTTGCAACAGTAGCACAGTAGAAGAAAATTACTTGGCAATTAAGGGCTAATTTTTCATATGAGGCACTCGATTATAGAGATGCATTTGATGTACGTCGATGAGTTAAATACATCATATGCAGGGAACATAGAGGAGCAAATACACAATTGATCATTACAACCCTTTAGTCAGGATTACGATCTAGCTTATCACACCACTGACGTTGTGTGTGCTAATATACATAAGTGGAGGGACATACAGTCTAAAGTCGATTCCGAACGACAGATTTTTGGGAACTTTTCATGGCAATTTACACTCAGAGTTTTTGCCAGAAATCTGCAGAGAGGACGCCGCCGCCGAAATATTTTTTCATATTTTCCTTTGACGTCTGACCTGAAGTTTAAACCGAGGCCTTAAGTCTCATAAGGCAACACACTACCGATCAGACCACAAAGGCTGATATTTTGCCAGACCTTATTCATAAAAGACGAAATGGATTGAGAGAAATGGTGGAAATGTGTACTCGATACAAATTTCCTATATATTTAGATCATATGCCAACAGACTGATGGGCCCCCTACCTAATTCTTAACATACATATAAGAACAGTGGGGGTTTAATTGGTTTTCTAATTACAAAATCTATGAAATCAGAAAAACGATGAAAATATTTATTTTATTGCAAAAAGAGATAGTAAATCATTTAATTTATGAAGCATTTACCGACCTATGACAGTCTAGAACCCGTTAAATCATTTATTTCAAAGAAAATTAATCAAATATTAAAAAAAAAAGTATTTCTATAACTGGCACACCCCTACGGCTCAGCCATTTTGTTTATTTCCTTAAAATATGTATTCCCTAAAAAAGAAAACTATCTGAAAACGCTACAAACAAATGTCACACCCGGTACAAATTTTTGTATGGCAACTGTCACACCCGTTACATATCTTAAAAAGTATTTAAAAACGGCGTCAAACCGTATATTAGAGTTAAAGAATGTCAAAGTCATAAAGAGGAAGAATTGTCACATCCGTTACATATTTTTTTTTAATTGGCGTGAAAACTACATACTTAAAACTATGACCCACTTAATATATCACATATTATTACATTGACATTCCCTGACTAACTATATTCGATGCAAAAATGTGTCAAAACCGTTAGACTTTTATGGTTTTTAAATTTCTAATTAAAATAATGTAATGGCCATTACCCCTTCATTCGCATAAAATTATTTAAAACCTGCGTCATAACCAATATATCCAAAAGTCACGCCCGTTACATTTTCTATTGTGGGAAGTAAAAAAAATATATTTAAAGAAGACGTATTTCTATAACTGGCACACCCCTACGGCTCAGCCGTTTTGTTTATTATCTTAAAATGTTTATTTCCTAAAAACAAACTATCTGACAACGGTAAAAGCAAATGTCACACCCGGTACAAATTTTTATATAGCAACTGTTACGCCCGTTACTTATCTTAAAAAGTATTTAAAAACGGTGTCAAACCATATAAAAAATGCCAGTCATGAAGAGCAAGAACTGTCACACCCGTTACCTACTATTTTTTCCTGTTCCTTTGAAGGGTACTTAAAACTATGACCCACTTAATATATCACATAATATTATATTGATACTTCCTTAATAAATACATATATCCGATACATGTATGAGTCAAACCCGTTACAATTTTCTTTTTAAAATTGTTGATTAAAATGATACCATATCCGTTACCCCTTCATTTCCATAAAAAGAATTCAAAACCTGTGTCATTAATAATCAATATATTCAAAAGTCACACCCGTTATATTTTCTATTGTGGGAAGTAAACTTGTAGCATTTAAAGAGGAAGAATTATTTACCATTAATTTCAAAACTATTTTAGAATGGCGTCCATTCGATTTATAAATATGTCACACCCGTGACATTAGTTTTGTCTTTTCTTAAGAAACATTTAAAATGTTGCTAATAAAACCCAATTAGTGCCACATGCCAAATAAATTTGGAATTTTCAAAATTGTTGAATAGTCTTGAGAACTTCACTCTATTAACAATGTCTGGAATAAGATGATCGATATTGTGGAAAAATGGAACTTGCTGCAGGTATCCCAATCTATATCTGTAGTATCAAAGGTACTTTAATTGTAACTTCTCTTTTAAGTACGAATGCTTCCGTTACTATCCAATCAAAGAGGTGCTAAGATATCAAAAGCTATGTTTGTTTTGCTACACCCAAATCCGTCCCTTCTTCGATGGATAGTACTGTATTGACCAACTCATATCCAGAGCTGTGTGATTGTGATACGTTGTTCAGCCAATAGAGTTCAACATTTTAGTTTTTGGAAATATCAGAAGGGAGCCAAAGATGCTCTCCCATAAAAAGCACATCACTCAAGTTGAAATCTAAAAAGTCTTTTAATTGACGGATCATTAAGGCCTAGTGAGGGCCTATTATAAAGTATTCGAAAGCTCTGGCAAAGCTCACAGGTATCTTCATTTCAACTTGAACACGAGTTACAGTAGAGTAGACGTAGCAATAACAAGTGGCGATCAGGCCAGTATATGTACGCTTAGTTTCCATAGGGTTAACTAGCGATTGGAGGGGATAAACTGTATCAGATATGCAGGGCTATAAATTTTCCACGGTAATTGAGCCAGTACCCTAGAAAATGAGTTTGGAAGAGAATACTGGACAAAGAAGAAGAAGATAGAGAGAGCCAATCGAGGTACGGAAATTTCTACTTTTACTAGATAATTATAGAACATCACACTATGGAGGTAAGGTTTGAGCGATTTCAGAAGGTAACACCTAAGTGCTCGACAAATTGTACGCAGAGAGTGAACCCTACCGACATCGAACAACATTGTTAAGTTCACAGATCAAAATGTTTGGGGGAGACTTTACAGGGAAACCCTACTTCGATTAGGGACATTGAAATAGATTATTTGATCGCAATACTTGTGTACCCTTAGTCGTGAATTCAAGATTTTTGATCGCATTCACATCTAATCTAATTGTCTACGGATAGAGTTTACAATGAGCGCTGAGATATTCTTTATATTTCTCATAAGAGGCGGAATATTTGAACAATAGTAGGTCAGGGATCTAGGTCACTAGGGTCAACCCGATTAAAGAGCTTCTGCCAAACAACGCTCAACCTTTGGGGAGGATAACAATTACAATCCAAATAAAGTTCGGAAAATACAATCCTAGAGGTTTGCAAAAACGAGGATATTGCCCCCCGCCCCCCTCCCCAGCAAACGATAATTTAAGAGCCAAGTAGACCGATAATATTACAAAATTTTGGTAAAATGCTACAGATTTCATCAACAGCCCGTATTCTCACAAAAACCTTTAAAATTAATGATGCCCTATAAAGAATCCCCCTCCCCATACATTTTACCCCCATCGCTTCACACAAATAATGAATGTATTCCCATACTGTTTACAACTAAAATGGATTTTTTTCTCTCATTTGTTGTGCTCTTTTTTTTGGTTTTCTTTCAATTTTTCGTGGTTTTGTTACAAAACATTCAATATCTATTGACGAATGACGCAGACGACATTGACAGACTGACAGACCGTCTAACTGGCTGGGAAAGAATGACTGTGTGTGTTTAGCTGTGAACGGTTGCTTTGACTTGGAATGACTTTGACTGTGTTTAGCAGCTTTTATTGATACGAGTATTTTTCAATCCACTCGCAAGAGCACAACAGCGGCGGCGGCAGCGGCAGTGTACGAGTATTGTTTGTAAAAAGTTTTGTTCGTGTGTGTGAATGATACGAATTGACAACTTGTTGTGATTGATGCTGCGTCAAAGTGTATTTTGTGGTTGTTATGTACGTTCTTTAAGCCATTTTAGAAGCAGTTTTTTTCTCTCTCTCTCGTTTTGTCCTTTTCTGCTCTTCCAGGGAGAGCTTTATAGTTTAGAAAAGTATTACTGTATTAGTGTTAGTGTGTTGGTATTTGCTGGGATTAGATAAGAACATTTTAAGATTTATTATGCGATAGAATGTATAGATTGGTGGCCATTAAATGTTTGAAACTAATGTGATAAACGTTTGGCATGGGGATTAAGTTGAAAGAGAAAGCAGATAAGAGCAGAGCAGAGGATGAAGTGGCCAAAGCATATACATACAGGTTATTATCAATTATAAAATGCTATTGGTAACCAATATTAAGGAATTGGAAAACAAAATAAAATTTTATTTTTGCCTTCTAATGTAACAAGTACTTTACAATGTATTCTACAAGATGCTCATACTACCCGTGCTCCTTTATGGAGCAGAAGTCTGAACACTATTAAGCATTAATGCAACGGCCTTGAGAATCTTCGAGTAAAAGGTCAGGTCCAGCGCGAGTTGGCGATGATTTCCACATTTGATCCCACAATGAGCTCCTCAACGACATGGACGTTGTGCAGCATATTAACCCCCAGCGGCTACGGTAGCTCGGTTATATCATTCGAATGGAAGAGGAAACTCCGGCGAGACTGGTAGGAAGGGAAGGCCCACAAGAAGCGGAGGCACCTGGAAGGATGTCTTACGACAAGCCGAAATCTGACGTGTGTGAAGATAAATTCACATTTAACTAGCAAAGATAAAAATGAAAAATTTTAACAGAGCTAATGTTAGAGCTAACAGAACAATGTTATGTGGTTATCGGGAAATACGAAAAATAGTCAAGGAAGAAATCACGCAAATATAAGTATCAGGGACTTGCTGTACATATCCCACTATATACAAATTGTAGCCTAAGGTGTCCCTAATAAAATAATAAAAATGGTACATCGCAAATAATTTTCGAACTTGAGATATTGGGCTTCCAACATGCCCTATGTTAACAGTGCCTGGGTAGGACGACGGATGATGGATATTGTGGAAAAATGGAACTTACTGCACATTTCCTACAATTTGTATGTAATTGTTCCAAAATTATTTTAGGATATATCACTTATTGGGTTTTATTAGGGATACCTTAGGCTACAATTTGTATATAGTCAGATATCTGCTGCAAGTTCCTGATATCGTATATTTGGATGATTTCTTCCTTGACTATTTTTTCGTATTTTCTGTTAACCACTTATCATTACGCTGTTAACTCTAATATTAGCTATGTTAAAAAGTTTGGTTCTTGTCTTTGCTAGTTAAATTTTAATTTATCTTCACACACATCGAAATTTGTTGATCTGATTGTTAATGGCCAATTAAGTAATTAAGTAGATAATGTAACAAGTGATACTCCAACGTGGTCACTTTTCGAGCAATAGGGGTCTCGTTACAGTCACTCTTATTATAAACACTTTAGTCGGCAAGCAATTGACAATATTGTAAACAAATTTAGAGAGATTGGAAGCGTAACAGTTGTGGCATCATTACATATCTACCGAAAATATCGCTACTGCTAGTGAAAGTTTAGCGTTTAATCCGAATTTGTCCATACCACGGTACCCTAAGCAATTGGGGGCTGTTGGAGGAAGCATTTTCATATTCATTCAGTCAGAATTACCACCTAGCTTCTCACATCACTTATGTTGTCTATGTGTTAATTCTATACATGAGTGTTGCAGCGATCTACAGTTTAAAGTCGACTTTCGGACGAAAGATTTTTGAGAAACTTACTCTCAAAGTTTTTGCTGAGGGGAAGTCGCCTAAGAAATATTATCTTCATATTTCGTTTTATTGGAAATGACAGACCTGGGGTTTGCCCCATGGTCTCACGTCTAAAAAGCCAACACACTACTTACTAGGCTATGGGGACTTCAATCATCCATACAGAGTCCACCAATGAAAAAAAGTCCGTATTCGGTGACTTCCTCTCAACAGATTTCTGGCAAAAACACTGAAAATAAAATAAATTTGCCTGTCGTTCGTAGTCGCCTTTAAACAGTAGGTCCCGCAACTCATATATAAAATGAACACATATAACATAAATGGTGTGAGTCCGTGACTGAAGAGTTGTCATGACCAATTATGTATGTATGTATATATCAGCTGGTCTAAGTTCTATCTTCTCTAGTGCGCTTTTATCTTTACATTTCAACAGCACCACCTAAAGGCGCTTAGCCTTCCTTTGTGAGATTCACAACAAGGAAAGGCTCCCTGTTAGCACACTCTCCCGCCCGAATGATTTGGAATCCATATCAGTTCGACATAATTTCAGCTAAACTGTGCCAGTAAGCCAATATAAAAAAGAACAAGGAGATGAATTGGCAGCACAGATCGCCGTAATGTTATCCACGTAGGTTTCCAATGTGGATTCGTCCACATGCTAAATTAGTAGATATGCGGCTTGGAAACTCAAAAATGATTGTGAAGACGTCATTGCATCCGGAAAAACTGGCTGTTTGGGATGTATTATAATCGTTCTTCTTTTTTAATAAAGAGGTTCTAAACATGGAGACGCCGCTGTAGTCTAGTAGGTAGCGTGTTGACTTATTAGATGTGAGGCCACCGTTCAAACTCCAGGTCAAACATCTCCAACTAAACGAAATATAAAGAAAATATTCCTTCGATAACTAACTGTCAGCAGATTTCTGGCAAAACCTCAGAAAGAAAATAAAAAACTGCCATGAAAAAGTTTCTTGAAAAAATCTGTTGTTCAGAGGTGACTTTAAACTGCAGATACCGCCAGACATGTACTACATTAATACATACAACATTAGTAGTGTGAGAAGCTAGGTTGTAATCCTGACTGAATGTATGTATGTTCTTCTTTAATGAAGAGATATTTAAGGAAAATTTTAAAAAGCAAACAAAGCTGAAATGAAATTAGTAGCTGGCCCCTTTGCTTAAAGTCTCCTTGACCTTAATTTTAATTCCCTTCAAAACTACATCTTTAAGCATTAAAGATTCTTTAATTTTGTAACAAAATATTGCCAAAATAAACCAAAAAAAAACATAAGAAAAGAAAATAAAAACAAAAATATTTCCAAAGTAAACACATCAGAAAATCAATTAAAAATTTTCGCAACAATCATTAAAACCGAAAATAATACGAATAAAAACTTTTGTACTCTTATACCATTCATCGTCATTGTTGTTGTTGGTGTTGTTGTCATATTTGTTGGTGTTATTGTTTTCATTCTTGTTAAATATTCTTACAGTCCTTTTAACAAGGATGTGCAAAAAGCAGCACAGAGTATGCATGTGTTCGTGTGTTTGCATGTTTTTCAGAGTAAGAGTGTGTGTTCGAGAGAAGATAAAATGGCTTACTGAACTTTGCACCTCTCGTTCAATAATAATTTTTCCTTGTACTGACTGCATTGTCTCCTGCGGCTCTCTTCTCTCCCTCCTCTACGCCCGTTTCGATCATCATTAAAACTCGTTGTCGTTGCCATTAACGTAATACTCGTATAGAAGTCTTAGTAGTCGTTGTATGCAACAGTGTGTGTGTGTGTGTGTATGCAATCGTTACAGTGTTGTCTTAACGGCAGGAAATAGAAAACAAACGCACAACTTCACTTAGTCACTTACTCACTCAGTGATTCAGTAACTTTCATAACGAAATTAATAATAAGAGTGTAAGAAATGCAAGAGGATGATGAGTGTGATGAAAAAAAAACAGATAGAAAAAGGAGTAAAAGAGAAGACCTTAAGACATATTTCAGGCACTTAAAGGGATTGAATCATGAAAAGATTTCAAAACAATTTTTGCAGAGAGTAAAAGCCCCAACCATTTTAAAAATTCAGTTTCAGTTTATGAGTATTTTTTAAGGTCAATAATGCATTGGTTAGGTGCATGCTGATGGCCACCAAGATCATAGGATTTAGTGGAATAGAAACCACAATTCCAGCCTTAGAAGACAGCATTACAGCTGCCACTGGTGCGATACATATTGTTACGCAAATGGAAACGACCTAATATCATTTCACATGAAAACAATAAGCAAAAGCTACAAAAACAAAGACCATGAGTATGAAAGAGATAGTGATCATAATACACACGACACAAATACATCGAACACGTTCCAAGTAAACTAACAACAATATGGTCACGATAGAGTTCTCGAGAAGGCGAGAACCCGAACATTCTACTTCCAGCACCTTCATCAGACTGATATGTGAGCATATAAAGAGGCCAGTTAAAGCGGCCAACTAGTCAATAAGAATTCGGTCAGTCTTGTGTGAAGACACGTTGCGTTCGAAGTAAGCAGTCAGTTTGAAGATCACTATATTGTGAAGATATCCGCTATACCGATATAACGTACAAGTATTATTGTTTACAAAATGGTTGTAACCAGAGAATAATAACCGACAGGCAAGTTGTTGTTGTATCGTGAAGTTGTATACGGTGTCACACAAAAGTAGTGTGGTTAATAAAGAGTGTAATTGAAACGAAACACATATTTGTTTTTATCTTGGTTTGCAATCAATGAACTCATATTCTAAACGTTTTTAAAAAGGTAAAGACGTAACAATATTCTTGTTATAAGAAAAGAAAAAATCTAGATACTGGTATTTTGCTTTTACATCCCTTAACATTAAAATTATAAACAGAAATTCAACAACAAACACCAGCATAAAAAATAGTAAACAAGTAAACAAAAATACAACAACAAACACCAGCATAAAAAAATGATAAACAAGTAAACAAAATTCCACAAACAATACTACATGACTAAATGTATACAAACAACAATTATGAAACAACGATGTTTGCATTTATAGAAATTTTGAGAAGAACATTCGCCTTCAAGAACATTCATCAGACTGTTTACTCTGCCATATAAAAGACAAAGTAAAACAGGCGACTGGAGTAGTGAAGTTCAGTTAGTCTTGTGTAAAAACGCGTTATGTTTGAAGAGAGTAATCATGGTTCGAAGATCTCCGTTACAACACTACAATAATATACATAAACAACGATGTTTACATTATTACATTTACATTGTGAGTAATCGTGGTTTGAAGATCTCCGTTACAAAGATCTGTCGAACAATTGACTAGTAATAGTTATTGCTTATGCAAAGGATGTAAACAGAGGGATAACAAATAAAGCAATTGTTGTTGTTTACATTAAGTTGTGAACAGTGTCACACAGAATTGTGCGAATAATAAAGAATTTTAATTAAAACGAAACATATATTTATTTTTATTTTATTTGCAATCTATGAGCTCATATTTTAAACGTCTTTAAAAAGGTAACAACGTAAGGATATTAAAAAGTTGATAAAAGTACCAAAATCCTTCGATTTGTCCCTCATAAGGTTATTTTCAGTGGGAATACATGAATTCTCTCTTGTAGGGTGGAAGTCACAATTCCAGCCTCAGCAGAGAACATTACAGCTGCTACTAGTGCAATACAAACTAAAAAGCTGGCAAAAGTGCCATTGGCCACCAAGATCATGGGATTTTGATTTTTAGTAAAAGGCAAGCTACAGTTCTGGCCTCGAAAGACAACATTGCAACCGGCATTGATGCAGTTCAACAAAAAAACCAAGCTAAAGTTTAATTCCTTGAGTAAGTTAACTCCCTTATGTTTTAATACCTTTGCACCTCTGCTTTTAAGTACTCTTAGTAACTCCCTCCTAATGACATGGTTTGGTGGCAGACACAAGTGTGTAAAATAGTACTTTTTCTTCTTACGATTTTTATTTTCAATTAAAAATTGTTTACCAAAGTGTTCTCCTTCTGTTCTGCTTTTTTTCTACTTCTTGCGTTACTCTACTTTTACTTTTTGGTGTTGCACTCACTCACATATAAATATACACATGTGTGCTCGTGGCAAGTGCTTAAATGAAGTGTAACTCAGTGTCTGTGGCAAATGTATGCTGCGAAAAGAGAAAACAAAAATTCATCTTCATTTAGAATTTTCATTCATATTTTTTTCATTTTTTTTTTTTCATTAAAATTGTGAAAATCGAATCGAATTGAAGTCGATAAAAACACAAGAAAAAAAAGATGAAAGTAAGTTACACTGAAAAAAATTTCGGTCTAGGTTATCAATGTGATGTTTTCACCAAATCACGGCGCCTACTGATATGCACAAACGCTAGGCCGGCCGATTATCAATGTAAAGTTTTTACTAAATATCGACGCCTTCTAACTTCAACTAACGCTAGACCACCGGCCAGTCACAAAAAATTTTCGGTGTAGGTTGTCAATGTAAAGTTTTCGCCAATTCGCGACGCCTTCTAATATTAACACGTTGACTGCCGACTACGAGATAACTCGTAGATTGCGTTCTCTTCTAGGGTGCCAACAATGAGATGTGTGTGAAGATAAATTTAAATTTAACTAGCAAAGACAAGAACCAAAATTTTTAACAGAGCTAATGTTAGAGTTAACAGAGCAATGTTAAGTGGTTAACAGAAAATACGAAAATTAGTGTAGGAAGAAATCACCCAAATATAGGATATCAGGGACTTGCTGCACATATCCCACTATATACAAATTGTAACCTAAGGTGTCCCTAATAAAACGCAAAAAGTGGTATATCCCAAATAATTTTGGAACTTGAGATATTTAGCTTCAAATATACCCTATGTTAACAGTGTTAACAGTGGCTGGGTAGGATGACGGATGATGGATATTGTGGAAAAATGGGACTTGCTGCACATATCCCACTATATACAAATTGTAGCCTAAGGTGTCCCTAATAAAACCCTATAAGTGGTATATCCCAAATAATTTTGGAACTTGAGATATTTGGCTTCAAATATACGCTATGTTAACAGTGTTAACAGTGTCTGGGTAGGATGACGGATGATGGATATTGTGGAAAAATGGGACTTGCTGCACATATCCCACTATATACAAATTGTAGCCTAAGGTGTCCCTAATAAAACCCAATAAGTGGTATATCCCAAATAATTTTGGAACTTGAGATATTTAGCTTCAAATATACCCTATATTAACAGTGTTAACAGTGCCTGGGTAGGATGACGGATGATGGATATTGTGGAAAAATGGGACTTGCTGCACATATCCCACTATATACAAATTGTAGCCTAAGGTGTCCCTAATAAAACCCTATAAGTGGTATATCCCAAATAATTTTGGAACTTGAGATATTTAGCTTCAAATATACCATATGTTAACAGTGTTAACAGTGGCTGGGTAGGATGACGGATGATGGATATTGTGGAAAAATGGGACTTGCTGCACATATCCCACTATATACAAATTGTAGGCTAAGGTGTCCCTAATAAAACGCAATAAGTGGTATATCCCAAATAATTTTGGAACTTGAGATATTTAGCTTCAAATATACCCTATGTTAACAGTGGCTGGGTAGGATGACGGATGATGGATATTGTGGAAAAATGGGACTTGCTGCACATATCCCACTATATACAAATTGTAGCCTAAGGTGTCCCTAATAAAACCCTATAAGTGGTATATCCCAAATAATTTTGGAACTTGAGATATTTAGCTTCAAATATACCATATGTTAACAGTGTTAACAGTGGCTGGGTAGGATGACGGATGATGGATATTGTGGAAAAATGGGACTTGCTGCACATATCCCACTATATACAAATTGTAGGCTAAGGTGTCCCTAATAAAACGCAATAAGTGGTATATCCCAAATAATTTTGGAACTTGAGATATTTAGCTTCAAATATACCCTATGTTAACAGTGGCTGGGTAGGATGACGGATGATGGATATTGTGGAAAAATGGGACTTGCTGCACATATCCCACTATATACAAATTGTAGCCTAAGGTGTCCCTAATAAAACGCAATAAGTGGTATATCCCAAATAATTTTGGAACTTGAGATATTTAGCTTCAAATATACCATATGTTAACAGTGTTAACAGTGGCTGGGTAGGATGACGGATGATGGATATTGTGGAAAAATGGGACTTGCTGCACATATCCCACTATATACAAATTGTAGCCTAAGGTGTCCCTAATAAAACCCTATAAGTGGTATATCCCAAATAATTTTGGAACTTGAGATATTTGGATTCAAATATACCCTATGTTAACAGTGTTAACAGTGGCTGGGTAGGATGACGGATGATGGATATTGTGGAAAAATGGGACTTGCTGCACATATCCCACTATATACAAATTGTAGCCTAAGGTGTCCCTAATAAAACCCTATAAGTGGTATATCCCAAATAATTTTGGAACTTGAGATATTTGGATTCAAATATACCCTATGTTAACAGTGTTAACAGTGGCTGGGTAGGATGACGGATGATGGATATTGTGGAAAAATGGGACTTGCTGCACATATCCCACTATATACAAATTGTAGGCTAAGGTGTCCCTAATAAAACGCAATAAGCGGTATATCCCAAATAATTTTGGAACTTGAGATATTTAGCTTCAAATATACCCTATGTTAACAGTGGCTGGGTAGGATGACGGATGATGGATATTGTGGAAAAATGGGACTTGCTGCACATATCCCACTATATACAAATTGTAGCCTAAGGTGTCCCTAATAAAACGCAATAAGTGGTATATCCCAAATAATTTTGGAACTTGAGATATTTAGCTTCAAATATACCCTATGTTAACAGTGTTAACAGTGGCTGGGTAGGATGACGGATGATGGATATTGTGGAAAAATGGGACTTGCTGCACATATCCCACTATATACAAATTGTAGCCTAAGGTGTCCCTAATAAAACCCAATAAGTGGTATATCCCAAATAATTTTGGAACTTGAGATATTTAGCTTCAAATATACCCTATATTAACAGTGTTAACAGTGCCTGGGTAGGATGACGGATGATGGATATTGTGGAAAAATGGGACTTGCTGCACATATCCCACTATATACAAATTGTAGCCTAAGGTGTCCCTAATAAAACCCTATAAGTGGTATATCCCAAATAATTTTGGAACTTGAGATATTTAGCTTCAAATATACCCTATGTTAACAGTGGCTGGGTAGGATGACGGATGATGGATATTGTGGAAAAATGGGACTTGCTGCACATATCCCACTATATACAAATTGTAGCCTAAGGTGTCCCTAATAAACCCCTATAAGTGGTATATCCCAAATAATTTTGGAACTTGAGATATTTAGCTTCAAATATACCCTATATTAACAGTGTTAACAGTGGCTGGGTAGGATGACGGATGATGGATATTGTGGAAAAATGGGACTTGCTGCACATATCCCACTATATACAAATTGTAGCCTAAGGTGTCCCTAATAAAACCCAATAAGTGGTATATCCCAAATAATTTTGGAACTTGAGATATTTAGCTTCAAATATACCCTATATTAACAGTGTTAACAGTGCCTGGGTAGGATGACGGATGATGGATATTGTGGAAAAATGGGACTTGCTGCACATATCCCACTATATACAAATTGTAGCCTAAGGTGTCCCTAATAAAACCCTATAAGTGGTATATCCCAAATAATTTTGGAACTTGAGATATTTGGATTCAAATATACCATATGTTAACAGTGTTAACAGTGGCTGGGTAGGATGACGGATGATGGATATTGTGGAAAAATGGGACTTGCTGCACATATCCCACTATATACAAATTGTAGGCTAAGGTGTCCCTAATAAAACGCAATAAGTGGTATATCCCAAATAATTTTGGAACTTGAGATATTTAGCTTCAAATATACCCTATGTTAACAGTGGCTGGGTAGGATGACGGATGATGGATATTGTGGAAAAATGGGACTTGCTGCACATATCCCACTATATACAAATTGTAGCCTAAGGTGTCCCTAATAAAACCCTATAAGTGGTATATCCCAAATAATTTTGGAACTTGAGATATTTAGCTTCAAATATACCCTATGTTAACAGTGTTAACAGTGGCTGGGTAGGATGACGGATGATGGATATTGTGGAAAAATGGGACTTGCTGCACATATCCCACTATATACAAATTGTAGCCTAAGGTGTCCCTAATAAAACCCAATAAGTGGTATATCCCAAATAATTTTGGAACTTGAGATATTTAGCTTCAAATATACCATATGTTAACAGTGGCTGGGTAGGATAACGGATGATGGATATTGTGGAAAAATGGGACTTGCTGCACATATCCCACTATATACAAATTGTAGCCTAAGGTGTCCCTAATAAAACCCTATAAGTGGTATATCCCAAATAATTTTGGAACTTGAGATATTTAGCTTCAAATATACCCTATATTAACAGTGTTAACAGTGCCTGGGTAGGATGACGGATGATGGATATTGTGGAAAAATGGGACTTGCTGCACATATCCCACTATATACAAATTGTAGCCTAAGGTGTCCCTAATAAAACCCTATAAGTGGTATATCCCAAATAATTTTGGAACTTGAGATATTTAGCTTCAAATATACCCTATATTAACAGTGTTAACAGTGCCTGGGTAGGATGACGGATGATGGATATTGTGGAAAAATGGGACTTGCTGCACATATCCCACTATATACAAATTGTAGCCTAAGGTGTCCCTAATAAAACCCTATAAGTGGTATATCCCAAATAATTTTGGAACTTGAGATATTTAGCTTCAAATATACCATATGTTAACAGTGTTAACAGTGGCTGGGTAGGATGACGGATGATGGATATTGTGGAAAAATGGGACTTGCTGCACATATCCCACTATATACAAATTGTAGCCTAAGGTGTCCCTAATAAAACCCTATGAGTGGTATATCCCAAATAATTTTGGAACTTGAGATATTTAGCTTCAAATATACCCTATGTTAACAGTGTTAACAGTGGCTGGGTAGGATGACGGATGATGGATATTGTGGAAAAATGGGACTTGCTGCACATATCCCACTATATACAAATTGTAGCCTAAGGTGTCCCTAATAAAACCCTATAAGTGGTATATCCCAAATAATTTTGGAACTTGAGATATTTAGCTTCAAATATACCCTATGTTAACAGTGTTAACAGTGGCTGGGTAGGATGACGGATGATGGATACTGTGGAAAAATGGGACTTGCTGCACATATCCCACTATATACAAATTGTAGCCTAAGGTGTCCCTAATAAAACCCTATAAGTGGTATATCCCAAATAATTTTGGAACTTGAGATATTTAGCTTCAAATATACCCTATGTTAACAGTGTTAACAGTGGCTGGGTAGGATGACGGATGATGGATATTGTGGAAAAATGGGACTTGCTGCACATATCCCACTATATACAAATTGTAGCCTAAGGTGTCCCTAATAAAACCCTATAAGTGGTATATCCCAAATAATTTTGGAACTTGAGATATTTAGCTTCAAATATACCCTATATTAACAGTGTTAACAGTGCCTGGGTAGGATGACGGATGATGGATATTGTGGAAAAATGGGACTTGCTGCACATATCCCACTATATACAAATTGTAGGCTAAGGTGTCCCTAATAAAACGCAATAAGTGGTATATCCCAAATAATTTTGGAACTTGAGATATTTAGCTTCAAATATACCCTATGTTAACAGTGGCTGGGTAGGATAACGGATGATGGATATTGTGGAAAAATGGGACTTGCTGCACATATCCCACTATATACAAATTGTAGCCTAAGGTGTCCCTAATAAAACCCTATAAGTGGTATATCCCAAATAATTTTGGAACTTGAGATATTTAGCTTCAAATATACCATATGTTAACAGTGTTAACAGTGGCTGGGTAGGATGACGGATGATGGATATTGTGGAAAAATGGGACTTGCTGCACATATCCCACTATATACAAATTGTAGGCTAAGGTGTCCCTAATAAAACGCAATAAGTGGTATATCCCAAATAATTTTGGAACTTGAGATATTTAGCTTCAAATATACCCTATGTTAACAGTGGCTGGGTAGGATGACGGATGATGGATATTGTGGAAAAATGGGACTTGCTGCACATATCCCACTATATACAAATTGTAGCCTAAGGTGTCCCTAATAAAACCCTATAAGTGGTATATCCCAAATAATTTTGGAACTTGAGATATTTAGCTTCAAATATACCCTATGTTAACAGTGTTAACAGTGGCTGGGTAGGATGACGGATGATGGATATTGTGGAAAAATGGGACTTGCTGCACATATCCCACTATATACAAATTGTAGCCTAAGGTGTCCCTAATAAAACCCTATAAGTGGTATATCCCAAATAATTTTGGAACTTGAGATATTTGGCTTCAAATATACGCTATGTTAACAGTGTTAACAGTGTCTGGGTAGGATGACGGATGATGGATATTGTGGAAAAATGGGACTTGCTGCACATATCCCACTATATACAAATTGTAGCCTAAGGTGTCCCTAATAAAACCCAATAAGTGGTATATCCCAAATAATTTTGGAACTTGAGATATTTAGCTTCAAATATACCCTATATTAACAGTGTTAACAGTGCCTGGGTAGGATGACGGATGATGGATATTGTGGAAAAATGGGACTTGCTGCACATATCCCACTATATACAAATTGTAGCCTAAGGTGTCCCTAATAAAACCCTATAAGTGGTATATCCCAAATAATTTTGGAACTTGAGATATTTAGCTTCAAATATACCATATGTTAACAGTGTTAACAGTGGCTGGGTAGGATGACGGATGATGGATATTGTGGAAAAATGGGACTTGCTGCACATATCCCACTATATACAAATTGTAGGCTAAGGTGTCCCTAATAAAACGCAATAAGTGGTATATCCCAAATAATTTTGGAACTTGAGATATTTAGCTTCAAATATACCCTATGTTAACAGTGGCTGGGTAGGATGACGGATGATGGATATTGTGGAAAAATGGGACTTGCTGCACATATCCCACTATATACAAATTGTAGCCTAAGGTGTCCCTAATAAAACCCTATAAGTGGTATATCCCAAATAATTTTGGAACTTGAGATATTTAGCTTCAAATATACCATATGTTAACAGTGTTAACAGTGGCTGGGTAGGATGACGGATGATGGATATTGTGGAAAAATGGGACTTGCTGCACATATCCCACTATATACAAATTGTAGGCTAAGGTGTCCCTAATAAAACGCAATAAGTGGTATATCCCAAATAATTTTGGAACTTGAGATATTTAGCTTCAAATATACCCTATGTTAACAGTGGCTGGGTAGGATGACGGATGATGGATATTGTGGAAAAATGGGACTTGCTGCACATATCCCACTATATACAAATTGTAGCCTAAGGTGTCCCTAATAAAACCCTATAAGTGGTATATCCCAAATAATTTTGGAACTTGAGATATTTAGCTTCAAATATACCCTATGTTAACAGTGTTAACAGTGGCTGGGTAGGATGACGGATGATGGATATTGTGGAAAAATGGGACTTGCTGCACATATCCCACTATATACAAATTGTAGCCTAAGGTGTCCCTAATAAAACCCTATAAGTGGTATATCCCAAATAATTTTGGAACTTGAGATATTTGGCTTCAAATATACGCTATGTTAACAGTGTTAACAGTGTCTGGGTAGGATGACGGATGATGGATATTGTGGAAAAATGGGACTTGCTGCACATATCCCACTATATACAAATTGTAGCCTAAGGTGTCCCTAATAAAACCCAATAAGTGGTATATCCCAAATAATTTTGGAACTTGAGATATTTAGCTTCAAATATACCCTATATTAACAGTGTTAACAGTGCCTGGGTAGGATGACGGATGATGGATATTGTGGAAAAATGGGACTTGCTGCACATATCCCACTATATACAAATTGTAGCCTAAGGTGTCCCTAATAAAACCCTATAAGTGGTATATCCCAAATAATTTTGGAACTTGAGATATTTAGCTTCAAATATACCATATGTTAACAGTGTTAACAGTGGCTGGGTAGGATGACGGATGATGGATATTGTGGAAAAATGGGACTTGCTGCACATATCCCACTATATACAAATTGTAGGCTAAGGTGTCCCTAATAAAACGCAATAAGTGGTATATCCCAAATAATTTTGGAACTTGAGATATTTAGCTTCAAATATACCCTATGTTAACAGTGGCTGGGTAGGATGACGGATGATGGATATTGTGGAAAAATGGGACTTGCTGCACATATCCCACTATATACAAATTGTAGCCTAAGGTGTCCCTAATAAAACCCTATAAGTGGTATATCCCAAATAATTTTGGAACTTGAGATATTTAGCTTCAAATATACCATATGTTAACAGTGTTAACAGTGGCTGGGTAGGATGACGGATGATGGATATTGTGGAAAAATGGGACTTGCTGCACATATCCCACTATATACAAATTGTAGGCTAAGGTGTCCCTAATAAAACGCAATAAGTGGTATATCCCAAATAATTTTGGAACTTGAGATATTTAGCTTCAAATATACCCTATGTTAACAGTGGCTGGGTAGGATGACGGATGATGGATATTGTGGAAAAATGGGACTTGCTGCACATATCCCACTATATACAAATTGTAGCCTAAGGTGTCCCTAATAAAACCCTATAAGTGGTATATCCCAAATAATTTTGGAACTTGAGATATTTAGCTTCAAATATACCATATGTTAACAGTGTTAACAGTGGCTGGGTAGGATGACGGATGATGGATATTGTGGAAAAATGGGACTTGCTGCACATATCCCACTATATACAAATTGTAGGCTAAGGTGTCCCTAATAAAACGCAATAAGTGGTATATCCCAAATAATTTTGGAACTTGAGATATTTAGCTTCAAATATACCCTATGTTAACAGTGGCTGGGTAGGATGACGGATGATGGATATTGTGGAAAAATGGGACTTGCTGCACATATCCCACTATATACAAATTGTAGCCTAAGGTGTCCCTAATAAAACCCTATAAGTGGTATATCCCAAATAATTTTGGAACTTGAGATATTTAGCTTCAAATATACCATATGTTAACAGTGTTAACAGTGGCTGGGTAGGATGACGGATGATGGATATTGTGGAAAAATGGGACTTGCTGCACATATCCCACTATATACAAATTGTAGGCTAAGGTGTCCCTAATAAAACGCAATAAGTGGTATATCCCAAATAATTTTGGAACTTGAGATATTTAGCTTCAAATATACCCTATGTTAACAGTGGCTGGGTAGGATGACGGATGATGGATATTGTGGAAAAATGGGACTTGCTGCACATATCCCACTATATACAAATTGTAGCCTAAGGTGTCCCTAATAAAACCCTATAAGTGGTATATCCCAAATAATTTTGGAACTTGAGATATTTAGCTTCAAATATACCCTATGTTAACAGTGTTAACAGTGGCTGGGTAGGATGACGGATGATGGATATTGTGGAAAAATGGGACTTGCTGCACATATCCCACTATATACAAATTGTAGCCTAAGGTGTCCCTAATAAAACCCTATAAGTGGTATATCCCAAATAATTTTGGAACTTGAGATATTTGGCTTCAAATATACGCTATGTTAACAGTGTTAACAGTGTCTGGGTAGGATGACGGATGATGGATATTGTGGAAAAATGGGACTTGCTGCACATATCCCACTATATACAAATTGTAGCCTAAGGTGTCCCTAATAAAACCCAATAAGTGGTATATCCCAAATAATTTTGGAACTTGAGATATTTAGCTTCAAATATACCCTATATTAACAGTGTTAACAGTGCCTGGGTAGGATGACGGATGATGGATATTGTGGAAAAATGGGACTTGCTGCACATATCCCACTATATACAAATTGTAGCCTAAGGTGTCCCTAATAAAACCCTATAAGTGGTATATCCCAAATAATTTTGGAACTTGAGATATTTAGCTTCAAATATACCATATGTTAACAGTGTTAACAGTGGCTGGGTAGGATGACGGATGATGGATATTGTGGAAAAATGGGACTTGCTGCACATATCCCACTATATACAAATTGTAGGCTAAGGTGTCCCTAATAAAACGCAATAAGTGGTATATCCCAAATAATTTTGGAACTTGAGATATTTAGCTTCAAATATACCCTATGTTAACAGTGGCTGGGTAGGATGACGGATGATGGATATTGTGGAAAAATGGGACTTGCTGCACATATCCCACTATATACAAATTGTAGCCTAAGGTGTCCCTAATAAAACCCTATAAGTGGTATATCCCAAATAATTTTGGAACTTGAGATATTTAGCTTCAAATATACCATATGTTAACAGTGTTAACAGTGGCTGGGTAGGATGACGGATGATGGATATTGTGGAAAAATGGGACTTGCTGCACATATCCCACTATATACAAATTGTAGGCTAAGGTGTCCCTAATAAAACGCAATAAGTGGTATATCCCAAATAATTTTGGAACTTGAGATATTTAGATTCAAATATACCCTATGTTAACAGTGTTAACAGTGGCTGGGTAGGATGACGGATGGTGGATATTGTGGAAAAATGGGACTTGCTGCACATATCCCACTATATACAAATTGTAGCCTAAGGTGTCCCTAATAAAACGCAATAAGTGGTATATCCCAAATAATTTTGGAACTTGAGATATTTAGCTTCAAATATACCATATGTTAACAGTGTTAACAGTGGCTGGGTAGGATGACGGATGATGGATATTGTGGAAAAATGGGACTTGCTGCACATATCCCACTATATACAAATTGTAGCCTAAGGTGTCCCTAATAAAACCCTATAAGTGGTATATCCCAAATAATTTTGGAACTTGAGATATTTGGATTCAAATATACCCTATGTTAACAGTGTTAACAGTGGCTGGGTAGGATGACGGATGATGGATATTGTGGAAAAATGGGACTTGCTGCACATATCCCACTATATACAAATTGTAGCCTAAGGTGTCCCTAATAAAACCCTATAAGTGGTATATCCCAAATAATTTTGGAACTTGAGATATTTGGATTCAAATATACCCTATGTTAACAGTGTTAACAGTGGCTGGGTAGGATGACGGATGATGGATATTGTGGAAAAATGGGACTTGCTGCACATATCCCACTATATACAAATTGTAGGCTAAGGTGTCCCTAATAAAACGCAATAAGCGGTATATCCCAAATAATTTTGGAACTTGAGATATTTAGCTTCAAATATACCCTATGTTAACAGTGGCTGGGTAGGATGACGGATGATGGATATTGTGGAAAAATGGGACTTGCTGCACATATCCCACTATATACAAATTGTAGCCTAAGGTGTCCCTAATAAAACCCTATAAGTGGTATATCCCAAATAATTTTGGAACTTGAGATATTTAGCTTCAAATATACCCTATGTTAACAGTGTTAACAGTGGCTGGGTAGGATGACGGATGATGGATATTGTGGAAAAATGGGACTTGCTGCACATATCCCACTATATACAAATTGTAGCCTAAGGTGTCCCTAATAAAACCCAATAAGTGGTATATCCCAAATAATTTTGGAACTTGAGATATTTAGCTTCAAATATACCATATGTTAACAGTGGCTGGGTAGGATAACGGATGATGGATATTGTGGAAAAATGGGACTTGCTGCACATATCCCACTATATACAAATTGTAGCCTAAGGTGTCCCTAATAAAACGCAATAAGTGGTATATCCCAAATAATTTTGGAACTTGAGATATTTAGCTTCAAATATACCATATGTTAACAGTGTTAACAGTGGCTGGGTAGGATGACGGATGATGGATATTGTGGAAAAATGGGACTTGCTGCACATATCCCACTATATACAAATTGTAGCCTAAGGTGTCCCTAATAAAACCCTATAAGTGGTATATCCCAAATAATTTTGGAACTTGAGATATTTAGCTTCAAATATACCCTATATTAACAGTGTTAACAGTGCCTGGGTAGGATGACGGATGATGGATATTGTGGAAAAATGGGACTTGCTGCACATATCCCACTATATACAAATTGTAGCCTAAGGTGTCCCTAATAAAACCCTATAAGTGGTATATCCCAAATAATTTTGGAACTTGAGATATTTAGCTTCAAATATACCCTATATTAACAGTGTTAACAGTGGCTGGGTAGGATGACGGATGATGGATATTGTGGAAAAATGGGACTTGCTGCACATATCCCACTATATACAAATTGTAGCCTAAGGTGTCCCTAATAAAACCCTATAAGTGGTATATCCCAAATAATTTTGGAACTTGAGATATTTAGCTTCAAATATACCCTATGTTAACAGTGTTAACAGTGGCTGGGTAGGATGACGGATGATGGATATTGTGGAAAAATGGGACTTGCTGCACATATCCCACTATATACAAATTGTAGCCTAAGGTGTCCCTAATAAAACCCTATAAGTGGTATATCCCAAATAATTTTGGAACTTGAGATATTTAGCTTCAAATATACCCTATATTAACAGTGTTAACAGTGCCTGGGTAGGATGACGGATGATGGATATTGTGGAAAAATGGGACTTGCTGCACATATCCCACTATATACAAATTGTAGCCTAAGGTGTCCCTAATAAAACCCTATAAGTGGTATATCCCAAATAATTTTGGAACTTGAGATATTTAGCTTCAAATATACCCTATGTTAACAGTGTTAACAGTGGCTGGGTAGGATGACGGATGATGGATATTGTGGAAAAATGGGACTTGCTGCACATATCCCACTATATACAAATTGTAGCCTAAGGTGTCCCTAATAAAACCCTATAAGTGGTATATCCCAAATAATTTTGGAACTTGAGATATTTAGCTTCAAATATACCCTATATTAACAGTGTTAACAGTGCCTGGGTAGGATGACGGATGATGGATATTGTGGAAAAATGGGACTTGCTGCACATATCCCACTATATACAAATTGTAGCCTAAGGTGTCCCTAATAAAACCCTATAAGTGGTATATCCCAAATAATTTTGGAACTTGAGATATTTAGCTTCAAATATACCCTATATTAACAGTGTTAACAGTGGCTGGGTAGGATGACGGATGATGGATATTGTGGAAAAATGGGACTTGCTGCACATATCCCACTATATACAAATTGTAGCCTAAGGTGTCCCTAATAAAACCCTATAAGTGGTATATCCCAAATAATTTTGGAACTTGAGATATTTAGCTTCAAATATACCCTATGTTAACAGTGTTAACAGTGGCTGGGTAGGATGACGGATGATGGATATTGTGGAAAAATGGGACTTGCTGCACATATCCCACTATATACAAATTGTAGCCTAAGGTGTCCCTAATAAAACCCTATAAGTGGTATATCCCAAATAATTTTGGAACTTGAGATATTTAGCTTCAAATATACCCTATATTAACAGTGTTAACAGTGCCTGGGTAGGATGACGGATGATGGATATTGTGGAAAAATGGGACTTGCTGCACATATCCCACTATATACAAATTGTAGCCTAAGGTGTCCCTAATAAAACCCAATAAGTGGTATATCCCAAATAATTTTGGAACTTGAGATATTTAGCTTCAAATATACCCTATGTTAACAGTGGCTGGGTAGGATAACGGATGATGGATATTGTGGAAAAATGGGACTTGCTGCACATATCCCACTATATACAAATTGTAGCCTAAGGTGTCCCTAATAAAACCCTATAAGTGGTATATCCCAAATAATTTTGGAACTTGAGATATTTAGCTTCAAATATACCATATGTTAACAGTGTTAACAGTGGCTGGGTAGGATGACGGATGATGGATATTGTGGAAAAATGGGACTTGCTGCACATATCCCACTATATACAAATTGTAGGCTAAGGTGTCCCTAATAAAACGCAATAAGTGGTATATCCCAAATAATTTTGGAACTTGAGATATTTAGCTTCAAATATACCCTATGTTAACAGTGGCTGGGTAGGATGACGGATGATGGATATTGTGGAAAAATGGGACTTGCTGCACATATCCCACTATATACAAATTGTAGCCTAAGGTGTCCCTAATAAAACCCTATAAGTGGTATATCCCAAATAATTTTGGAACTTGAGATATTTAGCTTCAAATATACCCTATGTTAACAGTGTTAACAGTGGCTGGGTAGGATGACGGATGATGGATATTGTGGAAAAATGGGACTTGCTGCACATATCCCACTATATACAAATTGTAGCCTAAGGTGTCCCTAATAAAACCCTATAAGTGGTATATCCCAAATAATTTTGGAACTTGAGATATTTGGATTCAAATATACCCTATGTTAACAGTGTTAACAGTGGCTGGGTAGGATGACGGATGATGGATATTGTGGAAAAATGGGACTTGCTGCACATATCCCACTATATACAAATTGTAGCCTAAGGTGTCCCTAATAAAACCCTATAAGTGGTATATCCCAAATAATTTTGGAACTTGAGATATTTGGCTTCAAATATACGCTATGTTAACAGTGTTAACAGTGTCTGGGTAGGATGACGGATGATGGATATTGTGGAAAAATGGGACTTGCTGCACATATCCCACTATATACAAATTGTAGCCTAAGGTGTCCCTAATAAAACCCAATAAGTGGTATATCCCAAATAATTTTGGAACTTGAGATATTTAGCTTCAAATATACCCTATATTAACAGTGCCTGGGTAGGATGACGGATGATGGATATTGTGGAAAAATGGGACTTGCTGCACATATCCCACTATATACAAATTGTAGCCTAAGGTGTCCCTAATAAAACCCAATAAGTGGTATATCCCAAATAATTTTGGAACTTGAGATATTTAGCTTCAAATATACCCTATGTTAACAGTGTTAACAGTGGCTGGGTAGGATGACGGATGATGGATATTGTGGAAAAATGGGACTTGCTGCACATATCCCACTATATACAAATTGTAGCCTAAGGTGTCCCTAATAAAACCCTATAAGTGGTATATCCCAAATAATTTTGGAACTTGACATATTTGGCTTCAAATATACGCTATGTTAACAGTGTTAACAGTGTCTGGGTGGGATGACGGATGATGGATATTGTGGAAAAATGGGACTTGCTGCACATATCCCACTATATACAAATTGTAGCCTAAGGTGTCCCTAATAAAACGCAATAAGTGGTATATCCCAAATAATTTTGGAACTTGAGATATTTGGATTCAAATATACCCTATGTTAACAGTGTTAACAGTGGCTGGGTAGGATGACGGATGATGGATATTGTGGAAAAATGGGACTTGCTGCACATATCCCACTATATACAAATTGTAGCCTAAGGTGTCCCTAATAAAACCCTATAAGTGGTATATCCCAAATAATTTTGGAACTTGAGATATTTGGCTTCAAATATACGCTATGTTAACAGTGTTAACAGTGCCTGGGTAGGATGACGGATGATGGATGTTGTGGAAAAATGGGACTTGCTGCACATATCCCACTATATACAAATTGTAGCCTAAGGTGTCCCTAATAAAACGCAATAAGTGGTATATCCCAAATAATTTTGGAACTTGAGATATTTGGCTTCAAATATACGCTATGTTAACAGTGTTAACAGTGCCTGGGTAGGATGACGGATGATGGATATTGTGGAAAAATGGGACTTGCTGCACATATCCCACTATATACAAATTGTAGCCTAAGGTGTCCCTAATAAAACCCTATAAGTGGTATATCCCAAATAATTTTGGAACTTGAGATATTTGGCTTCAAATATACGCTATGTTAACAGTGTTAACAGTGCCTGGGTAGGATGACGGATGATGGATGTTGTGGAAAAATGGGACTTGCTGCACATATCCCACTATATACAAATTGTAGCCTAAGGTGTCCCTAATAAAACGCAATAAGTGGTATATCCCAAATAATTTTGGAACTTGAGATATTTGGCTTCAAATATACCCTATGTTAACAGTGTTAACAGTGTCTGGGTAGGATGACGGACGATGGATATTGTGGAAAAATGGGACTTGCTGCACATATCCCACTATATACAAATTGTAGCCTAAGGTGTCCCTAATAAAACGCAATAAGTGGTATATCCCAAATAATTTTGGAACTTGAGATATTTGGCTTCAAATATACCCTATGTTAACAGTGTTAACAGTGTCTGGGTAGGATGATGGATATTGTGGAAAAATGGGACTTGCTGCACATATCCCACTATATACAAATTGTAGCCTAAGGTGTCCCTAATAAAACGCAATAAGTGGTATATCCCAAATAATTTTGGAACTTGAGATATTTGGCTTCAAATATACCCTATGTTAACAGTGTTAACAGTGCCTGGGTAGGATGACGGATGATGGATATTGTGGAAAAATGGGACTTGCTGCACATATCCCACTATATACAAATTGTAGCCTAAGGTGTCCCTAATAAAACCCTATAAGTGGTATATCCCAAATAATTTTGGAACTTGAGATATTTGGCTTCAAATATACGCTATGTTAACAGTGTTAACAGTGTCTGGGTAGGATGACGGATGATGGATACTGTGGAAAAATGGGACTTGCTGCACATATCACACTATATACAAATTGTAGCCTAAGGTGTCCCTAATAAAACGCAATAAGTGGTATATCCCAAATAATTTTGGAACTTGAGATATTTGGCTTCAAATATACGCTATGTTAACAGTGTTAACAGTGTCTGGGTAGGATGACGGATGATGGATATTGTGGAAAAATGGGACTTGCTGCACATATCCCACTATATACAAATTGTAGCCTAAGGTGTCCCTAATAAAACCCTATAAGTGGTATATCCCAAATAATTTTGGAACTTGAGATATTTAGCTTCAAATATACCCTATGTTAACAGTGTTAACAGTGTCTGGGTAGGATGACGGATGATGGATATTGTGGAAAAATGGGACTTGCTGCACATATCACACTATATACAAATCGTAGCCTAAGGTGTCCCTAATAAAACGCAATAAGTGGTATATCCCAAATAATTTTGGAACTTGAGATATTTGGCTTCAAATATACGCTATGTTAACAGTGTTAACAGTGCCTGGGTAGGATGACGGATGATGGATGTTGTGGAAAAATGGGACTTGCTGCACATATCCCACTATATACAAATTGTAGCCTAAGGTGTCCCTAATAAAACGCAATAAGTGGTATATCCCAAATAATTTTGGAACTTGAGATATTTGGCTTCAAATATACCCTATGTTAACAGTGTTAACAGTGTCTGGGTAGGATGACGGAAGATGGATATTGTGGAAAAATGGGACTTGCTGCACATATCACACTATATACAAATTGTAGCCTAAGGTGTCCCTAATAAAACGCAATAAGTGGTATATCCCAAATAATTTTGGAACTTGAGATATTTGGCTTCAAATATACCCTATGTTAACAGTGTTAACAGTGCCTGGGTAGGATGACGGATGATGGATATTGTGGAAAAATGGGACTTGCTGCACATATCACACTATATACAAATTGTAGCCTAAGGTGTCCCTAATAAAACGCAATAAGTGGTATATCCCAAATAATTTTGGAACTTGAGATATTTGGCTTCAAATATACCCTATGTTAACAGTGTTAACAGTGTCTGGGTAGGATGACGGAAGATGGATATTGTGGAAAAATGGGACTTGCTGCACATATCCCACTATATACAAATTGTAGCCTAAGGTGTCCCTAATAAAACGCAATAAGTGGTATATCCCAAATAATTTTGGAACTTGAGATATTTGGCTTCAAATATACCCTATGTTAACAGTGTTAACAGTGTCTGGGTAGGATGATGGATATTGTGGAAAAATGGGACTTGCTGCACATATCCCACTATATACAAATTGTAGCCTAAGGTGTCCCTAATAAAACCCTATAAGTGGTATATCCCAAATAATTTTGGAACTTGAGATATTTGGCTTCAAATATACCCTATGTTAACAGTGTTAACAGTGTCTGGGTAGGATGACGGATGATGGATATTGTGGAAAAATGGGACTTGCTGCACATATCCCACTATATACAAATTGTAGCCTAAGGTGTCCCTAATAAAACGCAATAAGTGGTATATCCCAAATAATTTTGGAACTTGAGATATTTGGCTTCAAATATACCCTATGTTAACAGTGTTAACAGTGTCTGGGTAGGATGACGGATGATGGATATTGTGGAAAAATGGGACTTGCTGCACATATCCCACTATATACAAATTGTAGCCTAAGGTGTCCCTAATAAAACGCAATAAGTGGTATATCCCAAATAATTTTGGAACTTGAGATATTTGGCTTCAAATATACCCTATGTTAACAGTGTTAACAGTGTCTGGGTAGGATGACGGATGATGGATATTGTGGAAAAATGGGACTTGCTGCACATATCCCACTATATACAAATTGTAGCCTAAGGTGTCCCTAATAAAACCCTATAAATGGTATATCCCAAATAATTTTGGAACTTGAGATATTTGGCTTCAAATATACCCTATGTTAACAGTGTTAACAGTGTCTGGGTAGGATGACGGATGATGGATATTGTGGAAAAATGGGACTTGCTGCACATATCCCACTATATACAAATTGTAGCCTAAGGTGTCCCTAATAAAACGCAATAAGTGGTATATCCCAAATAATTTTGGAACTTGAGATATTTGGCTTCAAATATACCCTATGTTAACAGTGTTAACAGTGTCTGGGTAGGATGACGGATGATGGATATTGTGGAAAAATGGGACTTGCTGCACATATCCCACTATATACAAATTGTAGCCTAAGGTGTCCCTAATAAAACGCAATAAGTGGTATATCCCAAATAATTTTGGAACTTGAGATATTTGGCTTCAAATATACCCTATGTTAACAGTGTTAACAGTGCCTGGGTAGGATGACGGATGATGGATATTGTGGAAAAATGGGACTTGCTGCACATATCCCACTATATACAAATTGTAGGCTAAGGTGTCCCTAATAAAACGCAATAAGTGGTATATCCCAAATAATTTTGGAACTTGAGATATTTAGCTTCAAATATACCCTATGTTAACAGTGGCTGGGTAGGATGACGGATGATGGATATTGTGGAAAAATGGGACTTGCTGCACATATCCCACTATATACAAATTGTAGCCTAAGGTGTCCCTAATAAAACGCAATAAGTGGTATATCCTAAATAATTTTGGAACTTGAGATATTTGGCTTCAAATATACCCTATGTTAACAGTGTTAACAGTGTCTGGGTAGGATGACGGACGATGGATATTGTGGAAAAATGGGACTTGCTGCACATATCCCACTATATACAAATTGTAGCCTAAGGTGTCGCTAATAAAACGCAACAAGTGGTATATCCCAAATAATTCTGGAACTTGAGATGTTGGGCTTCAAATATACCCTATGTTAACAGTGTTAACAGTGTCTGGGTAGGATGATGGATATTGTGGAAAAATGTCCCTAATAAAACGCAATAAGTGGTATATCCCAAATAATTTTGGAACTTGAGATATTTGGATTCAAATATACCCTATGTTAACAGTGTTAACAGTGTCTGGGTAGGATGACGGATGATGGATATTGTGGAAAAATGGGACTTGCTGCACATATCCCACTATATACAAATTGTAGCCTAAGGTGTCCCTAATAAAACCCTATAAGTGGTATATCCCAAATAATTTTGGAACTTGAGATATTTGGCTTCAAATATACGCTATGTTAACAGTGTTAACAGTGTCTGGGTAGGATGACGGATGATGGATATTGTGGAAAAATGGGACTTGCTGCACATATCCCACTATATACAAATTGTAGCCTAAGGTGTCCCTAATAAAACCCTATAAGTGGTATATCCCAAATAATTTTGGAACTTGAGATATTTGGCTTCAAATATACGCTATGTTAACAGTGTTAACAGTGCCTGGGTAGGATGACGGATGATGGATGTTGTGGAAAAATGGGACTTGCTGCACATATCCCACTATATACAAATTGTAGCCTAAGGTGTCCCTAATTAAACGCAATAAGTGGTATATCCCAAATAATTTTGGAACTTGAGATATTTGGCTTCAAATATACGCTATGTTAACAGTGTTAACAGTGCCTGGGTAGGATGACGGATGATGGATATTGTGGAAAAATGGGACTTGCTGCACATATCCCACTATATACAAATTGTAGCCTAAGGTGTCCCTAATAAAACCCTATAAGTGGTATATCCCAAATAATTTTGGAACTTGAGATATTTGGCTTCAAATATACGCTATGTTAACAGTGTTAACAGTGCCTGGGTAGGATGACGGATGATGGATGTTGTGGAAAAATGGGACTTGCTGCACATATCCCACTATATACAAATTGTAGCCTAAGGTGTCCCTAATAAAACGCAATAAGTGGTATATCCCAAATAATTTTGGAACTTGAGATATTTGGCTTCAAATATACCCTATGTTAACAGTGTTAACAGTGTCTGGGTAGGATGATGGATATTGTGGAAAAATGGGACTTGCTGCACATATCCCACTATATACAAATTGTAGCCTAAGGTGTCCCTAATAAAACGCAATAAGTGGTATATCCCAAATAATTTTGGAACTTGAGATATTTGGCTTCAAATATACCCTATGTTAACAGTGTTAACAGTGTCTGGGTAGGATGACGGATGATGGATATTGTGGAAAAATGGGACTTGCTGCACATATCCCACTATATACAAATTGTAGCCTAAGGTGTCCCTAATAAAACCCTATAAGTGGTATATCCCAAATAATTTTGGAACTTGAGATATTTAGCTTCAAATATACCCTATGTTAACAGTGTTAACAGTGTCTGGGTAGGATGACGGATGATGGATATTGTGGAAAAATGGGACTTGCTGCACATATCACACTATATACAAATTGTAGCCTAAGGTGTCCCTAATAAAACGCAATAAGTGGTATATCCCAAATAATTTTGGAACTTGAGATATTTGGCTTCAAATATACGCTATGTTAACAGTGTTAACAGTGCCTGGGTAGGATGACGGATGATGGATGTTGTGGAAAAATGGGACTTGCTGCACATATCCCACTATATACAAATTGTAGCCTAAGGTGTCCCTAATAAAACGCAATAAGTGGTATATCCCAAATAATTTTGGAACTTGAGATATTTGGCTTCAAATATACCCTATGTTAACAGTGTTAACAGTGTCTGGGTAGGATGATGGATATTGTGGAAAAATGGGACTTGCTGCACATATCCCACTATATACAAATTGTAGCCTAAGGTGTCCCTAATAAAACGCAATAAGTGGTATATCCCAAATAATTTTGGAACTTGAGATATTTGGCTTCAAATATACCCTATGTTAACAGTGTTAACAGTGTCTGGGTAGGATGACGGATGATGGATATTGTGGAAAAATGGGACTTGCTGCACATATCCCACTATATACAAATTGTAGCCTAAGGTGTCCCTAATAAAACCCTATAAGTGGTATATCCCAAATAATTTTGGAACTTGAGATATTTAGCTTCAAATATACCCTATGTTAACAGTGTTAACAGTGTCTGGGTAGGATGACGGATGATGGATATTGTGGAAAAATGGGACTTGCTGCACATATCACACTATATACAAATTGTAGCCTAAGGTGTCCCTAATAAAACGCAATAAGTGGTATATCCCAAATAATTTTGGAACTTGAGATATTTGGCTTCAAATATACGCTATGTTAACAGTGTTAACAGTGCCTGGGTAGGATGACGGATGATGGATGTTGTGGAAAAATGGGACTTGCTGCACATATCCCACTATATACAAATTGTAGCCTAAGGTGTCCCTAATAAAACGCAATAAGTGGTATATCCCAAATAATTTTGGAACTTGAGATATTTGGCTTCAAATATACCCTATGTTAACAGTGTTAACAGTGTCTGGGTAGGATGATGGATATTGTGGAAAAATGGGACTTGCTGCACATATCCCACTATATACAAATTGTAGCCTAAGGTGTCCCTAATAAAACGCAATAAGTGGTATATCCCAAATAATTTTGGAACTTGAGATATTTGGCTTCAAATATACCCTATGTTAACAGTGTTAACAGTGCCTGGGTAGGATGACGGATGATGGATATTGTGGAAAAATGGGACTTGCTGCACATATCACACTATATACAAATTGTAGCCTAAGGTGTCCCTAATAAAACGCAATAAGTGGTATATCCCAAATAATTTTGGAACTTGAGATATTTGGCTTCAAATATACCCTATGTTAACAGTGTTAACAGTGTCTGGGTAGGATGACGGAAGATGGATATTGTGGAAAAATGGGACTTGCTGCACATATCCCACTATATACAAATTGTAGCCTAAGGTGTCCCTAATAAAACGCAATAAGTGGTATATCCCAAATAATTTTGGAACTTGAGATATTTGGCTTCAAATATACCCTATGTTAACAGTGTTAACAGTGTCTGGGTAGGATGATGGATATTGTGGAAAAATGGGACTTGCTGCACATATCCCACTATATACAAATTGTAGCCTAAGGTGTCCCTAATAAAACCCTATAAGTGGTATATCCCAAATAATTTTGGAACTTGAGATATTTGGCTTCAAATATACCCTATGTTAACAGTGGCTGGGTAGGATGACGGATGATGGATATTGTGGAAAAATGGGACTTGCTGCACATATCCCACTATATACAAATTGTAGCCTAAGGTGTCCCTAATAAAACGCAATAAGTGGTATATCCCAAATAATTTTGGAACTTGAGATATTTGGCTTCAAATATACCCTATGTTAACAGTGTTAACAGTGTCTGGGTAGGATGACGGATGATGGATATTGTGGAAAAATGGGACTTGCTGCACATATCCCACTATATACAAATTGTAGCCTAAGGTGTCCCTAATAAAACCCTATAAATGGTATATCCCAAATAATTTTGGAACTTGAGATATTTGGCTTCAAATATACCCTATGTTAACAGTGTTAACAGTGTCTGGGTAGGATGACGGATGATGGATATTGTGGAAAAATGGGACTTGCTGCACATATCCCACTATATACAAATTGTAGCCTAAGGTGTCCCTAATAAAACGCAATAAGTGGTATATCCCAAATAATTTTGGAACTTGAGATATTTGGCTTCAAATATACCCTATGTTAACAGTGTTAACAGTGCCTGGGTAGGATGACGGATGATGGATATTGTGGAAAAATGGGACTTGCTGCACATATCACACTATATACAAATTGTAGCCTAAGGTGTCCCTAATAAAACGCAATAAGTGGTATATCCCAAATAATTTTGGAACTTGAGATATTTGGCTTCAAATATACCCTATGTTAACAGTGTTAACAGTGTCTGGGTAGGATGACGGAAGATGGATATTGTGGAAAAATGGGACTTGCTGCACATATCCCACTATATACAAATTGTAGCCTAAGGTGTCCCTAATAAAACGCAATAAGTGGTATATCCCAAATAATTTTGGAACTTGAGATATTTGGCTTCAAATACACCCTATGTTAACAGTGTTAACAGTGTCTGGGTAGGATGATGGATATTGTGGAAAAATGGGACTTGCTGCACATATCCCACTATATACAAATTGTAGCCTAAGGTGTCCCTAATAAAACCCTATAAGTGGTATATCCCAAATAATTTTGGAACTTGAGATATTTGGCTTCAAATATACCCTATGTTAACAGTGTTAACAGTGGCTGGGTAGGATGACGGATGATGGATATTGTGGAAAAATGGGACTTGCTGCACATATCCCACTATATACAAATTGTAGCCTAAGGTGTCCCTAATAAAACGCAATAAGTGGTATATCCCAAATAATTTTGGAACTTGAGATATTTGGCTTCAAATATACCCTATGTTAACAGTGTTAACAGTGTCTGGGTAGGATGATGGATATTGTGGAAAAATGGGACTTGCTGCACATATCCCACTATATACAAATTGTAGCCTAAGGTGTCCCTAATAAAACGCAATAAGTGGTATATCCCAAATAATTTTGGAACTTGAGATATTTGGCTTCAAATATACCCTATGTTAACAGTGTTAACAGTGCCTGGGTAGGATGACGGATGATGGATGTTGTGGAAAAATGGGACTTGCTGCACATATCCCACTATATACAAATTGTAGCCTAAGGTGTCCCTAATAAAACGCAATCAGTGGTATATCCCAAATAATTTTGGAACTTGCGATATTTAGCTTCAAATATACCCTATGTTAACAGTGTTAAGAGTGGCTGGGTAGGATGACGGATGATGGATATTGTGGAAAAATGGAACTTGCTGCACATATCCCACTATATACAAATTGTAGCCTAAGGTGTCGCTAATAAAACGCAACAAGTGGTATATCCCAAATAATTTTGGGAAATTTGAAATTTTCCCAGATTTCAGATTTTAACAGGATATATTGCAAATTTTAACAGAACAGATTACAGATTTAACAGAACAGATTTCTGATTTTACAGAGAAACAGGGAGGTTTTTAGGGATGGGAGTAAAAGAACATTAGGTTTTTGTCAAACGGTGTATTGTAGTCGGTTTACAGCTGGATTATTTGAAGTCGCTGTGGCGTAGTGGGTAGTGCGTTGTCTTAATAGACGTAAGGTCACGGTTCAAACCCCAGGTTGGGAGTCTGAAAATTTTTTCTAAATTTTCTTTTTTAAAATTTTTTTCTAATACATATCAAATACATATATAAAATTTATCGGTATGTATTTATATTAGTATGTTAATAAAAATGTAATTAGAAAAATTAGAAAAATAAATCACAGAAAAACCCCCACTCGGGATTAAACTCGGGCACAATTGAGAATAAGCAATTGAATTTTAAATCCATCTTTTCTAAATTTTCTTAAAAGTTTATTCTTTACAACCCTTAACACTAATCTCAAACAGCTCGGTGCAAACTCTGGACAGGATTTTTTTGTCTTTTTTTCTTAAATATATGTATATTTATGTATTGTATTTTTCTTTTTTATATATTTACATATTAATAAGCTTCAATTTTTAATTTATTTATTCAGTATATATTTAATATATATGTATTAGAAAAAAATATGTGTTATTAAAAAAACAAAAAAAGTTTATTGATGCCTTAACCGACCTGGGAATTGAACCGTGAACTTACGTCCTTCAATCCAACACTCTACCTACTAGACTACAGCGACTTAAATCTCCCGTGCTTTATATTGGGTTTTAGTCTCTCTCACTATAAGTGTTTTTTTGAATAACTATATAAAATAAAAACAAAACTGGGGCTTCCCCGTTGTTTTTATTTCACCACAAGCGAGTAACACATTTCAATCATGTTATTTGTTACTGACACGGTATCTATATAATTATTAATGATATTGAATGTGCATTATAGATTGTAGGAAATGTAATGTAAGTGATTATGAATAAAAAAAACTGTTCTTTTTAACATAGAATAAAAATTAAATTATTTCTTCTTTTTTACTTCTTCATGCCAACTGAAGTTAAATAAATTTAGAATCATAAAATTTACTATGAAAACATACATATACGTATGTATATATACATACGTATATACCTTATGTATTTATTTTATTTTATATGATGCAAAATAACGAAATAAAAGAAATAGGCATACAATACAATACATACATAAAACACATATGTATTTAATAAAAAAAGTAAAAAATCCTGGTCACGGATTAAACCAAGCTGTTTAAAATCATTGTTAAGGGTTATTAATTCTAGACTTTTGAGATTATTTTTTAAAGATGAATTTGAAATTCTATCGCATATCCTCAATTATGCCCGAGTTCAATCTCTGATTGGGGGTTTTGTGCAATTTTTTTCTCTTTTCTAATTTATTATTTAATTTAATTATTTAATTATTAAAATTAATACAATTATTACAATTAATCAAATACAATATAATGAATAATACATTAATGAAATTCAATTGCATATTCTCAATCATGACCGAGTTCATCCTTAGTTGGGGTTTTGTGTGAGATCTTTTTTAAATTTTTTCTAATACATATACATATACATATTATTAACATACTTATTTAAATATATATGTACTGATACATTTTATATACATATTTGATATGTATTAGAAAAAAATTTTAAAAAAGAAAATTTAGAAAAAATTTAAAAAAAAATTTCTGACTCCCGACCTGGGGTTTGAACCGTGACCTTACGTCTATTAAGACAACGCACTACCCACTACGCCACAGCGAATTCAAATAATCCAGCTGTAAACCGACTACAATACACCGTTTGACAAAAACCTAATGTTCTTTTACTCCCATCCCTAAAAACCTCCCTGTTTCTCTGTAAAATCAGAAATCTGTTCTGTTGAATCTGTAATCTGTTCTGTTAAAATTTGCAATATATCCTGTTAAAATCTGAAATCTGGGAAAATTTCAAATTTCCCAAAATTATTTGGGATATACCACTTGTTGCGTTTTATTAGGGACACCTTAGGCTACAATTTGTATATAGTGGGATATGTGCAGCAAGTTCCATTTTTCCACAATATCCATCATCCGTCATCCTACCCAGCCACTCTTAACACTGTTAACATAGGGTATATTTGAAGCTAAATATCTCAAGTTCCAAAATTATTTGGGATATACCACTTATAGGGTTTTATTAGGGACACCTTAGGCTACAATTTGTATATAGTGGGATATGTGCAGCAAGTCCCATTTTTCCACAATATCCATCATCCGTCATCCTACCCAGCCACTGTTAACATAGGGTATATTTGAAGCTAAATATCTCAAGTTCCAAAATTATTTGGGATATACCACTTATAGGGTTTTATTAGGGACACCTTAGGCTACAATTTGTATATAGTGGGATATGTGCAGCAAGTCCCATTTTTCCACAATATCCATCATCCGTCATCCTACCCAGCCACTGTTAACACTGTTAACATAGGGTATATTTGAAGCTAAATATCTCAAGTTCCAAAATTATTTGGGATATACCACTTATAGGGTTTTATTAGGGACACCTTAGGCTACAATTTGTATATAGTGGGATATGTGCAGCAAGTCCCATTTTTCCACAATATCCATCATCCGTTATCCTACCCAGCCACTGTTAACATATGGTATATTTGAAGCTAAATATCTCAAGTTCCAAAATTATTTGGGATATACCACTTATAGGGTTTTATTAGGGACACCTTAGGCTACAATTTGTATATAGTGGGATATGTGCAGCAAGTCCCATTTTTCCACAATATCCATCATCCGTCATCCTACCCAGCCACTGTTAACACTGTTAACATAGGGTATATTTGAAGCCAAATATCTCAAGTTCCAAAATTATTTGGGATATACCACTTATTGCGTTTTATTAGGGACACCTTAGGCTACAATTTGTATATAGTGGGATATGTGCAGCAAGTCCCATTTTTCCACAATATCCATCATCCGTCATCCTACCCAGCCACTGTTAACATATGGTATATTTGAAGCTAAATATCTCAAGTTCCAAAATTATTTGGGATATACCACTTATAGGGTTTTATTAGGGACACCTTAGGCTACAATTTGTATATAGTGGGATATGTGCAGCAAGTCCCATTTTTCCACAATATCCATCATCCGTCATCCTACCCAGCCACTGTTAACACTGTTAACATAGGGTATATTTGAATCCAAATATCTCAAGTTCCAAAATTATTTGGGATATACCACTTATAGGGTTTTATTAGGGACACCTTAGGCTACAATTTGTATATAGTGGGATATGTGCAGCAAGTCCCATTTTTCCACAATATCCATCATCCGTCATCCTACCCAGCCACTGTTAACACTGTTAACATAGGGTATATTTGAAGCTAAATATCTCAAGTTCCAAAATTATTTGGGATATACCACTTATAGGGTTTTATTAGGGACACCTTAGGCTACAATTTGTATATAGTGGGATATGTGCAGCAAGTCCCATTTTTCCACAATATCCATCATCCGTCATCCTACCCAGCCACTGTTAACACTGTTAACATAGGGTATATTTGAATCCAAATATCTCAAGTTCCAAAATTATTTGGGATATACCACTTATTGCGTTTTATTAGGGACACCTTAGGCTACAATTTGTATATAGTGGGATATGTGCAGCAAGTCCCATTTTTCCACAATATCCATCATCCGTCATCCTACCCAGCCACTGTTAACATATGGTATATTTGAAGCTAAATATCTCAAGTTCCAAAATTATTTGGGATATACCACTTATAGGGTTTTATTAGGGACACCTTAGGCTACAATTTGTATATAGTGGGATATGTGCAGCAAGTCCCATTTTTCCACAATATCCATCATCCGTCATCCTACCCAGCCACTGTTAACACTGTTAACATAGGGTATATTTGAATCCAAATATCTCAAGTTCCAAAATTATTTGGGATATACCACTTATAGGGTTTTATTAGGGACACCTTAGGCTACAATTTGTATATAGTGGGATATGTGCAGCAAGTCCCATTTTTCCACAATATCCATCATCCGTCATCCTACCCAGCCACTGTTAACACTGTTAACATAGGGTATATTTGAATCCAAATATCTCAAGTTCCAAAATTATTTGGGATATACCACTTATAGGGTTTTATTAGGGACACCTTAGGCTACAATTTGTATATAGTGGGATATGTGCAGCAAGTCCCATTTTTCCACAATATCCATCATCCGTCATCCTACCCAGCCACTGTTAACACTGTTAACATAGGGTATATTTGAAGCCAAATATCTCAAGTTCCAAAATTATTTGGGATATACCACTTATTGCGTTTTATTAGGGACACCTTAGGCTACAATTTGTATATAGTGGGATATGTGCAGCAAGTCCCATTTTTCCACAATATCCATCATCCGTTATCCTACCCAGCCACTGTTAACATATGGTATATTTGAAGCTAAATATCTCAAGTTCCAAAATTATTTGGGATATACCACTTATAGGGTTTTATTAGGGACACCTTAGGCTACAATTTGTATATAGTGGGATATGTGCAGCAAGTCCCATTTTTCCACAATATCCATCATCCGTCATCCTACCCAGCCACTGTTAACACTGTTAACATAGGGTATATTTGAAGCCAAATATCTCAAGTTCCAAAATTATTTGGGATATACCACTTATTGCGTTTTATTAGGGACACCTTAGGCTACAATTTGTATATAGTGGGATATGTGCAGCAAGTCCCATTTTTCCACAATATCCATCATCCGTTATCCTACCCAGCCACTGTTAACATAGCGTATATTTGAAGCCAAATATCTCAAGTTCCAAAATTATTTGGGATATACCACTTATAGGGTTTTATTAGGGACACCTTAGGCTACAATTTGTATATAGTGGGATATGTGCAGCAAGTCCCATTTTTCCACAATATCCATCATCCGTCATCCTACCCAGCCACTGTTAACACTGTTAACATAGGGTATATTTGAATCCAAATATCTCAAGTTCCAAAATTATTTGGGATATACCACTTATAGGGTTTTATTAGGGACACCTTAGGCTACAATTTGTATATAGTGGGATATGTGCAGCAAGTCCCATTTTTCCACAATATCCATCATCCGTCATCCTACCCAGCCACTGTTAACACTGTTAACATAGGGTATATTTGAAGCTAAATATCTCAAGTTCCAAAATTATTTGGGATATACCACTTATAGGGTTTTATTAGGGACACCTTAGGCTACAATTTGTATATAGTGGGATATGTGCAGCAAGTCCCATTTTTCCACAATATCCATCATCCGTCATCCTACCCAGCCACTGTTAACACTGTTAACATAGGGTATATTTGAATCCAAATATCTCAAGTTCCAAAATTATTTGGGATATACCACTTATTGCGTTTTATTAGGGACACCTTAGGCTACAATTTGTATATAGTGGGATATGTGCAGCAAGTCCCATTTTTCCACAATATCCATCATCCGTCATCCTACCCAGCCACTGTTAACATATGGTATATTTGAAGCTAAATATCTCAAGTTCCAAAATTATTTGGGATATACCACTTATAGGGTTTTATTAGGGACACCTTAGGCTACAATTTGTATATAGTGGGATATGTGCAGCAAGTCCCATTTTTCCACAATATCCATCATCCGTCATCCTACCCAGCCACTGTTAACACTGTTAACATAGGGTATATTTGAATCCAAATATCTCAAGTTCCAAAATTATTTGGGATATACCACTTATAGGGTTTTATTAGGGACACCTTAGGCTACAATTTGTATATAGTGGGATATGTGCAGCAAGTCCCATTTTTCCACAATATCCATCATCCGTCATCCTACCCAGCCACTGTTAACACTGTTAACATAGGGTATATTTGAATCCAAATATCTCAAGTTCCAAAATTATTTGGGATATACCACTTATAGGGTTTTATTAGGGACACCTTAGGCTACAATTTGTATATAGTGGGATATGTGCAGCAAGTCCCATTTTTCCACAATATCCATCATCCGTCATCCTACCCAGCCACTGTTAACACTGTTAACATAGGGTATATTTGAAGCTAAATATCTCAAGTTCCAAAATTATTTGGGATATACCACTTATTGCGTTTTATTAGGGACACCTTAGGCTACAATTTGTATATAGTGGGATATGTGCAGCAAGTCCCATTTTTCCACAATATCCATCATCCGTTATCCTACCCAGCCACTGTTAACATATGGTATATTTGAAGCTAAATATCTCAAGTTCCAAAATTATTTGGGATATACCACTTATAGGGTTTTATTAGGGACACCTTAGGCTACAATTTGTATATAGTGGGATATGTGCAGCAAGTCCCATTTTTCCACAATATCCATCATCCGTCATCCTACCCAGCCACTGTTAACACTGTTAACATAGGGTATATTTGAATCCAAATATCTCAAGTTCCAAAATTATTTGGGATATACCACTTATAGGGTTTTATTAGGGACACCTTAGGCTACAATTTGTATATAGTGGGATATGTGCAGCAAGTCCCATTTTTCCACAATATCCATCATCCGTCATCCTACCCAGCCACTGTTAACACTGTTAACATAGGGTATATTTGAATCCAAATATCTCAAGTTCCAAAATTATTTGGGATATACCACTTATAGGGTTTTATTAGGGACACCTTAGGCTACAATTTGTATATAGTGGGATATGTGCAGCAAGTCCCATTTTTCCACAATATCCATCATCCGTCATCCTACCCAGCCACTGTTAACACTGTTAACATAGGGTATATTTGAAGCTAAATATCTCAAGTTCCAAAATTATTTGGGATATACCACTTATAGGGTTTTATTAGGGACACCTTAGGCTACAATTTGTATATAGTGGGATATGTGCAGCAAGTCCCATTTTTCCACAATATCCATCATCCGTCATCCTACCCAGCCACTGTTAACATAGGGTATATTTGAAGCTAAATATCTCAAGTTCCAAAATTATTTGGGATATACCACTTATTGCGTTTTATTAGGGACACCTTAGCCTACAATTTGTATATAGTGGGATATGTGCAGCAAGTCCCATTTTTCCACAATATCCATCATCCGTCATCCTACCCAGCCACTGTTAACACTGTTAACATATGGTATATTTGAAGCTAAATATCTCAAGTTCCAAAATTATTTGGGATATACCACTTATAGGGTTTTATTAGGGACACCTTAGGCTACAATTTGTATATAGTGGGATATGTGCAGCAAGTCCCATTTTTCCACAATATCCATCATCCGTCATCCTACCCAGCCACTGTTAACACTGTTAACATAGGGTATATTTGAATCCAAATATCTCAAGTTCCAAAATTATTTGGGATATACCACTTATAGGGTTTTATTAGGGACACCTTAGGCTACAATTTGTATATAGTGGGATATGTGCAGCAAGTCCCATTTTTCCACAATATCCATCATCCGTCATCCTACCCAGCCACTGTTAACACTGTTAACATAGGGTATATTTGAATCCAAATATCTCAAGTTCCAAAATTATTTGGGATATACCACTTATAGGGTTTTATTAGGGACACCTTAGGCTACAATTTGTATATAGTGGGATATGTGCAGCAAGTCCCATTTTTCCACAATATCCATCATCCGTCATCCTACCCAGCCACTGTTAACACTGTTAACATATGGTATATTTGAAGCTAAATATCTCAAGTTCCAAAATTATTTGGGATATACCACTTATAGGGGTTTATTAGGGACACCTTAGGCTACAATTTGTATATAGTGGGATATGTGCAGCAAGTCCCATTTTTCCACAATATCCATCATCCGTCATCCTACCCAGCCACTGTTAACATAGGGTATATTTGAAGCTAAATATCTCAAGTTCCAAAATTATTTGGGATATACCACTTATTGCGTTTTATTAGGGACACCTTAGCCTACAATTTGTATATAGTGGGATATGTGCAGCAAGTCCCATTTTTCCACAATATCCATCATCCGTCATCCTACCCAGCCACTGTTAACACTGTTAACATATGGTATATTTGAAGCTAAATATCTCAAGTTCCAAAATTATTTGGGATATACCACTTATAGGGTTTTATTAGGGACACCTTAGGCTACAATTTGTATATTGTGGGATATGTGCAGCAAGTCCCATTTTTCCACAATATCCATCATCCGTCATCCTACCCAGCCACTGTTAACATAGGGTATATTTGAAGCTAAATATCTCAAGTTCCAAAATTATTTGGGATATACCACTTATTGCGTTTTATTAGGGACACCTTAGCCTACAATTTGTATATAGTGGGATATGTGCAGCAAGTCCCATTTTTCCACAATATCCATCATCCGTCATCCTACCCAGCCACTGTTAACACTGTTAACATATGGTATATTTGAAGCTAAATATCTCAAGTTCCAAAATTATTTGGGATATACCACTTATAGGGTTTTATTAGGGACACCTTAGGCTACAATTTGTATATAGTGGGATATGTGCAGCAAGTCCCATTTTTCCACAATATCCATCATCCGTCATCCTACCCAGGCACTGTTAACACTGTTAATATAGGGTATATTTGAAGCTAAATATCTCAAGTTCCAAAATTATTTGGGATATACCACTTATTGGGTTTTATTAGGGACACCTTAGGCTACAATTTGTATATAGTGGGATATGTGCAGCAAGTCCCATTTTTCCACAATATCCATCATCCGTCATCCTACCCAGCCACTGTTAACACTGTTAACATATGGTATATTTGAAGCTAAATATCTCAAGTTCCAAAATTATTTGGGATATACCACTTATAGGGGTTTATTAGGGACACCTTAGGCTACAATTTGTATATAGTGGGATATGTGCAGCAAGTCCCATTTTTCCACAATATCCATCATCCGTCATCCTACCCAGCCACTGTTAACATAGGGTATATTTGAAGCTAAATATCTCAAGTTCCAAAATTATTTGGGATATACCACTTATTGCGTTTTATTAGGGACACCTTAGGCTACAATTTGTATATAGTGGGATATGTGCAGCAAGTCCCATTTTTCCACAATATCCATCATCCGTCATCCTACCCAGCCACTGTTAACACTGTTAACATATGGTATATTTGAAGCTAAATATCTCAAGTTCCAAAATTATTTGGGATATACCACTTATAGGGGTTTATTAGGGACACCTTAGGCTACAATTTGTATATAGTGGGATATGTGCAGCAAGTCCCATTTTTCCACAATATCCATCATCCGTCATCCTACCCAGCCACTGTTAACATAGGGTATATTTGAAGCTAAATATCTCAAGTTCCAAAATTATTTGGGATATACCACTTATTGCGTTTTATTAGGGACACCTTAGCCTACAATTTGTATATAGTGGGATATGTGCAGCAAGTCCCATTTTTCCACAATATCCATCATCCGTCATCCTACCCAGCCACTGTTAACACTGTTAACATAGGGTATATTTGAAGCTAAATATCTCAAGTTCCAAAATTATTTGGGATATACCACTTATTGCGTTTTATTAGGGACACCTTAGGTTACAATTTGTATATAGTGGGATATGTGCAGCAAGTCCCTGATATCCTATATTTGGGTGATTTCTTCCTACACTAATTTTCGTATTTTCTGTTAACCACTTAACATTGCTCTGTTAACTCTAACATTAGCTCTGTTAAAAATTTTGGTTCTTGTCTTTGCTAGTTAAATTTAAATTTATCTTCACACACATAACAATGAGTTATCTCGTACTCACTAAACCTGCCATTTTTGTGTAGCTACGAATAAATCCGTATTATATCAGTGCTAGTATCGATAAATAGCTTCTGGGAAAAGAGCAAAAAGTCAATGTTGGCGTGCGTGGTCAGTTTTCTGAAGATTGCAGCGGCAGTCAACGTGTTAACTAACGCTAGACTGTTCTGTCACAAGGACGTCAAAATTTTCTAGTTTCTGATAACAAACCCTCTGTGATTCTAAGCAAATGAAAAGCCCACGATTTCATTCACTGGATTATTTAAAATTTCCCCTGAAAATCCCTTTATTTACTCGGACAGCAAGGCTGTGTTCTAGTTCCATGACGTCCGTACACGTCCATGAATGCCAAGGAGATCTTACGGAAACTCCGGATTATTTAAAAATTAGTATTCCAGGACATAGGGCTACATACATACATAATTGGTCATTACAACGCTTCAGTCAGGATTACGACCTAGCTTCTCACACCGCTTATGTTGTGTGTGTCAATTTAGACATGAGTGGCGGGATCTACAGTTTAAAATGGACTCCGAACCACAGATTTTTTGAGAGCTTTTGCCAGAAATCTGCTGAGAGGAAGTCGGCGAAGAAATATTTTTCCTGACCTGGGTTTTGAACCGAGGCCTCATGCACAATAAGCCCTACTAAACTACGGCGAATTCCAGGAAAGAGCTAGCCAGGGGTAGAACAGAGTTTACAATATCCAACATGCTCAAGGGCATCTATTTCATTGTGTTTCTCACAGACAATTGACGTATTGCAAGTAAGGCCGACGAAAATCCTCTACAGAACGCTTTACGTGGATGTCGACTGGAAATAATGGTTGCCCGGAATGGTGTCTATCAGCTAAGATAGGAATCCATGCTCATTTGAATTCTGGCACACACCTTAGGATAAAGTTATGGGCTGGACTAAGGCGTTATATGGCCCGTTGCTAGGGACCCATTAACAATATCTCAGTCGCTAATGAAGTATCCTGAATACCAGACAGCCTTCATATTTAAACACTGTTGATCTCTGTTCGATGGCATCCATTGCATTACGGATCGCACAGACCAATTGCCGTACTGTAAAGCCTAAGATGGGAATCCATACTCATTTGATCATATGCTCTGGTGAATTATAGCTCCCTTTATAAAGCACAGTTATGAGCTGGACTAAGGTGTTATACGACGCGTGTCGAGAATCAATGTGGTCAGGAGCCCATCAAAAATATCCCCACCGCTAACGGAGTATCCTGAATACCTGACAACTGCCAGAATTAAGTACTGCGGATCTCTGTTCGATGGCATCCATTGTTTTACGGTTCGTACAGGGCAATTGCCGTATTGTAAGGCCTAAGATGGGAATCCATACTCATTTGATTATATACATACATACATACATACATAATTGGCCATTACAACCCTTCAATCAGGATTACGGCCTAGCTTCTCGCACCACTCATGTTATGTGTCTTAATTTATACTTTGAGTGGCGGTACCTACAGTTTAACGTCGACTCCGAACGACAGATTTTGAAAATCTTTTTCATGGCAATTTTATTTACTCTCAGAGTTTTTGCCAGAAATCTGCTGAGAGGGAGTCTCCGAAGAAATATTTTTTTTTTCATACTTCGTTTTTGATGTCTGGCCTAGGGCTCGAACAAGGGCTTTACGTCTAATAAGCGAACACATTATCTACTAGACTACGGCGACTTCATTTCATTCTATGCTCTGGATCCCTTTATAAAATACATTTATGAGCTGGACTAAGGTGTTATACGACGCGTGCCGAGAGTATTCTGGATACCTAGCTATCTCCAGAATTAAGCACTGCGAACTCCTGACCCCTCATTCGCAACTCCTGGATGAGACCAGGAATGAAAATAAAAAAAGCATAGCAAATGACAAAAACGACCTCGATTGTGGAGGCAGAGAACGGAACTCGGAAAAATCGGCGTACGGGTATGAAACCGACGCCCATCGCAACAAAAGAAGATGAAGGAATTGGTTAATGGCAATGGCAGATCAGAAACCTGAAACCTCCAAAAATGCAAGAGCACAACTAGACAAAAACGTCGACGCTACTAAAACCATGGCTGCTACCGGATGTACGAAGCAAAAATGGATCTTCATACAAAGATAACATAATTGGTCATTACAACCCTTCAGTCAGGATTACGACCTAGTTTCTCACAACACTTATATTGTGTGTGGGACCTACAGTTTAAAGTCGACTCCGAACGACGGACTTTTTTGAGAAACTTTTCATGAAAATTTTATTTACTCTCAGAACTTTTGCCAGAAATCTACTGAGAGGAAGTCGCCTAAGAAATATTTTTTCATATTTCGTTTTGATGTCTGAACTGGGATTTGAACTGAGGCATTGTGTCTAATAAGCCAACACACTACTAGACTGCGGCGACTATATTAGAGACGGATCTAGGTCAAGCAAAAAACGGCCTAGACAGCGGCACCGCAGCTTGTCAAAGACTCTAAACAAAAATATAGGAAGCGACTAAGTGCTAGGTGGGTCCTCGAACGGATCTTAAAAATCTGAAAGGACAGCCGATACATTTCGATTTCTCTCCATGTATAGAGAGGTGTAATCAATGAAAGTTTCATTTGCTTCCATCCATTGATATCTTTAACGGCTTCTTCTCAGTTACAACCCTCCGGGTGTCTTTCAAATTTAACAATTAGTTACACATTGGCAAACTCTATTAGTTGAAATTATTATTTATGTATTGTTGTTGTTGTTGTTGTAATTTCTACTACTAATTCTTTTATTTCTACTACTTTTTTCTTGTTTTTTTTAATTTTCTTTCTTTCCACTACAATTTCCTTTTAGACTCGATGGCGTCTGTTTAGTTTACTTGAGTACCACCACCATACATACACGTTGAACAACAACAGCACACAAAACTTGTTTGACGAGTACCAGAGACGAGACGTTATACAGTATCAGAGACAAGGGCTGGCAGGTTAGGGCAGGTGGTTTTTCAATATTCAAGATGTTTTACAACAACAACAACTGCAACAGCAAATGGGAAAAAAGGGGGAAAAAAGTTGATTGTGGCTTAAAAGTATAGATGGCGGCAATGATGATGATGATGATGACGATGATGATGATGTCGATGATGATGATGATGATATTGAATGAAACGCTTGAAGTGGCAAGATGAAAATAATTTTACAACAACAACAACAAGAACAATAACAATCCAAAGTAGTTCCACTTGATTTGTTAAGAGAATGGGCTTGAGCATGAGTATGTCTTATATACTGTAGGTTTGCCTGCCTGCCTGTAAGTTTAAGGTAAGAAAAGTTGAATTTTTTTTTTTCTTGTTCTTTTCATATTGAAGGTGTTTTTATTCTTGCCTTGAGTGTTGCTATAAAATTCGATTGTGAATTATTAATGACCTTTGAAAAAAGAGAAAAGAAAAGCAAAAGAAAATACCAAAGAAAAATAAAATTCGATTCAAAATTAAATATGAATTCTTAAATCAGATTGGATTGATTGGAAAAGTTTCAATCTTCTGAATGGATTATGCGGTGGAAGTTATTTAAATTTGTTTAATAAGAATAATTTAAGTTGCTTAGGTTCTCGTACATCTTTCTCAAGGTTCTGGTGCTTGCTTGCAATTCATTCTCATTTGGTGCCTTGGATTCTATCACCATATTATTACGTTTTTACCTTTTAATGCGCGTGCCATTGTTCACGACTTGGTGTACACAACAATAATTGCTTTTCCTTGTTATTCCTCTGTTTACAACCTTTGCATAAATAATAACAATTACTATGCAATTATTCGACAGATCTTTGTAACGGAGATCTTCAAACCACGATTAATCTCTTCAAGTACACCGCGTCTTCACACAAGACTGACTGAACTACACTAACTCAGTCGCTTGCTTTGCCTTGCTTTTTATATGGCAAAGTAAACAGTATGATGAATGTTATTGAAGGCGAATGTTCATGACTTCGCCTTCTCAAAATCTCTATAAATGTAAACATTGTTGTTTACATTTATTATTGTAGTGTTGTTTGTGTATTTTTGTTTACTTGTTTCTACAACAATTGATATTCCTTGTTATTCCTCTGTTTATACCCTTTGCATAAACAATAACAATTACTAGACAATTTATTCGACAGATCTTTGTAACGGAGATCTTCAAACCACGATTATTCTCTTCAAACGCACGGCGTCTTCACACATGACTGACTGAACTTCGCTAACTCACACGCCCACTTTGCCTTGCCTTTTATATGGCAGGGTAAATAGGTCGATGAATGTTATTGAAGGCGAATATTCATGACTTCGCCTTCTCGAAATCTCTCTAAATGTAAACATCGCTATTTACATTTATTATTGTGGTATTGCTTGTGTATTTTGTTTACATTTTTTTCTTGTAGTATTGTTGGTGTATTTTTGTTTACTTGTTGGTGTTTCTTGTTGTATTAAGCAGTACGATAATTTGTAAACAGGTTTGTTTACTGCATTGTTTTGTTTTTGTAGCTTTTGTTTATAATTTTAATGTTAAGCGATGTAAAAGCAAAACGCCAGTATCTTGATTTTTCATTTTCATAACAATATGCTTATAATACCTGGCTGTTATTGTTGCTCAGCCATCCTATAAGTATTAAATTTTCTAGGGAGAATGGTTCCCAATGAGCACAGTTCTTCACCATAATATTGAATACAACAACCCGTAACATGTATCTTTAAAACACCACAAATACCCAATAATTTTCAGATCTGCTACTAAGACGATAACTATTCATGAAAAGAGGAAAAAATCAGCTATTTTTTCGATGACTTTCCCCCAAATCACCTCTGATAAGACAAGCTTTCCTATGTGACCAGAATCTTTTATCTCAGCAGAGAAGAAGGGCTGACAAGGAGCACATTCACAGCTAATTGTTATCTTTGGCGCCATTTGTTGTGCAGTGAGGATGAATTTCGAAACAGTTTAGGTGGGCCACCAAATAGAGCTAGAGGTTACGCTGTATCCGCTGTGTCCGTTCCATATAATAGTGATGGCCACAGTCATGGTTAGGACAATGAAAAACAGATTGAAAACGAGATCAAAATAAGGGCATCGTAGGCATCTACTACATCTAGATGTGGCAGATCATATTTCTGACAGTTTTCTCCTTAACTACCCCTAGACGTAATGAAAAACAGATTTAACACGAGACCCATATGAGGGCCTCAGGGATATAGTAGATGTCTGGCAATTCTCCTCTGTCCTTTGGACAAAACCGAAACGCTTCGCAACGATATTAGGTTATAAGAGTGAATGGAGCAATTTGGTGTCCTTATACGCTTTTAAGATAAGTACCATTCTGTGGCGCATACGTACATATGTAATTGGTCATTACAACCCTTCAGTTAGGTTTACGACCTAACTTCTCCTACCACGTTGTGTGTGTTAATTTTTTTTTATACATGAGTAGCGGGACCTACAACTTAAAGTCGATTCTGAGCGACAGATGTTTTGAGAAACTTTTCATGGTAATTTTTTAATTTACTTTCAGTGTTCAGAGGAAGCAGCCGTCGAAATATTTTTTCATATTTCGTCGTTTTGTTGAAGATGTCGGGCCTGGGGTTTGAGCCGCGGCCTCACTTCTAATAAGCCAACACGCTACCTTACTACCTACTAGACTACGGCGTTTGATCCCAAATTGAAATATTCAAAAGCCATCACTAAACTCGCGAGTGTCTTTTAAGTGGATGTGAAGAACATAAAAAGATGAACAAAAATTATCGGGGACGGGCCATAGTATTACTAGCTGACAACCAGACCGACAACAAGCACACTTGCTTGAATAAAGCCTGACCTAAGAGACCCAAAGCAGTAGAAAAGACATTTGCTGATGCAAGTAGTCACACACATTGACTGCTATATACGCAGCTCCTTTATGGGCAGAGGCTGTGGATAAGAGGACCTATAGAACAGGAATAGAAGCAGCCTACAGGACAAAAGACAATTGCTAATGAAAGTAGTGACATCGATTGATATGTATATAAGCAGCTCCTATATGGGCAAAGGCTGTGGATAAGAGGACCTATAGAACAGGAATAGAAGCAGCCTACAGGAGATCCGCTCTCAGGGTAATTTCTGCCTTTCGCACAGTGTCTACTGATGCAACATTGGTGATTGCGGAGATGATGCCCCTGCAGCTAGTAGCGGACGTAGAGAGGTGGAAACATCTTATAAGGAGGGGAACTGGTCTATCGTACCCAGTTCAATTGCTTGATGATGCTATGGATAGATGGCAGCAAGACTGGTCCAATTCCACCAAGGGAAGATGGACCTTCAGACTCATACCGAGTATGGTCGAATGGCCTAAAAGGAAACACACTTGCTAACCGGCCATGGATGTTATAGAGAATATATATGATATATATGTATGTATATATATTCTCTATATAAGTATGGCCACGACATAGATCCAGCGTACTCAGAATGTCAGAATGAGAGGGAAACGGCAGAGCATGGTTTCTTTGCTTGCCCACGATACGATAACCAGTGAATTTGCCTGGAAAGGAAAATAGATCCCAGGTAACGCCCGATAACTTGGATAACCTGATGTTAACATCATATGAGAGTTGCAACGCACTTTGCTATTAACAAAGAAAGGTGTTGCTGCACTCGCTGAAACTTCACCTCGAATGCCCGAAGTAATACTGTAGTCGCCGTAGTCTAGTAGGTAGTGTGTTCGCTTATTAGACGTAAAGCCCGGTATCGAGCCCCAGGCCAGACATCAAAACGAAATATGAAAAAAAAAATATTTCTTCGGCGAATTCCTCTCCGTAGATTTCTGGCAAAAACTCTGAGAGTAAATAAACCTGCCACGAAAAAGTTTCTCAAAATCTGTCGTTCAGAGTCGACGTCAAACTGTATGTCCCGCCACTCAAGTATAAAATTATGACACACAACATGAGTGGTGTGAGAAGCTAGTCCGTAATCCTGACTGAAGGGTTGCAAAGATAAGTAATAGCACAGACGCGAAGGTGGATACCGGATATCTCTGAAGGCAATCGATTTTAGAATAATGGTTTAATAGATTTAAATTTGAACAGTCTGTTATTTCGAATCTGACAGTACTTATGTCTTTCCATTCTGTCACAAAATTCAGTACATTATCTCCACTGAAGGCAATGAATCGATTTACGCTTGAGCAACGTTGGGATTTATTGGGCCGACGAGAAATTGCACGATGATTTCGACTCTTCCGGATGAAGCTCGGATGAAGATCACCTTCATGATGGTGGATATGTTAATAAGTACGATTGCTGTATTCATTGCTCAGAAAACCTACACGTGGTATTATAGAAGCCAATGCACCCATAACGATTAACTGTTTGCTGCAGCCTATGGAGCTGAGGCATCATTGATCCACATTGCTTTAAAAATGAGGACGGCGCAACCATTACGCTCAATAGAGACACCTGATAACAGATTTTTTTGTTGTACCCGCTCTTCAAGATGTTGATATGAACGATGTTTAGTTTCAACTTGCCACACATCTCACGCCACCAACGATTTATTGCGTCAAACGTTTGATGGCCGTTTAATTATCCGAAAAGATGATATAAATTGGCGGCCAAGAAGCTGCGATTTGACACTGTTGGACTATGTTCTGTGAGGCGCCGTTTATGTTATGCCGACAAACCAGGGACTATTGAGCATTTGAAGGCCGACAGTCGTAATGCCATTACCGATATACGACCCCCCATACACGCGAAAAAGTGTAAAAAATTGGTCCGATTAAATGAGCTACTGTGAGGCCAGCTGTGTTGGATATATGAATGATATAATTTTAAATTTCTAACAGGAACAATTATACTTCACAGCCAAAAAATAAATGTTGACATGATTTCAAATCGTTTTCGTTTAATTGCATTTTTAAATTTAAACTTTTAAAAGGCCCACCCTATATATGTGGTAGGTATGTAACGACTGTTTAAGTCCACACTTTCTATATATGTATATTAGAGCGACTCAAGTTGTATGGAAGCAAAATTCGTACTCGATGTACCCCCCTCAAAATGAACCTTGGACTTTTTTAAGATGACATCTAAAATATTTCGGCTCTAGCTTTGACCTCTCGTGAGCTGGACCATTTTGAAAAAGGGTCTATTTTTGTATGTTTTGTTAATTTGAGAATTTGTTTCCTAACCAACATATAGAGTATGGGTGTCATAAGAAAGGTTTTTTCAAGGCGCGTCCAGCGGTATATACAATTTGTGCACGGACAATCATCCGTGTCCTTTTTTTAAGGATATTCTGTAAAAAAAACGGGTTTTGAATTTTTTCTTTTCTTCTTTTCTAACCAAATTAACTCTAATATGATGGCGGATTTAGTTTCTAGATGATGTTTGGATGAAAATAGGACTAAAGAAAGAAAAAAAGAAATGATCCACGACTTTTTGTGGGCATATTTTTTTCCCAAATTAAAAAAAGGTATCAAATTTTTTTGTTTATATTTACAAAACTATACTCAAAAAACGCAAACTTGGGCGAATTTCAAAAAAAGCTAAGACCCGTATTTAATTAAATCAACTAAAGATTAAAATATGTTAATTTGGTTATTTTATTACAAACAACCCCGAAGAAAAAATTCAAAAACGGTTATTTTTTACAGAATATCCTTAAAAAAGGATATGGATGATCGTCCTTGGACAAATTGTATATACTGTTGGACGCGCCTTAAAAAAACCTTTCTTATGATACCAATATTGTATATGTTGGTAAGGAAATAGATCCTCAAATTGACAAAATATGGAAAAATAGACCCTTTTTCGAAATGGTCCAGCTCACGAGAGGTCAAAGCTGGAGCCGAAATATTTTAAATGTCATCTTAAAAAGTCCAAGGTTCATTTTTAGGAGGGTACATCGAGCACTTTTTTTGGTGAGTCGCTCTAATGTATATATGTGCGTTATCTAAGAATGCCTGGTGTTTCTGCAGGAGATTTGATACCAAGACATTGAGCGTAAAAACGCATATCTGATGCACTTGCAATTCCTGGTACAATTTTCTTAATTATTTTGTAATTTTTTCCCCCTTTTTTGTTTCTGATAAACCTGCGAGCCAACCATTAAACACTCTTTAATTTTCAAAAAAAAAAGCAATTCAAATAATATTTTTCCACTTAATCATGTACTCATGCGATCATCCAAACCGAAGAAGTTAAGACCACCCTGGAAAGCAGAACATTCCACAGCAATTGCTACATATTTCTTTACAAGAATTTTTGTTGTTGTTTTTTGCTGGTCACTCAACAACTCAACAAAGCGTTCTCATGTACCGACAATAATTTACATGAGCTTTAACATGTCAAATAATTGAAAAATATTGTAAAAGTAACAACAACAAAAACAACAGAGAAAAAAAACGTTTGCAAAACGCCAACTTAAATTTAAAAATTGCATTGGAAGTGTGTAATTAAAATTAATTACAATTGTGGCTTAAATTGTGTTGTTGAAAATGCTGTTGTTGTTTTCCCCCCCTCCTTAACTCAGACAGAAGGAAAAAAAATTTTTTCCTCTGCTACTCACTTTACAGACTTTGTTTGAAAAACTTGAAGCAAAAAAAAAATGCAAAAAAAAATCCTTTAGTTGAGCGTATAAAATTAACAATAAAAAAACTAAAATAAAGTGCAACAACAACTAAAAAAAAATTATATGAAAAAAAACCAAGACTATAAACTAAATAAACAAACAAAAAACAACAACAACAACAATAGCAACAAATTAATTGTCGAGTGCAAAGCAATTAAAGTAAATTTACCATTACATACGAGCATACGAGACGAGAGTACTCTCTACCCGATGCTGTTTAAAACATAAGTTACAACAACAACAACAGCAGCAACAACCGCAACAGTAGCAAACAGTAGCAATATTATTAAGGAAGACAGTGTAGGGCAAAAAAATAGTAAAAAAAAAAAGTAGCTTCAGATGAGGTACTCCCACCCCTGCCGTCTTGCCAACTCTGTAAATACGGCTTCTAATCAAAGTGAACTGTACATACATACACACTTAATTGGTCATTCCAAGCCTTGAGAGTGTTCGAGAGAAAAGTCCTTCGTAAGATATTCAGTCCAGTGCGTGAGATCCGCATCCGATCCAACACAGAGCTGTATGAGCTTCTCAATGACATAGACGTTGTGCAGCGTATTAATACTCAGCCGCTGCGCTAGCTCTGCCATGTCGTTCGAATGGAGGAGGATGCTCCGGCGAGACGGAGACGGGTATTTGATACGGGAATCTACGGAAGTCGGCGAAGAGGACGACCTTGTATCCGTTGGAAGGACCAAATCGAGGAAGCCCTGTCATCGATTTGTGTGACCAACTGGCTTAGGTGCGCTGTCCGTTAAACAGGTTGTTATGGCCAATTAAATAAGTAAATGGCGGGCCACACAGTTAAAAGTCGATTCTCCGAACGGCAGATTTTTTGTTGAGAAAGTTTTCATTGCAATTTTATTTTACTCCCAGAGTTTTTGCCAGAAATCTGCTGAGAGGAAGTCGCCGTGGAAATATTTTCTGTTTTGGATGGAGATGTTTGACCTAGGCTTCGAACCGAGGCTTCGCGTCTAATAAGCCAACATACTACTTACTAGACTATGGCGTCTACACATATTGGATGCATGCTACGGATATGTTGATCTAAATAGATTGATCGGTAACGGACATTAGGAGTCTAAGTAGCTTCAGGGTTTGAAGCATGGCCTTATATCTAATGATCCAACACTTTTCATACTGGACTACAGCGACTTCATGCCGTACATTAAGTCCTAACTACTAATCGTCAAAATCAATGATAATTAGGTTAGGTTGCACGGGTTGAGCGCAACTTTACATCCTGCGTTCAAACGGAGGTTCTATGGCCTCTTTTGATACCCTGAAATTTCCATCTCCTTCAATTCAATTAACGTTCTTAAGGACGTACTTTTACTCCAAGCAGTTCATTTCTAAGAACTACCTGCAACTTAGGCAGCTGAGTTAAGTTTTCCATGAAGCAGAACATTCGCACAGACAGTGCTATACCGATTCTCGTTTCTCCCCATCCAAAAAGAGCTTCTACGATAACCGTAATTTGAGTAGCCGAAAAGCTTAGACACAAACCCGACAAGCTTAGTCCACTAATTATGTCCATAAGAAACCTTAGATTAGATTCCTCTGAAGAGCCAATATGAACTTTGATTCTTGCCTTTACTAGAGCCGATCAAAACATGATGAATAAGCTTTAGATGACGGCATCGAACTGCCTACATTCTGTTCTTCTCTCGTTATAAATCTTAAGCCGGAAATGTGTTCTACATAGTCTCTGCGAGATCAAAGGTGACCGGATTTAACTGGAACAAATAAACTGCTGCTCCCTGACCTAAAACAGCCATAATATACAGTGCCTAGTAATTGTGAAAAGTCTATCAGCTCGTTGAAGTCGCCATAGTCTAGTAGGTAGTGTATTGGCATACTAAACGTGAGGTCACAGTTCAGTCCCCAGGTCCGGCATCTCCAACAAAGCAAAATACGAAAAATATTCCTTCGGCGACTCCCTAGCAGCAGATTTCTGGCAAAAATTCTAGGAGTAAATAAAAATTGCCATGAAAAGCTTCTCATAAATCTGTCGCTCGGAGTCGACTTTAAACTGTAGGTCCCGCCACTCATATATAAAATTAACACGCACATAATATAAGTGGCATGTGAAGCTAGGTTGTAATCCGTAACTGATGTGTTTGAAGAAAAATTCGAATTTAAGAACCAAAGATGCAAACCCACACTTTTAGCTGCGCCACTTCTTGCCTCTAACAGCGCAAACTTTGCTATTAACAGAGAACTGTTAACTGTTTAACTGCCACTGATCTTCTAACGAATTTTCAAGCAAAAAAAATTGGTATTTTCAAAGCCAATTTTCGCCATACCATATCACTTTATATATGTGACAATGTTACTGATTATATTAAGAGGCCTTGGAACCTTCCTTTCCATATATGTAGTATGGTACTCAGAGACCTCGTGTGTATACCCCAAAATTAGCTCTTAAACAAGTGGACTTGTTCAGATGGATACTGTTAAATAGCTAACAGTGCTCTGTTAAGGGCAAATTTTGTTCTGTTAAGAGGAAATTTCGTTCTGTTAACGCCAAATGTGGCGCTGCTAAAATTTATGGATTGCGTCTTGGATTTTCAAATTCGAATGTATCTGCACATACATCCGTGCCTGAGTGATTGTAATGACCAATTATGTGTGTATGTAAGCATCAGCTTGCCTAAGTTATATATTTTCCAGTGACCTTTTATCTTCCCATTTCAACAACACCAACCAAAAGGCGCTTGGACTTCCTTTGTGAGATTCACGCCAAGGAAAGGCCTCCTGGTAGAACACTCGTCTGCCTGAATGATTTGGAATCCATATTAGTTCGACATAATGTCTGCCAAACTGAGTCAGTAAGCGAATGTAAAAAAGAAGAAAGAGATGAATTGGCAGCACAGATTGCCGCAATGTTATCCAAGAAGATATTGCGCGGTAGTAATCCCCGAAAATCAATTCCCGAACGTTTGGAAAACCTTGCACTTAACAAGCAGTTTGATAGCGACCAATAGGTCAAGATCTTCTGAATAAATATTCGATTCTGTAACTTTCAGCCTCGATTTGGTGGTGACATATTTGAAAAAGATATGCAAAAGGTTTAGGACTAGGATTATCTCCAAGGGTCGATCTCATGGATCTCTGCACACGGTTCAGAATGGTGAAGTGTAAAGGGCTAGGGAGACAGGTCAACATCTTCTGAATAAATATTCGATTCTGCATCTTTCAGCCTTGATTTTGTGGTGACATATTTGAAAAAGATATGCAGAAGGTTTAGGACTAGGATTATCTCCAAATATGGAACTCATGAATCGGGCAATAGCAAGACTTGATAGTATCTGCACACGCTTCAGAGACAAGGAACTTAGGACACATTCCGTATTAATTTCTGGAAACAGAAAGAAATTAAAAACAAGCATAACAATTGCTGGCAAAATTTTACCCACAACTGTAAGCTAAGCCCTAAACCCCTAAGCATCTCTTTAAAGTTTATGTTATTTGTTGTTGTTTATTATTATTTTAAGTTTGTATTTTAAATAGTTTGTTGATGTTGTTGTTATTTTTACAACTTAACACCACATGAGCCATAAAAAAACAAAAAAAACGAATGAAACTCGTCTAAGAGAAGCGGCAAGAAAAAAAAAACGTAGAGAAACTGAAAATAAGGCACGGATGGAAGAAATCAACTTAAAAACCGAAGCGTAAGAAAACTTTACTTTTTTTTGTTGTTGTTTTTGTTGCTTTATATTTCATATGCCATAATAAATGTAAAAGGAGACTCTTAGTTTTACTTCCATTTCTTGTGCGCTTCATAATTTTCGTATAAAATTTTATACAGACGCGTTCGAATAGTAGCAGCAGCGTATTGTATGGCAAAGTAATGGAGTGAGATTTTTATGATCTGATGTCGAAAATTCAAGACGTTTAATTTATTAAACTATTAAAGCCTTCCACTGCTGCCACACAGCTTCAATCAAACTCTCCACAAACATCGTCAGTCATAAACATCATCATCATCAATCATGCGATTGATTTAGAAAAGGAACAATAAAAATCGCATGGAAAAAAACGTTGCAATCTAATGTTCTTTAGCACTATGAGCATAAGTGCGAAATAATCATGAAAAGGTCAAGAATTTTTGAAGCGTTTGAAGTATAAAATTAAATTTAAATTTCAAATGCAATAGGAAGGGGGGTTGTGGCTTGATTGATAGGCTTGATTGATGGGCTTGATAGGAGTACGCTAAAGTTTAAATTTCAACCACGATCTACGCATAGTAGAATTATTCGATTTGGCTCTTCTGAATCTTTTAGAATTAAAATTACAAACAATGACTCGCATTGTAAGGCGCTATAATTATAATTTACATACCTACTACGTCTTTGAAAACAAACAGCGTTTATGTGTAGTACTTACCTAAAAAGAAAAGAAGTAAAAGAAAATTAAAAATTAATAAAATTGTTAAAAAATATTACAGCGATAAATGATAGTAAAATTACAGACAAGTTTGCTTATAACGAAATTAAATTGCTAACAAGCACTAGTGCTCAATACAGAGCAATCATCATAAAAATCAACATTTTGATAACAGTTTGTATTGTACCTTTCAAATCCTAGGTTAGACATCTTCAGCAAAACGAAATCTATAAAAAACGGCGACTTCCTCTCAGCAGTCTTTTGGCAAAACCTCTGAGAGTAAATAAAAAATTACCAAGAAAACGTTTCTCAAAAAATTTGTCATTCGGAGTCGACTTTAAACTGCAGGTCCAGCCGCTCACGTATAAAATTAACCCGCCTAACATAAGTGGTGTGAGAAGCTAGGCCGTAAACCTGACTGAATAATGGCCAATTATGTACGTATGTTTTATATTGTACCAATAGCATTCGTTTTAACTCCTCTGTATTAAAAACTATTTAAATTATGACCTAATTTTTGTTATAAAAGTATTCATTATATATGTACTCCACTGTATTAACAAAAAAAATTTTTTTTTTGGTAAATCTATCCCACAAATTTAAAGCAGCCGGGGGGTCCAACTATTTGTTTGATATCCCTTACGTAAGGTTTTTTTAAGCTTCTCCTATTTTTAAACTGAAATAATACAAAGGATGTGCGATCACATCATAATCATCATCTCACCAGCCTCCGCTCAGAGTAATTGGGCTATGGGTGCTAATTTTGAGGCTGCGAAAATCAAGTTAGCGGATGAATTAGGAAACTGTGATACAACTATCGAACTTTCATTACAACGAGAAACTCTTTGAGAACTTATAAGGGGTCAGAATGATAAATTGATTCCATAATACCCTGACTGGAATGTTTCTGGCATGGACAAGAGTTCGTATTAAATCTGGCTTAGGGTGGACGCAGGACGTGCTCAAAGTCTAAAGGTTGTCGGGCACACCACTAGAGACAATACTCATGAGAGACTCTATAGGGTCAATGGCTGTAGAAAAATAAGAAAGAAGAGGAAATTGTTTTTCACCTCTTGGATATATGTATGTACAGTCAACCCTCCTATAACGCGGTGAGCGCGTACCGCGTTGTATGGAAACCGTGCTATAAAATATTCATATTTAACCGTACAAACCAGGCAAATTCTTAGCGCGTTCTATGGAAACCGTCTACAACATTATATGGAAACCGCGCTATAAGGAACTAGGAATTCGTACAAATCACATCATTCGTACCTCGTTATATGGAGATCAAGACAAGATAAATTATAAATTATTTTTGTTGAATTAAAGAGTTCATATAAGGATTGCTAAAAAAAAATGAAACAAAAACTAAACTGAAATTGTGTTTTCCAACAAAAATAAGAAAGACTTGTAAAATTATATAATTTTTCAACATTCATCCTCACTGTCAGATATGAGTTCCAGAAAAATTTTTAGAATGTAAACGGCTATGAGATAAGCTGGCCTTTTCATAAAAAAATGTTGTTTGTATATCTCGGCTGTGCTTTTGCGTCGAAAATAAAACTGATATTAAACCCTCTTACAATATCTAGTTACTAGATTCATTCAGGTGCTGTGCGGAAGGAACTTATGGTACCGCTCTGTACGAGTACCGCGGGCTGTCGCAATTCCAGCTCCGCGTTATGTGGAAACCGCTTTATATAGAGAGTTATATATTCTGAGAGTACCACGTTATAGGAGGGCTGTCGCAATTTCAGAGCCGCGTTATGTGGAAACCGCCTTCTAAGAACACCGCGTTATAGGAGGGTTGACTGTACAGCTTTTTCTATGCATGAATAGCGGGACCTACAGTCTAAAGTCGACTCGGAATGACAGATTTTGTGAGAAACTTTTCATGGCAATTTTATTTACTCTTAGAATTTTTGCCAGAAATCTGATGAGAAGCAGTCGCAGAGAAATATTTTCCATATTTCGTTTTTTAGGAGATGTCTGACATGCGATTTGAACCGAGGCCTTACGTCTAATAAGCCAACACACTGCCTACTAGACTACGCCCAACGAAGTCGCCGTCACTATCTTTAAGAATAAATGCAAGAGTTGGCATTTGTGAAGATTTCATAAGAAAGAGTTTCTAATTTGGAAGCCTTTGTTATGGCTTAAAGCTTAGTTTTTTTATGCCAAACTGTTACACTTTTCAAATAATTTGTCGTGCTTTTGGGTCTTATATTTAAATCAAAAATTTTACTCCAAATTTTTAAAAGCAATTTAAATTTCAAATTCAATGGATTCGATAATATTGTCTTTTGAAAACAAAAACCATAATTTCTTGCCTTAATAAAGCCCTTAAAAGATTTTGTGTCTTCATATAACAGAGGAGTTTCTTGGCATTTTTTCTTTATTATTTCCTCATCTTTTTTTGTTTAATAAAAGAAATTTATAATCCAATAAAAACTCTTAAGAAACTAAAGAAACTACTGAAAATAAAAAACTGTTTAAAATAAATTGCAGCATTATATTTGGAAAACTTACAATTTCTTTCTTCTTCTTTTTCTTCTTCAATTTTTTGTTTTTTTTCTTGAAGAAAACTTTTTCAAAAAAGTTCTCCTAGTGCCACTATACATACATACATATATGATGACAAACAATAGCAAAAACAACAACAACAAAAAAAATTACAGAAGAATTCTAAGTAGGGCTTCACATTTTTATTAGGGTTCAACAGATTATTACGAGAAATCTTTTTAAAAATTTTCCCACAATCCTACCCAGACACTGTTAACATAGGGAATATTTGAAACCCAATATCTCAAATTCCAAAATTATTTGGGATATACCACATATTGGGTTCTATTAGGGACACCTAAGGCTACAATTTGTATATAGTCAGATATCTGCAGCAAGTCCCTGATATCGTATATTTGGGTGATTTCTTCCTTGACTATTTTTCGTATTTTCTGTTAACCACTTAACATTGCTCTGTTAACTCTAACATTAGCTTTGTTAAATTTTTGGGTTTTTGTCTTTGCTAGCTACATTTGAATTTATTTTCACACGCATTGTATTGTGCTGCCCTCAATCTATGGAATATGGGATGCTGCATCACGATGTTGGTCGTCGTCAGCAAGGACAGGATACATTAACGTTCCATAGGTTCCAAGTATGTGTTCTAATGAATCATTTTCTCCTTATGTTAGGACTTAAGGCGATCCCTATTATGAATAATAGTTGAGTCTACAGTGTCCTATAGACTCCTGTATACTCATGGTATTACTGGATAGCCTGATGGCAAGTATGGGTTCTAATGAATCATTCTCCAATGACAGAACCGATATATTAGACTTAAGGCGATATATATCCTGAAAAAATTCTGAGTCTACAGTGCCCTGTTGCTACAGCTAAGCCACTCCTGGATAACCTGATTGCGTACTATGCTGCCTGTGGAATATGGGTTTTTTCTTTAGGACGTTGATCGATGTTGGTAAGGTCAAGATATATTAACGCTTCATAAGTTACAAGTATGTGTTCTATTAAACTTAAGGCGATTCGTATCCTTAACAAATGTCGCATCTACAGTGCCCTGTTACTATGCTCAACCTAGTTCTGGATAGCCTAATGCAAGACTCAAAGATAGTCGCATTGTAATACCCCGCTATAGTTTAGGGTTTCCTGAAACCCATTTGGTTTGAGAGGAGTCTTCGCCCATTGCCATTTTCCCATTCGCCTTTTTCAACTTCGCAGAAAGCTTTCTACCTTGTCAGCGACTTGGAACTCTCCCTTGCAAGCCCATCAGACCTACTTATTGCTTAAATATGGTTTATTCGGCTTGCCCAGAAGGTGACAAACTATGCTCAAACACATTTGGCTGTAGAGGAGTCTCCGCCCATTCGCCCTTTTCAACTTCGCAGAAAGCTTTCAGCCTTGTCAGCGACTTGGAGCTCTCTCTTGCAAGCCCATCAGACCTACTTATTGCTTAAATATGGTTTATTCGGCTTGCCCAGTAAGTCCCAAACTATTCTCAAACCCATTTGGCTTTAGAGGAGTATCCGCCCATTTCCATCTTCTCATTTGCCTTTTTCAACTTCACAGAAAGTTTTCTACCTTATCAGCGGCTTGGAAATCTCCCTTGCAAGACCATCAGACCTACTTATTGCTTAAATATGTCTTACTCGGCTTGCTCAGAAGGTCCAAAACTATTCTCGTGTAAGGTACTCATATAGTGATGATCTGACTATCAGATAGTATGCCTATGTCCCGTCCTATCCAACTAGAATAGGGCACATCTTTTAAGGGCATAGACTTTCGCTTGGAAGATACCAATGAATATTTGAGCATGGGATTCGAATATTTTTACTCTGAAACTGAACACTCCCTATTCTGGCCCGCTAGCTGTCAGTCGTCCATGGACTGGCACCTACTTTACTCTTTATTACTCAGTCTCATAGTGATGCACTTTCCAAAATTATAGAGTTTATAGTTAATGGTCCCCATTCTCTTTGTTCTAATTACACCAACTGCTGATGTCAGTCTCAAGAAGTCGCCGTAGTCTAGTAGGTAGTGTGTTGTTTTATTAGACGCGAAGCCACGGTTCAAAACTCCGGTCAGATATGAAAAAATATTTCTTCGGCGACTTCCTCTCAGCAGATTTCTGGCAAAAACGCTGAGTTTAAATAAAAAATGTCCATGAAAAGTTTCTTAAAAATTTGACATTCGGAGCCGACTTTAAACTGTAGGTCCCGTCACTCATGTATAAAGTTAACACACACAACATGAGTGGTATTGAGAAGCTAATAGCCAATTATGTATGTATATCAGTCTCTGCATCTTCTCCAACTCCATCAGAGCTGTTTTTAAATTTATCCCAGCCTGCCTAAAACAATGCCCCGATTATCATGGTAAGCCCTCAAGATTTTCCTGCAAATTTCCTTCTGAATTTCAGTGTGACAGACGATAAAGTCGCTGTAGTCTAGTAGATAGTGTGTTGGCTTATTCGGTTCAAACCCCAGGTCAGACATCTCCAACAAAACTACGAAATATGAAAAATTTTTTTGACGGCGACTTCCCCACAGCAGACTTCTGGCAAAAACTCTGAGAGTAAATAAAAAATTGCCATGAAAAGCTCCTGAGAAATCTGGCGAAGACCACTTTAAACTGTAGGACTCTCAACTCATGTATAATATGACTGTACACAATATTTCCACGGCGACTTCCTCTCAGCAGACTTCTGGCAAAAACTCTGGCAGTTTGATTAACTCAGAAATCTGTAGGAGTCGACTTTAAGCTGTAGGTTCCGCCATTCACGTATGAAATTAATGCACACAACATACGTGACGCGGGAAACTAGGTTGTAATCCTGCTGAAAAATTATAATGACCAATTATGTATGTTTGTATGTATTTAAGTGATAAAACTATGAGCCTATCATGTCAGAAATAATTCTAGAAATTCTTCCTATATTTTCGGTGATATAATATTACCTAGGAGTCAAGTGTTCTTCCATTTAGAAAAATTCCAACTACTCGTGGGCGGTTTGGCTCGGATTTTTCATCAATCCTATCGACTGAAAATCTTAAGACCTCTTTAATGATTCACACAGAACAGATTCGGACAGAACTATATCATCTGCATACCCTGACCCCCCTTCAAAGTCCGCCTCAGATAATTTCATTAAAAAATCATTCGCAAAGAAACCTATCATTTCATCTTCTTTGTTATGTTCCATTCTGTTACAATTTGTACTACCCTAATTTATATCATGAATTGCATTGAATTCAAGCCAAATTGTGTCCATATTGTCCAGACATATATGAGATAAATTGCCCCGCCGCCTTTTTGTCTTCCATTTATGGCTGCTAATCATAACAATAATAAAACAACAATAACTCCACTAGAGGGAGAGGAAGAGAGAGAGAGATTTAAAAATAATTTATTTATGAGTGCTTTTTTTTATTATCCCCATAAACTATTCTTCTGTCTGTAATTTGTTCTGAAAAGTCAATTTTAATAGCCAGAAGAAGAAGTTTAAAAAAATGTAACAACAACAACAACAATAGTCAGTAGAATGTTTACTATGGCTCAGTATATATTCGATGTTGATTGTAATTGTTGTTTCTTTACATGTCAAGTAGTTAGTTGCATAGACATATAGGGGACAATGCCCTCAAAGGAACTTTGCAACCAAAATGGGAGAATTTTATTTTCTTTCCATATTCTCACATCATTTAAATCGTAGAACTTCAAGACCCACTTAAGACGGAAGAAATTTGAACACCAAGCCATTTAAGCAGAAGATCTTTGGAAAGGAATGGGGATACATGATGTGTATGAAGATAAATTTGAATTTAAAAACCAAAGACGCAAACCCACACTTTTAGCAGCGCCACTTTTTGTCTCTAACAGGGTAAACTTTGCTATTAACAGAGCACTGTTAATTGTTTAACAGTGGCAACAAGTAGATTAGTCTTCTACTTTGACATTATTGCAGTCTATTGACATACAATATAATTCTCATTATAAACATTATTATTTGTGAGCAAAATTAGCTCCTAAACAAGTGGGGCTTGTTCAGATGGATACTGTTAAATAGCTAACAGTGCTCTTTTAAAGGCAAATTTTGTTTTCTGTTAACGGCAAATGTGGCGCTGCTAAAATGTATGGATTGCGTCTTGGATTTTCAAATTCGAATTTGTCTTCCCACACATCATTCCTTAATGTGGCCCTTATATAATAAGTCATAGACCCCCTTTGATCGCCACTAAGTTACACCTTTGATCAACCTCAAGAGAGCTCTTTCAATGCACCAAAATACATTCATGAATATCGTTAGTGAAGTCGATTAAGTTCAAAAGACGGGCTTGCGGTTGTATAACAGTGTCCTTTAACGACACCGTTGGCTCTGTTAAATTCAAATCTGTTACACAGGTAGTGGAGAATAAAGTCATGGAGACTATACTTATGTTAATGGGAGTTAAGGTTTAAAGATTGCATGGCTAACAGTTCCTTTCTTAACTTAAGTCCTAGACAGTACCAGTGAACTCGATGAGAAATGCTTTGCAACGAGATATGGCAAAAGAGAAAAAATTATTTGTCTCTTTTAACAGTCGCCGTAGCCTAGTAGCTAGTGTCTTAGCTTTTTAGACGTGAGGCCACGGGTCAAGCCCCAGATCAGACAGAAAAATATTTCATCGGCGACTTCCTCTCAGCAGATTTTTAGCAAAAACTCTGGGAGTAATTAAAATCGCCATGAAAAGTTTCTCAAAAATCCGTTGTTCGGTCTCGACTTTAAGCTGCAGATGTCGCCACTTATGGATAAAATGAACACGCACAACTTAAGTCGTGTAAGAAGCTAGGTTGTAATCCGTGAGTAAAGGGTTGTAATGACAAATTATTAATGTATGAATGGGTGTCTTTTAAGAGAGAAACCACTCTGAGGTACACACGAATTAAGGACACTCCAGTCCCGGAGTAAAATATGCAAATCACATGTGGAAACTGTCGAGTTGCTTTCAAGCGAAAGTTTAAATCATTGAAAAATATGGCCAATTCAAGTTGGACAGGTAGTCGGACCGGACATGACAGCTCTCTTTGACTTGAGTTTATAATGGAAAGCTGAAGCAGCATGCGGCTAGAGTAGCTTCCAAGCCGCTAATCTTTCTGTGGAGTTGATAAAGGGGTTTGAGCGAGCATCCTCGGCCAAAAAAAAAAAAAAAAAAAAATAAGCAGAGAGTCAGACAATCCTCTCCAGGGATACAATAGAAGCACAGAACACTTTTTCGAATAGAAATCTATACAAGCCGCCTAAGCAGACCACCTGATGGGAAACACCAATAGCTGAATGGAACCGAAGCATCTTAAATGCATTTCAAAAGGAAAAATCTGACGTTTATCAAGTAATATATGTACAGTGAGTTATTCTCAATGACAACGCACGGCATACTGAATTGGATGCGGGAGACATGTGGTTTAGGTTAGGTTAGGTTTGTAGACGTGTACTTGTCATTGGGCCAAGTACAATACTCAGAGGTCAAAATGACCCATTATAAATTCGTCCTAGAAGAGAGAGTGAGAGAGGACAGTGAAGAAGATAGGGCAATTGAAAAAGGAGAAGAGGTAGGAAGGAGAGGATATAAAAGAAGGGGGAAAAATATGAACCAAAAACACATAAGAGAGCGCGATTACAATCATGATGCCCTAGCACTTCTCAACCAGCTTAACCTATTTTTGGGCAAAATTATATGAAAATTTTCTAGAAGATCGGTGGCCATTTTTGAACATATAAGAAATAGTACACCATACAGACTATATGGAAATGGTAGTCCAGAGGATCCTCTTTCCAACCATGGTAGTGGGATAGCTGAACTGATTTTGTAAGTCGCGATTTTTGGTCCAAAAAATATACGAAAATTCACTAGAAGATCAGTGGAGAACCCTAATGTCAGCTGTCGACAGACCAGCCAAACCTTTGAAGAAAAGCCCCTGCCCAGGGTCCTCAACCTCAACCTACTACGGGCTGGTCAGTTGCAGAGGTGATGTTCGATACCTTGTCAGCGATTTAATCTCACAGTGCTCTATAATGAAAAAATTTAGGTCGAGGGCCATACAATAAATCGTCGAGTCACGGTATTTCACAACCTCAGCCCAATAATTTGTATATTCTGGTTGAATTTAGGCCTAAAGATATTGGTTTGTGCTTGAAGACTCTGCCTTTTAGCTCTACTTGTTGCGTTTTAAGACCGTAGTCTAGTAGATAGTGTATTCGCTTATTAGACGTAAAGCCCGGGTTCGAGCTCCAGGCCAGACATCAAAACGAAATATGAAAAAAAATATATTTTTTAGGCGACTTCCTCTCAGCAGATTTCTGGCAAAAGCTCAGAGGGTAAATAACCAATTTTCCACGAAAATTTTCTCAAAAAATCTGTCGTTCGGAGTCGACTTTAAACTGTAGGTTCCGCCACTCATGTATAAAATTAACACACGCAACATGAGTGGTGTTGAGAAGCTAGGCCGTAATCCTAACTAAAGGGTTGTAATGGCCAATTACGTATGTATGTATGTATGAATATTGGTTTGTGCTTGAAGACTCTGCCTTTTTGCTGTACTCGTTGCCTTTTAAGTAATTGCAGTGTGGGACCTTACGTTTTTTATTTATGATAACGTTACGTAATTTAGACTTTTTGAGCGTGTTTATTTCTATGTAGCACAGTGTAAAGCAAACGTGTTAAAAGCTGTTAAATTTTAATTAATGAATCATTTCAGGAATGAATGGATTTTAATGCGATTAAAATAAACTGAATGAATGAGGCAATTATTCTTTTGCAATCTATTGGAACATATTGATTCGTAATTGCAATTTAATTTCAAGAAATACAAAAACAAAAAATGATTTTTATTGTTGTCATAATTCTAAGAAATTCTAAGTTATCGCGACATGTTAAGATTTTTTTTTTGTTAAGGCCAATTAAAATTACAAAGTTGCACCAACCAAATAAGGGAGGCTGTGAATGAATCGACTGAATATGTATGATTAATAACGGGTTCATTTAGAAAACCAGTGTTGTAAACATGTTTAATATAAAATTATAAAAAAAAAAAAATTTAAATTCCATCAAAAGACTGTCAAGTGGTTGGTACTTGGCCCAAAGTGTTTGCAAAAGTGTCAAGCCATGGAAATTCAATAAAAATTCAAATTTTTTTTGTTTTTATGACTGACACTTTTCACAAATTTTTTTTTGCGTTTTTGTTGCTCTTTTCGTTTTTCTATTTGCCATTTACAAAACCAAATGTAAAGTTTATTTGGAAAACGAAAAAAAAAAGTTTTTTTTGTATACAAATCAGGTCATAAAATTGGTGGCAGAGAGAGAAAATAGTTTTTTTTTTTGTAAATAGAGACACACTTTATGATGGCATTTATACGGAAATAACTAAATAAACAAAATTCACTTTGTCACAAAACTAACAACAACAAAAACAACAACAATAGAAAAAAAATAGAATAAAATAAATTGACAAAAAAAATAAACAACAACAACAACAATGACATAAAAAATATATCAACAAAATATGGTGACGGCATAATAAACAGGTGGAATATAAATGGTCGTGAACACTCTACAGCAATAACTAGTGACCATGCAGGCCATAAGCGTAAGGGAACTAACCAAAATCTATGGCTCAAAGGCTTTGTTTTATTTTTAATACAACCAATACACAAGGTATACATGTCCTTACTATTGCAGAGCATTTTAAATGTGTGTGAAGATAAAATCGAATTTTAAAATCCAAGACACAATCCATACATTTTAGCAGCGTCACATTTGGCGTTAACAGACCAAAATTTCCTTTTAGCAGAACAAAATTTGCCCTTAACAGAGCACTGTTAACTATTTAACAGTGTCCATCTGAACAAGCTCACTTGTTTAGGAGCTAATTTTGGGAAACACTCTAGGTCTTTGAGTACCATACTATATGCAAAGGAAGGTTCCAACAGGCCTCTTAATATAATCACCAACATAGTCACATATAAAATGATATACACTCCCCGAAATATTTATAAGACCAAACGTATTTCTCGAAAAACTTAAAATCTTTTAGACCAATTCGTGCCATTTTTGGGTTAAATATAACTAACTATAATATAAATCTTTTTATGTAAAAAAAATATTTTTTTCTGTGTTTAATAAAAGGATTGCACAAAATGAATTTCATTTTCAAACGAAAAAATTATAAGACCAAAATTAAATAATATTCACCTAAAGCTAAAATAACAATGATAAAAAACAACTACTGAGTAATTTTTGTATTTATTAGTAATTAGTGTGTCCACCGTGATTAATAATGACTTCCTGAAGTCGGCGGGGAATAGAATTTATTAAATTTTCAATGCAATTTTGACCAATCCTAATCCATTCTCTTATGATGACACTTTTTAAGCATTTTACATCCTTATACTGAGTGTTATTATTGAAAACTTGGTCCGATAGTATTGTCCATAAATTTTTTATCGGATTTCGATCTGGACTACATGCCGGCCAATTCAAAACTGGTATGTTTCTGGAGGACAGAAATGATTTTGTTGCTTTTGATTTATGGATTCCGGCGGTATCCTGCTGAAATATCCAATTGTTGCCAAACGAATCATCCCCAAAATTAATTAAAACGTCATCTAATAATTCAATATACTTCTCGCTATGCATTTTAGTTGATATAAAACAAATAGGAGTCCTTCCCATAGTCGAAATCCCAGCCCAAACCATTACGGTGCCTCCACCGAAATTTCGCGACATTCGTTGAAGTTATTAAACGTTATCAGTTATTTTTTCTGATGAAAAAAAGTTGATTTAGATGGTCCAGATGGTTCCCAAAAATATTGGATGGATCCACGTAAAAAAAAAATCAACGAATGTCGCGAAATTTCGGTGGAGGCACCGTAATGGTTTGGGCTGGGATTTCGACTATGGGAAGGACTCCTATTTGTTTTATATCAACTAAAATGCATAGCGAGAAGTATATTGAATTATTAGATGACGTTTTAATTAATTTTGGGGATGATTCGTTAGGCAACAATTGGATATTTCAGCAGGATAACGCCGCGATCCATAAATCAAAAGCAACAAAAACATTTCTGTCCTCCAGAAACATACCAGTTTTGAATTGGCCGGCATGTAGTCCAGATCTAGATCCGATAAAAAATTTATGGGCAATACTATCAGACCAAGTTTTCAATAATAACACTCAGTATAAGGATGTAAAATGTTTAAAAAGTGCCATCATAAGAGAATGGATTAGGATTGGTCAAAATTGCATTGAAAATTTAATAAATTCTATTCCCCGCCGACTTCAGGAAGTCATTATTAATCACGGTGGACACACTAATTACTAATGAATACAAAAATTACTCAGTAGTTGTTTTTTATCATTGTTATTTTAGCTTTAGGTGAATATTATTTAATTTTGGTCTTATAATTTTTTCGTTTGAAAATGAAATTCATTTTGTGCAATCCTTTTATTAAACACAGAAAAAAATATTTTTTTTACATAAAAAGATTTATATTATAGTTAGTTATATTTAACCCAAAAATGGCACGAATTGGTCTAAAAGATTTTAAGTTTTTCGAGAAATACGTTTGGTCTTATAAATATTTCGGGGAGTGTAGTATTGAAAAAATTGGCTTGCAACTATCAACTGATTGCTTGAAAATTCTCTAGAAAATCTGTGGGCATTTTGGAACAGATAAGAAATAGTACACCATACAGACTATATGCAAATGGTAGTCCAGAAGGTCGTCTTTCGAACCGTGTTGGTGGGATAGTTAGAATAACTTCGTCCTCCATCCTCATCAATCATCCTTTACATTTCAACACTTTTGCCCACAAATAATAATGATCATAATGAGAATTATATTTTATGTCAATAGTCTGCAATAATTGCAAAGTAAAAGTCTAATCTACTTATTGCCACTGTTACACAGTTAACAGTGCTCTGTTAATAGCAAAGTTTAGCCTGTTCGAGGCAAGAAGTGGAGCTGTTAAATGTCTTTGATTTTTGATTTTTTGATGATTCGTCTAGCCTTGGCCAGATTTGCTGCGGCAGCTTGCCTGTTCCCGTACTAGCGATCCTCGCTGCACTTACGGAATGTAGTATTAGGTTATCACCCAAAGCTTGCACGCTTCTAAAGGGACTCGAGAAGACTAATCTACTATTGCCACTGTTAAACAGTTAACAGTGCTCTGTTAATAGCAAAGTTTACCCTGTTAGGGGCAGGAAGTGGCGTTGCTAAAAGTATGGGTTTGTGTCTTTGGTTTGCAATATACCGTATTCAACGAATAAATTTGAATCCCTGAAACCTTACCCATACGTTTAATACCCATGAGCACTAGATTTCTTATAAACATGATTATGTTTTAAAGTTAGTAACGCTTTGAAATAAAGTCTAGGTTAGGATAGAAGGGAGAGGCTGCTTAGTTAAAATCAAAGCTCAATTGAATATATACTGCTACCTGCAGCAAGTCCTATTTGTCCACAATATCGATCATGCTCTCCAGGCCATGTTAACATAGTGAATATTTCGAGCTGTATTTATCAAATTCCAAAATTATTTGAGATATGCCACTTTTTTTTTAATTGGCCATTAACAACCCGATAAACGGATTTCAACCTGCCTTAACACATCACGCCAGGCGCCTCCGCCATTTGCTCACACCAATCGATAGCAGAACTTCCTCGATTTGGTCCTTCCAACGTAAACAAGGTCGTCCTCTTCACGAATTGCGCAGATGCCCACATCAAAATACCCATCTCGTCGGAGTATCCTTCTCTATTCGAACGATATGGCGGAGCCAGCGTATGCGCTGGATGTTAATAAGCTAAACAACGTCTATGACGTTGAAGAGCTCATACAGCGCACTGTTAGCTGGGATATGCCTTTAATTGGATTTTATTAGGAACACCTTGGGCTACAGCTCTTTATGTAGTGGGTAGTCCCATTTTTACACAATATCAAGCTCCTCCCCAGATATTGTTAAAACAAATAAAGTTTTGACCATTTTTTGTATCTTCTGTTAAAGTTAAGTATATTGCTATGTTAACTTTAACATGGGCTGAGTTAATATTTTTTGGTTTATGTCTTTGCTAGTAAAATTCAAATTCGAAGTAAAATTCAAATTGCAAATTCCTCATCTATTTTTATTACACAATGGCTTTGCAAAAGTGTTTAGAAAACCATAAAGCGTGCTAGGGGTGTCCACTGGGGCGGTTAAGAAAACAGCCAGCAGGTCTGCCTGCTTCTTATGAATCTTGTATACGACCTGTCTCTCACTTTCCTTATTCTAGTTTTTATGGCTTTGACACCTTCAGTACCAGATGCAATGGACTCACTGATAAAAAAAACTCTTGCCCCATAGGAGAGATTTCCACTGTTCATTGGTAATGCTGTCACATATAAGTCTTTGTATCTTATCCAGTTTCGCAGGGTTGTTTTTAAGTTCATTCTATAACATAACATAGGCCATTTGGCATGAGCATTATGATAACCGTTTCGCATTTCATTAAGACATGCTTGACTCTTTATCCATATTATTATACTGTCCAGTATTATTTCCCAGATATTTTACCCCCCTTTCCCATGAGGTAAGCTCATATATAACATACCATAATTGGATGTGTGTGTGAAGATAAATTCGAATTTAACTAGCAAAGACAAAAACCAAACATTTTAACAGAGCTAATGTTAAAGTTAACAAAGTAATGTTAAGTGGTTAACAGAAAACTCGAAAAAAAAGAGTCAAGGAAGAAATCACTCAAATATACGAGTTCTCTAAGTTTCCAAAGTCAACTTTAATATTAACTCTGTTAAAATTTTTTGGTTTTTGTCTTTGCTAGTTAAATTTGATATCAGAGAATGGAATACCTATTCCATTCCTTTAAAATTGTACTCCACACGTTGCTGAGTGGAACAGCAGTTCTAAGTTTCCAAAGTTAACTTTAACATTAGATCTGTTAAAATGTTTGGTTTTTGTCTTTGCTAGTTAAATTCGAATTTATCTTCACACGCACATCATAATTCGTCATGACGACCTAGTTTCTCCGTTTGAAGTCGACTCTGAATGACAGATTTTTTGAGAATCTATTGTGGAAGTCAAGTAATATTTTATTTTACCGCACATCATCAGTCGTATTCACCCTTCTCCATGTGTCTTTTTCGTCTTCTTCGTTATTTTTCATTGAACTCTTGTAGTTTATTTTATGGATTTCGGGCAATAAATTTTTATTAGATTTTTTGGCGTGGAAAAACTGTTTATGCAGTTATTTTCCTACAACAACAAAAAAAATTACCCGAATAGTGTAAAATAAACTCTAAAATTTGTTTATTTATCCGATTTCCATTCTGTTTTTTTTTTTCTTGTTTTTTCTTTGTAAATTCACAAAACAAAGTTGACAACAAATTTTTATGCAGCTGAAGTTATTATTGGCAGAAGAGAAAATATGTGTGGAGAAAAAAAACAGAGAGAACTTGCTGTTTGCACAAACACATCAAACACAAGTATCAGGTCAACCAACAGGGGTTTATGAATTTTAACAGTTGATAATGGCGATTTTGTTGAAGCTACATCTGTCAAATTGATTGTCACTTACTCCGGCTGTTCTGCCAAATCGCGTAATACATATATTACAATCCTGCGGTCAGGATTACGACCTAGGTCCTTACATCACTTATGGTGCGTGTGTTAATTTTATACATGAGTGGCGGGACCTACAGTATGCTCGCAGAAATATCAATCGCTGTTCGCGACGCTCACAAGAACTCATACATACGTACAAAACTGGTTATTGCAACCCTTACTGAAGGGATTACGACCTAGCTTCTCACAACACTTATGTTGTGTGAGTAAAAGTCGCCTCCGAAAGGCAGATTCTTGAGAAACTTTTCCTGACAACTTTTTTCTTTTATTCTCAGAGTTTTTGCCGGAAATTTGCTGAGAGGAAGTCGCCGAAGAAATATTTCCTTCATATTTCGTTTTTGGTGGACATGTCTGACCTGGAGATTGAACCACGGCCTCACGTCTAATAAGCCAGCACACTACCTATTAGACTACGGCGACTTCGATTCCACAATACTTGCAAACAATAAACTTGTTTCATCAAAATGGGTGTTCTGTTCGGGGAAGCGTGCCTTTGCCAATTTTATGATCACCATAATCGTGCTATCGGGAGGACTATTCACAATGTGATTGATAAATTCGAGTCCATTGGTTCAGCTAACAATCAACCAACGCACCAACACATGTACATACGTCGACGAGACGTAAGATCGGCTGAAAAATTAAGCGCTGTTCGTGAGAGTGTACCGGAGAATTCGAAACAGTCGATTTCCCGAGGCACACAAGAATTTGTAAATACATACATAACTGGTTATTACAATCAATCAGTCAGGGTTACGACCTAACTCGAGGCAATCGATTCCACGAACTCAGCCTTTGGCAAACCACTACTTGGGAAATTTTGAGATGTGAAGTGGTTCTACATTCGTACAACTGACGCAGAAACCGAAAATAAATGGTCACAGACAAGGATATGGTATGGCTGAGTGGACTTTAAAACAGTTGGCAACTGACATTAATTTTCATTGAAAAATCATCATCAGCGATGAGGCTTATTCCTGGAGGCATGAGCTCGCATGAACAAACGAAATTTTCGAATTTATTACGAAACCCCATACATACATGCATACATACATAATTGGTCATTACAAACTTTCAGCCAGGATTACGACCTAGTTTACTACGAACTTTTTTCCATTTATTTCTCTTCTCTATCCTTTCGACCGCTGTGGATAAGCTGTGCACACCTATAATAGTTCTCCTGGTCTCTGGGTGTAGATACGTTTCTTTACGACAGACTTGTTAACACAACCTAAACTTCAGTTTCTTTAAACAAGCATCACCAACTAAACATATCATTAGTGAGGAGGCTTTCTGCAGTATGAATTATTTGTAGAAAAAATAAAATCTCTTCATTTCTTATATTTTAATTCGAAAAACTGAAATGAAAATTTGTTTGTCTTCAGCTATAAACGACCCCGCGATACACAGAGTTATAGCCAAGCATATTAATCGCTAGCACATGCCACCTCTACTGCCGCCATTACAACAAGAACATTCTCAACGATCAATAATTTTTGATAACAGAGGAATCTTTTTATACCAAAAACATGTTTCATGCTTTAAACAACATTGCTTTACATTCGCACGTACAGTTTAGAAATGCTTAACAGTTCCAATAGGAGAATACTTGTACTGCTTGACTACTCAGCCGTAAGACTTGTAATGAACCGAATCTGATACAAAAAATTATTCGTTATAAATACTGATTGACTATTGGTTTAGCTCCTATTGAGTTTACGATGACGTTGCAAACAAAGCTGTAAAATCTGTAACAAAGATTGAAGGGAATTTCTGATATGATTGACGAGGCATTGTAAGTATATAAAGGATTGATAGTCACACTTACACTTTCTTAAAAAACTAGAACGTTAAATCATGTGTTTTTGTAAGTTTTTCTTTAAAACGCAATCAATAAATTGCAGTCAGAGTGACAAATTTCCAAATACTTCTGTCAATCATATGAAAAAAAAACAATGATTGGCATGATTCACGATGCACCATAAGTGTGTACCGAACTAAACTTAAATGTTAAATCATACTCTATTCACGAGTTTTTCTTTAAAACGCAATTAATAAATTGCAGTCAGAGTGACTAATTTCCAAATACTTCAGTCAGTTATATGAAAAGACCATGATTGACGAGGCATCATAAGTATGTACTGAACTAAAATTAAACGTTAAATATTTACTATTTTCACAAGTTTTGCTTTAAAACGCAATTAATAAATTACAGTCACTACACAGTGACTAATTTCCAATACTACCGCTAATCATATGAAAAGACAATGATTAACATGATTGACGAAGCATCATAAGTATGTACAAAACCAAACTTAAACTTTAAATATTTACTGTTTTAACGAGTTTGTCTTTATAACACAATTAATAAATTACAGTCAGAGTGATTAATTTCCAAATACTTCCATCAATCATATGAAAAGACCACGATTGACGATGCTCTATAAGAACATCTTCAAGATATTTGATTGAATTTCTTTGAACAGTTTGCCACACTCTGATTTCGATGCACTTTCCACTTTATCACACAGAAGCACAAACTATTTGCATCCTTCTGTTCTTGTTTTTTTTTCACTCGTCTCTTTTTTAAGTGTCGGTTGGTTGGCTGCTCTTTTAAGTTTTTAGCTCTTTGGGACGCTCATCCGTTTGTTTGTATTTTTTTTTTCGCTCCTCTTTGGGGAAATTGCTTTTTCAAATGTCATTTAGTTTTTGTTGTTGTTTTCCTGTTTTTTTTTTTACTGATACTTTCCACTTCTATTCTATGTTCTTCTCTATCATCACATGACGATGATATTTATTTTCCAGGACATTATTTTTATTGGATTTTGAGTGTTTATTTTGAGATTTAAACAGGATGTGACAGAAAACCAAACCAAATAAAAAACAAAATTGTATTGAAAAATAACAACAAAAAAACAAACAACAATTTATGCATTTATAAAATAAAAAAAATTATTTATTAAAATTTATGAACTAAATGAGAATTATTAAGAGCTTTAAAGTTGCAATTAAACGATTTTAATTAATTTCTTTTCTTTATTTAAGTGCTTTAAACAAATGACGGCATTTTAAGTTTTTTAATGAATTAAAGTGTCTGTCCATTAAAGCTGAAAAAAAAATTTATTTCATACTCAAACAGTTGCAGCCGTAATCACAAAGACATACAATATTGTGACATGGAACTCCCAACTGGGGATATGAATTATTCCCCATTGGCATGAGTCACTTAAAAATATTGTTTAAATGATTTTGCATGACTGACACCTACACCCAGAGACAAAGTTGATGGACGGATAGATGAATGGTATGTGATATTAATTATTTTATGGAAATTAAAACAGAACTTTAAAGGAATGTAAACTTCAAAAAAAATTGTTTAAAAAGAATTTTTTTTAATTAAAACTGGCCATCCCAATACAAGAAAGATTTTAAAGTAAAATATTGTTACGAAAATGGAAATGGTGTTACATCCTTTAACATTAAAATGATAAACAAAATACACAAAAACAAAAACAATGAACTTGTTTACATGATAAGCAAGTAAACAAAATATACCAACAACATCAGTACAAGAAAGGAGATAAACAAGTAAACAAAAATTGCAACAACAAGCAATGTAAACAAAATGCACAAACAGCAATGAAACCATGATGTTTACATTTATAGGTGAAGCCACGAACATTCACCTTCTACAACATTTGTTTACCCTGCTATATAAAAGGCAAGGCAAAGCAGGCGAGTGAGTTAGTGAAGTTCAGTCAGGCTTGTGTGAAGACGCGATGTGTTTGAAGAGAGTAATCGTGGTTTGAAGATCTCCGTTACAAAGATCTGTCGAACATTTATCTAGTAATTGTTATTGTTTATGCAACGGGTGTAAACAGAGGAATAACAAACAAAGCAATTGTTGTTGTTTACATCAAGTTATGAACAGTGGCATACAGAATTGTGCGAATTTATTATTAATTATTGCAATCTACGAACTCCTTTTTAAAAGGGTAAAAACGTAACAGTAAGTAAGCACTACTGGAGGTGAACAGCTAGGTTTCCGGCAGAATAGAAGGTGTTTAAATCAGCAGCAACACTCTATGCATCATCAAAAAACAGACCACAGAATAGTACTCCATTATGTGCAACAGACCACAGCATGATGTACTCCTAGTACCCACTATTCATTGAATTTTTTTTAACCATCAAGCTACTAGGATATCAGGCAGGCTGCTACATGAAAGCAAGTGCATATGTATAATATTTCGAATCTATTTTATCAAAATGGCTGTTCTGTTAGCATGAAAATCATCTTCAGCTATGAGACCCATTTCTGAAGAGAACGTATACAAACAGGAACAAATTGTGTTCAATACCAATCCACTTGAGATCCAAAAGGGTCCAAAGTATAGCAAAAAATCCAGTACTTGGTGTAGATTTTGAGCTGTCGATGTCATTGTCCCATATTTCTCTGAGAACGAGCTTGGTCTATCAATAGTGCACACAGAGGTCGATGATTGCCAGCTTCTTGTGGCCCTATTTAGGCCATGTAATGTGATTTCAGCATTACGGCGCTATACGCCGCGCAGCTCATGCTACGTCAGTTACTATACACGAGCGATTTGAGGGCTTTGTTATATCACCTAAATTGGATTGCATTCCTTTAAATCGCTGTTTAATTTTAATTTCAATTCAATCAATTAAAATTCTAATGCCGATATAATAAACCATAAATTAAAAGTTCTTTTTAATGAATGTAAACCCGATCACATGAAATGCATATTGCATATGAGAATTTTATAAAATACGAGGTAATAAAAGCAGATCAAATACGAGGTCTTTTAAAATATATTGCAACCAGTAAGTACAAAAATTTTGTTCATCTTGCCCTTAGAAAAGTCACCCGCTGAAAATGTTGCGTTGAAATAGTGCAATAGTGGTGAAGAGACAGTCGCATTAAAAGATTTTTTTTTGGAATTGTGATCAATCAAGACTAAGGTTTGTGTTAAAGATTGAAAAATTGGTTGTGCGAGCAAGGAAAAAGGAGGAAGTGTTTATGGTTAACACATTGTATCGGACAGGAAAACGTACCACAAGTTCTTTGAAACGTTTTTTACCATCTACTGTCCAATTGACTACTAACGGATGAGTGTTAGAAATGTGAATGAATCTGTATTAAGAGAACGCATTTGCTAAAGCTTTGGAATTTCAATAATTTTTGAGAACAGGGGCACTGCAAAGCTTTGCTTACCGTACCTTGCTATACCAAAAATATTTCCATGATACATGTCACACCATTGCTTTACATTCACATGTACAGTTTAGAAATGCTAAACAGTTCCAACAGGAGAATACTTGTACTGCTTGATGAGTCAGCCGTAAGACGTGTAATGAACCGAATCTGATACGAAAAAATTATTCGTTATAAATATTGATTACCTATTGGTTTAGCTCCTATTGACTTTTGGATAGCGCTACACCAAAGCTGTAAAATCCGTAACATAGATTGAAGGGAATTTCTGATATGATTGACGAGGCATTGTAAGTATATACAGGATTGATAGTCAGACTTACACTTTCTTAAAAAACTAGAACGCTAAATCATATGTTTTTTATAAGTTTTTCTCTAAAACGCAATTAATAAACTAAAGTCAGAGTAACTAATTTCCAAATACTGCCGCCAATCATATGAAAAAAAAATGATTGACATGATTGACGGAACTGGACTAAACTTAAACGTTAAATCACACTATTTTCACGAGTTTTTCTTTAAAATGCAACTAATAAATTGCAGTAGGAGTGACTAATTTCCCAATATTTCCGTCAATCATATGAAAATACCATAATTGACATGATTGACTACGCACCATAAGTATATACACAACTGAACTTAAATCATACTATATTCACGAGTTTTTCTTTAAAACACAATTAATAAATTACAGTCAAAGTGACTAATTTCCAAATACTTTCGTCAATCATAAGAAAAGACCATGATTGACGAGGACCATAAGTATGTACTGCATTTTATGTACTAAAATTAAACGTAAAATTATACCATTTTAAGAGTTTTTCTTTAAAACGTAATTACTCAATTGCAGTCAGAGTTAATAATTCCCAAATACGTCCATCAGTCATATGAATAGACCATGATTGACGATGCACCATAAATATGTACTGAACTACATTTAAACGTTAAATCCTCTGATTCTCATAAGTTTTTCTTTTAAACGCAATTAATAAATTGCAGTCAGAGTGACTAATTTTTAAATACTTCCGTCAATCATATGAAAAGAACCATGATTGACGATGCACCATAAGTATGTACTGGACTAAACTTAAACGTTAAATATTTACTATTTTCACGAGTTTGTCTTTAAAACGCAATTAATAAATTGCCGTTACAGTGACTAATTTCCAAATACTTCCGTCAATCATATGAAAATAACCATGATTGAAATGATTGACGATGCACCATAAGTATGTACTGAAATTTAAACGTTAAATATTTACTAGTTTCACGAGTTTGTCTTTAAAACGCAAATTAATAAATTACAGTCACAGTGACTAATTTCCAAATACTTCCGTCAATCATTGAAAAGAACCATGATTGACGATGCACCATAAGTATGTACTGAACTAAACTTAAACGTTAAATATGTACTATTTTCATGAGTTTGTCTTTAAAACGCAATTAATAAATTACAGTCAGAGTGACTAATTTCCAAATACTTCCGTCAATCATATGAGAAAAAACCATAAAAACGAAATTAAAAAAACTAACAACTTGGCAATTGAGATGGAAATAAAATTAAAATGTTATCGCAATAAAAATATTTTATGATTTGTCTCTGTGGCAAAATACCATAAACAAGTTGCCATAAAAGGTTACAACCAACGGCAATTTATTGTTTTTCTCAGTAATATTTTTATTTCGACTTTTTTTGTTTCTACCATTTTCCATATGAATTATTGCGAATAAAATAAAATTTTGTATTGAAAATTATTGTAAAGGCGATAACATAGTCCAGCAAAAATGACTATGAAAATACACAGCCGAATACAACAAGCATGCGGGTCTCATACTTTTGCAGTAGTTTCAGGGGCAGATTGTAACCACAGGCTTAGGACTACAACTTGCTACAAACCTTACATTACTAATACTAATACGTATGTAAGTAGGCATGATGTAGGCATTTTAAAAATTTTACTCTGCAGCTAAAATAAAAGGAATTTCAAGCGTTTTATCATGTCCTTCCCTTTTTTTTTGTTTTGGGAACTCAAAATCAAATTACATTACTTGGCCCGGTTAAAATAGAAAATTTGGGTTAAAATTTTAAATTGATTTCATCCTTTTTCAATTCGTTTGAGTGTCTATTTAAATTTATCACAACCCTCTCCCCCTCCTCGCCCCACCATCACACATAACCAGGATACTACATATGTATGACCCAAAACCCATATAAATATTGATTGATTTTCAGTTCATTTGTACAACAATCACTAACAACTGCTACTGCTACTGCGGCTGCTGATGCTGCTGCTGCTACTTTTATCAATTTAAATATTTCCTTTCAATTCTTCAATTTATTTTATTGTTTTATTTTTAAGAGAAAAAGGAAAACAATTCCATTTTGTTTCAATAACACTTGACTTCACTTAACAAATCAAATTTTCTGCCAAATACAGCTAAAAAGTCACTCACAGCTAGTGGAGTCACTTTGCAAAATTTTCTTTCGAATTAAATTTTGTTTGATGAATTTCTTTAAAATTGTTTCCTTTTAAAGCTTAAAAAAGCTCAGGAGAAACACTCATTAAAATATCAAACACGTTAAGAATTAAAGTTAAGAATTAAAACTATCTTTCGAAAGGTTGTAGTCCTGACTACCCGCTAGACCACAGCGGCTCAGCTAAGTTCTCTTAACTTCTGGCGGATCATGCGGGCACATGTATAAAATTAACACCCATAAGTGGTGTGAGAAAGTAGGTTGTAATCCTGACTGCCCACTAGACTACGGCGGCTCAGCTAAGTTCTCCCAACTTCTGGCGGATCTTGCGGACACATGTATGAAATTAACACACATAAGTGGTGTGAGAAAGTAGGTTGTAATCCTGACTGCCCACTAGACTACGGCGGCTCAGCTAAGTTCTCTCAATTTCTGGCGGATCATGCGGACACATGTAAAAAATTAACACACATAAGTGGTGTGAGAAAGTAGGTGGTAATCCTAACTATCCACTAGCTAAAGGCGTCTCACCTAAGAGCTCTCAACTTCTGGCGGATCATCTAAAATGGTTGTGGTATTCCTTTTCTAATTAGCTTCGACTGTTCTATTCGAATAGCTAACTGCAATCTCGTAGATAATAGTGTCAATCGTTTCACTAAATCCTAGCAACTCATAATATACAATTCCATTGTAATTCCTCTAGACACAGCATAACCTCTCTCAGTACAAATCCTGGCTTTGCCGTAGTCTGCGCAGCTTGTCGTAAGTTATCTTCTTTTCATCGCTCAAATGAAGTATATAGGAATGGTTCGATTTTCTTCCGTTTAAACACTGAGTCTTACTTACTTGCTTAATTAGTTATTACAGCCCTTTAGTCAGGATTACAACCTTGAGCATCACATTGAGTATCACTAAGGCGGCATAATTCAATATGGCTTACTGCATTGCCTTATATGTAAGAACATCACCTCTAGTGACTTCCGCCATTGCCTGGTTTTAAGATCCAGTTCCAGGTTTTCTCTTTCTCCTGGACTTAGGTGGAGAGTTGAGTAGTTGATTAGTATGGTTTTTGTCTAAGGTTTTAGGGAATATGACGCGCTTGTATAAGTAGTGCACTTACATACATACATAATTAGTCATTATAACACTTTAGTCAGGATTACGACCATGAGTGGTGGGACCTACAGTTTAAAACTGACTCCGAAAGACAGATTTTTTGAGAAAATATTTATTTGCCTGAAAACTGCTGAGGTGACATCATCGAAAAAATGGAAATTCGGTTCATTAATCTTGTTTATTCACTGGTACATGCATACATAATTCGTCCTTTAGTCAGGACCTAGTTTCTCAGCAGGTCCACTGGTACCCAAACAATAAAGTTCTTTGCCTTTAAAAGACTTTTCATATTTGGTGATGAAAATTTAGTTCTTCGGTAAAATTTTCGCTGTTTATTTAGCAGTACATTCATACGTAATTGGGCATTACAAGCCTTTCCTCCGACTTATCTCCTTAACAAGTCTCACACTGGTACGCAAACAATAAACATCTTTGCCTTTACAAGACTTTTCATATTTGGTGATGAAATTTTAGTTTCCCAGTAAAATCTTCGCTGTTTATGTGGCAGTCTCTCTCAACTTTTGCTATAATTTCATTGCTTTTCTTGTGAATGATCGCCCAAATTGATCTTATAAGCGGTGGACTGTAACAGGCCACAGAGTCTGTGGTAGGAATCGAACCCATGACCATCACACTAATAGTCTAGCACACTACCTACTACGCGTATGAAGATAAATTCGAATTTCAAAATCCAAGACACAATCCATACATTTTAGCAGCGCCACATTTTCCATTAACAGAGCAAAAATTTCCTCTTAACAGAACAAAATTTGACCTTAACAGAGCACTGTTAGCTATTTAGCAGTATCCATTGGAACAAGCTCATTTGATTAGGAGCTAATTTTTGGCACATATACGAGGTCTGTAAGTACCATACTATATACAAAGGAAGGTTCCAAAAGGCCTCTTAATATAATCAGCAACATATTTAGATATAGTGATATGGTATCGAGAAAATTGGCTTTGAAAATATCAAATTGTTGCTTGAAAACTCTCTAGAAGATCAGTGGAACATATAAGAAATGGTAAACCATACAGACTATATGCAAATGGATAGTCCAGCGGGTAATCTTTCAAACCGTGGCAGTGGGATAGTTGGAATAATTCCGTCCTCCACCACCACCAACCATTCTTTACATTTCAATACTTTTGTTCCCAAATAATAATGATCATAATGAGAATTATGTTTGATGTCAATAGTCTGAAATAATGGCAAAGTAGAAGACTAATTTACTATTGCCACTGTTAAACAGTTAACAGTGCTCTGTTAATAGCAAAGTTTACCCTGTTAGAGGCAACAAGTGGCGCTGCTAAAAGTTTGGGTTTGTGTCTTTGGTTTTTTAATTCGAAGTTATCTTCTTCTTGAAGTCGCCCTAGTCTAGTGAGTAGTGTGTTCGCTTATTAGACGTAAAAGCCCTTGTTCGAGCACCAGGCCAGATTTTAAAAACGAAATATGTAAAAAAAAATATTTCTTCGGCGGGTTCCTCTCAGCAGATTTCTGGCAAAAACCTCTGAAAGTTTCTTAAAAACTGTCGTTCGGAGTCAAACTGTAGGTCCCGCCACTCAAGTATGAAATTATCAAACACAACATGAGTGGTGTGAGAAGCTAGTCCGTAATCCTGACTGAAGTGTTGTAATGGCCAATTATATATGTATGTACATATATATGTAGAGGCAAGAAGTGGCGTTGCTAAAAGTGTGGGTTTGTGTCTTTGCCTATTTAAATTCGAATTTATCTTCGCACACATCTATCTACTAGATTTCCAAAGTACTTGGACTTCGAAATTATCAAATCGAAAACGATTTCTTTGCTGTTTTTCTAGTTTTAAATGTTTTTCTGTTTTTTAATTTAAAACTCTTTTCATGGTGCCTCAAATTTGATACCACACTGTAGCTGTCAGACGTTCTAAATATGAAATTCCCCTAAGGAGGCGTGGCAGCACCTTAAGTCAAATAACACACTTAAAGTTTAATTATAACGTATTTAATCTGTTCAAACAACCTCAATTCTCTTTTTTTTGCTTTGTTCGTTCCTTTCTGCTTTTAACTTTTCTTTATTATATTTACATAAATTTTTGTTGTTGTTTTTGTTGCCTGGTGTTCGTGTGCTTTGTATAGCCTTTGGAACACGTTCAGGCCATAAGCAGTCCATACTCTTGTATTCCCTTTTGTGTCAGTGTGACTAAATAAATTCAGTGAATGAGTTTTGCTCTGTTCTCTGTGTTCGTGTTAAACTGGTTGTAGTCATCAGTGTTGATTCTTCTTTTTGCATCCTGATCCTGTTCCTTTTGAGTTACCAAACATAGGATTTTTTTTTCGTTTTTTTTTTTGCTTTGGTAAGCCCTTGTATTTAAACAGCAGCAAATGCAGCTGCTGTCCCTGTCCCTACCCTCGCTTCCTATGTAATCTTAAAATATTTAGAAATCCAAGATAAAAGAGAGGAACAGCTTAAGAAATGCAATTTAAAATATAGTGTAACAAAGAGAGAGTGAGAGAGCAAGCAAAAGCGGTATATATTTTATAAAGAACGAACAGGAAGTTAAATTAAATGTGTGGGTGTTTCACCTACAAGCATGAGTATATATAAAGTGTACATGTGTATGTGCACTTAAATATTTTATTAAATGAGATTTGTAAATGTAAAGCAAACAATCAAACGAACGTACGTATGTACATAAGCAACCATACGTTAAAAATGATTAGAATGACTACATATGACTGCGAATATTTTTGTTGAAATGAATATGAGAGCAACAGCAAGTCATACAAAGACAATAAAAAGAAGTATAACAACAACAATAGTGCAAGAGGATATCAAAAGTAAAATTAAATTAATTTTGGTTTTTAAAAGGAAACATAAACAATTGAAAAAGTCCATTAAGGAGCTGCACATGGCGAAAATTTTAGAGAAAGTTTCAAAGAATCTGAGACAAAGTCAACTGAAGCAAAGTTTTCTTACAACCACCAACTTTATTCCATGAGATGTGATATTTTGATTCGACTTTGGAAGAAAGAATTCATTATGGAATGGCGGAGAGATCATGAAATAGGGAGCTCTAAGAATCACATCATCTAAGGCGTTATTATATATCTTAAGGTCGATAGTATCCTTAAGTGAATAGAGTATAGTATTCTTAAGTGGATAGTAGTGTAGTCGCCGTAGTCTAGGGGATAGTGTGTCGGCTTATTAGACGTGAGAACACGCTTCATTCCCCAGGTCATGCATCTCCAGCAAAACGAAATATGAAAAATATTGTTACGTCTTTACCTTTTAAAAACTTTTGAAATATGAGCCCGTAGATTGCAAATAAAATAAAATTATAATTCGCACAATTATATGTGCCAGTGTTCACAACTTGATGCGAACAACAACAATTGCTTTACTTTGTTATTCCTCTGTTTACACCTTTTGCATAAACAATAACAATTACTCGATAATTATTCGACAGATCTTTGTAACGGAGATCTTCAAACCATGATTACTCTCCTCAAACATACTGCGTCTTCACACAAGACTGATTGAACTTTTACTAACTCACTAGCCTGCTTTGCCTTGCCTTTTATATGACAACGTAAAAAGTCTTCACCTTCTCGAGTTCTCTATAAATGAAATATCGTTGTTTCATTATTGTTGTTTGTGTATTTTGTTTACATTTATTCTTGTAATTTTTTTTTTTGTATTTTTGTTTACTCGTTTATCATCATTTTATGCTGGTGTTTGTTGGTATATTTTTGTTTACTTGTTTATCACTTGCTGGTGTTTGTTGTTATATTACGCAGTGCGACGATTTGTACACAAGTTCATTGTTTTTGTTTTTGTAGCATTTTTTATAATTTTAATGTTAAACGATGTAAAAGAAAAACATCAATATCTAGATTTTTTTCATTTTCGTATACTGTTACGTGTATCCTTAAGCGTTAAGTTAAGTGGTTAGTATTGTAGTCGCCGTAGTCTAGTAGGTAGTGCGTTCGCTTATTAGACGTAAAGCCCGGGTTCGAGCCCTGGGCCAGACATCAAAAACGAAATTTGAAAAAAAATACTTCTTCGGCGGCGACTTCCTCTCAGCAGATTTCTGACAAAAACTCTGGGAGTAAATAAACCTGCCATGAAAAAGTTTCTCAAAATCTGTCGTTCGGAGTCGACGTTAAACTGTAGGTCCCGCCACTCAAGTATAAAATTAAGGCACACAACATGAGTGGTGCGAGAAGCTAGGCGGTAATCCTGACTGAACAAAATTATCAAACACAACTTAAGTGATGTGAGTAATCCTGATTGAAGGTTTGTAATAACCAATAATGTTATGTAACTGGCTACCACCAGGCATGTTAACGAAACAATTGGCTACGAATACGATGATGAAACTGAGTGCCACCAGAAGACATGACAAAAACTTTTATTTCTAACTTTACCACGAAAATTATTACTTTTCCCCGGAGAACATCACCTAAGTATTCACTAACGAATCGAAAATGTGAAGTACTCTCATATTGTTCAGTTATCTTATTATCTATCTCTCTCCTCTTATTCACGTTGCTTTATGACAATTCTCTATAACTGCCTTATTATGGACAAATCACTGTTGTAATCTTCTGATCTCATTCGATTATATAGCACAGCGAATTTGAAGCGTGGACGCAAGTGAGGTTTGGTTCGATTATGACATCTACTGAATTCTAGGTTGTAACTGCAGTACGGAACGTTCCTCAAATCGAAATACACTAAGGAGTTTTTGAAGCTCTTTGACGTCCTTGTAAATGTTCTCGATCATGAATTTAATATTTGAAAATCCAAGACACAATCCTTAGATTTTAGCAGAACCACATTTGGCTTTAACAAAATAAAATTTCCACTTAACAGAACAGAATTTGTCCTTAACAGAGCACTGTTACCTATTTAACAGTATCCATTGTGTAACAGTTTAGGAGCTAATTTTGGGACATGTACGAGGTCTGTGAGTACCATACTATATGCAATGGAAGGTGTACTGTAGCAAACCACAGAGTCTGTGAAAGGAATCGAACCCATAACCATCATACTAATAGTCTAGCACACTACCTACTATGAGTGTGAAGATAAATTCGAATTTAAAAATACAAGACACAATTTATAAATTTTAGTAGCGCCACATTTGGCATTAACAGAATAAAATTTCCACTTAACAGAACAGAGTTTGCCCTTAACAGAGCACTGTTAGCTATTTAACAGTATCCATATGAACAAGTTCACTTGTTTAGGAGCTAATTTTGGGACATATACAAGGTCTGTGAGTACCATATTATATGCAATGGAAGGTTCCAAGGCCTCTTAATATAATCAGCTACATAGTCCTATATAAAGTGATATGGTATTAAGAAAATTGGCTTTGAAAATATCAATTTTTTGCTTGAAAATTCTCTAGAAGATCAGTGGCCATTTTGAAACATATAAGAAATAGTATACCATACGGACTTTATGCAAATTGTAATCGAGAGGGTCCTCCTTCGAATCGTGGTAGTGGGATAGCTGGAATAATTTTGAGAGTTGAGTAAATTTGCCCCCTCCACTCCCACCAACTATCCTTAACATTGTGACACTTTTGTTCACAAATAATACTGATCATAATGAGAATTAAATTTTCTGTTAATAGTCTGCAATAATTTCAAAGTAGAAGACTAATTTACTATTGCCGCTGTTAAACAGTTAACAGTGCTGTGTTAATAGCAAAGTTTACCCTGTTAGAGGCAAGAAGTGACGCTGCTAAATGTCTGGGTTTGCGTCTTTGGTTTTTAAATTCGAATTTATCTTTACACACATTATTCTTGCAATATGTCTTGTTAATAGTCCAGAAGACTAATCTACAGTGCTCTTTTAATTGTAAAGTTTACTCTGTTAGGGGCAAGAAGTGGCGCTGCTAAAAGGTTGGGTTTGCGTCTTGGGGTTTTAAATTCATATTTATCTTCAAACACATATTAGCGACCTCAATCTACTCCAATGAGAACATATGTTAGAGAAATGTTAACGTTCGTTCTGCCTTAGCGAGATAGTGTGCTAGACAGTAATACGCGTCACTGTACAAACCAATACCATTCCCCAAATTTTTTACTGAGCCTGATATGTTTATCTGCTACTTCTTGTGTGTGTGTATGTGTATGTGTGAGACCAATTACACTCTTAACAACCCCTGTATAATTTCTTAGGATCACTCCCTCCTCTTATTGCGAAAAGGTCAGGAATTTGACTGTGTCAACAAAATCATTTGCTGGACTTATCACGCAGCATAAGCAGAAGTAGAAGCAACAGCAGGAAAGGAGGAATATGTACATGAATAACAAACAACAAGAAATAAATCTGAAAATCATGGAAAATTTATGACAATCGTTTTTCCGCTATTTTAATCATTTTTTGCTTCACAATAAGAGAAGAATTCATGTTTTTTTCTCTCTCTCTCTTTTGTTTGTTATTTATTTGAATGATTTTTCTTTGCTCGCACTCAACCCCTCTCACGCGTTCTTTTGTATGCAGAAGGACGAACAAAAATATTACAGAACGAAAGAAAGAAGAGTGGAATACAAAACTCCTTCGCATAAAAAGAATTTAAATTTATTCATATGACGCTACATAATTCATTAAAAGTGCCTGTTGTGCCTCTCTCTCTCCCTCTCTCTCTCTCTCTGTATTATTATTATTTCTACTCCGCGATATGATTATGCGTGAGTGTACTGTTTGCCTATGAAAGGATTTCATGGAGCTGAAGCATTCTTTCGTTTTATTTCCATTACCATGGTATCATTGTTTATTGAAGGCAAATATGCAGTCACCAGCTATTCATGGACCTACTCGCTTGCTAGCTGGCTGGCTGGTTGGCTGCCTGGTTGGCACTCTGACTGCCTTTTGTTATTGCTACAGCCGTATAATGGGTTATTTTTCTTCCTTTTTTTGTTTTTTACTGGCCTGATACCATATTTGCCACACACACATAAAATATTATGGAGACTTGTCCGTCCGTCCATTCTCTCTCTCAGAACAGCAACAACAACACCAACAATAACAATGGCAAAATAAATTATGGTAGAAATACAATTAACTAAAATACATTTCTTTGTATTATGCACACATATACACACACATATACCCACATTACAGTGCATAACAATTATGAATGTCCGCTTATTGCTTCGGAGATTCAACTCCAGTGGAAAAGATTATCATTCTGTCTGTATATGGTCAGGCTAAGAGTTTTTGTTTTTGGTATGCGACAACAAATAGTAAATATGGAGGCTGCTATCAAATAACGGGAATTATTTAAACAGTTCTTCTTCGTGTTGTTGTTGCTGTTGTTGTTGTTTGTTGTTGTTTTTATAACATTCCAAAAATGGAAAAATATCAGCAACAACCAGAAAAGAACAGAAAACTAAGCGAAAAATGCAAATTATTTAATGGAGAAACAAATTCATGCCAAAAACACTGTCAGTGTTTCCCATAATGTTTCAAGTATGTGTTTATTCTCAGACCCTCAAGTCATTCTTTAATGGTATCAGCAAAAAATTTAGATTTTCCTAAGCCCTTCCGGACTAAGAAGAAACTCCGATTTTCAACCAAGCCCCTCCCCCCCAACATATAGGTTCGTGCTCCATCAGGAGTGTGAAAGCATCATGCCTGGTAAGGTTATCTGCCAGTTCATTACCTTGAATTCTCAGATGACCTGGATCCACCTCAGCTTACACATATATTATCTGCCTAGCTACTCTGGCATATCCAAATAGTCCCATTATACTTTGGAGTGCTAAGTGATCGAATGGAAGTCTGAATTCAAATCGTATTGCTATATTTCAGCCTCACTATCTCCTGGCTTCTCAAATACCTCATTCTAACCTAACCTAACCTAACCTGTTCTTTCAATTTTTCTTTAAGTTAGCAACTGCATACAGAAGTTATTCTAAGAATGTCATGCTTTACACACATACATACATACATAATTGGCCATTACAACCCTTCAGTCAGGATTACGGCCTAGCTTCTCAACACCCCTCATGTTGTGTGCGTTAATTTTATATTTGAGTGGCGGGACCTACAGCTTAAAGTCGACTCCGAACGACAGATTTTTAGAGAAGCTTTTTCATGGCAATTTTTACTCTCAGATTTTTTGCCAGAAATATGCTGAGAGGAAGTCGCCGAAGAAATATTTTTTTCTTATTTCATTTTGATGTCTGACCTGGGATTCGAACTCGGGCCTTTCATCTAATAGGCCAACACACTACCTACTAGACCACGGCGACTTATACCATGCTTTACAACTCATGATAATTCCTCCTGGATTCTGGGAGTCAACTTGTCAATTGTCATTCGATAGTTAAATCAGAGACAGAAACTAATTCCAGGCTCCTGTACTGTTAAATGGGTTGTCGCTTTACAGATGGAGTTCTTTTATGGAGATGGAACCATTCTTTGCAGGCCTCTTTATACAGACAGCAGTTGGTAAGGTATTTGAATAGTGTAGAACTGGCTTCAGAAAGGTCCGAAAAGCAGTTTAGTATCCGTAGAACAATATCTAGAATCGGCCTTTTTAGGACGATCACAACAATAACGAAGGAAGCGCACTTAGGGTGGTCAATCAAGGTTATACAATCGTTCTAGGCGACAATTACACTTGAAAAAAGGCGGCTTCTGGCAATGATTGTGAACTTCGTTGCACTCTATAAGGCATAAAATAAACGATAACTTATTGAATCATTAAAGCGTCGCAGTGAGGCAGCTTTTGTAAAACGATTTTATCGATACTACAACTGATCGGCTATAAACGGCCGCCTTAGTATACAGAGTAGTGCGTTAAATTATTAGGCAAGAAATGCGAGTTCTAATCTTAACTCGAACATTTTTGGGATATTTTTTCTCAGAGTATTCCTCTGGCAAAAGTTGTGGAAGTAACTATTGGAAAACCAATCTGACACGAAATCCCTCATATGGCGTCGTATCTGGTCAGTTAAACAAAAGATATTCTGAGATATTCTGTGGTTTATGGGAGGATCAAAAACAATTAGTAAAACTGGGTGGTCGATAAAAGAGTGCAACATTCAGAACCCAAGGAAATTCAGTGCAGGGAGTAGTCGGCGGAAATTAGGAGCCAGTTGGATAGCTTTCACACTGATTTCTGCGGCATGGAAAAAGAAATTTAGAAAAATATAATTGAGAAAAAGAAGATAGAGAGAGGTGGAGATGCTTCTAAAGCCATTTGCTATAGGTAGAGGAAGAGTTTGATATTTGCATCAAATCAATCAGGAGTAACATGAGAATGGTAATTGTGTAGCAGAAATTGCTAGGAACCCTACATAAATTTTGAGATGAGAAAGACGAAAAACTGAATCCACACTTGCAAAATGTATGTCGTAAGGATGCTAGGCAGAGAAGTCGTATTGTATGTGTGTGAAGATAAATTCGAATTTAAAAACCAAAGACACAAACCCACACTTTTAGCAGCGCCTCTTCTTGCCTCTAACAGGGTAGGCTTTGCTATTAACAGAGCACTGTTAACGGTTTAACAGTGGCAATGGTAGATTAGTCTTCTACTCTGCAATTATTGCAGACTATTGACATAAAATGTAACTCCCATTATGATCATTATTATTTATGAACAAAAGTGTTCAAAAGTAAAATATCGTTGGTGGGCGTGGCAGACCACTCAACTCTCAAAATTATTCCAGCTATACCAATACCAAGGTTCGAAAGACTAACATTTGGATATAGTCTGTATGGTGTACTACTTCTTATATGTTCCCAAATAGCCATTGATCCTCTAGAGAATTTTCAGATATTTTTGGCCAAAATCGATTTTTTCAAAATTCAAAACCTCAACTCTGTATGTATGGTGTACTATTTTTTATATGTTCCAAAATGGCCACTAATCTTCTAGAGAATTTTCAAGCACAAAATTGATAGTTTCAAAGCCTATTTTCTCAATACCATATCACTTTATATGTGACATAGCGACAATACATTAAGAGGTCTTGGAACCTTCCTTTGGATCTACTAAGGTACTCATCGAGCTAGGGTATTTACCAAAATTAGCTCCTAATCAAGTAGGATATTGTAGATGGACACTGTTAAATAGTTAACAGTGCTCTGTTAAAGGAAAATTTTGTTCTGTTAACAGGAAATTTTATCTCTGTTAACGCTAAAATGTGGCGCTGCTAAAATTTATGGATTGCGTCTTGGATTTTTAAATACGAATTTATCTTCACACACATGTTTAATGTTACAGTATTGGGGAAGAGTAGGACAATAGATCGTTTAGTCAAAGCCGTAATTCTAATTGAAGAATTGTAATGACTAATGGCAGGTCAGACATCAAAACTATTTCTTCGGCGACTTCCTCTCAGCAGATTTCTAGCGGCAAAAACTCTGAGAGTAAATAAAAAATTGCCATGAAAAGTTACTCAAAAAAAATCTGTCGTTCGGAGTCGACATTAAACTGTAGGTCCGCGCCACTCTTGTATAAAATTAACACACATCATGAGTGGTGTGAGAAGCTAGGCCGTAATCCTGACTGAAGGGTTGTAATGGCCAATTATGTATGTATGTATGTATGTATGTATTTAATTCAATTTTTAGTTCCAATAGTATTTTGACAGAAATCCTGGCATGGAATTCTGTCAACAGAATTCCAAAAAAAGTTTAAGAATCTCTGTCTGCAAATACCATTAAAATGAAAGTACTAATGCGGAATGGCAAAACATGTGTTTAAAGTTTTTCGGGTTTTCTGTTACAAAAATATAAATGAAAACCAAAAACAAACAAAAAAAAAATCAAAATTATTCAAAATGGGCGAAAATTGAGAGGAGGGAAATGGGAAAAAATCAACTTTTTATTAAGTTTTCCGCTATTGAACGAAATTATTCCGAAAAAAGGAAAACGAATAAAATTTGTTGCTTTTATTTGTTTCGAGAGGGAAATAAATACGCTAATGGTGGGAGTGCAGTCCCAAAAGGGAGAGCAAATCGCGCCCCACACTCCTAAGTCCTCTCCGTCAGTGGAAGGCATAAATTATATATTTTGCTTTAGTTTGCAAACACAAATAAAATATGATGATGATAATGATGTTATATAGACGATGAAGATGATGAAGATGATGATGTTGATAGTGATGACCTAATTACCGAAATCCAGAGATGATAATGAAGTATTTGAAATGAATTTCGAATACAAAACATTGAAGCATGAATTGAATTGAATTTTTGAAAATAAAAAAAGACAACAAAGAGCAAACAAAGCGATAAAATGGGCATAAATTAGTTCGTTAGGGATTTGCAAAGTAAATGTTTCAATTTAAAATCAAAAATACACGCAAAGGATCTCGAAATGAGTATGAATTACAAACATTTTTTTAATTAAATCACAGGCAAAAAAAAGAGAAAATGTTTAAGAGATTAAATTAACAGCCATCGTTAAAGATATTGGGTGGGCCATCTATCGGGCAATACTTATGTCACTCCATGCTGTCACAAACTTCAGTCAATTAGCTCCACTGAATGAATCGTTTAACGCATGAGCAACGTTGGGATTTATTTAGGCCCTCGAGAAACCGCAAGATGATGTTGATTTCGCCAAAAAAAAAAAAAAATTTGTTTCGGCTGAAGCTCATTTTCGTCTTGGATGGTATGTTAATAAGCAAACTTTCCTTATTTGAGGCTCAGAAAACCCACACGTGGTCTTAGCGAAGCCAATGCACCAATTACAAGTGACTATTTGGTTCGGGTTGTGAAGCGGAAGCATCATTGGCCCATATTTCTCTGAAAATGAGGACGGCGCAAACATTACGTTCAATGGGGACACATATTGCACCATGGTAACCGATTTTTTTTGGTACCCGATATTCATGGTATTGATGTGAACAATGTTTGGCTTCAATAGGATGTTGCAACTTGCCATACATATCATGCCACAATCGATTTGTGTGACGATAAATTCGATGTGTGTGACGATAAATTCAAATTAAACTAGCAAAGACAAAAATCAAAAATTTTAACAGAGCTAATGTTAGAGATAACAGAGCAATGTAAGTGGTTAACATAAAGTACAAAAAATAGTCATGGAAGAAATCAACCAAATAACAGTGTTTATTAGGGACACCTTAGGCTACAATTTTATACAGTGGGATATCTACAGAAAGTCCCTTTTTTCCACAATATCCATCATACGTCATCCTACCCAGGTACTGTTAACAGAGTGAATATTTGAAGTCCGATATCTCAAATTCCAAAATTATTTGGGATATACCACTTATTGGGTTTTATTGGAGACACCTTAGGCTACAATTTGTATATAGTGGGATATGTGCAGCAAGTCCCTGATATCGTGTATTTGTGTGATTTCTTCCTTGGCTAATTTTCGTATTTTCTGTTAACCAATTAACATTGCTCTATACACTCTAACATTAGCTCTGTTAAAAAATTTGGTTCATGTCTTTGCTAATTAAATTTGAATTTATCTTCACATACATATGTATCTGCAGCAAGTTCCTGATATCTCGTATATTTGGATGATTTCTTCCTTGGCTATTTTTCGTATTTTCTGTTAACCAATTAACATTGCTCTCTTAAAATTTTTTGGTTTTTGTCTTTGCTAGCTAAATTTGAATTTATCTTCACACACATTCGATTTATTACGTCAAACGTTTCATGGCCGTTTAATTAGCCGAAATTGTGATATCAATTGGCCGCCAAGAAGCTGTGTTTTGACCCCGTTCGACTATTTTCTGTGGGGCATCTTTAAAGAAAAGTGTTATGCCAACAAAGTAGAGACAATTGAGCAGGAATGCAGACCAACATTCATGATACCATTGCCGGGATACGATCCCCCATACACTCGAAAAAGTGCACGAAAATTGGTCCAATAGAATGGGGTACTGTGAGGTCATCCGAGGCAGCCATATGAATGAAATAGTATTACACTCCTAAACGGAACAATAGTACTTTCACAACAAACAAAATAAATTTGCCAAAATTTCAAATCGTTTTCGTTTTATTGCATTTTTAAATTTAAACTTTTAAATGGCCCCAACCTATATTTTTAACATTAAAAGAGAAAAGAAAATATTTTTTTTTTACATAAAAAGTACAACAAATGTAAGGACAAACTGTCTTAATAAAATACTAAAATAATTTTATTGATACTGAATAACCCACTTTCCAATGCTTCCTATCTCCCCCCAACTCCTCTTGGTCAAATGGCCCATGCAAAATAACAATAAAAATCGTTTTTATCGGTAAGCCGGGTAAGTATGCTCTCCAGTTTTTATTGCTTTTGCGTAAAATCCAATAATAGAAATACAATAACAATAATATGCTACAACAAATATTAAATTATGATGCCATAAAATAAGTCCATAATATTTATTTAATTACAAGGAAACGTATACAAATAAAAATAAAATAAAAACAAAAACAAAAAACTGTTTGTAGATAATTTGTATGAAATCCTTTTAAAGGACTATTAAAGAAGGAAGAGCAAAGGAGGAAGGGCAGATTTATGGATTCAGATTCAGTAGAAAACTACAGCTTACACCCTACACTTATAATGCACATAAGGTATCCTCTACACCTAAAGCCTCCATGGTTCTTAAAGACGTGTTGCAAGAAGCTTCTTCTTTGTTGGTTTATGATAAAAAGTTTAAAATACTGTTTAGAAAAGGAAAAATCTAGATACTGGTGTTTTGCTATTACGTCGCTTAACATTAAAATTATAAACAAAAGCTACAAAAACAAAACAATGCAAGTAAACAAACCTGTTTACAAATTATCGTACTGTTTGATATAACAACAAACACCGGGATAATAAAAAGATTAACTAGTAAACAAAAATACAACAACAAACACCGGCATAAAAAATGATAAACAAGTACACAAAAATCCGCAAACAATACTACGATAATAAATGTAAACAACGATGTTTAGATTTATAGAGATTACGAGAAGGCGAAATCATGAACATTCGCCTTTAAGAACATTCATCAGACTGTTTACTCTGCCATGTAAAGGGCAAGGCAAAGCAAAGTGAATTTCAGTCAGTCTTGTGCAAAGATGCGGTGCGTTTGAAGAGAGTAATCGTGGTTTGAAGATCTCCGTTACAAAGATCTGTCGAACAATTGTCGAGTAATTGTTATTGTTTATGCAAAAATAGAAATAACAAAGAAGGGCAATTGTTGTTGTTTACATCAATTTGTGAACAATGGCGCACAGAATTGTGCGAATAATCAAGAATTTGAAAAAAACTGAACACAAACTTATTTTTATTTTCATTTGCAATCTACGAGCTCATACTTTAAACGTTTTTAAAAGGTAAAAACATAACAATATCTATCCGTCCTCCTACATTCCTCGTATTATGTCCATACTTTTAAACTTCCATTGTTGCAGGGAAGTTTAATCAGAATCTATGCTTCGATAAAAAGAGGTCCATGCTAGCTTCTGCAAGAGGTGGGCTAAATTCGAATTTAACTAGCATAGACAAAAACCAAAATTTTTAATAGAGCCTATGTTAAATTTAACAGAGCGATGTTATATCTTTAACAGAAATTACAAAAAATTGCCATGGAATTAATCATCCAAATATACGAAAATGGAGATTTAGTATCCCACCGCTCAAAAATTATAAATGCACGTTCCGAGCGGAACTATGTCGCTGATACTTTTCAAATGCTTTTAGAAATTGAGAAAATATTTTACAGTTCCTTACTAATGTCTGGAGAGGATGATCGATATTGTAAAAGATGAGGCTTCGGGCAGGTATCCCACTGACTACAAATTGTAGTCTACGGTTTCCCTCATAAAACCCAATTAGTGGATGTGTATGAAAATATATTCGAATTTAAAAACCGAGGACGCAAACCACATTTTTAGCAGCGCCACTTTTGAAGTTAACAGAGCAAAATTTGCCTTTTAAAGTGCAAAAATTTGCCTGTTAAAGGGCAAAATTTGCTATTAACAGATGACTATTCAGAACCAATTTGAAAAAGCTTATAAATTTACAAATATAATTAGTGGTATATCCAGAAATTTTTTTTAGAATTTGAAATATTGGGTTGTAAAATTTACCATGTTGACGATGTCTGGGGAGGATGATTCATATTTTGGACAAATGGGACTTGCTGCAGGTATCCCACTATACACAAATTGTAGCCTAAGATGTCTCTATTTATACCCAAATAATTTTTTAATTTGAAAAATCAAGCCTGAAATATTCAGTATGTTAACATGGCCTGGGAGGGATGATCGATATTCTGAAAAAATTGGACTTGCTACATGTATTACATAGAAATTGCAGCCTAAGATGTCACTAATAAAACCCAATTAGTGTTATATCCCAAAAAATTCTTGAAATTAGATTAATCGGGCTGGAAAACTTCACTATGTTAACATTGGTGGGGGAGGAAAAATTTTCCCTCAACACCCCGGTAAACCTTCCCATAGAATATAATACAATTGTATTCAATCATGATGATTACAATTAAAATTATTACCGAATTAGAAGGCAATAAAAAGGAACACTTAACATTGTTCTGTTAACTCTAACATTGGCTGTATTAAAAAAAATGGGTTTTGTCTTTGCTAGTTCAATTAGAATTTAACACATTGGTTTCTGTGGTAATCCGACTTCAAAAGTCCTAGAATTGTAAGCAAAGCAAGCTTGCTGGTTGCGAGATGGCTAACTCATTATCCGCTCTTCCTAATTTCATACGACAATAACCGTGATAAGTCATTCGATTTTAAGGTAGAGTTCCCGAAATTCGGAACTAAAGTACGAGTTTTATCTGAAGCTTGGAACATAGACACTAAGGTTCAGGCTATATATCCAACAAGGTCTTAGAGCACTAAACAAAAAATTTCAACATAAAAAACTTTTTTCCACGAAGGAAAAGGACTCTAGAATCGTCTTACTTACTTAATTTGACAGTATAATCCTTTAGCCAGGATTAGAACCTAGCTCCTCCACCACTTATGTTGTGTGTTAATCTTCTACATGAATGGCAGGACCAATAATTAAATGCTGCAACACAAATCTGAAAAGCTTTCCATGGTAATTCTATTTGCTTTCAAAACTTCTGCCAGAAGACTGCTCAGGTCACCTTCTTTCTTCAAGATGTCTCAAGCTGTTGTCTAGTAAGCTAACTTACTACCTACTAGACTATGTTGGCCTCTAAAATCTTCTTTATTGTCAAATACCACACAATTTCTACTTCGCCTTCTACTGTTATGTAGTTTTCTGTTCGAAAAATTAAAGCCTACCTTAAGGCAGTATTATCAAACAATTAATATCTTTATATTGTGTATACCTTAAGGCATTCTAATAAATAAAATTTTAATCAAATTTTCTCAATTACATTGAATCGCTATTAATTCATAAGAAATTTGTGTTTCTATTTAAGTTTTTCTCCGTATTTCTTTTATTTCTATTGATTATTTCATAAATTATTTGTGAATATTTGGGCCGTTGCTGTTGCCGTTGTTGCTGCCTTTTTGGCCCAGAAACTTAATTTATGGCCATTGTTATTTGTAAACAATTTTGTTTATTTGCAAACCAACAACAACAACAAAAAGAGAAAAATACTACGATTTTATCGTTATTGTAATATTGTGTGCATTCGAACAAATTAACAAAGTAATAAATTTTCTTAACAAAAAAAAAAAAAAAAGAGAAAAAAACTATAAAATATTTATAATAAAGAGGAATTTAGAAGAAAACAATATGGAACGTAATGCAAAGTTTAATAGGAGTTTGTTTATTAACAATAACTTCTCTTTTTTTTTTGCCTAAAAGCTGACTTAATTTCTCTTATAAAAGTGTTATACAATGAAACATATTTAAGAAATCAGCCTTAAAGTATGATATACTTGTTGCTGAATTTTAACCCAGAAGAATAGACTGGAATAGTTTTGAAATGAATTAATACCACGTAAAATATATTGCAGTCGAAAACTAGCTGAGGAAGTTCAAAAATCTGTAAGGTAAGCCTATGGGACACAAGTTTTAGAACAAACTCATGCTCAGACAAAGTTTTCTAAAAAAAATTTGCCATTACGGCAATTGAAAAAAGTTGAAAATCGATGTCTGTATGTATGCTAAGCTTAAAAAATGTGTATCAACGTATATTTCAAAATATATTACCCTAGACATAAACCCGCTTTTTTACCAAAGCCTTTTAAAGTTACTAACAGAGCTCTGTTAAACAATAAATTTAAGGCTTAGAAATAAAAACATGAAAAACATATGTACATAAATACTCAATTCATCATTACAACACTTCAGTCCGAATTACGACCTAGCTTCTCACACTACCTGTGTTGTGTGTTTTAATTTTATACATGACTGGCGGGACATATAGTCTAAAGTCGACTCAGAACGACGGATTCTTAAGAAACTTTTTCATGATAATTTTTTATTTAATCTCATAGTGTTTGCCAGAAATCTGTTGAGAGGCAGTAGTCGAAGGACGTCGTTGTGTTGGAGATGTCTAACCTGGGGGTTTGAACCGTGGCCTCACGTCTAATAAGCCAACACGCACTACCTACTAGATTATGGCACATTTATACTAAGCTAAACTAAGAAATGTGTATGAAAATATATTATAAAATCTATTACCCTGGACATAAACCCATTTGATTAACAGAACTATGTTATGTTACTACCAGAGTACTGTTAAACAATAAGCTAAAGGCTTGAAAATAAATAAAAATTGAAGAAGGAAAAACAAAATATTGTGTAATAAGGTTTCGAATTTCCAAAAGCTGATGTAAGTCGGTATAAATCAGCACAACATGGGTGGACCAATTACGTCCCTTTAACTAAATTACTCGCCAAAATCCTTAACCGAGCGATTTTTTATAGTAGAAAATTGAAATTTTCTAAGATTTCAGATTTTAAAATCCATTAAGTGTCCTACTGCGAAAAATCAGCATAACATGGGCGGACAAATTTGCTTTTTAATGCATATTACGTCCCATTAACGAAGTCAATTGCGAGAACCCGTAACAGAGAGAGTATTGATAGCAGATTTTGAAATTTTTTCACATTTTAGATTTTAAAATCCACTAAGTGTCCCTTTTTCTGTAAAACAGGGCAACATGGGCACGAGTATAACACTGATAGAGCAATGTAGTGTAACAAGAATGGCATTTGAGAGGCTCTCAAGGCTCAAGTAGGCGTGGCCGACCAAAGAACACCTGAAGGCGTTCGATATATGGGAAGACGCAAAAATAACAGCAGTCAATCGGATAAGATGGAAAAGATTTGTGGAAGGCATGTGGGGTAATTGAAAAAAAATTTAACATAAATACTGTAAAGTGTGGCTTTCTGCAGACAGACTGACGCAATTTATTTGGCCGATTACGAATTAGTAGCTTCAGAATAAAACTTATTACTGTGTTAGAATCAGTAACACCCTATCGGTTTGTTAAAGCAATTGCCTTATACCACACCAATTGTTGGGTCTGTGGGATCACCCTTTTTCGGCGTATATATAGTAACCCCATCTGCTAGATCATTCGGCAACTTCCCATTCCTCAACTAAGTTTCAAATATAATTAAGCATATAAGTAGGACAGCTAAAACACCATCTAATTTGGAGTTTCATTTGCCTTAAGGCAAAAAATATCTCAAAGGAAATCAAAGAAGCGAGCCGTTATCAGAAACAATTTAAAAAGGCTAAAGGTAGGCAATATTTTACATAAATTTTAGCCTACAATTTGGTTTTGAATTTCGGAGTTTTATTCGCCTCAAAAGCTGTCAAAGGTGAGAACCTTTATCAGAAGCAATTTAAAAAGCCTAAAGGTAGGTAGCATTTTACATTAATTTTTAGCCTAAAATTAGGCTTTGAATTAGGAAGTTTTATTTCCCTTAAAAGCTGTCAAAGATGAGAACCTTTATCAGAAACAATTTAAAAAGCCTAAAGGTAGGCAGTATTTTACATAAATGTTTAGCCTAAAATTAGACTTTGAATTTTTTTATTGTTTCTTTTTATTTTTGCGTGACAGTTAAAAGGAAAAGAATGTCAATTAATATACACAATAAACATGATTTTTAATTTATTTTTATAAACCAATAAAACTGACTCATTTTGACGTTAAACTATTAAGAAAAGAAAACAAAACAACAACAACAACAGATTTTATAGGCAATAATAAAATTTATGGAAACACAAAAAACAAATGGTCGGCGACGTTGTGGTTGTCCCATTTTATGTGTTGCCATGGTTTTTCGATTAAAACTTCTCTAACAATGGGCTCAATCGCACAAGCAATTGACCGTTTTTACTGTCTGTCATGTCCACAGACAAATAGAAATTTTTATCTTCTATTCTGTTGTGTTCTTTTTTTTCTTGTGTTTATATTGTTAATGGTGATGATTGTGACAATGATGCTAATAACTAATTTTCTAATTCTATTTCAATTCACAAGCCAATTTGTCCCCTCTTAACGATTAAATGCTGCATGTATTGTGAAAAAGGCAAAACTTCCTAAAAATCCCTGCCGAAATTCCTATTTTAGATTCTCAACAATAATGAGAATGCCAGATGCTGTCCATTGCTATTTACTAGGTTTTTTGAATTTATAATGCCAGCCATCGAATGTATTTTTAATGCTTGACTAAAAAATTTAGAATTGTTTTCTTAAATTTGTTTTATTTTTAAATATTTTCACAGACACACCACAGCCATTTGAAATATTTTCAGTTTTCTGTTGCAATGAACACAGAGACGCTGATGATGACAAATTTTAATTGGGTTGATCAGTTGGTGGTCTTTATCACTACCATTCATTGTTGAAAGATAACAAAAAAAGATGTGTAAGAAGATTGATTTCAAAATCCATTAGCATAGACGCAAACCAATTCAGTTAACAGAGATCTGTTCGTAACATAACAGTTAGCATAGCTGTCTTGAATAATAAAATTAAGAATTGGAATGAAAAACTAAAAGACGATATAACAGACCTCTGTTGATAACGTATCATACTACTGTTAGTAACATAACAGAGCTATTTTAATTAAGGGTTTGAATCAATGCTAATCATAGATAGAAATTTTCAAAAAATATTAACGATACGAGAGAAGTCTCCTTATCGTAGACGCAAACCAATTCACTTAATAGAGATCTGTTCGTAACACAACAGTTAGCATAGCTGTGTTAAATAATCAAATTTAGAATGGGAATGAAAAACTAAAAGAGAATTTAACAGAACTCTGTTGACAACAGAATACTCTTAGTAAGATAACAAAGCTATGTTAACTAAGGGTTTAAATCTATGCTAAACATAAATAGAACTATTCAGGAAATATTAACGATAGAAGGGACGTCTATGAAATCACCAGGATTATTGAGAAAAGCTTCGACATACACATTAACTATGTATTGAGGTGTAGATCGGGCTGTAGGGTCGCTAGAGCGCCAAAGCTCAATACTAAAAAGGTACGAAACTGATCTATGCATGATTAAAATGAAGTAGAAAGCAACTACAGCAGTTTTAAGGGGATATATAGCCCCTTTAGACAGAAACGTATCTGATCTCTGTAGCTTATGTGAAGAGGCAGTAAATAAGTGAATCATATTTTATACCACTATTCTTGTTTTCAGATGTTGAAGATGCCGTATTCAGTGTGTTGGCTTACTAGATGAGAATCCTAGATTCAAATCACTGCTCAGGTTAAACGAAACACGAAAAAAAATATTTCTTTCGGCGTCTATCTAGAAGCAGTCTTCCGTCAAAAATGCCATGAAAAGTTTCTCAAAAAATCTGTTGTTCGGAGTCGACTATAAGGTGCATGTTCCGCACTCATGGACAAAATTAACACGCTAGGTTGTAATGCAGACTAAATGGTTCTAAAAACGAATTAAGTAAGTATGAACGTAATTAAAAAGTAAATAAGAAGCTAAGTGCGAAAGTAAGTAAGACCTTGTCTGTAGGCACGTAGGCAGACATATTTAAACAGCCAGTTTGTTAAGAAAATGGTAGACCTGAAGGACTGTAAACTTAAAAATCTAATAAGGTTTATGAACGGGATTTATGCCTCCCAATTTTCTTTCCTTTTTCTTTCTTTATTCCTTTACTTTTCTCTAGTCCTCTCTCTGTCAACATCTAATTCAAATTTTTGTTCTACTTTTTCAATTTCGAATTTTTTCTTTCTTTCCTCCGAAGGATTTTCACAGTGAACCGATTAGATCACTGAGTGAAAATGTGTCACTGCTAATACCTAACCTAACGTTTTTTAAGGCAAATGAATGTCATGTATGATGACTTTAGCTTAGGTCAGGTTTAATTAGACTTAAACGTCTCCAAAAACATTGTAATACTACGTATATGAGAGCCTAGTTTAACAAACTCCACCTATAAACGCATCTGTGCTCCTTACAAAACTTAAAATGTGCTTAGGTTTCATATCAGAGACATCAACCCGATGTGATAGGGAGAAAAAAGACTAGGAAATGTCATTGAAGTAGGACGCGTTCTATTCCCATCTCCATACATCTATTAAACTAGGATTTCTAAAAAAACTTTTCTTCATCAGGTCCATATCTCTACAAGAGAGGATGCTACATATAGGGCTATCCATTTCGTGGTTTCAAAAGTATGGGACTGGAATTCGACATCTGTCAAACTAAGTTGTGAAACCAATTTTTTTCTTTTCAGTTGAAAGTCTGACAGTGACTGGCGGTGGACGGCAATTTTTCGAACAAAATTTTCTTTAGCGATGAAGCATATTTCACACTCGGTGGGTATGTTAATAAACAAAATTGTCGTATTTGGGGTTCTGACAATCCTCAAGTAATTAAAGAGAGGCCATTACATCCAGAAAAAGTCACTGTTTGGTGAGCTCTTTGGTCCGAAGGTGTAATTGGACCTTACTGGCTTTGATACCGCCCAATATGTGTCAAAAAGTGGTCAAAAGAATCAATGCTTGCAACACTTCGCGTGGAGGTCATTTAAATGATGTAGTGTTTCATACATAATGTCAACGTTCAAACTTTACAATAAAAAAGAAATATTTTACATGTGTTTTATTTACGTTTACTTTTGAAACCACGAAATGGATAACCCTATACATAACACATGCATAATTGGTCATTACAACAACTTAGTCTGGATTACAACCCAGCTTCTCACCTCACTTATGTTGTGTGTTTGTTAATTTTATACATGAGTGGTGGATTCTACACTTTAAAGTCGACTTCCGTCGATAGATTTTTGAGAACCCTTTCATGGCAATTTTTTACTTACTCTCAGAGTTTTTGCCAGAAGTCTGTTGAAAGGAATCGATGAAGAAATATTTTTTCATGCGTCGTTCGTTTAGTTGGAGACCTGAGGTTTGAACCTAGACTACGACGACTTCAATAGAACTCGGCCTTCGCAAAGCACAACTTGGCGAATTCTAAGTTGTTACGAAGGGTTGACCCAGAAACTAAAAGACAACGATGTGTATTCGTCTAATGGGCTCTGGTTAAAAATTAAAATATGTGGTATTACTTGATGTGGCAAGGCTGTGCCATGCTGTATCAAACAGACAGTCAATAGTCAATGCTCAATAATGCAATAATTCTAGTATAACTTACGTACTGGCAGCTACAATTTCAAATTCGTACTCACCTAAAAAGAAAAGGGGAAAAATGGAAAATTAATTTTTAAATGAATAAATTTGGTTTCATTTTAATTTAAAACAAATATTGACAGCATAAAATGACATCCCAATAAAGAAATTGTGATCTAAACAGGCATTAAATTTTAAGCTTCAATTAATACCACTATTTCAAGTACTATTTACAAAGGTACTATTTACAAAACAGAAACAAACAAATTATTTTTAAACCAATGTAACCGTGAACATAAATTAAACACGTCGTGTGTATTGATTTCAGTATAGTTGGTATTAAATTTTATCCTGCAGTCAAATAAAAAAAGGGGTTTTTTATCCCTTCGCCATTCATTTGCTCAATGTTTTCCCTGTACTTTTTAGCCATAGCCTTAGTCTGGTAATGACATTAAGTAAATATAATTTGAAATAGTTGAACAAACAACGGCAGATAGACAGCAGTGCAGCAGTGAACAGGCAGTGAAACAGAATACGAAACATTAGTTATAGTTGTAGCGATAAAAACAACAACAAAAAAACTCCCCACAGTTAAAAAAAATTTGCTGCATTTAAACAAACAAAAAAAAGTACCACAAAAAATGTACCATTTCTTTACAAAGAGAATATTAAATCAATTCATCATCATTATCAACATCATCTAAAGCAGCCGAGTAGTGTGGTGGTATAACACAGCAGCAGCAGCAGCAGCAAAAGTAGAATCCTCTACAGCCATAACATCATCGGCTTACTAATCACTATCAAACGTACTAGTCCCAGTATGAGTGACAGGAAGTTATAAAGGCATAAAGTGGTATTTAAAAAAAATATTTAAGAACCGCAGTAAATTAGAAATTAAGCTTCATAGGTTTATCTCCTGTTTTTGTAACACGAACGTGTAGAAATGCTCTTACATAACTTGTCATTACAACCCTTAAGTCAAGATTACGACCTAGCTTCTCACACCCTTTATGCTGTGTACATTAATTGTAGACATCAGTGGCGGGGCCTACAGTCTAAAGTCGATTCCAAACGACATATGTTTGAGAAACTTTTTATCGGAATTGTATTTACCCGCAGAGTTTTTGACAGAAATCTGGTGAGGGGAAGTCGCCTAAGAAATTTGTTTTCAATATCGTTTTGTCAGGGATGTCTGAACCGAGGCCTCACGTCTAATAAGCCAACATACTACCTACTAGACTGTGCAGACCTTGCGCTGACCAACTTCTTCCTTTTCCTTGATTTTGGTGGAACTTGGTTAGTACAGGGACTGCGTTCACCCGTGGCATCACAACGGGCCGCTATGCGTGCTCAAGTGAGCTTTGTGATATCAGAGCTACCACTCCGACCTCAACCTAAACCTACTAGACTACGGTGACTACAGGCTTTTAGTGTCTTCAAAAAATTCGATTAAACCCACATTCTTTTCAATTTACTTTGAATTTAGGCTTCATCTGCAATTTCCGGAAAAAGCTTTTGTCCTTAGCCATTATAAAGGCGCCCTTTATAGCTGAAAAGTTCATTTATTCTATCAAACTTAAAGCTGTAAGGTGTGAAAAATCTGTTTGTAATATTCAAAGGCCTATGCGCAATATAAACGCAAAGTGTGGACTTCAAACGACACTTGGGGTCTTATCAGAAAACAGAAATCCTGTGAAAAATTCCACAAACACTGCCCGAACAAGATTCTGAATATCTAAACCGCAGAAAAAGTACATATTAGTTGGAACATCTAGTCGGACCATCTAGTTGGACCATCTAGTTGGAATATCTAGTTGGGCCATCTAACTGGACCATCTAGTTCGACCACATAGTTGGACCACCTAGTTGTGCATTCTAGTTGGACCGTGCTGTTTGACCATTTAGTTGGAACATCTAGTTGGACCACCTAGTTAAACCTTTTAGTGCACTACGAGACTAGCTCGTTTGGTTTAGGTAAATTACTACTTAACTTTTCTGAATGATCACGGCGCTTTCTCGATCGTCGGAATATAAAACTCAAATAATGACAACGCATGGCGATAAAGCACATCAGAAGAACCTGTGGGGTAGAGAACAAAACAGGCAATGGTATCGGGAATATTTGGTCTTAGAGTGAATTTCTAGTTGGCCCCTCTAGTTGGCCCCCGCCCGAACAAGATTCTCAAAATCTAAACTGCAGTAAAAGTACACTTTAGTTGGACCATCTAGTTGGACCCTCTAGTTTGCCCCTATTGTTGGACTATCTAGTTTGAGCATCTAGTTGGACCATGTAGCGTACGACTAAACAAGTTCTTCCGTTTTAAGAAAATTGCTACTGACCTCTCCCTGGATCGTAAGGCCCCTTTCTCGATAGAAACTTTTTCATAAAATTTGAGTCAATAGTCCACGTCAACGGCTTATAAAACCCAAACAAGTATACTAACTTGACCTATGGAGCAGAGAACAGAACAGAATGGGTAAACAACATCGAAAATATTTGGCCCCAAAGTGAACTGCTTCGAGCGATAACATCCAAACGAAAGGTGCCATCGAAACGACAGAACATAGCCTTACTAACTGACAGTCAAGCCGTCATCCGAGATTATGAGATTAACTTGAAGAAGGTATGGGATTATCTGGGAAAGTTGACTCAACTCAAAAATCTGTCGTCCGGAATCGAGAAATGTGCTAAGGGGAAGTCGCCTAAGAAATATTTTCTTTATATTTTTATTGCCTCGTGGCCTGACGTCTAAACAGTCAACACACTACTTACAAGGCTATGGAGACTTCAATCATCCATATAAAGGCCACCAATGAAAGTCCGTCTTCGGTGCAATTCCTCTGAGTAGATTTCTGGCAAAAACGCTGAGAACAACAATAAGATTGCCTGTCGTTCGGAGTCTACTTTAAACTGTCGATTCTACCATTCATGTATAAAATTAATACACCCAAATAAGGGGTGTGAGAAGCTAGGTCGTAATCCTAGCTGAAAGGTTATAATGATCAAGTATGTATGTATGTTGGTATGTTGACTCAGCTAGGCGTTTAGGAATAGGATCCCAGATCGTATTAGAATTCATAGGCAGGCAGCTGACCGGACAGATGATCTTACAATGGAGGAAGCTTCTATGAAACTTATACGGTCTCACTGTGGAGTAGAAAGTGCTGCTTGCGAAGAAGAGTAAATTTTTAATCAGAGAAAGGGATAATAAATAGAGAGAGAGAGAGAGAAGCGTATGTATGTTGGTATGTTGACTCAGCTAGGCGTTTAGGAATAGGGTCGTAGATCATATTAGAATTCGTAGGCAGCCAGATGAGCAGACACATGAGCTTACAATAGAGGAAGCTTCTATGAAACTTATACGGTCTCACTGTGGAGTAGAAAGTGCTGCTTGAGAAGAAGAGTAAATTTTTAATCAGAGAAAGGGATAATAAATAGAGAGAGAGAGAGAAGCGGTAACTCTTCTCAATGCCATTTCAACTTTTGCTGGTCAATTACATTGGAAAGAGATTTGCGTCATATATCACGAATAGCCAGAGAATAAACTCAAAGCACACATGTTCAAAATAAGGCTCATCGTGAAGCCAATCTATAGATTCCATGATGATAAGAACCTTGGAACCTGTGAAGCATTAATGTGTGACAGAGGCAAACATTTTCTAGAATTGCATGTGTGGTAAAACAGAAAAACCGGCGAAGTAGACTTCTATATAACCTAGATGCTAACCGGTCATGGATATTTCAGAGAGTACCTGCATCGCATGGGGAAATGTCGCTCGCCATTCTGCATCTACGAGGAGGAAGAAATGTTAGACGATGCCCAACACACTTTCTTCGGCTGCAATCGCTGGGCTGAAAGACGTCTGGGTCTCGAGGCTGAAATCGGCATTATTAGTGCTACAAACGTCGTGCTGTAAATGACAAACAGCAGAGAAAACTGGAACGCAGTAAAACAATTTGTGCACAATTTGTCCTGCGAAGGAAAAAATATGATCTAGACGCAGTAGAACAAGAAAAGAGCGGAGCCTGGACGCAGGCTGACAGTGATGGAAAAGGGGTTCACCTCGAAGTAATACAACCGTGATTCCGAGGTGGAATGATACCCCGGTGAGGAGACAAGGCGGGTTTTTAGTCGATGTACACAGTGGGAGAGTCCGACATACCATGTATGGTGACGACCTTCATGAATGCATAAAGCATTTTCCCTCCTTCCCGAGAAAAAAAAGCCGTCATTGTAAAGATACCCTATATACACAGTGAAGTCAGTACAATGGTCGCAGTTTTGAGGCACCTCTACCAGTCAACATTACAAAAATATGACACAAAACGCATCCATTCTTAACGGCCAAAAGACGATTGACAACGGCCCTTATTGGTATGGAACCTGGCAGTTAAGAGGTTGATCCGCCCTCGTAAATATAAATTTCTTTAATGCTCCCCATTTTAAAAGGTATCCGTAAATTCGTTTTGGCCAACACTATCTCAAGAAAGAAAATAGCCTTCGGAGCATTACATTACCTATGTATGCAATCCGCATTACCTTTTGCTTGCCCGTTTGTGTCCGCTATTCAAGCAACAAACAAGCCGTCGTAAATCAACAGCGAAATACAAGAAAAACAAACACGCAAAAAAAAAACTGATTTCACTAGAATAGAACAACAGCAAAAACAGCAGCAACAACAACAACAACAACAAAAAAGTGCAAATTGTTAAAACATGCTGTTTGACTTTTTGTCGTTTTATTACGATTACGTATCATACCACATAAATGATGAGTATGATAACGACGACGATAATGATGATGCTGATGACGATGATGATGAGCACCAAACGCGGGCGATTGAATGAATAAAATGAATGAACCAAACGAACCTACAAACAAACAAGTGAACATTGTTACACAAATAAATGACTGAATAGTGAATAATAGTTACGATAGTTGTTGTTGTAGCTGTAGTTGGCGTGTTATGGCAGTAGCACATCGTAAGGATAAATAATGTTCCTGGACTATTTGAATGGCTGTGCTGCTTCTCAATGGTTGTCTGTGTTCTTTACAAGACCACACAAACACGGTGAATATTTGGATGACGAAAACACAGCGCAATAAACACACACAAAAAAAAAAGAGAAGAAAAAACAAAAATGGCAACAAACATTCTTCACTTTATGTACACTCGTAAACAACGTTATAAAAATGTTTTATGAGCCAAGAAAAGCATTGAATTGCACTATGGGCGTTACGGATTATAGTGCAAATAATTCATGCATGGGTTATTTGTATGAATCATTTCTTCAATGGGATTTAAGAACGTCTTAGTTTGTGTTTTTAAAAGAGAAATCGTTTAATAACTCATAACGCTAGGTAATGCTAGGGCACTTCTGCCGCACAGTGACATAATGAATGCCCATATGAAAGGGAAGTAAGTTGCAAGGAAATTAATAATCGAATTTTTTCGGACGAAAGGGTTGCAAAGCAATGACTGACTGCATGCATGCATGAACTAACAACATGCATGCATGAGCATGGACCAACTGCATGAATGCATGAACTATTTGTATGCATGTATAAACTAACTACATGCATGCATGAACCAACTACATGTATGCATGAAATAGCTGACTGCATGCATGGATTTACTGCATGCTTGGTCTTACTGCATCTATGGACTAACTGCATACATGTATGGACCAACTACATACATGCATGGACCAACTGCATACATGCATGGACCAACTGTATTCAGGCATGAAGTATGTACATGCATGCATGAACTAACTACATGTGTGCATGAACTAACTGACTGCATTCATGGACTGACTGCATGCATGGACTTAATGCCTTGCGTGGACTATTGGAACTATTTGTATGCATGTATAAACTAACTACATGCATGCATGAACCAACTACATGTATGCATGAAATAGCTGACTGCATGCATGGATTTATTGCAGGGACTAACTGCATACATGCATGGACTAACTGCATACGTGCATTAACCAACTGCATTCAGGCATGAACTAACTGCGTGGACTGACTACATGCATGGACTGCATCAGTACTAGGCTTTGCAATCCCTAAGTCAGGGATACGGCCTGCGGTTTCATTGTTAGTTCTCTTAATGCATAGCATGACCTCCAGCTTAAAGTTTCATGACGATTAGTTGCTCTAAAAAGCTTTTGGTCGCCTAAAGAAATATTTTTTTCAACATGCCAGACCTGATATTTGTCCTCGTTACCACCTAGGGACACCATAAATAATAAAAACCAAAACATTATCCGGTAAACTACTGCTGCAGCAAATTCAAGGCGCTACTTTTCAGGTATTCTTCCAAAATCTCACATAAACTAGGTAAATAGCAGAAGAAACAAGCTAAGTTTTGTAAAAGTTACCATCTAGGGACACCCTAAATTATAAAAACCAAACATTACCCGCTAAACTATTGCTCTAGCCAGCTCAAGGAGCTTCTTCTCAGGTATTCTTCCAAAATCTCACATAAACTAGGTAAATAGCAGAAGAAACAAGCTAAGTTTCGTAAAAGTTACCACCTAGGGACACCCTAAATTATAAAAACCAAAGCATTACGCGCTAAACTATTGCTCTAGCCAGTTCAAGAAGCTTCTCCTCAGGTCTTCTTTTAAAATTCTACACAAATTGGGGAAAAGTAGCAGAAGAGACGATCTAAGTTTTACAAAAGTTTGCATATAGGGACACCCTAAATTGTTGCATCACTAGTTATTACACTTTCATGGTGACAACCAAAGTAGCTAATGAGGCCAAACATTATACACTAAACAACTGTTCCAGTCAATTCAAGGAGCTTCTTCTCAGGTATTCTATTTCCACGCAAATAAGAAGAGACAAACTGAGTTTTGAAAAAGTCATCACATATGGGACACCCTAAATAGTGGCATTAGTCGCTATCATGCATTAACTAACTAGTCATTACAATTTCAGTGTGGTAATCAAAGTAGCCAAGGAGGCCTTCAAAGATCATAAAGACACAAAATCTGTGACAGTTGCCTCCAACACAAGACAAGACATATAGGCTGCCATTTTAAAGATGAGCATTACAGGCGGGCACAGAAGCTAGGCCGTAATCCTGACTGAAGGGTTGTAATGGCCAATTATGTATGTATGTATGTATTACAAGCGAGGAAAGTCGTTCGCCAACTAAATAGCCTGGCAGAGAATCATGCATTCTGTTGTCAACTTAACAGCGGTTAGATTTCTGTTAAACCGGCACTCGATCTAGGGTTCCCATTAGATACGTAAAAAGTGGACTTATCGTTTTCAAGTCGAATGCCAGACAAGTGTTCTACGGATAAATAAGTTTGCAAACTCAATAATGAACTCGTAATAATCAAAGTCGTCGTAGTCTAATAGGAAGTGTTTTGACTTATTAGATGCAAGGTCAGGGTTCAAAGCCCAAGTCATACATAAAAACGAAATATGAAAAAAACATTTCTTCGGCAACTTCCTCTCAGCAGATTTCCAGCAAACACTCTGACAGTTAACAAAATTGTATCACATGAGGACATAATGATATTCCTAGCAATTGCAGAGCGGATGAACTGGCCAGAAGGGGCACGACCATCGAACTCTCGGATAAATTCTCTACATTGGGGATCCCGATCCCTTTGGGTACCTGCAAAATTATAATTGACAATGCAACCGTAGATCTCGTCAACAGAATGTGGGCAACTTCGGATAAGGGCAGAACGGCACAAAAGATCTGCCAAGGCTGGATAGGAGTCGCACGACGCCTCTGCTTAAACTCCAAAGAAGTAGGCTCAGCACTGTTATCGCGGTTATTACGGGCCATTGCATTATAGGAACGCATGCGAGGCGTATTGGTCTTGGACATCTTGCAAATGATTTCTGCAGAAGCTGTGGAGATGAAGTTGATGAGATGAGACTATTCTTCACCTATTGTGCACATGTTCGGCACTTGGTCAGAGGAGAGAGAGGCACCTGGAATGCCTACTACATGGAGGATATAGATGAACTGTCATGTATGGATATTGGCAGTCTGAGTAGCTTCATCGGAAGCTCCGAATGGTTCCTGAAATAGGTGGAAATTAGAAACTGTTGTATCACAATGGGTGTCCGCTCATGACTCCATCGACGGGACAGCCACTTCTACCTACCTACCATGAATATGATTCGAATCTACTCATCTTTTTGAATACTCATTATTGCTTAAGTGTCCGTTCATGACCCCATCCATGATACCTACCATGATTATGATTCGAATCTAGTCATCTTTTTGAATACTCACTATTGCTAATCTCTGGTATGTATGTAATACTGAAAGACGATTTGAACTGTAAATCGAATTGAAGCCACAAAGAAATCGAAGTACAGAGAGTACCGGCCAATCTTGAAGCAGATAAGTGGAGAAGAAAGCTTATTAAAGCAACGGCTTTTGAGTACGACCCTGTAATCCTTCTCAATGAATTGAGTATAGATTTCTGTCTCTTAAACTATTGCGTTTGTATTACTTGTGCTTCAAGCCCACTGTGCATTAGTAGTCCATAAAATTGAAACAGAAGAAGGTCATAACCACGGCTTCTGTTTTTTTTTTCGTCGAGTTTTTACGACAAAACAAATTCGTCTCTCAACATAACAACACTAAAGTCCGAAAATACTAAAAAAAAAATAGGATCAAAAGGAAGAAAAAATAATGCAGAACAGACGGACAGCGAGGCAGACAGACAACAAATAAACCAACTTCAGACATAAATTACTCGGTACATCACAAAAATGAAAAGAAATGAAAGAAATTTTGTAATGAAAGAAATAATAAAACAAACATAATAAAACGTGGTTTAAATTACCACGAAATCTCTGACCACCGTCCTCCGCCCCTCCGCTTCACAAATTAGATACCAAAAGACCTAAAAAATTCGAGAATATTTCGCGTGTAACCAAGACTAGCGGATAGAAGATTGGTTGAGATGAGATGGCCGGCAGCATTTTCATAATCATTATGGGGGGCGAACAAAGAAAACAAAGAAAAAAGAGAAGAGAGAAGAAACAGTAAGAGAAGCTAAAGAAACGGCTGTTGGTTGGATAATTTTAAGCCAAAGAAAGAAATTTTAAAAGCCAACAAAACCAAAGCAAAAAAACGAAGCCAGAGGAAGAACTCCGTAGGAAATTAAGAAATGACTCAGTGGGTGAGTGAATGAGTAAGTGGTTGAATTTATGGCTCTATAATGGTAAGCTTTACCACAGCGGCATTAATGCTACATCTAAACATCAAAATTTGTTTTCATTTCCATTCTCTTCTCTCCTCTCCTTTCTTTTTCATTCATCTTTTTGATAGCATGGCTACAATTATGGCTGATAAATAATGTTTTCATGGTATAAAGTTTTAATAAGTGTGAGAAGATTTATTAAAAAGCGCCAAGTGACTTTTGACCTTAGACAAGAGTCTTAAATAAGACGTATATAAAATCGTACTAAAACTGAAATTGAAGGAACTTGAAGTTGATTTAATAAAACATGAGCTGACAAGCTTGCTGTCGGCCAAAAGATCTTGAAACACTCTTCTTTGACCCATTGACCCCTTGAAATTGAATGAAACTCCTTTAACACGTCGACTGCCGCGGTAGTTTTCAGAAAAATGGTCACGCAAGCCAACACAGACTTTTTGTTCTTTTCCCAGAAGCCATTTATCGATACTAGCACTGATATTATACGATTTTATTCGTAGCTACACAAAAATGTCAGGTTTAGTGAGTACGAGATAACTCGTAGTTGGCACCCTAGAAGAGAACACAATCTACCAGTTATCTCGTAGTCGGCAGTCAATGTGCTAAATTAATAATTCAAGAGGTCAAGTCATGTGACCTATTGCCTTCATTCTAGAAAAAGCATGTAAAGAATTGGGTTAGAGAGAGAGAGAGAGAGAGTGAAAGTAAAACAGAAATAAAAAAAGTTATCAAAGGCAACAGCTAGGTAATGCCCTAGCACTGTTATCTATTTGGTAGTGTGTTAAACCTCAAGTGCCAGGGCCGTGCGTTCGATTCTCACCAGAGACCCACTATATATGATTAACCGCAATAGAAAAATAACGTAAGAATTATTTTAAGGAAATTCTCGAGAAAAAAATTGTCACACAGTACCCCTCTTTCCTTTCTCCCACAACTATCTTTCGTATATTGCATGCATAAGAGTTCATACGGGGTTTTACGTAAATCGCAATAAACGCCATTATTGAGCTCAATATTTCACATAAAGTTTCAATTAATTATTGCGCAATAAATGCGAAAATTGTTAAACACAAATGTCAACAACGACAAAAAAAATAAAAACAATGTTGTTGAAACAACCAGCTGATTTACCAGCTGTCAAATGAATACTTAATAAGCAGCTGAAATGCGTATATTGTACAATAAACCGAATATTAACTCAATAAAAGTACATATCTGAACATAGTATTATCTGCTGAGCGTTGATCTTAAAAAACAAAACATAAGGAGAGCCTGAAGTCGCCGTAGTCTAGCAGGCAGTGTGATGGCTTATTAGACGCGATGCCAGGTCAGACATTTCCATCGAAACGAAATATGAAAAATATTTCCACGGCGACTTCCTCTCAGCAGATTTCTGGCAAAAACTCTGAGAGTAAGTCACATTGTCATGAAAAGTTGCCGAAAATTCTGTCGTACGGCATCGACTTTAAACTGTAGGTCCCGCTACTCAAGTATACAATTAAGACACACAACGTGGGTGTTGTGAGAAGCTAGGTTGTAATCCTGACTGAGGGGTCGTACTGACCAATTATGTAAGTAAGGAGAGCCTGAATTCCAGGCAGAGAGTTTAAACCTAAAAGAAACTCCTTACCAGGCTGAGCTACCATTTTCCACTACTGCGAAGCCACAGAGTAGCCCGATTTATAGTTTTCTATTCCTTCTCATCTCCTCATACTCTGCAGAAATCTAGTTGACATATATTGCAGATCCCTGACAGCACAATGTCCTGAGAGAACTTAAGTTACCAGACTCACGTTGGATTTATTGAACCTCAGCCACAAACCACTTCTACCACTATCGATAGATGGTCGAAGACTATTAGTTACGAAACTTTCCCAGTGTCTCTGCTTACTCTTCTGAAACCATGTCTTCTAAAAATTTACAAGTTCCTGTGCTGACCAATTTCTTTGAAGTTCAGGTCAAACCAGGAACTGCGCTTAGCTGTGGATTTGGGCTGCCATGCGTGCTCAAGTGAACTTTGGTATCAAAGCTACCACTCTAACCTAACCTAACCTAACCACAGGAGTAACAGAACCAACATTAATACGTATAAACATGAGCGAATGAAATCTAGTAAGAGTATCGTCTGGTCCCAGTGACCTAAGTAGGTAGGTAGGTCGAAGTGGCTGTCCCCTCTAAGAGTAATACATATAAACATGAGCGAATGAAACCTAGTAAGAGCATCGTCTAGTCCCCGTGACCTAGATAGGTAGGTAGAAATGGCCGTCCCGTCTAACATAACACTAATACATATAAACATGAGCGAATGAAACCTTGTAAGAGCATTGTCTGGTCCTCGCGACCTAGGTAGGTAGGTAGAAGTGTCTGTCCCCTCTAACATAAGAGTAATACATAACATAACATAAGCGAGTGAAATCTAGTAAGAGCATTGCCTACACCCCGTGACCTAGGTAGGTAGGTAGGTTGAAGTGGCTGTCCCCTCGATGGAGTCATGAGCGGACGCAGTTAGGCCATACATAAGGCCCATTGTGACACCACAGTTTCACATTTTCCCCTAGTCCAGGAACCACTCAGAGCTTCCGATGAAGCAACTCAGACTGCCAATATCAAGTTCATACAGATCCTCCATGTAGTAGGCACCCAGTAGGTGTCTCTTTCTCCTCCGACCAAGTGTCGGGCACGAACACAGTAAGTGAAGAACAGTCTCATACTCATCATACATACATAATTGGCCATTACAACCCTTCAGTCAGGATTACGGCATAGCTTCTCAACACCACTCATGTTGTGTGCGTCAATTTTTATACATGAGTGGCGGGACCTACAGTTTAAAGTCGACTCCGAACGACAGAGTTTTTGAGAAGTTTTTTCATGGCAATTTTTACTCTCAGTGTTTTTGCCAGAAATCTGCTGAGAGGAAGTCGCCGAAGAAATATTTTCATATTTTCGTTTTGATGTCTGACCTGGGATTCGAACTCGGGCCTTTCGTCTAATAAGCCAACACACTACCTACTAGACCACGGCGACTTCCTCATACTCCTCATACCGTGCCCAAACGCAAACTAACGCGATGCCAATCAAAATTCCTTATGAGGTCAGTTCTGATGAGACTCTCACCAGAACGATTTTAATGTACTCTGGACCACTTGACCGGCAATGAAAATCATGGAATAATCCGCAAAATAAGACATGTGGTTAGGCATGGGGGACAAAAGCCCAAAGCCAGTGTCATTGCAATATAGAGAGTCTAAGAATTTTGTTTTTCAAAATTAATTTCCTTCCCTTTAAACAGGTTTTATTTCTTTGTAACGAATTATGACAGAAAAACTAAGGTTCATCGCATTCCCGCTTATCATTATCATGTGTACAACAACAACAACAACAACAAATTTGTTTATTTAGGCACACTTTAAACAAACCCGTATCTGAGTGTGTCAATTACGATTAGACAATCGTCCGTCCATTCGCTACGAATTCAATTGATAACCTTTTGTCATGTTTTAGATTCCGTCTTCCCACAAAATATGGAAAGAAAACATAGATGAATGATCGTTAAATAATCAACGAACATTGAAATTGACTGTGTGTTGAAAACATTGACACAGATTTTCTTCAAAACGACAACATGTTTTGCTCATCATTTTCAACACATACACATACACATGGGTTGTTTGCTCGTTTTCTGTTATCACAGCGGAAAGGAATTCAGTTTAGTAGTGTTCAGTGCTCAGTGCCTAGTGATTGTTTAGTGATAGTAAAGTAAACATCATGCTGATTATGATGACAAACAAACAAAAAAAATTATTAATTGGACGGTACAGATGGCTCCGTATTAATAACCCCTTTGACTTTTTTTCAGTGGGTTCACAAGTGCTAACAATTTTATTTTTAAAATTTATTTTCTAATGCCAGCTAATTATTCATGTGACAAATAAGAAATTCAATGTAAGGAAATGCATTTCATTGCTCTGATAACATTTTTTTTAATTCCTAAAAAGACCACTTCTACCCTCCTACTCAGACCTCCTACTCAACTTCCATGTAAGGGTCGTTGCCTCCAAGTTTATTTGAAAGCCTCTCAACCACGAAGGGAATTCAACTCGATTGGTTCATCGGAATACAGTCGGTATCAGTAGTGTAACGGTACTACAGTAGAATAATTATGAAAATAAACGGACTTGTTCTCAAAAATCAAATATTGAACGGGGAGCGTAGAGAGAAATTTTGTTGTGTGTGAAGATAAATTCAAATTTAACTAGCAAAGACAAAAACCAAAAATTTTAACAGAGCAAATGTTAGAGTTAACAGAGCAATGTTAAGTGGTTAATAGAAAATACGAAAAATAGTCAAGGCAGAAATCACCCAAATATACGATATCAGAGGCTTGCTGCAGATATCTGACTATATACAAATTGTAGCCTAAGGTGTCCCTAATAAAACCCAATAAGTGGTATATCCCAAATAATATTGGAACTGGAGATATTGTGCTTCAAATATCCCCTATGTTAACAGTGTCCGGGTAGGATGATGGATGTTGAATATTGGGCTTCAAATATACCCTATTCCGATATTGGTTTTTGTCTTTGCTAATTAGATTTGAATTTATCTTCACACACATATATCTGAGGCCCACAAACACTGCTCCTTCCTTCCCTACACCATAATCTCTTTTCTCAGATTCAACAGAATTCTTTCCATACGTAGGAGCCATCCCCTGAGTGTTGGTTGGACAATTAAATAAAAAGATCATGTGATCCGATCCCACTTGAAGACCATTTTTTGTGAGGATTACTCCATAATCTGTTCTCTCAGATCCAACAGAATGCCTACCACAAGTTGGGGCCTTCCCCTGAGTGTTGGTTGAACAAGACAAAAAAACCAATATTTGTGGAGATTATTCCATAATCTGCTCTCAGATTCAACAAAATGTCTAGGACAAGTAGGGGCCTTCCCCTGAGTGTTGGTTGAACAATACAAAAAAAAATTCATGCGAAGTGACCCCACATGACTTTTTTTTTTTTGTGGGGAAAGGTAAAGTTAATCGTTTTCAGTTGCCAACTAGCCACTATTCCCACTATGAAAGACAACATCTACGGGCGGAATTAGCGGAAATCTCACCTCATCGCATGAAAGGGTGCACGTCAGGAGTTGCATAGGCTCTATACACCGTATAGAGCTACACAACACCCGCCTGTACTAGGTTCCGGGCCACAGTGGCACAGAAGGAAAGGAAAAAGCAAACTGGCACGGAAGGGATTGGAGATTTCTGAGGAATAGATGATAGAGAAGGTATATGCGCCCCCTACAAGAACTGCCGAACTCAAAACTGCTGTATTCAGTAGTGGCCAATAGCAAAACCAAGGAACTACTTAAGTTCACACAAAAGAACGATTCACACTCTAACAGGAAGAGAGATGTCTGAGAGATATATGATAGAGGGGATATATGCGCGCCTCCTACAAGAATACTTTTTTCAAATTGGAAAGAGCAGCATAGAATTCAACAAACCATGGGTGGTGCAACATACCTGGTTGCCGAACTCAAAACTGCTGTGTCCAGCAGTGGACAGCAGGAAAACCAAGGAAATACATGAGTTCGACAAGAGACCAGTGCACACCCTAACAGGAATTCTAATCCGACACTAGGCTATTGACAGTTTCGCTGAAAAGCTTGGTTTACCCCACCCACCAGGAGTACTGCAGAAGTCACTACGATATGGAACAAACGGAATCGGTACAACACCTTTTATGTGAGTAGACAGCACTTCAAAACAGATGCCATCGGTGTTTGCGTGACAGAATGTTTGAAGGTCTAGGCATGGTGGCAAATGTGCCACTAAGGATACTGGCCGGTTTCATACGATGCTCGGTGTGGCTCAAACCCACCACTAACGAATCATGAAAAGGGGGCTCGTCAGACACTGAGTAACACAATGAGCCATATGGGCCAACGAATGAACTTTCATGTGAACAGCAAGCTAACCGCTCACCGAACCTAACCTAAAAAACCAAACAAAAAAACTACGAAATTCAACAAAAAAATATTTAAATTTCCTTAAGTTCTTAATTCTTCTTCATTTCTAAAGCAATTCATATATTTTCATATTCTTACATCCAAAAAAACTGAAATTGTTTTCTACTCTATTAAATATTGCCCCTCCGCCCTCCGCCCCTTACTCCTTAGGAGGGATATACAAGAATTTTTGTGCAACATTTCGAGATGAATAAAAATGAAAACTAAAAGCGAAAAAAAACGTTCGAAAAACCGGCAAGAAAATTTAAAAACATTTCTTTACTATGACTTCCCTCACACTATACTGTACTCTGCACAAGGACGATTATACTTGGAGAGGAAGTAACCGCCCGCCAACAAGAAAACCTCAGAATAACAGAAACGAAAGGAAATGAAACCCAACAAAATACATTGAAAAAAACAACGAAGAAGAAGATGAAGATGAAGGAGAAGAAGACGCTAAGAAAACTAAATAAGAAAAACCGACTATTTCTTCCTCTTTGAGTCTGAGCACTTAAAGGGGAAAAAAAGTCAAAATTTATTCCATTCACTTTTCTTTTCTATTTTCTGGTTTACCTCCTTGGTTTTTTTGATTCCACCACTGCATGCATTCCACCTTATGATCACATTTATTTTAATAGAAAAAATATTTCCTTTTTTATTTAAATTTCAATTTCTTTCTTGAAATGAAAAAGGCGGTACAGTACTCCATGCATACAGCTTCAAGCTTCATAGAGAGGCAAATGGAACCCCGACAAAAACTATCAGTAAAGCGTCTTTTTGGTTTTACTTGGTTTTCTCTTTTTTTTTCTGCAATTTTTCCATGGGAATATTTTGCATTTTATGCTGTAACTTTAAGTCAAAAAGGTTCCCAAACTTTAACGATAGATTAAGAAGTTAGGTTGCATGAGTTACTCGATAACTTAAGAATCCACTCGGAAGCCTTACAACTCATTGTCCTAGACTAATAGGTTTTCACACCGCCTATCTTGTTTAATGAGTGTGAAGCTAAATTCGAATTTGAAAATCCAAGACACAATCCAAAAATTTTAGCAGCGCCACATTTGCCGCTAACAGAGCAAAATTTCCTCTTAACAGAACAAAATTTGCCCTTAACAGAACACTGTTAGCTATTTAACAGTATCCATCTGAACAAGCCCACTTGTTTGGGAGCTAATTTTGCGAAATACTCGAGGTCTATGAGTACCGTACTATATGCTAAGGAAGTTTCCAAGGTCTTTTAATATAATCCGCAACCATTGTCACACATAAAGTGCTTGGTATTCAGAAAATTGGCTTTGAAAATATCAATTTTTTGCTTGAAAATTCTCTAGAATACCTGTGGCCATTTTGGACCGTATGGGACATAATACACCATACAGACTATTTGCAAATGGTAGTCTAGAGAGTCCTCTTTCGAATCGTACTAGTGGAATAATTGGAATTAGTCTCCATCCAACCCCCACCAACCATCCTATACGTTTCAACATTAATAACAATGATCATAATGGGAATGAATTATATTTTATGTGAATAGTCTGCAATAATTGCAAAGTAGAAGAGTAATCTACTATTGCCACTGTTAAACAGTTAACAGTGCTCTGTTAATAGCAAAGTTTATTCTGTTAGAGGCAAGAAGTGGCGCTGCTAAAAGTGTGGTTTTGTGTCTTTGGGTTTTAAATTCGAATTTATCTTCAAACACGTTGTATTAAAATGACAATCAATATGGATTATACCGTGTGCTTCCGGAACGTTATTCCCTAACAAGTTCATCTACTCCCCCTCTAGCGCCGATTGTCACGTTTAGTTGAACTTTCGTGATGTATTCAAGTTGTGATCATGATTACGAAACGGCCCAACAAACGCATTCCTATTTCGTTCGAACAATTCCAAATAATCCTGCGTTTACGTTGGTCTTACGTTTGTCGCCTACCCAAGTACACATATGTAGATATGTACATACATAATTTTATCATTGCAACCCTTTAGTCAGGATTACAACCTAGCTTTTCTCACCTCTTATGTTGTGTATGTTAATTTTATATATCAGAGGCGTTGTCTATAGTTTAAAGTGGATCCCGAACGACAGATTTTCGGAGAAACTTTTCATGGCAAATTTTATTGACCCTTAGAGCTTTTGCCAGAAATCTGCTGAGAAAAAGTCGCCGAAGAAATGTTTTTTTCGTATTTCGTTTAGTTGGAGACGTCTGATCGGGACTTTAAACCGTGGCCTTATGTCTAATAAGCCAACACACTACCTACTAGACTACGAGGACCACAAACTCATCCCAATTTTGTTCAAACAACTCCAAATACTCCTGCGATTACCTTGGTCTTGCGATTGTCGCATACCCAAATAGTCAATCAAAATTGAAACATCTAAGCCGCGTGAGGCGTCTACAGCTTTCTCGTTTAAAACTACAATTTTAACATTGAAGTTGATGATACAGATGACCTGCAACTTAAGAAAACACCACAAGAAAAACTGGGGTTCATTCGCGTGATCTTGGTAACCAGTTTGCAACATTTTCACCTCCACCATCACGATGAGATAGCCAAGCCTCAAACCGCTTTTAGAGAATATTCAATATGACATCAACTAGGTGGTACGTAGCTCGCACTCAGGCCAAAAGAAGTTGGCAATCGTCGACCAATAGTGCTCACCGTTGACAGTAATGTCCTGGTCAACATTGTTCTCAAAGAAATATGCACCAATGACAGCGCCAGACCCTAACTTAACATCAAACGACGTCTTTTTCGCATTCGAGGACGCGATTAGACCCTCTTGAATCTCTGTGGATTGGTATCGTCCCACCAACTTCAACAATTTTGTTTGTTGCCTGTACTAATTCCTTCGGAAATAGGTCGTATCGCTGAAAATGATTTTTCGATAAAAAATTAAAGTCCCCCAGAGCCCATTTAGCGAACACCTATGATCGTTTATGTTTAGATCCCACCTTAGTTAAATTGCACGCAGAGTGTCGTAAAATTCGCCAAATTAGTGGCAAGCTTAACTGCTTGTGAGCGACTTGAAATCTACTGTCTCGAATACTAAGCACACTCATACGAACAGCGGCGAACGAACGTTCGTTGATCTGTGGTTTAATGAACGAGTGAACTGGAATTTATCCACGGCATAACGGCTAATACTCTCAATATACTCATTCCTTCAGAAAGAGGCCTCATCGCTGAATATGATTTTTCGATAAAAAATTAAAGTTCTGGGGGAACTATGGTCGTTTACGTTTAGATCCCAGCTTAGTTAAATTGTACGCAGAGTGCCGCAAAATTCACCAATTTGTGGAAAGCTTAACTGCTTATGAGCGACGTGAAATCCACTATCTCGAATACTAAGCACACTCTCACGGACAGTGGCGAACGAACGTTCGTTGGTCTATGGTTTAATGAACGAGTGAACTGAAATTTATCCACGGCATAACGGCTAATAATCTCAGTAGGACAATTACGGCGGTTGCGTTAAGTTGCCCGCATAAAACACACATTTTGATTAAACAATTTTATTATTTGCACGTGTTATTGAGTGATATATCGGCCCGTGGTGATTTGACAAAATAAACTGAATAAATGACAACTAATTTGACAGATATAGCCTGAACGAAATAGGCGTTATCAATCGTTAAAGTTCAGAAGTCCCTGTTGAAAAATCCGATACAAGAATGTCGCTACAACTACAGCTCCCACTCGAACCTGAGTGCTTTCAGAAGATCGAATCGGTCTTCGAACTCTTCGACAGTGTCTTGTCACAAAAGAACGACAAAATATAAGCCACAACAAAATAATATTTTCATATAATTTTTTTTTTTTTTTTTAACATTTGGGAGCCTCTGCCTTTTTTGTATATGATATGCGTATAAAGAAACCTTGTTTCGAAACAGAATTTTTACATTTATATTCCCGTATAACTTCATATTTTTTTCATTTTTCATGGTTTACTTACTTACATATGTACAAAATTTCAATTTCATTTTTTAAGAGTCCTTTAAGGACTTTCTTCAATAAAAAATGTAACAATTTCCATAAAGATGCCCTACACAAGTACATAAAACAGATATGATTAGTTTCAATTGAATTGAAAATGTTAACATCAAAGCCTTGCGACTCTTCTAACAGAAACTTCTGAACTTTGACAGTTGTAGGCGGCCATTTTGTTGAAGCTACATCTGTCAAATCAATTGTCATTTATTCAATCTGTTATCATAAACAAAGACGTGTAAGTTCAACGAATGGCCTCTGGAGCAGTTGGCAATTGGCATAATTGGGGTCGAAAAATCGTGTTCAGCGATAAGGCCAGTTTCTGGATGATTGGGAACAAGAGCAATAAAAAACCTGCCATGAAAATTTGTCGCTCGGAGTCGATGTTAAACTGTAGATCCCGCCACTCAAGTATAAAATTAACACACACAACATGAGTGGTGTAAGAAGCTAGGCCGTAATCCTGGCTGAAGGGTCGTAATGGCCAATTATGTATGTATGTGTGTATGCGATTGCTGTCGCCTTAGCCCCACCCCAGCTTTTGTGAAATATTTTTTATTTTTTTTTTATTCAACAAAACCTAACAGGCAAATATTTGTTGAAAATAAATATTTTTGTGGTAAATTTCAAAATAAATGTTTTTATAAATAACTAGCTGTACCCTGCGCGCTTTGCTGCACTACAAACTAAAATAAATTTGAAGGAAAGACATTAGACAAATATCCAATTAAGTTTGAATCATTTTATTGATTTTGTTTCCCGTTGTCCAGATGATTCAGACGAACGGGCCTGAGTAGTACGCATTCGATCAAGTGATTCATTGTTCAAGTGATTCATGCGAACGGATCTGTGCGGCATGTACTCGAAGATTTTTCAGTCTCAATGCTGATTCTGAGGCTAGTAATGCTCTTTTCTTTTCTTTTCAACACAGGATCAAATGCACAGTTTACGATTTAATTAATTTCGAAGAATTTTCAGTGGCGCCACCTGTCGGAAATTGGTTATACCAACTTAGAAACCTTCGTCGGCTCATGCGCAACAACTTTGCTAAAGATTAAATGCATACTTTACGATTCCATAAAGTACATTCATTTTTATATATATAGATAATTTAAACTTGAAAAAAAAAAAAATAAATAAAACAAAAGTCTACGAATTTAATTTTGGTTATATTTTTTCTTATTTGGTGAATTTTTTCACAAATGTTGGTTACAAAATTTTTTTCTTTCCCTTCTATCTTTCCCCCCGCGTCGTTCTTTACACTTTATTTTCTTTGGTTTTATACATCAAGAATCACAGATAGCATACTTGTAGGGGTAACTACTATGCGTATGAGTAATATATTTCAAATGCAATTAAATATTAAGTATGTAGCATACGTGGGCATGGCCCCTCGCTCATTTGGAATATCAACATAAAAAGTAGCCTATAACTCCTTCCAGACATACAGGAAGATACTGTGAAAATTTCAAGAAAATCGGTTCAGCCGTTTAATCGTCTATAAACTTCAAACATACAAACATACAAACATACAATCAAACACACATTCCACAGAAGATTCCAAAGAATTACAAATTCCAAATTCTTAAACGAGAAAATTTTACAGAAAAATTAAAAACAAAATATTTTGGTAGAAAGACGAAAATTCAGTTGAGCCTATAAAAATTTCGTATTTCATTCCCCCATTCATTTGGAATTTTATTTTGACCACAAAATCTAAATTATTAATAAATAAATCGACATGAACGGAAATTGTTGTTGTCGAGTTTTGTAATGTTTTCATGTGATTTATTGAAAATTGAATTCGCCACATTGAAATTGCTGCCACAGCTTCAGCTCCACAGCACCAGGCACCAGCACAACTTGTGAATAATTTACAGAATTTTTTTTTTTGTTTAAAGATGAAAATTTTCTATTTTGGTTTTCTATTTTGTTTTATTTTATTTCGATGTGCTTTTGATATTCAATTACCAAAAATTATAAAACAAACCGAAAAATAATTTAAAATAACACAACAGCAACAAAAAAAAACAATAAAAATTTAGAACACAAATTTGCATAATTTATAGCATTTTGCGGTCAATAAATTGAAATATTTTTTTTAAGCCACAATGGCAATTAGATTGCCAACTGTTGTTACCCTCACAGGCATATTAAAGGGTCATTTTAATATACCAAAATAGTACCAAAAGGATGCTTTCATTAGCTAACCAAACAGACAGGGAATTATAATTGAAAAATTCTAAAAAGCCTGTGGGAGCAGACACCTTTTCCTACGCTTTCCAAAGGAATGTTTAACATCCAATATCCCCCTTAAAATTTTCTTTGAAAGCCAAAATAATTGGAAACGCCCTGAAAGGACCCTCCCTATAAAATTTCGGTCGAATAAAGGGCTATCCATTTCGTGGTTTCAAAAGTATGGGACTGGAATTCGACATCTGTCAAACTAAGTTGTGAAACCAATTTTTTTTTTTTTCATTTTAAAGTCTGACATTGACGAAAATGGATCGCTTAACTATCACTCAACTCATAAAAATTATCAAAACCTACTACAAAAATTGTGATTCTGCCACAGCCACTTATCGGCAATTTTTCGAACAAAATTTTCTTCAGCGTTGAAGCACATTTCACACTCGGTGGGTATGTTAATAAACAAAATTGTCGTATTTGGGGTTCTGAGAATCCTCAAGTAATTAAAGAGAGGGCATTACATCCAGAAAAAGTCACTGGTGCGCTCTTTGGTCCGAAGGTGTGATTGGACCTTACTTCTTCGAAAACGACGATGGAACGACTGTTACCGTTTTTTAAAGTATTTCAAATACTACTAAATAAATAAATAATAATAATTCGGAGCGTTATGGTCATATGATAACCGACTTTTTTTTTCCTGCTATTGAAGAATACTACTTGGAGAATATGTGGTTTCAACAAGACGGTGCCACATGCCACACAACTCGAGCGAATATGGCTTTATTGCAAGAGACATTTCCTGGCCGCGTAATTTCTCGTCGTGGCGATATCAATTAGACACACCATTAGACTTTTTTCTTTGGGGTTACGCAAAAGACCGTGTTTATGCAAATAAACCTTCAACTCTTGAGCACTTAAAAACCAACATTCGTCAAGTTATGGCTGAGATACCGCCCAATATGTGTCAAAAAGTGGTCGAAAATTACCTCGAAAGAATCAATGCTTGCAACACTTCGCGTGGAGGTCATTTAAATGATGTAGTCTTTCACACATAATGTCAACGTTCAAACTTTACAATAAAAAAGAAATATCATGAAAAAATATTTTATTCGAGTATGTGTTTTATTTACGTTTACTTTTGAAACCACGAAATGGATAACCCGATAGAACACGCACTGTTAATATAGGTTATATTTGAAGCCCAATATCTCCAGTTGCAAAATTATTTGGGATATACCAGTTATTGGGTTTTATTAGGGACACCTTAGGCTACAATTTATATATAGTCAGATACCTGCAGCAAGTCTCTGATATCATATATTTGGGTGATTTCTTCCTTGACTATATTTTAACCACTTAACATTGCTCTGTTAACTCTAACTCTAAAACTCTGTTAAAACTTTTGGTTTTTGTCTTTGCTAGTTAAAATTTGAATCTTCACAAAGCCATACCCCGGCTAGAAATAAGACCGAAAATATTCTAAGCAATCGTAGCTATTTACTTCAGTCAAATATTTCATAATAAAGCTTCTCAATCGCCTCATTTATTCACTAATCTGTGTGAAGATAAATTCGAATTTAAAAACCCAAGACACAAACCAACAATATCAGCAGAGCCACATTTGGCGTTAACAAAGCAAATTTTGCCCTTAACAGAGCACTGTTAACTATTTAACAGCATCTGAACAAGCCCACTTATTTAGGAGCTAATTTAACACACACTTATGTTGTGTGGGTTTAATTTTATACATGAGTGACGGACACCTACAATTTAAAGTCGCCTCCGAACGACAGATTCTTCTGAGAAACTTTTAATGGTAATTTTTTATTTACTCTCAGAGTTTTTGCAAGAAGACTGCTGAGGGGAAGTCGCCGTTTTTTTCATATTTCATTTTGTTCGAAATATCTAACCTGGGGTTTGAACCGCGGCCTTACGTCTAATAAGCCAACACACCACCTACTTAACTACGACAATCTCACGATGGTTAACATAATTCTCCAAGGCCAACTGCAATCTCTGAAACCAACAGAACGGGGAACCCAATGTTTAAACAATGAAAACCTAAAGAATGAAGTCGAAAGAGCCATACGATCATGAGAGCTAAACCGACTATACTACGGCGGCTCCAATACACAAGTAAAACTGTGAGATCTTGAGAATTTAAGGCCTTATAAGACTTGATATAGAAAGCCAAAGTCATGAGAATAAACAACCTCACCATGGTTAACATTATTCTACAAAGCCAACTACAATATCTGAAACTTACAGAACAGGGAACCCAATGCTGAAACAAAGAAAACGTAAAGAAAGAAGTCGAAAGAGCCATACTAACTTGAGAGACACTATTTTATTACAAAATGGTGAAATCCTAAAGGCTAAAAAAACTAAGAGCGCCAAAAGAATACTTTCATATGCTTGGTACTCCAAGGACTACGATAATCTTACATTACATGGAAAGGAGCAAATAAAACAACAGCAAATCATATAAACTAGAGATGCTTTGTGGAAGAAATACACCCAAAATGGGGTGCAGAATATAATGTCTTCGCTCTTCTTACTTTACGTACTCGATCACGATCAGGATTACGACCTAGCTTCCTCTCACATGGAGACCATTATCCAGAAGTGTCTGTTGTATGTCTTATGAGCATACTTCTCAGCCATCGAGTCGGCCTGCTGTCATACATATGTAGTGGGTCATTACAACATTTAGTCAGGTTTACAACTTAGCTTCTCATATCAGTTACGTTGTGTGTGTTAATTGTTATACATAAATGGCGAGACCTACAATTAAAAGTTTTTTTGCTCTGTTAACTCTGACATTAGCTCTGTTAAAATGTTTGGTTTTTGTCTTTGCTAGTTAAACTTGAATATATCTTCACACACATCCATACATCCATAAATAGGCCTCATCGTTGCAGATGGCAATTCAATGACAATTAGGCAAAACAGACTCCATATATTACAACGTATTTGACAGATGAAGCTTCAACAAGATGGCCGTCAAAGTTCGAAAGTCCCCGTTGGAATATCCGATAGAAGAAAACATTTTCCTTTCTTTTCCTCTTTTGTTTTGAACGAATACTTTTTTTGCTTACTTCACATCACTTATGATTTCTTAAAAAGGTTTTCAATGCTTTCAAATATTCCGCACTCCATTATGGCGGTGTTGGTATAAAGGAAACGGAAACCAAAACATGACGTTGTGCTTTAATCTTCAACCTTTTCAAGAGAAAATCTTTTATTTTGTAATGCACGTATGCACTCACACTGCAGTGTGAGCGTGTGTACAGAAAACAACTATTGTTTCAATCTGACCATTGTGTTATTAAGAGCTTAAGGTATATGCATGTATGTATGTGTGCTTACTTAAGCAAATACACTTTACACACACACATATTCACCAAGAACAATCAATTATCTTTTGCATTTTCTATGATTATTAAAGTGCTTCAGCAATTGTTTCAAAAGCTAGCATGAAGCTCTAACATACAGATGGCAGATGGCAGGGAGCAGGCAGAAAGTGTTCGGAAGTCAGGCCAGAGAGTATTTAAATATTCAAATTGAAAGTCATCAATGAATATTAGAATAGGGTGGTGGCATGCACATATTGCGGGTGGATGGCATGCATATTTTGAGGGGGTGTCGAGGAAGGTACGTGTAGCTTAGGTTACAGAGTGAGAAAGAGAGAGAGAGAGAGAGACTTTGTGTGTCAGCGCTAAAGTTTTGCGGAAAAGTAACTGCTTTTATCGATTGACACACATACCGAGCACGTAATTACAGATATTAGATACCCAGCAGGATGGTGGCGTGAAAAGGACGGAAGATGAAATCGCTTAAAATTCTTAACGCTTCAATTAATTTGCTGTGATTAATGATTTGAAAATGATGGCATTATTATCATATGAATTAAGTTTTGTGGCAAAATTAATTTGCAAAAGCACAGAGAAAGAGGGGCATAATCACACGTCAGTCTTTCGAATAGCAAGTGTAGCAAATGGTGAGGAACTATAAAAAGCTGGATATGGAGCATTAAACAATTAAGGATAAGGATGAGTCCCACGCCTAGCATTCCTTATTTTCTTTTCTCTGTTCTTTTTCTTCTCTTCTTCTCTTACTTCAGTATGATATATAATTTTCCCTTGAAAAAAATGTGTGTGAAGATAAATTCGAATTTGAAAATCCAAGACACAATCCAAAAATTTTAGCAGCGCCACATTTGGCATTAACAGAGCAAAATTTTCTCTTAACAAAACAAAATTTTACCTTAACAGAGCACTGTTAGCTATTTAACAGTATCCATCTGAACAAGCCCCACTTGTTTAGGAGCTAATTTTGGAAAATGCTCTAGGTCCATACTACATCCAAAGAAAGATTCCAACAGGCCTCTTAATATAATCAGCAACATAGTCACATATAAAGTGATATGGTATTGAGAAAATTGGCTTTGAAAATATCAATTTTTTGCTTGAAAATTCTCTAGAAGTACTCTATACAGACTATATGCAAATAGTCTCAGAGGGTCCTATTTCGAACCGTGGTAATGGGATAGCTGGAATAATTTTGAGAGTTGTGAAAATTTCCCCCTACATCCCACCAACCATCCATTACATTTCAACACTTTTGTCATAATGAGAATTATATTTGTGTCAATAGTCTGCAATAATAGCAAAGTAGAAGACTTATCTACTATTGTCTCTGTTAAACAGTTAACAGTGGTCTGTTAATAGCAAAGCTTACCCTGTTAGAGACAATAAGTGGCGCTGCTAAAAGTGTGGGTTTGCGTCTTTGGTTTTTTAATTCGAATTTATCTTCACACACATTCTAAAAAGAACCTCTAAAGAAGAGAAGGATAGACTATGGTTGGGGCTTTAAAGAAATCGAAATTTGAATGTGCATCCCAATCCAGAATGAAAATCCATCCAATAGGCTTTGGCGACTTGGGATGAAGGGGATGTCCCCCTCACTTTTTTTCCACAGTTGATGGTTTTAAATCTAGAGCAGATTAAAATAGCTGCGAAAACGATCAATATCGGTTGAAATTGCTTACTTAGTAGGCCGATTATGTTGACCTTAAAATAGATGATGCCCTGCCTCTATGAATGAACTCCGCGAACAGATTTAAATTTTTTTCGAAGTAAATTTCCACAATTTGGAAACACTATTCTGGTGTTAAACGATTAAAGATGACTTGAGAAACCTTTCTGCTATCAAATGTTTGAATCTCCAGTCCCGAACTGTTTAAGGTTGAACTAGTAGCAGATTGGACTGCGAAGCCTGACCGTAAACTCAATTCTGGTACTATGGGTGTCGGGAGTCCTGGAGATTCGTGTCTGCCCGCCCGACGGCGGCGAGGCCCCCTTGTAAGAGTAACGTGGTAGAGGTGGTTTATACCCAAATCGCGGGAGAGCAGTTGCATTACACTCTTAACTACTTTCACAAAGGAGTTTAGATACTCTCCGATCCATAACCAAGAGGGAAATCATGTCCAAATGTATGGCTACGAATTGGTACTCACAGTATATGGTAGTCTCACCATGAGCCTACATCATTCTGAGTGGGGACGTGCTTAGAGCACCGTGGGTGTGCCATCACGGCGATACTCACGTTAGGCCCTGGACTAATCCACAGAAATGTCAACACAAGTTGACATTCTCAAATTTCAAAGTCTTAGGTTATGGTGAAAGGGTGATCACCACTGCATCCACAGTTTCACTTCTTCTCTCAAAAAACAAGGGCTGATCATTGTGATCTTTTGCTTGCAAAACTCTATTATCAGTATCGGTAGTTCCTTCTCGAATCATGAATAGGTTCGTACTGGAGGTTGCATTTTAAAAATCATCACTTCGTCCCAAACCCAATCAAACTTTCTCACAAAACTCTTTCGAAGAGAATCCAAAGAAACTTTTAAAAACAATTTTTTTCGTTAATAATTTGCATTAATTTATGAAAATTTCTTTATAAACAATTTCCCTTAAGGTATATAAAACAACAAAAACAAGAACAAAAAAAAACAATTTAAAGAAGAAAAAGAGATAGTAAAAGAAAAGAAAAATAATTCCAAAACGAAATTTGTTTATTTACTTTTGCAGTTTAAGTTAAATTGACAATATGACAACAACAACAATAACAACTACAACTACAACAAGGAACAAAGTTAATTTATACATGGCAACAATAACAAGAAAAACAACTTAAAGACGGAAGGAGAATAAAATTTCCTTTGCCAAACTGCCAAAACTACTGCTACTGCCTGTATGTACTACTACAGCCTGTGATTCTTTCTAGGAAGCCAAGAATTCCTTCTTCGCATATTTGTAAATTCACTTTTCACCAGCCTCTCTCTGTCTCTCTGTGACACAAACTATTTGGCAATAAGTTACTCAATACGACAATGAATTAATGTGGCTAATTTAGCGTTTTTCTGTGCTTCGAGTCGTCTGACCTGGGGTCAACAAGCTACCTACTAGACTACGGTGACTTGTTCACCTTAAAGCTCTAATACAAGTGAGAGTGACTTTCTCACACAGATTCCATACATCCTCTTATTAATTCTTTTTTACTACAGACTTAGGACCCATTTATGTCCCATCGTTAGTTTCATATCTCCAGTCACGGTATTCTATGATGTCTCACTATAGGAATTGATGCATTGTATTGGGTTTGCTGTTGTCATTGAACGTACAGGTAAGTAGACTGTAGTTCTATAATAGTAGACCTAAGTAGACTGTAGTTTTGTAGTAGTAAACCGAAAGTAGACTGTAGTTTTGTAGTAGTAAACCGAAGTATACTGTAGTTCTGTAGTAGCAGACGAAAGTAGACAGTATTTTTGTAGTAGTAAACCGAAGTATACTATAGTTCTGTAGTAGCAGACGAAAGTAGACTGTATTTTTGTAGTAGTAAACCGAAATCGACTGTAGTTCTGTAGTAGCAGATCTAAGTAGACTGTAGTTTTGTAGTAGTAAACCGAAGGAGACTGTAGTTCTGTAGTAGTAGACTTAAGCAGACTATAGTTTTGTAGTAGTAAACCGAAGTAGACGGCAGTTCTGTAGTAGTAGACTTAAGCAGACTGTAGTTTTGTAGTAGTAAACCGAAGTAGACTGTAGTTTTGTAGTAGTAAACCGAAGAAGACTCTAGTTCTGTAGTAGTAGACTTAAGCAGACTATAGTTTTGTAGTAGTAAACCGAAGTAGACTGCAGTTCTGTAGTAGTAAAACTAAGTAGATGGCAGTTCTACAGTAGTAGACCTAAGTAGACTGTAGTTCTGTAGTAGTAAACCGAACTAGACAGTAGTTCTGTAGTAGCAGACCTAAGTAGAATGTTGTTTTGTAGTAGTAAACCGAAGTAGACTGTAATTCTGTAGTAGCAGAGCTAAATAGACTGTAATTTTGTAGTAGTAAACCGAAGTAGACTGTAGTTCTGTAGTAGCAGACCTGAGAAGACTGTAGTTCTCTGTAGTAAGTAGTGTAAGAAGACTGTAGTTTTGTAGTAGTTGACCTATGTCGATCTAAGTAGCCTGTAGTTTTGTAGTAGTAGACCTAAGTGGACTGTAGTTCTTGCATTTAAAAACACAGTATGTTGGCTTCAAACTCGAATTGTACTTGTCTTTCCGTAAGTAAAGCATTTCCCCTCTTTAATATCTTTTAATGGTTATGTGTTGACTTAATTTGTCTCTGTGGTACTCTAGTAATGTAGTGAATAGTGCAGTAATCTGCAAATTCCGGGGTACTGTACGTTTGGTCAGTCGCTCTGAGTTAGGGAGTTCCTTAATTAAGCAGCTTTTATAGAATTCTTCACTCACGGTGGTCACATCTTGTGGTCATGTCACGTAGACCTTGAAATTTAAACTTTCCAACTTTACTTACGTCATGGGTATCCAAGACGTTGCTGTTTGGCGTGCACTGAGCACAAACAATCCCTGAGAGAATCTCTGTATTCATACATGCATACATAATTGACCAGTGGCGTCTCAACGGGTCTATATGCGTGCTCAACTATGCTTTGAGCTATCAGTTCAATGTAATCTTACCCAGGCTTAGATAAGACTTATATTAGATTCCAATTTATCACACTTGGCGTTGTTGTTGGTGTCCTTAGTGGACATTGCATTCTGGGTACTCAGGGCAGACGCATTGGTCTTAATTGCAGGAATTGCAGATGAAGAGAATGAAATCAAATGGTTGCATGCCAAGCGTTATGCCGTAGAATAAGAAATCACCTTGATTCGCTGACTTGTCAGCAGGAGATCCTAATGGTTTCGGAATTAGGAAAATAATAACAGTGCTACTACTATTGACTAAATATGTATGTATATTTTCTAAGTTTGACGACAACTACTACCTTCCCGGCTAACCTAGCTACCTAAGCCTTAAACAGTTATTCGGTACACAATCAGCAGAGATCCTCAGCTAAAGATGGTGGATGTGTAGGCAAAAATTGATCTGCGATCAAACGTCGTGACTAAGATTAGCATGGGGTTGTGCTAACAAATAAAATATTTTTTTTTGCGCTTTTTCTAAACACATATTCCATAGGGTTGCTAACACTGCCTCTTCATCTTTTTTTGTTTTTTTTGTGCTTTTTCTTTCCTTAGTATATGTGTCACCAAGTTGATTCAGCTAAATTGACATTTGACATTCGAGTTGAATGAATGAAGAAAACGTTTCTTCTTTTTTACAATTTCAGTTTCCGACTTCTTTTTGATCAGAAGAAAAAAAAAAACAAGGAAAAATACGTAACAAGTTGGAAAATATTCAACTTAAACTTATCAATCTCCCCTCCCCCTGGCCGAGAGCATAAAAGTCATACTAAAAATTCAAACTTTTTTCTCTCCCCGCAGTTTGTTAATGTGGGTGCACAGAGAGCATGAAAATGAGTCAATGAAATGAAATTTTTTTCGTTTCATATTCTGACAACAACGGCAAAGGCAGAAGGCATAAAGGCCTTGGAATGTCAAATGAGGGAAAAGGAGAACACACGACACACACAGAAAAAAGAAAAGAAATAAGTTTTTAATGTAAAAAATTAAAAGAGAGTACAAAAACAACAGTTTCCCTTTCCGTTTCACTTTGGCACTTTGTTGTCGTTTTTTTTTTTTTGAATAATTTTTTTTATTTGAATGTTTGGCAGAAACAAAAAGTTTTTTTTTTTTTTTTTTTTTGTTTTATTATTTACGCCAAACCTCCTGACAGTTTGAAATAATAAACGAAAAAAAGAATGAAAACTTTTTACATCATAATATTTCATTTCTTTAGTTTTAATTTTCAAAAATATTAATTTGGAAGAATAAATTGTTTTTGGGTAGCCCCGAGTAGAGGGAGTAAAGCGTGAGTGCCAGCATAACACCAATAATGAACGACAGTAAACACAGAAACAAAGCTACAGTCTATGTCTGTGCAAGGCAAGAGCAGTGTAGTGACACATGACGTCAGAGATTATCTCTTCTGTACCCGCAGAACCACAGTTTCTGTAATGGCAAGTCTATTGGCATGCCTTCGAATAGGTCAGTAGCTGTTAGGATGGAACTTTCCACTGGACAGCCATGAGATTTAAGTACAGAATACAACCAATCGTCTTCTTATTAATAAAATACCCAAGGTGCAGTACTGTCTCAGAAGCAGCGGAAATCAAAAAATCCATCATATTCTCTTAGAGAATAACAGCACATCACGGCAGTAGAAGGGCATATGCCCTTATATCGTGTTAGAAAATGTGGTTAACGAGATTACACAGTGTAGTCGGCGTAGTCTTCGCTTATTAGACGTAAAGCCCAGCTTCGAGCCCCAGGTCAGATATCAAAACGAAATATGAAAAAAGAAAACATTCTTCGGCGACTTCCTCTCAGCAGATTTCTGACAAAAACTCTGAGAGAGTAAATAAACCTGCCATGAAAAAGTTTCTCAAAATCTGTCGTTCGGAGTTGACGTTAAACTGTAGGTCCCGCCACTCAAGTATAAAAAATTAAGGCACACAACATGCGGGAAGAACGCAAGCTCGATGTGGCGTTACACCTTTAACCACTTTCACAAAAGAGTTTCCCAAGAGGGAAGTCATGTCCAAATGCATGGCTTCGAATTGCTACTCACGTATGATGATGCAATCTACAATAGTCTTACCATGAGGTTGCATCATCGTAGGTTGGTTGGCGTATTGTTTCCGTCCGCGCTTATAGAGCCTTGGGGTGTGCATCATGGCGATACTCAGGTTAAGCCCTGTTCTAATGTCCAGCCATGGGTGTTTCTGTTTCATTTCAGAAGTTCGTCCAATGTATTCAAACTGTCCTGCGTGAGTAGGTTTTTGGCTGCAAAGCAACCGTTGAATATTTACTCACCAACTGTACCAAGTGGAAGAGTTTGCCTCTCGAATTATTGCAAAGGAAGAGCAAATGTAAGTCGTTGGAAGAAGCAGATGCGTTACAGAAAGACAATAATCATACAGAGGTGATGTTTGATAGCATCATCCATCGGAAACCCGCTGTTATATTATGGGGCCTATAACATTTAATCCCCATCGAGGTTAAGTCCATTCCATATTATAGGGATTTGAGCCGTAGAAAACTGTTCTAAAAAATGTCGTAACAATCCAATGAACTTAACGAGACACTCTTTATAACGATGGCCCCTGACTCCTTTGTAGAACGAAATCCCCAAATCGAATTGGGCAGCCTCGGGGCACGCAGTTACATCTATTGCAAGTACAGCCAAAGAGTGAAAGTCTTATGGAGCCATACAATTATACTTAGGAAAAATTTGGTCACCTTCCCAGACACAGAAAAGGACTCTTTCTACTTGAAAACCATTGTCAAAGACATTCTGCAGGCTTAGTAATCGGAATGGATTACCATTTTTAGCAAATGAGATCGGGTAACACCATCAGTTATGAACTCTTACGTACACAGAGCAAGGACTAAAGGATATAACGTAGGCGATTGTCAGAAGTTAATATCCGTGGCAAACGTAGCGTAATATAGACCAAAGCTATAGAGAATGTTAAGCGGAATATTGCCTTAAACACTATCAACCTCTTTGATAATGTGATTAGAATCTCTGGTCTAGAAAAGAAAGTTACATAAAAAGTTTAAGAAATAAATTTGTGTTTAGTTTTAATTAGAATTCTTTATTAGTCGCACAATTCTGTGTGCCACTGTTCACAACTTTATGTAAACAACAACAACTGCTTTATTTGTTATTCCTCTGTTTACACCCTTTGTATAAACAACAACAATTACTAGGCAATTGTTCGACAGATCTTTAAACGGAGATCTTCAAACCGCGATTACTCCCTTCAAACACATCGCGTCTTCACACAAGACTAACTGAACTTCACTTACTCCATTGCCTGCTTTGTCTTGGCTTTAATATGGCAGGGTAAACAGTCTGTTGAATGTTCTTGAAGCCGAATGTTCGTGGCTCCGCCTCCTCGAGATCTCTTTAAATGTAAACATCGTTGTTTCATTATTGTTCTTTGTGTATTTTGTTTACATTTATTCTTACAGCGTTTGTTGTTGTATTTTTGTATACTTGTTTACCATTTTTTATGCTTTTGTGTTTGTTGTTGTATTTGTAATTTATTAATCGCTGGAGAGCTTAGCGAAATTTTTTTCTTAAGTAAAGTTGATTCTTTGGAATTTCTGCCAGGACTTCCTTCACTTCCTTGATAAATGTTGGAGAGAATTTCGGCAAAATTCCATTCAAAAAAATTGTATTTCGATTATAAAGTTTTGAATAGAGTTACGAAAGTGTAGCTTTCATCCAAATTGCTCCAAATAACCCGTATCTATCACCATTGCATTGTTACAAGCATTAGCATTCGACCAATCAAGATGTAGAGTACTTAACCAAAACTTTAAATCATTCAAAAAAATGCTGAAAACTTTTAGAAACTTCTGCTCTCAATAATCTTAAATTTTTAATGTTTAAAGTTTTCTAAATGGATTTCCTTTATAAATAAACAAAAAACTTTACTTTACAACAACAAAAGTAACAACAACAGCAAAAAAAAACAACTTGAAATAACCAATTAATCAAAATTGTAATTGAATTAATGGCAGACGATGATGATGATGATGATTGTGATTCGAATGTTGTTGCAGATGTTGTAAATTGTTGTAACGTTTGGAAATATTTATTAAGTATGCAGCTGGCAAAAAAAATGGAAAACATTAAAAGCTTAGAACTGTGTGTACTATTAGGGTGGTAACAATTCAATCGAGTACTCTTAGAAACCATATAGACTGATGTCGGAGTTATAGGACTAACCGTCTAGATGAACAAGTGATGTTATCCTGAACATATTGTTACGAAAATGAAGAATCTAGATACTGGTGTTTGGCTTTTACCTCGCTTTACATTAAAATTATAAACAAAAACTACAAAAACAAAACAATACAGTAAACAAACCTGTTTACAAATTATCATACTGCTTAATACAACAACAAACATCAGCCTAAAAATGGTAAACAAGTAAACAAAAGTCCACAAACAACACTACAAGAATAAATGTAAACAGAACACACAAACAATGGAAACAACGATGTTTACATTTATAGAAATTTCGAGGGGGTGAGGTCACGAACATTCGCCTTCAAGGATATTCATCAGAATGTTTACCCTGTCATATAAAAAGCAAGACAAAGCAGGCGACCGGAGTTAATGAAGTTCAGCCAGTCTTCCGTGAAGACGCGGTGAGTTTGAAGAGATTTATCATGGTTTGAAGATCTCCGTTACAAAGATCTGTCGAGCAATTGCCTAGTAATTGTTATTGTTTATGCAAAGAGTATAAACAAAGGAATAACAAAAAAAAGGCGATTGTTGTTGTTTACATCAAGTTGTGAACAGTGGCACACAGAATTGTGCGAATAATAAAGAATTCTAATTAAAAAACTAAACACAAATTTGTTTTTATTTTATTTGCAATCTACGAGCTTATATTTTAAACTGTTTTAAAAGGTAAAAACGTCACAATATCTAGAATATAACATCTGAAGTACTTAAGTAGATATCTTAAGCGATTAAAAACTGGACAATATCATTGTTTTGATATCCTGCATTGGCTTTTTTGGGCGCACCTAAGCAAGTCAAATGCACCAATATACCTCTCGATGAGTCTCATTCAGACTTAACAGGCTGATTGTCGTTCCCTCATCTGGATATATTCAGCGAGTCCTTGTAATTTTGCGTTGTTATTCCAAAAAAAACCCACTTTTAGAAGTCAAAAGGCAGAAATTATTATGTTTTTTAACGTTTAACTCATTCTATATCTATGCCTGTGAGAACTCTGTCCTTACTATTACCGACTGGTAGTCTAATATCAAAATAATGCGCACCGTGCCATAATACCAGCTGAAATCGTTAACCACTTTCTTATATTTTAAAAGAGTCAAAGTCTTAGTACCCCTTAAAAATATAGCGCCTTGATTGGTACTCTGATCAAATTGTACTGACCTAGCTTACATTCACTCTGAGCATAAGTACTTTTGCCAAATCGTTGAATAGATAGGGTGTGATTGGGTAGACAGAGTCATTTCTAATGCCCTAGGGGACTTCTTTTTCATGGCGCCTTGGTACGAGCATAATTCTCTCGTTGGAGTTTCTATGTAATGATATCCGCCCCACGTCTGATACGCATGTTGGCTAGATCACTGGCACTACGCTTTTGTAAAAAGAGATGTATGCTTATCGGATTGAAGCCTCACTGAGAACCTGTAAATGTTACTTCCATTAAGGTTTCTGGTGTAGGATAACACCTGAGTATGGTTATCGGATTGAGGCCTCACTGAGAACCTGTAAATGTTACTTCTATTAAGGTTTCTGGTCCAGGATAAGACCTTAGTTTTTCTCTCTGTTTGAGTATTTTAATTTATTTTTGAGGCAAACGCCGGTCTTTCTAATATGCGATCTTAGTTTTCCTTGTAAAAAAATCCCTATTTTATACGGGTTCAGGTTAATGGTGTTTTCTTTTCTACCAAAAAATGTGCACTTTATTTTAAAAAATGCAATTTTGTGTTTGTTTCTTAAAAATGTTTCTCCCTTTAAAAGAATGGTATGTTTTATTCTAAATAATTCGTACTTGAAAATGGTGGAGGGCATTGCATTTTACGCCCTGTATAAATCGAGAGTGCTGATAATGCCCTGTGAAGCAAATGACTTTTGTTTATTTATAGGGCTACCAGATGAAATTTAAAAAAAGTAGCCTAGTATTGTTTTGAATTTAATTTTTTCATGATTTTGTGGGGTAACCTTAAGGGAACATTACATTATTAAAGCTACATGGTCAGTAATATAAAAAATTGCATTCAGTGTTAGAACTGTGTTAAAAAAATGTTATTTGGTTATAAAAAAAAGCCCTAAAAAAATGAAATCGAAAAATTAGCGATCTGGCAACACCTTTTTAGGTTTACATATTTTATTGAAAACAAATCAAAAAATACAACATATTTTTAAGGGCACGGGGCATACCCTTTTTTCATATTTGTGTTATGTTCATCTCAAATAAAAATTACATTATAACAGGGTTGGTCAGCAATTTTTTTAATGCACCTTGTAATAGGGTGACATTTTCTTTGTAGAAAAGAAAACACCATAAGTCTCAATCAGAGCATCAAGGGCTTATTTACATAATTTGTATGGATTTTTCTCTTATATATATATATATATATATATAATATCGTTCATATAAGGGCTTCGTTCAAAGCCTGCTTCGTATAATATCCTTAGGAGATGTTTTATAGTTAACCGCAGTAGGGCTGATAATATGCATCCATGTGATGTATCTCCTTGGACACTATCTCTATTCTATGAATGAATTAATACCCTATGAACCGCAATTTATCAACGATTTATCGATTCAACGTCTGAAGAGGTGTATCATCAACCAGATGCCTTTGCGCAAGTACTAGGCAATAACATATTAAAGGAAGGAAATTCTCTTCCGACTCGCAATATCGGCAGAAAAGTCAGAAGACGCCTAAACGATGGAAATGACTTCATAGATGGCAGAGCCACATGTGTGTGAAGATAAATTTAAATTTAAGTAGCAAAGACAAGAACCAAAAATTTTAACAGAGCTAATGTTAGAGTTAACAGAGCAATGTTAAGTGGTTAACAGAAAATACGAAAATTAGTCAAGGAAGAAACCACCCAAATATAGGATATCAGGGACTTGCTGCAGATATCTGACTATATACAAATTGTAGCCTAAAGCGTCCCTAATAAAACCCGATTAGTGGTATATCCCAAATAATTTTTTAACTTGAGATATTTAGCTTCAAATATTCACTCTGTTAACAGCGTCTGGGTAGGATGATAAATGATGGATATTGTGGAAAAATGGGACTATTTGAAGCACAATATCTCAAGTTGCAAAATTATCTGACTATATACCACTTATTGCGTTTTATTAGGGACACCTTAGGCTACAATTTGTATGTAGTTAGATATCTGCAGCAAGTCTCTGATATCGTATATTTGGGTGATTTCTTCCTTGACTAATTTTCTGTTAACCACTTAACAGTGCTCTGTTAACTCTAACATTAGCTCTGTTAAAATTTTTGGTTCTTGTCTTTGCTAGTTAAATTTAAATTATCTTCACACACATCAGAGCCACATGGTTCAGTTGACCAATTCGAACGCAACCTTAAGTGTTAGCTGTGAAGTGGAACTTATTCCTAATTTCCGAACTGATTGTAGCTAATGGGACCGCTATAGGTGGATCAATTAGGGAATAGTCTTGGTTAGAAAAGTGAATATGTGTAGGAGCATGGCTGCCTGCAACAAACTAATTATTTCGGCATATTTTTAACCGAACCAAACCTTATATAATCGTACAATATTTTGCGAGAAAAAAAAACTACACTGAAGACAGATACCACCCTAATGAACTAAATTCTCTATGATATATCAGTGCTTAAAAAAGCAACAACAAAAAAAAACAGTTCTCTTGTACAAATTGAAAATAATGAATGATAATGAATTGGAAATGGAAATGCAAAATGCAAATTTGAAAAGAAAAATTTAAAGAAAAAAGAAACAGAAACACACAGAAACTAATGCAACTAATTTGGTAATAGAAAATTGGAAGCAAATGTGAACACAATCAATATTTGAAACAATTTCAAGTATCCAGGCACTTAAGAATTCAAACAATGATAGAAAACGATTGATGAAGAGAAATAGAATAATAAACAGAAGAGATTGACTACAGAGATGCAGGGATGTACACTTGGTAGTCATTTAAAGCAAAAGATGATTGCCTCTACAGGCAATAGAAGTGGGCAAGCAGAGAAAATTGATAAAAATTTGGAAGCAAAATCTAAACATCAAGAAGGTACACAACGGGTAAAAAGTATATGGTGGACAGATTTTATGTGAGAGTTTCAGAGATCAGCAATGAATCGTTTTTTCGCTGCTCATAAGTACATATGAAATTTTGAGTATGAGTGAGTCAACAGTATTGAAATTCAACTACTCACTGATTCATTTGTACTCACCACTACAACATTGATTTATAAGTACAGGTTGCAATGAGTATGAGTACAACATTGACATCAAACTCATAACATTCGAAATATGGTTGATTCATAAACCTGCTCATTCAGATTCATGAATTTGGAAAATTACTTATAATACTCATAAATGATTCGAGTGATTCGAATTATTCAAGCAAAGCAAACACACAACCTTCTAGTGAGTATTGTAGGGTTAGTATGGGAAACATACTTATTTTTTGATTCTTATAAATGTTGAGTAAAGAAGAGTCGAAATCAACAACGTCATGAGTATTGTTAAGTATGAGTACGTATGAATATGAGTATGAATGATTCGAATCATTCAGCAAGCAAACACAACCTTCTAGTGAGTATTGTAGTTTTCGTATGCGAATCATACTTATTTTGTGATTCTTGTAAATGTTGAGTAAAGGAGAATCGAAATCAACAACATCATGCGTACTGTTAAGTATGAGTACGATGAGTACTTCAAACTTTGAATATGAGTAGTATGAGTATGATATTAAAATAAGTATGAATACATAAAAGTATCAGAAATTATGAGTATGATTCGAATCTACTCATCTTTTTGAATACTCATTGCTGATCTCTGGCAGGTTCCAGAACCCTTTGTGAAGTGGAGACAGATGTTTGAGAAGATATAAAAAGAGGCAAAGGCTCTTCTCTTGTAATCGTCATAGTCTAAAAGGCAGAGTGTTGGCTTATTAGACGTGAGACCACGGTTCAAGCCCTATCTGCAACAAAACGAAATCTATGAAAAAAAAACGGGGACTTCCTCTCAGCAGTCTTTTGGCAGAAAATCTAAGAGTAAATAAAAAATTGGCATGAAAAGTTTCTCTAAAAAAAATCTGTCATTCGGAGTCGACTTTAAACTGTAGGTCCCGGCACTCATGGATAAAATGAACACATGCAATATAAGTGGTGCATGAAACTGGGTTGTGAACCCGACTGAAGTCTTGTAATGGCCAATTATGTATGAGTTCACTATAATTAGCAGGCAAATGAACACGCGAGGAAAGGCGTCATAGTAGCTTCCAGAAGCTTTTGGAGACAGATTTTTGAAAAGGTTCTTCTCGTGTAGTCATCGTAGTCAAATAGGTAGAGTGTTGGCTTATTAGACGTGATGCCACGGTTCAAACCCTAGCTGAGACATGTCCAACAAAAGGAAATGTAAAAAAAGGCGACTTCCTCTCAGCACTATTCTGGCAAAAACTCTAAAAGTAAATAAAAAATTGCCATGAAAAGTTTCTCAAAAAAAAAAATCTGTCGTTCTGTAGGTCCCGCCACTCACGTAAAAAATTAAACCGCACAACATAAGTAGTGTGAGAAGTTAGGTTGTGAACCCGACTGAAGTGTAGTAATTATTAATTACGTATGTATGTAAAGGGTCTTTTCGAACCAAATGGGTTCACGGCAATCAAAACTTTTGATAGGAATACAATTACAATTAGAAGTGGTCTAAGACAGGCCTTAGACTATCCAGGAATAACTAGGTCTTCTGGCAGACTATAGACTTAAAAGTATACTTGTTGAGAATGTGAATCGTCGTCTCGGACCCACCAGCTGTTGATGTTTGTGAAGATAAATTCAAATTTAAAAACCAAAGACACAAACCCACAGTTTTAGAAGCGCCACTTCTTGTCTCTTTTCATTCGGAATTGTGATGCACTTTCAAATTTCGATTTCTTTAAAGCCAGCACGATCAACTATTTTTTCTTGTGCTCTGCCAGAGGTTCTTTTTAGAATGTGCGAAGATAAATTCGAATTGAAAAACTAAAGACACAAACCCTCACTTTTAGCAGCACCACTTCTTGCCTCTAACAGGGTAAACGTTGCTATTAACAGAGCACTGTTAACTGTTTAACAGTGTCAATAGTAGATTAGGCTTCTACTCTGCAATTATTGACATAAAAAATAATTCTCACTATGATCATTATTATTTGTGAAGAAAAGTCTTGGTGGGAATGGAGCACGGAATTATTCGTACTATCCCATTACCAGGGTTGGAAAGAGAACCCTCTGGACTACCATTTGCATATAGTCTGTATGGTGTACTATTTCATATATGTTCCAAAATGGCCACTGATCTTTGAGAGAATTTTCAAGCAAAAAATTGATAGTTTCAAAGCCAATTTTCACAATACCATATCACTTTATATGTGACTATAATGCTGCTTATTTTGAGAGGTCTTGGAACCTTGCTTTGCATATACTCATAGGCCTAGAGTATTTCCCAAAATTAGCTCCTAAACAAGTCTGTTTGTTCAGATGGATACTGTTAAATAGCTAACAGTGCTCTGTTAAAGGCAAATTTTGTTCTGTTAAGAGAAAATTTTGCTCTGTTAACGCCAAATGTGGCTGGGCTAAAATTTATGGATTGCGTCTTAGATTTTCAAATTTCAATTTATCTTCACACATACTACATCCAGCTGATGTAATATTTTTGGCCAGCAGTGTAATAAACACTCATTTAAAAACAATTGAAATCGAATGTTTTGTATCTTTTAATATTGTTCAGACCTATTAAAGCTAATTAAGAATACTTAAGTAATTTTTTTTATGGCATGTCTTTACAAACAAAAAAAAAAGAACAAAAAAAAATTAAGAAAAAACAGAATTAAAACCATAAGCAGGCAATCAGCTACATGAGATGAATAAATAAATACTCCCGCTTCTATAATGAGTATATCAGACAGAAGAAGAATAATGAATGATACACACTCTACCGTCTGATATGAATGCAATGCAATGCCTGAAACTGAATTGAACTGCTTTTTCAATTGAATACGAATGCAATTGTGAGTCTTACAGCTCTTCCTTGCCATCATATCGATTCGATTATCTGGCCAGTAAGATCTGTTTAATGCCACTCTACTGTGTTGTTACAATACAATTATGGTCGGGTTTAATTATAATTATTTTTTATTGTTTTTAAGTGGAAACACACAAAAACAAAATTAAAGAAAATGAGTCTTAAAAAAAACTACAACAAATAAATCGTAATGAAATGAAATATAATCGCAGAGAGAGAGAGAGAATTAATATTCAACACATGAGTGAATTGTCAGACAGACATCCGCCGTCGTGCACTTTGTAGCACATGAGACACAATACAATATGAGTCAATTGTTCAATGGTACTTAAACATGATTTTAAATATTATTTACTCACTCTCTCACTCACTCTTTCACGCTCATTTATCCATTACTTTCATAAGCACTTCTGTTTGTAATTTCAATTAAAAATTGTTTTTCACAATTTTCTTTTTTTCATCCACACTTACAGATACTGGCGATGCGGTGGATGATGATGGACATGTCAATGGAATATTAAAAAAGAAAAATCACTTCCCTGAGACTACAATCACATGTTGAATTACATGAAATTATGAAATTGTATTTCAAATCAGTCTACAGCTGAAGTGCAAGAAGCAAGAAGTCGCCCTAGTCTAGGAGGCAGAATGTTGATTTCATAGAGGAGAGCCGATGGTTCAAGTCCTGGCTCATTCTTCCGGCATCCTACCCAGACACTATTAACATAGGGTATATTTAAAGCCCAATATCTCAAGTTCCAAAATTATTTGGGATATACAACTTATTGGGTTTTATTAGGGACCACCTTAGGCTACAATTTGTGCGATATAGTCAGATATCTGCAGCAAATCCCTGATACCGTATATTTGGATGATTTCTTCCTTGACTAGTTTTCGTATTTTCTGTTACCAATTAACATTGCTATGTTAACTTTATCATTAGCTCTGTTAAAATTTTTGGGTTTTGTCTGTGCTAGTTAAATTTGAATGTATCTTTGCACATATTGCGAACAGCAAGGTTGTAATTTTGACTAAAGAGTTGTTAAACCGAATAAGTAAGTAGGGTTAAGTGTCTCGGATAATATATTGTTATAAAAATTAAAAATCTAGATACTAGTGTTAACAATAAAATTATAAACAAAAGCTACAAAAACAAAACAATGGAATGTAAACAAACCTGTTTACAAATTATCGTACTGCTTAATATAACAACAAACACCACCATAAAGAAATGGTAAACAAGTAAACAAAAATCCACAAACAACACTATAAGAATAAATGTAGGCAAGATACACAAACAACAAAATAAATGGAAGCAATGATGTTTACATTTATCGAGATTTAGAGAAAGCGAAGTCATGAACGTTCGCCTTCATGAACATTCATCACATTGTTTACTTTGCCTGCCATATAAAAGACAAGGCAAACCAGGCGGCTGAGTCAGTGAAGTTCAGACAGTCTTGTGAGAAAACGCGGTGTGCTTGAAGAGAGTAATCGTGATTTGAAGATCTCCGTTACAAAGATCAGTCGTATAATTGCCTAGTAAATGTTATTGTTTATGCAAAGGGTGTAAACAGAGGAAACAAAAAAACAGAACAATTGTTGTTGTTTACATCAAGGTGTTGAAGTGAGTAATCGTGGTTTGAAGTTCTCCGTTACAAAGATCTGTCGAATAATTGTCTAGTACTCGTAATTGTTATTGTTTATGCAAAGGGTGTAAACAGAGGAATAACAAACAAAGCAATTGTTGTTATTTACATCAAGTTGTGAACAGTGGCACACCGAATTGTGTGAAAAATACTGAATTTTCGCTAAAACTAAACACAAATTTATTTTTATTTTATTTGCAATCTTCGAACTCATATTTTAAATTCTTTTAAAAGATAAATATACGTAACAATATTTCGCTGTCATATAATAGGTGTAAATTAAAATGATTGCGAATTAAAAATGTATAGTAAAGGGGGTAGTGAGTTGGTTCACCGTGCAAGAGTTTAAACCCCACCTTAAAAGAAACATACAACCTTGTACCTTATAACACTTGGCTAGCATGAGAGATGGCTGTGGATTCTGCCAAAATCACTTTTGGCTAGACATGTTCTATCAATTTACTCTGGCTGCAAAAGAATAATTCTTGCCAGGAGAAACTGTTTGTTCTATGAGCTCCCAACTTTCCTTGTAACTATAGAAGTCGTTAGGAGGCATTCCCAGCCTCCGAACGCTAGGCACTCAGAGACGAGAGATTTGTTTTTACTGCTATGCGGTCATTAAGCTGAAGTCTAATCAGATTTAAAGCAAATTATGTAGAATTGCAAATGGGTTCACATTACCCCATTTTTCTCTGGTCCTCCGTAGTAGGAATATCAATTTCACGTATGTTATTCATTTGAATTTTCTATTGTAACAGCCTTTGCAAATGCGTTGACTTTGTTGTTATATTTACTTCCTATGTTTCCTATGTTAAGAGGGCCCCATATCGGGGTAACCATCGAGTGTCTCGCTGTCTCCTCTTAGAGATACCCGGCATTCTTGCTTAATTTTACGTGTCGCTTACACAATGTCTAGCGATCTAATGGCCACAGTATTGTCGGTACCTGATGCACTGGTAGAAGTAGACTCAAAGACATAAGAAATGATAATATTTAGAGCACTTATGGAATCCTCTAGGTTAGGTTAGGTCAGGTCGGAGTGGTAGCTCTGATATCACAAAGCTCTCTTGAGCACTCATAGTGTCCCGTTGTGATACCACGGGTGAAAGCAGTCCCTGTACTGCTCAGGGGAAGAGGAAGAAGTTGGTCAGCGCAAGGGCTGCACATCAAAAGCACGACTACCCTACACTGGAAAATCAGCCAGAAAGTTTGATGAACGAAGCTTTATCCTTGATATCAATAGATGATAGCTCCGTCAAGCTGACAAGAAACGGGGAGCCAAATAACCTATATCTGCACCTCTCAAGAGATGGGCACTGATAAAGAAAGTGGATAACAGTTCCTGTACCAAGTTCCACCAAAATCAGGGAAGAGGAAGAAGTTGGTCAGCGCAAGGGCTGCACATCAAAAGCACGACTACCCTACACTGGAAAATCAGCCAGAAAGTTTGATGAACGAAGCTTTATCCTTGATATCAATAGATGATAGCTCCGTCAAGCTGACAAGAAACGGGGAGCCAAATAACCTATATCTGCACCTCTCAAGAGATGGGCACTGATAAAGAAAGTGGATAACAGTCTTCTCTTCCTCAGCGGATCTGCATCCACGACAGAAGTCATTAAATGGGAGCCTCATTCTTTCCGCGTGTCTACCCATAACGCAATGACCTGTAAGCATGGCTACTGTGGTCACGACCAAGACCAAGTAGTTGGTTGGTACGCCTTCTATCCATCGAGGGCCAGATGAGTCTCGCGGTGGAGCAGGACTCCTCATTGACCCAGGATAGGTTGGCGTCCCGAAAGAATTTCCGCGCATTGTCCAACTTGACCGAGGCAAGTGGGATACCCAATTCAATTGAAGAGGATTCCAGAAGGCGCGCACCAACTCTGGTGAGCTCGTCGGCACTACAGTTTCCCGGAATGTTACTGTGCCCGGGGGCCCACACCAGTGAGAGACTGGTGAAGCGCCCAGAAAGAAGGTCGAGACAACGGCGACATTCCCTAACGATTCTAGAGTTATTCACGAATCCCGATAGAGATCTTATCGCGGCCTGACTATCAGAAAAGACCGAGACGCGAATGAAAGGAGCAATCCTCTAACGGAGTTAAATTGCAGCACAATTTTATTCACAGAGCTGCATAAATAAAGGGTGGGCCATTTAAAGGTTTACATTTATTTTTATGTTGTGAAGTATAATTGTTTCGTTTAGAAATGCGATCTGATTTCATTCATATGGCCGCCGCGGCTGGCCTCACAGTACCACAGTACTGTGAAACCAATTTTCGTTCACTTTTTCAAGAGTATGGGAACGCATCTCTTCAATGGCATTATGGATGTTGGCTGTCAAATGCTCAATTGTCTCTGGCATGTCGGCATACATTTTTTTTAAACTGCTCCCACAGAAAATAGTCCAACGGTGTCAAATCGCAGATTCTTGGCGGTAAATTGTCATCACTATTTCGCCTAATTAAACGCCATCAACAGCACGTTACACCAACCTGTTGAAACCACATCAATATCATAAAGAGCGGGTACAAAAAATTGGTTATCATGATGCAATAGGTGTCCCCAGTGGGTCGATGATGCCTGCGCTCCACAAGCCGCACCAAACACTCACTCGTAATGGATGCATTGACTTTTGCAAGACCTTTTTTTTTTTTTTGCAAGACTATGTGTGGGTTTTCTGGAAATCGCCGTAGCCTAGTAGGTAGTGTATTCGCTTATTAGACGTAAAGCCGGGTTCAAGCCGCAGGCCAGACATCATAACGAAATATGAAAAAAAAATATTTCCTCGGCGACTTCCTCTCAGCAGATTTCGGGAAAACCCTCTGAGAGTAAATAGAATTGCTATGAAAAGTTTCTCAAGATGAAAGTGATCATCATCCGAGCTTTATCCGGCAAAGTCGTGCAGTTTCTCGTTGGCCCTTGAAATCCAAACGTTGCTTAAGCGTATATCGTTTCATTACGTCCAGCGGCGGAGATAATTGACTAAATTTTGTAACAGAATAGAATGACATAAGTACTGTCAGATTCGAAAAAACCGATAGATGGCGCATCCTATATTAATTAGCTCCCCCTCTCTACAGAACTGGCTCTTAATATTATTCGGAACCAATAAATAAATAAACTGTCATCCTTCAATAGCTTTGTTATGCTTTAAAGAGCTGATCAATCATTCTATTTTTAGATTCCTGTCTCAATTTTAGCTTCTTACAAAATGACTTCCTTATCGTTGTTGAGTGTTGGGCCACCACTGTTGCTTGGAATTGCGTAATTCTCAAATATGACAACATATGACTCAACTCTGCAAGACGTCACATAAATTATGTCTTTCTCTGCCTTTCTCCACTTTGTCTCCACTTTGACGAAACGCATTAACCTCGTTTAGTATTAAATACAGTCACACACACACACACATATGCACGAGAGGAGCTGCATTATCATTGTAATTTCCAATTCTGTATCTGTTTTATTTTTAAATCCTCTACAGTTTTCTTTCTCCTTCCCCGCAACATTGAGGGCGAATATGCAATTTGTGGGGTCTGAAGTGCAGTTTTTTCTTCTTCTGCTTTTGTGGGGATTTTTTTTTATTATTTTTCAAGTATTTTCATCACCATGTCGTGGGTTTATTTAAGTTTTTTTCTTTCTGTTCAAAAAGACTTGAACTTTTATAAGTATTTGCCTGTCAACGCCCATTTAATGGACATTAAAACGGCCGTAAAGAATTACTCGTAATGATAATAAAAAATTAAAATAAAGACTCTTAAATGAAAACAAAAAGCAACAAAAACTATCAAGAAAAAAAATTTAATTTTTTTAAATTAAATCCACAGAATTCTTTACAATTGAGAAGAACTGGCGTTGAAGAGCCATGACTGTTTTTTTTCTCTCTCTCTCTCTTTGCAAGTCAATATTTGAAGATTGAAGATAGTTTGCTTTACAGGGGCTGCTGCATAAGATCAAGTACTTAATTTACCCGCCTACTTATGTGTTGTGAAAGGCCTTTTAAAATAGGAATGCTACACCAACACCACCATAATCACTTTTGTAAGGCAATGAGATCAGCAGTGAATTGTTTTTTCGCTACTCATAAGTACTCATGAAATTTTGAATATAAGTAAGTCAACAATATTGAAATTCAACTACTCTAATTCATTCGTACTCACTACAACATTGATTTATAAGTACAGGTTGCAATGAGTATGAGTACAACGTTGACATCAAACTCATACCATTCGAAATATGTTTGACTCATACGCCTACTCATTCAGACTCATAAATTTAGAAAAAATACTTATGTATACTCATAAATGATTCGAATCAGAGATCAGCAATTAATCGTTTTTTCGCTACTCATAAGTACTCATGAAATTTTTGGTATGAGTGAGTCAAGCTTACTCATTCAGATTCATAAATTTAGAAATAATACTTATAATACTCATAAATGATTCGAATCAGAGATCAGCAATTATTCGTTTTTTCGCTACTCATAAGTACTCATGAAATTTTGAGTATGAGTGAGTCAATAATATTGAAATTCAACTACTCATTTGATTCATTTGTATTTACTACAACATTGATTTATAAGTATAGGTTGCAATGAGTATTAGTACACGGTTGGCATCAAACTCATAACATTCGAAATATGTTTGATTCATACGCCTGCCTACTCATTTAGATTCATAAATCTAAAAAAATACTTATAATACTCATAAATGATTCGAGTGCTTCTAATCATTCATCAAAATTACCCATCTTAGTTTTTGTTGCATTTACAACAAAAGAAAAAAGGCAGAGCAGCTAGCGAAGCAAATACACAACCTTCTAGTGAGTACTGTAGTATTCGTGTACGCGAATCATACTTATTTTGTGATTCTTGTAAATATTGTGTAAAGGAGAGTCTAAATCAACAACATCATGCATATTGTTAAGTAATGAGTACGATGAGTACTTTAAACTTTGAATATGAGTAGTATGAGTATGATATTAAAATAAGTATGAATGTGTATCAGTATCAGAAATTATGAGTATGATTCGAATCTACTCATCGTTTTGAATACTCATTGCTGATCTCTGCTCCCAGATGCAGGATTTATGCTTACATTCTGCTTTGTGTGTGCCACCGAGAAGCTTAAATATAGAGATCCCAAGATAGGGTAGACCCTGATCTGCTACTCAATTAAAAGATTCTCTGACGCTCTATCTTCGAATTTCCTTTTTTTAATTTAAAGAAAAAAACTAATCTGACCACCGCCGTAGTCTAGTAGGTAGAGTGTTGGCTTATTAGAAGTGAGGACTCAGTTCAAACTCCAGATCATATATCTCCAACAAGACGAAACATGAAAAAAATATTTCTAAGGCGACTTCCTCTCAGTAAATTTTTGGCAAAAACTCTGATAGTCTGAGAGAAAATGAAATTGTTGTGAAAAGTTTCTTCCAAAAATCTGTAGTTTCAACTGTAAGGAACGCCACTCATGTATAAAATTAACACACACACACATAAGTGATGTGAGAAGCTAGGTCGTAATCCGGACTGAAGGGTTGTAATTATCAAGTATGTATGCATGTAATAGCTACCTACAGGGAATTTTTGATACCCGGTGTGGACATCTATCCTTTGACTTAAGTCGATGCTTACTTTTTCAAGAAAGGCCCGCCACCTAGACATACCTTACCTAAATGCTATAAAAATTGTACTGGAAAGCTTTCCGGTAATACTAGACTTTCCTCAAAGTGGTAGTTCGTGTATAGAAAAACTAGGTTTGGGGATGTATGACGCTTCCGTCTTAAAGGCAAATTATTAAAAACTTCAAACAATTTATGTGTCTGAAGATAAATTCGAATTTAAAAATCTAAGACGCTATCCATAAATTTTAGCAACGCCACATTTGGCGTTAACAGAGCATAATTTCCTCTTAACAGAACAAAATTTGCCCTTAACAGAGCACTGTTAGCTATTTAACATTAAATTCGAGTTTGAAAATTTAAGACGCAATCCAATCATTTTAGCAGCGCCACATTTAGCATTAACAGAGCTAAATTTCCTCTTAACAGAACAAAACTTGCCCTTAACAGAGCACTGTTAGGTATTTAGCAGTATCTATCTGAACAAGCCCCACTTGTTTAGGAGCTAATTTTGGAAAATTATGAGTCTAGGTCTATGAGTACCATAATATATGCAAAGGAAGGTTCCACCTGGCCTTTTAATATAATCAGCAACATAGTCCATATAAAGTGATATGTTATTGAGAAAATTGACTTTGAAAATATTAATTTTTTGCTTGAAAATTCTCTAGAAGATCAGTGGCCATTTTGAAACATATAAGAAATAGTACAACATACAGACTATACGCAAAGGTAGTCCAGAGGGTCCTCTTTCGAACCGCAGAAGTGGGCTAGCTAGAAAAATTTTGAGAGTCCTTTACATTTCAACACTTTTGTTCACGAATAATAATGATCATAATGAGAAGTATATTTTATGTGGATAGTCTGCAATAATTGCAAGGTAGACGACTAATCTACTATTGCCACTGTTAAACAGTTAACAGTGCTCTATTAATAACATAGTTTACCCTCTTAGAGGCAAAAAGTGGGGCTGTTGAAAGTGTGGGTTTGCGTCTTTGGTTTTTAAATTTGAATTTATCTTCACATATAAAGGGTGATATTTTAAGAGCTATAGGAAAATTAAAAAAAAACCACATAAAATTCAGAAAATGCATGAAATCTTTATTTGAATCGATAGTACGGTCCATATAATTTAATGTTTGCAGATTATTTCATGCAAATATTGACCGCGACTGCGCCTCAAATGGTCCATCCGCTTAGTCCGATTTTGGCCGGTATCTCACGAATAAATGCTTCAATGTTGTCTTCCAGTGAAACAAAACACGAAACGTGCGTGAGCTGTTTAAACCAGTGTTGCCAAAAAGATAATAGCTAAAAAATCACCCTTTATAATCAATTTTAGCCTTTTAATCCCTTGAAACTTTGAAAATAATGTGTGAAATATTTCTATTAATTTCTTTTTTTTTGTAATTTCATTTTAATGTTAACCATAGGCTGTCACACTTGCAAGTTTTTATTCGTTTGTTTTTTATATTTATAAAAAATTTATTTTTATTTCTCTACAATTTATTTACAAAATGACAATAAAATATTTAAAAAAAAATGTTTCAATTCATTTTCGTTGTTTTTTTTTTAGGTTTTCCGATTTAATAAATAGACTGCCTGCCTCGCAGTAGTAATGATGATGACTCGGTTATGGCAAATAAACCTTTAGTTGAGTTCAACGTACATACATACATGGATTTCCGTATGAATAAATTTCATCATTTGCTTTACAATGCGGTGGTCATAATGGTTTTAATTAGTAGAGTAGCCCGTAATACAGTACAATCTGTGGTACTTTTTTCTCTCTTTTGTATACACACACACACACACAGAAAAATATGCAAATTCAACACAGCAGCAATAAAAGAACAACAATATAAAGAGAAGACGATAGGAAATTTACGGGGAAAAACTAACAGTACCTTGTCCGGTTGAGTGATGAAATAGATGAAAGTTATGGCAACAATTACAGAGGGGTGGCCTATTTTATTTCTTCTTTTCCAATGAATGATATTGGTATTACCCTGTAAGCAGATACGTAATACAAAATGCTTTTCAAACAGCTTGAGACGCGCCTAGTGCTGGATTAGAAAAATTATCACATGATAGGGACTTCGTCCTAAAGTTATGCAATGAATCTATTCACTCCTAATCTACTTTAGGAAATTGTCTTCTGGTGGACCTCTATCAATAGGATTTGCAGTATTAAAAACCTTGTTAAAGTAAGGACATCTGTTGCAATACAGATTACGCTTCCAATGGACACAATCCCTGTAAAGCCTTTACGATCTACTTTCTAGATTCTTCTCAAGACAACATGTCGCCCTCATCGCTACCTATCTTTCAATTTAAAGCAAATAAAGTGAGTGTGAGATATACTGGAAATTATGTGTGTGAAGACAAATTTGAATTTAACTAGCAAAGACAAAAACCAAGAATGTTAACAGAGCTAATGTTAAAGTTAACAGCGCAATGTGAAGTGATTACGATAAATTAACTCAGGAACGGTGGAGTGCAATTTTTATCTCGTATATTTGAGTGATTTTTCCTTTACTATTTTTCGTATTTTCTGTTAACCACTTAACATTGCTCTGTTAACTTTAACATTATCTGTGTTAAAATTTTTTGGTTTTTGTCTTTGCTAGTTAAATTTAAATTTATCGTCACACACATCTGGAAATTTTTCGTATTTTCTGTTAACCACTTAACATTGCTCTGTTAACTTTAACATTAGCTCTGTTAAAATTTTTGGTTTTTGTCTTTGCTAGTTAAATTCAAATTTATCGTCAGGCACATTTGGAAATTTGTATATGTTTTTTAACCTCGCATATAACAATGTTCAAATGTCCTCCAAGACTTCTCTGTTCAAAGCGCATCGGAAATACTCGATTTTCATAAATTAGGCTGAATTTGACCGATGGCATGAGTTATGTTGGCTTTGAGGACTGTTATGGTTTGTAGCTAATTCGTATACATATGCGACTTAAGAAAATCTTCACGTCAGATTACCACGCCGTCATGGCGCTCACACAGAATATAGAAAGCGATATGACCTGTGAGCCTGACTGATATCGTCATATTTACACTCACTAAACATTGACGTTTTGAGATGCATTGGACGCTCTTGAACCTCATGTGGATTACTATCATCCCAGATGCTACAATTTTGTTTATTTATCCAGAAATGGTCCTCCATCGCTGACGATAATTTTTGGATGATAATTAGGGCCAATTGCCAACTGCTCCGAAGCCTATTGAGCAAACATGTTGATTTGGCAATGCCGAATGAATAAATGAAAACTAATTTCACAGATGTACCTTCAACAGGATGACCGTTATCAGCTGCCAAAGTTTGGAAATTCTATTGTAAGACACGCTATAAAGCGAGTTCAACAGAAGTTGTAATGCTGTATACATGAAAGAGACAATTTCCATTGTAATGCCCTATTAAGAATCTAGAATGTGTTGATGTTGGGTTTGCACACCATGCTAGGACAGAAGCAATGATATCCAAACATAACCGTTCAGTCCCATAACAATGAAGTAAAGATTTCCACTGAGATATGCTAGCTATTATCGCCAAAACGTAATTTTATTTTATTCGTTAATGGCATTTAAATTGAAATAAATATTATGGTGTTAGGTAAGGGAAAAAGTAATTTCGGAAATTATTTTAGTTTTTCTAAATTAATGCATATAGCATTAGATGGAAATAGAAGAAATATATCATTAAAAACACATAGATGAAAAGGAGGTTCTTATGATTTTTGGACAATTTAAATGGTACTTTAAAAAAGTACCACAAAAGTACTGTAGTTTCAAAAGCATTGTTACTAGATTTTTAAAACAAATGTCATTTAACTTAATCGTCTCAGAAAACTAAATTCTATTTTCATTCGTTGAAGAATTTCAAGAGATACCAAAGAAAGTACCAAGTGGAAAAAAAGTACCAAAATTCTAAACTGAAATTGGAATTAACAAAATTTAATAATGTAATCGAATCGATCTAAAAAGAAAATATATATGTTTATTCTTTTCCATTTCATTAGAGTATCTCAAAAAGTGCCAAAGGATAGAAAGTACCAAAGGCAAAAAGTACTAAATTTTTTAATTTAAAATCGAAAAAATTCTTTGATTCATTGATCACTTTGGAATTAAAAATATAGGTATCCTAACAATAATTGTAATTTCATTGAAAAATTGCAAAAAGTAGTTTTTCAATGTGTCAAAATTTTCAAAAGTACCAAATTACTAAACGAAATCTAGATTTGTGTAAATTAAATGACCAGATCGAATTAAAGAAATTTTGAAAAAATATCTGCAGTTTTATTATTTATTTTAATTAAAAAGTACCACAAATGAGTACTAAATTTCAAATTTTTAATTGACTGTATTGAATGGTAAAAACGCATTTAGAAATCAAAAACAAATACATTTCCATTGTTGTTGACTCAAAAAGTACAAAAAAGTATCCAAATTTAGAAAGTACCCAAATTTTGAAAGTACCCAAATTTTGAAAGTACGAAAATTTAAAAAGTACCAAAATTTAGAAAGTACCAAAATTTAGACTGTACGAAAATTTAGAAAGTACCAGCATTTAGAATGTACCAATATTTAGAAAGTACCAAAATTTAGATAGTACCAAATATTAAAAAGTACCGTATGAATAGACCAAATTTAGAATTGATTAAATTAAAAACTTAAATTAATGCGGGAACTTAAAAACATGTAATAATTTAATGAGACATTGCAAAAAGTACTAAAAAAGGTACTAAACACAGAGTAGCAAACTTTAAAAAGTACCAGTACACCAAAGTTACGGACTAAATTGAATAACCTAATCGAACTAAAAATACAAAAATATATTTATATATAATAATTTAATGACACATTGCAAAAAGTACTAAAAACAAAGTAGTAAACTTTAAAAAGTACCAGTAAACCAAATCTACAGACTAAATTAAAAAACCTAATCGAACTAAAGAACTAAAAATACAAAATATATAGTTTTATTTTCTTCTGTGCATATAGCAAAATTTAGGTAACAAATTAGGTACCAATGGCGAAAATAGTACCAAATCTTAATGTATAGAGTACCAAAGTTTGGGAATTTTCATTTTCAAAGATAATTTGATGGACTTGCTGCTTTTTTTTTTTGTATTTTTGGAAAGTTTGAAAAAGTACTAAAATAAAAAGTACTTTTTCTCATGCATAAAAATATTTGTTTATTTTTGCATTTTATCTTAATTGTCTATTTTCTGCACAGTTTTGCTTAATATATAATAATATGAAAAAGTACTAAACTCAAAAGTACTTTTTCTCATACATAAAATTATGTGTTTTATTTGCATTTTGTTTTAATTAATTGCCTATTTTTTTTTTGCACAGTTTTGCTTAATATATAATAATATGAAAGAGTACTAAAATAAAAAGTACTTTTTCTCATACATAAAAATATTTGTTTTATTTGCATTTTATCTTAATTAATTGCCTATTTTTTTGCACAGTTTTGCTTAATATTGACTTTGTTGGCATGCAGGCCTTTAACAAAGGTTTGCATTGCATAGCAATTTTTTCTTTTTTTTTTTGATCCTGGTATTTTAATTATCACTCGGTTAAATTAAATAAAATCACACTTCAATGTTTGCTTTAAAAAAAAAGTATTTTTTTTTAATTGCAACTATTTTTTAAACACATTTGCCAATATTTGCATAACAATTTACAAAAGAAAATTAAATTAAATAAAATTTATTGAAAATAAATTTAATTTTTCTATAAATAAAATACACGATATTTTATTGAAATTTTTTACGGATTTTTTTTTATTTTTATCGATTGAAACCTCTCTCTCTCTGGTGGTTTCATTTTAAAATGGAATTAAATATGCAAAGAAACAATAACAACAACAGCAAATGCTACTGTAGCAGCTGCTCCTACTAATGTTCTACAGCAAAAGTGTCATAACCCGTCAGAGAGAAAGAGATAGGGAGAGAAAGAGAGTTATTTAAAATACATTGACAACACTGTCAGCAGTGTTGATTGGATAAAAAATATTTAATGACTGTCAAAATATGTTTGAAAATTAATTTCTTTAATCATTTTATTTTCATTTCAATTAAAATTTAATCGTTTTTATTTTGAAATAGTCAGAATGGTCAAAAACCAAGGTTGCAAACCCACATAGTTAGCAGCGCCACCTTTTGCCTGAACAGAACAAAATTTGCTATTAACAGGCCACTGTTATCTGTTTAACAGTACCAATCTGAAAAAGCCCACGGATTTAGAAGCTATTGAAGCTATTATTGAACATTGCATACTGGATACTCATGCCAAACGTCTGGAATTAGTTGACCGTAATGTAAAAACCAAAGTTGCAAACCCACATGGTTAACAGAGCCACTTTTTACCTGAACAGAACAAAATTTGTCATTGACAGACCACTGTTATCTGTTTAACAGTACCAATCTGAAAAAGTCCACGGTTTTAGGACTGGGTACTCTTGCCAAACGTCTGAAATCAGTTAACCGCCTAGCCAATGATTTCTGCAAACATTACAGAGATGTGGAGAAGGGCATACGAGTAGTGCTGGGAAACATCACTAAGAAGCGCATGGTTTTTATTGAGCAAGAAAACTTAATTAATTGTCTATTTAGCTTCATCATGGACCCCAAGTGGCTTTACATTTAGGGGAGAATGATATTTTTGGAGTATCACAATGGGCCAAACGAAATTTCTTGGCTCAGTACCGATCTACCTATCACTGGGTAATAAAAGGGCCTGAAAGGCTGATGTTAAGAGTAATTCAAGAAATGCCAGACATGCCATAATGATATGCAGTAGGCTTTCAATGAAATCTTGTAGACGTTACCCAAGGCCTATGCTCCATAACTATTCTTTGACTAAGCAGAACAAATCTGAAAAGAGTTTAGAAGGCGTTAGACAAGATACAGAGATTAGCGTCTGATGTGTGTAAAGATAGATTTTAAAATCTATCTCCCCAGATGCAAACCAAGTCAGTTAACAGAGCTCTGTTATGTTACTAACAGAACTCTGTTTAACATTTAATTTAAGGCTGGGAAAGAAAAACGGGGAAAATTAACTAAATTCCTGGGTAAAATAAGAAAAAAAACAAACGTTGATAAAAATAATTCTGTTAACTCACTTAGTTTGCGTCTCGGGCGATAGATTTTAAAATCTATCTTCACACACATGAACGTCTGTTGGTATAACCAACCGGGGCAATGAAAACCAGATCGACAGTGGCGAAGATACGTTAGTGAGATTTAAATTAATTGTTTAACAGAATTCTGTTAGTAGCACAACAGAGCTGTTAATAACACAACAGAGCTGTTAGCAACACTACAGAGCTGTTAGGAATACAACAGAGCTGTTAGTAACACAACAGAGCTGTTAGGAATACAACAGCGCTGTTAGTAACACAAAATAACTGTTAGTAACACAACAGAGCTGTTAGTAACACAACAGATCTCTGTTAACTGACTTGGTTTGCATCCAGGATAATAGATTTTAAAATCTGTCTTCGCATACATGGAATGGGAAATGTCTCAAATTTATAAGACCCCAGCCCGAAATAATTTATTATAAAGTACCACCAAATAGGCTTCAGAACGTACTACACAACACCCAACTATTTTACCGTAATTTTACAATAAGTTGCCAACTTTAATACCAATTAATTAATATTAAACTTTCGATTGTGATTAAAGGAAATTTGCTTCCTTTATTTTATTTTCATGCCCCTAACTTTAGCAGCCAATTAACAACAATAACAACAAGAAGAGCAGCAGGTCAGCAACATAGTAAGGCAACTAAAATTTCACACAATATCAGTTCAACTTTAGAAAATCTTTATTAAGTTTTAAGATAAACAACAACAAACAACAACAACGTAGCAGGCATTAGCATCACTTTGTTCGGCAGCAGAACGACAACACTGCCAAAGACGAGAATACTTACAGTGCTCAAGGGGGGACGGGGGTTTGAAAGAATAATATTATTTTAAGTAAAGAGCTGGCAATACTTGCCGTATTACCTTGTTATTTTGTTCCATTTTGGTATTCCTGCTAATGCAGTGATGCCAACATTTGTTAAATAAAACGCATGGGAACAAGGAGGAAGAAGTGAATACAAGGAGGAGACCATTTCTAACAGTATTACGCAGTATTTGAAGAGAGACTAGAAAAATTGGAATAAATTATAGTAAGACTACGTTAGAAGTCGCAATAGCCGAGATAGATGAGGGACCACGGTTGGTGTTTTGTCTTTACATCGCCTAACATTAAAATTATAAACAAGAGCTACAGAAACAAAACAATGCAGTAAACAAACCTGTTTACAAATTATCTTACTGCTTAATATAACAACAAACACCAGCATAAAAAATGGTAAACAAGTAAACAAAAATACACAAACAACACTACAGGAATATATGTAAACACAATACACAACGGTAAACAACGATGTTTACATTTATACAGATTTCGAGAAGGTGCAGTACTGAACACTCGTCTTCAAGAACATTCATCAGACTATTTACTCTGCCATATAAAAGGCAAGGCAAAGCAAGCGACCGAGTTAGTGAAGTTCAGCCAGTCTTGTATGAAGACGCGGTGTGTTTGAAGAGAGTAATCGTGGTTCGAAAATCTCCGTTACAAAGATCTGTCGAATAATTGTCTAGTAATTGTTATTGTTTATGCAAAAGGTATAAACAGAGGAATAACAAACAAAGCAATTGTTGTTGTTTACATCAAGTTGTAAATAGTGGCACACAGAATTCTGCAAATAATAATTTTATTTACAATCTACGAACGTAACAGTGTGTATGAAGTTTAACACCAACTAACAAATCTTTTTTATCATAATAATGAGTAAAACAAGCGATTTGGCATCACTTTTTAAATGGCTTTTTATCTTCTCTTTCTCTCTTCCTCTGATTTTCACTCCTTGTTTGTTGAGTATCAACAACAAACAAAAGAATTATTTTGTTAAACATTGTTGTTGTTGTTGTTGTTGTAGTTGTTGTTGCTATCCCTACTTTGTTTCTGTTTGTATTAAAGAAAAAAAAATCAATTGTTTTTGTTGTTGTTATCGTATTAAAAGCCGTTTGTTTTCCTCAATTCCATTTCATACCTGATACGTTCGTTAATGTTATTATATACCCTGCACCATCAACACAGGTGACAAATGGTTTCTGGTGATGTTGGTATCATTCTGAACAAAAAAGGGTGACGGATGATTACAAATGTAATCAGACCGACTGAACGTTGGAAAGTTTTGAAAGATCAAAGCCTGTACAGAAAACTCAACTGGATAATGAGGAATATAGTGGCTTCAGTTGTGGATCCATTGAAGGCTACTAAAAAAAAGACGGTGTTTACCATTTTGAAATAGCGAACCTCCAGATTTAGCGTCAAGACAAATGATAATGCGAAATGTTGATAGCGAAATAGAGAGATTTGTTGTTCCCTGGGAGAGATGTGAAAGCCTTTGATAATCCAAGACGCAATCCATAAATTTAAGCAGCGCCACATTTGACGTTAACAGAGCAAACTTTCCTCTCAACAGGACAAAATTTGCCCTTAACAGAGCACTGTTAGCTATTTAACAGCATCCATCTGAACAAGTCCCACATGTTTAGGAGCTAATTTTGTTAAATAATGAGTCTCGTTCTCGTAGCTGCTCACTTAAACGAGTATGTTTAATCGTGTAACGGGCGAACAGATTTTGGCCAACAGATTAACAAGTGTTGTTCTGGCTTTAAGAAGCCAGCAGAGTTCAGAAGGTTAGTGCGTTGGCTTATTAGACATGAGGCCACGGTTCATACCCCACGGTTCCTCGGCGACCGCCTTTCAGCAGATTTCTAGCAAAAACTCTGAGAGTAAATAAAAAGTTGCCAAGAAAGATTTCTCAAAAATTTGTCGTTCGGAGTCGACGTTAAACTGAATGTCCCGCCACTCAAGTATAAAATTAAGGCATACAACACGAGTGGTGTGAGAAGCTAGGCCGTAATCTCGACTGAAGGATTGTAATGAGCAATTGTGTATGTATGTGTTGCTTGCCAAAACCTTACTGGAAAGTCTCAATAAAGTTTGACAGTTGCGGCTGTTAAACCATAGCTATTAATGTTGAATATAGCACATCGTGTAGTCGTTTCGAATACACCATCCGGTAGCTTTCTTTGTTCTTTGGCTTCACAAAATTGTGTGTGCTCCCGTATGGCATAAAATGCCAACTATTCAAGCATCTCTCTAATGCTCTCTCTCTTACACTTTCTCACACTCTAGTGTTCTTTCTCTATTTCTCTCACTGCGTTTTAATTAAATTGCATTGCTTTGCTTATGTATAAGTTTGGATGCCAATATCCAACAATACCCTCTCACCTCTCAGTTGTATGTTTAGGCATCTGGGAGTGTGTGTGTGTGTATACCTGAGAGGTGTTTTTAATACCAAAAACGTTTATGCCCGAGCATTTTCTAGTTGTTCTTTTTTATTTGTTATGGATATATTGTTGTTATTGTTGTTGTTTTTGTTGTTTATTAAATAAATATTTACGTTTTTTCTTCTCTTCTGATTTCATGTTTTTCTTTGTGTTCTTTGTTGTTATTATTTTGCTTTTTGCTTAACTTCATATCAAATGCACGCAACGCACTGCATTTTAAAAATGTTTCTACACGCTCACCCTGGTTTTTAATCTCTTTCTACCATTATACCTATATGTTGCCAACAAATACACACACACCAGGGGAGGGGGTATCCCCTTAATACAAAGGTGGTATGCAATTTAAATAGTTTGTTGGTCTATTCCTGTATGCAAATCATATAATGTTATGTTGATTTTTCAACAAATTTTTGCTGCGTTTGTGGAAATTATTTGGAAATTATTTTTTTATTAAAAAAATGTATAAAAATAAATATGTATACAATAAATAACCGTTATTAGTTTGTTTAATCAATTGGAAATAAAATAATAATTTCCAGGCAGCAGTTTTTATTTTCAATTGATTTGCATTTGCGGCATTTGCTTTCGGTACAGCGGTCAGCCATTGCAAATTTTTTTTTATAAAAAAATTGTTGTATTAAATATAAATAATTAAATAAAAATGAAATAATAATAACCGCCAGGCTTGATTTAACACTTTAGAAATTATCAAAATAAAAATGCGAAGAATTTCTTTAAGTTTTTAATAAAATAAAAAAAGAAATAGTGTGTATGAAGATAAATTCAAATTTACATACCAAAGACGCAAACCCACACTTTTAGCAGCGCCACTTCTTGTCTCTAACAGAGTAAACTTTGCTAGTAACAGAGCACTGTTAACTGTTTAACAGTGGCAATAGCGGATTATTCTACTACTTTGCAATTAAAATATAATTCTTATTATGATCATTATTATTGGCGAACAAAAGTGTTGCGCTGCAGCCCTATGTACGAAATAATAAGCGTCAGCACAACCAGAGGAAGTCTACAGGACGAAGATTATGGATAAGCTCTTAACGAAAGTATTTGTTAACATGATTCTGATGGCTAAAAAGAAAATTGAAAGGACTAGTTGTGATGTGTCTGAAGATAAATTCGAATTTAAAGATCAAAGACGCAAACCCACACTTTTAGAAGCGCCATATCTTGCCTCTAACAGGGTTAACTTTGCTATTAACAGAGCACTGTTGACTGTTTAACGGTGGCAATAGTAAATTAGTCTTTTACTTTGCAATTATTGCAGACTATTGTTATAAAATTTAATTCTCACTACGACCATTATTATTTGTGAACAAAAGTGTTGAAATGTAAAGAATGGTTGATGGGGATGGAGGACGGAATTATTCCAACTATCCCACTACCACGGTCCGAAAGAGGAGCCTCTGGACTACCTTTTGAATATAGTTTTTATGGTGTACTATTTCTTATATATTCCAAAATGGCCACTGTTCTTCTAGAGAATTTTCATATATTTTTGGTCAAAAATCGATTTTTTCAAAATTTAAAATCTCAACTTTCAAAAGTATGCCAGTTAACCCACTACCACGGTTCGAAAGAGGACCCTCAGTACTACATACAGTCCGTATGGTGTACTATTTCTGATCTTCTAGGGAGTTTTCAAGCAAAAAATTTATATTTTCAAAGCCAATTTTCTCAATACCATATCACTTTATATGGGACAATGTTGCTGATTATATTAAGAGGCCTTAGAATTATACTTTGCGTAGATCTAGAGTATTTTCCAAAATTAGCTCCTAAACAAGTGGACTTGTTCAGATGGATACTGATGGATAGCTAACAGTGCTCTGTTAAGGGCAAATTTTGTTCTGTTAAGAGGAAATTTTGCTCTGTTAACGCCAAATGTGACGCTGCTAAAATTTATGGATTGCCTCTTGGATTTTCAAACTCGAATTTATCTTCACAGACATAAAAAATAACGTCTGAATGGGTTCGATACCTCAAGAGAAAGGTTCACATTCTAAAAGGAATTCTAATGGGATGCTGAGCTATTGGCAGTTTCTATGACTGGTTGGTATATTAAGAGGCCTTAGAATTATCCTTTGCCTTTGGCAATTCCGCTGACTGGTTCGGTTTTCCCACTAGGATTACTGCAAAAGCTGCCATGATATGGAGGAAACGGAATCGGTACAACATATTCTATGCGAGTGCCCTGTACTTCAGAACAGACGTCATCGGTTATTGGCTGACAGAACGTCTTAAGATCTGGGCATGGTCGCCAACATTCCACTCTTAGGGAACTGGCCGTTTTCATCCAGAGCTCTGGGTGGTTCAAACCCAACACTAATGGATTATTACAAAAAGGCTTACCTCACACTGGGTAACACAAAGGGCCAAATGAGCCAGCGAGTGAACTTCCTTGTGAACAGCAGGCTACCTACTAACTTAACCCATAGACTCAATATGAAGAGCTACTTACAGTCTATACTCTCAAGGGAGAATGGATCAACCAGAGCGATAAATCGTATTGCCAAAGTATAATTGGAACATTGGACGGATATAGACTCCGAGCGGAATTATTCGGTAAGATGCCCAAAGTATCAATCGTGACCATGCATAACTTTGCTACCAAAACGACTTACTTGGTCAAACGGATCCATATCGCTCTCATTTCGCTAAAGCTACACTGATTTCTGTTATTATCTTACCATAATACGATCATTTAAGCGGAGATACATACATGAAGATAAATTTGAATTTAACTTGCAAAGACAACAACCAACCTATTTAACAGAGTCAATGTTAAAGTTAACAGAGTTTAAAAGAACTTACAAAAAAGGGTAATGAAAGTAATAACAAAAGTATACAAAATCGGAGCATGGATTATGTATTCTACCTCTAAAAATTTATACTCCACACATTCCCGAGTGAAACAGTGGCACTGATACAGCTCAAATGGTTTCGGTTTAGAAATTCAGAACCTTTTGAGTACTATATAATCGATATTGCCGAATACTGTAACTTACGGCAGGTAGCTTACTAGACACAAATTATAGCCTAAAGGATACTTACATACATACATACATAATTGGCCATTACAACCCTTCGCCAGGATTACGGCCTAGCTTCTCAACACCACTCATGTTGTGTGCGTTAATTTTATACATGAGTGGCAGAACCTGCAGTTTAAAGTCGACTCCGAACGACAGATTTTTTGAGAAGCTTAATAAAGCCCAATTAGTGGTATAGCCCAAATAGATGTGGAATTTGAGAAAGCAGTCCTATTAAAATGTTTGGTTTTAGTCTTTGCTACTTAATTTCGAATTTATCTTCACTTACATCAAGTCCATGTATATTCTAAGTTCTGATCTAAGTCAGTAATGATTTAATAAACTTGACATCTGAATACCTTCGCAGATACTTAAGTATCAATTAGGGCTATGGCATCCAGGAATACAAGCTCAAAAACTTTCCTGGAATGTAAACAGGCAATTAACAATTATTGCAGGCTTTGCAGGCCACCAGATCATCAAGAATTAATGAAAACTACGAACGCAAAAAATCTTGCTAACAGATCTAAAGTAGTAGTGAACATAAGCTTAGCTTAGTGCATTCAGAAACCAGGCTTCAAAAGATGTTGGAAACATTGCATCGGCTATTGTGGATCAACGATATGGTAGAAGCAATTACGAACATAACGGAAGGCAAACCCTGGGTACATGAAGACTGAGTAAAGGCGACATGAGTATCACTAATGATTCCTCAGTCTGATGAATATTCTTGGAGGCGAATGTTCGTGACTTAGCCGTCTCGAAATCTCTTTAATTGTATACATCATTGTTTACATTCATTATTGTGGTGTTGTTTGTGTATTTTGTTTACATTTATTTTTGTAGTGTTGTTTGCGTATTTTTGTTTACTTGTTTACCATTTTCTTATGCTAGTGTTTGTTGTTAATATCAACATACATACATAATTGGCCATTACAACCCTTCAGTCAGGATTACGGCCTAGCTTCTCAACACCACTCATGTTGTGTGCGTTAATTTTATACATCAGTGGCGGGACCTACAGTTTAAAGTCGACTCCAAACGAAAGATTTTTTTAAAAGCTTTTCATGGCAATTTTTACTTTCAGAGTTTTTGCTAGAAATCTGCTGAGAGGAAGTCGCCGAAGAAATATTTTCGTTTTGATGTCTGACCTGGGATTCGAACTCGTGCCTTTCGTCTAATAAGCCAACACACTACCTACTAGACCACGGCGACTTCATATCAAGCTATGTTAATATCAAGCAGTACAATAATTTGTAAACAGGTTTGTTTACTGCATTGTTTTGTTTTTGTAACTTTTGTTTATAATAAGCGATGTAAAAGCAAAACACCAGTATCTAGATTCTTCATTTTCGTAACAGTATTTACAATGGGTCATTTTGACCTCTGACCTTGTACTTGTCCCAATGCGAGGTACACGTCCCCAAACCTAACCTAACCTAAACTCACTGATGGAACTTTATCTTACATGTACAGCTGAACCACATAGGCCTCAATAGAGGATAATGAATGTAAAGGGCGTGAAAAAAGGACATCGAAACGATTGTCCAACCTTTGTTACTCAAGTTGCGAAGAATTTACTTTAGAAATAATTCCTTTCAGAGGAGTATTGGTCTAAAAGAAAATAAAATAAAAAGTTTATGACGATTTCTTATAGAACATAGGGTTAGTTTCGCCTCAAAGCGAGTGGAGAACAAACCTGTCTGATGTCTTGGTTTTATAACGTTTGGCATGTGACCTCTTTTAACCTATTGCCGCCATCATTTGCCTCACATCTACATGGCAACGAAGGTTTTTTCCTAGTTTTCTAACCTCAAAACATTTGAATGTTTTGGCCCAACTTATTTAAAATACTTTGCCTAGTCGCTTATTTCCCTTTTTTTTTTGTTTCTTTTATTGTTTTTGTTGGCTTTAAAAATTACATTCATTTGAATAAATTTACGAAACATTTTAGGCCCCCATAAATTAGTTGTAAACATAAATTATCGGTCAAACATGTTTTATTTTAACACCTACTAGACGCGAAAACAACAACAACAACAATAGTGTAAAACAACAACAAAAAACCGCATAAACAATTAGAGGCACATAAACACACCTCTGGCACCATGAGTTCCTGCTAATGCAGACGTAAATTATTACAGGTGTTGACTATAGAACAACAACAACGAAAGTGTAAAAGAGTGAAAGAGAGAGAGAGACAGAGTTGATATATACAACACGTACGGATGACTAAAATAATACGAAACGGAAATATGCGTGTATACAATCGACACGGTAGATTTGAGCCCAGGAAACAATATTACCATATTTAATAAATTTACTGGTGGTACAAAAGAAACAACAATAACAATAAAACATGACAACCAAAACAAAGCGAAAATTGTAAACAAAATACAAATATGAACACAACAAAAATGCAACATTTGCAACTATGCATTGTAATGCTCTTACAGTAGTGACACACACACAGTAGTCACATGTCATCATCATTGTTATTGGTGTGTGCGTGTCACTATTTATTGTTATTATTGCAAGCACACGGTACTCTTAAACTCCCCTATTGTTTGCCATTGTTTACTTCACGTACATAGCTGTACAGCTCCCGCTATCTGTCTCTCTTTAACTTAAGCTACTCCCATTGTCAAATTGTTTATTTACGTGAATTTCTTTACAACTTCAATGGTTGCCATACTTGCATGAAAGAGCACATCTCCTGTGTATTTATTTGAATTGTTTCAAGAAACAATTGCAGATGCATTTTGCATTTATTGTTAAAAAATATTGCAATATTGGCAATATTTATTGCTGTTTGTCAACATGGCTTTCGGGTTGCAATTGTGAATGAAAGGGAAACATAAATATGTCATAACACTGGTTTTTGTAAACATCTGCAATGGTTTATTGTCATCATAATAAAAGGCGAGGATTTTCGCTCTCAGTGTAGCTTCTCTTACGTAAATCAAACAAACTGTTACACTGTTTTATATGTTTACCATTAAAATATTGTTACGTTTTTACCGTTTAAAAACGTTTAAAATATGAGCTCATACATTGCAAATAAACTAAAAATAAATTTGTGTTTAATTTTAATTAAAATTCAGTATTTTTCGCACAATTCTGTGTGCCCCTATTCACAACTTGATGTAAACAACAACAATTGCTTTGTTCGTTATTCCTCTGTTTACACCTTTTTCATAAACAATAACAATTACTAGACAATTGTTAGACAGCTCTTTGTAATGGAATTCGTCAAACCACGATTGCTTACATACATACATACATAATTGGCTTCTCACAACACTTATGATGTGTGCGTTAATTTTTTATACATGAGTAGTGGGATCTACAGTTTAAAGCCGAGTCCGAACGACAGATTTTTGAGAAACTATTCATGGCAATTTTTTATTCGCCCTCAGAGTTTTTGCCACAAATTTGCTGAGAGGAAATCTTCTTCTCACACCACTCATGTTGAGTGCCTTAATTTTATACTTGAGTAACGGGACCTACTGTTTAACGTCGACGCCGAACGACAGATTATTGAGAAACTTTTTCATGGCATGCTTATTTACCCTCAGAGTTTTTGTGCCAGAAATCTGCTGAGAGGAAGTCGCCGAAGAAATATTTTTTTTTTCATATTTCGTTTTGATGTCTGGCCTGAGGCTCGAACCCGGGCTTTACGTCTAATAAGCGAATACACTACTAGACTACGGCGGCCAAACCACGCTTACTCTCTTCAAACGCACTACAAATAAAATCGTATTATATCAGTGCTAGTATCGATAAATGGCTTCTGGGAAAAGAAGAAAAAGTTTAATGCGTGGCCAGTTTTCTGAAAATTGACGTGGCAGTCAACGTGTGAAGAATAAAGGATTAAATTTTAAAATTAAATCTTTAGGAGGACTCAATTACGATATTGATTATGATGGTTAGCATTGGCGTTCGGTGTTCTTAATGACGAAAGTGAGTTATGCCCTCCTCTCTATTATTTTTTGTACGTGTCATGTCGCAACGTGACTACCCGTGACTATATGTTAATCTGAAAAAACCGCTAATCACTCTATTAACGTTAGTTTAACGTTTTTAGCTTTATGTATGGATTCCGTTCCAAGCTATTAATGAAACGTACCAATTTATTATACTCTGTTCTAGGTAGCGTATTGGCTTACTAGACGTGAAACCGTGGTTCACACGCCATGTCAAACGTCTCCAACAAAACGAAATATGAAAAAAAATATTTCTGCGGCGACTTCCTCTCAGCAGTCTTCTGGCAAAATCTCAGAGAGTAAAATAAAATTGCCTTGAAAAGTTTCTCAAATCTGGCATTCGTAGTAGAAATTAAACTGTAGGGCCTGCCTCTCATGGATAAAATTAACACACACAACATGTGGGGTGTGAGAATCAACATAGGTTGTAATCGTGGCTAAAGCTCTGCAGTGGATCATAATCCAATGAAAGCCTTTGGCATCAATCGAAACAAATGGTAATAAGCACGAGCAATCTGGGCTATACGGCAGACGAAGTAAAGCTTCCCATCCGCTGTTTTTCAAATAGTATTTGTACGGCGGCGCATATGTATTCCAACGTTGTCAGAGGGGAAAATTACAATGTGGTGGGTGGGTTGCATATTAAGGGCGTTTTTCGATTTAATCTCACTTCAAACGAATTAATTGTTGTCTGTACAGGTTTCTTGTGATAATGTGGCCTGGTGTTAGTATCTTACAATGTATCAATCCCTTCTGAACCTACCAAAGGTAGATTTTGCTCGTTCCTCATACTTCACATATGAGTTCCTGCTCTTGTGGTTGCCGTAGGGAAACCACATTTCGCGGGCAGTAACAATTCGATGCAAAAATGCCTCAATATACAAGTGTTTGTAGGCCCATTGAATTGTTTCTTTAGAAACTCCAGAAATCGAAACAGATTCAACAGCTCTTATCGGATCTCTGTATTAAAACTGTTCACCTTAACTCACTCACCACTGTCCCTATCCATTTACCACATGTTTCATCATAATTTTTCCCCCCTTAACGTTGTACAAATTGTTACAAATTCAACACATTTTTTGTGATAACAAACATATCCAAAAAATTGTATTTAATTGGTTGGCGGTACAATAGTAACCCGCATATGATTTTATAATCCAACACGATTCTATTTATTCTTCTCTGCTCCTCTAAATATTTTGAATTAAAATTTTCTTCGGTTCTTGGTTTCGATTTCAGTCGTCGCATGTGGTGGCGATTGAATTCGTGCGCGATACTAAGCATTTAGTATTCAACATTCGTGTATCATGTTACACAACAAATTGGAGTTTAAAGCGAATAACGTGAGCCAGCGAGTGAGTAAGTGAATGAATGAAAGAGAAAGGGAAAGCAGGAGATTTCCCCCTTTTTATGAATTCATTCAAGCCACTTAATTAAATTAATTCTGTATTTATTTTATTCACATTCAGTTTTGTTTTCTTAATGGCTTAACTAAATAGAAAAGTAATGAAAGATATCCTCCCCCTTGTCGCCTCTTGATTTTAGCTGTCCTATAGAAATTGTGAAAATATGTTTTAAGGACCATCTTGAAACGCGTAGTCTGTTTTATAAAATATTTCTCTTATTTTTTTTTTGGAAAGATGATGTAGAGATGCGGAGATCATCTATAAATTTGTAAAGTCATCATAATTTCTATTGGATAAAATGTAAAGAATATTACATACGAGAGTATTACACAGGGGGAATGAACATAATGTAAACAATATCTAGGACAACGTATTAATGAGGAATTGCCTATTGCCCTGGCAAACTTTACAATGCTCCTTCTTCAACAAGGAAAACTTACTGCCAAACACCATATTCTGTTGTTTTTATGTTCCGGAAAGCCGTTGTGTTCAGTTTTAATTAAAATTCACGCTGTTCACAACTTGATGTAAAGAACAACAATTGCTTTTCTTTGTTATTCCTATGTTTACACCCTTTGCATAAACAATAACAATTACTAGACAATTATTCGACAGATTTTTATAACGAAGTTCTTCAAACCACGATTACTATTTTCAAACAAATACAGAATGTAAGACGTTCGCAGATTTGGACTCGACTAATTAAAGGTTAAGACTTTGTTGTCGTTAACGGATTATTATAGTGCAGAGCAGTCATAGTGTTGCAACCATACGCCGAAATCTGCTGCCATCAATCTATATTGGGTATACCTATAATGTGAAGTCGTCGTAGTCTAGTAGGTAGTCTGTTGGTTTATTAGACCTGATTTTGGTGGAACTTGGGACTGCGTTCACCCGTGGCATCACAACTGACCGCTATGCGTGCTCAAGTGAGCTTTGTGATATCAGAGCTATCACTCCGACCTAACCTAACCTATTAAACGTGAGTTCACAGTTCACGCCACAGGTCCGACATGTATATTAAAACAAAATATGAAAAAATATTTCTTAGGCGACTTCCTCTCAGCAGATTTGCGACAGAAATTCTGCCTTGAAAAGTCTCTTTAAAATCAGTCGTTATTTTTCGACTTTAAACTGTATATCCCGCCACTTATGGATAAAATTAACACACACAGACAACGTAAGTGGTGTGAGAGGCTAGTTTGTAATCTTGACCAAAGGGTTGTAATGATCAATTATATACGTATACGTATGAGTCTCCTCTAGGTCTATTGCCCTGACAAGCTACGCAAAGCTCCTTAGTGGTGTCAGCAAGGAGAATTCCCTATCAATTCCTTCTGAGGTGCTTTAATGCCTTACAGATTCCAAATATGTCTTCTGATGATTGATTCTTATCATCACAGAATCTTAATGTTGGGTTCTAGATGATCCTCATTCTATAGTGTTCTGTCAAAAGGCGGATTATTATTGGATTATATTTACATACGTACTCACAGAATTGGTCATTACAACCCCTTCAGTTAGGATTATGACATAGCTTTTCACAGCTTCTCACAGGAGTGGCGAGACCTACAGTTCAAAATCGTCTCCGAATGATGGAATTTTTTGAGACACTTTCGCATGGCAATTTTTATCGGTTTTTGACAGAACCGAGGTCTCACGTCTAGTAAGCCAACACATTATGTACTAGACTATGGGGACTAGTCTCGGATAATTTTTGGTTTCGACTATTATGATTTCGAGAATATTGATTATCCCTGGATAGTCTAATGCTAGGCTCAAATCCCTTTCTACAGCACATTCGATTTCAACAAAAATTTTTAATGCCTTCACCCATTTGGGTTAAAAATATTCTCTGCTCTCCTTCCTATCTTATCTTTCGCTGAGTATATATGTACTTCCAAAATGTGTGTGAAGATAAATTCAAATTTAACTAGCAAAGACACGAACCAAAATTTTTAACAGAGCTAATATTAAATTTAACAGAACAATGTTAATTGGTTAACAGAAAATACGAAAAGTAGTCAAGGAAACAATCACCCAAATATACGAGATATCAGGGCCTTGCTACAGATATCTGACTATATACAAATTGTAGCCCAAGGTGGTCCCTAATAAATCCCAATAAGTGGTATATCCCAAATTATTTTGGAATTTGAGATATTGGGCTTCAAATATTCACTCTGTTAATAGTGTCTGGGTGGGATGCTGAATGATGGATATTGTGGAAAAATGGGACATGCTGCACATATCCCACTATGTACAAATTGTAGCCTAAGGTGTCCCTAACAAAACCCATTAACATTGCCCTGTTAACTCTAACATTAGATCTGTTAAAATATTTGGTTTTTTCTTTGCTAGTTAAAACTGAATTTATCTTCACACACATACTTCCAAACATCTTTTGCCACTCCATAGAATGATGCGGGCTCTATCGGAGGCATAGAATATTATATCCCTGGTTGTTGACGCGAATTTCCTCTTGACCTGGTACTCAGCACAGGGTACCCCTATTTCACTCATCTGGCTGATACAGTTTTCCCTTAGAGTCCTCACATATTCTGAGTGTTAGGATGGCACCCAGTTTTATGACCACTCAGCCTTTGGTTCATTTATTTGGTGTCACCCTGTTTCTAAAGATATTACGAAAGTAAACTCTTATAAATTTATACAAAAAAAATTCGTATTATTTTTTAATACTTTCTATGGGTGTATGTGTGTGTGTTTGGTATGTGGTTATTGACCCTATTTTTGCTGGCTTTTCTTCTTTATTTTCTTGTTTTTTTTTTTTTTGTTTCTTCTTTGCGAAAACATTTAAAAGGAGGGTAAAAACAAAAAAATCAACACTTTAAAGAACACACTCACGCGTACACCATCATAACCACGGCCGCCAATACTACCCCTACTCTACTTGAACGCCCTATACGGGTTTAACCTTAATAAGTAAACGTTGGCTGTTTGGTGTGGTAGTGCCTTTGTAAATTTACACTGCCATTCAACGGGAACCGACGATGAACACAAAACTCAACACAGGGAACAGCCAACAAACCCCGATTAGACGACTCATGCCACAGCCGGCACCACCACCATCAGTGAAATCATGTGGAACAATTCAACAGTAAAAGCATTCTCGTTGTTGTTGTTGTTGTTGCTGTTAAAATATAATCACATGTGCAAAATTATGCGGGAACACAAATTGTATTTGTTATACGCCCGTTATGATATTCGTTTTTCATTCTCTTTTTGAAAATTAAAAACAAAGCAAAAAACTAGAGAGAGGGAGATCCCGTTATTTGAGAAATATCCCCTACACTTGCACTGCCTTTAAACATTGTTTAACCAAAAAATATTTTCATAAGACGTTGAATCAAAACAACAAAAAAAACCATTAACTGGGAGGGTTAGAGTAGAGCGAGCAAGAGAGAGAGAGAGAGAGCGTGAGGAAGCTTCGATTATATGGACAATTTAACGTTTACACTTTCATTGTTGCGCGAGTATGGCATGGCAGGATGAGAAATCATTAAAAAAAAATTTAATTTTTGAAATATAGGGAGGGAGTACGAGAAGGAGAAGGAATATAACGGAACATTTAATTGTTTAATTAAATTAAAAGCTTTCGCTAAACAACAAAGGGGTTGAAAAGTAATTTTATAAGGGTATACATTTTCAACGCAATTAAAAATTCAAATTCAAATAGAATTTCTTTGAATAATTTAATGTTCCGTCAGACTGTTACTTATTAACCTTCTACCCATAAAACAGGGGGGAGGGGGAGCTGTCAATAGAAAATAATTTGTTTTTATATTTAAATTGTTGGATCAACACTTACACTTCTTGCGTGTTATCACCGATATTATGAAAACAAGACTTGGTTACTTACATATTGCATTCAATATATTGAATATTATGAAAGGCTGTGGCAATATTGTTATTACAAACATAAGGGATAAACATCATTGATTGTGTACTCACCTAAAAAGAAAAGAGAAAGAAAGAGAAATTAAATTAATTTTAAAGCATTATGACGGGTGTTTTATTTTAAGAGCTTAAGAATTTAAAACGATAATACAAAATAGAAATATTGTTGGAATGAAATTTTTCATGATAATCTGATGAATAACTACATGGTATTTATTATTCAATGCGTGTGAAGATGAATTCGAATTTGAAAATCCAAGACGCAATCCATAAATTTAAGCAGAGCCACATTTGGCATTAACAGAGCAAAATTTCCTCTTAACAGAAAAAAATTTGCCTTTAACAGAGCACTGTTAGCTATTTAACAGTATACATCTGAACATGCCCACTTGCTTAGGAGCTAATTTTGGGAAATACTCTAGGTCTATGAGTACCATATTAAATGCAAAGGAAGGTTCAAAGGCCTCTTAATATAATCAGCAATATAGTCGCATATAAGGTGATATGGTATTGAGAAAATTGGCTTTGAAAATATCAATTTTTTGCTTGAAAATTCTCTAGAAGATCAGTGGCCATTTTGGAACACATAAGAAATAATACACCATACAAACTAAATGCAAATGAATAGTCCAGGGGGTCCTCTTTCGAACCGTGGTATTGGGATAGCTGGAATAATTTTGAGGGTTGATAAAATGTACGTCCTCCATACCCCACCAACCATCCTTTGCATTTCAACGCTTTTGTGTACAAATAATGATGGTCATAATGAGAATTATATTCTACGTCAATAGTCTGCAATAATTGTAAAGTAGAAGACTAATCTATTTACTGCCACTGTTAAGCAGTTAACAGTGATCTGTTAAGAGCAAAGTTTACCCTGTTAAAGGCAAGAAGTGGCGCTGCTAAAACCGTAGGTTTGTGTCTTTGGTTTTTAAATTCGAATTTATCTTCACAGATTATTATTCAAACATTATTTCCATTTTAAGATTAGCGCCGCTACATGGTCCAATCGATCAGACTACTTTTTGATCATTTTTCCAATAAATTTAGCCATACTTCTAAAGCTGCATGTTGTCCCCGTAGTCTGGTAGGTAGTATGTTGGCTTATTAGACGTGAGGCAATTTTTCAAACCCCAGATCACAGACATTTCCAACAAATAATTTTTCTTTGACAACTGCCTCTCAGCAGATTTCTGGCAAAATCTCTGAGCGTAAGTAAAAAATTGCCATGAAAAAGTGTCTCAAAAATCTGTCGTTCGCAGTTGACTTTTATAGATCCCGCCACTCATATATAAAATTAACATACACAGTATAAGTGGCGTAAGAAGCTTAGTTGTAAGCCTGACTTAAGGTTTATAATGACCAATTATGTATGTATGTACACTCTAAAGCTGAGGGTTTGTTAGCATAAACCAATGACAAGCTTATCATCATTGCGGTGTAAAGTTGCAGAGCACTACAATTTATTTCTCCCGCCATCAATCTATGTAACGTATCTCTATAATGTATCTCCAAATCTTGTTGCCCTAAACAACTTTAGTTGTTATGCATGATATGTATGCTCTCAGATGTTTCCTTCTGCGGTGCATTAACGCTGCACAGTTTCGAAGTATGTATATGTTGTGATGATATATTCTGCTCATCACAGAATTGTGTTTGAAGCGATTCTCACTCCGAACAAGTATTCTTTGAGTCTACAATGCGAGGTCAAAAAATCATTTACTATCCTCAGGATATTTCTTGACAATCTGATGCACAGCCCAAACCTCTTCACATTGGAAGAAGCCAACAAAAGTTTATCTCAAGCCTTTTTGAAAAGAATCTCCACCGCTCCCTGTCTTTACTTTCACCGAGTATACTGCTCTCTAAACTCCTCTTCCTAATCCATTTACAGCGTAAAGGCTCATCTCCTAGAAAGCTAACTTGCCTGCCTATTGCTGTTAACTCCCTTAAGATCTGGGATCAAGAAGATTATTCCAGCTAACTGATGTCCTTGCGCTGACAGTTTCCAAGTATTTTCAAGCTCAAAACATTAATGAGCCGAGTGCTCAGATGTTAACCTGACAGTCAGTTAATATTGCTATGACCCGTCCTTTATTCTTTCTGTCCAACTTGAATTGCGCTTATCATTCGATGACATAGACTGCCGGTTGGATGATACCCACAAGTTTTCCCATGGATTCGGACCAAATATCCCTGCATCCGTTCCACTTCTCGATCATTCGCATGGCATAGAATGGTCGCTCTCTTATAAGAGTATTTAACATCCAAATTACTTGATTCACTTCTAGAATTTAATTTCGCTAAACTGGTCATTACAACTCATTAGTCAGGATCACAACCTAGCTTCCAACATTACCCATGTTGTGTGTGTTTATTTTACCCACAAGTGGCGGGGACCTACTGTTTAAAATCTACTTCGAACAACAGATTTGAAAGACTTTTCCTTGCAACTTTCTGAGTTTTTGCCAGAAATCTGCTGGGGGACGGGACCGTGGAACTATTTTCTTCATATATCGTTTTGTTGGAGATGTCTGACCTAATAAACGAACTCACTCCATACTAGACAACGACGACTTCATTGTCATAATACCAAGAACGGAATCTCTTTCTGACTGTCCTAAACCGTTTTGACATGAGAAAAGTCTTTACCTCTTGACGAGTATAACCTTCCCGACATTGGGAAAGCTCACATGATGAAAAGTTGCCCAAATATATATTTTTTTTTTGTACATTTCGTTTTGTTCTTAATATCAGAGACAGGGTTTAAATCATGGACCTTCTTCTACGACGACTTTAGTAGTCAAATTTCGAAGCATTTTCCCAAATCATAGAGTCTATTGGTTTTGCCCAGGACGCAGTTAAGAAAAGGGCTATCAACCACACTGCTTGTCACATCGTGATGTATGTGAACATATATCTATGTATGTGAAGATAAATTCAAATTTAACCAGCAAAGACAAAAACCAAAAATTTTAACAGAGCTAATGTTAGGGTTAACAGAGCAATGTTAAGTGGTTAACAGAAAAATAGTAAATATTCCTTATGTTAACAGTGTCTGGGTGGGATGATGGATGATGGACACTGTTAACAGAGTGAATATTTGAAGCCCGATATCTTCAGTTCCAAAATTATTTGGGATACACCACTTATTGGGTTTTATTAGGGACACCTTAGACTATAATTTGTATATAGTCAGATATCTGCAGCATGTCCCATTTTTCCACAATATCCATCATCCGTCATCCTACCCAGGCACTGTTAACAGAGTGAATTTTTGAAGCCCAGTATCTCCAGTTCCAAAATTATTTGGGATATACGACTTATTGGGTTTAATTAGGGACACTTTAGGCTACAATTTGTATATAGTCAGATATCCGTTGCAAGTCCCTGATATCATATATTTGGGTGATTTCTTCCTTGACTATTTTTTGTATTTTCTGTTAACCACTTAACATTGCTCTGTTAACTCTAACATTAATTCCGTTAAAATTTTCGGTTTTTGTCTTTGCTAGTTAAATTTGAGTTTATCTTCAAACATAACTCATTTCAGAATTGTTTCCACCTTTCCTAACTACAGTCCCCAAACCTATGGTCGTCTCTACCATAACCCAGCATTACCCCATATTACTCCAAAGAATTTTTGTAGATTATTATGCAGCATCTGCTTGCCTAGGTGTACTGCATTTACTCCACTCCATTATTAACATCAAAAGATTATTTGTGAAAACAGAACGTCAACAGCTGCAACTTAACCTCAATTTTCTACTTAAAATGAGAAATCAACAACAACGGCAACAACATTTGCATCATTGCCATTCATGCACTTTATTTATCAAAAAGAACTCAAGAGATCTTTCCATTCCATAATAATATTTCTATAATTGGTAACAAAAATTCATAAAAGCAAACGATTACAACATGAAAACAACATTAAAATTCTATTAAAAATGATTGTGCAACACAAAAATGTCAAAGAAACAACTGAAAAACGGAAAAACGGAAGGGAAAAAACACAAGAATTTTAAAGAAGAAACATACTTTTTTAAGATTTTCTTATTTGCCACAGAGTTTTTGCATGAATTTTGTTTTGTAGTTTTCTTTTCTTTTTTCGAAAAGAAAAAAGGAAGAAAACAAGAAAAAACCATAAATGTCCTGTCCGAAAAATAAAGCTGCTAAAGGATGTCACAAAGTAAAGCTCACAGAAAAAAAAACAAGGAGAGAAGGAAAAAACCTCTTATCGACCGACATTAAAAACTTAAAAATATACATAAAAAACACACACACATATATATGCATGCACTCAAAGATAAATATGTTAGGACATGAACATCAGTGTTGTGTAGAAATAAATCCAGTGTTAACAACTTGTTCAAATTTTGGGGTTTTTGTCTGTCACTTAAACGGACAAAACATACAGCAAATGCTACTTGCACATGTTAAAAATAAAAGTGAATGAAAGACAGACAGACAGAGAGAGAGTGAGAGAGAGAGATGCACGGAAAGAGAAAACATAAACAAACCACATTTGCAGTACTTAAAGTTAACTGTCAAAGTTTTTAAAAATGTTTAACAAAGCTATGCCATTAACTTATAACAACAACAGAAATAAAACAGTGGCAGCAACATTTTAAATAAACAAACACACACACATAGTCAACTCGCACAAATACTTACATATATGACACACTTTGTGGTCTATTAAGACAAGTTCAATAGGTTGAGAGGGACCAACCCTCTTTGAAAATTTTAAAAATAGGTAAACAACGAGAGAACAGAAGAGAGCAGAAATAGCGTATGGGAGAGTGTTGCAAAATATAAATTCTAAAATGGTACTAAACTATAACTGAAAGAGTGCTTTTTCGGATCAAAAAGTACTTTTTTAAAAATATGCATACATATATAATTGACCATTACAAGTCTTTAGTCAGGATTACGGCCTAGTTTCTCACACCACTCATGTTGTGTGCGTTAGTTTTATACATGAGTGGCGGGACGACAGTTTAAAGTCGACTCTGAACAACAGATTTTTGAGACATTTTTTCATGGCAATTTTATTTATTCTCAGAGTTTTCGCCAGAATGAGGTCACCGAAGAAATACTTTCTTCGTTTTTCGTTGTTATTGTCCTATTGGGGTTCTGAAGTTTTGCTTGCATTCCTGAACATCGTAGTTGCTAAGTGAACAAACCGGCGATCGAATTTTCTCATAGGCGATCTGCCCCAATATTGTCGCTGTTATTATTGCCGTATAGGGGTACTGAAGTGCTGTAATCAAACGATGTATTGTACTACAATTCAAACTGCTCTCAGTACACGGTTTTTTCTTACTCTGTAACCATTCCGAACCGCAGATTGTTCTCCGATATCGGTAAGATAATCTTCCCGCCTAGCTCTCGTCTCCTATAGGTTCTATTAAAATGGGCGTACTCGGATTCTGTTTCGGAGGGATAAACACTCTGACTCATCCCTTAGTACGTGTCTATCTTAGGTTCTATTAAAACGGGCATCCGCGGATTCTGTTTCGGAGGGATAAACACTCTGATGTAAGTAAGAATAACTCATAGTCTAGAACGTGTCTCTCTTAGGTTTCATAAAATTTAAAAAAAGGGCGCCCGTGAATTCTGTTTTAAAAAGGTAAATACCAGGCAAGGGTCAAACGACTCCAGAGGGATGTGAAGGAAGGCATGACCCGAATATGATAACCTACGCATTTAGAGTAGTGACTGTTGTGACTGGACGTTGTTCGATTACTGTCATTGCCTTCCGGATGAGAATTCGGCCAAATGATCAGTGCTGTAGCTGTGATGATGCAGAAGAGGAGGAGCAATTGAGCGGTAATTGTGGTAGCTGCGGTGATGCAAATGAGGAGGACCAGTTAAGCACTTTATATGTAGTTTTTCGAGCTTTCTTAGGCGCCGCTGTATTGTCGTCGGCAGTTTGTTTTTGCGAAACATTGCTGAGATACAGTAAATCGATCTGGTAACATACTACGATACCGCAATCTGATGAACTAAATATGAGAGAGAAGAAATCACAAAGGGGCTTTAAAGGTCAACCCTGCTGCACAATTTTTTGACCATATAGAGTAGGAGTAGTAACCATTTCTCACTCACTAATATTACATACCAGTGTTGAAAAATTAAGTACTTTAGTACTTTTTTCAGTACTTTTCCATTTCAAAAATACAGCAGTACCCCCGCGACGCTTTCAGTACTTTTATTATTAAATATTTTATGTCTTGCGCCTTTCAACTATTAATGCATTAGCAACGTAATGCTAAATGTAGAATAATGCTTTAGCCATGGTTAGCCAAACGTCCACGGAATGTACGTGTAAATGTAAATGCTTACCGAAATTACATTGCGATTCGGCAAGCATTCTCATAGCTTTTCGTATTCTAAAAACGAACGTACGATCCGTTACGTTCCGTAGACGTTTGACTAAACGGAGCTTTTACGTTCTGTTACGGTCCGAATCAGCTGTTTTTGTTTTGTATGTGAGGAACACGTATAAGTTGTTAGTTTTTCTGTTCCGTTCCGTACGTGTACGTAAGTAAATAGTTTAGTAGGTAGTGTGCTGGCTTACTAGATGTGAACCCATGGTTCAAACCCCATGTTAGAGATCTCTATCTACACATCTGGGGCAAATCGCCTACGCGCCAATTCGTTCACGAGTTCGTTTACATAACAATTACGAAGTACAGAAACCAAAACAAAGAGCCCCCTTACCAATCTAAGAGCAAGGAGCGTCGTCTACCTGCCTACATAAATACAGAAAATAAAAAAGACTAGACCTTCACAAATCGCAGATTTCCAACTGAAGGATGTTCGTGCTAGAATGGAGGGCTTTAATACGTACATACATGCATAATTCGCCATTACAACCCTTCAGCCTGGATTACGGCCTGGCTTCTCACAACACTTATACTGTGTGTGTTAATTTTACATATGAGTAGCGGGACCTACAGTTTAAAGTCGACTCCGAATGACAGATTTTTGGGAAACTTTTCATAGCAATTTTATTTTCTCTCAGAGTTTTTGGCAGAAATCTACTGAGAGGAAGTCGCCGAAGAAATATTTTTTTCTTCATATTTCGTTTTGATGTCTGACCGGAAGTTGGAATCGGGCCTTAAGTCTAATAAGCGAACACATTAATATTGGATTCCTTGGGACAAATAAAGAATCAAATCTAATACCTCCAACAGCATGAAACCATTCCTATAAGCCATTGTAAGGGGTTTCACTGATCACGCGAAAGTTGTTTGCGGTACCGCAGTAGTCGCGGGGAATATGTAGATTCATAAGGGAATAAAGCTCTTAGTCAATCATACTCCTGAAAATGTGTTTCTCACAACTCTACAAGCCACTGCTAAAAGAGGATTAACATGATGATTGGAAGCTTCATATTGAAGACCTCACAAGGAAAGGTGTGTGTTGCTTCAGTTGCTAGAGAAGTTAAAAACAATGCCAGTCTTGCTTACCGGACACCATGCTAGTTTTTAGAACAAAACCACACACTTGCTCTGACAACCATTGTCAGTCACACTTTTTTTTTATTTAAATACGACAACACTGGTGAGCAACAACAAATGCTATCATATGCATATAAAAGTCCCTCTCGAAACATTATTTAACGGTCTTGCTTGCACATGAGAACACTAACAACCACATGTTAAAAGACAAAGTATCTTAAAAATATAGTTCCACTCATGATTATTATGACAGCATTAAAGTAAGAGTGAATATGCTTACATACTACTGTCATGGCAAAAATATTAGAAACAGTGAAGGAAATATTCTAAACAAAAACGTTGTATTTTAGAATAGGACCCATACTCGGAAATGTCACACAATGGGTTAAATAATCATATTTGTAATAAAGGCTGCTCAGCGCGCCCTATTTTTCCCGCCAAACAAGTTAGCAGCGATTTGTTAACGTCAGCGTTTGCTAAAATTGCCTCTGCTTTTGTAAAATTATTGGTTTGCGTCTTGGATTTTCAATTTTAAATTTCTCTTAACCTGAATTCATGATGGCAACTGAAGAAGACTGGGACGAAGCCCAACGAAAATAATAACGTAGAAGAGTGGGAATCACGTTAGTAAGGAGATCACGAAGTAAGGTCACCAAAGTGAGCTTACTGTTCCGCATGGTAATACTATATGCAGTAAGTATTCCGTTCACCATGGAGGCGATTTTAGGAGGCATGAAACCAAGAGGATCTGTTAGAGATTTCCATTACCACTCCAAATGAAATGAAAAAGAAAATCCTATCAAAAGAGTAAAAAACATAAAATCTCTTCGGCTTTCTGTTTGCAACAGTTAGCTTGTATATCCAATATTAGCCCATTACTATTGCTTCCTAGCCTTCAAATTTCAGCTCAATAGCTGCCAATCATTTCAGAGTGAGCTAACTCCTGAAGTCCTATAACCTCACATGAAGAATATCATCTCACTATTGGGAGATAGCACATAGAAAACAGTAATCTTGCGTTCTGTGTGTACCTGCGTATGCTAAGTACTGAAGTCCTATAACTTCATAATGAAGAATATTATCTCACTGTTGGACGATAGCACATCTAAAACATCAAACTAGCGCTCTAATTGTAGTTATGTATGATAAGTCCTGAAGTCCTATAACTTCATAATGAAGAATATTGTCTCACTGTTGGACGATAGCACATCTAAAACATCAAACTAGCGCTCTAATTGTAGTTATGTATGCTAAGTCCTGAAGTCCTATAACTTCATAATGAAGAATATTGTCTCACTGTTGGACGATAGCACATCAAAAGCTGTAAAGTTGTGTTCTAAGTGTAGCTAAGTATACTAAGCCTAGCTTTTAGAACTTGACATTATGAAAGACCGTTTGTATTATATCCATTTAGGGCCATTAGGGCGATTGAAGTTGACACTTAATAAGTCCGATGAGGGATTTACATATGTTCCTACCATTTAATTTACGACACTCCATTACCGTGGAAACATAACCTCAACTTTTATAGTACAACTGACAAAAACCTAGTAAATGATGTGTGTGAAGATAGATTTTACAATCTATATCTCCAGCTGTTAGCAAACAGAGCTGTGTTATGTTATTAACATAACTAACTGATCTCTGTTATGTTACTAACAGAACTCTGGTAAATAATTAATTTAAGTGAGGGTTTGAGGGTGTGAGAGTGTGAGGGTTTGAGGATGTGAGGGTTTGAGGGTGTGAGGGTTTGAGGATGTGAGGGTTTGAGGGTGTTAGGGTGTGAGAATGTGAGGGTTTGAGGATTTGAGGGTGTGAGGGTGTGAGGGTTTGAGGGTTTGAGGGTGTGAGGGTGTGAGGGTTTGAGGGTTTGAGGGTTTGAGGGTGTGAGGGTATGAGGGTGTGTGCATGTGAGGGTTTGAGAGTGTGAGAGTGTGAGGGTGTGAGAGTGTGAGGGAGTGAGGGTGTGAGGATTTGAGGGTGTGAGGGTGTGAGGGTGTGAGAGTGTGAGGGTTTGAGGGTGTGAGGGTTTGAGGGTGTGAGGGTTTGATGGTGTGAGGGTTTGAGGGTGTGAGGGTTTGAGGGTGTGAGGGTTTGAGGGTTTGAGGGTGTGAGGGTGTGAGGGTTTGAGGGCGTGAGGGTTTGAGGGTGTGAGGGTGTGAGGGTTTGAGGGTGTGAAGGTGTGAGGGTTTGAGGGTGTGAGGGTTTGAGGGTGTGAGGGTTTGAGGGCGTGAGGGTTTGAGGGTGTGAGGGTGTGAGAGTGTGAGGGAGTGAGGGTTTGAGGGTGTGAGGGTTTGAGGGTGTGTGGGTGTGAGAGTGTGAGGGTGTGAGAGTGTGAGGGTGTGAGGGTTTGAGGGTGTGAGGGTTTGAGGATTTGAGGGTGTGAGGGTTTGAGGGTTTGAGGGTGTGAGGGTTTGAGGGTTTGATGGTGTGAGGGTTTGAGGGTGTAAGGGTTTGAGGGTGTGAGGGTTTGAGGGTTTGAGGGTGTGAGGGTGTGAGGGTTTGAGGGCGTGAGGGTTTGAGGGTGTGATGGTTTGAGAGTGTGAGGGTTTGAGGGTGTGAGGGTTTGAGGGTGTGAGAGTGTGAGGGTTTGGGGGTGTGAGGGTTTGTGGGTGTGAGGGTTTGAGGATGTGAGGGTTTGAGGGTGTGAGAGTTTGAGGGTGTGAGGGTTTGAGGGTGTGAAGGTGTGAGGGTTTGAGGGTGTGAGGGTTTGAGGGTGTGAAGGTGTGAAGGTGTGAGGGTTTGAGGGTGTGAGGGTGTGAGAGTGTGTGGGTGTGAGGGTTTGAGGGTGGGAGAGTGTGAGGGAGTGAGGGTTTGAGGGTGTGAGAGTGTGAGGGTGTGAGAGTGTGAGGGTTTGAGGGTGTGAGAGTGTGAGGGTATGAGGGTGTGTGAGGGTTTGAGGGAGTGAGGGTTTGAGGGTTCTGTTAGTAACATAACAGAGATCTGTTAACTGATAGATTTTAAAATCTATCTTCACACACATTAGTAAATGTATGTATGTATGTATTCTCATCTGAAATTAGTAGTTTTCCCTTCACAAACTTAGCAAGTTCGATAAGGTATTTATGTTCCTATCATTTTACTTTAGAAAGCTAGGAGATATTTCATTGCTGTGAACACATAACCTCAACTTGCAAAGTACAACTGACAAAAGTATAGTTAATATGTCTTATTCTCATCTGAAATTAGTAGTCTTTCCCTTTTCAAACTTAACAAGTCCGATAAGGGATTTATGTTGTTATTATTTTACTTTAGAAAGCTACAAGATTTCATTATTGTGAAAACATAACCTCAATATGTATAGTACAACTGGCAAAAGCCTAGTTATTGTGTCTTATTCTCATCTGGAATTAGTAGTCTTTCCCTTTACAAACTTAACAAGTTCGATAAGGGACGTATGTTCCTATCATTTTACTTTAGAAAGCTACATGATTTCATTTCTGTGAAAACATAACCTCAACTTGTATAGTACAAAAGATTAGTATATGTATCGTATTCTCATCTCCCTTCAGTATGTTTTCCACACAACCAATCATAAGTTCATTTAGGAAATCATCTGCTACATAGAGAATATACGCTGCGTTCTTAAAGTCCTTTTCAGTGGTCCAAAGAGCATCACTTTTTCTTCTCCATCACTATTCCTATTACCACCACTGTATGTATGTACTTGGATTGGCGTTTGTTTATGAGAAAAACGAGTTCTTTTATAACAACGCATATGTTGTTACTGTTGTGGTTGTTGTTGTTTTCTTTATTCCTTTACAAATTTTTGTCACATAAACAACATGATGTTTATGTGTATCTATGCATGTATCTCCTTCCTCATCGTTGCTTTTATTTATTTCTTTACTTTACTTGTTATTATTATTGCATAGGGAGAGAGACAGAGACAAAAAAGAGAACAGCATTTGGCAAAAAAAAAAAAAAAAGAGAGCAGGGGTTTATATTTTTATACTCCCAAAAGGGATTTTCGTTACAATGCCAGTGTATTGGCAAATTTAAGTTTGATTTTTATATGACACACTGAATGCATACAAAATAACTGTTTAACTGCAAAAGAATAGTGCACAGTGAATGTGGGAGAGAGAAAGAGAGAGAGGGAGAATAATACAAAGAGTATAAAAAGGGATTCTTTCAATAATGACATGATTGAACCAGTTTAGTATTATTTCAAGGTCTTTATTGTTGTCGTCGATGTTGTCATTTTGTTGTCATTATTGTTGTCACTTTAGTACGACACTATGTATGTACGACAGAAGGGGATATTAAAGAAAATCGAAAGTGTTGTCAATGAAAGCAGAAAAAAAACTGTACAACTTAATCGCTGTATTGATACATATTTATTGAGGTCAACGTAAATGTGTAGCCTGTAAACAGGCTTAAAAAGGCTATTATGGTCTTTAAAGCTGTCACATTAAAATGTAAAGTTTATGAAAGGAGAATTTTAAATATTGGAGTAGGTAAACAAAATTTAAAACGTAAAACAATAATGAAAGGTAGATAAATGGCTACTTAAAACTGGTGTTGGCAACTTCTGGAACAGATTTTTAAATGATTCTTCCTTTTTCTTGCTTCCTTAAGAGCTTAAGGATTTAAAATGTTAATGCGGAACAGAAATATTGTGAAAATGAAATGTTTTTTATTATAATCTCGCAGATAATTATCATTTCCGGAATGTGCCTGTCATCGAATCGATCTTTTATTCTTTTTGTACGACTAACATTCAGGGGATACCCCCTTTCCTACATCTTCTACTTTTATCCTATTCCCTCTATTATCCTTCCCTTTGTACAATGGATCAATTCGACCTCCGGGTACTGTACTTGTCTTAATTGATAAGTACACATCCTCTAACCTAAACTAACCAAAGACTCAGGGGATGGCTCCTGCACATGCTGTGTATTCTGTTGGAACTAGGAAAGTATGCTATGGCAAGGAGGAAAGAGAGGGTAGTGTTCGTGTTCATTTCGTCATGTGCCCGCCGTCGAATCGATCTTTTTTTTTGTACGACTAACACTCAGGGGATGACCCCTACTCATGCAGTGTATTCTGTTGGAACTAGGAAAATATGCTATGGCAAGGAGGAAAGAGGGGGTAGTGTTCGTGTTCATTTTCGGCTTGTGCCCGCTGTCGAATCGATCTTTTTTTTGTACGACTAACACTCAGGGGATGGCCCCTAGTCATTCAAAGCATTGTGTTGTAACTATGAAAGTATGTAAGGGCAAGGAGGAAAGAGAGAGTAGTGTTCGTGGACACTAGATTGTTGTATGGCAACTTTTGTTTTGATGGTATTAATTTTAGGACCGGCTTTTAAGGCATCATATGTGTGTGTCAGACATCATTCGTCTGGTCGAGGTCTGCTACTTAATCTTCAGACTGCCCTTCATACAGTGGATAAGGCCCGCACAATATTGAGCATTAGTGAGAGAACAAGACATTCCTCTTTGTCTTCGGTCTTAATGGCTCTTGGACGACTGACACTTCCATCAGGGAGAATCTAGCAACTTACATTTGCAAATAGGTGTAGCTGGATGTGATTTTGATAAAATCCTTAAGTATGTTGAATCCATAAGTATGTTATAGTCGCCGTAGTCTAGTAGGTAGTGTGTCGACTTATTAGACGTAAGACCACGGTTCAAACCACCAGGTCAGACATCAAAACGAAATTACAAATATTTCCTCGGCGACTGCCTCTCAGCAGATTCTGACAAAAACTCTGAAAGTAAATAAAGTTGCAAAGAAGAGCTTCTCAAAAATCTATCGTTCGATGTTTAAACTGTAGGTCCTGCCACTCATGTATAAAATTAACGCATACAACATACATAAGTGGTGTGAAAAGCTAGGTCGTAAGCCTGACTGAAGGGTTGTAATCGCCAATTATGTATGTATGTTTGTATGTATTTTGGTTTGTAGTTCTTCTATAAGGAGGCTTAGTCTCATTCTATCCTACATGTTTGGAACCAAACATCACACGAGCACATGTGCCATGGACGATCTGGGAGTGCAAGAATTATTGGCGATTTATACGTCAGGCATCCTGTCGCATAGTTCAGTGTTAAACGAGTATCTATCTAGTGTTCTAATTATACTCTGGTAATACGATTTACGGCTCTGACTGATCTATTTCACCAAGATCCGTATGCGATACATCATATATACCACCGTCTCATATCGCTTGCTTATCTCAGTCGGTTGGTCCAATATCATTAAACAACGCATTTCTTGTACGTTCTGGATTATGCAGCATTTCCTTTCCATTAATATGCTTCATATGCGGCCCTATGCTCCCTAGAGGAGTAAGAGGAACATATATATAATATGCTTCACACTACTGAAGCATAGGCAAGTAAAACCGTAATTACGCTCGTGTAGAGTCCGTGTGTCATTCTTAGAGTGACGTCGCATTAAGAGCCCAGTTTATCCTGCATATGGATCACCACGAGTGGGTTTTTGATGGTTTATCCTCTAGATTTCCTATCTAAGGAACACCCAAGATTTTCATCTGATTGGATATCTTCATCTCCTCGGTAAGAGAGTTAGGATTCATATAATAAGTGTTCTTTTTTTCCCCTTACGTGAGTTCATAGTCAGATTCCTTGATCGTACTGAATAGTAGGCTAAGTTCAGAGTGTATTTCGTTCTCTTGCGTAGATAGCTGGGATTTTCAACTCTCATTATTATTAACACGTCCTTATGTGTGTGAAGATAAATTGAAATTTAACTAGCAAAGACAAAAACCAAAAATTTTAACAGAGCTAATGTTAAAGTTAACAGAGCAATGTTAAGTGGTTAACAGCAAATACGAAAAATAGTCAAGGAAGAAATCACCCAAATATACGATATCAGGTACTTGCTGCAGATATCTGACTATATACAAATTGTAGTCTAAGGTGTCCCTAATAAAACCCAAAAAGTGGTATATCCCAAATAATTTTGGAACTGGAGATATTGGGCTTCAAATATTCCTTATGTTAACAGTGTCGACGGTAGAATGACGTCCTTCGTGTACCTGATTGAGGTTCTTTGTCACTTAATATTCTCAAAAGACTATTAACAGTAATAACCCACATGGGATGTGAAAATATTCCTCCATGTAATGTTCTATTCAAAAAAATGTCTAGCTTCCTAAAATTGACAGATAACATGCACGCAATTGTGTTACAATGACCAAACATTCCCGAAGTACACATTATAATACGATTTGTAGGGAATTTTCGCTTCATTTCAACACAAGCTGTCGTAGCAAAGAAGCTGCCGTAGAAAACTTATGCTGCCTGCATTACAAGGCTCACCTGCAGCCTTGGCAACCTGCAACATACTGTAACTATTGACTATAATCCTTGAAGTTGTTGTTGTTGTCATAACTTTACAATTGCTTGTAGTGTCATTTGCTTTCTGTTTATCTCTCTCTCTCGCTCTCTCTCTATCACAGTTGTTGCCACATATTGTTGAGGAGAGCCACAGCTTTCATTTCAAAAAGAATATTTACAGTTACTGTCTGTCTATGGGAGCAAGTATTTTATAATTTTTCTATAAACTTTTCCTAGTGTTTTAATGTTTAGTTAAGATTTTCTTGTTTTTCTTTTTTTAAGTGCCACTTAAGTGTGTCGCATAGTTTGAGGAGTAGCCAAGTAGTGAGTGACTGACTGGGGCTGGTTAGTTGCCTATTCTGTTGCTTGCATGTGCATGTTTTTGCACTTGTTTTCTTTATTTTTTTATTCTTAAAACTTATTACAGTTAAAGTCCTTCTTATGTTGTAAATTTGTTATGTTGCATGCAACATATAATGCATAATACTTGTGCTCTCATGTACTTACTAAACTTAGGCAAACAACATACATTTTATTTACATACTTATGGCAGGCATAACTTACACAGCCTTACTGCAACATAGTAAGGGGAGAGAGGGAGAGAGAGAGTGTGTAAGGAGAGAAATTAAAACCGCAATCATGTTTACAATCTGCATATGCTTATAGTTCTTACAAAGTTGAAAAGTGTAGCAAAGTCCATTCAGATGTGTTATAAATGTCATTACCTTGTAATAGTTCTTTGTCACCTAACCACTCCTCTTCCCCGTCTGTCACTATCATTCACTTGGACTATGTCTCTCTCTCTCTCTCTCTCTTGCTTTTTATATGCTTTATCTTGCCTTATTATTATTGTTGTTGTTGGTGTTGTTGTCGTATATTAGTATAGGAGATTAAGTCATTTCATCCTGTTGAGATGTGCTATACAAGTGCTCAGAGAAAGAGAGAGAGAAAGCGAAGCAGGCATCTGTTGAAAATGATTTAAAAGTGAAATTGTGTTGTTTTTATGTCTTCTTCGTCTTCTTCTGGTTCTGCTTCCTCTTATTGATTAAATGTTGTCAGCCATGTTTGTTCTCTACAAAAGACTCTCTGTATGTAAGTCACTTCCTTGTGTTTTTTGGCTGGCAATACAAAAAAGATTTTGGAGCACATTTTTTCGTTTATTTTTGAAGCTTTAGATGGATTGAAAATTGAAACATATATGGCGAAGTCAACGTTGACGATTTTAAATATGATACAGGCAATTACGACACCGTCAGATATGTTACTGTCAACCATGACGCCGTCAAATATGTCACTGTCAACCATGACGCCTTCGCCTGTGACGCCGTCAAATGAGTTACTGTCAACTATGCCGCTGTGAATTATAGCATGGTCAACTATGACGCCGTCAGATATGTTACTGTCAACTATGGCGCCGTGGCCAGTGACGCCGTCAAATATGTTACTGTCAACTATGACGTCGTCACACTTTCTCTGCCAGTGCCCGTCTCTTGCTAGGTGTAGATATAGGTTATTTGGCTCCCCATTCCTTGTTAGCTTAACGGAGCTATCATCTACTGACATCAAGGATATAGCTTCGTTCATCAAACTTTCTGGCTGGTTTTCCAGTGCGGGGTAGTCGTGCTTTTGTTGTGCAGACCTTGCGCTGACCAACTTCCTCCTTTTCCCTGATTTTGGTGGAACTTGGTTAGTACAGGGACTGCGTTCACCCGTGGCATCACAACGGGCCGCTATGCGTGCTCAAGTGAGCTTTGTGACATCAGAGCTACCACTCCGACCTAACCTGACCTAACCTAATGACGTCGTCAACTATGACGCTGTGAATTATAGAGTGGTCAACTATGACGCCGTCAATTACTACTTTATCAACTAGGAGCAAAAGACTGATCCGGCTGTATCCGGTCGGTATATCGGTCAAGCCTATCATGTGCATTCTTTGATGGGGAAAGGCAGTGGTGTTGTGGTAATTTTTTTTACCGGAACGCGTATAAATAATTATATAGACAGGGCCGATCTTGGGTAGGCGGCCGCTCTGTGCGGTCTCATGTCCCAAATTTAACGACGGGGGTGATTTTTCATGATAATCCCGGCGGCGGCGGTTTTTCAGGGATCATGTCCCAAATTTGACGACGGGGGGAGGGAGATTTCCCCCAATTTATCAGTTTTTGTTCCGGTTCAGTTCAAACCCTTGTTTATAAAAATACATATAAAAATTCGCCAAAAATCATCTTTAGATCCGGAACGCGTTCCTGTCCAAAAAAGAAGTACCGGAACGACGTTACCGAGCGTTCCGGCTCGACAACACCACTGGGGAAAGGGTATCATCAGAACACATACTAAGACTCTGTATGGCGTTAATGTGTTTCAAAACGACACAAGCATCACGAACTTATCAAGCACAGAGAGAGAGACAAAATGCTCCTAGAGGTTCATCAGGGCAACAGCGTTGGGGTAATAACTGGTATGCGCCTTTTAGGTATTCATACAAAGAAAACAGTTTCACAACGTTTGTAAAAACTGCAACAAAAAAGTATCAATCACGTTAACTACCACATACATAATTCGCCTTTACAACCCTTCAGTCAGGATTACGGCCCAGCTTCTCACGCCACTCATTTTGTGTGCCTTAATTTTATACTTGAGTGGCGGGACCTACAGTTTAACGTTGACTCCGAACGACAGATTTCTGAGAAACTTTTTCATGGCATGTTTATTTACTCTCAGAGTTTTTGCCAGAAATCTGCTAGGAGAGAAAGTCGCCGAAGAAATATTTTTTCATATTTCGTTTTTATGTCTGGCCTGGGGCTCGAACGCGGGCTTTACGTCTAATAAGCGAACACACTACCTACTAGACTACGGCGACTACTTAACTACCATATTAATAAAAATATAGAACACTCTTTCCTTATGCTGAAACTCCCTCGACTAATTGATTAATGTGGCGTATATGGACTTTGGGTTCATCAGAACTTTAGAAGGGTTATTACTGAGGCTAATGGGAATTAGCATAACTACCGATACAGCACTCTTTTGCTCTCCTCAAAAATTAGCCTTTATATTATCGCTCGATATTACGAAATCTACATACCTTCAACTGATGTCATTGACAGAAATTGATTCTTAGGAAACCTTACTTTGGATTGAGCTAGAATATTTCAAATACCCAATATCGTCCTATAGGCCATAAATTCTTCTACGTCCTCTACATAGTATCACAGTTACAATGTTATTTAAATCCAAGTAGTAGGAAGCTATCACTTCCGAAATTCGCAATAAGCTGCTACATATCCTCCTAATTGATTTGTTTATTACGACAACAACGGCATGTATCGTGATTTGACTGCTAGAGCGTAAGGTTTTGTTAAGGTTCTCCTTTAACTTTCCGGCGGCCTACTTTCTACAATCTCTGACTGTACTTTTGAACTTTGCTTTGATAGCAGATTCGGGTTTAGAATCTCATTACGCTCTGACTGGTAGCAGTATATTCCCATTAATGGCTTTGATGTCAAGTACTTTACGTATGACTCGAAAATAAAATGTGGATGCGATTGTTTTCTTATCTGAGGCGAAACTAATCATGTAAGCTGCTATATTCAGAACCATTTGAGATTGAAGCGTTTAGCCTGTATTTTACAGCCAAGCGACTACTCGTGCCCATCTATTGCACATTATCACCACTCGACTGGTGGGAAAATGCAATGGTAAATTAAAAATCCTCACTTAGATGAGCCTTTACGTGTGATGGTTATGTAGATATTTGAGCTGGGCTTTGAACCACAGGATCTAGTCTATGCGAATAGACTACGGCGACTACAAGTGAGAAGATGGAGGTCTTAGTAGCTTAGTTTCCACTGCCGTAGCTATCATGATGTAGCATGATGTGAAAGAGAAGGAGACATCTCGCCACTTATGCTGAGGCTTTTTAGACAATAAAAACTACCAAAGTAGGATCTGTAGTAATTGGATTTTATACGACTTCTGCGGAATATCATATATTGTTTCAGGGTACCTTACGTACACGATTACTTGAAATAAATTCAAGTTGCACGAGACTTTTTGCAGTCCTAGTGAGATGGTAAACCCTCAATTGGCGTCATAAAACACTAGCTGCCCGGTTAAAGGGTTTAAACTTAAGATTTAAGCGTGATTAAGTACTGTTGTTGAGCAGCTAAGTAGTGAGGAGTAAAAGGGTTTGCCTTTTTGTGTACAGTGGGATATGTGCAGCAAGTCCCATTTTTCCACAATATCCATCATCCGTCATCCTACCCAGACACTGTTAACTTAGGGAATATTTGAAGCAGAATATCTCAAGTTCCAAAATTATTTGGAATATACCACTTATTGGGTTTTATTAGGGACACCTTAGACTACAATTTGTGCAATATAGTCAGATATCTGCAGCAAGTCCCTGATATCGTATATTTGGGTGATTTCTTCCTTGACTATTTTTCGTATTTTCTGTTAACCGCTTAACATTCCTCTGTTAACTTTAACATTAGCTCTGTTAAAATTTTTGGTTCGTGTCTTTGCTAGTTAAATTTGAATTTATCTTCACACACATAGTTTTTAGTAAGTCAAGAAATGGAAATTTCTTCACCTACATACATAAGTACATACACATGTACATACATACTTACATGCATAATTTGTCCTTACAACCCTTCAGTCACGATTATGACGTAGCTTCTGACACCACTTACGGTTCGTGCGTTAATTTTATTAATGAGTGATGGGACCCCTACAGTTTAAAGTCAACTGCAAACGACAGATTTTTGAGAAACTTTTTCATGCCAGGTTTATTTACTCTCAGAGTTTTTGCCAGAAATCTGCTGAGAGGAAGCCGCCGAAAAAATATTTTTATTTCTCATATTTGGAACATACTACCTACTAGACCACGGCGACTACATACATAAACACATACATACATAATTGGAAATTACAACCCTTCAGTAACGATTATGACGTAGCTTCTCACGCCACTCATATTGTGTGTGTTACATTTTATACATGAGTGGCGTGACCCCTACAATTTAAAGTCGACTGCGAACGACGGATTTTTAAGAAGACTACAGCGACTTTCCCCAACTAGTAGAAGGCCTTACAGCAGATGCGTTTTCCACCTTTCAGAGATTGTATTAGATTGTGTAGATATTTTAGCGGAGCAACTAAACCGCAATGTCAACTACAGACCACCAAAAATTGGAAATTACATTTTACATACAAATTTATTATTATTTATCGTGTATAAGACTATTCCTGCAAAAAAAACAAAAACCTCACACACATACACGTGCGAAAAAAAAAATCGAAACTGAAATGCAATGCAAAAAACCACAAAATGTCGCCTGTCGCCTGTCGTCGTCATCATCACTTGCAGCACACCACACACCACATGCATACATACGCAACAAAAACCTATTCATTATGGCAACAATAAAGAGCTGCAAATTCCTGGTGCAATGACACATATCAAGTTGCATTTATTACAGTCATTCAGCCTAAAACAAGTATGAGCGCCATGTAAAACAACATATACACGCACAGTCGTCCTCCTCCTCCCAGGCCACACACACATATCCTGTGGACAAAAACACAACGAATTTTTTTTGTCTTCTGATTTTTACTGTTTTGCTAAAGCATTGCCAACCACATGGCACAATTATTGTATATCAGCAGCATAACAGAAGTAGAAGTAGAAGAAGAAGAAGAGGCCATCAGGACCAAATGAGAGTGAAAAATTAAAAACAATGTTGGTTGTACAACGTATGGCATGATGAGGATGACGATGATGACGATTGTGAACCGAGAACAGAGCATTTATTACAGAAACATGTGTTCCTGCTATTGGGTTCAGTTCTGTTTGGTTTGGTTTGGTTCGGTTGGGGTTTGTTTTTATTGCATTGAACTTTTAATTAAAAAAATCCTTTTCATTTATTTTCATAATCCTGCACAGCAAATGTCCTACAAACAAACGCTCTACAACTGATTAGCTTTTGCTTAACTTAAAGCCGCAGTCCTGCTCCTCCTCCATACCTCCAATGCATACGTACTTCTAATACCATTACAGCCTACTCGTTTACCACCTCCTCCTCCCCGCCCCACTAAGCAACTAAACAATCAGCTCGTATCCTGCTAAGGTCTTAAACTAGAAGGTGTTAATTTACCAAAAACAACAACTGTAATCGAGAGTGAGCTGGCAACGTATGTGAGAGAGGTTTTTATGTGTTCTTTTTCATTAAATATACGAACATTAGAAGTTTTTGTTTCCATTTCCTACTCTCTCCCCTGTTTTTTTTTCTTTTTGGTCCTTTTTTATGCCTTTAACATAATTTTTCTTCGTTGTTGTTTTTGTTCCTTTTATTTTGAGGTCAAAACAGGATGTTGCCAACAAATATTACCACAGCATACATTGTAACCAAACCGCAACAATTTGCAACAGACATGGATAAAATCAGCAACAGAGCAAAATGTGAAAATATTATCGCAATGAAAGCCTTAAAGGGACCTTAAAAAGGCCTTTAAAGGTATGCAATTCGATTCGAATTTAAAAACCAAAGACACAAACCCAGACTTTTAGCAGTGCCACTTCTAGCCTCTAACAGAGTAAATTTTGATAGGTAAGCTATGCTATTAACAGAGCACTGTTAATTGCGTTTATTTTTCTGTCAGAGTTTTGATCTGTGTGTGAAGATAAATTCGAATTTAAAAACCAAAGACGCAAAGCCACACTATTAGCAGCGCCACTTCTTGTCTCTAACAGGGTAAGCTATGCTATTAACAGAGTACTGTTAATTGCGTTTATTTTTTTTTTTGTTAGAGTTTTGATTTGTGTGTGAAGATAAATTCGAATTTAAACCCCAAAGACGCAAACCCACAATATTAGCAGCGCCACTTCTTGCCTCTAAGAGGGTAAACTTTGCTATTAGCAGAGCACTGTTAACTGTGTAACAGTGATAATAGTAAATTGGTCTTCTACTTTGCAGACATAATTGACATACATTTTCATTATGATCATTAATATTTGTGCACAAAAGTGTTGAAATGTAAAGGATGGCTAGTGGACTATAGAGGACCTAAATTTTCTCAACTCTTAAAATTATTCCAGCTATCCCACTACCACAGAAGCTAGGCGGTAATCCTGACTGAAGGCTTGTAATGGCCAATTATGTATGTATCCCACTACCACAGTTCGAAAGAGGGCCCTCTGGACTACCATTTGCATAAAATCTGTATGGTGTACTATTTCTTAAATGTTCCAAAATGGCCACTGATCTTCTAGAGAATTTTCAAGCAAAAAATTGATATTTTCAAAGCCAATTTTCTCAATACCATATCACTTTATATGAGACTATGTTGCCGATTCTATTAAGAAACCTTGGAAACTTCCTTTGCATATAGTATGGTACTCATAGACCTAGAGTATTTCCCAAAATTAGCTCCGAAGTAAGTGGGCTTGTTCAGATGTATACTGTTAAATAGCGAACAGTGCTCTGTTAAGGGCAAATTTTGTTCTGTTAAGAGGAAATTTTGCTCTGTTACCGTGCCAAATGTGGCGCTGCTAAAATTTATGGATTGCGTCTTGGATTTTCAAATTCGATCTTCACACACATTGCAATTTGTAGCGTTATTTTCAGCATAGCATCCAGGAGTACTTAGCCAGTTTATGAAAACGGTGTGACGCATCTCATGAACAACTACATACAAATCTTAAACGATGATTCGAAACTGAATGGAACTTTGGATGGAAACTAGTTCTCGTAGTCCTCAAAAATCATGCCATACTTCCTAAACTCCAAGATGCTGTTAGGCCACAGGCTTCTAACATAACAACCTCTAGGACATGGCTACGGCTATTGCAAGGCTCTCTAAAATGACAGACCATGTTACATACATACTGAGCGATTTAATTCGTTGAATTAGTAGAATTGTGACCGCCGTAGTCTATCAGGTAGTGTGTTAGCTTATTAGACGTGAGGCCACGGTTCAAGCTCCAGGTCAGACATCTCGAACAATATGAAATATGAAAAACCGGCGACTTCCCCTCAGCAGATTTCTGGCTCTGAAACTCTAAGAGTAAATTAAGTTGCCATGCATAGTTTCTCAATAATCTGTGGTTCGGAGTCAAATTTAAACTGTAGGTTCCGCCATTTGTGGATAAAATTAACACACACAACATAAGTGATATTTTAAGCCAGCTTGTAATCCTAACTGTAGGGTTGCAATGACCAATTCTGTATGTATATTTTGTTACGAAAATGAAAAATTTGGATACTGGTATTTTATCTTGGTTTGCAATCAACGAACTCATATTCTAAACGTGTTTAAAAAGATAAAAACGTAACAATATTGTTACGAAATGGAAAAATCTTGATACTGGTGTTTTGCTTTTACATCGCTTAACATTAAAGTTATAAACAAAATCTACAAAAACAAAACAATGCAGTAAAAAAAACCTGTTTACAAATTATCGTACTGCTTAATACAACAACAAACACCAGCATAAGAAAAATGGCAAACACGTAAACAAAAATCCACAAACAAGAATAAATGTAAACAAAATACACAAACAACAATAATGAAACAACGATGTTTACATTTATAGCGATTTCGAAAATACGAAGTAACAAACTTTCGCTTTCAAGAACATTCATCAGACTGTTTACCCTGCCATATAAAAGGCAAGGCAAAACAGGCGACTGAGTTAGTGAAGTTCAGTCAGTCTTGTGTAAAGACGCAGTGCGTTTGAAGAGAGTAATTGTGCTTTGAAGATCTCCCTTACAAAGATCAGTCGAATAATTGTCTAGTAATTGTTATTGTTTATGCAAAGGATATAAACAGAGGGATAACAATTGAAGCAATTGTTGCTGTTTACATCAAGTTGTGAACAGTTGAAACGGGAATTGGACAAATAATAAAGAATTTTAATTAAAGTTAAACACAAATTTATTTTTATTTTATTTGCAATCTACGAGCTCATATTTTAAACGTTTTTAAAAGGTAAAAACGTAAGAGTACACATGTATATGTAAGTATAGTATATACAGTAAGTCCCCGCTGAACGAGGGGATACGTTCCAATAAGTTCCAGCGTTAAACGGGGCAACTAATGAATCAACTGTGACGCAGGAAAGATGCGTTCGTACTGTGATTGAGACTTTGGAAAATACATACAGTTGGAATCTTTATTCCGGACAGACTAACAAAAGAGGGTTAAAAAAGATACATACTATACACCGTCGCTATATAGTGCACCGCTTTTGCACTACCGCGTAATACTGAAACAGCGGAGCAGCGTTAAGCGGGGTCTTATTGTAGTTACAAGACGGTGTCACAATCCGATTCCCGCGGCATTACCGATTTTTGCTTTTTAGCATAGGAAATTCGCAGAAAGATAAATTTCACGTTTAGGAGAGATAAGAGCTAATCGATATCTGCTTACTTCCAAGACCTGCCAGCGCTGTAGATCTTACCAAGCCCAGGCACAGTGCCACTATCACAGCTCTATAAACTAATATATCTCTGTGAGAGTGTTCCTTAAGTGAACTTAAAAATTTACTTCTATCATCTCCCCAAATTATGACTATTTGAGGATAAACGAATGCATTCCTTTAACCCATTAAAACTGTTAATGAAATACAATGAAAATGAAAAGGCGTTAACACAGCTTAAGAAAATATGTATGTACATGAGGCAAAGAAATAGAAACAGAAGAAAACGTCCTAAAAAATTAGGCCAAAAACTTTCTTCTTTTTTTTCTAGACTAATAAAACGAATTGTATGAGCCACTGAGTGAGTTTAAGAGTGGAATGGCATGGCGCAATACAATAGGGGATGTAGTGTGGTTATTGTACAAGAAAATGATTAAGCAGGGCAACATTGAGTAATTAAAACTGCGAAATAAAAAACGAGAACACAAAACAAAGATTTAAAAAATGAGAAAAGTTTCTCATTTTATTACAGTTTCATGTGCAGCAGGCAGGCAGGCAAGCAGTCAGGCAGTAGGTTGGCAACACGAGCCATCAACCAATTTTATTGTCATTGTTTTTGCGTGAAATGGAATACTTTTATGAGGCCGGGGTTATAACTAAATGGGGGTTAAAAAAAATTATTCGTTTGTTTTTTTTTCGTCCGAAAAACAATGGAATAAAACAGGTAGAGAAGAGAGAGGGAGAGAGAGAGGAAGAGTGAAAATGAGAGAGTGTGTGTGTAATAAGCGTTTAAGATTTTTTCAAACTGTAAATAACGAAAAAAGTTTAAAGGTTTCAAAAACCAGCCACCACCGCTTGTATCGAAAGGGTAGTAACGTCTACATACTCATACTCATACGTATATGAAGCAGCAACCTCACCCTAAGACTGACAGTCTTATAGACTTCCATAATAGCCTTTGAAACAAAAAAAAGAAAGAAGGATGAGGCAAAAAAATTAAATCCTTTGGGGCAGAGAAGTAGAAGGAGAAGAAAATGGAGTTGAAGTTGGGAGTTGCAAAAAAACAAGACTTAAATTGATAATCTCCAAGAATGCACAAAAAAAAAACGTAATGAATGTGTGTTCGTGCATTGGCAAGGCAGAAGCAAAGACAAAAAAGGAGAACAAAAAAAAAGGCCAAAGCAACCGGTATTAAGTTTCACACAATGTGTCATTGGGTATTGAAAAGTTGCCTGCTTTTCTTCTTTTTTTGCCATTCAGGATTATTTATAAAAGTCATTTGGGGAAGTCATTCATGTTGTTGTTGTTGTTGTTCTCCTTATTCTTCAACACAAACAACAACAACAGTGATATAAATAGTTGTTGCTGTTTGCCTTAATCTAGTTTAAAATTACAAATTCCCTGGAAAAGAGAGAAGAAAAAAATAAAACTCCGTCTCTCTGTCTGTCTACATATCTCTCAATTCCCTTTGGTAACCAAAGGATACCCAGTGACCGTATAGTGTGTCGGCTAGTGTAGTGTGTTGGTAACAAATTACCAGGTATAACCAAGGGCTAGTTAACTTGATATGCTTTTTACAATTAGCACAGGGGGTCTTAGCGTTAAGAGTTAAGAGCTTTCCTACAAATGGCCAGTTTTAAATTGCGTACGAAAAAAGTAAAGCAAGAGGGGAAAATTATGCTCCAAGCTTTAAAAACTTCAAAAGGTTTAAGAAATTCTCTGAAATACTTAAAAAAAAAGTACGGAAATCTTTGACACTTCGGAAGATTTATTCAAGTCACTCTCCTGGGAGGCAATGAATATAAGAAGTGAGATATTTAAAAAAGTACTTTGGCACGCTAGGCAAGACATACATATATACGGCAAGTACGTGAAAGAGATGACATGAGAGACCACAAAGTAGAAGACCAATTTACTATTGCCACTGTTAAATAGTTGACAGTGCTCTGTTAATAGCAAAGTTTACCCTGTTAGAGATAAGAAGTGGCGCTGCTAAAAGTCTGGGTTTGCGTCTTTGGGTTTTAAGTTCGAATTTATCTTCAGACACATCACAACGAGTCGCTTTAATCATGTTGACAAATACTTTCATTAAGAGTTTATCTATAATCCTCTGGTTGTGCTGACACTTAATATTTCGTACATAGGACTGCAGCGAGTGTATATAGAAACTCTGCTATCCAGATGGACATCATAACATTTCACGCAAAGACATCGATAGATAGGTCGCTATGATGTCTAGTTGGATAGCAGAAATTCTATACACACTCGCTGCACTACTTTGTGCGAAATATTGAGTGTCAGCTCAACCAGAGGAACTCTACAGGACGAGCATTATGGATAAACTCTTAATGAAAGTATTTGTTTACATGATTCTGATAGCTAAAGAGAAAATTGAAGCGAATCGTTGTGATGTGTCTGAAGATAAATTCGAATTTAAAAACCAAAGACGCAAACCCACACTTTTAGCAAGGCCACTTCTAACCTTTGCTATTAACAGAGCACTGTTAACAGTTTAACAGAGAAAATAGTAGATTATTGTTCTCCTTTATAATTATTACAGACTATTGACATAAAAATCACCGTAGTCATGTAGGTAGTGTGTTCGCTTATTAGACGTAAAGCCTGGGTTCAAACCCCAGTTTAGACATCAAAACGAAATATGAAAAGAAATATTTCTTCGGCGTCTTCCTCTCAGCAGATCTGGCAAAAACTCTGAGAGTAAAAATTGCCATGAAAAGCTTCTCAAAATCTGTGACATTAAACTGTAGGTCCCGCAACTCAAGTCTAAAATTAAGGCACACAACATGAGTGGTGTGAGAAGCTAGGCAGTAATTCTGACTGAAGGGTTGTAATGTCCAATTATGTATGTACGTATGTATTGACATAAAATTTAATTCTCATTATGATCATTAGTATTTGTGAACAAAAGTGTTAAAATATAAAGGATGGTTGGTGGAAATGGAGGACGGAAATTTTCTCAACTCTCAAATTTATTCCAGCTATCCCACTACCACGGTTCAAAAGAGGACCCTCAGGACAATCATTTGCATATAGTCTGTATGTGTACTATTTATTATATGTTCTCAAATGGTCACTGATCTTGTAGAGAATTTTCATACAACAATTTGGTATTTTAAAAGCTAATTTTCTCAATACCATATCACTTTATATGTGACTATGTTGCTGATTATATTAAGAGGCCTTGGAACCTTCCATTGCATATAGTATGGTACTCATAAACCTACAGTATTTCCCAAAATTAGCTCCTAAACGTGGGCTTGTTCAGATGGATACTGTTAAATAGCTAACAGTGCTCTGTTAATGTCAAATTTTGTTCTGTTAAGAGTAAATTCTGCTCTGTTAACGGCAAATGTGGCGCTGCTAAAATTTATGGATTGTGACTTGGATTTTCAAATTCGAATTTATCCTCACACACATAAAGGGTCCGCCATCTAACGTTTTTTTCTTCAACTAGTGCTTATTTCGTGAATGGTAACACTTAGCTCATGTCTCATTTGACAGATAATTAGTTTTATCCTTCCGCTGAACGAATATGGTTGTGCATACGCTTTGAAAACATTACTTTGAAAATCATGGTAATGTTGCAGAATGTGTGAGAAAATTGCATACGGATTTTAGAAGAAGAGAAGCACCGTCAGCTCCGTATGTTCGTTATCTTGTGAAAAAGTGAAAGAAACTGGCATCCTCATCGATAAACCAAAGCGTGAAAAGCCAAAAACAGTGCGTACACCCGACAATATTGCTGCTGTGGCAGAAAGTGTGCGTGAAGCAATATCAACATCAATTCACCGTCGTTCTCAACAATTGAACATTTCGGAGACATCATTGAGACGAATTTTGCATAAAGACCTTGATATGATGCCATACAAGGTCCAATTGGTTCGGAAGTTGAAGCCAATTGACCATCCAATGCATTTTCGCTTCGCTAAGTGGGCCTGCGATCGACTTACAGAAGATGCCGATTTTGGCAAAAAAAAATCATCTTTTCAGATGAAGCTCATTTTGATCTTGGCGGGTATGTAAACAAGCAAAATTGTCGCATTTGGAGCACACAAAACCCGCACGCATACATTGAAAAGCCGACGCACCCAAAACGAGTCACTGTTTGGTGCAGATTTTGGTCCAGAGGCATAATTCGAAAATGAGCAAGGAGTGGCCGTTACAGTCAATGGCGATCGTTATCGGGCCATGTTGAATGAATTTTTGTTCACAAAAATTGAAGAGGAGGATATTGGCAACATTTGGTTTCAACAGGACGGCTCTACGTGCCACACAGCCGAAGGTACAATCGATGTTTTGCGCCCTGTTTTTGAAGATCGCATTATCAGCCGCAGAGCTGATGTCGTTTGGCCACCTCGGAGCTGCGATTTGACACCGTTGGACTATTATTTGTGGGGTGCCGTCAAAGATAAGTGTTACGCCGACAAGCCAGAGACAATTGACGGTTTAAAGGATAATATTCGTGAAGCCATTGGTGAAATACAGCTGCACACAGTCGATAATGTGCTTAAAAATTGGGCCGATCGTGTAGGCTACTGCATGGAAAGCCGAGGCAGCCATTTGAATGAAATTATTTTCCATTATTAACCGGAAGGATTGTACTTTCAAATAAAAAAAGAAATTTGAGAAAATATTCAGGAGTTTTTTTAAAGCATTTTCCAACAAAAAAAAAAGTTATTTGGCGGACTCTTTAGTTTTGATTTGTAATTTTTTTCAGTGTATCTCTTCTACTCTTTAAATGCAACTTAAAATTTATGTTTCTGTACTGTACATATACGTGTCTGTGTGTATTTGTTTCTTTTTTCTCTCCGCTTCTCAATTCTGTAGTGTCTCCTGTTTTTTATTGACGTTCTTTTTTTTGCCCCCCGTTTCTGGTTATTTATTACACACACATACGCATACAGGGTTGCATTAAAAAGTGTCATTCAACTGTTTTTCTTGTTGCGTTACGTTTCTGTTGTGTTGTTGTTGTTGGTTGTAAAATTTAAAGTTATTGCCTGTTTCTTTATTTATATTTATTTGTTTGCTTGGTTGTTTGTTTATGCGTTTGTCTGTTTGTTTGTTTAATAATCATGTAAATAATGATGTGATAAGAATACGAATAAAAAAAGAAAAAAAAATTAAAAAAACAAACAAGATTAACGTGCCGAGAATGAGAAAATATTTGCAATTGATTTTATTTTTTTTTTAACGTAACGTAGCGTAACGTAATGTAATGTTCAAGAGGAAAAGGAACGTGGGCTTTAAATAAATACAAAAAAAAAAAAGAACGAAAACTAAACAAAATAAAGAGTGTAATATTTGATTAGAAAAGTTGTTTTGGTGTTAATCATACTTTAAAGTAAAATAGAAAAAAAACATTACGAATTACGCTAGAATTATGAAAAGCAACAAGAGAAGTTTGTAGAATAGCTCAAGGCTATGTTTTGTAGCACTTAAAAGGTAAAACTGCAGCAGATTACAAGCTTGCTTGTAAATGTTGGCGAGAAGTCGCAACTAAGTAGGCCTTTAACCTTAGATGTCATGGAGTGGATAAACTATAAACCCCGTTTAGCCAAACGTCCACGAAACGTAAGAAATATTACGTTCGGGTTTAGCATATCGAAATTACATTACACTCTGGTATAGTCGCTTTCATTGTCTTTCGTATTCTTAAAACGAACGTACATTCCGTAGACGTTTGGCTAGTCGGGGCTTAGCCTCTGTCATAAATCTCGTTCGCCTATCCTCAATTAGTATAAACTGCTCTAGAAAAAGTTGTAAGCAATGCTGCCTAACCTACAATTCGATCAGCCAAAGTAGCGTTTATTTCTTGGATCTGAGTAACATGTTATCGGTTTTTGTGTTCTTCTACAGATTTATTCCGTCATCCGAGCATTTAGTTCATATGAGTACTGACTTACTTACTTAATTGGCCATTACAACCCTTCAGTCAGGATTACGGCCAAGCTTCTCACACCACTCATGTTGTGTGCGTTAATTTTATACATGAGTGGCGGGACCTACAGTTTAAAGTCGTCTCCGAACGACAGATTTCTGAGAAACTTTTTCATGGCAGGTTTATTTACTCTCAGAGGTTTTGCCGGAAATTTGCTGAGAGGAAGTCGCCGCCGAAGAAATATTTTTTTTCAAATTTCGTTTTGATATCTGACCTGGGATACGAACCCGGGCTTTACGTCTAATAAGCGAACACACTACCAACTAGACTACGGCGACAGGGCAATGAGAGATGTGTGTGTGAAGATAAATTCAAATTTAATTAGCAAAGACAAGAACTAAAAACTTTAACAGAGCTAATGTTAGAGTTAACAGAGCAATGTTAAGTGGTTAACAGAAAATATGAAAAATAGTCAAATTGTAGCGTAAGATGTCCCTAATAGAACCCAATAAGTGGTATATCCCAAATAATTTTGGAACTTCAGATATTGGGCTTCAAATATACCCTATGTTAACAGTGTCTGGGTAGGATGATTAATTATGGATATTGTGGAAAAATGCGACTTCCTGCACATATACCACTATATATGTGTAGCAAATACCACTATATAGAAATTGTAGCCTAAGGTGTCCTTGTTAGCTTAACGGAGTTATCATTCATTGATATCAAGGATATAGCTTCGTTTATTAAACTTTCAGGCTGATTTCCAGCATCGGATAGTCATGCTTTAATGTGCAGCTCCGTGCGCTGATCAACTTCTTCGATGGGATTGGTAGAATTCGGTTAGTACAGAAACAGTGCTTATCTGTGGCATCATAACGGGCAGATAGCCGTGCTCAAGTGTGCTTTGCTACCATTTCTATCTAACCTAACTTAACCATACCAATAGTAAATTCCATTGCAAGTTGTAGAATTTCTGAAAATAAAATTGACTCTTTGCCTATGGCTGTCATTGGTACCGTCGTATGCCTAAGCGATAGTCATGCGATATCTCTTAATGGCTATCAACAGGGTGTTTAATTTTAGGTTCCATTGCCAAATTTATACTACTCCTGCTGAACCGCCTCTCTGTGAACACTTGGCGCATCAAGTATGGAACTTACAAATTGAAGTAGTATCTAGAAATCCTAGCGAATTTTTACGCCAAATATTTGCATAGTGTGCCCATATCCTATGTAGCATTACCATCGATGACAACCATAATGATGGCAACGCTAAAATAAAATAAATATTCAAACGATAACAATTGAATGAATATCAATAGCAAAAGGAAACAATAAAAATCAAAAATAGCAGAGTGAGTGAGAGAGAGAGAGAGAGAGGAGAACAATAAAAAAAACAAAAAACTTCAATAGCTTTACAGGCTGACTGACTGACTAATGACATAGTTATGGTCATTATTTATTGAACAATTTTATGTAAATAAATAAATACAACAACAACAACAACAACAACAACAATAGCGATAAGAATAAAAATTACAATAATAATGGCAAAATTCAAAATAATTGTGTAACTTTTTGGTTTTCTATTTGCTAACCATGTCCACGTCTATGCCCATGTTTCCATGTTTCTAGTCTGTGTTAACAATACAGCTGCTGCTGCCGCTGCTGTTGCTGCTGTGCGGCGGCTATATAATGGTTGTTTGCTGTTGCATTACAACCATAGGCCAGGTAGGTTAACCGTGAGGTATTTTAGACAAAGACCACAAATGTGGCTAAAATAATATCATCATGTAAATAAAAAGAACACAATTTGACCAAAAATCTCCATTGCCAACGATGATGGCCAACACAAATGGGATCTTTATCGTTATGAAAATATTTAATGACAATTAAACTCTTTCAAATGTTGGCAATGATGGTGGCAAATATATAAACATATCATTGATATTGCTTGCCAGCTTAGTATGCATTTTGGGTTGGCAACACATACCCTTCACACAGAGAGTTATTTTAGAAAGAGTACATAGTTTTACGGAAAGCTAAACATAACCTCAAAATAGTTGGCTCTAAAATTAATTTGTTATCTTTTTATATCACTACCTTGAAAGTACGTCTGGGACTGGCACTAACCAATCGATCCTGAAATCGAACCGAAATACAATAAAAAGATCTTCGACCTCTGATTTAAATATACTCCCTATAATTCGATGCAAGCGGTGCCTTGCGCACTACACCCACATCGGCACTGGAGATAATTTTGGGCCTCTTTCCGCTTGACCTTTTCTGTAGGGGAGTGGCTGCTAAAATAAGTAAACGTTTCTGGGCGACTGGACAGTGGCAGGATCCGGATATTGCCAACACAAAGATGCTGAGAGAAGTTGGAGCTGTCGGGAGCAGTGACTACATTACACCGCGGTACGACTTCCCCAGGAGATTCAAGACATCGGTTCCGGACAACGGGGTCTGGAAGGGTGGTGTGACAAACCCGGTAAAGGACTCCGTACAAATCTACACTGACGGTTCGAAGCTGAACGGAGCTGTTGACAGTAGAATTTTTTCGGAATCGGTTGAAAAGCCCAGTCTATAAGACTGCCAGACCACTGCAGTGTCTTTCAGGCGGAGGTAGTAGCAATACAGGCTGCGACGAGAATTATTGGGGACGGAAGAGTCTCCAAACGGAACGTCACCATACTTTCTGATAGCCAGGCGGCTATCAAGGCTCTAACTTCTAACGTGATAAACCCTAAGACGGTGTACCGGAACACAGTGGTGTTCCGGGTAACTGCAGAGCTGATGAACTTGCCAGGCGGGGCACGACCATCCAATTCTCCGATGAATTCTCGAATGAGGACCTGCAAGCTCAAAATTGAGAATGCAATCGTCCATTCCGTCAACGACAGGTGGGCGGCTTCGGACACGGGTAGAACGGCTTCTAAAATCTGACCAAGGCGGGATGAGGGGCGCACAATGAGTCTACTTAAACTCCAAAGAGGCGCGCTCAGTGTAGTTGTCAGCGTCATTAGGGGCCATTGCATTAGGGGTACGCATGCGAAGCGCAATGGTCTTGGACACCTTGCTAACGACTTCTGCAGAAGCTGCAGAGATGAGGAAGAAGAGAAGACTATCCCACACCTGCTGGGTACATGCCCGGCTCTGTGCCAAAGGAGACGGAAGTACTTGGGTAATTACTACATGGATGATCTGGAGGAACAGTCAAGGATTAACATTGACAGCCTAAATCGCTTCATCAGGAGCTCCGAGTGGTTTTGAAACTAGGGGAAAGCCACCTCTACCTACCTACCTACCATAATTCGATGCAAGTTTTAGTTGTGAGTATTATTCTTCTCCATATTCTAGTAGATAGTCGCCGTAATCTGGTAGGTAGTGTGTTCGCTTATTGGACGTAAAGCCCGGGTTCGTATCCCAGGTCAGATATCAAAACGAAATATGAAAAAATATATTTCTTTGGCGACTTCCTCTTAGCAGACTTTTGGCAAAAACTCTGAGAGTAAATAAACCTGCCATGAAAAAGTTTCTCAAAAAAATCTGTCGTTCGGAGTCGACTTTAAACTGTAGGTCCCGCCACTCATGTATAAAATTAACGCACACAACATGAGTGGTGTGTGAGAAGCTAGGCCGTAATCCTGACTGAAGGGTTGTAATGGCCAATTGTGAATGTAGTCTTCTCCGCGGCACGTTACATAGTAGTAAACAAAGTAAAACGCCTCACAGGCATCCCCCATTCAAGTAACGAAACTAGGCATAACAAAGCTCCGCGGCACGTTACATAGTAGTAAACAAAATAAAAAGCGAGCATTCCCCATTCAAGTAACGAATCTAGGCATGACAAAGCTCAGCTCTTTACAGCATACAAAATAGGAAAACATGAAACTGCGAACAGGTTAGGAAGATTAGGCACAGTCACCTCTTGGAAAAGAGGAGTTCTGACTCCTCTGGTTCTTCAGCATTAACTCCTATACAACATTCGAAATATAATTTCACAGAGGACGTGAGTCAAATTTAAGGGCTAAGGAAATTGCAGCGAACTCTGCAATTCACAATGGTGTGAATATACTTGCGGCCATTGTGGGACTTCGTATAGGGACTTCGATTCCCGAGTTTAAATTTGATTATACAGCCACTGTTGTTTGGCATGGTTATGAGTATGTAGTGCAGAAGACGTGGAGGAGCGATTTTGATAACCGAAAGAAAGATGTTAGTTTTTTCAAGGACGGATGTAAAATGCAAGACATGTTAGTTTAAGAGGAGCCATTGCAAAGGGATCATTAAAAGAAGCTGTAGTTTCTAGGAATTTGCTCATAACCGTTCCGACATTGAATTCCTCGTTATTGAGAACAAGAACTGTTCTTGACTGTAGCGCGTCTCTGACTGAAATGGGTAATACGGAGCAATATCAGAGCGAATGAGCTTGTCAGTGCTGGCACTAAAGTTGGAAGGCGTGGGTAGACATAATACGGATAGAATATAGGCGATTGGAAGTAACTTTCGGATAGTTAGATAGCAGTGATGGGCCTATCTTGACAGCAGGCATATGGGTTCTCCAAAGGAGAAGTAGCAAAATGGCCTTATGTTTGGATGTGTGTGTGAAGATAAATTTTAATTTAACTAGCAAAGATAAAAACCAAAAATTTTAATGTGTGTGAAGATAGATTTTAAAATCTATCTCTCATGTTAGCTAGCAGAGCTCTGTTATGTTATTAACAGAACTAACAGAGCTCTGTTATGTTACTCACAGAACTCTGTTAAACAATTAATTTAAGAGCGGGAAAAACAAAAACAGGAAAAATTAATTGAATTCCTTTGTAAAATAAGAAAAAAAGGAAGAAATGGTAAAAGCAAGTCCTATAGTTAATCACAATTACAAAATAATGCGAAATAAGAACTACAATTAACAGGAAATCATACATTTCCGAAAGGTATTGTAATCCGATAGAAAAATCAATAGTGTGGGAAAACAGGACAACATGGGCGAACAAAGTAAACTGTTTTTAAAGCACTGTACGTCCCTTTAACTAAATCAATCGCCAGAACCATTAACAGCGCGCGATTTCATAGTAGATTTTGAAATTTTCTGAGATTTCAGATTTTAAAATCCTCTGTAAGTCCTTTTGCGGGAAAACAGGACAACATGGGCGGACAATGAATGTTGTTTTTAAAGCATTGTACGTCCCTTTAACTAAATCAATCGCCAGAACCATTAACAGCGGGCGATTTCATAGTAGATTTTGAAATTTTCCTAGATTTCAAATTTGAAAGCCCACTAAGTGTCCTTTTGTGGGAAAACCGGACAACATGGGCGGACAATGAATGTTGTTTTTAAAGCATTGTACGTCCCTTTAACTAATTCAATCGCCAGAACCATTAACAGCGGGCGATTTCATAGTAGATTTTGAAATTTTCTGAGATTTCAGATTTTAAAATCCACTGTAAGTCCTTTTGTGGGAAAACAGGACAACATGGGCGGACAATGAATGTTGATTTTAAAGCATTGTACGTCCCTTTAACTACTCCAATCGCCAGAACCATTAACAGCGCGCGATTTCATAGTAGATTTTGAAATTTTCCCAGATTTCAGATTTTAAAATCCACTGTAAGTCCTTTTGTGGGAAAACAGGACAACATGGGCGGACAAAGTAAACTGTTTTTAAAGCATTGTACGTCCCTTTAACTACTCCAATCGCCAGAACCATTAACAGCGGGCGATTTCATAGTAGATTTTGAAATTTTCCCAGATTTCAGATTTTAAAATCCACTAAGTGTCCTTTTGTGGGAAAACAGGACAACATGGGCGGACAATGAATATTGATTTTAAAGTATTGTACGTCCCTTTAACTACTCCAATCGCCAGAACCATTAACAGCGGGCGATTTCATAGTAGATTTTGAAATTTTCTGAGATTTCAGATTTTAAAATCCACTGTAAGTCCTTTTGTGGGAAAACAGGACAACATGGGCGGACAATGAATGTTGATTTTAAAGCATTGTACGTCCCTTTAACTACTCCAATCGCCAGAACCATTAACAGCGCGCGATTTCATAGTAGATTTTGAAATTTTCCCAGATTTCAGATTTTAAAATCCACTGTAAGTCCTTTTGTGGGAAAACAGGACAACATGGGCGGACAATGAATGTTGTTTTTAAAGCATTGTACGTCCCTTTAACTACTCCAATCGCCAGAACCATTAACAGCGGGCGATTTCATAGTAGATTTTGAAATTTTCCCAGATTTCAGATTTTAAAATCCACTGTAAGTCCTTTTGTGGGAAAACAGGACAACATGGGCGGACAATGAATGTTGATTTTAAAGCATTGTACGTCCCTTTAACTACTCCAATTGCCAGAACCATTAACAGCGAGCGATTTCATAGTAGATTTTGAAATTTTCCCAGATTTCAGATTTTAAAATCCACTAAGTGTCCTTTTGTGGGAAAACAGGACAACATGGGCGGACAATGAATGTTATTTTTAAAGCATTGTACGTCCCTTTAACTACTCCAATCGCCAGAACCATTAACAGCGCGCGATTTCATAGTAGATTTTGAAATTTTCCCAGATTTCAGATTTTAAAATCCACTGTAAGTCCTTTTGTGGGAAAACAGGACAACATGGGCGGACAATGAATGTTGATTTTAAAGCATTGTACGTCCCTTTAACTACTCCAATTGCCAGAACCATTAACAGCGAGCGATTTCATAGTAGATTTTGAAATTTTCCCAGATTTCAGATTTTAAAATCCACTAAGTGTCCTTTTGTGGGAAAACAGGACAACATGGGCGGACAATGAATGTTATTTTTAAAGCATTGTACGTCCCTTTAACTACTCCAATCGCCAGAACCATTAACAGCGGGCGATTTCATAGTAGATTTTGAAATTTTCCTAGATTTCAAATTTGAAAGCCCACTAAGTGTCCTTTTGTGGGAAAACCGGACAACATGGGCGGACAATGAATGTTGTTTTTAAAGCATTGTACGTCCCTTTAACTAATTCAATCGCCAGAACCATTAACAGCGGGCGATTTCATAGTAGATTTTGAAATTTTCCCAGATTTCAGATTTTAAAATCCACTGTAAGTCCTTTTGTGGGAAAACAGGACAACATGGGCGGACAATGAATGTTGATTTTAAAGCATTGTACGTCCCTTTAACTACTCCAATCGCCAGAACCATTAACAGCGCGCGATTTCATAGTAGATTTTGAAATTTTCCCAGATTTCAGATTTTAAAATCCACTGTAAGTCCTTTTGTGGGAAAACAGGACAACATGGGCGGACAAAGTAAACTGTTTTTAAAGCATTGTACGTCCCTTTAACTACTCCAATCGCCAGAACCATTAACAGCGGGCGATTTCATAGTAGATTTTGAAATTTTCCCAGATTTCAGATTTTAAAATCCACTAAGTGTCCTTTTGTGGGAAAACAGGACAACATGGGCGGACAATGAATGTTGATTTTAAAGTATTGTACGTCCCTTTAACTACTCCAATCGCCAGAACCATTAACAGCGGGCGATTTCATAGTAGATTTTGAAATTTTCTGAGATTTCAGATTTTAAAATCCACTGTAAGTCCTTTTGTGGGAAAACAGGACAACATGGGCGGACAATGAATGTTGATTTTAAAGCATTGTACGTCCCTTTAACTACTCCAATCGCCAGAACCATTAACAGCGCGCGATTTCATAGTAGATTTTGAAATTTTCCCAGATTTCAGATTTTAAAATCCACTGTAAGTCCTTTTGTGGGAAAACAGGACAACATGGGCGGACAATGAATGTTGTTTTTAAAGCATTGTACGTCCCTTTAACTACTCCAATCGCCAGAACCATTAACAGCGGGCGATTTCATAGTAGATTTTGAAATTTTCCCAGATTTCAGATTTTAAAATCCACTGTAAGTCCTTTTGTGGGAAAACAGGACAACATGGGCGGACAATGAATGTTGATTTTAAAGCATTGTACGTCCCTTTAACTACTCCAATTGCCAGAACCATTAACAGCGAGCGATTTCATAGTAGATTTTGAAATTTTCCCAGATTTCAGATTTTAAAATCCACTAAGTGTCCTTTTGTGGGAAAACAGGACAACATGGGCGGACAATGAATGTTATTTTTAAAGCATTGTACGTCCCTTTAACTACTCCAATCGCCAGAACCATTAACAGCGCGCGATTTCATAGTAGATTTTGAAATTTTCCCAGATTTCAGATTTTAAAATCCACTGTAAGTCCTTTTGTGGGAAAACAGGACAACATGGGCGGACAATGAATGTTGATTTTAAAGCATTGTACGTCCCTTTAACTACTCCAATTGCCAGAACCATTAACAGCGAGCGATTTCATAGTAGATTTTGAAATTTTCCCAGATTTCAGATTTTAAAATCCACTAAGTGTCCTTTTGTGGGAAAACAGGACAACATGGGCGGACAATGAATGTTATTTTTAAAGCATTGTACGTCCCTTTAACTACTCCAATCGCCAGAACCATTAACAGCGGGCGATTTCATAGTAGATTTTGAAATTTTCTGAGATTTCAGATTTTAAAATCCACTAAGTGTCCTTTTGTGGGAAAACAGGACAACATGGGCGGACAATGAATGTTGATTTTAAAGCATTGTACGTCCCTTTAACTACTCCAATCGCCAGAACCATTAACAGCGGGCGATTTCATAGTAGATTTTGAAATTTTCTGAGATTTCAGATTTTAAAATCCACTGTAAGTCCTTTTGTGGGAAAACAGGACAACATGGGCGGACAATGAATGTTGTTTTTAAAGCATTGTACGTCCCTTTAACTACTCCAATCGCCAGAACCATTAACAGCGGGCGATTTCATAGTAGATTTTGAAATTTTCCCAGATTTCAGATTTTAAAATCCACTGTAAGTCCTTTTGTGGGAAAACAGGACAACATGGGCGGACAATGAATGTTGATTTTAAAGCATTGTACGTCCCTTTAACTACTCCAATCGCCAGAACCATTAACAGCGCGCGATTTCATAGTAGATTTTGAAATTTTCCCAGATTTCAGATTTTAAAATCCACTGTAAGTCCTTTTGTGGGAAAACAGGACAACATGGGCGGACAATGAATGTTGATTTTAAAGCATTGTACGTCCCTTTAACTACTCCAATTGCCAGAACCATTAACAGCGAGCGATTTCATAGTAGATTTTGAAATTTTCCCAGATTTCAGATTTTAAAATCCACTAAGTGTCCTTTTGTGGGAAAACAGGACAACATGGGCGGACAATGAATGTTATTTTTAAAGCATTGTACGTCCCTTTAACTACTCCAATCGCCAGAACCATTAACAGCGGGCGATTTCATAGTAGATTTTGAAATTTTCTGAGATTTCAGATTTTAAAATCCACTGTAAGTCCTTTTGTGGGAAAACAGGACAACATGGGCGGACAATGAATGTTGATTTTAAAGCATTGTACGTCCCTTTAACTACTCCAATCGCCAGAACCATTAACAGCGCGCGATTTCATAGTAGATTTTGAAATTTTCCCAGATTTCAGATTTTAAAATCCACTGTAAGTCCTTTTGTGGGAAAACAGGACAACATGGGCGGACAATGAATGTTGTTTTTAAAGCATTGTACGTCCTTTTAACTAATTCAATCGCCAGAATCCTTAACAGCGCGCGATTTCATACTAGATTTTGAAATTTTCCCAAATTTCAGATTTTAAAATCCACTGTAAGTCCTTTTGTGGGAAAACAGGACAACATGGGCGGACAATGAATGTTGTTTTTAAAGCATTGTACGTCCCTTTAACTAATTCAATCGCCAGAATCCTTAACAGCGCGCGATTTCATAGTAGATTTTGAAATTTTCTGAGATTTCAGATTTTAAAATCCACTGTAAGTCCTTTTGTGGGAAAACAGGACAACATGGGCGGACAATGAATGTTGTTTTTAAAGTATTGTACGTCCCTTTAACTATTCCAATCGCCAGAACCATTAACAGCGGGCGATTTCATAGTAGATTTTGAAATTTTCCCAGATTTCAGATTTTAAAATCCACTAAGTGTCCTTTTGTGGGAAAACAGGACAGCATGGGCGGACAATGAATGTTGTTTTTAAAGCATTGTACGTCCCTTTAACTACTCCAATCGCCAGAACCATTAACAGCGCGCGATTTCATAGTAGATTTTGAAATTTTCCGAGATTTTAGATTTTAACAGAACAGATTTTAGATTTTAACAGAACAGCTTTCAGATTTTAACAGAACAGCTTTCAGATTTTACCAGAACAGATTTTAGATTTTAACGGAAAAGCTTTCAGATTTTAACAGAACAGATTTTAGCTTTTAAGAAACAGTTTTCTGATTTAACAGAGAGACAGCATTGTTTCTAAGAGAGAGATCAGAAGAACATTATATTTTTGTCGTACAGGTTATTGGAGGCGGTATTCAGGCATTTCGAATGAGGTCGCTGTGGTATAATAGGTAGTGTGTTGGCTTATTAGACGTAAGGTCAGGGTTCAAACCCCAGTTCGGGCACCATAACAATTTTTTTTTTAAATTATTTTTTCTAATACATATCAAATATATAAAATTTATTAGTATATATATCAGTATATTAATATATATGTATTAGAAAAAATTGAGAAAAGAAAAAAATTACACAAAAACCCCAACTAGGGATTGAACTCAGTCATGATTGAGAATAAGCGATGGAATTTTAAATTCATCTTTCAAAAACATTCTATTTACTACTCTTAACAATAATCTCAAACAGGTGGGTTCAATCCCTGGGCAGGATTTTTTTCTTTTTTATAAAATATATATTTATGTATTGTAATTTTCTTTTTTTTTTTGTTATTAAACATCATATTAATATAAGTTTGAATTTAATGAATCAGTATATACATATGTATTAACAAAAATGTATTATTAATAACAAAAAAAAAATAACCAATTTTGATTGCCAGACCTGCGATTTGAACCGTGGCCTTACGACTACCAGTTCAAGACACTACCTACTACACCACAGCGACTTCAACACAATGTGTTTTATATTTGACTTTAGTTACTCTGATGAAAGTGAATATTACAATTTTTATTTTGAATAACTGTACAAAGTAAAAACAAAACTGGGACTTCCCCGTAGTATTCATTGTACCACAACCAAGTAAAGCATTTTAATCTTGCATATTTTGTACTGACATGATAGTAACATAATAATTAATGATAATGAATGTGAATTACACATTTATTTAAAATTTATTAGAAAATTTGACATATTTATAAAAAATTTAATTTAAATGTTTATGAATAAAAAACTATTTTTTGTAACGTAGAATTGAAACTAAATTATTTTTTCCCTTTTAATTCTATGTGCCAACTAAAATTAAATAAATTTATAATCATAAAATCTATCTACTATGAAAACTTGGTCTTTTAAATATGTATGTATATAAAATACGTATATACATACATATATATGTATATAAAATACGTATATACATACATATATATGTATATAAAATACGTATATACATACATATATATGTATATAAAATACATATACATATACATACATACCAATAAATTAAATTAAAAATTTAAGCTTATTGATTTAATGTAACGTTATACAATACATATATATGTATATGTATATACATATATACATATATGTTTTATATATATATGTATATGTATATACATATACATATATGTATGTATATATAATAAAAAAGAAAAAAATCCTAGCCAGGGATTAAACCAAGCTGTTTGACATCATTGTTAAGAGTTCTAAATACTAGACTTTTGGGGATATTTTTGAAAGATGAATTTGAAATTTAATTGCTTATTCTCAACCATGCCTGAGTCCAATCCCTAGTTGGGGTTTTTGTGTAATTTTTTTCTTTTCTCAATTTTTTCTAACACATATATATTAATATACTGATATATATACTAATAAATTTTATATATTTGATATGTATTAGAAAAAATAATTTAAAAAAAAAATTGTTATGGTGCCCGACCTGGGGTTTGAACCCTGACCTTACGTCTAATAAGCCAACACACTACCTATTATACCACAGCGACCTCATTCGAAATGCCTGAATACCGCCTCCAATAACCTGTACGACAAAAATATAATGTTCTTCTGATCTCTCTCTTAGAAACAATGCTGTCCCTCTGTTAAATCAGAAAACTGTTTCTTAAAAGCTAAAATCTGTTCTGTTAAAATCTGAAAGCTTTTCCGTTAAAATCTAAAATCTGTTCTGGTAAAATCTGAAAGCTGTTCTGTTAAAATCTGAAAGCTGTTCTGTTAAAATCTAAAATCTGTTCTGTTAAAATCTAAAATCTCGGAAAATTTCAAAATCTACTATGAAATCGCGCGCTGTTAATGGTTCTGGCAATTGAATTAGTTAAAGGGACGTACAATGCTTTAAAAACAACATTCATTGTCCGCCCATGTTGTCCTGTTTTCCCACAAAAGGACTTACAGTGGATTTTAAAATCTGAAATCTCAGAAAATTTCAAAATCTACTATGAAATCGCGCGCTGTTAATGGTTCTGGCGATTGAATTAGTTAAAGGGACGTACAATGCTTTAAAATCAACATTCATTGTCCGCCCATGTTGTCCTGTTTTCCCACAAAAGGACACTTAGTGGACTTTCAAATCTGAAATCTGGGAAAATTTCAAAATCTACTATGAAATCGCATGCTGTTAATGGTTCTGGCGATTGGAGTAGTTAAAGGGACGTACAATGCTTTAAAAACAACATTCATTGTCCGCCCATGTTGTCCTGTTTTCCCACAAAAGGACACTTAGTGGATTTTAAAATCTGAAATCTGGGAAAATTTCAAAATCTACTATGAAATCGCGCGCTGTTAATGGTTCTGGCGATTGGGGTAGTTAAAGGGACGTACAATGCTTTAAAATCAACATTCATTGTCCGCCCATGTTGTCCTGTTTTCCCACAAAAGGACTTACAGAGGATTTTAAAATCTGAAATCTGGGAAAATTTCAAAATCTACTATGAAATCGCGCGCTGTTAATGGTTCTGGCGATTGGAGTAGTTAAAGGGACGTACAATGCTTTAAAAACAGTTTACTTTGTCCGCCCATGTTGTCCTGTTTTCCCACAAAAGGACTTACAGTGGATTTTAAAATCTGAAATCTGGGATAATTTCAAAATCTACTATGAAATCGCCCGCTGTTAATGGTTCTGGCGATTGGAGTAGTTAAAGGGACGTACAATGCTTTAAAATCAACATTCATTGTCCGCCCATGTTGTCCTGTTTTCCCACAAAAGGACACTTAGTGGATTTTAAAATCTGAAATCTGGGAAAATTTCAAAATCTACTATGAAATCGCCCGCTGTTAATGGTTCTGGCGATTGGAGTAGTTAAAGGGACGTACAATGCTTTAAAATCAACATTCATTGTCCGCCCATGTTGTCCTGTTTTCCCACAAAAGGACTTACAGTGGATTTTAAAATCTGAAATCTCAGAAAATTTCAAAATCTACTATGAAATCGCCCGCTGTTAATGGTTCTGGCGATTGGAGTAGTTAAAGGGACGTACAATGCTTTAAAATCAACATTCATTGTCCGCCCATGTTGTCCTGATTTCCCACAAAAGGACACTTAGTGGATTTTAAAATCTGAAATCTGGGAAAATTTCAAAATCTACTATGAAATCGCCCGCTGTTAATGGTTCTGGCGATTGGAGTAGCTAAAGGGACGTACAATGCTTTAAAAACAGCATTCATTGTCCGCCCATGTTGTCCTGTTTTCCCACAAAAGGACTTACAGTGGATTTTAAAATCTGAAATCTCAGAAAATTTCAAAATCTACTATGAAATCGCGCGCTGTTAAGGATTCTGGCGATTGAATTAGTTAAAGGGACGTACAATGCTTTAAAAACAACATTCATTGTCCGCCCATGTTGTCCTGTTTTCCCACAAAAGGACTTACAGTGGATTTTATAATCTGAAATCTGGGAAAATTTCAAAATCTACTATGAAATCGCGCGCTGTTAATGGTTCTGGCGATTGATTTAGTTAAAGGGACGTACAATGCTTTAAAAACAACATTCATTGTCCGCCCATGTTGTCCTGTTTTCCCACAAAAGGACTTACAGTGGATTTTAAAATCTGAAATCTCAGAAAATTTCAAAATCTACTATGAAATCGCGCGCTGTTAATGGTTCTGGCGATTGAATTAGTTAAAGGGACGTACAATGCTTTAAAAACAACATTCATTGTCCGCCCATGTTGTCCTGTTTTCCCACAAAAGGACTTACAGTGGATTTTAAAATCTGAAATCTGGGAAAATTTCAAAATCTACTATGAAATCGCGCGCTGTTAATGGTTCTGGCGATTGGAGTAGTTAAAGGGACGTACAATGCTTTAAAATCAACATTCATTGTCCGCCCATGTTGTCCTGTTTTCCCACAAAAGGACACTTAGTGGATTTTAAAATCTGAAATCTGGGAAAATTTCAAAATCTACTATGAAATCGCCCGCTGTTAATGCTTCTGGCGATTGGAGTGGTTAAAGGGACGTACAATGCTTTAAAAACAGTTTACTTTGTCCGCCCATGTTGTCCTGTTTTCCCACACTATTGATTTTTCTATCGGATTACAATACCTTTCGGAAATGTATGATTTTCTGTTAATTGTAGTTCTTATTTCGCATTATTTTGTAATTGTGATTAACTATAGGACTTGTTTTTATCATTTCTTCATTTTTTTTTATTTTACAAAGGACTTTAATTAATTTTTCCTGTTTTTGTTTTTCCCGCCCTTAAATTAATTGTTTAACAGAGTTCTGTGCGTAACATAACAGAGCTCTGTTAGTTATGTTAATAACATAACAGAGCTCTGCTAGCTAACATGAGAGATAGATTTTAAAATCTATCTTCACACACATAAAATTTTAACAGAGCAATGTTAAGTGATTAACAGAAAATACGAAAAATAATCAAGGAAGAAATCACACCCAAATATACGATATCAGGGACTTGCTGCAGATATCTGAGTATATAAAAATTGTAGCCTAAGGTGTCCCTAATAAAACATTAGCTCTGTTAAAATTTTTGGTTTTTGTCTTTGCTATTTAAATTTGAATTTATGTTCACACACATTATGTTTGGAGTTTCTTATCTTGTAGGCAAAAACACTCAGCGCTTGGTTGTAGAATATAACGACTAAAAACCGAAAATCACTTATGAAAGTAGAACTGTTTCGTGACAGGCTTTAAGGACCAAAAGGAGTAAGAATTTAAGAAATAATCGAAATATTATAAAAAAAAAATCCTCTTTGTCCTTTAATATCGGCACACGAAAGGCAATATTAGGTTCTGCACCTAGAAAATGTCGTCAAATTCTTACTGGTATCATGGGAAAGATATCGATTTGGATATTTTCTCCGAAAGCCTATTAATTTCTCTTTGTATTACCCACTAAAGAGAATCCTCAGAGTCCTGAAGTGTTCTCTCAACATAGAAATAATTCATAACAAGACAAGGGATGCCTATCAATTGCTGGCTTTGGAAATCTTTCAAAAACAAAATTCATTTAATAGAGTTTCGTAAAAATAAAATGAATGAAAAAATGTTTTTTCAGTAAATTGTTTAACAACTAAAACACACACGCAACCCTAAACAAACATGTCAAAAGTTTATACACTCACATACATACATACGTGTACGAGGAGTTCCTGTTGTGGTTTTACATCTGCTGCCAACGTGCTGTAAGCCAATGATGCCAATGTTTTTTATCGTTATTTTGTGGATTGCAGCTAAAATGTCTGCCGATATTATTAAACTCACAGTGAGAATTTTGAGCACATGCTTTCTGATTGTCCTCCGCATTGACAGAGGTTTGGTAGGTAAAATTGTTGTGAGTTCACAAAATCTTCAAGCAATACTTGAATTTCCTAAAAGGCCTTAGGTAGGTAGGTAGAGGTGGCTGCCCATTCAAGAAAAATGTTGGGCCCATTGAGCTACCACAGTTATCCGCTATCCCCTAGTCTCAAAATCACTCGGAGCTCCTGATGAAGCGATTTAGGCTGCCAATGTCAATCCTTGACAGTTTCTACAGATCATCCATGTAGTAAGTACCCAAGTACTTCCTTCTCCTTTGGCGCAGAGCCGGGCATGTACTCTCATCTCTGCAGCTTCTGCAGAAGTCGTTAGCAAGGTGTCCAAGACCAATGCGCCCATAATGCAATGCCCCCTAATGAAGCTGACAACTACATTGAGCGCGCCTCTTTGGAGTTTCAGTAGACTCATTGTGCGCCCCTCACCCAGCCTTGGCCAGATTTTGCGAGCCGTTCGATGCAGGTCCTCATAAGGATGCCCAGATTCGAGAATTTATCGGAGAATTCGATGGTGGTGCCCCGCCTGGCAAGTTCATCAGCTCTGCAGTTACCCGGAATACCACTGTGCCCCGGTACCCATACGATATGGATATCATATCGTTCCGCTATCTCGTCGAGATATCTGCTACAGCCGTACACCCTCTTAGAGCTCATCACGTTAGAACTTAGAGCCTTGATAGCCGCCTGGCTGTCAGAAAGTATGGTGACGTTCCGTCCCCAATAATTCTCGCCGCAGCCTGTATTGTATCAAAGCCGGGGAAGGTTCCTAAATTGGTATGAGCAATATCCGACAGGTGGCGCCACTGAAAATTACTTAAAATCATTTAAATCGTAAACTGCGTATTTGATCATGTTATGATCTTTAGCAAAGTTGTCGGGGAAGGTTTCTAAGTTGGTATAACCAATATCCGACAGGTGGCGCCACTGAAAATTACTTAAAATCATTTAAATCGTAAACTGTACATTTAATAATGTTATGATCTATAGCAAAGTTGTTGCGCATGAGCCCACGAAGGTTTCTAAGTTGGTATGACCAATACCCGGCAGGTGGCGCCACTGAAAATTACTTAAAATCATTTAAATCGTAAACTATGCATTTGATCATGTTATGATCTTCAGCAAAGCTGTTGCGCATGAGCCGACGAAGGTTTCTAAGTTGGTGCGATTAATTTCCGATAGATGGCGCCACTGAAAATTATGCAAAATTAATGACAAGCAATCGGTCGACCCGACACCTCAAGCCCGGAAGAGAAAAGAGCATTACGAGCCTCAGAATCAGACGAGCAACGAGCATTGAGACTGGAAAATCTTCGAGTACAAGCCGCTAAGACCCGTTCGCATGAATCACTTGAACAACGAGAAGTGTGATTAGAAACTGATCGAATGCATACTACCCAGGCCCGTTCATCTGAATCGTTTGAACAACGGGAAACAAAATCAATAAAATGATTCCAAATTAATTTAACATTTGTGTAATGTCTTTCCTTAAAATTTATTTTAGTTGATGGCGCAGCAACATGCGTAGGCTACAGCTAGTGTCATATAATAACGTCGTCTGTGCTACTTTAGGATATTGAAAACTAGCATTCAAGTTCATCCGGTAATCCTTCTTTCCAAAATAAAAATAAAAAAATTCAAATTTTTCAGAATTTTTTATATTTCTACCAGTCAAAGTATTTTTTTGCGTTTTCATCAGAAATAACCTCAATTTGGCTTACAACATAACAAATGATTAGCATCACTGCACTGACCTCTCAACAAATAAAGGACATAAACTTACATACACATACACAAACTCAATTTCCCTACACTGCAGCAGCCCTTAGGTTGTTTACACAAACTGTTTTATTGTTGATTTTGGGTTATTTTTAGCCACAGTTGTTGTTGTCGTTTTTTTTTCATTGCTATTATTCACATACTAAATATCTAGACAACAACAATGGAATTTTTTAAAAACAAAATATATATGTGTGCGTACGTAGTTTTTAGTTGATTGTGCTTTATGCTGTTTTTGTAATAGCATTGAAACAACAGTGCAGTTGATATGCATTGTTTTTGCTACCGTTGCCAAATGTGTGTGAAAAAATATTTTTTTTTCGAAAACATATGATAATAACAGCAACGACAACAACAGCAAAACATAAAAACCGGCTTTACACTTACAAAGAGTTGTCAACTGTGAAGACTGAATATAAGGAAGTAGTAATGCCACTTGAAAACGCTGAATTTGTTAGAGGTGCAGCGACGTTAATTAAAAAAATTATTCTGTTCAATTTCGTGTCTGCTGCTTATGTGTGTATTTATGTACGTTTAGAGCTTAGCAATTAACAAACGATTTGTTATAATGAAGTCATTAATTAAAAATTATATTTTTACTTCTCAAACAGGGTGTAAGAAAACGTGATGAAAGAGTTAAATTATTAGAGGGAGTTTCTAAATTATTTGTACGTATAAAACTTACGTATATAACGGGTGAATTTTTAACCTTTTGCGTTAAGATAAATGACAAAAATTAAATATTTTTTTGGGACGATAAATGAATGCCTCCCGTAATTTTTAAAAGATTATCTCATGTAAATATTGCCCTCGGCTACGCAGCGGTATAGGTAATCCAGTAGTGAACTTCAATTTTGGAGTATTCCTGCTAAATGACAGCTGAATACACGAGATGTATGTGAAGATAAATTCAAATTTAACTAGCACAGACAAAAACCAAAAACTTTAACAGAGCTAATGTTAGAGTTAACAGAGCAATGTTAAGTGGTTAACAGCAAATACGAAAAATAGTCAAGTCCAAATATACGACATCAGGGAATTGCTATATACAAATTGTAGCCTAAAGTGTCCCTAATAAAATCCAATAAGTTTTATTATTACATACATACATAATTGGCCATTACAACCCTTCAGTCAGGATTACGGCCTAGCTTCTCAACACCACTCATGTTGTGTGCGTTAATTTTATACATGAGCGGAGGGACCCACAGTTTAACGTCGACTCCGAACGACAGATTTTTGGGAAACTTTTTCATGGCAGGTTTATTTTACTCTCAGAGTTTTTGCCAGAAATCTGCTGAGAGGAAGTCGCCGAAGAAATATTTTTATTTTTTTTTTATATTTCGTTGTGATGTCTGACCTGGGGTTTGAACTCGGGCCTTACGTCTAATAAGCCAACACACTATCTACTAGACTACGGCGAATGTTTAGATAAGTCAAATGGGATTAACGTGAGTCCTAGAAACCCTCAATGTCCATGCGCCTTGCATTTTTTTCAGTCCTTTCCTCTGCGGCGATTCATGTCTAACATAAAATAATTTCCAAAATATTTGGATATCGGTTTTGCGACAAATGATATCAAAGACACCGCCCTAGAGTATATTTGTAATCCTTCCTTCTACCATCATTGATGTAACAATTTCGTCTACGGTAAGACCCCGCTTAACGCTGCTCCGCTTAACGCTGTTTCAGTATCTCGCGGTAGTTTTGGGATTCCCCTAAATCGCACACTATATTGATACTTGTTGCAAATATAAGTGTGCAAATGAAACGGCCATGCACCAACCAGTCTGTCCAGAATAAAGATTCCAACTGTATTTTCCGAAGTCGCAATCACGGTACGAACACATCATTCCTGCGCCATAGTTGATTTATTAGTTGTCATCAACGTTACTAGGTGTATACATATGTATGTACGTGTTAACCTGCCTCGTTTAATGCACTTTCCGTTAGCGCTGGAACTTATGGGAATGTATCGCGTTAAGCGGGGTCTTGCTGTTAGGTTAGGTTAGGTCGAAGTGGCAGCTCTGATATCACAAAGCTCACTTGAGCACGCATAGCGGCCCGTTGTGATGCCACGGGTGAACGCAGTCCCTGTACTAACCAAGTTCCACCAAAATCAGAGAAAAGGAAGAAGTTGGTCAGCGCAAGGGCGGCATAACAAAAGCACGACTACCCCGCACTGGAAAACCAGCCAGAAAGTTTGATGAACGAAGCTATATCCTTGATGTCAATTGATGATAGCTCCGTTAAGCTAACAAGGAATGGGGAGCCAAATAACCTATATCTACACCTAGCAAGAGACGGGCACTGGCAAAGAAAGTGAACAACAGTCTCTTCTTCCTCAGTGGATCTGCATCCACGGCAGAAGTCGTTGAAAGGGAGCCTCTGTCTTTTTGCGTGTCTACCCATGACGCAATGACCTGTAAGCACGGCTACTGTAGTCGAGATGACATCACGACCAAGACCAAGTAATTGGTTGGTACGCCTTCTATCCATCTTGGGCCAGGTGAGTCTAGCGGTGGAGCAGGACTCCTCATTGACCCAGGATAGGTTGGCGTCCCAAAACAAACTCCGCGCAATGGTCAACCTGACCGAGGCAGTGGAAAGCTTTTCTAGGCAATTTTATTTGCCAGAAAATGGAAGTCGTGGAAGAATATTTTTTTTTATATTTTGTTTGGTTCAAGATCTCCAGCCTGGAATTTGAACCTTGACCTTAAGTCTAATAAGCCAACAGACTTCCTACAGCAACTTCGAGACCAGCAGTAATACCAAGAATATTTCATTCATTACAAACAAAATTCACCGGAAAATATATTTCAAATTCGTTTAGAATTATTTCCAAGTACTATAAACCTTATACAGTCAGCTTATGGTATAAAACTAACGATTTATAAATTAAAAAAAAAAACACAAAATTGTCAACACTACCGGCCGGTAGTTTGACCAGTGTCACTTGTTCGCTCTTAAAACGAAAAACATAAATACCCACAATTAGAATATCTTAGCGTGTGTATAGTTTTGATAAAACAACAACAATAATACAGTGGCATAAAATGAAGAACAACAACAAAAACAACACTAAACTTAAAACTACTCTTCTTAAGGCTATCCCTCTGGTTTTTTATTTATTTTTTTTTTTTCTTCAAATATTTTTGTCTCTTTGACTTATGTTTTCTTATATACATTTTCGTTTTATGCTAATGCTGGTTTTTTGTTGTTGTACAGAAATGTTTAATATTTTAGTTTTCTTTTTGTTGGGTTTGTTGTTGTTGTTATTATTGGAGAGATTTTTGATTTGCTGATTATGCTTATTTCTTATTTTTGATTTCCCATTTATTTTTATTTGTTTGTTTGAAAGTTTTTTTTTTATTTTATTTTGTTTTTGTTTTTCTTTTGCAATCACCAGCGAACGAGTAGTAGAGGTTATCGTTTGCTCTTGAACTTGAATGCTTGAGAATAGAGAGTAGCAGCAGCAGCAGCAGCAAAGCAACAATAACATTAAGAGAAATCAAAATAAAAAACAGTAAAATCGAGACTTAGTAAAACAAAACAACATAAATAAAAATGAGGAAAATAAAAAACAACAATAACAACAACTACTTTTGTGTGGCACAGAGCGAGAGAGAGGGAGAGAAAGAAAAGTTAAATAATTGTGTGGTTCTTCTTCTTATTATTTTTATATTTTTCAAGCATAACGTTCTCAACATTCTTTCTGCACGGCAAGTACGAGTACATGCAATTTTTCTTTCGCATACTTGTGGTGGAGAGCTCAGGCTGCAGGCTGCTGCAGCATCCATTTAGCCAACAATACAACAAAGAAAAAAGAAAACCAAATGAAGAAGCAGCAGCATCGTCATCATCATCATCATCGCCATTGTTATCGTCATCAAGTCAAGTATAAAAGCAGGAAATTCTACAGAAAACAAAAAAAAAAAACGGAGCCTCTGTTTCTCTTGTGTTGTTGTTGTTTCTGGTTGGTTCCCTTTACTTTTAATTCTTTTTTTATTTTTTTTTGTTCATTTGTTTGTTATTGTTTAAATTCATTTATATTGTTGTCGTTACAACAATATGTCTGCTGGTTTAAACCAATAATGACTTGGCTTAAAATGAGAAAAACTTGTTTGTTTTTTTCAGTTCTTGTTCTTGTTATTGTAAAGTTGGTTTTATTGTTTGTTTGTATTTGTGTATGTGTATTTTAATCTCAATGGTTTTTTTGTTATAGTGCACACTCATGGTTTTCTTATATCCTTGTCTCGCTTGCCAAAATTGTAAAAATTGTTGCCCACTTTTTTAGCAGAAGGTTTCTTCTTCTTCTTATTTTGTTTAAATGTTTGTTGCTCTGGTTGTTGTTGTTGTTGTTGTTAAAAACAATCCTTGTTGATCTTGTCAAACAAAGAAAAACAAACAGAAAAAAAAGAAAACAAAATAAAACAATAATAACAACAACAAAAACACCAGCATAACCTGTTTGCAGTTTAAAGTCTTCTCAGACCAACATTAACCAGCTGAAGGCCGTCACTCAGGCATTGGGCAATCACACACGAGAACAACTATGCTGGCACAAAATGGCAGCTTGTAGGCAAAAGAGGTGAGGAGTGTGGTTTTTTGTTGGCATAATTTTTTAACTAGCTTCTACCCCCCACACAAACCAATACGTAAACAACACAAAACCAATACAGATACATATATAAGTATGTTGAAAGGTAAAAAAAAACTAATACACACAAAGCAGAGTACATGTATACAATTGTATGATAGATGAAATAGTCTCGTGAGTGACTGAAAGAACAAAAATTGTGCGACTTAAAAAAAGTCTCGTGTGTGATAGCACAATCAGAAATTTAAAAATTAATTTGTCTGGGCGGTAATGTTTTATGATATTAACGTTTCAATGGTATCTTTATTACAGTTGGAAGCATTTTATTTCCTTTTTATAAACGAATTTAACAAAACGGTTACAGCCTAAGGCTAGCTAGGCGCTTACGCTTCGAAAAATACACGCTACAGTCCTGGTTATGAATAGGTCAATGGAAATAAGATTCTTACCTATTCTTAGAGCGGATGGTAAACCCTAAGTAGAAAGCTTTGGCCCTTGACTTTTACACTAAAGCCAACAAATTTATTTCGTTTATAGGTTATGTTTTTTAGTTGCCACAGGTCTGGCAACGCTATCATCTTACATCTACAGTGTTATTTATTCAGTGAAAAGTTTAACGACTGAAGAACTCGTAAAAATTATGAAAATGCAATGCAAGAGAAGTGAATCAAGAGTGGGCACCATAGGCACTACGTGGTGCTTATGGTCGTCATTATCGATCTATTTATTTACTGACTTAATTAGTCGTTACGAACCTTTAGTCAGGATTACAATCTAGCTTCTCACACCACCCATGTTGTGTGTGATAACTTTATCTATGAGTGCAGGAACCTACAGTGTAAAGTCAAATCCGAACGACAGAGTTTGAGAAACTCTTCATGGCAATTTTATTTACTCTCAGTGCCTGTGCCAGAAGACTGCTGAGAGGATATCGTCGAAGGAAATATTTTTTTCATATTTCGTTTTGTTCGAGATGTCTTAGTTAGGACTTGAACCACGGACACGCGTCTAATAAGCCGACACACTAGCTACTAGACCACAGCGACATCTATGATCGACCTACTGGGCATGGAATTTTCAAGATTACAAAAAAAAAATATGCTACAGATGCGGTCTTTACTGTATATCATCACAATACACTGTAGAATTGGCCTATCGATCCTAAGCTATACGGGATCCCGGTGTGGTGGTCAGGTTAAGTTAGGTCGAAGTGATAGCTCTGATATAAAAAAGCTCACTTGAGCACGCATAGTGGCCCGTTGCCACAGGTGAACGCAGCCTCTGTACTGACCAAGTTCTACCAAAAGCAGGAAAGAGGAAGAAGTTGGTAAGCGCAAGGGCTGATCATCAAAAGCACGACTATCCTACGCCGCAGAGAACCAACCAGAAAGTTTGATAAACGAAGCTATATCCTTGACATCAATAGATGATAGCTCCGTCAAGCTTACAAGAAATGGAGAGTCAAATAACCTATATTCCCGATGTGGACTTCTTAGCTTAGGTTAGAGGACGTGTACTTGTCAACTGTGACAAGTACAGTACCCGGAGGTCGAATTAACCCATTGTACAACTTCCTAGCTTCTCACACCACTCGTGTTGTGTGCGTTAATTTCATACATGAGTGACAGGACCTGCTGTTTAAAGCTGACTCCGAACGACAGATTTTTTGAGAAGCTTTTCATGGCAATTTTCACTCTCAGAGTTTTTGACAGAAATCTGCTGAGAGGAAGTCGCCGAAGAAATATTTTTTCATATTTTCGTTTTGATGTCTGACCTGGAATTCGAACTCGGGCCTTTCGTCTAATAAGCATACTATCTACTAGACCACGACGACTTGTAACTTCTTAGCTTAACTACACCACATGGAGATAACTTCAAACCGTTTAAAATAATGTTCTTAGGATCGCTACTAGCTGTGAGTCCTTCATGATGAAACCAGAATGCTTCCAGCTGTACAGCTCAGCAACTTATTAGCTATGCAGTTCCAAGCTGCAAACTCCCCACGTAGGGGATGATAACGGCAAATCTATCCATTAGGCTCATAAAGCAGGACATCTAAGTGACATTCGAATCATTACCTCATGCACTGTACACATTATTTGTATAGGAATCCATAAATAAAGGCTGAATAGGGTCCTAGGCGATCATTGATCAGGCATTGCAGACAGACCTATCACGGCTGAGATTCAATTGAAGCTCAATGCTCTACTCTTATTCCAAAAGTCAATGACACACAATTTATCAGCAAATTTTTCATGGCGCTAAACCTCTCTTCCAATGTGCCGACATACCTATAGACCTTCGCCCTAGGACCCATGGCTATGAACGGGAAGGACTACACGTTTTCTAGCACTGAAGTTTTAAGCCAGTTCTTAGTCTTGTTTAGTTTGAAAATATTTCGTTAAGACCACTTTAAGGGTTAAACAACACAAATGATTTATTTTCCTTGACCAAACAAGTTCTAGAGTCAGGCCAAGTAATTTGATATACAATGTTTTATAAAATATATGTACATATGTATGTGTACCTGAAACATACAATTCTTGTTCGTTTTTCTTACTGTTGTTGTTGCAGTTTACCTGCATTTTTAATAAGTAAAAATCCCTTAGATTTAACAAAACAATACAGAACAAAAACGAAGAGTAGAGAGGAGAAGTGTCATTTCATTAGCAGGCATTTTAAAAATCATTACATACGATATGTTTATGTATGGATTATGACATGAAACATACTCATATACTCATAAGAAAGGCAGAGAGAGAGAGAGGAAAGTCATTTGAAAGTACATAAACATAACAAGCTGTTAAGTTGGCAACACTCAAAAAAAAATTTTTAAATTACTTGACAGTAATTGAAATGTGATCAAGAGCACTTCGTTTTAATTTTAATTTAATTGATAAATTCTTAAAATTATTCATTCAATCAATCAAATGGAATTTTAGCAAATCATTTCAAAAAAAAAAAAAAAAAAAAAAAAAAAAAAGATTGGCAACATCATCATGAAGCCAACAGAGTAATAAACTTTAATCGAAAGAAATTTAAAATAAAACACAGCGAAGTTGGGTGTACAACGAAAAAAATGCAGAAGGGTGTCATATCTTTTGCACAGGGTTTGTGGTTTTGATAACGTACATATATGGACCATTTGGAGTGATAACATTTGTCATTTATTCTAACGGAGTAATTGAAAGAAATGATGTAGTAGTGATGCCACATGTTATGCTTCTTCTGAATATCCCCGACAACAACGTGAGAGAACTGATTTGTGCTGTTCAAAAGTGGTGAATTTGACACGGAAGTCAAAGACTCATCCCATTAAGTAAGGTTAAGTTAGGGGATGAGCCCTCCTTGAAGGAGAAGGTTTCACTTAAACCAGCGTTTAGGCCAATTGTGATACCGAAATTCTTGTCCATTAAACCAGATCCAGATCAAACATTCTCTAAAGGAAAGCGTCCAAACTCTAAAAGCAATAATCTCGCTATTACGGCAAGCTTTATAGTAGAGAATTCAGTTCAAGATAAAAGAAAATGAAATGTTAAGAAACTCTGCCATGCCGTCATTAACAGATGAGGTGAAGGATAACCTTTGCCTCGTCCTCAGACTTACAGCTGCTGTAGAAGTCGTTTGAGGGAATGCCAATTGAATTAGCGTGTCTTCCAATAATAAAGTGAGCCGTGAGAATCTCAATTGTACGATGGATGGCCATGCAATTTAAAGACAGAACACAACAAGTCCTATGGAACTGTACATACATAATTGGCCATTACAACCCTTCAGTCAGTATTACGGCCTAGCTTCTCCAATGGAACTATGGGAACTTCTATTCCCTGCAACATGTTGGAGATAGTAGGCTCCATATAGCCCACATAAAAGCTACATTTGAATAATCCAAAATTTTCATTGGAAATCCTCGGCACTCATGGACAAGAATGAACTTCGAAGTGATGTTATAACCTGACATGAACCTCGATAAGTAACCTATACTTTACCGATAAAACTCTGTATTTGATGGGACCTTATGTGCATATCTGCCAATTACAATTGATTCCTTTTGAGCAAGCATAACTTGAAAAGCGTCCAGAATAAATTGACAGAGACTAATAGACCTAAAATCTCTGGAAAAATGGAAATAACACGCCTGGGCGTAAAGCCTCAATAATCTGCCATGACCACAGTCGACTACATGTTGCAAGACCAGTTAGAAAGACCGTTTAGAAAACAATGCTACATCCTACCCTTGACTATTTTCTGTTAACCACTTAACATTGCTCTGTTAACATTAACATTAGCTCTGTTAAAATTTTCGGTTTTTGTCTTTGCTAGTTAAATTTGAATTTATCTCCACACACACACATAAAATTTTGTTTTCTTGCATTAGTTCCGATGAATAGTAATCAACCCAATCACCAAAAACGCACGATCAAATTTTGAAATTTGCACAATCGTGTGACAACTTTGTAGGAGTATTTGGTGTCATTTCGTAAGCATGAACGAAACGTATGTAGATCCACCAAAACTCACATGAAACCAAACCACTTTCAAAACAGTGTGTTTAGAGAGGTTAAACGGCAAGAAGGAAGGTTTGAGTGAATCCGAGCGCTCAGTAAAGTTCTAATAAGCAAGCGGAAATATACCACTTTGACTAGCTTCAAAAGTGGGGGGGGGGCCCAAAGAGGTAAGAATACTTTGCCAGCTTATTGGATCGATTTACTGAGTATAAATAAATATCAACCAGTGGTTATAGTGGGATGTGCACCAGAAATCAGTAATGAATCGTTTTTTCGCTACTCATAAGTACTCATACAATTTTGAGTATGAGTGAGCCAACAGTATAAAAATTCAACTACTTGCACCAGCTTATTTACAAAATATGGCTAGAAGAAAGTATGCTCAACGATTGGAACCTCAGTGTCCTCTGTCCTGTCCTTAAAAAGGGAGACCCTACGATATGCGCCAACTACAAGGGTATACGCCTTCCCTCTATCGCATATAAGGCTCTTACAGGCGTATTGTGTGAACGACTGAAGCTTCTCGTCAAAACACTGATTGGACCTTATCAGTGCGGCTTCAGATCTGGCAAGCCCACCATCGACCAGATATTCACACTACGCCAAATCCTGGAAAAGACCCACGAGAAACAAGTCGACACACACCATCTTTTTGTCGACTATAAGGCAGCCCCATAAGGGATCGTGTTTTTGCCGCAATGTCTGAGCTCGGTATACCTGAGAAGCTGATAAGGCTATGCAGAATGACGTTGAGCAATTCCTGCAGCTCCGTCAAGGTAGGAAAGAACCTCTCCGAACCTTTTGATACCGTGCGAGGTTTCAGACAAGGCGACCCCTTATCATGCGACCTCTTCAACTTTGTCATGGAGAGTGTTATGCGAAAGGAGAGTGTTTCAAAAAAGTGTCCAGTTGCTTGCGTACTCTGATGACATTGACATCATAGGGCGTACCAAGCGAGATGTTACAGCTGCCTTTAGTGCTATTGAAAGGGAGTCTACCAAGATGGGTTTGGCAGTAAAAACAAAGTATATGTTATCGACATGCAGAGACGTGCGGCATATTGATTCTCAGATTATGGCCGATAACTTTACTTTTGATACAGTCATGGAATTTATTTATCTTGGCTCCGCCATTAACACTCTTGCCAACAGGTGCTACTATGGTCTCAATAGACAATTGAGTAGCAGAGACCTCTCTCGAGCGACAAAACTAGTACTCCACAAGACGCTTATCCTACTCGTACTTCTTTATGGAGCAAAGGCATGGACTCTATTAAGCACTGATGCAGCAGCCTTAATAGTATTCGAGAGAAAAGTACTACGTAAGATCTTCGGTCCTGTGCAAGTTGGTGATGATTTCCGTATCCGATCCCACAGTGAGCTGTATGAGCTCCTCAACGACATAGACGTTGTAGACCGTTATAATATCCAGCGGTTGCGCTGGCTCGGCCATGTCGGTCGAATGGAAATGGATGCTCCGGCTGGGATCTGCGGAAGTCGGCGAAGAGGACGACCTTGTATCCGTTGGAAGGACCAAAACGAGGAAGCCCTGTCATCGATTGGTGTAACCAACTGGCGTAGGCGCGCAAGAAACAGAGGCGCCTGGAAGAATGTGTTGCGGTATGCCGAAATTAGTTAACCGGGTTGTTATGGCCAATTATCTTTTTGAATACTCATTGCTGATCTCTGATGTACACTACGACCAGCTAGATGGCGAATACTTTGCTTAAATCCAAAACAATACTACCACATTTTTTAAATCATACACCTAATATAATGATCAAAAAAAAAACACATAACGGAGTGAGAGGTACATTTTCAATGTGTTCAATTGCAATGCATTTTAGACAATGGGAGGGTGCGCGAAATTGCCAGTGTTTAAACGAGAGTGCAACATATCTAAATTGATTGTTTTGAATAATTTGATTGGCAAGAATGAAAATATCGTATAAATAAAAATATTTTATGACTAACTAAACTTTATTATATTTTTAATGGCGTTTTAATATTTATGTATGGTCATCATCGTAAAATAAAAATTTACAAAAATTTGGCGCTTTGAAACGTCAAAGAAAAAAGAAGGATTTTTTATTTGACAATTAAAATAAATTGTTTTGAGAACACAGAAATAATAAAAACTGAGTTGGCAATGTTTGTTGTATCAAAAAGCCAATTAAAGTTTAAAATATTTTTAAACTTTTTTCTCTTTGTTTTTATTATTTTTTTATTGTTGTTGTGATGAAACTGTATACGTTTGATATAAATTTTTCGCGTGATTGTTTAACAATCTGTCACTGTTTGTTGTTTAAATGTCAGTCGGGAGTATTATTGATTAATTACCGCAGTTAAAACCGTTTGATTGATTGGTTGTTTAAATAAGAGAAGAAAACGCAATCTGTTGGAAAATTAAAAAATGAGAGACGAAACAACACTACAAGGTGGCGCAAAAATGTCAGAAGTTTTTCAAAAGTGTCATCGGCAGCTGCTCCATATGCAAAGCAGAGGTATTGTGTATCAAATCGGATCGCCGCCTGAATCTGATGAACTGAATATGAGCGGCGACACGCATGTGGCATGTGATTACAAGTGATGTGGTATTTATCAAAGCAATGTCTGACGACTTTACTTCAAGTTCTAGTTGAGCGGACTTCTGTTGCCCACTACATAGATACTTAGTGATTTTGTACATACATACATACATACGTATGTACGTACACTGATCTTCTGGCCTCTTGGAAACGTTCGCTTCCCTTCCTGTGGCGCTGATGAATGACGGAAGAGGATGAACATTTAGGAGAGCCGGATCGAGCTCGATAATAGATTTGTCGTTTGTGAGCGATGGCCTTGCTTCGCGGACAGCGTGGAAGCTAACAGAGGACTTCACGAATAGTTACCAACAGGCTCCGCGAAGTAATACCTTACGGCAGTCCCGCGGGGGGAGAGTGGTTGAAGTGTGTAGGGGGTGGGTTTAGTACGTAGGCACCAGTGATGGTGAATCGTGCATGCTTTTGCTGGAACAAAAGTGTCTTTAGAAGATTCCCACCTCCGGCACAAGACAAAAAAAAAGACAATCGTGATAAAGGTTACTGGGCGCAACACGAGAGGAGACGGATTGCCGAAGTTTACGGGACCTAAATGGAAGAACTCCCGCTTTGACGAGGAGACGTATAGATTGTTGTTGTCGTCTTTTCATACGACTGGCAGCACGGTCAAGGAAATGGTGAAGGGCGTATACGATATACTCAACATTGCATGTGATGCTGCTATGCCAAGGAGGACTGTATGTAGGGGACGTTCCCCCTGCTACTGGTGGAATGACGGGATTCGAAATCTACGGTCGGCATGCTTTGGGGGCGAGAAGAAGGGCCCAGCGCACGAGGGGAAGACCGACATGGGAAGCCGAACGGGCTTCATATGAGGATCTAAGGCATCAATTTAGTAGAGCCAATAAAAGGAGCAAGAAACTATCCTTTCAGCGGATATGCCAGGCAGCTGACGTCAATCCTTTTGGGACGGCGTACAGAGTCGTCTGCAAGAGAATCGGTGCTCGGGAACAGCTTAAACTAGGTTGTCCCGTTTTGCTACGGGAGATTATTAGTACATTATTCTCACGGGGTCAGCCCTACACCTTTTATAAGTAGGGAGCCGGAAGCCGCTCATACCATATCCTAGGTAACAGGAGAGGAGGTACTCACAGCATGCACTGGAATAGGACATAGGAAAACACCGGGGCCAGATGGAATCCCGGCTATCCGGGTCAGACCGGATATGTTCGCCAATGTTAATGGAGATTCTGAACAATTACTTTCAGGACAGGAAAGTAATATACCTAACGGATGAAGGAGAGAAGGAATACGTAGTGACGGCGAGTGTCCCGTAGGGCTCTGTACTTCGGCCACTACTGTGGAACATTATGTACGATGGTATACTTCGACTGCGATTGCCAAACGGAATTACAATTGTGGGCTTTGCGAATGACATTGCCATAGTCTCGGTGGCTAAGACGGTAGCAGAAATAGGAGAGAAAACGAACACAGCGATTCGAAATGTTGGAGCATGGCTGGATGAGGCAGGTTTGACACTTGCTGCACATAAAACGGAGGCCGTCGTGATAAACGGCTGGAAGATAGTGAAGAAAATTGATGTAACCGTTTGAGGCACTAGGATCGAATCAATTAAGGGGCGATAAAATACCTGGGAGTAATTATCGACGACAGGTTGAATTTCAAGGAGCACGTGAAATACATCGGCGAAACACAGGGAGCACTGGAGGACCAAGTCTATTCAAAAGGAGGATAATTTCGGCGATTGTAACGTCGATAATGCTATATGCATGCCCAATATGGTCGCGGGCACTCTCCGTGGGGACGACAAGGAGGATACTGTCCTCGGTGTATCGTCTAAGCGCGATTAGACGGTTAAGTGGCTTCAGGACAATGTCTGATGAAGCGGTATTGGTATTGCCAAAGACAATACCGATAGACATACTGGCGGATGAGATGAGGATGATATACTTTCGCCGTCTCGAGTATCCAGGACAAATAACTGCTATAAAAGCGGAGGAACGAAGGACTTCCATGCACAAATGGCAGTCACGATAGGGGAAAACAGTTTAAAGGGAACATGGACATTTCGCCTTGTCCCCGATGTAATCCATTGGATGGAGAACAAACATTGCGAGCTGAACTACAACGTGACCCAGTTCCCAACTGGTCATGGGTGCTTGAGGAAGTACCTTTACAGATTTGGACATGATACTTCTCCTATATGCCCAAACTGTGTAGATGAGGAGGAGAATGCGGAGCATATTCTAACATGCTGCCCCCGATTTAGATTGCCCGGGGAAACGAGTTTTGGACCAACACGGCTTATGGAAGAGGTGTTGAATTCTAGGATTCTATAGAGCCAATACAGCCAGAAAATTGCTGAAGTAATGTTGGAACTCTGAAGGCTGGAGGAACGAAGGCGAAATTTGAGTGAACGTGATAAAGCTTTAAGGCTAACCAGCTCTCCGCGAAGTAATACATTACGGTACTCCCGCGGGGGGAGAGTGGTTAAAGTGTGTAGGTGGTGCGTTTAGTACGTAGGCACCAGTGATGGTGAATCGTGCTCTCTTTTGTTGAAACAGAAGTGTCTTTCCAAGATTATCACCTACAGCCCAAGACAAAAAAAAAACCTACGTACGTGCATACATAATTGATCATTAAAAGCCTTCAGGCAGGATTCATGGCATTTTTTATTTACTATCTCAGAGTTTTTGCAAGAAGACTGCTGAGGGGAAGTCGCCGTTTTTTTCATATTTCGTTTTGTTCGGAATGTCTGACCTGGCGTTTAAACCGAGGCCTCACGTGCAATAAGCCACCACACTGCCTATTAGATTACGGCGTTGTAAATCATTTAATTTTTTTAAATCGTCTGTTTGGCAACACTGTTAAATATCTCTCATCTGAAGTGTCATTTATTTTTTAGGAAATATTTGGTATTTACGAATATGGATCGTGTAATAACCGAAGACGCCTAAAAGTAGTTAAAACAGACTAAAAAAAGTGGTGATGTAAACGTTTCCACTTTTTGAGAATTACGGGATAGTTGAATAGGCATTAGTGGTGTAAGAAACTAGGTCGTAATCCTGACTGAAGGGTTGTAATAACCGATTATGTAAATATGTAATGGTGGATTTTGTAAAAATTCAAAATCTCGACTCACAAAATTATTTCAGCTATCCCACTACCACGCTTCGAAAGAGGACCCTCCGGACTGTCATTTTCATACAGTCTGTATGGTGTACTATTGCTTACATGTTCCAAAATAGCCACTGATCTTCTAGAGAATTTTCAAGTAAAAAATTAATCTTTTCAAAACCAATTTTTTAATACCATATCACTTTCTGAGTGACTATGTTGCTGATTATATTAAGAGGCCTTGGAACCTTTCTTTGCATATAGTATGGTACTCATAGACCTAGGCTCATTATTTGCCAAAATTAGCTCCTAAACATGTGGGGCTTCTTCAGATGGATACTGTTAAATAGCTAACAGTGCTCTGTTAAGGGTAAATTTTGTTCTGTTAAGAGGAAATTTTGCTCTGTTAATGCCAAATGTGTCGCTGCTAAATTTTATGGATTGCGTCTTGGATTTTCAAATTCGAATTTATATTCACACACTTAATTAGAGATAGGCTTGCTAGCGATTCATTTAAGAGAATGAAAACAAATATATATGAGGGACTTACATGATCGTATTGAATTGAATTTTCAAACATTGCAATGGAATTTTACTCACCTGAAATAAAAGAATAATAAAAATATTTATTAGAAAAGGAAATTATATTTTAATTAATAAAAGAAAGAAGACAAGTTAAAATATAAATATACCATTTATAATACTTTTAAGGTGTAACCAACCTAAAAGGTACTAGTTGGTAACACTAGCAATGTTTACATGGCAAAATATAATAATTTGCAGCCGGTTTTCTTTTAGTTACTACAATAACTCGATAGAAATAAATAAATTATGCAAAATACTTGTAAATTAATTTATTCAAATAAGAAAAAATTGCGTTTACAAATGTTGTTATTATTATTATTGACAGTCCAGGGTACGAGTACTTTAATTATATTCATCATAATCATTTTCGTTTCAGTTCTGTATCCATAGAGTAACTCTGTATCACTTTCAATATAACAATCACTAGAAACAATTTAAGTTCGATTCGTTATTTCCAACGTAATAGAAATTGATTTTTAAGTAGACGCTCTCTTGCAGCAGTAAATAATTGAATCAATGAAAGAATGAATGAATGCATGAAGTAAAATGAAACGAAATGATGAAATATTGACTGAAAGGAATGATAAAAGTAGCCATTGTTGTATTAACTACAGAATGTTTCACAGTAACGGTAAAAAAAATCTAAATTCTTAAAGCTTAAAAAGAAGTTTTACCAAGTCTCCAAGTGACCCCACTTGAAAAAATTGAATTGCTTGTAATCATCTGTATTCTGCGCACTCTCAACCATGTTTCAGAGCCATCAGAGGCCATGTGTTATATATGTACTTAACATATTACAACCGTCCTACCTGTTTGAAGCCATATAATACTTAGGGCAATTATTACAACTTGCCATTAACGTTGGGTTTAACTTTAAAGTTCACTTTAACTAAAGTTACATTTAAAGTAACACTTTAACTAAAGTTACCATTAAAGTTTAGTTAAAGCGAACTTTAAAGTTACCTTTAACTAAACCCAACTTTAGTGGCAAGTTGTAATAAAGTTCACTTTAACTAAACTTTAAAGGTAACTTTGATTAAAGTGAACTTTAAAGTTACCTTTAACTAAACCCAACTTTAATGGCTTTAAAAGGTAACTTTAGTTAAAATGAACTTTAAAGTTACCTTTAACTAAGGTAACGAAAATAATAAATAATAGGTTTTAATAATGAAAAGAAGTTAAAGTTGATTTTAAAGTTCACTTTAGTTGAAGGTAACTTTAAAGTTCACTTTAGCTAAAGTTAAAGTTACCTTTAATTTATTTTATGTGTAGGTTGTAATAATGAAAAGAAGTTAAAGCTGACTTTAAAGTTACCTTTAACTAAAGTTCACAGTTTATAAGTTCACTTTAGCTAAAATTAAGTTAACTTTTTGAAAAATATAGCAGTGCCGAAGTAATGTCGATAACACTGCTCAATTTAACCAGTGCTTTAAAAACACACTGTGAGTGCGGCTTCAAATATGCTCCAACATCGAGCTGATCTTCCACTTCAAATGCTATTCCATACTCCAAAAATCCATAAAAAACTAGTCAGCACACATCATCTTTTTGCGTAACGTCTAAAGCTCAATATTTCGGCGAAACTGATAAAGCTATGTAGGATGACGTTGAGGAACATTTGCAGCTTCGTAGGAATGAACCTTTTGACACCAGACGGGTTTCAGACAAGATGATTCCTTTTTATTCCTTCTCTTCAACTTGGTTATAGAGAGAGTTCTGCGGAAGACGGATGTACCCCGCAATGGCACTATTTTCTACAAAAGTGTCCAATTACTAGCGTGCGCTGGCAACACTGACATCAAAGGGCGTATCAAGCAAGATGCTACTGCTGCCATTAACGCTATTGAACGGAAGGTCTTACAGTCAATGAGGGCAAAACAAATAATATGTTGTCTACAAGTAAAGTCATGCGACGTATCGGATCCCAGATGACGACCGATAACTGTACTTTTAATGTTCTTTGTTTAGTACTCGCCGTAGGTAGTGTGTTAACTTATTAGACGTAAAGCCCGGGTTCGTGCCCCAGGCCAGACATCAAAACGAAATATGAAAAAAAAATTTCCTCGGCGACTTCCTCTCAGCAGATTTCTGGCAATAAAATAGAGTAAATAAACCTGTATAAAATTGTAGGTCCCGCCACTGAAAAAAACTGATGTCAATTTGAAGATCAAGCGTAGGATCACTCTTGCAAACAGGTGCTACTTTGGTCTCAAAAGGCAATTGGTTAGACCTAGACAGAGACCCCTCTCATACGACAAAACTAATAACCTACAAGTTACTCATTCTCTCAGTGCTTCTCTGGCGCAGAAGCATGAACGCAATTAAGCACTGATGCAGCAGTCTTAGGAGAATTCGAAAGAAAAGTGATACGTAAGATCTTCGGTCCAGTACGAGCTGGCGATGATTTCTGCATCAAATATAATAATGAGCCGTCTGAGGTCATCAACGTTGTGCCATGTTGTTTGAATGGAAGAGAATGTTCAGGCGAGATGGGTATTTGATTCGGGGATTAGCAGAAATCGACATAGAAGAACCAAATCGAGTAATCCCTCTCACCAATTAGAGTGGCCAGCTGACAAAGACACACAAGAAGCAGAGGTGCTTGAAAGTATGCCTTAAAGCAGGCCGAAATCCGCTAAAAGTCTTGTTAATGCCCAACTAAGAAAGTAACAATACAAAGAAATATGCGTACCGCAGAGAATAATATTATTGCAGTGCCTTAGTGCCTATAGTGTCTCCTCATGAGGGATTCTACTGTATTTTCCCGGTACTACAACATCTACCATGACGTCTCCATGAATATCTGTCTGTGCGGTTTACAGTTTACTTGAGTTCATTACTTATTTTTAGACAGTTTGCAATATGAAAAGAGCGAGTTCAAAACGGTCGGACTAATTTTAGTCCAATAACGTTATCGACAAAAAATCACGCGAGTTAAAATGTCTTAAAACTGCAAACAGGGATTTATCAGTTGCGGTCGAATGCCACAATTGTTTTGTTTTCTTCGAAATATTTTTCTTACAGTTGGCCACACTTTTCATGGAAGTATTTGTAAACATTTATTATTTATTTTTTAAATGATTACGTTGGTCTGGCCTTAATTCTTATTCTAATGGATTTTCATGGAAAATGTATGTATTTTTAGGCGACTGTCGATCGTCCGTCAGCCAAAAGTGTATAATTGTAAACAAACAAAATATTTAACTTTTGTAGTTTTAGTCTTCTATTTGTGTTTCTAGAATTTATGACGACGTATCAATAATTACATCATATTTTAACTTAATTTTGGTGTAAAGAATTACCCTGCATTCATCGCAATGTACCATATCCATACGGGTGCACGTGCACTTTCAAAGAGAAGTGTTTTGTAAGGTCACCTATTAATGTATTCAACTCGCCTTTATTCAGTCTTACTACACTCATGGCTTTAATTTCATCAGGACGGTCTCAGTATGTCTTTGCAATTTTTTCTGCGGTGTTACTGCTTCACAATAGTCGATACGGCATTCCATTTACTTTTGTAGTGTGGTTTTCAATGAAATAAAAGTAAGCTATATAAAAAGGGCAAAATTCGATCAAATTTTCGAATCTAGTGGGCTGAGTAACCATGATATCAAGTATTCCAAAACATGTTTCATAGTTATATAGTATAGTTGCTTAACTGAGCAACAAAAAGTGCTTTATATAGGCAAGTCATCGACCACAGAAATGCAAGTCATCGATCAAAAAAAATGGAAGTTGTCGACCACAAAAATGCAAGTCATCGTCTAACAAATCCTAGTCATCGACTAAAACTTCAAGTCATCGGCCAATAAATGCAAATCACCGACCAAAAATGCAAGTCACCGACCAAAAATGCAAGTCACCGACCAAAAAAATTCAAGTCGTGGATCTAAAAAATGCAAGTAATCGTCCAAAAAAATTCAAGTTGTGGATCTAAAAAATGCAAGTAATCGACCAAAAAATGCAAGTCATCGCTCGAAAAAAGTGCAATTTATCGCCCAACAAATGCAAGTCATCAACTAAAAACTCAAGTTATTGAACAAAAAATGCAAAAAAAAATTGAAGTAATCGAAAAAAGGTGCAAGTTATCGATCTAAAAAATACAAGTTAATGACCAAAAAAACTACATATAGAAAAAAAATTTACCCAATTGATCCTTTCACTGAGTATAAAATGTTTCAGCTGATAAACTTGCCAGATGGCTCGCTTTGGAACTACTGAATGGATGAACGAAGGTTTATAAGTTGGTATGACCACTTTAAGACGGGTGGCGCCACTAAAAATTACTCGAAATGAATTAAGTCGTAAACTATGCATTTGATTATGATATGACCTTTAGCAAAGTTGTTGCGCATAAGTCGACGGAGGTGTCTAAGTAGGTGCGATTAATTTCCGATAGATGGCGCCACTGAGAATTATTCAAAATGAATTGAATCGTAAACTATGCATTTGATCATGTTATGTTCTTTAGTAAAGTTGTTGCGCATGAACCGGCGAAGGTTTCTAAGTTGGTATGACCAATATCCGACAGGTGGCGCCACTGAAAATTAATTAAAATCATTTAAATCGTAAACTGTGCATTCTTTAACAAAGTTGTTGCGCATAAGTTGACGCAGGTTTCTAAGTTGGTGCGATTAATTTCGGATAGATGGCACCACTCAAAATTATTCAAAATGAATGACAAGCAATTGGTCGACCCGACACATCAAGCACGGAACAAAAGAGCATTACGAGCCTCAGAATCAGACAACGAGCATTGAGATTTGAAAATCTTCGAGTCTATGCGGCTAAGACCCGTTCGCTTGAAACACTTGAAGAACGAGAAGTGAGATTCAAAACTGATCGAATGCGTACTACTCAGGCCCATTCGTCTGAATCATCTAGACAATGGGAAACAAAATCCGTAAAATGATTCAAAATTAATTGGACATTTGTATAATTTCTTTCCTTCAAAGTTATTTTAGATGGTGGCGCAGCAACACGCGTAGAGCACAGCTATTTCTATCCCTTATTTTTGGTAATATATTAAATGTGTTTGTGTGCCACACACTCACACACACCCACATAAACTCTGGCATTTAAATTTATTTTTAATTTCACAATGAATATTTTAATCCTTGAGTTGCAGTTGGAAAAAAATAAATAAACAAAAACAATAGCAATAAAATAAATAATAATTATAGAAATACATACACACATAACAGCACAACAATAACAACAGTAACAATATATATATAACAATAACAATAATATAGTATATGTACACCATATTTATTTCATTGGCTCTCATACACCATAATTTTTAATGACTTTTTCCAAAGGCATGACATTAAAAATACACAAACACAGGCACGAGTGCGAATGCGAATGGGAGTGTGTGACTATTTCCCAACAAACCAAACAATAATCAAAATGTAACTACATTTTAAAATAAACTTATCATAATAGATTTTCTACAACATTTCATAAGCGTACTTATGATGGGTTAATTTTTGTTACAGTTTTACAAGCATGATTGTAAACGACTTATGCTCGCAATAGTTTTGTAAACGTTTACGCAAAAGATATCCCGTTATATTATTGCGTTATGTTCTTTATTGTTCTTTTTCTTTTCAGTCTTCTTCTTTTGTTTTACAAAACAGGTGTGCTTTGCTTTTTAAGAGTATTTTTTAATAAATTTACAAGATAAAAATAACATAAATTTGTGGTTAAGAAAGGTAATTAAATTAAATTATAAAATGCCGTATAAATTGAAACAAAGTGTTCGTACGGAATCAAAAGAAATTGTGGAATTGCTTTTAAATGTTAAAAAATCTAAAAACACCGATTCGAGTGAAGTTCCAGCAAGTTCTAGTCAAATTAGTTTCAATTTTTGTGATGAAAATTTGGATACAAGTGAAAATGAAGTTTGTAGTTCTGAAGATGACGCAGAGTTTGACATAATACATAACCTGGATATTAAGGGTGAAATTGCAGTTTGGTTTTCGGATTCATTTGTAAGTTAAACTAAAAATATATTTCGCTATAGCTTTCTAATGTTTATTTCTTTTTATTCAAAGGCCAAAGAGCTCCAAACTGTAGCAAAGGCTCCAAATTTCACCAAAAATTGTTGGAGGAAATTATTGGTCGATGAAGTAGCGCAAAGGCTATGCTGGAAAGGAACGGAAGAAAAAAGAGTGTCCGCAGCCTGAGCACATCAAAAGCCATAAGAAGTAAAATAGTGTACATCCAGTATTTATCCATTTATTAATACATACATACATTCCTTTTTTTAATTTTATAGATGCCGCAATTTCTATTGGATTGGGGGAGGACGAATTTGTTAAAAGTACTAAATCGTATTTCCAATTTGCCAAAAACCGACAAACGTGTAAAGCGAAATATAAGGAAAATTCTAAAATTTTAAACAATTAGAATTTGCAACCCAATTTTTCTAGCAATATTAATGAATTCTTTTCTTTTTCTATTTACATATGTAGTATATACATATATTTTCGAGAATATTATTTATTTTTATATTTCTAACAATTTAATGAATTCCTTTATTTTTTTATTTACATATGTATATATTTTTCTATTATTTTAGTTTAGTTTAGTTAATGAAAAAAATAGCAATAAAATAATTAAAACTATATAAAATAAAAACCTTTATTTTTTCATTGAATTTAAAAGCTTACAAAAATGTTACGAATTTAAGCTTATTCCATAACTACACTTCTAAGCTTGTTATATACCTTAACTTGTAATATTATCGCAAGGGTTCAGTTTTCTTAATAAAATAATTGTTAACAAGCCATTCATAATAGTTATCATAACAGTTTTGCAAACCTAACGCTTATGGTAGTAAGTTTGTTACAAACTATTTTGAAAGCCTTTTGGTTTATTGGGTTCAATCATCAGTTTCTCTGTCTGTGCGTATACACATATGTATGCATGGGCATGTGTGCGTACTTCTTGATAAATAAAGAATTTTTAAACGTTTTTTCTACCGATATTTTATTAAAAAAAACGCGAGAAAAAATTTAAAAATAAACCGTCCTCATTGCATCCGTAGTGCATACTTGCATCGCGTACATCCATCGAATATTGCAATTTTTGTGATTAAAAGTAAATGAAATGATGGAGAAAAACAAAAATATGCTCGACTTTATATTCATAAAGAATTTTTATTTTTATTATTTTCGTATGGCAAGTTAATTAAATGTGATATTAAGTTGGCAACGCTTAAACAAAAGCAAGCCATTTCATCTTAATTAAGTGGCAAAGCGTGTGTTGTAATTAAAAAATTCGAAACTACAATGCCATGATGCATGCCACTAAATGAAAACGGTTGTATACAGCAGCCAGCATACACAAACGAGGGGTGGTTCAAAAATGAAAAGAATTCTACTTGTTGTTGTGACATAAAAAATTGTTCGTCCTCTGGCTCTCTAGTTTCGTAAATAAAATTCTTTTCATTGGAAATCAATTTAAATTTAAAAAATCGTGCGACATCTAGTTCATGAGTAGCTAGACAAAAATGGCAGGTTTAGTGAGCACGAGATAACTCGTAGTTGGCACGCTAGAAGGAAACGGAAACCTTACTAGACATGAGGCCACGGTTCAAACCCCAGGTCAGATATCAAAACGAAATACGAAAAAATATTTTTTCGGCGACTTCCTCTCAAAAGATTTCTGGCAAATAACGCTTGCCATGAAAAGTTTCTCAAAAAAAATCTGCCGTTCGTAGTCGCCATTAAACTGTAAGTCCCGCCACTCACGTATAAAATAAACGCACACAACATGAGTGGTATGAGAATCTATGTCGTAGTCCTGACTGAAGGCTTGTAATGACCAATTATGTACGTATTGTTACGCAAATGGAAACGACCTAATATCGTTTCACTTTGCAAAGTGAAATGAGTATGTGTACACAATACACACGACACAGATACACACTACCAAATACATCGAACACGTTCCAAGTAAACCCACAACAACAAATATGAGAGAAAATGCTATAGACAAGTAAGCAAACGCAAAAACTACAATGAAGTCTCAATAGAACTCCCGAGAAAGCGAAAACGCGAACATTCCACATCGAGAATATTCATCATACTGATTACGTGCGTATATAAAAGGGCAAGACAAGGCAAGCAGCAGTCAGTTATAGTTCAGTCAGTCTTGTGTGAAGACGCGTTGCGTTCGAAGTAAACAATCATGGTTTGAAGATCTTCGCTATTGATATGTACACTAGTATAAGTGTTGTTGCTTACAAAAAGGTTGTAAGCAAAGAATAATAGTGAAGAAGCAAGTTGTTGTTGTATCGTGAAGTTGTATACAGTGTCACACAAAAAAAAAGTGTGATTAATAAAGAGTTTAATTGAAACGAAACACATATTTGTCTTTATTTTGGTTTGCAATCAAGGAAATCATAATATAAACGTTTTTAAAAAGGTAAAAACGTAACAGTATGTATGTGATGTCATCATGCGCCAGGATGTCTTTGGTTGTTTTCGACAACGACAGCTTTGCAGGTTATACGGCGGTGCTGTGTTTACGAAATAGTTGTTAGATCTCGATGTATGGCCAGTCAATGCAAACTTTATACTTAGGATATACTGTAGACTGGATAGGTTGCTGGAGCAATAGTACAAAGCAATTAAATAGGATTTATGGCATTGGGTCTGAAGAGTCGGATTATACTTCGTAGGCATTGATTAGTAAAAATTTGTAGTCGAAGTTTGTTGTTTTTAGATAAACTCTACGTAGTGCAACCACAAAGGGGTATGGGCTCAAACCCCCTTTTGTACCCTAGTCTGTTAAGATAATTGGATAACTGGAAAGACATTCGTACATCCCTGACAAGCAATGTTGATGCTTCGAAGATTCTTGAATTTTCCAAATTAATTCTTAAGGAGACATGAATTGTTTAAGGTGGGTATTCCCCGCCCGTTGTTTCTTGGCAATGACAGATGGCAGCACCATTATCCTACGACCTGCTACAGCAGAGCAATCAATCACTTGCTTAGATTAAGGTTTATATTAAAGGACGTGTACTTGCCATTGAGACAAGTACAATACTCGGGGATCAAATCGACCTATTCTAATACGTTCTAAAGGAGAGAGGATAATAAAGGAGATAGAGAAAAGTAGAGGAGGGAGGAAAGGGTGGATAAGGAGGCTGGGGAATAACACAGACCAGAAACACACAAGAGATCGCGACTACACCATTGAAGCCATAGCACTTCTCAACCACCTCAACCTATTAATGAATCTATGGAGAGCCTTAATGTCGGCACTCGACAAAGAGTTCAAACAACTCGAAGAAGTCCCTGCCCAGGGTCTTCAACCTCAACCTACTAAGGGCTGGACAGTTACAGAGGAGGTGTTCGAAAGTTTCTAACTCCTACTCGTCGCAACATACCCTGCAAAAGTGCGGCTGGAAGCCGCGTTCCAATCTCGTGGTGCCCTATAATAAACCCAATGGTTAGTAACCTGCTTAGCTGGAACAACAATGGATTAACGAAATGGAAACAAGTCAGAATGACAACCAATCGTAGCTTATGGCAACAACAGCAGCTAGCCGGATCTGATGGAAAATTTTTAATGGAAGCCATATGCTACCAACAGGGGTAATGGAATAAAAATTCCCCCCTTTATTCTCCCTAAATATTTCAACACTCGATTTTTGAAAATTAATTCAATTTTTTTTGTTTCTTTTTAAAAAACGTCTGAAATCCATTCATTTTATTTTTCAAAACGATTTTTAAATGAACATGTCACTCAAGTAGCTGACAAAATTAAAACAGATTTTATTGAGAAATTATTTCACGCCTACGTCACGTAATGCCAATTGCAACTATTTGCCATTCACAGCTAGTACCTGAATCATGCCGACAACGGCTATGTGAGGTGTATTCGACTTTTGTGTAACGCCGTATTTATGTTCGCAGAATAAAAACTACAAATACTATATGTACACCCGATGACGTCTGAGTTTCAATTTTGTTTTGTTTTGATAGCTTAAAATGTCAATCGATTATATATGCCTCAGAGAATATATGCCTTATTATAGTATACGATATACACATCTCCAGAGGAAATATGCATTTGAAAAAAAATCAATCAAAAGAAATTCTAGTCAACTTCCAGAAATATAAGGTTAAAGGTCAAAATTTTTAAAAATTATTCTGTGGATCCCGGTAGTGCCACATCAAAAAGACGTGACAAAATTAAATCATTTACGGAGAAATTATTCAAAATGCTTATAAATCTGCGTCTCTATCGATCTGTAACACTTGGTAGAATGCCGGTCAGTCGTGTGTGATCAAACAATGATAATCCCGTCATAGTGCCTGTATAAGACTTGAGAGGAAAAAAGTAAGAAAACTATGTTTGCATACTCTTCTCTTATTAATAAAGAAATTTATGATACTCAACGCATTGGCTGATGTCTCCGAATGCTGAAGAGAAAAATCGCGTGCTCACGTGTTAAATGTGCAGGGTGTTGGTTCTTGTGGTAAAAAAGATGGCTTCTGTTAATGACAAAAATCTTCTGTATACAATACAAAATATCACTTTATAGGAACGTTGAGAGTCTTCTACGCAGAGTCCAGAGATGCGATCATTATCTCGCACTGATCCTTCCGGTCATCGGTGCTTCCGAGATTTATTGCACTGCATCAAGCTTGCACGTTCGCCATCATGCCCAATCGTCTTCAAATGTTATATCACCCAAAAACCGATGACGTCTGTTTTGAAGCGTAGGGCACTCACATAAAAGGTTTCGTATCGATTCCATTTCATGCTTCTGTGCCATAAAGAAGCACGGGTAGGATGAGCTATTAGTTTTGTGTAGTACGAGAGATGTCTCTGCTACTCAATTGGCTATTGAGACCATAGTAGCATCTGTTGGCGAGAATGATCCTGCGCTTGATCTCCCGAATGACAACCAAATTAAATCTTAGCAATATATATATATATATATATATATATATATATATATATATATATATATATATGTTCCTCTTACTCCTCTAGGGAGCAAGTTGGTTCCAATGAGCTCGATCGTCAGCGCGGTGTTTGACTTCGTTCCACTGTTGACGTAGTTTGGATAGTTCGGTTGTGATTTGGCTTTTCCAGGTGTGTGATGGTCGTCCGCTGCGCCTGCTTCCCTGGGGTTTCCAATGGCTATGGCTTTCCTGGTGATGTCATCTAATGGCTTGCGAAGAGTGTGCCCAAGCCAACCCCACTTGCGTCTTCTTATTTCCATCTCTATTGGTTGCTGGTTTGTATCTGACCAGAGTTGGGCATTGGATATTATGGAGGGCCAGTAAGCACGCATGATTCTACGCAGGCATTTGTTAACAAATACCTGAATAGACTGGGAATCGCGGGATGCCATATTCCACGTTTCGCAACCGTAAAGTAATGTGAATTTAACGTTAGAGTTGAAAATTTTAATTTTGGTGCGTCTCAATATGTTAGACGATTTCCAAACAGAGTTAAGTTGGGCAAAAGCATTGCGTGCCTTATTAATGAGCCTGGCAATATCTGCTGATGAATCAGCGGATTTATCTATTATACTGCCTAGATAGCAGAAGGACTCTACATCATCAATTTCCTTGCCGTATATTAGGAATTTCCCCGTTGCGTTAGCATTCATTCTGAGTGCTTTGGTTTTGTGGATACTCATCTTTAGTCCCGCTAACTTTGCGGTTTCGCTAACTAGATCCAGTTTCGACTGCATGTCGGAGAAAGAATGGCTTAATAAGCATATGTCATCCGCATAGTCCAGGTCTTCTAATCTGTCTTGTAAACCCCATGTAATTAATCCCTCTCCTATGACCTGTTGACTTTTGCTTCACTACATCGAGGACGCAGTTAAAGAGGAGTGGTGACTGCACACACCCTTGACGGACTCCGGTTTTTAAATGAAATCCGACTACTTTGGACGAGATACGTTACTGTGGAATTAGCTATGAAAATGACACCTGCTTTTGAGTTACCCTTTTCAATAAAATCATACTTTGTTTAGATTTTTTTTTTTGTTTTCTTACATTCATCTCTTAAGACACATTCAACATATTCATACGGCACTTTTTTTGTGTTCCTTTATTTTTTTTTTTTTTGTTTATTCAATTTACCCTCCCCTATCAGCACAGTGTGTAGTGTGTAGAGAGTATGTTATGCCTGCTGCTGCTGCTGTTGGGGTTTTGATTCGTTCTGATTTTGTGCCTCGAGTGAGTAGATGTCTGAGCGAGCGAGTATAACCAAATGTCAGGTTATTGTACTTAATTTAAAATTCTTTTAAGAATTATTCTTGGAATTTGTTTATTGTTGTTGTCATTGTTGTTGTTTTATTTTAATATAAAGAAGAGTCATTCTTTTTTTTTTGCATACATATGTATGTACATATGTAAGTAAATTCGTACGCAATACAAATTATATGAAGAACTGTGTGTATTTGCAGAAAAACAAAATAAAAACAAATAATAAAATAAATAAAAAAAATTAGAAAAGCCAAATGGTCATGGAATATGAAAGAAAAATCAAGAAAAATAAAAGAATTAAATTTTTTTATTTGACAAGCTTTTTAAGCTGCTAACAACAAACACACAACAACACAAATATTAAAAAAAACATGTAAATATTAAATAAAAAAATATTAAAAAAGAATCTTTTGTAACGAATTTTTATTAAAATCGTAAAACGAAAATAATCAAGAAGGGAATACGTTCAAAATATTACACGCGATGGTATGACCTGAAGACCAAGGAAAACATTCACACAAGCCGTTGTATCGTTGTATTGAGTGTATTGTTGGACGAATATACAACAGCGTATGCTTGTTGTTAATAATACACTTATACAAATTTTTCCATAAGTTTCTAAAAGTTGTACTGGTTTCGTGCTATCAATTTATGAAAAAAAATTATGAAAAAGAATAAAAAGAAAACATTTGGAATATGAAACACAGAATACTCAATACAACATACACGATACAAATTCGTGTGAATTGGTCAATTATTTTAAAGACTTATCCATTTAGTGGTTTCGAAAGCGTCCATCTGGCAGAGCTGTCAGCTGTTAAATAAACTGCGCAGTGTGAGGGCCAACTTAAAGCGAGCAATTAAATAATGGAGTTCCAGTTGTAAAATGAAATGTAATGAAAGGATTATTCTGTCTGTTTAAGGCCGCGAATTGGGATGGCAACGCTAAAAATGTGGGTTTGCGTCTTTGGTTGTTAAACTAAAATTTATCTTCACCCACTTATATAGGGTGTTTTTATAGAGGTATAGAACTTTAAGTTGCAATAAAACAACGATGGATTATTCGATTGACATGAATTTTATTTATCCGAAAGATAATCTTGTGGCATTACATTTTAAATATGATTTCTGGCATATGACCGCCACGGCTGGCGCGGATGTAGTCCAATCTGGACGTCCAATTTTCGATGACTTTTTCCAACATTTGTGGCCGTATATCGGCAATAACCCGGCGAATGTTGTCTTCCAAATGGTCAAGCATAGACCAATGACTTTACATAGCCCCACAGAAAGTAGTCGAGCGGTGTTAAATCACAAGCTCTTGGAGGCCAATACACAGGTCCAAAACCTGAAATTAGGCGGTCATCAAACGTGTCTTTCAATAAATCTATTGTGGCACGAGCTGTGTGACATGTTGCGCCGTCTTGTTGAAACCACATCACCTGGACATCATGGTTATTCAATTCAGGAATGAAAAAGTTAGTAATCATGGCTCTATACCGATCACCATTGACTGTAACGTTCTTCCTCAATGCTACGCTCTACAGCAGCAATAGCTTCTTCTGTACGCACCGTACAGCGTCTCTGGGGATGCGAGTTATCAATAAGAGTAAACGTAGTGCGAAAACGTTCCATGGTTAATCGAATTAACTGCTCTGATGGACGATTTTGTCGACGATAAAATGGACGTAGTGCGCGATACGTTTTCCGCACAGAACCATTATTTTCGAAATAAAATTTCACTATTTGCAAGCGTTGTTCAGGCGTGAGTCTATTCATGATGAATTGCCAAACCAAACTGAGAATAAATCACTTGACAGCTGTTAAATCGGTCGCCATCTTGAAAAGTAATGCCAACTTAAAGTTCTATACCTCTATAAAAAACACCCTTTACACAAGCGTCTGCCACTAGATATTATTACCGGGCACTTCAAGGACCCTTAAATATGTAAGTAAACAAACAGTAAACAAGTAAAATAAGGGCGAAAATTAATTTAAAGAACCTGTTCGGCTTTATTGTAGTCTCTGTGGTATTGAGACTGATGGAGAGAAGGCCTGACGAAAGGGGATATCTGGTGGAGCGGCCAGTTAAACCTCTCTCGTTTGGCACTTTTCGTGTAGTACCTCTTCGGGCTGGTTGATCAGGAGATCAGACGAAAAGTGGAATAAAGGAGAATACAGAATTCGTAAACTACTATGGCTCAGAACAGAAAAGGGAGAAAATCTATTAGATGCCTGACAAGTTTTTTTTACAGAGCACTGTGTCTTAAGGGCAAAAATTAGAATGTGGGAGAGAAAGAAGCCGACTTTTTCTGCAGAAGAGAAGATTAAAAATTCTTGACTAGTGTTTCTTAGATGGCCGCCTAGAGTTGACTAGGATGGCTAGGATGTCTGCAATTGAAAGTTTCATCATTTGCTGGTTTCAGTAATAACTCTATTGTCCTCTCTCTTCTTCAGCGGCTTATGTATATTTTGTGTGTTAATTTTATACATGAGTGGCGTGACCACCAATTTAAAGTCGATTCTGAAGGACAGATTTTTTGAGAAGCTTTTCATGCCAATTTTATTTATTCCCAGATATATTGTCTCATATTTCGTCTAGTTGGAGAAGTCTGACCTGGTTTGAACCGTAACCCTAAGGTATCATAAGACAACACTCTACCTATTAGATTACGGCGAAATCTGAAGTCATGGATCGTTTAACTACCGAAGAACTCTTCAAAATAGTTTAAACCTGCTACAAAAGTAGGGATTTAAACGTAACCACTTTTCGAGCATTACAATTCGATTATGGTTGCCACAATTCACTTACTAAGCAAGCAATTCCCAAGATTATAGAAGAAGTTAAAGAGGCTGAAAGCGTTACAGGTATGGGCAGGTCTGGGCATCCTCGCAATGGACGATCTCCAGAAAATATACGTCATGTTAGTGTTGAAAGTGTGGCGGATAAATTGAGTGTGTTGATGCCAAGGCGTTCTCAGCAATTAGGCATATATTGCGGCTCAATAAGGCTTTTTCAAATTTGGATTTGCTCCTCTAACTACATAAAGTCCAACGCACGCAACAATTAAATTCGCCTAATCGTTTACAACGCTGTAGATGTACTGATGGGACACTAGAGCAATAGGATTTGCATTAGAATGTGCACTTCCATACATAAAAATGCAACTCACACAGCGTATGTATTTACCTATGCTGTAGGTATGATGATAAGGTACTAGAGCAACAGGCATTCAATGCTGATTTTTCAAACAAAATTTGTTTCAGCAGTGAAGCTTATTTCTTACTCGGTGCCTATATCAGGAAGTAAAATTGTAGCAAATGGGTCTCGAAGAATTCTAGAGAACAAATTGTGTTATTACATCCGAAAAAGAGACTGTCTTTGATAAGCATTATGGTCTAGATGTCGCTAGATTTTCGATAAATTCGCTGAAACAACCAATGTCGTCAATTTAGAGCGCTATGGCCATATGATAATCCACTATTATCGACTGCAATCTAAGGTTATAAACTGGACCGAGGTGTTAAAATGTCGTTGTCACTAGTTATACAATACGTCTGATGTTAGCTTTATTACATAAGTTTTCAGAGCAAGATTTACTTGACATTTTGGCGGCTGCATTTAGCTAACAAAATCGTACGATTTGTTGCCGTTACAATTATTTGTAGGACTACGTCTCTATGTACGCTGATAATCCCTCTAACGCCGGAGCTTGCCAAAACGAACAGTCCAAAAATTAGCTTCAAGATATTGGCCGGAATGTGAAAGAAACTGAGATTCAGAAAAGGATCCACTAGATTCAAGCAATCCAGATGTATACAACTACAGTTTCTATGGCATAAATCCATGATATGACCTTCTCATCACACTATTCTCCGAATTGTTTTTTCTTTTTACTAAAATACTACGACTACACAATCTATTCTATGTGTCTCCATGTACTTTACAGTATGAAGACTTCCACAACTCTGTTGCCCTGAAGAACTTCTGTATACTATTCGATATTAGTAACTACAATTCTCTGCCTAGTGTTTGCTAAGCACTTAGGTGTTGCCTTTTGTTTCTGTTAGTTTGATGGAAGCCTTAAATCAGAGTTTCAATATTTTCTCTTTCCAAACTTGAAGAAATGGCTCGACGGATAGAGATTTGATTTCAGCTAGAGGAAGTATTTTGACGATTTCGAAAAATGCTGTTTATTGAAAGGGGTCGTAGTCTAGACGATGCTGTGATGGGTTAATATCCGTGATTCAAACCCCATTTCAGAAAATCTCTTTCGGCTTTCATCAGTCTTCTGTCGTTTGGAGTTGACATAAAACAGAAAATCCCACCACTCATGGATGGAAATTAACACTCACAACATATCGTCACCTGAAATGCAAAACAACGGATCATCAAAAAAATGAAAATCGGGTTTTTAATTGATTATGATTCATTAGATAAAAATACATGTCATGTGTTTAGAAAAAAACCTTAAATGAATTAAATTTTTTGTTTAATTAAACCGAATTTTATGCAATAAAACACAGTAAATTGAAATATTAAGAAAAACAAACAACTCCATTGCCTTTTATTGAACCTCATTTAATCACTTTTCGATTTTTCCACTTCATATTAAAATTTGTTCATTGATGATACGTCATTTTGTTTCAGAAAATTTGAATTCAAAATAACGTAACAAACATAACTTCAACACGTTTTTGAAAAATATTATTTTTTCTTCTGGAATTGATCTCCTACCCTGTTTTGAGCTTAGCTACAAAATTTTTCATTTCTAGATGCAATATTTTCCATTTTATAACGTTTTTTGCTTCTCCTGTAAAATTGTGAAAAGTGATGATACGTTATTTTGCATTTTAGGTGACGATATGTAGGTGGTGGGAGAAACTAGGTTGTAATCCATTGTTGTGTTAATTTTTTTTTTTTGTTATTCATTCAAGATTTTCTCTGAGAAATTTCTGTTTCAGTTGATGACCGTAAGGACTCTCTTGTAATTTTTGTATGAGAGATGCGAGAACTACTCAACATTTCCCTCTTTTAAATATAATTTTCCATTCCGTACTATTATTGTAATCCCTTATAGCAAACTATTAAATTTGAATTGGCAACCCTGCCTGTTACATACTAACGTCTACAGCTGAGTGTCTAACAAGAACTCATTTTAACACTTCCTATAGAGTACTGACTGATGTACTCAACACACTATCACTGCTATAAGCCAAGTTTTATTGTTATTACTGTTATTTTTTTGTTGTTGTTGTTGTAAAACAAAGAGAAAACGCGCCAACAAGTGTAATAGAAATAAAAACAAAAACATACAGAATGACATTTAATACGCAACGCAAATATAGAAAGAGAGTTCATACTCTAGCGGAAGAGAGAGTTACAATATTAACTTTGTTGTTGTTATTGTAAAAAACTTACTTTTTTCATCGAATACTGATTTTGCAGCAGATATAGACGCTGACGATGAGGATGACAACAAATGCTGCTGTGGTTTCCGCCTTATTTGATGCTGTTGCTGTTTTTGCTTATGCTGCTGCTGCTGATGTATATTATGATGGCCAGCAATGCCAGCAGCATTACTGCCTATAAAAGTAGTGGGCGATTGTATCGCACCAGTTGAACTAACACTTGAACGACGTAAATCCACATTAAAACGTGAACTGGCACTACCAGTTGCTGTTGCACCAATACCAACACCAACCCCACCATTACCGACTGTATCCAAGGGATGCATGGCAAACGGCGAAACGGAAGAAGTTGTTTGCGTTGTTAAGACAGTGACCGTGGTGTCCTCATCTGTACCACCACCACCACCACCATTGTTATCACTATTAAATGTAGTGGCATAATTGTTTTCTAGCATTGGGCCATTTTGTATAAAAACACTTTGCACTTTGGGCTTGTTAAGGCTGGAGGCCACAACCGTACCGCTGCCAGTATGGGCATGCCAGCCCAAGCAATTTGTTACAATTAACACACAGTAAATCAACAACATTTTGTTGCATTTAAAAACAACACTTGACATAGAAAACGTGATGGCAACATTATTACGCGGCGACGGCGACGACGATGACAACGATGACGACGTTAACATTAAAACCGGCATTTTGGACGAACACGTAAACGCCGTCTGCAACCTAGGGCAGGCAGAATACGACGACGTTATTAGCACACAAACGCACGCACGCACACAAATTTCTGAAGTTGTTTTCTTTTTTTCTTCTTCTTCTTTTTTTTCTTTTCTTTTTACTCTCGGAGACAGATATTATTTTTTTTTTTTGCTTTTTTTACTTCTTTTAATGCTTCTTTTAGAATTTTTTCTTGGCTTTTGAAAAAGATTTCTTTTATGTTGTTTTATAAATATTTTCTTTTCTTTCTGCCTTCGTTTTTTTTTAATATTTTAAATAGAAATTGAAATTCACATTTATTTCATTTTGATTATTAAAACTTCTTTCAAAACAAAAATATTTTCTTTTATTTCACACTCAAACTCTTGCTGTTGAATATTATTTACTTCTTTATTTATATTTTTGCTCTTTTACACTCTCTCATGTGCGATGCTTTTACAGCAGTAACAACCAACAACACAACAATGCTTGTAACAACATCAAAAACACAACATAATGCTGACTGACTGACAATGGTGGTTGGGGAGACAATACACACAAGTGTTGGTTGTTAACAGAAGACAACAACAACAAAGAATATAAGAAAAACACACACAGCAGCTAAAAACTTTACTACTTATACAAATTTTTTTTAATGGAGCCTTTTACGAATTCCTTTTGAATTATTTATAAAACACACACAAAGCACTGTATAAATATTAAAATTAGATGAATTTTTCTTTCTTTCTTTTTTTTAATTAATTTTCTTTGATTTTTCACACACAGCAAACACTAACCAAGTAGTCAACAAAATGAACGATTCTTTACGCATTGCCATCTAGAATAAACCATCACTCTCAGAAGTCACGATGCGACTGAAACAAATTGACCAAAGAGAATATAAAACTACCTCTGAAAAAATGTTATTAAGAGAACAGCACAGCATAGCGCGACACACACATACAACACAAACAAACGTGTTTTGCTTTAGCCAGCAATCTTTATAGTAAATAAAGCATTTTATAAATGAAATTGTATGCAAATTATAAGTTTTTTTAAATATAAATAAATAAAACTAATAATTACAGAATTTTTAAACATTTTATTAGTTATTGACCTACACCAATGTATCATTTTTAAGGGGTTAAGGTAATTTTCTACGTCATAGTAATTACGTTGGCAACGTAATCAATTTGTTTACGAATATAACATAAAGGCAATCAACAAAACTGTGTTGCCAGATGGTTTAAATATACAAAATAATACTATCCGTCTTTGGAAATTTAAGGGAAAGAATTTTTAGTCATCCAAAATTTATTAACGGTGACGATGGTGCTTTAAGCAATACTCATAGGTTAAGTTTGGTTACAGAATACAATACTTGGAGGTCAAAATGACCCATTGTAAGACGTCCTCATGAAGAGAGAGAGAGAGAGAGAGAGATGATAATAAAGAAGAAAGGGAAAAGGAAAGGAGGTAAGAAAGGGAGGATAAGGAGACGGCGTAAAAACACAGACCACAAACACACAAGAGAGTAGGACTGCAACATTGAAGCCCAACACTTCTAAACCAGCTTTATACTGGCACTCGAAAAAAGTCTAACTTTCGAAGAAGCTCATTTCCAAGGTTCTCATGGCAGGTTTTATTTACTCTCAGACCTTTTGCCTGAAATCTGCTGAGCGGAAGTCGCCGAATAAAAATTTTTTTTTCATATTTCGTGTTGATGTCTGACCTGGGGGCCGAACCAGGGCTTGACGTCTAATAAGCCAACACACTACCTATTAGACTGGTAACTGCAAGTTGAACAAGTGGTAAAACAAAAGTACTGAAAGCTTCAGGATCTTATAGGATTTGGGAACGGGATTGACTAGCTATATCTTAGTAATTGTCTTCAAGCCATAACGTCGCCTTGTGTTTTACTTTTACCTGTTCATTTTCTGTTTTATTCCTTCGTGTTTTCCTTTTCTGAAATATTATTTCACAATGTGTCAATTGTATCGCGGATTGAAGGCTTACTACTGCTAATACAATGGCAGCATACTTCCTAACCTAACCAAGACCAATTATTATTATTTTGCATATAATTCCCAAATTCCTGTACATTATAACAGTTTCTCTTACTTTCCCTATATTCATGATCTGGTAACACAACATTATTTAATAATTTTCTCCTGGCAATACTGTAATAATAATTTGAAATGTTTACATTTTGGCGGTGCTCTCTTTTAATTATAAACAGAAAGTTTAAATTTTAAATGTAAAAAAACTTAAACTTGGAAATGGAAATGGAACCGGGTATTATAAAAAAATTAGATGAAGTTGTGGTTAAACGTATACAGGGTACTTGGTTAACGGCAGGAGGCGAAACTATTTTTTAATCCTTGACTTGACTTCTGAATTCTATAAAAAAGTTTTCCTCTTAATTTTTAGCATAAGTTTTGGCCTGGGCACTTTTAAATCGGGCTTTGAAAATATTCATTATATTGTTGGTGTTTGGTTGTTGCAACCTGCATTTGTTTTTTCCATTTACTATGCTTTAAAGGCTTGGTCCCACATCCGAAACAAATTGGGTAAGCAGAGTAAGTAGTTTTAGAAAAGGTGTAGTTATAAGAAATCCATTATCAAATCTCCTAATTTAAGATTAACTTAAGAAGATACGACATTTTTTGTAATTATTCAATCACAAGTAAAGTAAACACAATCCAAACAGCTGAAAATATGTTTAATGTTCTACGAATCATTCAAATCCAAATGCGATTTTGATTTCCCTCCCTTACGTTCTGATCATATCAAGAGATACCACATTTTTTTGTAATTATTCAATCACAAGTAAAGTAAACACAATCCAAACAGCTGAAAATATGTTTAATGTTCTACGAATCATTCAAATCCAAATGCGATTTTGATTTCCCTTCCTTACATTCTGATCATATCAAGCTCTGTAAGGCTAATTAACCAAACTGTTTCGAAAATACTAATAATCATCGAATTCGACTGTCATGTAATCACTCTTTGGATTACCTAGAAGCAATTAGTATCCAAAAACCCGATTGGAAATAACATTCTTACTCATTTAGTTCTCCCACACCACATCTAATATTAACCATGAAAGTCTCTAAAGGAGATAAACATGTTCACCGGTTACTCTCATATGAATTTCTGGACACGGCAACATAGCTTATGCACTTGCAAAAGCTGGTACAACAGATAATTCAAACGAATTCATACATGAGATTGGCTCTTTGGTAGCCAAAGTCTTTAGAACTGCCACAATGATTGAGAAACGTTAGCCAAGAAGTGCATAATTTTGCTTAAACATGTACAATGGCCATTTTAAAGGGACCTTATAGGATTCAAGTGAGCTATGCATTTTAGGGTGACTGCCAATCAATTCTAACCTCACTTAATATACTAAAAATAAATCTAATGAACCAACATTCGTAAGCAACTATATATTAAAGAAGTGAATTGTTCTTAACATCAAGCGAAAGCGGTGTTAGGGCCCTTTGTCCATCGGGACAAATGCTATGCATTTTTCTAACCTCACTTAGTATACCAAAAATAAATCTAGTGTGCCAACATTCGTAGGCAACTATATATTAAAGAAGTGAATTGTTCTTATACGATAACAACAAACGGAAGCGGGCGTAGGGCCCTTTGTCCATCAGAACAAATATAATAACGTTTGGATAGGTTATTGCCAGTGCTTGAAAGAATTGATATGGAATCACTTATTATAAGCTGGTGCCCTAAAACCAACCTCTGAAGTCAAAGCTATCTATACTGGCAATTATTACAGTGTATGAAGGAAGCAATCAGCGAATTGTATTTAGTAGGATAGGAATTATGTTTAATCACGAAAATGCTCGTACATACATAATCTTCAGAAACTTGCGTTCATATTATAATCGACAACTGAAACCAACTGATTGCCAACTATTCCTGTTGACGCAGGATTTTAAGGCAAAAATTTTATCCCAACAGAAGCTTTTAAAAAGAGAGTTTCTCTAAGGCACTCCTTTATGTCGTTCAAACATAATGGATTTCTTTATACTACACCTTATATTTCTACTACAAATTCTATTAAATTTTATTAAATTTTCTTCTCTCCTTTTTATTTTCTATAGAAACGCTGCAGCATTTGTGGTCTCTAACCAGTCTACTATTGTATATAGCCACACAATTATACTTCGTTTATATACCCACACAAATATGCCTCTACCTATATCTGCCATTTGTTACCGCCTCAGTTTTATTATTGGAAACGGTGCGCCTTCTAATGAAAATGCATTCATTTGTAAGAACAATAGCGCCACGTGTGCTGGCAGGAAAATTGAAATCAGACAAGGAAAACACTTTAGAAATCAATTTCCCTGCTTACAATAAATATCTGTATTATTTGTTTGCGCCCACCCTCTTGTATCGCGATAATTATCCACGCACCTCTACCATAAGATGGAAATTTGCTTTGGCACGTTTCTTTGAAGTTGTGGCCGTGGCCTTCCTCTACAGTTACATTTATGAACGTCATATTGCGCATCATTTTGCCAATTACGGAAAGGAGGAAATCAATGGTGCTACGCTAACTATCAAGTTATTTGGCATGATTATGCCTGGCATTATAATATTTCTGTGCGGTTTCTATATGATTTTGCATGCCTGGTTGAATTTCACCGCTGAGCTATTACGTTTTGGCGATCGTATGTTCTATCGCGATTGGTGGACTGCTTGCAACTATGAAGCCTATTATCGCAACTGGAATGTGGTGGTACATGATTGGCTGTATGAATATATTTACAAGGATTTCTATAATCACGTATATAAAGGCTCAAAGGGCTTGTCCTCCATAACGGTATTCATGATTTCAGCCGCCTTCCATGAATACGTCTTGGGTTTTGCTTTGCAAGTTGTTTTCCCCGTGATGTTTGTTTTCTTTGGCGTTATTGGCGTAATCATGATCTTCCTAACACGTTATACACCAAAGAATTTAGGCAATATTTGCTTATGGTTCACGCTTACCTACGGGAATTGTATGATGGTATCCCTGTATAGCATGGAATATTTTGCACGTTTAAATTGTCCAAAAGAATTCAATAGTTGGACGGATTATTTAATACCCCACATTTGGAGTTGTTATCATAAATGAATGCCGGACATGCCGGAATGAGGACACTCCCGGCCAGTTAGTGGTTTATGTTGGTTGTGATTAATTTTATATGGTAATGTTTAAGCATTATAATACATACATACGAGTACATAAATAAAATATTATTATTTGTAATAATTATTAAGTTATAGAATTATTTTTAAACAATTTATATATGTAAGTGTGTGCCATTGTTTTCTGTAAATATCGAATAAAGTATTTTGAAATAAAAAAATAAAGTTTTATTTCCGGTACATTAGTAAGCAATCAGGTTCGATATTGTAACAAAATAATGTAAAAGGAAGGAAGCATGATATACAAAATGCCTGTTGAAATCATGGAAAACTTTCTGCGTACAATATTCTTAGGCCATCTAGGCTAGGAAAGCAAAAATGCAAGAGCTCTTATATAAATTTTACATACCTTGAGACAGGAACACTTTTGCCAGGCCAATTACCAACCCATCTGTGGATATCTTATTGACAAAGTAGCTTTGGATTGAGGAAAATAACACATTTAACACTTAAAACACATTTAATTTTTACACACTTCACACAATAATTATTAAATCTTTATTAAACCGAGCAAAAGAAAAAAGCGAACTAAACCCCGCCAAAAGATACGTTACACTAAAGCTTTTCCGCTTCTTTACGGCTATTGTGAGTTGTTTATAAAGAAAAAACTCTTCTCTTATTACTTAGACCACAATCTACATATGGCATCACTGTTTTTTGGGAAACACAATAAATTGTTTACATTTTTGCACTTGCTCTCTCATGGAGTAATTTGCAAATTCTTGTTGTTCTTGTTTATGTTGCCTTGTGTTGTTTACATGTTTTTTCTTTTAATTATAAACCGAAAATTTTAATTTTAAATGTAAAAAACTTATAGAAATGGAACCGGGTGTTATAAAAAAATTAGATGAAGTTGTGGTTAATCGCATAGCAGCGGGGGAAATCATACAGAGACCGGCGAATGCCTTAAAAGAATTACTCGAGAATAGTCTAGATGCCAAATCGTCTTTCATTCAAGTGACGGTCAAATCGGGCGGACTAAAGCTTTTACAAATCCAAGATAATGGCACGGGTATACGTAAAGAAGACTTGGAAATTGTGTGTGAACGTTTTACTACTTCCAAATTGACAAAATTTGAGGATTTAACACACATAGCGACATTTGGTTTCCGTGGCGAAGCATTGGCCAGTATAAGTCATGTGGCCCATTTGACGATACAAACCAAAACGGCACAGGAAAAATGTGGCTTTAAGTAAGTTAAGAGAATTAAATTGTATAATTAAATTAAATTTGCCTTCAATTCATTTCCAAGGGCTTCCTATGAAGATGGCAAATTAAAGGCTCCACCAAAACCCTGTGCTGGTAATCAGGGTACCATTATTTGTATAGAGGATCTATTTTATAATATGCCACAACGTAAACAGGCTTTAAAGTCGCCAAATGAAGAATTTCAAAAAATTTCCGATGTCATGTATAAATATGCGGTGCACAATTCCAAAGTGGGCTTTATGCTTAAGAAACATGGCGAACAGCCGGCTTTAAAAACTTCGGCGAATAGTACACAGGAATTAAATATACAAACTATATACGGTAGCAATATAGCCAAAGAACTGATGGCTATAGAATTGATAGATGCTGTGCATAAGTTTACAATGAAAGGTTTCATAACGAAGGTTAATTATAATGCCAAAAAAGGCATAATGCTGCTGTTCATTAACCATCGTTTGGTAGAGTCAGCAGGTAAATGAAAACATTTTTTTTTTGTGGTTGAACAACTTTTCTAAACTCCTGCTTTATTTTCAGCTTTGAAAACAGCTATCGATGCAGTCTACAGCACATACTTACCCAAAGGTATGCATGCTTTTGTTTATATGAGCCTAGAGCTTGAACCATCCAATGTTGATGTCAATGTCCATCCCACCAAACATGAAGTGCACTTTCTATATGAAGACGAAATCATAGAGAAAATTAAAGTTCATATAGAATCTCAACTGCTAGGCAGTAACTCAACACGTAGCTTTTACAAGCAATTAAAATTGCCAGGCGTAACGGAACCTTCGGACACAGAGCAATCCTTTAAAAATTCTCAAGGCGATAAGATTTATGCCAAGGATATGGTACGAACAGATAACAAGGAACAAAAATTAGATAAATTCTTGTATACAAGCGTAACAAAAAGCGATTCAGGTGGTTCTTCGCTAACATTAAGTGGTAGTTCAAGTGGTGTTAGTTCTGGCAATGCCCAAGCGGATGAAAGTTTTCGTATTGTTGCTGCTAGAAAGTCAAAGGAAGTGCGTTTAACCAGTGTCTTGGAAATGCAAAAAAAGATAGAAACTGGCTGTTCAATATATCTGAGAAAAATGCTTAAGGAAATGGTGTTTGTTGGCGTGGTGGATAAACATTTTGCTTTATTCCAGCATGAAACTAAACTTTTTATGGCTAATACTTTGAAATTAAGGTATGACATAACTAATGAAATTCCAAATACAGTTTACATTTTTATTTTTATTTCCTTTCAGTGAAGAACTATTCTATCAGCGTTTGGTGTATGAATTTCAAAATTGTCCACATATTAAAATTGCTCCAGAGAAATTACCCCTTAAAGATTTAATTGTGATAGCCTTAAATTCTTCGGAAAGTGGCTGGACTGAAGAGGATGGCGATAAGGAAGAAATGGCTAAAACAGCAGCAGCTATTCTAATTGAAAAATCCGCAATAATGCGCGAATATTTCTCATTAAACATTTCTCCCGAAGGTGATTTAGAAACTTTACCTTCCTTACTATTACAACACTGTCCCAGTAAAACATTTCTGCCTCTGTATATGTTACGTCTAGCTACTGAGGTTGAATGGGATACAGAGGAAGAATGTTTTGAGACATTTTGTCGTGAAACTGCACGCTATTATGCCTTAGTTTCAGAAGTTGAATTAGAAACGAATTGCAAGCAACACAAATGGACTGTGGAACATGTATTATATCCTGCCTTTAAGAAATATTTACTGCCAAATAATCGTTTGAAAAAAGATTTCTATGAATTGGCAAATTTGCCTATGCTTTACAAAGTCTTTGAGAGATGCTAACAGTATTATAAACTCTTTACAATCGATATTAAACTGCATGTGTTTTATGTTAAAACAATTCCAGAAGCTTGTGTTTCCATTTTCAAAGCAATTTTTTTTTGTTCTCAATAAATATGCAATCGTACTATTTACAATTATAAGTCCATAAAAACCCCTGTTAAATTTTAAATATTATTTATTGAAAATAACTTATTAAAACAGAAACAATTTAATCTACATTTATATAGAAACAAAACACCATTATTAAGTACATACTTCATTAGGAAATAATTTATAAATTAGGTTGCCTTAAACGTTTCTCACGTTGAGCATTGGCCACATGTTCTTTGAGCATACGCATTATTTCATTATCATATTCAGCGGGTGTGGGTTTTGTTTCTGTCGCCCAATAGTAAATTTCCCAATCATTAGTAACGCCATTGATAAGTTTATCATATTGATCTGTTAAATCTGCACTCAGATCCTTTAGGTATTTTGCAATGAAAGTGCTCAAAAGTAAATCATTTTCCAACATACCACGCTTGCGGGATTGATAGACGAGTCTAGAAATTTAAAAAAATGGTGAAAGAAAAAAAAACGAAATTTAATATCAAGTTTTCTGTAGAAATAGATGCGATTTTTAAAATTCTTTTTATTTATCGAATCCAATATAAAACAACAGTTTTACACATTTAAAGCAGTCTCTTATAAGTCCAGGGTGAAAAAGCCACGTTAACCCATCACATAATTATAAAAAGCGGGTAGATAAGTAACCTTAGCTATTCATTGTCAACTGCTGATAAAGTTGACAATTGAGACAAGTACAGTACCCGGAGGTCCTATTAACCCTTGTTTCAACGTCCTAAAGAGGAGGGGAGATAGGGGAAAAAGAGTGGAAGCAGGAAAGGGAGAATAAGGAAGCAGAGTAATTACACAGACTAACAAAACACACAAGAGAGCGCGACTGCACTATTGAAGTCCTAGCACTCCTCAACCAGCTCAAATTAATAATGAATCTCAAAGAGAAGAATTCAAACTTTCAAAGAAGCCCCTGCCAAGGGTCTTCAACCTCAACCTACCAAGGGCTGGACAGTTACAGGAAAAGGAGCTATTCTCTAATGAAACTAGGATCAAAACATGGGCGAGATAAGCGAACCGTGCTCCAAAAGTGACGTTTCAAACTTAACGGTGTGCAAAGTAGACGGATTACGCTCCAAAAAAATTAAAATCGCAGAATCCGATTGTCACCACTATAAAGAGCATTGTTTCTCGACAGATGATTTCCAGTTTGGTCTATACATTGCAGTGCCTGTCTACCATCAGTCTGGCTGCCTTCCAAAATGTTAGTATCGTATTTCATAATGCCGCTGTACAAAATATATACAATGTATTCAAATTCAAAACGTCGTCAATGTGTATTTTTAACGCAGTCGAAAAGCAATCAGGCATCGGATTTATAGTTGATGCATTGTTTGGTTACTTTGCATATCTACATTGTTTATATACAGTAGTAGAACTGCATACAAACTTTGTATTGATACATATTGGAAGGCAGCCTTTGTATTAGAGCTGCAAAACTATCGATAGTCGGCCCATTCGATAGTTTCGATAGTCCGGCATAAAACTATCGATAGTATCGAATTTTTAGAAGAGTGCTAAATTTCCCACTGTTAATTAAAAATTAAGCAGGCGTACGTATATATATGTATATATACATATAGTAGTGGAAAAAATAATAGAAAGACACAAAAAATGTATAGATATCTAACATTTTCCATACCGAAATTTTCTACTTCGATTGCATATAACGGTTCCTTTTACAGCTATTCTATAAGTTTAAATTATTTTCTAATAGTTGAAGTCCTTAATGAACTTGTTTCTATTTCTTTTCAACCTTAACTTTCAAAATGAATACAATTTCCGATGTCACGTTTAATACGCCGCTTAAATTTCGATACTATCGCTATCTAAAAAAAAAACCATCGATAGTCCATTAAAAATAAAACTATCGATAGTATTATCGATGGTTTTGCAGCTCTACTTTGTATCCTCCAGACATAAGAATCCTTTCTCTGCTCTGTGCATTGCTAATACGCTGTTTTCGTAGCTATGTCCAGTACAATGTTGAAAAGCAGTGGAGATATAACGCAGTCCTGTCTAATAATAAGAAACTCTTAAAAAAACTTCAGGCGAGTCACCAGCAATGTGTGTGTGCTTGTATCCTGATGCTAGAGAATTAGACGTTGCTGTCTTCAAATGATTCAATTGTTAGTTGTGTAAGTCTTATCATCTCAACCACAGTAGCCATGCTTACAGGTCATTGCGTTATGGGTAGACACGCGGAAAGAATGAGGCTCCCATTTAACGACTTCTGCCGTGGATGTAGATCCGCTGAGGAAGAGGAGACTGTTATCCACTTTTTTGTCAGTGCCCGTCTCTTGCTAGGTGTAGATATAGGTTATTTGGCTCCCCATTTCTTGTCAGCTTGACGGAGCTATCAGCTATTGATGTCAAGGATATAGCTTCGTTCATCAAACTTTCTGGCTGGTTTTCCAGTGCAGGGTAGTCGTGCTTTTGATGTGCAGGACTTGCGCTGTCCAACTTCTTCCTCTTCCCTGATTTTGGTGGAACTTGGTCAGTATAGGGACTTCGTTCACAACGGGCCGCTATGAGTGCTCAAGTGAGCTTTGTGATATCAGAGCTACCACTCCGACCTAACCTAACCTAACGTTGCTGTGTTCCAACGATTCAGTTGTTGGCTGCATAAGTCTGCTCTCATATCCGGATTGTAAGATGGACACAAGAGAACATTCTAACTGAATTTCAGGCGAATCACTAGTTATGTTGGCGTCCTGATGGTAGACAATTCCACTCCAATTGGCCTAATCTCGTCGCTTTTATAGTTGACAGTATAAATCAGCAGTAGAAAAGTCCTGTCAATTCATAAAACACATGAAAAACCTTACGTGCGTGGACACCATTGCAGCCGATTCATTGTGATTGTTTCGCTTAATTTTGTTTCAGGTAATTAACTTATCATTCTTGGAGGGACAATATATTAAAGAAATAAATTAAGGATTCCACTGTATCTTACCTCTGTTTCTTAACATCCAAAGGTTCATTTTTCTTAAATGGATACTCCGGCAAAGGCAAATAATCTGGATCTTCATAGTCAATGATGGGCACATCGGCATGATTTACCACCTCCTTTGGTTTTTCTTCACCACCAGTCGGTGCCGCTGAGAATCGCTGAGTACGAGCCACAACCGGCGTTAAAGCCTTTTGGTAAACATTTTTCTATTCGAATAAAAACACAAGGCATTTATCTTCTTGTAGAGTAAACAATGGTTATGCAACAATTCAAAGTAATTCTTAAGGATATTTTTCTATTGAAAAAATATGCCAATTAATTGGTTGAAAACTCACCATTACTTGACGCAACATTTTTTAAAGTTTTTGTTTTTATTCTCTGCTTTTAAACAATCAATAAAAATTTTTGATTTATTTGTGAAAAGTTTACCAAAGCTGCCTTTGCTGTGTGTAAGTTGTTTTTGTAATTCTGTTCAAAACAATAATAAATACACACACACATGCACTCTATGTGACATGTGCATTTAGTTGGGGAAATTCTAAGAGAGTTGCCAGATGAAATATATTTCTATTTCATGTTAAAAAGATGCCATGTGGTGAGAGAATTTGAATTAAACCTTTAAATGGCTTCAAAGAAATGCACAAATTCGCTTCATATGTTAGAATTTAATTTAAAAAAAATTAATTTTTAATTAAAAGCTTCATTAAAGGTGATTTAAATATCTGTTTGCCATTTTATTGATATCCTAGTATAAGTCGTCATGCTTTTACTATTTATAGGCATTTAATTCATGACTTCGTGGTCCTACTGGCCTCTCATGAGGCCTTGGTTGTTGTTGTAACAGCTCTGCTGTTGTATTCGGAGGAGTCTCCCTTGGGAAAAAATTTCCGGTTGAAACAGCTTTCGCTGGCTTGACAATCCTTGGCCGATGACTAGGCGGGTCGTTCCAGAGCGTAGATCTGATTGAATGGTCAAATCGGGATTTTGGGGGCTGTCGATTTGGGGCATACGGACCCTGCATTCAGGTTTTACAGATTATATATTCAGGGTAATTTTTACAAGTTTCCCTCATTGCTATTTACAAACAGGTAGTAGCGCCGTGGTATTGATATTTTTTTAGGGAAAGGGGCAGGTGGGCCTAGTAAAGGAGTCTGCTTTGCTGGTGTGAAGTTACCACTGATAAATGCAGTGTATTCTAGGCTGAGGCGTCCGTGATCAACAAGCTAGCTGAGCAGGTCTGGGAATGGATTACGTAGGATGACGGGGCTCCTACCTTGATGGGTAGTGAGGCTACCTAAAAAGCTCGGACTGGCCATTAAGTCAGCTCGAGATTGATTTTTGCCTACAGAGAGGACATTACAAGTTCCCTGGCAAGTGTTAGGGCTGTACTCAGGCGGATTTCGAGCAGGTATTGTGGCGCATAGAATGATAAGATTACAGTTGAACTGGCTAAGGATAGGTTAGATTGAGACAAGTACAGTACCCGGAGGTCAAACTGACCCATTGTACCTGGCTAAGGATGATGCGGAAAGTATTATGGCGTAGATATTGGATCTGGCTAAGGAACCTCTTACCTATTCTGACAGCAATTTAATAACAATATTTGCAATCATCTGGCGTGACAACAAAGTTGGGCACTTTTTTTGTAAGTCTGCCCAGCTGCAGAACCGCCTTCTGCCATCTTCTATAGGTGCCTAAGGACTCCTGGCAATTGAAAATTCCGATCTACAATTTTAAAGAATTAAGGCTCTTATGGAGCCCTTACAGTCAGGGATTTACACTAGACCCAGATTTTGATAGGTTTCAGTTCAACCCGATCAGGTACAGTATCAAGAGCATTAAAAATAGCAAATAACCTCGCCTGAAAGAGTCTGCCATTACTATTCAATCTATAATCCCAGCTTGATATCTTGATAAATTACTCTAGGGGTGGGAAGTCCTTACCTTCCACAAAGCTCTATTTGGAATGAGAATCTTATACAGTCTCAAGAGGATTAAAAATAGCAAATATCCTCGCCTGAAAGAGTCTGCAATTACTATTCAATATATAATCCCAGCTTAATATCCTTATAAATGACTCTAGGGGTGGGAAGTCCTTACCTCCCACAAATCTCTATTCAGAAAGAGAATCTTGTACATCTTCTCAGCATCGAAGGTCTGCTGGACCTTATTTAAGATCCTCCGTAGGAAACTTTCATCCCTGATAGCATTCGAAACACATCCTTATATAATAACCGGTCTGGCAATCGTCTTTATCTCGTTCCACATTGCACCTGGAACAGAACTAGCGTTGACTTTGACTCCATAACCATTTCAAGGCCTTAAACAGAAAAGGATGATAATTTTCTACTAAAATTAAAACAAACGTAGAAAATGTTCCAATGTTTTGTTATATTAAATCTACAAGTATACGCCTTTCAATTAAAAATGCAACTTTAGTTTTATTTTAACAACAATATCTAGAAATTCAACAAACAGATTTATTAACATTTATAAAAAAGCTTTAAGCTAGCTGACTTGTTAACTCTTCAAAAACTAGGCAAAATTCTATGAATTCAGTAAATGCACTGGACTTGGGAACAAAAGGGAAAGAAAAACTTAATAATAATACTTTAACGAGAACTAAAAACTACTTTGGAATACAGCTAATTTATAAATAATTAAATTAAACTTAATACAATTCATTACATTTGTTCGGAGAGTTCATGGCATGTGTTCGTTTTTTACATTTGGAATTCAAGTGGAATGTAAATATGTATGTAATGCTGACTTAACTAAATGAAGCGTTTAAATTTAAGGCATATAAATATGGATAAACCAATGGCTAGGGAATATTTAAAATAGCATTTAAATTTTAAACGTTTACGTTCGGCTAAAAATTCATCATAATCAATGTAGAGAGGATTTTTACTGGGGCTAAAGGAAGCCAGCTAAGAGGGGGAAAGAGAAGAGAATATTATAACATACATATTATATAATCAGATACTGTAGGATATGTGCATAAACTTACATATTTTGTAGTATGTTTTAATTCTTTTAAGGTATGCTTATACTGTTGCAAGTTCCTTTGTGTATGGGCAATATCTTCCTTACCAACTGAACCCAATAAATCAGACTTTAAATGTTGCTTTACAAACTTCAAGGTGGAATTGATGATAATCAAATGTTGTAAATGATTGGCGGTAATCATTAACATCTCATAAAAGCTGTTGTTTTGGAGGGAGAATAAAATAGTTCGTAATTCATAAAACCAGCTTTTAATTGCTTTTTTATTTTACTTACTTTTCTTGAGAATTCTTACTGACACGGGCAATAGACTTTTTCGACCAGTGATGCAAATGGAAACTTAAAAAGAGAATAAAATTTGATTACAATCGCAATACATTTTTGTAATATAAGAGGTAGTAAATAGAAATCCATTAATTCTAAGTTAAAAGTATTTCGTGTATTGTCCATCAAAATAGTTCTTTGCCATGGGGAGAAAGAGGTTGTAATTACATGTTAATCTATCGTCTCTAGGAATTTGAGTTTACATAGGTTTTTTTATGGCGTCGAAAAGGCAAAGTTTTGCATCATCATCAGCTTAGTATCAATTTAGGAGAGAACATGCATAAAAACTTCCCAAACTTCACTTTAAGGTATAGTCTTTATTGAAACTGTATAGCTTTCCTATTTCTAAAAGCCGTCCAAGGATTAATATGGTCCATATAGGGCAGAAGGCATATTTTTGTCGACCTGGGGGGAACCATTTTCTCTAGTATACCACAATTCGATCGCAACTGTTTTCGTTAAACGATGTCATATTTTGTTTCAATAAGTTAGGTCAGGCCAATAGCAGTCCTAGGTTAGGACAAGTACAGTACTAGGAGGTCGAATTGACCCATTGAAGAATGTCCTTAAAGAGGGAAGGATAATAGAGGGAATAGGATAAAAGGGGAGGATGTAGGAAAGGGGGAGAATGGGAAGCGGAGGAATTACACAGACCAGACACAACAAAAAGGAAGAGCGCGACTACACGATGATGAAGCCCTAGCACCTCTCAACCAGCCTGAGTCACTAATGAATCTGTGGAGAGCCTTGATGTCGGCTCTCGACATAGAATTCAAACTCTCAAAGAAGGCCCTGCCAAGGGTCCTCAACCTACCAAGGGCTGAGCAGTTACAGAGAAGGTGTTCGATAGTCTCCAACTTCTCCTCATCGCAACATGCCCTGCAATAGTCCGGCTGGGATCTGTTTCAGATCCCCGTCAGCGACCTAATCTCGCAGTGCTCCGTGACAAATCCGATAACTAACTTTAAACTGGACTTATGCAAGCCTAGCAGCCAACCTGTTTTCACACTGTCTATAGCATGCCACAGACATCTAGAAACAAAACAATCCGATTCGTTCCCTCAACGTCTCTGCTATTCCTCCCCGACCCATCCATTGATGAGGCCGTAGAGGTGGCAGACTGGGGGTCAGGACCAACTATCAAATCGCTCCCAGAAAGCGAACCTAACCTACCGAGGGCATCCGCCGTCACATTGCCCAGTATTCCACTATGACCCGGAACCCAGTATAGACGGATACGGTCTAATCCAAAAGTCCTCAACGACTCCTTGCACTCGCGAACGATCGTTGATTTACACCAGACCGACGCAATGCCCCTAAGGGCAGCCTGACTGTCAACGAAGATCATGTAAGATTCCGAATCCGAAGCTGGGACACCAGCTATGGCCTCAGTAGCCTTCAGGATTGCGAAAATCTCCGCCTGAAAAGAAAAAAATAGCAGTCCTAACTGATTTGCATGTCTCTGAGTACCTCTACAACCTCTACATAATCGTGCCCCTTATAGGCATATTATTTCTTTCAATAGTACTCGAATGTTGTGCTTCTGTTGTTTTCCATCGCTAAGTCCCTAATGTTTTCTGTTTGGAGTCCTGCTACCTCTCCGCCTAAAGCCTGGTTTCCATCAAACTTTTTAATATTTATAACTCCATCTTGGTCCCATGAGTTTTTACTTTATAAAGGACCACCGCATGCAGTGGCGGTATATGCTTACTAACCCGTAGCCTGGCGTTAGGTGGGAACTGTAGCGAGTACATAAAAATAGCCACTAGCCATTTACAATCTGTTCACTAAAGCCATCTAATTCAATAGCAATGGATTCCTTTTTACTACATACACTTTCAATAGATATTCCATACTCACTCCAATAAGCCCTTCATTATTTTCATACGATATATGGGAAACATAATGCCCAACTCCTTTAAACTCTCATCGTCCATGACTAGGAACTGAGCTAACGTTACACGTCCCTTGGCGAAATACTCCAAAAAGTTATCCATATTGATGGATAATAAAATCGTGCTGATCTCTTGAAAATATTCTGGACATTCAGATTTTAAAAATATACGCGGTATATAATCACGCAATGTATTGTAGCCTAAAAACTTTGATGGCACTATATAGGCTTCCTTTTCCTTGGGCAGTAATTCCAGTAAATCATAGAAACCATGAAATTGTGCCACTTGTATCGGAGTGTAGCCCTTCTTATTGGCTATTTTATAATTCACCCCTGCATCGACTAGGATTTTAACAATATCGGCACGATTGTTTTCAATGGCATGAAAGATGGCCGTACAGCCCTGATTATCGAAGGCATCAAAACTTACGTCGTTAATCAGAAGGCGTACAATATTGGTGTGACCATTTTTACAGGCCAACATAAAGGGTGTCGTACCATATTTATCTGCCATATTTATGATGGCACCGTGTTGCAGCAGCAATTTTGTTATTTTCTCTAATATATGCTTTTCTTTGCAATGCGAATCGCAAACATTTATTAGAGGAGTAATCGAATCGACTTGTTTATTTACATCAGCTTTCTTTTCCAGCACTAAGTACTCAACAATGTCCAGATAACCCTCTTTGCAGGCATGTAGTAAGAGTGTAAAACCACCTGTAGTGTCAAGAAAAATAAAAATAATTAAGCATGAGTCATGGGTTTATAAGAGTTAAGAAACAAGTTGTATTAATTATTGATTGACTAGCAAATATTATAAGGCGATTTAATTAGTATTTAAACAATAAATTGTGAAATTTTAATCTATGTAACTCCTAGGCTTCCCATTCTCGCCTTTACTACTACCTCTCCTTTTTCCTATACCCTCTATTATCCTTCCTTTTTAAGGACGTTATGTACAATGGGTCAATTCGAATTCCGGGTACTGTACTTGTCTTAGTTGACATGTACACTTCCTCTAACCTAACCTAACCTATAAAATGAAAATAAATTTCAAAACTTGGCTCTTCAGCATTGTATTTTCAGTGGTTTTGGTAATGATTCTTTATTTCACTCAATTGTAAGAAATAATTTTCATTGTTCATAGGATTCTATTTCTATGAAATATGAAAAGTTCAGCTCTGGAGTTAGCCAGATTCGTGTGGTATGTAAAGAAGAATATGGAGGTGAATTTCTGTCTTGCTACAAGATGACTTCAATAGATATATAACAAACAGGAGATCTAATATTGTATGTAAAAAGATTACGGGTGTCATGTAGTTTAGCAATACTTAGTAATAATACAGGCTCTCGCCTGCAGAACGAAAAGATTGGCGGGACCTATAGTTTAACCTCGACTCCGAACGACAGATTTTTAAAAAACTTTTCATGGCAAATTTGTTATTTACCCTCAGAGTATTTGCCAGAAATCTGCTGAGAGGAAGTCGCCGATGAAATATTTTTTTCATATTTTCGTTTTGTTCGAGAAGTCTGACCTGGGGTTTGAATCCTGGCTTCGCGTCTTATAAGTCAACACACCACCTACTAGACTACGGCGACATATCATTACTTCCAAAAACTGCAGAGTGGTTACAACAACAACAACAACAGACTATGCAATTTCTGGGGTACCAACTCATCTGGCCGGACACTCCAATCATCGGGTGATAAGACAAGATCCACTTTCTGTACACATTTAGCAGGACTTTCGGAGATATCGCATACAATTGGAGATTTTCAAAAAATACTGCATCAGTAGATGACAATGGAAGTGAAGACGGGCTAATACCCGACTACGACAATATTCTGAACTGTTACCGTGAACAGATAGATTTAAGGATTGCAATTTCTCCAACTTCAAATGACATTTGGATGACACAAATACAACCCAGAAAATGTGTTTTTCTTCCTACGCAAACAAAAAAAAAATTCGAAAGGAGTCTGAAAATTGCTTAAATGGAAATTGAAGGCATTGACTAATTTGAAGTGAGGTTATGCAGAATTATAGTTTCGGTATCCGACCACAACTTAAAAACAAAAAAACTAAGCAGCTTATTGACTTATTTTGTATAGCCTGTTGGATTTCTAAAGAGCAATGCATCACTAATGAGACGACAGAACCTCTTGGAATAAAATTTTGATTGCTAAACTATACATACATAGTATAAATATTAAATTGGTAAATTCACTCTGCAAATTCCTTAATAAAATACGACTAATCATAGGCAACACACAGGATCATACTTTTGTTAAAGCCCTTGGTTGGATGCTTATTGTTTTCAATAAATTTTCCTTACCCTTTATCATTCCATCAATATCAAAATTTAATTTTTCCACTTGTTGCTTAACCTCATCTAACTGTCCTTTTAAAACGGCTTCGTATAGGGGCTGCTCATCATTAGCCTGATACCAGTAATTCCTTGTTGGTTTTTTTATAATCTGTAAGTAAAATGTATATACATATATGCACAAAGAAATTTAGTGAAAGTAACCTTGAATTAGTTCATAAGCCCTTTACATTTTTTATTTTTCCATGGGTTGGTCGTTTTCATTCATTCAAAACAAAATATAAAAAAAACGTAAACAACAACAGCAAACAAGTACTCACATCATCGCCAAAAGAAAAGCCATCATAATCATCATCGGAATCACTATCTGGTGGTCTATATATTATATTACGGTTGGTCATTGTTTAATTTTTTTCGTTTTTTTTAATAAATTTTTTATAAAAATATTATTGTCTTTTAAAGAACAATAGAAAAATTATAACATAAATATGCCGTATAACTTTTTTGCCAATATATAAACAAGACAAGAATTTGCAAATGAGAGAGCAAATGCAAAAAGGTAAACAATTGTGTTTCCCAAAAAACAGTGATGCCATATGTAGATAGTGGTCTAAGTAATAAGAGAAGAGTTTTTTCTTTATAAACAATTAACAATAGACGTAAAGAAGCGGAAAAGCTTTAGTGTAACGTACATTTTGGCGGGGTTTAGTTCGTTCTTTTCTTTTGCTCGGTTTAATAAAGATTTTAATAAGTATTGTGTGAAGTGTGTGAAAATTAAATGTTTTTTAGTGTTAAATGTGTTATTGTCCTCAATTCAAAACTATTTTGTCAATAAGATATCCACAGATGGGTTGGTAATTGGCCTGGCAAAAGTGTGCTTGGCTTAGGTATGTAAAATTTATATATGAGCTCTTACATTTTGTTTTCCTAGCCTAGATCGCTTAAGAATATTGTATGCAGAAAGCCGTTGATGATTTCAACAGGCATTTATGTATATCGTGCTTCCTTCCTTTTACATTATTTTGTTACAACACCGAAACTAATTGCTTATAAATGTGCCGGAAATAAAACTTCATTTCTTTTAAAAATACTTTATTCCATATTTACAGAAAACAATGACACACACTTACATGCCTCACACACTTAAACACTTCAAGAAAACACAAGACAAGTGTTTTCAATTAATTCTATTCACAATAGAATACAATGCCATTCGCAATAGAATATATGTAATGCATGAGTCGCATAGAAAAGTAGAAAGTTAACCTACTTATGCGTTCAATGTATTCTGTGCATTCTATGCGTTTTCTTTTGTATTCTACTGATACTACTTTCTTGAAGTGCAGAGTCGCATGAAATGCAAGGTATGGACTTTTGGCTTAATAAGAGTTTATAAACAATTCACAATAGATGTAGGGAAGCGGAAAAGCTTTAGTGTAACGTATTTTTGGCGGGGTTTAGTTCGTTTTTTTCTTTTGCTCGGTTTAATAAAGATTTAATAAGTATTGTGTGAAGTGTGTAAAAATTAAATGTGTTTTTAGTGTTAAATGTGTTATTTTCCTCAAACAAAAGTTACTTTGTAAATAAGATACGCACAGAGGTGTTGGTAATTGCCGAGACAATAGTGTGCCTGTCTCAGGTATGTAAAATTTATATACATATGTGCTCTTGCATTTTGTTTTCCTAGTCTAGATGGCTTAAGAATATTGTATGCAGAAAGCTGGCACACAATTACGGGAGCTTCCTTCCTTTTACATTATTTTGTTACAATACCGAACCTGATTGCTTACTAATGTCCCGGAAACAAAACTTAATTTTTTTATTTCAAAATACTTTATTCGATATTTACAGAAAACAATGGCACACACTTACATATATAAATTGTTCAAAAATAATTATATAACTTAATGTTTATTAAAAATAATAATATTTTATGTATATATGTATTATGCTTAAACATTACCGTATAAAATTAATCACAACCAACATAAACCACTAACTGGCCGGGAGTGTCCTCATTCCGGTATGTCCGGTATTCATTTATGATAACAACTCCAAATGTGGGGTATTAAATAATCCGTCCAACTATTGAATTCTTTTGGACAATTTAAACGTGCAAAATATTCCATGCTATACAGGGATACCATCATACAATTCCCGTAGGTAAGCGTGAACCATAAGCAAATATTGCCTAAATTTTTCGGTGTATAACGTGTTAGGAATATCATGATTACGCCAATAACGCCAAAGAAAACAAACATCACAGGGAAAACAACTTGCAAAGCAAAACCCAAAACATATTCATGGAAGGCGGCTGAAATCATGAATACCGTTATGGAGGACAAACCCTTTGAGCCTTTATATATGTGATTATAGAAATCCTTGTAAATATATTCATACAGCCAATCATGTACCACCACATTCCAGTTGCGATAATAGGCTTCATAATTGCAAGCAGTCCACCAATCGCGATAGAACATACGATCGCCAAAACGTAATAGCTCAGCGGTGAAATTCAACCAGGCATGCAAAATCATATAGAAACCACACAAAAATATTATAATGCCAGGCATAATCATGCCAAATAACTTGATAATTAGCGCAGCACCATTGATTTCCTCCTTTCCGTAACTGGCAAAATGATGCGCAATATGACGTTCATAAATGTAACTGTATAGGAAGGCCACGGCCACAACTTCAAAGAAACGTGCCAAAGCAAATTTACATCTTATGGTAGAGGTGCGTGGATAATTATCGCGATACAAGAGGGTGGGCGCAAACAAATAATACAAATATTTATTGAAAGCCGGGAAATTGATTTCTAAAGTGTTTTCCTTATCTGATTTCAATTTTCCTGCTAGCACTCGTGGTACTATAGTTCTTACGAAAGAATGCATTTTCATTAGAAGGCGCACCGTTTCCAATAATAAAACTGAGGCGGTAACAAATGGCAGATTTAGATAGAGGCATATTTGTGTAGGTATATATACGAAGTATAGTTGTGTGGATATATACAATAATAGACTGGTTAGAGACCACAATTGCTGCAGAGTTTCTGTAGAAAGAAAAAGGAGAAGATTTAATAAAAATTAAAAGAATTTGTAGTAGAAATATAAGGTGTAGTATAAAGAAATCCATTATCTTTGAATGACATAAAGGAATGCCTTAGAGAAACTCTCTTTTTTAAAAGCTTCTAATAGGATGAAATTTTTGCCTTAAAATCCTGCGTCAACACGAATATTTGACAATCAATTGGGGGTCCAGTTGTCGATTATAATATGAATGCAAGTTTCAGAAGATTATGTATGTACGAGCATTTTCGTGATTAAACATAATTCTTATCCTACTAACTAAAACTCGCTGATTGCTTCCTTCGGACACTGCTATAATTGCCAGTATATCTTTGACTTAAGAAGTTGGCTGTAGGACACCAGCTTATAATAAGTGATTCCATATTAATTCTTTCAAGCACTGGCAATAACCTACCCAAACGTTATTCTATTTGTTCTGATGGACAAAGGGCCCTATGACAGCTTCCGATTAAGGTTATCGTATAAGAACAATTCACTACGAATGTTGGCACACTAGATTTATTTTTGGTATATAAAGTGAGGTTAGAATAGATTGGCAGTCGCCCTAAAATGCATAGCATTTGTCCTGATGGAGAAAGGGCCCTACGGCCGCTTCGGCTTGATGTTAACATATAAGAACAATTCACTTCTTTAATATATAGTTGCTTACGAATGTTGGTTCACTAGATTTATTTTTGGTATATTAAGTGAGGTTAGAATAGATTGGCAGTCGCCCTAAAATGCATAGCTCACTTGGATCCTATACGGTCCCTTTAAAATAGCCATTGTACATGTTTAACCGAAATTTTATCCTGGCTAACGTTTCTCAATCATTCTAATAGTTTTAAAGACTTTGGTTACCAAAGAGCCCAATTTCATATATGAATTCATTTGAATTATCTGTTGTACCAGCTTTTGCAAGTGCATAAGCTATGTTGCCGTGTCCAGGAATCCATATGAGGGTAACCCGTGAACATGTTTATCTTCTTCAGAGACTTTCATGGTTAATATTAGATGTGGTGTGGGAGAACTCAATGAGTAAGAACATTATTTCCAATCGGGTTTTTGGATACTAATTGCTTCTACGTAAGCAAAAGAGTGATTACATGACAGTCGGATTCGATGATTATTAGTATTTTAGAAAGAGTTTGGTTAATTAGCCTTCTAGAGCGTGATATGGTCAGAACGTAAGGGAGGGAAATCAAAATCGCATTTGGATTTGAATGATTCGTAGAACATTAAACATATTTTCAGCTGTTTGGATTGTGTTTACTTTACTTGTGATTGAATAATTACAAAAATGTCGTATCTCTTGATATGATCAGAACGTAAGGAAGGGAAATCAAAATCGCATTTGGATTTGGATGATTCATACAACACTAAACATATTTTCAGCTGTTTGGATTGTGTTTACTTTACTTGTGATTGAAGAAATTACAAAAAATGTCGTATCTTCTTAAGTTAATCTTAAATTAGGAGATTATTTGATAATGGATTTCTTATAACTACACCTTATCTAAAACTACTTACTGTGTTTAGCCAATTTGTTTCTGATGTGGGACCAAGCCCTTAAAGCATAGTAGATGGAAAAAACAAATGCATGTTGCAACAACCAAACACCAGCAATATAATGAATATTTTCAAAGCCCGATTTAAAAGTGCCCAGGCCAAAACTTATGCTAAAAATGAAAAAGAAAAATTTTTTATAGGATTAAAAAGTCAAGTCATGGATTAGAAAATAGTTTCATTACCTGCCATTAACCAAGTACTCATAGCTGATATTGTTTAATAGAAATACCAAAAATATTATATAGAATATATGATATATGGTTTTCATATGATTGACCTCTAAGAGAGCGGTTAAAAATGATTCACGCATTACGAAAACCTTTTCAGGTAATTCATATGGTTTCTTGGCACTTTTGCCTTTCTTAGTTTTGCTGTGATGACTTTTCGTGTCACTAATCAAGTCCATAGATTGATTATCATTTGAGTTATTCTCATTTTTGTCTTCCTTATCACAAGGAACTTCATTTGAACTGTTATTGATTGTTTTGTTTTCATCTATAATTTTAGGAGAATGTATTCGATTACTCCACGTATTTGATTTGAGATGATGCGTCGTCGTTACATGCGTTGTAGCAAAATTACGAAATTCATTTGCTTGCAATTCATGCTGACGAAGTTCTTGCATGACCTCATCTATCATGCCCGACATACGTTTCTGTACATCATGCAACACGGCCGTTTGAAATGTTTCCAATCTGTTGCGCACAAAATTTAATTCAATTGCCTGATCCGTCAGTGCTGTTGCGGCTGATTCTAGGAAAGCAAATTATATGTTGGAGAGAGAGAGAGAGAGAGGTAAGTAAAGAAAATAAAGAATTTCATAAAGAACTATAATTAAGTAGTAGTATGATAATCGTATTAGTTAAAGGGTATTTCCTTATGATACGTTAGTACATGTGCTAACCTATGTATGTGAACGTATGTATATGTTTTAAAAGCACTTAAATAGCACTTAATAGCACACTTTAGAGATAACATAATTTCATTGTATTGGGGAACAGGTGTTAATTTGTGTTTTTATTATGCCTAATGAGTTAAATAGGCATAAGACTTTCGTTTATTATGATAATAAATTCTTTTTATTGATTAGAATAATAATAAACCGGTGCACTTCAAAGTTCTATACATACAGTGAGCGCCAAAAGTGAGTAAACACCACTGAAATTAATTTTTTTAGGATATCGAGAAAAGTAAATGAGAATAGTCGAATAAATTTCCAAAAATAAAAACGTTTATTTATCTAATGTATAAAATTCTCGTGTCACGGTGTTAGTGGTTAAACTCCTCCGAAATGGATCGACCGATTTTTATGAAATTTTGTGTGCATATTGGGTGCTATTTTTCATATCCCTAAATATTATGAGGGCGTGGCAAATCGTTAAAATTGAATATTTAGGTACATATTGATCGTAGACGAATAAAATTTGGTGGGTAAGTTCGTGGAGTCGATATCGACAATCCCACTAAAAATAGACGTGACAACCCTCCCCCTTCAACCTATAACTCTTAAACTACTGAACCGATTTAAACCATTCTTTTTTTGTTCGAAAGCTTATCAGGTTTAAATGGTTTAAAAAAATCGATACAGCAAAAATTGAATATTTAGGGACATAGTAATCTTAGACGAATGCAATTTGGTGGGTAAGTTCGTAAGTCGATATCGACAAACTCACCAAAAATGGGCGTGACAACCCTCCCCTTTGAGAGATACCTATAAGTCGACTTATTCGATGGTTTATAACTACATATGTATGTACATATATAACTTCGTCAGCGCTATTACAATAAATTATTACAATAAATGTATAATGTGACCTGTTTTGGGCAATAAAAAAAAACAATTTTGGGCGGGACGAAGTTCGCTGGGTCAGCTAGTTATTTATAAAATGTTAAAACAAAAACAACAATTCATGATAAAGGAACTTTTTTTATACTTAAGAACATAATAGAAAATTTTAAATTATAGTGGGTGTTGACTCACTTATGGCGCTCACTGTACATATATACATGTATACCATATAAGTACAAAATTTTAATTAGACGCCAATAAATATATTTTGAAAGGCGCAAAAGAAGAATTTTCAAATCAGTCAGTTTATTTCGAAAGCAAAGGCTATTTTGAACTGCTTCGATCGATATAATTAAAAGCAGAAGTTAGGGGAAGTCGCCGTAGTCTAGTAGTTAATGTGTTGGCTTATTAGAAGTGAGGCGTCGATTCAAACCCCAAGTCAGACGTCTCAAACAAAAGGAAATGTGAAGAAACAATTTTTTAGGCGACTTCCTCTCAGCAGATTTCTAGCAACAACTCTGAGAGTAAATAAAAATTGCTATGAAAAGTTTTTTAAAAATCTGTCGATCGAAATCTACTATAAACTGTAGGTCCCGCCAGTCATGTGTAAAATTTACACACACAACGTAGGTAATGTGAGAAATTAGGTCGTAATCCAGACTCAGGGGTTGTAATTGTAATTTGTTCATTGCGGGATGGGTAGACAGGCGGAAAGAATGAAGTTCCCATTTAACGACTTCTGCCGTGGATGCGGATCCGCTGAGAAAGAGGAGACTCTTCTCAACTTTCTTTGTCAGTGCCCGTCTCTTGCTAGGTGTAGATATAGGTTATTTGGCTCCCCATTTCTTGTCAGCTTGTCGGAGCTACCATCTATTGATATCAAGGATATAGCTCCGTTCATCAAACTTTCTGGCTAGTTTTCTAGTGTAGGGTAGTCGTGCTTTTGATGTGCGGCCCTTGCGCTTACCAACTTCTTCCTCTTTCCTGATTTTGGTGGAACTTGTTCACTGTACAGGGACTGCGTTCACCCGTGACATCACAACGGGCCGCTACACGTGTTCAAGTTAGCTTTGTAATATCAGAGCTACCACTCCGATCTAACCTAACCTAAAGGAGTTGTAGTGATCAATTATGTATGTATGTATATTATTTGCATTATCTAGTAGTATGGGAAACCATCGTATTTGATGTTATACTTTTTCTTTATCTTTCCAATACCCCTCTTAGAAACATATGGCTTCCACAAAGCATTTTTCATCTTATCCGCTAGGCCGTTGTTGTTGTCATATGTTCCGGTTGATTGTTATTCTGTCTTGTTTTCGTATCTTTAATCTATTATTGCTCCAGCTAAGCAGATAATTGGTCTGCCATAGCAGGTATTAGGATAATGGTACGGTTATCTATCGTTGCCTAGAAAGAACGCCCTCCGAGTGGGTGTGCTGCAGTGGTGGGGACCAGAGATCAGCAATGAATCGTTTTTTCGCTACTCATACTAAGTACTCATGAAATTTTGAGTATGAGTAAGTCAACAGTATTGAAATTCAACTACTCGTGATTCATTCATACTCACTACAATATTGATTTATAAGTACAGATTGCAATGATGAGTATGAGTACAACGTTGACATCAAACTCATATTATTCGAAATACATATTTTTTTCGCTACTCATAAGTACTCATGAAATTTTGAGTATGAGTGAGTCAACAGTATTGAAATTTAAATACTCTGATTCATTCGTACTCACTACAACATTGATTTATAAGTACAGGTTGCAATAAGTATGAGTATAACGTTGACATCAAACTCATAACATTCGAAATATGTTTGATTCATACGCCTACACATTCAGATTCATAAATTTAGAAAAATACTTATAATATGTACTCATAAATGATTCGAGTGATTCGAATCATTCATCAAAATTTACAGTCTTAGTTGTTGTTGCATTTACAAAACAAGAAGAAAGAAAAAGACAAAGACAGAAAGCAAAGCAAACACACAACCTTCTAGTGAGTATTTTAGTATTCATACGCGAATCATACTTATTTTGTGATTCTTGTAAATGTTGAGTAGTGGAGAGTCGAAATCAACAACATCATGCGTATTGTTAAATATGAGTGCGATGAGTACTTTAAACTTTGAATACGAGTAGTATGAGTATGATATTAAAATAAGTATGAATGCTTATAAGTATCAGAAATTATGAGCATGATTCGAATTTACTCATCTTTTTGAATACTCATTGCTGATCTCTGGTGGGTATCCTTGCTAACCGTTATAATGACCGATTATGTATGTTATATAATACATTATTCTCTAAGTTGTCAAAACTATTATAAAACCTCGTTAAATCTCTCCTCTTCTCTGCTTTTTTACTTCAATCTTTTGTTATGGTTTTCAAAATCATTGCATCCCATGATTGTTTTATTTTTTAATTTCTTGTTGCAGAATTAAATGTAAGATGAATACATACATATATATGTATGTATGTTCTCTTATCTCTAAGGTATTACAGCATTGCATGAGTTCATTATAGATTAAAACTAACACGCTCTATAATCGTTTGTATAAACAAAGTAAAGTCCGCCTGTTAGAAGTTTCATAGATAAAGAGATTAAAAGAGATTTCTAATAAGAAAATCATTGCATTCTCTCATAATTTTTAAAATGTACCTTCAAGTAAGTCTCACAATTTCATCTATAAATCTGCGGCATTAGTGGTCAGGATAAATGCCATATAAACTTATAACGAGGCTTTCAAGACTCTTCGACTACCTTTAACAACACAACAATATCTAAGCCGATTTTGATTCGAAGGTTTTAATCACATAGCTGTCGATGACGGACTACATGTTAACACGTTGACTGCCACGGCAATTTTCAGAAAACTGACCTCGCACGCCAATATTGACTTTTTGTTCTTTTCCCAGAAGCCATTTATCGATTAATAATACGATTTTTATTCGTAGCTACACAAAAATGGCAGCTTTAGTGAGTACGAGATAACTCGTAGTTGGTATCCTAGAAGGCAATGCAATCTACGAGTTACGAGCCATTTATCGATACTCTAGCACTGATATAATACGATTTTATTCGTAGCTACACAAAAATGGCAGATTTAGTGAGCACGAGATAACTCGTAGTTGGCTCCCTAGAAGGGAACGCAATCTACGAGTTATCTCGTAGTCGGCAGTCAACGTGTTAATAAAAGCAAAACTAAGGTTTCATGTATTAACATCGGCTATCCCTCAACTACGTGGAATTCTAAACTTTTTTCTATCTGAAGAGTATGGAATCTCTAATCGGCAACTCCAAAAAGGATATTACGAACCGTATAAAAAATGTAAGCACATCTTTAGCCTTTTACAGAGGGCGTGAAAATCGCTCTTAACACGATTTAAAACCAAGCTTCGAGTTTTCACCTTCAATGTAGAATTTAGGGATATAATTTCCAACAGAGATCTCTAACTACGAATGGGTGAAATAGCAGTTTGTAATGGATGATCACAAGGAGGGAATGTAGCTAAATGGAGCACGTTTTGAAGTGAACCGAGGCTAATTAATTCATGGCAGTTATCGATTGGAACGCCAAAGAAAATCGATAATACATATTAATATTCCGTGTTGAGTTCCAGTCAGAAAAAGTAGTCTAGGAGGTAGTGTTTTGGCTTATTAGACGTGAGGCCACAGTTCAAACCCCAGGTCAGACATCTCCAACAGAACGGAACTATGAAAAATATTTCTTAGGCGACTTCCCCTCAGCAGATCAGCAGATTTCTGGCAAAAGCTCTGAGAGTAAATAAAACCGACTTTAGACTGTAGATCCCGCCACTCATGTATAAAATTGACACACACAACATTAGCGGTCCGAGAAGCTAGGTTGCAATCCTAACTGAAGGCTTGTAATAACTAATTATGTATGTATTTACGTATGTATGTACGTGTTCTCATCTATATTTCAAACATTTTCAACATTATTTTACAAATCTACTACATTATATGTATATATATATATATATATATATATATACATACATATATATTTGATCATGTTATGATCTTCAGCAACGTTGTTGCTCATGAGCCCGGGTATGGTATGACCAATATCCGACAGGTGGCGTCACTGAAAATTACTTAAAATCATTTAAATCGTAAACTGTTCATTTGATCATGTTATGATCTTTAGCAAAGTTGTTGCGCATGTTTCTAAGTTGATATGACCAATATCTGACAGGTGGCGCCACTGAAAATTACTAAAGATAAATTAAATTCTTAACTGTTCATTTGATCATGATAATGATCTTTAGCAAATTTGATTTGATGGAGGTTTCTAAGTTGGTGCGATTAATTTCCGATAGATGGCGCCACTATAAATTATTCAAAATGAATAGTAAGAAATTGGTCGACCCGACACCTCAAGCACGGGAGAAAAAAGCATTACGAGCCTCAGCATTGAGACTTGAAAATCTTCGAGTACATGCCCCTGAGACCCGTTCGAATGAATCACTTGAACAACGAGAAGTGAGATTAGAAACTGATCGAATGCGTACTACTCAGGCCCGTTCGTCTGAATCATCTCGACAACGGGAAACAAAATCCATAAAATGATTCAAAATTAATTGGATATTTGTATAATGCCTTTCCTTCAAGTTTATTTTTGTTGGTGGCGCAGCAACACGCGCAGGGAGGCTACAGCTAGTTTTTAAAAAAATTTGTATCTTAACAGAATTCAAACATAATTTTTGTATGGAAAGATTTAAATTATAATTAAAATACACATTCCACTGTGCAACTACAATTATCCTCTCACTGTGTGTTACACATATATGTAGGTTTTTATTGTCTATCCTGTTTGTATTTTCCTTCTTCTTTGCGATTTTCAATTTCTTCACTTACCACTTTGTGCACATTTTTCTGCTGCAGTTATTTGACGCTCTGAATTTTTTTCAACCATTGTTTGGTTTTATTAAACAAACAATGAAAAAAAAATTAATAATAATATTAATAAATAAACACGATTTATAATACAATTCCAATTTAAAGAATAGATTTTTCTTTTGTTTATTTATAAAGTATTTTATGATTTTCACTTTATTTGTTATACGGACGGCGTAGAATCCAACAAACAATCATTCAATTTACGTTCTTTCACCATGAATTCTAAAATGAAACTGATCGTTATTGCCTTGTTGCAGTAGTGTATACATATGTAGGAAACAATGTAAATCGCGTGAGTTTAATGCCTTGGACTGTGTGTATGAAAAGTCACAACAAACACTCACTACTAATCATTTATTCCTCTTTCCCCTCTGCTAGCATTTGCAAAGCATGGTAGAGTTTTATTAAACTAATCCAGGCAAACGTAAAATGTATGAGGGTGTATGCGTGAGAGTACTTATTGTGTACTCAAATCTATTCATTTAAGAGCATGTATTATAATGTAGACTTTGTTCTCACTTTACAATAGGGCCGTTAAATGGTTAAACAACAATGCATTATGTTCACATGTTTATACATATTCACGCTTCATAACAAACGAAGAGTTCATGAGTAGAGTATAACGGGTATTGTCTGTTTATATGACAGGTTTGATGCATTTTTGTTTTGAAGGATAAGTTGTATTAAGTTAGGATCAAAGTTTCTACATTTTATTGTGTGTGCTATCACACACGAGACTATTTTTTAAGTCGCACAATTGTTTTCCTTTTAATCACACACGAGACTATTTCATCTGGCATAAAATTGTATACATGTACCTGCTGTTTTATAAATGCATGTGTATTGGTTTTGTATTGTTTATGTATTGGTGTGTGGCGGTAGAAGCTGGTTGAAAAATTATGCCAGCAAAAAACCACTCACTGTCCTCACCTCTCTTGCCTACAAGCTGTCATTTTGTGCCAGCATAATTGTTCTCGTGTGTGATTGCCCAATGAAAATTCAAATTTATTGCGAAAAATGGCTGAAAATGCAACACTGCATGCATTGTCCATCGCTAGCTGCACTTTTTCCATTGTTCCGGCCTACTCATTCAGATTCATAAATTTAGAAAAATACTTATAATACTCATAAATGATTCGAGTGATTCGAACACAATCTTCTATGGAGTATTGTAATGTTCGTATGCGAATCATACTTATTTTGTGGTTCTTGTAAATATTGAGTAAAGGACAATCGAAATCAACATCATGCGTATTGTTAAGTATGAGTACGATGAGTACTTCAAACTTTGAATATGAGTACATAGTATGAATGCGTATAAGTATCAGAAATTATGAGTATGATTCGAATTTACTCATCTTTTTTAATACTCATTGCTGATCTCTGGTATGTACATATGTATGGGAGGCATCTCTCTTTTCTTTTTTCCTTCTGCCTTTTCTTCTATTCTTCCCTCTTTCAGTATTAGATTTCTTCCTTCCATATTCTTGTAGTCTTAAATCAAGTTTCTTGCTTTGAGAAGTTTCCCACTTGAAGATTTATTCCCACAAGCTGAGTTTATGGCAACATTCGATTTTATTTTCGTCTTTTCTTCTCTCAACTTCCTATTCTTTTTTGAAAACTGGGTCTCCAAGTGAAGACGTGTTGCTATTAATTCAACCTAACCTAACTTAACTACGGTACCGTGGAAATGAAGTGCAAAATGTTGACGATGTTAATCCCACTAAACAGATATTATAGCTCATTGTTATGTCGTCTTAAATTATTTTGTAATTTTTTTTTAATATTGCTTCTGAATTAGTAGGATTTTTGTTGTTCTTATCACCCAATGTCTGGTCTTTTACAAATTTAAGTACAAGTGTACCCATGGTTGTACTCACCACCACTGATTCATTGTAAACAAACAGCATTGTTGCTTTGGGTACAATTTCATTAAAAAAGATGATGATTAACGGGGTTTTCTTTGTTGTTGTTATTGTTTGTATAAAGAAATTCATCCTGAAAAACAAAATTTGCGTCCTATCACGAGAAAACTAGACTAAGACAAAAAATGAAATCATAAATACACAAATGTTTAATCATATGTATACTTATGAATGTCCATATGCAAGCATACCTATTTATTTACATATGTATGTATATCAGTCAATAAACTAAGCAAACTATAGAAGGAAATTTTCTGATCATAAAACTTATTGGTTTCCATATTGCTTAAATATTTAAGGCATGTGCCTACTTTTTTCATTTTAATTGGTAATTTTCTATTTTTAATTAATTAATCGATTATGAATGTGAATTTTAGGGCCAGTAGTTTGTAACCGCGTTATCGATCAATAACAAGAGTACTTCTTATCGGAATTAAAGTTTTTTCATATGAATTACAACCATTCAATGTACATATGTGTACGGATGTATGGTAGTACGTACAAATATTGTATTGAAACTATATTGTCCAAGTACAATTGCACTCGCAAATATTAAAGTGCGATAATACGACGTTCTTGTGTGCCATACATACATAATAATTTATTATAGTTTTTAACACTAACACTGTAATACAGTAATGGAAATTTGTTTTAATGCACGATAGCTTGTTCAATGGCCGGACCTGGTTGTATGTATAGGTTAGGTTTAGGTTAGGTTAAATAACGTGCACTTGTCAATTGAGACAAGTACAATACCCGGAGGTCGAATTGACCCATTGTACATAACGTCCTTAAAAAAAATGGAAGGATAATAGAGGGAATAGGAAAAAGGAGAGGAAGTAGGAAAGGGGAGAATGGGAAGCGAAGGAATTACACAGACCAAAAAAAAAAACAAAAAGGGAGAGCGCGACATCACTGATGAAGCCTTAGCACTTCTCAACCAGCTCAAGCTACTAACGAATCCCTTGATGTCGGCTCTCGACACCGAATTCAAACCCTCAAAGAAGCCCCTGCCAATGGTCCTCAACCTCAACCTACCAAGGGCTGGTCAGCTACAGAGGAGGTGCTCGAAAGTCTCCAACTGCTCCTCCTCATTGCAACATACCCTGCAATAGTTCGGCTGGGATCAGTTTCAGATCCTCGTCAGCAACCTAACCGCACAGTGCCCCGTGATAAATCCGATAACTAACCTTAAACTCACACTGTCTATAGCAGACCATAGACATCTGGAAACATAACAACTCGATCCGTTCCCCCAACGCCTCTGCTCTACCGCCCTGGCCCATCCATTGATGAAGCCGTAGAGGTAGCAGATTGGGGGGTCAGGACCAACTATTAAATAGCCCCCAGAAAGCGAACCTAACTTAGCGAGGTTGTATGTACATACATATATAAAGCCAACATTCTCAAAACTCAGACCACAGATGATAACCTACGCTAATCAACAACTACACACTACAACTGGACAACAAGTCCACGAGACGAGGGGGATTTAGTGGGTGAGGGCCCCACACACGGAGGATGTGACGTCTTCCTCTATGGTGCCGTTAGGTACATTTACCCCTCCTCGGCGAGAAAAAACCCTTAAGTTAGGATTACGACCTAGCTTCTTATATAACTTGTGTTGTGTGCCTTAATGTTATGAATGAGTGGTAGGACCTGCAGTTTAAAGTCGACTTCGAAGGTCAGATTTTGTGGGAAACCATTCATGGCAATTTTATTACATACATACATAATTGGCCATTACAACCCTTCGTCAGGATTACGGCCTAGCTTCTCAACACCACTCATGTTGTGTGCGTTAATTTTATACATGAGTGGCGGGACCTACAGTTTAAAGTCGACTCCGAACGACAGATTTTTTGAGAAGCTTTTCATGGCAATTTTTACTCTCAGAGTTTTTGCCAGAAATCTGCTGAGAGGAAGTCGCCAATTTTATTAACTCTCAGAATTTTTGCCAGAGAGATATATTTTTTCATATTTGGTTTTTTTTTTTGGAGAATTTGAATTATTTTCGGATTTGAACCGTGGCCTCACGTTTAGTAAGCCAACACACTACCTACTCGATTACGGCGACTTTAGAATTGAGATTTAGGAAATATATATTAAAGCCCTGTGCTTGTTACCGGAATAACGGTATCTTATTTATGCTGCTTGGACTGGTGTAGGGATTTTGGGCTGTCTATTAACCCCTCTAAGACCGATACGATTCTTTTACAAGGATATATAAAATTCCGACCTTCTCCCTTCCTAGCATATGCGAGACCAGACTCACGTTGAGTCCCGAGGTTAAATATCTGGACCTGATCCTGGAACCCAAGCTCAACTGGAGGGCGAATCTGGCTGTCAGGGCACGTAAGACGGCATGTGCTGCCTACTGCTGTAGTAGAGCGGTCGGAACCAGATGAGGTATTCGCCCAAGGATCATGCGTTTGATATATTCTACGGTCATAGAACCCAATCTCTTATATGGTGCTGCTTTCTGGTGGACTGCTCTGGACAGACAACACAACGTCAGATTTCTTGACAAGGTCAGAAGGTCTGCGGCCTTTTATATAACTGGCGCTCTGCGCACCACTCCCAAGAAAGTCTTGTTCGCAATGCTCAACTGGCTTCCTACTGTGCTTGTCGCTAAGCAGGCGACTAAGTTTGCTGCGACTAGACTTAATGCCCTGTCTCGTTGGCATATTGTGCCTTCTGGTCACTTCATTATTCTGGAGGTTGAGCCAGTGGCAACCGTGAACATTGACTACCTCCCTGCTGAATATTGTCTCGATATTGGTTTCCACTTTCTGATTCCGAGTAGGTACGACTGGAATCCTACCCAATACGGTTGTCCCCCCGGAAGTTCTGAATATATATACCGACGGCTCTAAACTCGATAATGGGGTTGAAGGCGGTGTCTACTCTGGGAAACTGGACCTGAACATTTCTCTCCGTCTGCCGGGCTACTGCAGCGTCTGTCAGGCGGAGGTGATGGCAATTTACCGGGCCGCTCAATGGATCCTCGTCAAGGGTGCTCCTTTCACTCGCCTCTCGATCTTTTCTGATAGTCAGGCCGCGAAAAGATCTCTATCGGGTTTCGTGAATAACTCTGGGATCGTTAGGAAATGTCGGCGCTGCCTTGACCTTCTTTCTGGGCGCTTCACCAGTGTCTCACTGGTGTGGATCCCCGGGCACAGTAACATTCCGGGAAACTGTCGGGCCCACGAGCTCGCCAGAGCTGGTGCGCTCCTTCGGGAATCCTTTTCAATTGAATTGAGTGTGCCACTTCCCTCGGTCAAGTTGGACATTGCGCAGAAATTCTTTCGAAACGCCAACCTATCCCATGTCAATGAGGAGTCTTGTTGCACCGCTAGACTTACCTGGCCCTCGATGGATAGAAGGCGTACCAACCAATTACTTGGTCTTGGTCGTCACGTCATCTCAACCACTGTGGCCGTGCTTACAGGTCATTGAAAGCATGAGGCTCCCATTTAACGACTTCTGCCGTGGATGCAGATCCGCTGAGGAAGAGGAGAGTGTTATCCATTTTCTTTGTCAGTTCCCGTCTCTTGCTAGGTGTAGATATAGGTAATTTGGCGCCCCATTTCTTGTCAGCTTGTCGGAGCTATCATCTATTGATATCAAGGATATAGCTTCGTTCATCAAACTTTCTGGCTAGTTTTCCAGTGCAGGGTAATCGTGCTTTTGATGTGCAGCCCTTGCGCTGATCAACTTCTTACACTGATTTTGGTGGAACTTGGTGAGTGTACAGGGACTGCGTTCACCCGTGGCATCACAACGGGCCGCTATGCGTCTTCAAGTGAGCTTTGTGATATCAGAGCTACCACTACGACCTAACCTAACCTAACTTATTTACGCTGCTTAAACACGTAATAGACAAAAACACGTAAGCACGTGATTGTGATTGTTAAAAATAAATGATTAGCATACATGTGTAGTGTTTTTTTAAGTTTCGTTTTTTTTTATTATTATTATTGGAAAATTACACTGTCACAGCTCAAATACAAATACAGTCAGTCACACAAAACAACATTTTATTAATGAACGTAGAAATTGAATGAATGAATAAATAAAGACACAAAATGAAAGTAAAAATAAATAAAAATGATAAACAATTTAAAGGACAATATGAACAAATAATCGGAAAACTATAAACAAAATAAATACGACAAACTAACAAATGAAATAAAAACAAAACCCAAGATCACTTGAACAAAAGAAAAAGATTTTTAAATACATATTTGCAAAACATAAAATCAAACCAGCAGAATTCATAATAAATACTCTTATAATTTATATTATTTGACCATAACGCGTTTATTATTTTGTTTCTGTTTGTTTGGTAAGGGGAGGGGTTGGTTTATATTACAAAGAAAATTTAAATTAAAAAAAAACATATATAAACTGGGAAGAAAAAATTTTACAAAATTAAAGAAAACATAAATTGTACAGCTTAGTTTTAAATTGCAATTGAAAAAGTTTAATTTGCATATACATATAATTACAGTACAGTAGGACCTTGATTATCCGGCAACATTAATTATCCGGGATGGAAAAAGAAAATGTTTTGCATTGACTTAAATTTTTCTGCATCGTTTAACCGCGATTACCTCTATTATCCGTGATTATAAGCAAAATTTTTTTTTCTATTATTTTGGACAAACAAGCGAAAAAGGGGAATTCCCTCTTTAATATATGAAATCCTTATCTACTGTTCACTGTTTTCTGACAAAATTTTTTTTTTATAATTTTTAAAAAGGGGAATTCCCTCTTTAGTATACGAAATCTTTATCTACTGTTCACTGTTTTCTGACAAAATAATTTTTTTATATATTTTTGAAACATGTATGTATGTATATAAAATCCTTGAATTATTTAGTTTTTATATAAATATGTACATAAGTATTCATTTATTAATAAAAAAAAAATATATCTATTAAAAAAATAGTCAAAATTGGTACTTAATTAATCGGGAAAATCGATTATACAGAATGCTTCCGGTCTTGAACATCACGGAAAATCAAGGTTCCACTGTATTACAAAATAAATACAATTTTAAAATAAAACTTAAACAAATAACTGAAGGAAAATATTTAAGTTTTATTTTGTTTTTTTGGTAAATTATTTATAAAAACAATAATATGTAAACATTTTCTAGTTTTTATTAAACAGAACAGATTTAAGATAAGAAGACAATCTACTGTAAAGGTAAATGATTAAAATTAGAATTTTATTTAAAGTTAAAGACATTTTTAAAGGATATTTATTTTCTATAGTAATACACCATTGAAATGGTTTTTGTATATGTACCATTTTTTTAAAAGATAAATTATATGCACTAGACATTGCAACGACATTAGAATTTAAATTTACAAGAAAGAAAATTAAATTATAATTAAAAAGAGTGAAAAAACAAAAAATGTTATTAAAAGAGCAACAAATAATACAACAAACTTCTTTTTCTTCGTTTGTACAATAAATTAATAGAAAAAAAAAAGAAAACAAATTATAAAAACACAAATTAATAATGAACTAAGTTCAATAGATTTTTGTTGTTGTTGTTTTCTTTTTGTTTGTTTGTTTGTATTTGTTTTATGATCGAATTTATTCATTCATCAATCATTATAATTTGCGGTGGTTTCGCTACATTAGTTACAACTGCATTAATGCTTGCTGATGGTATTACTGTTGCTGATGCTGACGCTGATGCTAATGTTGTTGTTGTTGATGCTCCTGCTGAACCCACTATTGTGGCTGTTGTATCAGTGGTGTTTAGTAGTAGTTTTTCCTCTTTTTTGTCGCTAGTTACTGTTGTTGTTGTTGTTGTTGATGGCAATGTCTGTGCGGCTAATTGTCACTTTGATGCCGCTGTTGGCTCAGGCACACGTTGATAACGTGGCTTATTGCGTGTAAAAGGCAAATACTTATATTTTATCATATGCTAAATAGAAATACAAATAAACACATGTTTTTAATAACCCAAAAAAAGATATTGTAAAATAATTGCATGACTCACCTTAATCTGTCTCTTCATTGTTATACAGAATAATGTTATAAAGTACATGACCAGTATTGGCCAAAATACTGGTATATTGAAACATTCAAAGAATGTACATATTACCGCAATCAATGTACTTTTTGTAATGCTAAGCCAGAATTTAAATTCTGGTAAACGTCTAATAAACGGCCGAAATTCTTCATTACTACGTGTAGGTAAATTTGGACCATCATCTGTAATAAAATTAAGCATTAATAACAGAGTACTACATTTACTATATACGTGTATATATAAATAATAATTTCTATAACACATACAAGCATTTCTCCTTAAAAAATATATCCCTCTAGAGATATAATATGCCGCAATAGCTTAATCAAATATTTTAAATTTTTGCCCTTGTTGTTGCTACAGTTTTAAGATTGTCTATTGTAAAGATTATTCGATAATTTTGATTATTCTGCACTGTAAGTACTTCAACGTCTCTTTAATGGCCAGTTTAATATATGAATTCAAAGAAAATAAAAGTATTTGCAATAATGAGAAGAAAATACTTCACGTCCTTCAACGTCTCTTTAGTAGATAATGTAATTACCATCAGAAGAAGAACAATGTGCCGAGGTTCTGTTTTAGTGATATCTGCCTTTATAATATCTCCCAAGTAGTATGTAGTATGAAATTTGTATTCAAACACGATTGCAGAACGCACTTATCGATGTGCTTTAATAATCTGTTACAGTATCACTAATCCAAACTGTACAACACTGCTTCCAATTCATTCTGATTTTCTTTGACAGTCTAGTAGTCTCAGGGCTATTTGCTCTGTCTGATGTATAATTTACATGTGATTCTGAATTAAATGACCTCTTTCAGGGACTTTGAACCATATGTTTTTGTTACGTAGGTACATACATACATACATAATTGGCCATTACAACCTTTCAGTCAGGATTACGGCCTAGCTTCCCACACCACCACATGTTGCGTGCCTTTATACTTGAGTAGCGGGACCTACAGTTTAACGTCGACTCCGAACAACAGATTTCTTTGAGAAACTTTTTCATGACAGGTTTATTTACTCTTAAAGTTTTTGCCAGAAATCTGCTGAGAGGAAGTCGCCGAAGAAATATTTTTTTTTTATATTTTGTTTTGATGTCTGGCCTGGGGTTCGAACTCGGGCTTTTACGTCTAATAAGCGAACACACTACCTACTTGACTACGGCGACTACAGTATCTTACAGTATCACTAATCCAAGCTGTACAACACTGCTTCCAATTCACTCTGATTTTCTTTGACAGTCTAGTAGTCTCAGTCTGTCTGATGTAATTAACATGTGACTTCGAATTAAAAGACCTCTTTCAGGGACTTTGAACCAGATATAGTTCTACAATAAGATTCTTAGAAACGACGAAACGTGACGTCTTTCCCACATTAGGCTCTCATTCTGATTCCTAATTCTACAAGCTCATCAGAGAATGGGATTAAACGACGAAGCAGAGAATTTGTGAGGTTAGGTAGTAACCTTTAGACATCGACTGACGGTGGTGGCACTAGCTAACTGTTGGAATTTGAGAAAAAAATATTACATAGTGAGTAAGGCTTCTCACCAATGCACTTAATAAATACAACACCCCAATACATTCTGTCATTTCTATATAACGTCAGTTTCCTGCTTAGCTGAAAAATATTTATGGTGCCAGTTCACTAACACGGATTTGAGAGAGACAAAAACCGAATTTTTACACGATGTGTAGAGTTGAAGTCGTTAGTAGGTGGTCTGTTGGCTTATTAGACGTAGGGCCACGATTCACACCCTAGGTCTGACATCTCCAACGAAACGAAATTTGAATATTTCTTCGGTGAATTCCTCTCAGCAGATTTCTGGCAAAAACTCTTGGACGCGATAAAGCATCTGCTCTACGATTGTTCGCCATTTGATAGAAAAAGTTTGAATACCTTAAGAGATCCTAAATTCTTTGACAGGAGCAATCTTTTAAATTTAAAATGGAATTACGACGGTGGAGAGTGTAATACCATACATCCATTCTTGTGAAACTAATCTTTTTGTTCTTATTCAGTTTCTCCGCTATACTTGCTTCCCTTTCAGTTATTTCTAGGACGAAAACAATGTGTCCCATGTAAGAAATAAGACCCTATGAACAAACTCCCTGTGCGTAATTGCGCCGTCTAAAAGAAGCAATCATACTGATTGCCAAACAGACAACCTTAAATAATTTTTTCATTTTAAATTATTTTCTACTGAATTTTAAAACCTTAAAAGGGTGGAAAGAATTAAATTTCATAAACTATTAAACTAGACACATACTGATTTGTCATATTGAAGCCAATAATAATGTTTTCGATTTTAATTTGGCGGCCAAAGTCGACATAGAAATAGTTTTTAAAACATACTTATCAAGACTTAGTGTGATCTTTAAGAAGTTAAGAAACTGATTAAAAGAATAAAAATAAAGCCATAATACATAATAATATATGTATATATGTGGAGAACATAACATGTACTAAGAAACCATGACCATTTCGAAATTTAAATTGAAATCAAAAGTAATAAAATCAGATATTCTAGCTTATTTTACAAGGAACACTAAATCATGTCAAATGCTTACTTAAACGACATGCAAAAACAATCTTGTTATTAAAACTATAAAGCTTTTTGGCCTGATATTCACTTTGAAAATACTTTCCAACTAATAATATATTAGAGAAAATTTCTTTCAATAACGAACGCGAAAGCACCTCAAACATTTACAAAACAACGTTTAAAAACAAACAACAAAAACCCTTAAAGACTTGCACTCACTCACTCATTCACTCACTTAAAACGAAAACGCTATTATTATTAGTGAATATTTAAATATGTATCATAAAAAAAATCAATAAATAAAAAAACGTTAACAAAGTATAATAAAACAAAAACAAAACAATAAGCTAGCCACTTATAATAGAGTCTTAATTGTCTACTACTAACTTAAGAAAATCAAAATTTAATTAACGTTACAATAAAAATCGAAACCAATTAATAATAAAATGAATGAAATATGGAAAATCGTGTTGGCAAACTTACCTTCATTGGCATATGGATCAAATTCAGGATCGATTTTAGGTGTTAGAAATGCAATAAATAAATTTAAATGATAAATACCCAGGGCATAGCAGACGATATACCAGCCCTGATTTAAAAATATGCGTAGCAGGAAGAATAAAACTAAGGCCGCAGCACCGGACCAGCGTAGCTTTGCATGCGGTGTAGAACGATCCAAGGCAGATTGATAAATCTAAAAAAAAAAATCAAAATTAATTTAAATATTTAAAAGGCTCTTGAAAAGATTTTTTAAAATAATGTTTAAATTTCTATGTTAGGTTAGGTTATGGGACGTGTACGTGCCAATTAAGACAAGTACAGTACCCGGAGGTCGAATTGAACCATTATACAACGTCCTTAAAGAGGGAAAGATAATAGAGGGGATAGGATAAAAGGAGAGGATGTAGGAAAGGGGGAGAATATTATTTATATTAAATTTCTATATATTGCTTGACTTTCTAAGTCTTCCAGGACTATTATCGAAAAAGTATGGCCTAATTTTGCTTCTCGACGTAGCCACCGAGTGAGAAATAAGCGATATAGGCTGAAGAAAATATTGTTTGCAAAACTAATATTAAAAATCTGTTGCTTTAGCACTCAATCTGCATATATGTATGTATATACATGGCGTTGTAAGTGGTCTGACAGCTTAAATTGCTTTCACAGTGAAAGTTTTTATTGATGAAGGTGGAAATTCAAATGCAAATTATGCCATAATGAGCCGTAAGGTAGGCCCAATTGCGAAAAACGATGTGCAATTAATAAATTTCGATTATCGGCCACTTTTCTTTACATCATCTGCTTAAGACCGCAAAAATTGGTCACGTGTAAAGATTGCTGTTCGTAATTCTGAATTTAAAAGTTAACACGTTAACGTTACGTTACGTTTTTGTCTAGCAGAGTGCGGTTAATAACGTGTAAACTTAATATGAAATCAGAGCGTACGAGCGAATTTAGCATCTTTAATAAGATTTTTATTTAAAAATACGTAAGGAATTTCGTAATATTTTCTCTGTGATTTTACGTAAGTAAAGTCGAGGTTGTACAGTGTAAACTGGGCATAAATGGCAGACCTTTCACTAAATTAATGACACTCTAAATGAAATATATTTAACAGCGGGCAGCGTTGTGTGATCGACGATTTTCAAACCATTTCATGGATAAAGCGTTACTATAGGAATTCGGTATCAGAATAGATTTGTTATGACGATTAATTTCTTTACTCCGAATTTCGATATTGTGGAACATATTATTAGAAGCTGCAGTAAAGAGATTTGAAGTCGCCGTAGTCTAGTAGGTAGCGTCTTGGCTTATTAAATGCAAGGCCACGGTTCAAACCCTAGGTCAGACATCAAAACAAAAAATAATATTTCTTAGGCGACTTCCTCCTCTCAGCAGATTTCTGGCAAAAACTGTGAGAGTAAATGAACCTGCCATGAAAAGTTTCTCAAAAATCTGTTAGGAGTCGACATTAAACTGTTAGGACCCGACACATATGGATTTAATTAACAGACACAACATGAGTGGTGTTGAGAAGCTAGGCCGTAATCCTGACTGAAGGGTTGTAATGGCCAATTATGTATGTAAAGAGATTTCCATTACTTTATTAGACAGTTTTGTATAATTTTCAAGGATTTTATTACCCTTCTCCTTATGGGGAAACAAACTAAGTAAACCGATCTCATATAGCTTTTGTGAAAACAAGACCAATTACTATCATAAAACTGAAGGAATCTAAGTTAATGAGAGCTGATCTCTTGAAACCACCGATAATAACTAACTTACGAAACAAGAGATACAAAATATTAAAGGCATGTGCAGTCAACCCTCCTATAAGGCGGTTTCCGTTCAACAACATCCCATATGAATGACTAGTAACTAGATATTATAAGAGGGGTTAATATCAGTTTTATTTTCGACGTAAAAGCACAGCCGATATGTATATAAGCAACACGTTCATATAAACATGCCAGATTATCTCATAGCCGTCTACGACATCGGTTTCAGTCATCTCAGAGCTCTTTCACACTACATACGTTTTGTTGGTGACCATGTCTTTCCAAAAAATTTTCTGTGACTCATATCTGGCAGTGAGGATGAATGTTCAAAAATTATATCATTTGAGAAAAGTCTTTCTTATTTTTGTTGGAAAACAGTCTTTCAGTTTAATTTTATTTTTGATCAATATTTATATAAACTCTTTAATTCATTAAAAACAATTTATAATTTAACTTGTCTTGGTCTCCATATAACGCGGTACGGATGATGTGATTTGTACTAATTCCGAGAATGCGCTACAAATTAGCCTGGTTTGTACGGTTAAATTCGTGTTTCTTATAGCGCGGTACGCAATCACCGCGTTATAGGAGGGTTGACTGTATTAAAAAAATTTTATTATTTTATTTACATATGTTTTATGTGTTGTTGTGTTATAGTTTGCTGTTATCTTTTTCGCATATTAAATCCGATATTGTTATCAACAACGTTTGATAACATTGCTAGAGGGTTCTAACTTCCGGAGAGGGATTGTAAAAGAAGTCATGAGCATGCTTTTTATTATTATTGATTAACTAAAGTTGAACTGCTGTCTTATTGGACCCTTTGCAATTAACCTAACCTAACTTAACATTGATACATTCCAATTGGCAAATGCTTTCGTATGCAAACGTTTAATTTTTGTAATGCATTGTATGTAGAGTATTTACATATGTGGCCCACTTACTTGTGATAAACGTTGAAAAAACTTTTTCACACCGCCACTGGAGGACGTTGACGCTGTTGTTTCTTCATTCATCATATTCGCTTATGATAATGAAATTTTGTTGTTGCTGCCTTACTGCCACTTAGACTAAATGTTGTTGTTGTTGTTATTGGGTTTTTCTTATAAGCCTCTCGACTGTGTTTCGCTAATTACAAAAGTGCTAGTAACTAGTTAATGTTGCTGCTTGTTGGTTGTTTCTGTTTTTTAAACCCCAATAAAGGGTTTTAAACGTTTGCTTAGAAAATTTGTTTTAATTTTGTTGTTGTTGTTACTTTTGTTTTGTTTTTAAGGAATTTATTACAAAATTATTGAAATAATAATAAAAAAAAATTAAAATAAAAAAAAAGAAAAATCACACGTCACTTTTTCTTAACGCTGCTTCTTCTTCTTTTACTTTCTTCTCTTTCTCTCACACACTCTCTTCGTCGTTTATTTTTTATGACTTTCGTACTTTAATTATTCCATTTTTTGTGTAATTCATGTTCTTGTTAAATTTTGTTGTTGTTATTGTTGTTGTATTATTATGGGTTTCGTTGCTGCTGCCTGCCACTGCTTATGGTTCCGCTAGAAGGTTGTCTACTAGAAAAAAAAATTTAAAGCACATACACTCTAATAAGGCGGCCTTTGCCTACTTTTTGGTTGTGTTTTTCTAATATTCTAGTCAGTCTTTATCAACGTTTTCTTATTTGCTTTTCTTTAAAAAAAGCTTAATAAGTTAGAATGACCAGCATGCTAGAGAGAGAGCAAAAGAAAAAACACAACCAATATTTATAAATCACTTGAGGGCTTTAAAAGTTCTTTCTGTTTAATATTTTGTTAATAATCAGCACATGTTGTTTTTTCGTTAATAAATTATAATCAATTACTGTTAATAAAAACTAGAAATTTTATTAAAAAAAAATTTCAAGCTTAATTAAAAAAATTTTTCCACTGACAATCGGCAGATTTTCTTTTTTTCTCTGTTTTCTTTAAATATTCTTCTTCTGTTTCTGACAAGCCCACGTCATTGCACACACAGGGTTGTAATGAAAAAGTACGTAGTTTTTTACGTACGCATTTGAATATAAAAAGTTTGTTTTAAATACTTAAATAAATAATTATTGTTAAAATTAAAAAAAGATTTTTATTTTTATTAATATTAGCAACAGAATTGTTATTGTTTTAATAGCTTAATATTTACTTATTGGTTGCATGTGCTGATAAGTGGTGATTATACTTCACTTCAGTTAAACAGAGATGTTATATGCCAAAAGCTTACGTTAAAATGGTAAAAAATTTATATTTACAGTTAAATTTTGAATCGCTGTACTCAACAGTAAACATTTAATTAATTTATTTACATATATTGTAAATTATGTTTTGTTTATATATTGTAATATATTTTAAGATTGGGTAGTGACCCCATAAAACTTAGTCTACTTGGGTCTAACAGGGTCCCATTAAATACCGATATTACCTTTTCTTTTGCATTACTCTGTCATTTCTATAGTTTTATGAAGTTGTGGAATCTATTTAAATCCCCTTCAGTAGTTTCATACGTTCTTTCAATAAATTTTGGATGTTCAAGAATTGTTGTAACGCTATTATTGGCGTAACGTCAATCCGTCAGAGAACACTTGGATGATAATTATAATAAAAATTAGCTGTACCATGCGTATGTTGCTGCGCCGCCAACTAAAATAAATTTAAAGGAAAGACATTACAAAAATGTCCAATTAATTTTGAATCATTTTATTGATTTCATTTCCCGTTGTCCAGATGATTCGGACGAACAGGCCTGGGTAGTACGCATTCGATCAGTTTCTAATCTGACTTCTCGTTGTTCAAGTGATACACGCCAACGGATCTCAGCGGCATGTATTTGAAGATTTTCAAGCCTCAATGCTCGTTGCCCGTCTGATCCTGAGGCTCGTAATGCTCTTTTCTTCCGTGCTTGAGGTGTCGGGTCGACCAATTGCTTGTCACTTTGGAGACATGAATGCACGAGAATGATGTGAAAATTATAATAAAAGGGACTATCCGATATCCTAATTGTAAAACCATAAATTTAAAGCGGGTTCAGGTATCGTGGAATCAATAGAGAGATCCAAGTCAACAATACCCAAGATTTAGACATCTAATTAGCATACTTGCTCTTGTAGCACTCAGTCCCATTGTTGCGTTCTTAGCCACTTGTTTCGCCAATTTAGGGTAAAGAACTCTACCTTGGATGATTCAGTTCTAAATTGAGTTTGATAATTCGTTTTCCATAAAGCCAACTACCAAACCGCAATATAATTGCGATTATATCCAAATATTGAATATAATTGGTCAGATTACCGCGTTGTACATCCAGTATACGTATCGAGTATTGATAGGCCAGTTGAGGCGTATTTTTTTCGCCGAGGAGGGGTAATGTACCTAACCGCACCATAGAGAAAGTCGTCACATCCTCCGTGTGTGGGGCCCTTACCCACTAAATCCCCCCTCCTCTCGTGGACTCGTTGTGCCTACTCCGTAATCACAGTGGTATTACTTCGGAGTGGAGTTTTTTTGGCCCTTTGGCCCCTGCGTGCTCATATCCGCGCTCGGATTGCGTGTCGAAAGTTGAGGTGATATCTAAGTGTCCCACTATTCCTTTCGTCCAGGTCCCTGTTTCGAATTTCGTTTGACACGTGTGCCAGTATCATCTATGCCGGCGTGCCTACATGTTCCGCAGCCTCAAAATCTCTCTTCTTCAATCTTAGAATGCGCTCCACGTAATTCGCCACTGAGGCCCAATTTTCTCTACTCGCAATCATAACCGCCGACAATGTTAGCGGCCATGATCGTTCCAATTATTGACGTCAGTACAGAGCGATAGCTCTGCCAGCGTGCACATTCGAAAATAGTGTGGTGTGCATCATCAATTACTTCACCTTCCTCGTAAAGACAGTAAGGGGAGGTGGTCTTGCCCATTCTGTGCAAATATTTCATAAAATATCCGTGACCCGATAGCATCTGTGTAACGTAGTAATTTACCTCTCCAAATTTCCGACCAATCCATGGCTTTATGTCCCGAATAAGTCTCGCTGTCCACCTTCCTCTATCTTCATTGTTCCATCGTCGTTGCCATTTTCAGATGGTGTTTTCCCTGAAGTGCCCAGCCGATTTCGTCTTATAAATCTCCATCCGCTCTGCTGCCATCTTTTTAATTTCGTCATGGACAAGTGATCTGTGCAAGGCGCGAGAGTTCACCCACTTTCGTAATTGCTTTCGTTAGGCATACTTTGCCTTTACTGGTGCAGAATGGAAGTCTGGCAAGATGGGTTTGACAATAAATGAGGGCAAAACAAAGTGCATGTTATCGACAAGTAGGGTCGCATGGCATATCGGATGCCAGTTTACGGCCGACATCTAAACCATCGACAAAGAATTTGCTTATCTTCGCTTCTTCATTACCAGTGAAAACGATGTCAGCCTGGCAATTAAGAGTTGAATTACCCTTGTTTACGGGTGCTATAATAATTTCAGTGGGCAGTTGAGTAAGAGAGATGTGCGACGAAACTCTACAAATAATTTATTCTTGCCGTAATTCTTTGTGGCGAGGAATCATGTACGCTGTCACGCACTGATGCATCTGTTTTAGGAATATTAGAGAAAAAAGTTCTTTGTAACAACTTCGGGCTATTACGATGATTTGGGCAAGTTATCGATAATTTTCTCATCTATTTGGTCGCCAGGGTGCGACCCATCTCTTGGTGCTTTTTGCATTAATGAATTCAGATTTGAATTTAATTTTTTTCTTAATTTCCGGTTTATTTATTTTCTTTTATTTTTATTATAAAATGCTTAAATTAACAAGTTTATGCTTAAAAACTAAATCTTTGGATTGAAAAAACGTAACTAAACTTAACATCGCGTTACAATAAGTACAATAAATGCATTGAGGATATGTGGTGGATAAGCTTTATAGGAAATACTACTGTATTGTGGTAGAATTATACGAATCCTTACTTCTGTTAAAAATTACTTGATTTGATTGAAGAAATGTTTACTTAAAATAAATTTTTATTTCCTAGTAAATATCCTCAATGATGTTTTCTTGTTTTTTTTTTGTATTTATAATAGAAATTGTATTTAACACGTTGACTGCCGCGGCTTTTTTTGTTCTTTTCTCAGAAGCCATTTATCGATACTTAGCACTGATATAATACGATTTTATTCGTAGCTACACAAAAATGGCAGGTTTAGTGAGTACGAGATAACTCGTAGTTGGCACCCTAGAAGGGAATGCAATCTACGAGTTATCTCGTAGTCGACAGTCAACGTGTTAAATATCGTATTTTAAATAATAATAAAATGACTTTTCAAGACCTTAATATTTATGACTCAATCAATCAATACTAATTTTTTAATGGTTGGATCGATAAATTACTTTTGACTGAAAATAAATTAAATGGAAGGGCACATACCCTATCAAAATCGAATCTAAGTTTTAATATTTAAAAAAAAAATTCAAGAGAGTGGAACTTTGTTTTAAACAAACATTTTCAATTCCATTCGAATTCGTTCTTCAAACTATGGTGGATGTCAGAGATCACCAATGAGTATTCAAAAAGATGAATAGATTCGAATCATACTCATAATTTCTGATACTTATACGCATTCATACTTATTTTAATTTCATACTCATACAACTCATATTCAAAGTTTGAAGTACTCATCGCACTCATACATAACAATACGCATGAGGTTGCTGATTTCGACTCTCCCTTACTCAACATTTACAAGAATCACAAAATAAGTATGATTCGCCTACGAACACTACAATACTCACTAGAAGGTTGGCTTTCTTCTTCATTTTGTAAATGCAACAACAACTAAGACTGTAAATTTTGATGAATGATTCAAATCACTCGAATTATTTATGAGTATTATAAGTATTTCTCTAAATTTATGAATCTGAATGAGTAGGCATATGAATCAAACAAATTTCGAATGTTATGAGTTTGATGTCAACGTTGTACGCATACTCATTGCAACCTGTACTTATAAATCAATGTTGTAGTGGTGAGTACGAATGAATCAGAGTACATAGTTGAATTTCAATACTATTGACTCACTCATACTTAATATTTCATGAGTACTTATGAGTAGCGAAATAACGATTCATTGCTGATCTCTGGTGGATATGCCCTCTTTCTAAAAATACTGCAAGTAGTTAAAAATTAAGTTATTCTTAAAAATATTTACAGCACAATTTCGAAGACGAATTTCGAATCTATAAAACTGACCTGCTTGCTAAACTCGTTACTTGTGTTAAAAATGAATTTTCTTTTCTTTTTTAAATTCCCGAGAACTTTCTTAAATTAATCGAAATATTTCCTAGCCCTATTTCTTTTAGAAAACAATGTATTTTAGAAGTCCCAGGAAAAATATGCTGAGTTTTTTATATAGGAAAAGTTTTTTGTTTGAGTCCCCTTTCTGGAATGATCACAACAGATCTCACGATATCCGGATGTTTTCGTATATGCCATTAAGTCTACGTTCCTTCTCAAAAGTACATATATTAATATAAGAGTATTATCTAGCATCAGGTGTTAAGTCTGATAATATGTCAGTTGCAATAAAAAAATGAGTCGTCGTGATCTAGTAGGTAATGTGTTGTTCAAATTTGAAAAAAATTTCTTAGGCGACTTCCTCTCAACAGATTTCTGGCAAAAACTGTGACAGTAAATAAAAAATTACCATGAAAAGTTTCTCATAAATCTGTGGTTCGGAGTCAACTTTAAACTGTAGGTCCCACTACTCATGTAATCTTGACTAAAGGGCTTTATAGTAAGACGCTGCTCCGCTTAACGCTATTTAAGTATTACGCGGTTTCGCACACTGTATTGAAACTTGTTGTATATGTGTGCAAATGAAACGGCCATGCACCAACTAAAAGCGGTGCACTATATAGTGACGGTGTATACTATGTATCTTTCTCAACTCTCTTTTGTTAGTCTGTCCAGAATAAGGATTCCAACTGTATTTTCCGAAGTCGCAATTATTTACATATGTAAACTATACCACTAAACTATAGGGAATAGACATGAGGAAATTCAGCGGCTTTATAATTAGGCGCTAAGACTTATGATCGACTTACTGGAATTTGTGCAAAGAAGATTATAGAAAGCGAAGAGGGACACCCATGCCATTACAACGACAGATGTCAGATCACAAACAATACGGCTTTGGCAAAGCAGATGGAGCGACGAAACAAGTGGAAGATGGACTGCTAGTCTTATTCCATCTATAGAAGCATGGATGCAGAGAAATTTTTGGGGAAACTAACTACTTCCTGACACAGTTTCTTTCGGGTCACGATTACTTCCGGCAATATCTACACCGCAAGGTGTTTGACCCTGGTTGCATTTATTGCGAGGAAATAAATGACGACACTGAACACACATTTTTCCATTGCATCAAATGGCAAGACGAGAAGAATATTGCTGATGGAGCAGATTGGTGAATTCACACCCGACAATATTGTGGACGCAATGAGTACATGTTGAACTTGTACTTTGCAGGAAGAAGGTCGACCTTGACATAGTACGACAAAATGATATATGAGAAGGCGAGTCAATAGCTTGAAGCTGGCTTCGAATATGGGATACCCAGACGTGGGAGAGTAGATAATGGTCCTTTACAGGACGTCGTTTTGGGTCCCTATCCGAAGTAATGCAGATAACCGTCCCGGGAAGGGAGTATCCCCAGAAGAGGAGGAGGTATTATTTTAGCGAACGACAGTCACTGTAAGTGCGAAAGCATTTTGAACCCTACCTCACACGCCAAAAAAAAAGGCTTATGGTGACACAAGGTTACGTGTAAGTATTCCTTCATGGGACTATGGACTCCTAAAAATAGTTTCTCTATATGGAAACTCCTGCATATATATTTCCTGGAGCGTAATGTAATATTTGTTTAAAATTTTGCTCTTCTTTTTCTTTAAATTTAAAACTATATTCTCATAATACTTTCGCGAGAGTGTTGCTATATACAAAGGATTTCAATTAATTGAGCTGTGTATGTGTGTAAGGAATTTGTGGCCTTAAAATTAAATTAAAATTAAAATAAATTAAATAAAATTAGAAATAAAATAAAATACTATGTATAGAGAAAATATGCTGTGATAACTTATAATACTTGAGGCCGAAGAACTGAGAGGAGCACTGTCCATAAGCATATGATACGGACAAATGCTGGGGGGCTTAACAAATGTGGTAAAATTGGGATAACGTATGATTTCCGAAGGCTGTAAGAAAACAAAGGAAATAAATTAATTAAAATGTTTGTAACATTGTTTGTAAGTAACTGTTAACATACAATTGATATTGTATCACTGGAAACCCGACAGAAGGTCATATGCTTGCCATTAATCATGCTCTGCTCGACACGTTTGGTGAATAAAGGCTCGGACCAAGGCAATTGATTTAGATGCGAGAGAAATGTACGATCATGGAATTCCACAGGATCTGATATGATTAGTTTATCTAGGAAAATAAGGAGTCTTGAAATTAAAAAAAGAGAATCACGTAAAACCTTTTCAATACTCACTTAACAGTGACTCCTCATACAGTATATCCTCTTCGGTCATATTTGCCTTATTCGGCTTGGTTTTGGCATATATTGTATTGGGTATATAGTCCAAAACATTACCGTTATATAGAAATAAATTCTCTACATCGGTCATATTCAACGAATAGAACTGATAAACACCGAAAGTTTCGAAAAATTCTCGAACGGGTGTCATGCTATAGCAGCCAGCCAAATCGATACGTGGATAATAGGTTATAAACGACAGACACATTTCCTGTTTGGTCGAATAGCCACCGAAAGTAGGACGTTTGCGGGCAGAAGTCTAAAATAAATTAAAAAAATTTTAAAAACCTATTTTTTCCCCCAATCTTCCCTCTTCTTTCCACTCACCTCATAAGCACAATCGGTTATAATATAATCACCCGGCAATACCACAGTTTCATTTTCCAACTGTCTCACCTGTTGATAATTATAATCATAATTATCATCTTCTATAATACGTGGTAATTCTTTGCCATTCCGTACATGCCGTAGAGTCATTTTACGTCCAGCCCGATGTGAATGTAAAGTACCGGAAATTATTTTTATACCATCTTTAGGAAACATCTGCACAAAAAATAGAGAAAATTACAAATAAAAAAAAACTCTCTTTTAAATTTACATTTAAAGTACTTACCTCATTGGAGCAGGATGGCCCACAAATACCAACATTACGATAAAGCTTCTGTCCAGGTGGTATTAATTGTGTATCTGATACGGATACGCCTGATATCATGACACCGCCATCATGTTTTCGTAAATGTTTGCTGTAATGTATGCGAAAACCTGAGTGGTCAGAGGCTAAGGAAGAAGAGAAGTGTAAGGGAAAGGTATGTTAAAAATGTGAAAAAAAGAAAACAACCAGGAGTTCCTCCATCTAGTCGTTAAAAGCATTTAAAATCGTTTTAAAATACGAAGGTGTATTAAAACAATTGAAATACCCTTCGCAATATAAATGTCTTTAAAGAAACACCTTCAACTTAAATAAGGAAAAAAAAAAAGGCATTTGAACTAAAGGGTGATTGTTTAAGAGCTATAGGAAAATACACATACAATTCAGAAAAATGCATGAAATCTTTATTTGAATCGATAGTACGGTCCATAGAATTTAATGTTTGAAGATTATTTCATGTGAAATGTTGACCGCGACTGCGCCTCAAATGGCCCATCCGCTTAGTCCAATTTTGGCATACTCTTTCCAACATTTCGTCCGGCATCTCACGAATAAATGCTTCAATGTTGTCTTCCAATGCGTCAATTGAAGCGGGCTTGTCTGTATAGACATGAGCTTTAATATAGCCCCACAAAAAATAGTCTAAAGGCGTTAAATCGCACGATCTAGGCAGCCAATTGACCGGTCCGGAACGTGAAATAAAATGTTCACCGAACTAGCCTGTCAATAAGTCCATTGTTACGCGTGCTGTGTGGCATGTGGCACCGTCTTGTTGAAACCGCATGTCATGCAAATCAAGCTCTTGCATTTTGGGCAAAAAAAAAGTCAGATATCATCTCACGGTAGCGCTCACCATTCACAGTTACATTACGATTCGCAGTATCTTTGAAAAAGTACGGTCCAATGATGCCACCACCAGCCCATAAACCGCACCAAACTGTGACTTTTTCTGAATGCATTGGTAGCTTTTGTAATGCTTCTGGCTGATCTTCACTCCAAAATCGACGATTCTGCTTATTTACGTATCCATTGAGCCAAAAAATGAGCTTAGTCGCTGAACACAATTTTTCCATAAAGAAGTAGATCTTCGGCCAACTTTCCAGGAGCCTATTCACCAAAAATTCTGCGTTGCGGTAGGTCTTTCGGCTTCAATTCTTGCATCAGCTGTATTTTGAAAGGCTTCATACCTAAATCCTTCCGCAAAATTTTCCACGTTGTTGAGTAACAGAGGCCCAATTGCTGCGAACGGCGACGAATCGCTAATTGATGGTCAGTTCGCACTCTACGTAAGCGTGTTGGTGGTTTAATGTCCAACAATTTGGTGCGAAATGTAGTCACAATAGCCCGAATAGCCGCTTCAGTGGGTCGATTAAACTGAGCATAAAATGGAAGAAGCGCGCGATGAACTTTCTTAACAGAGCACCACGCATTTTGATAATAAAATTCAATGATTTGCAAGCGTTGTTCGTTTGTAAGACGATTCATGGTTAAATTATAGACCAAACTGAAGATGTTTGACAGTGAAACAAAACACGAAACGTGCGTGAGCTGTTTAAACCAGTGTTACCAAAAAGATAATAGTTAAAAAATCACCCGTTATACCCACTTATAAGTGGGTATTCATAAGGCTCTTCAATCTGGTCTTTCCAGAAAAATCAATTTCTTCTTGAAGGTTTTGCTTCATTCCTTGGTTAGGTTAGGTTAGCCGGTGGTCCATATGGCCCATTATGTTATCCAGTGTGAGGTAAGCCCGCTTATCATGATTCATTAGTGGTGGTTCAAACTCAGCCAGTTCCCTTAGTCACACGTTCGACACCATGCCCAGATCTTCAAACGTTCTGCTACTCAAAAACCGATGACGTCTGTTTAGAAGTGCTGGGCACACTTTGGCCAATGTTTAAGCCCATTGAGATCCACAATTAATATCTAAACCTGGGAATGAAATATTCTTTATACGACAACAACTGACTCCAAAATGAATTTTGCTTTTGTAGCAGACTTTTTATTGAAGATTTATTTCAAGGATGGTAGAAAATGAGAGGTTAAGACTCTTAGCCTCTTCACACATGAGGTGAAAGATAGTTTATTCCTTCCTGCTCACACCCACAACTCCAGTAGAAGTCATTTGATAGAATGCCAAGTCTATCGACATTCCTTGCAATAAAACAGTGGCCCATGATTGTGACACTCGGAAGGGGGAAGGATGACAATGTAATCATAGAAGTGGATGAAGTCCCATGATGTAAGTGAAATTTGGTCGCGAAGCGCTCAAGGTTAGAAAGCAAGCGTACTCACTTATATCGGTACAGAGAACGGTTGCATTGCGTATCGTTTCGGCGTATCGTACAGTATTCGCTCCAGCCGTACTTGTGATTGCAGGTACAATTCTCGTGGATCTGCAGGCCGCTGAGCGGATGGAGATTTATACGGCGAAATTGACCGGAAGTTATACAACACCATCTCAAAATGGCAACGCCAATGGGATGTAGAGGACAGAGGAAGGTGGACGGCTAGACTTATCCCGGATATTGGGCTATGGATTGGTCGGAAAATTGGACAGATGCCATCGGGGCATGGGTATTTTAGAAAGTATCTGCATAGAATGGTCAAGACCGCCTCCCCTTACTGTCTTTACGAGGAAGGGGCAGTAATTGATGATGCAGAGCACACTATTTTCGATTGTGCACGCTGGTAGAGCTATTGCTCTGAACTGACATCAATAGTTAGAACGATCACGGCCGCTAACATTATCGGTGTTATGATTGCGAGTAGAGAGAATTGGACTTCAGTGGCGAATTACGTGGAGCGTATCCTAAGGCTAAAGAAGAGAGATCTAGAGGCTGTAGAACATGTACTTGCACACGTGTCAAACAAAATCCGACACAGGGACCTGGACGAAAGGAATAGTGGGGACAATTAGATGTCTCCTCAACTTTCGACACGCAATTCGGACGCGGATATGAGCACGCAGCAGCCAAAAGGACTCCACTCCGATGTAATACCACCGTAGGTCCGGAGTGGGCAAAACAAGTCCACGAGATGAGGGGGAAATTTAGTGGGTGACGCGGATGTGAACACGCAGGGGCCAAAAGAACTCCACTCCGAAGTAATACCACCGTAGTTCCGGAGTGGGCACAACAATTCCACGAGACGAGGGGGGATTTAGTGGGTGAGGGCCCCACACATGGAGGATGTGACGGCTTCCTCTTTGGTGCGGTAAGGTACATTCACCCCTCCTCGGCGAGAGAAAAAAAGGTAGGATGATCCTCCCTTTAGTTTAACGCTCTCTTCTATCTTATTGGGTACTCATAATAACAAAAAACAATTTATCTGTCCGTTAAAATCCTCGCTTTAGTTAACGGCCAGTTGTAATAATGGCCCTAAAAGCACAAAATACACCTAAAAGTTCTAAAGGAACCATATAATCGGCCTGCTTCATATACTCAGTTGTTAAACCATAGTTATCGATAACAATTGTTCGCTTATTAGCAGAGTTGCCCTAATAAATATTTTCTCATTTTTCGCTTTTTCCTTTTATCTCCCGGACGTATTATAATCTTAATTAGATTTTCAAATATGACAGATTTAATTAACCTTTAACGGCATTTCTTTTAGAACGTCAATTGCTTGTAATATTAGTGTAAAGCTGTGTTTAAATCATTCTAAGAAAACTTTTATGTTTCTTTAAAAAAAAATCACAAAAAAAACGAAACTTGACCCAACTTATTCGAGTTTTTTATTTTTGACAGGAAAACAAAATTTTTCATTAAATCCTGCAATAATTTGATAAAACTTCAGTACATACAAGACAATAAATATTAATCAAAGTTTCAAATGCCATGACAAACTTATTTTACCCTCGTCATTATGTATACAAAACAACAAAAAAAAAAACATCATCATTCGCCAGTGTTGAAAAATTCAGTACTTTAGTACTTTTTTCAGTACTTTTTCATTTCAAAAATACCGCAGTACCTCTGCGACGCTTTCAGTACTTTTTATAATTACATATCTTATGTCTTAAGCTTTTCAACTATTAATGCATTAGCAACGTAATGCTAAAGGTAGAATTAGTCTTTAGTCCCGATTAGCCAAACGTACACGAAACACATGTCCGTTTAGAATACGAAAAGCAATGAAAACGCTTGCCGAACCGTAATGTAATTTCAATAAGCATTTGCATTGCTCTTCATATGCTAAAATTGAACGTATGTATGTTACATTACGTTCCATCGACGTTTGACTAAGCAGGGCCATGTTCAACGTAATGCTAAATGTAGAATTAGTCTTTAGTCCCGATTAGCCAAACGTACACGAAACATATGTCCGTTTAGAATACGAAAAGCAATGAGAACGCTTACCGAACCGTAATGTAATTTCGATAAGCATTTACATTGCTCTTCATAAGCTAAAAATGAACGTATGTTACATTACGTTCCGTCGACGTTTGTCTAAACGGGACTTTTAAATTTTGTTACGTTCCGAATTAGGTGTTTTTTTTTTTGTTGTATGTGAGAAATACGAATAAGTCGTTAGGTTTTCTGTTCCGTACCGTATGTGTATTAAATATAAATAAATAAATAGTCTAGATTAGATAGTGTGCTGGCTTACTAGACGTGAGCCCTCGGTTGAAACCCCATGTTAGACATCTTCATCAAGACGAGATATAAAAAAATATGTATATCTCCGGCGACTTCCTTCTGGCAAAAACTCTGACAGTAAATAAAAATTGCCACGATAAAGTTTCTCAAAAATCTGTTGATCGGAGTCGACTTTAAATTGTAGGTCCCTCCACTTACATATATGGATAAAATTAACACACACAACATGAGTGGTGTTGAGAAGCCAGGCCGTAATCCTGACTGAAGGGTTGTAATGACTAATCTAATATATACAATTCTCGTCTTATATATAAAATTCTCGTGTCACGGTGTTAGTGGTTAAACTCCTCCGAAATGGATCGACCGATTTTTATGAAGTTTTACGTGCATATCGGGTAGGTCTGAGGATCGGACAACATCTATTTTTCATATCCCTCAATGTTAAGAGGGCGTGGCAAATCGTTAAAATTGAATATTTAGATACGTATTGATCATAGAGGAATAAAATTTGGTGGGTAAGTTCGTAGAGCCGATATCGACAATCCCACCAAAAATTGGGGTGACAACCCTCCCCCTTCAAGTGATACCTATAACTCTTAAACTATTGAATCGACTTTCTTCTTTGTTCGAAAGCTTATCACGTTTATATGGTTTAAAAAAAATCGATAAAGCAAAAAGTAGGCGTAGCAAACCTTTAAAATTGAATATTTAGGGGCATAGTGATCATAGACGAATGCAATTTGGTGGGTAAGTTTGTAGAGTCGATATCGACAAACTCACCAAAAATGGGGGTGGCACCGTCCCCCTTTAAGAGTATTACTCTAAATAAAACATGCTTTCATTGTCTACAACGCTGTCGATTATAAGTGCATCCCCACACACTTATAGTAAGTTAGTTATTTTTATATAACTGTTTTATGCAGCGTATTACAATAAATATATAATGTGACCTGTTTCGGCCAAGAAAAAAATCGATTTTGGGCGGGATGAAGTTCGCCGGGTCAGCTAGCTATGTATATATTTTCTACAAAAGTACCATTCCTTTAAAAAAGTACTCTTTCAGTTACAGTTCAGTATCATTTCAAAATTTCAGTTTTGCAACACTGTCATACTCATCACTGCTACCAGAGATGGTATGAAGGGCACGACGGGAAAAAGTGTTGTCAACCAACAGTTGAACAAATAAAAAGTTAAATTAAAAATAAAACAGAAAAGAATGTGTACTTACAGTGTAAAGCATGGGGATTATCATAGTGTATCTCTAGCATGTAATATTTGGCGCCTGTCTTACCACCTACTGGTATGCCGACGTGAGGAGGTAAAAATTGTCCTGCAAAATACGAAAAAAAATATTTTACACGTAATGTTTTACGTTATGAAAATAAAATTTATTTTGTTGAACCAACCTGAAGAGCCAATTGACCATACCGCCACTGGCGTAATACATGCATCCCAATCTCGTGGCGTTAATAAATTACTATTACAAACGGCACCACTACTCTTTACCCAAACATCCCAGGAGGCCGGATCCGAGCCAGGATATGATTTCGTTGAACATTCAAACAGCGTCATATGATGAACCAAAGGTTGCGTTTCGTCGCTGTTTTTTTTTTTGTAAAAATAGAATTAAATGAAGGAAATCTGAGTTATTTTTAATATTTTAAAAAAAATGTTAATAAAAAAAATATATTTCTCATAAAGTGTCATCCGCAGGCAAATATTAGATCACATTGTACCCCATGTACATAATTGCTTTGAAGTAAAATCTAGTCACTTTGAAGCTAAAACACCTGCTGTGTGTGTCACTTGTAAATATCAACAGTGACAGTGACAGTTTGTTTTCTTTGATAATGGTAAACAAGGGAAAAAGGAAGGCGTGGAGGGTGATTACAGATACTAAATATATTTCAAGGGCATTAAGGAATATTGATAGGGTTTACGACTTCAAAACTAGCCCTCTAATCCTAATATTTCTGGGCATTATGTCAGGTTGAGGAAGGAGGGTGATTACATACGAATACTCTCAGAGGTTTGCCAGAAATCTGCTGGGAGGAAGTCGCCGTTGAAATATTTTTTTCATACATACATACATTGGCCATTACAATCCTTCAGTCAGGATTACGGCCTAGCTTCTCACACCACTCAAATTGTGTGCCTTAATTTTATTGTTGAATGGCGGGACCTACAGTCTAACGTCCGCTCCAAACGACAGATTTATTGAGAAACTTTTTCATGGCAGATTGATTTACTCTCAGAGTTTTTGACAGAAATCCGCTGAGAGGAAGTCGCCGACGAAATATTTTTTGATGTCTTGCCTGGGGCTCAAACCCGGGCTTTACGTCTAATAAGCGAACACACTACCTACTAGACTACGGCGACTACGCAAATATATTCCAAGTGCATTAAGGAATATTGATAGGTTTTGGGATTTCAAAACTGGCCCTCTAATCCTAATCTTTCTCGGCATTATGTCAGGTTGAGGTTGTTTTTAGTATATAAAAGGGCCCTCACAAGAGGCTTAGAAAGGTGCTGGGTGGTACACTGGTCCATGGGCAAATGGCATGGCGAGCCGTATTGAGCATATGGCGACTCCTATTTCGACTGATCGATCAAGTAATCACACACAAAGTGGTACTTTTCAATAGCAGAAAAGGGGAGATAGCAGAACCTCCAGTTTATTACGAACTAGGCTTGGGCATTCTAGAACAGAATGGTTACTAAAACGGGGTATCTAGTCTATTAGGATCATACATAACATAATTGGCCATTACAACCCTTCAGTCAGGACTACGGCCTAGCTTCTCAACACCACTCATGTTGTGTGCGTTAATTTTATACATGAGTGGCGGGACCTACAGTTTAAAGTCGACTCCGAACGACAGATTTTTTGAGAAGCTTTTTCATGGCAATTTTTACTCTCAGAGTTTTTGCCAGAAATCTGCTGAGAGGAAGTCGCCGAAGAAATATTTTTTCATATTTCCTTTTGATGTCTGACCTGGGATTCGAACTCGGGCCTTTCGTCTAATAAGCCAACACACTACCTACTAGACCACGGCGACTTCAATGTAGGCTATCGCATTACTGCACCGTTTTCCAAGCGGAGGTATTGGCAATACAGGCAGCGGTTAAGATTCGAATATCCCCAATCGAAACATCACCATACTCTCCGATAGCCAGGTGGCTATCACGGCTCTGGGCTCCAATGTGATGAGCTTCAGGACGGTCTACGGCTGTCGGAAACACCTGAACAGGATAGCGAAGAGGTATAATGTGCATATGGTTTGGGTTCCGGGACACAATTATATCCCGGGAAACTGCAGAGCGGATGAATTGACCAGGCGCGGCACGACCATCGAGCTCTCCGACCCTTTGGGGACCTGTAGGCTCATGATTTATGACGAGATCACGGACTCTGTCAACCGCAGGTGAGCAGCTTCGGATAAGGCCAGGGTGGTGCGCATGATCTCGCCGCGGCTGGATAGAAGACGTACTGCAAGGCTGCTGAAACTCCAAAGAGGCATGCTCAGTGCGGTTTTTGGTGTCGTGACGGGTCATTGCATAATGGGTGTCCACGCGAGGCGCATTGGTCTCGAACACCTTGCGAATGATTTCTGTAAAAGCTGCAGGGACGAGGAGGAAGAAGAGACAGCTCTTCATCTAGTGGAAACATGCCCGGCACTATGTCAAAGAAGGAGGAGACATCTTTGTGCCTGCTACAGCGATGATCTGAGTGATTTGTCGAACATTGACTCTGGGAGTTTGAGTTGCTTCATTGTAAGACGTGGGTGGTTCCATGACTAGGGGATGGTAAACGCGAAGTGTGTTAACACAATGGACCCCATGGGGCCTAACTGCGTCCATCCAATTCATTTGGAGGGACGGCCACTTATACCTACCTACCTATCATTTGCTTACATTGCAAAACTGAGAGTTTGGGAACCACTGCCTATTTTTTTTTAACAAACTTGGTGTACATCCATCATATTTATTATTGTTTGTGTAAAGGACACATAACATTATGGCATTTTGTACATAATTTTATAAATATTTTGTTGTTTTTGTTTGCTACCCATACCCCAGGACTAATGACAGGACAGACTCTTCTTAACATGCACAGAAATGAACGAAATATGTCACAAAATATGACAAGTAATTCGAAGCAGGAAAATTAATAGAAAATAACAGTACTTTACATATGTAAAAATGACAAGTTGTTTTTGTTATTGTAGGACACCAGCATGTACTTTAATGACAGGTTTTTATATCGTATATCGCATTTGTATTTGTGTTACAACAAAGTACTCACCTGTCGCGTGTCAACAATGCTTCATAACCAATTATGTGATGTTTCTCGTTAAGGGCAGGCGCCCTTATTATCTTACACCAATACAATGTGTCCATGGATGCATCAATGGTAACCTGTGTAACATGAGAATGAAGATGATATTTATATGACAGTCGTGTAAAAGATTAACTTTTGCATTTCATTTACATTTTGTACGGTGACATCCCATTTTTGTATATCTTGACGATTTCGATTGAGTCCATGGGGCTTACGAAACATCGGACCAAGTAAATGTAGTGGCTTAGAACCACGATTTTTGCCGTGACCTTTGAGATTACCATGAATAGGATCGGTGTCGCCGAAGGACCATAAAACTTTAATCGTGTCGGTCTGCAAGGAAAGATACAAATGCAGTAAGGTGTTAATAATATTTTATATTTGGAGATAACAATCTCCTATCACTCTTTATGCTTAGTCTTTATAAATAGAGCTAGAGATTCTCTAACCAGATTTTACTAGTCGAACGTTATGTCAAAAAATTTGTTCTAGGGTAGAGTAAATAATTAGGTTAGGTTAGGGTAAACAGTTAGCTTAGGCTAGGGTAAACAGTTAGGTTAGGTCAGGCTAGGGTAAACAGTTAGGTCAGGATATTGTAAACAGTTAGGTTAGGCTAGGTATAGGGTATAGTTAGGTTAGGCTAGAGTAAACAGTTAGGTTAGGCTAGGGTAAACAGTTAGGTTAGGATAGGATAAACAGTTAGGTTAGGCTAGGGTAAACAGTTAGGTTAGGATAGGATAAACAGTTAGGTTAGGCTAGGGTAAACAGTTAGTTCCTTGTTTGTTAAGTGTACAGCACAGTTAAGTAATGTTGTAAGTTACGGCTCAGGACAAGTCGTTCCATAAATGCTGGAGAAAAATTTCAGATTTTTTCAAACATAACTCTCATACGGGTTCCACGAGTTATCATATGAAATTACATTGCTAATGAGCTAGCTATTCCGATTGTCTTAGTTAAACTGGATACTCTCTGATTGTTTTGCCAACTTCATCGGCAGCAGGATATGACAAGGAGCGCACTACGGTGGTTTCCCAAGGTTTCCTCTGCTGGAAGGTATGGGGGTAGGTCTGCCCTAAGTCAGCATTTCCTCAATTGGCTTTGAGCCTCAGAAGTAGGAAAAAACCATCTCTCTAACTTCATGTGCCAGTGGCCATATCACTTTAGACCTAACATAACCTAACTGTAGGTCCCACCACTCAAGTGTAAAATTAAGGCACACAACATGAGTGGAGAGAGAAGCTAGGCCGTAATTCTGACTAAAGGGTTGTAATGGTCAATTATGTATGTATCTGATAATTACAAAATTCCTGATCTTGATGCTCTTAATTTCACTTGCAACAGTCTGGATAGTAAATTTCCGGACGTTTGCCTTTAGAAATTGTGGCCAATGATATACGCCATAGAGTTGATAATCGTTTGTGTTACTAAGCTTGTGTTTTTCCCTAATAAGGGTAAGTGCCCTATCAGATTTGTTTTCCTTTAATATGAAACCTGGAAACAGCGTTCGATAGGTCACTCCAGAGTTCTAAATGTCGTCTTTCCTGATGGGAGGTATGGACTATTTGAAAGAGCCACTGATTATATTGCACTTGACGCTATGTTCTTGCCTGGTTTAAGGATACTTATACCGGAATGGGCACAATGGAATGGTGGGGTACCCCAGGAAAAGAGAGGTATACCTATCTTCACAGATGGCTCTAAGTTAGGTGGAGGTAAAGGTGCTGGGGTTTTCTGTGGGGAACTCGGTCTTGAACTTCACTTCAGGTTAAATGATGACTGCAGCGTATTTCAGGCGGAGATTTTCGTAATCTTAAAGGCGGTTGAGGCCATATTTGGTGCCTCCGCTTTGGATTCGGAATCTTACATGATCTTCGTCGACAGTCAGGCCATTGCGTCAGTCTGGTGCAAATCACGGCTAGTTCGCGAATGCCAGGAGTCGTCAAGGACTTTTGGACCTGACCGTATCTGTCTATGCTGGGTTCCGGGTCATAGCGGAATACTGGGCAATGAGACGGCGGATGCTCTCGCTAGGTTAGGTTTACTTTCTGGGGGCGATTGAATAGTTGGTCCTGACTCCCCAACCTCATCGATGGATGGGTCAGGGGGGAAGAGCAGTGGCGTTGGGGGAACGGATCGGGTTGTTATGTTTTTCGATGTCTATGGCCTGCTATAGACAGTGTAAGAACAGGTTGACTGCTGGGCTAGGATAAGGTCAGTTTAAGGTTAATTATCGGGTTTATCACAGGACACCGCGATATTAGGATCTGTTCCAGATCCCAGCCGGACTATTGCAGGGCATGTTGCAATGAGAAGGAGTTGGAGACTACCGACAACCTCCTCTGTAACTGCCCAGCCCTTGGTAGGTTGAGCTTGAGGACCCTTGGCAGGAGCTTCTTTGAGGGTTTGAATTCTGTGCCGGGAGCCGACATCAAGGCTCTTCACAGATTCATTAGTAACTTGAGCTAGTTGAGAAGTGCTAGGGCTTCATCAGTGTAGCCGCGTTCTTCCTTTTTGTTTTGTTTGGTCTGTAATTCCTGTAATTCCTCCGCTTCCCATTCTGCCCTTTCCTACTTCCTCTCCTTTTTCCTATCCCCTCTTTTATCCTTCCTTCTTAAGGACGTTATGTACAATGGGTCAAATCGACTCACACGGGTACTGTACTTGTCTTAATTGACAAGTACACGTCCTCTACCCTAAACCTAATATGAAACCGTATTAAGTAGTTAAACTTCTTAGTTTTGCTTTTAACACGTTGACTGTCGACTACGAGATAACTCGTAGATTGCGTTTCTTTTTAGGGTGCCAACTACGAGTTATCTCGTACTCACTAAACCTGCCATTTTTGTGTAGCTACGAATAAAATCGTATTATATCAGTGCCAGTAGCGATAAATGGCTCGTAACTCGTAGATTTTGTTTCCTTATAGGGTGCCAAAGAACTCAGGATTTCTAACATGATACTGGGCATATGTGTTCCGTTTGCCTCAGTTAACACGTTGACTGCCGACTACGAGATAACTCGTAGATTGCGTTCCCTTCTAGAGTGCCAACTACGAGTTATCTCGTACTCACTAAAACTGCCATTTTTGTGTAGCTACGAGTAAAATCGTATTATATCAGTGCTAGTATCGATAAATGGCTTCTGGGAAAAGAACAAGAAGTCAATGTTGGCATGCGTGGCCAGTTTTCTGAAAACTGCCGTGGCAGTCAACGTATTAAACTTGCTTATTTTCCAATATTTTGTGTCTTTCTGAATGATTACATTGATTTTACATGGGTTTACATATGTATTTTCTATTCTTATTAGCATTGGCAACCCCTTTCCCGTAAGCAATCGTTGTTATCGATAACAAAGCCTAGGCTCAAATAGTGTCACAACTAAGAAAGACTGGATTTTTTCAGTTTTCCCACATAAATCATAGAGTAACACGCAAATACTTTGCAAGGATTCTGATTAATTTTTGTGTTAACAAAAGAAATGTGCGAAATAACTGGTAAGTCAACGAAACCGTTATTAAATAAAATCAATTAAAAATAAATTCTCTTGTCCGTTTTCCCTCATCCACTCCTTTTCAGCTTTAAGTTGTGTAGCCCAAAATGATATTTGTTCGCTACGCATTATATGCACCACGGCCCATGATAAGAAAGAGGAACTGGAACGTACTGATTATTATGGCAATACGGCCTTATTGAAAGCCTGCTATTTAGGTTATAAGGAGGCTGCATTAACTCTTTTACATTTTGGTGCCAATATCAGGGCCGTTAATCATTATGGTGAGTGAGAGTGTGGTGAAAATGATTGTGTTGTGTTGACGATGTTTGTTTTCTGTTTTCAGGCCAAAATGCCTTAACCCTCGCAACTTATTGCGGTAATTTTCCATTAATTTATGAACTTTTACGTTATTGTCCTTACCAAGAATTTAATAAGACAACTTTAACACCGGCTCTGTGTGTAGCTGTGCTGCGTCAGAATTGGTCTCTAGTGAACTTTTTCAAGGAATTAGATCGTCATCAGAGTTTTTATATACAAACAGCACATGGTAAGTGAGAAAAACAAACAATTGTTTACATGTCTAATGTGGTTTGAGGTTAAGTTGAAAACATTGTCTGTATTTTCTGCCTATTTTACACCGCTTTAAGAATATAGGAACGCAATGTCGAGTAAGTGTTTCCAAAATATATTATAGTGCCAATGAAGTACCACTCTGTGCGTGATAGCTTGATCCATCAGTTGAAATAGGTGTCGTCATATGCTCAATACGGCTCGCCATGCCCTTTACCTCAAACTTTACATTGCCTATGGAACATAGCAGTGTACCTAACACCCAGCACCTATCTAAGACTCTTGTGAGGACCTTTTTCCATACTAAAACCAACCTCAATCTGATTAGATTAGAGGGCAAGTTTTGAAATTTCAAAACCTATCAATTTTCCTTAATGTACTTGGAGTATATTTGGTATTTGCATAGCTGCCGTAGTTTAGTAGATAGTGTGCTCGCTTATTAGACGTAAAGCCCGGGTTCGAGCCCCAGGCCAGACATCAAAAGGAAATATGAAAAAAAATATTTCTACGGCGACTTCCTCTCAGCAGATTTTTGGAAAAAACTCTCTGAGAGTAAATAAACCTGCCATGAAAAAGTTTCTCAAAAATCTGTCGTTCGGAGTCGAAGTTAAACTCTAGGTCGCGCCACTCAAGTATAAAATTAAGGCACACAACATGAGTGGTGTTGAGAAGCTAGCCCCTAATCCTGACTGAAGGGTTGTAATGGTCAATTATGTATGTATGTATGTCATTCCATAGGTCAGATGTCAAAACAAGTAAATGGTTTTTTAGGCTTTTAGAGAAGTTACACACATTTCTTATTATTGTTTACTTCCGAAATGTCCTTTAGGGAGGGATTTAGAATTGGCCAGGGGCGTGGCTACCTGACCGACAAAAAGTATTTCAACTGTAAGGACTTTTCCGGGATTTTCTTATGCACGAATGAGAATATTTAGACAAGACTAAGCTTATTTGCTTAAAAGATTTGATCACTTTGGGATATCAGCGGCATTCTCTATTTAGGGGCTTTACTGTATGAAGAAGAATATGTAGACAAGACTTAGCCGAGTTGACTAAAGGATTTGATCACTTTGTGATGTAAGCGGCATTCTCTATTTAGGGGCTTTACTTTTAACCCTTACAGGACTAGGAACATGTTAACACGTTGACTGCCACGGCAATTTTCAGGAAACTGGCCACGCAAGCCAACATTGACTTTTTGTTTTTGGCCAGAAGCCATTTATCGATACTACCACTATTATAATACGATTTTATTCGTAGCTACACCAAGTATGCCAGGTTTAGTGAGTACGAGATAACTAGTAGATGGCACCCTAGAAGGGTTATGGGTTATGTTAAGTTATTCTTGTTGTAATTGTTCTGCTGCTACTGTCGAAAGTTTGAATGATAAATGACTGCATCAGAGTTGGCTCCATTTGTCTGTTTAGCTATCGGGAGTTTAAATGATAAATAACCGCAGAATTGTTGGCTATCTTTTGCTCAGTAGCTCTCAGGTCGTTCTAGAACGTTGGCGCAATCGCCATGCAACGTGAAAGTTATGCCAGAGGCTATATCCATTGTTATACCCCAAGCCAGAGTCAACAAACAATCTAAGATCCGCTAATGTAATAGTCTATATGGAAAACCTTATCGACTTCCATATAAATCACGTTTGTGCAGTAATTTTTAGTTTTTACCGTTCACTCAAAGCTAATAGGAAATGAGAGGCAAGAATTTACGTCTATTCATGGCAATGGCTCCGATGAGATGAAAGATAGCAACTTACTTTTTAGTTAGGTTAGGTTAGGATATAAGAGGGGATAGGAAGTAGGAAGGGAGAATGGGGAGCGAAGGAATTACACAGACCAGACACCTCAAAAAGGGAGAACTACACTGATGAAGCCCTAGCACTTTTCAACCAGCTCAAGTTGTTAATGAATCTGTGGAGAGCCTTGATGTCGGCTCTCGACACAGAATCCAAACCCTCATCGATATTTTTTTATTCGTTTGCAATACCTATTGAGCCATTATAAGTGGAATATATAGTCGTACAAATGCCCATGACGTCTGTGGATGGAGCATATTCGAAATGTTAAATTTTCCATAACTTGGGCGCATAAATCAGAGTCCAAAAGTCACGGAGGAGACTTTCCGAATATCCAAATTTAATAATCGATCCATACGAGTATAGTTCTCTAAACTACTGTTATGTTGTCGTATTATTTTGTAACCAACTGTTATTATTGGCTCTAATCACACGAGAACAATTGTGCTGGCGTAAAATGATAGTTTAACTGCAAGAGAGGTGAAGAGAATGGTTTTTCGGAGGCATTACCAACACAAAACTATGTATACATTTCATGTAAAACTAACTAATTCATCCCGTGTGATTTGAAAAGAAACAAAAATTGTACAACTAAAAATTGTTTTCGTGTGATTAGAGCCATTAACAAAATATATTGTGTATTAAAAGTGTGTGCGTGTGTGTTTAAAAGTAAAATAATCTGGCGGAATCTGGTGTCCTTGTTGTCCATTTGTATGTCATGTTTACAAATGATTTCAATCTAAGATTAATAAAGAAGTAAACATTTTCGATTTTTTTTTTGTAGGTTTAAATTATGAGGACATTATGGGCTTTTTAAGATTAGGTAATCCATGTCAACAACAACAACAACAGCAACCACCAAAACCTCAGAGTCAGCAAAGACATATGCACATTTAAGGGCCTTTCTTAAAACCTCTTTATTACTACATACATATCAAGGCAAATTCATAGATGGTAGCCGCAGGTCTACAACAAATACAACAATGCAAAAACAACAGGCATTTTGTTTTTGTTAAAGACCTTTAATGTTGTCAAAATAGGAATAAAAAAAATGGAAAAGGAAAAAAAATGAACAACAACACGCACAACAAACACACACAAAAACAACAAAATTTTGACATTAAGAAAGAGCTCAGCTGTTTAGATAGTCCCACCGGTTACATGAATTCGCTTTGATACATATTATGCCATCGATATGATGCTTTATGATTATTACTTATTTTGTATAGGATATCTATCTTTATTGTGGTTGTCTCTCTCTCTCTCCCTCTCTCTCTCTCTGTCTTGTTTCTATCATGATTATTAATGTTTATTTTGTGTTTTTTTTATTTATTATCCGCTATTAAAAGATGATGAAGTTTTCGTTTGTATATATGTACTCGTATGTTGTCTGTTTGTATGTTGCCTTAAATTCTAATATCAAATAAAATATGTATATGTTTTAAAAATTATACTCTCTTCCGAGTGTGGTCACTTCATTTCACTTACCCCCAATGGTATATCATAAGGATCACATGTTTCAATCTGTCTATAAAATTCCACTTGTGTATGAGTACCATTCTGGTGGCCATCTAAAACTATATAGTTTTGTGTATCATCTTGTATGGGTGCAGCATTGTTTTGTGCAAACGAGCCATGACAATCCTAGAAAAGATAAGAAAGTTTTTATTTTTATTATTTATATTTCTGTGTTTGTATTTGTTTTTTTTTGATTAATAAATAATTTATTTAGAGAAATCTCTTATCCTCTTATCAATAGAAAATATAAATTTCAATTTCAATTTCTTATTTATGATGATTGTTTATTGGTTGTCAACTTCTAGAATATAAACACAATTCTCAAGCACACATACTCAAGGTAATATTCGTACACAAACCTATGGTATTTCCAACTTAAATAAATACTTGATGTTATCGGTTATTGTTGTTTACATTTTGTTAAGAATTTAAAGAAAGAAAAAAAAACGGCACGTTTTGCCTTATTTTACTGTTATTTGAAGACTCTCATAATGGGAGAGACTTTCTGTGCCTAGTAAACATCACTTTTGAAAGTTAATCCTGAAATAATTTTTTTAAACGAAACTTTCTCATAGAATTTATGAATTTTAAAGAAACATGACTCAACTTCCATACGTTGCATAGACATATCGAATATATTACATATGTAAGGTGTAGTTAATAGAAATCCATTATTATTATTTTTTTAACTCATGACTTTAAAATCTAAATCTTGCATTCCCTTCGCAAAAAAAGCTGTAAATTGTAAGATCACCACAAAGTTTTATGGTTCGGATCAGAGATCAGCAATGAGTATTCAAAACGATGAGTAGATTCGAATCATACTCAAAATTTCTGATACTTATATGCATTCATACTTATTTTAATATCATACTAATACTACTCATATTCAAGGTTTGAAATACTCATTGTACTCATACTTAACAATACGCATGATATTGTTGATTTTGACTCTCCTTTACTCAACATTTACAAGAATCACAAAATATGTATGATTCGCATACGAACACACTACAATACTCACTAGAAGGTTGGCTTTCTTCTTCATTTTGTAAATGCAACAACAACTAAAACTGCAAATTTTGATAAATGATGCGAATCACTAGAATCATTTATGAGTACATATTATAAGTACTTTTCTAAATTAATGAATCTGAATGAGTAGGCAGGCGCATGAATCAAACACATTTCGAATGTTATGAGTTTGATGTCAAGCGTTGTACTCATACTCATTGCAACCTGTACTTATAAATCAATGTTGTAGTGAGTACGTATGAATCAGAGTGGTTAAGTTTCAATATTGTTGACTCAAAATTTCATGGGTACTTATGAGTAGCGAAAAAAACGATTCATTGCTGATCTCTGGTACGGATTAACCTTTGCAAACTGTTGCTGCATTGCAACATTATTGATGCTGAAAACTAATTCACTTTCGCCTTTACATTGCTGCGAGTATGATTTGCCACGAATCCTAACAAAATCCGTACATTTGTTAAGCGTATGATTATTGAATAGAATCGCCACAAAATCAGCAGCGGGGGTACTTTAGAAATGACAAAGTACTGAAAAAAGTACTAAAGTACTGAATTTTTCAACACTGATGCTACACAACGGTGAGTGTGTCTGGCTACAAATAGCAAAATTGGCTCATTTTTTAAGCGAGTGATTGTGCTATCACACACGTGACTATTTTTTAAAAGCCGCACAATTTTTGTTCTTTCAGTCACACACGAGACTATTTCATTTTCATTTCATTTCATTTTCAAATTTTTTCTGAACTTGCTGTTTTATAAATGTATGTGTGCGTATTGGTTTTGTGTTGTTTATGTATTGGTTTGTGCGAGGTAGAAGCTGATTGAAAAATTCTGCCAGCAAAAAACCACTCTCCTCACCTCTCTTGCCTACAAGCTGCCATTTTGTGCCAGCATAATTGTTCCCGTGTGTGATTGTCCATTATGATGAAATATTCATTACTTAAGCTACTGCACCAGTGGCTGTGTAGCGACCATCTCTAAAGAAGACTAGAAATAGCAGAATTCACGGTTTGTGCAACAAAACCGATATATTTCCTAAGAGGATCATAATGGAAAGTTAATCACCTACGCCATAAAATCAACAAGTTCGTAGCGATTTAGCGACAATCTCTTAAGGAGAGTGTAATATGCAAAATAATAACAAATTTGGCAGAGAATCGCTAAATTTATTAAGTTGGTGTTTGGTGATGAGCAGTAGGTCATGAATATCGGCTGAAAATACTTTTACGGCTGCAATCAACTGTCATCTCCACATACAGTGTATAAAACTGTTTGAAAGCTATCAAAGATCTCTGTCACGTTTGGGTTAATTGAGCCATTTTGATAGTCTGATAGTTACATAATATCATGATCTCTGCTCCCAAGGCCTTTTCTCCATATCATAAAACCATCTTGCTATAAATCCATAGGGGTAGTAGATTAAGGTACAATTAGAATCAACAACTTTTCGTTTGGCCCGATTATGAAGTCTTAACAACCGTGAATCACTCGATGCTAAATAATTCTAAGGGCCATTATTACAACTTGCCGTTAAACTTGAGTTTAGTTAAAGTTATCTTTAGCTAAAGGGAACTGTAAAGTTACCTTTAACTTATTTTTGTTATTACAACTTATGGATAAAATGAAGTTAACTGTTTTTAAAAATATGGCAGTGCCGAAGCAATGTCGATAACACTGCTCAATTAAACAAGTTTTTTTTTTAAACGCAGTGGCAACGACGGGCTTCTGTTCTTTTCTTGTCTTTGCTCATTTTATTTATATTTAAAGTTGCCATATTGAAAATAATATATATAATATGGCAAGTTCAAACATAAACTTAACTTTAAATGTTAAAAGCTAGGATGATTCTCCCTTTAGCTTAACACTCACTTCTATCTTATTGGGTACTCATAATAATGAAAAACAATTTATATGCCCTTTAAAATCCTCCCTTTAGTTAACGGCTAGTTTTAATAATGGTCCTAAGAATACATAATAAAGAAAAAATTGTTGAATCCTTTTTACTACACCTTATTACATGTACTAGAAATGTGTAGTAGTTTCTCATTGTATGACTCCTTATAAATTTATGCCAAACAAAAGTTCTTTATTTCACAAACAACAACAAGCGAGAGAGAGAGAGGTTTGTCATCACACGCTTAAGACAATAAAACCATAATTCAACATGTCACCTGATGTAAGATACAAAAAAAGAAAGACAAAAAGAAGACGACAGGGGAAAGAAAGAAAAAAAAAATATATAAAAGAATACTGTTTCTTAAAAAGCCTTAAAGATTTCATATTAAAATTCTGGTAGCAAAATACGAAATGTACTCTCATCAACGTATCATGTGTTTTGAATTAATTTAATGAATTTATTTACGGGTCTTTATAATAAAATATATTTCACACAATATACACACACGCACCGTACAGTATATCATGACAAATCATGTTTAACATTCATATTGTATGTTGTATACTTATAAATATACATACACATGTATGTATGTCACTTTGTAAGTATGGTATGCTAAAGGCAGTGCTAAACCCAAAAACAAATCCATTGTCTTCTCTAATATGTATCTCCACAGAATTATTATCCGTGAGCACCTTTTTCTTCTTCTCGTTACGTTGTAGAACATAATGAATGAATATTTACCAGAATATATGAGGGTTACGTTACGTTACGTTACATTTGTTTTACTGACAGGCTTCCATGAAATGAAATTGCGTGATCCGTGTGTTTCCTTGAATTCGGTTATTTCGAAAACGTATTGCCAATCAACATGAAATTATGTTCTTAATTAATTCGAGGCTGTTTAATTAGCTATGTATTTAGATTTGCTAATTAATTGGAAAGAACACATTTATGCCAAGATTTGTTTTTAAATACAGAAACACAAAGTGTTTGATAGTTTGTTCTGCCAAATCCTTAAGAAGAAAGGATACAAGAGTGGATAGGAAAAAGGAGAGGAAGTAGGAAAGGGGAGAATGGGAAGCGAAGGACTTACATAGACCAAACAAAACAAAAAGGGGAGAACGCGGCTACACTGATGAAGCCCTAACACTTCTCAACCAGCTCAAGTTTCTAATAAATCTGTGGAGAGCCCTGATGTCGGCTCTAGACATAGAATTCAAATCCTCAAAGAAGCCCCTGACAAGGGTCCTCAACCTCAACGTACCAAGGGCTGGGCAGTTACAGAGGAGGTGCTCGTCAGTCTCCATCTCCTTCTCATCGCAACATACCCTGCAGTAGTCCGGCTGAAATCTGTACCAGATCCCCGTCAGCGACCTAACCTCGCAGTGCCCTGTGATAATTAGTCTTAAACTGGCCTTATCCAAGCCCAGCAGCCAACTTGTTCTCACACTGTCTATAGCAGGCCGTAGAGATCGAGAGACATGACAACCCGATCCATTATCCCATCGCCTTTGATCCTCCCCCTGGACCCATCCATCAATGAGTCTGTAGAGGTGGCTGAGGACCAACTATTAAAACGCCCTCAGAAAGAGAACTTAACCTAGCGAGAGAGAGCTTCCGCCGTCTCATTGCCCAGTAATCCGCTATGATCCGGAACCCAGCATAGACGGATATGGTCTGGTCCGAAAGTCCTCAACGACTCCTTGCATTCGCGAACTAGCCCTGATTTGCACCATACCAACGCAATGGCCCTTAGGGCCGCCTGATTGTCAACGAAGATCATGTAAGATTCCGATTCCATTGAAGTTAAATCGAAGGTAGTATGGAACTGTCTGGAGAAGCGGAATAAACTAGGCATGGGTATCAAGTCATAAGTAGACAGATTGGATGGACCCTATTAAGTACTGATGCAGCTGCCTTGAGAGTGTTCGTGAGAAAAGTCCTACGTAAGATCTTCGGTCCATTGCGAGCTGGCGATGATTTCCGTATCCGATCCAACAGTGAGCTGTATGAGCTCCTCAACGACATACAGGTTGTACAGCGTATTAATATCCAGCCGCTGCGCTGGCTCGACCATGTCGTTCGAATGGAGGAGAGTGCTCCGGCGAGATGGGTATTTGATGCGGGAATCTGCGGAAGTCGGCCAAGAGGACGACTTTGTATCCGTTGGAAGGACCAAATCGAGGTAGCCCTGTCATCGATTGGTGTGACCAACTGGCGTAGCCGCGCAAGAAGCAGAGGCGCCTGGAAGGATGTGTTGCGGCAGGCCGAAATCCGTTACACGGGTTGTTATGGTTAAGTACAATTGGTTAAGTACATCAGGATTACGACCTAGCTTCTCACACAATTCATGTTGTGTGCCTTAATTTTTTATGCTTGAGTGGCAGGACCTACAGTTTAACGTCGACTCCGAACGACAGATTTTTGAGAAACTTTTTCATGGCAGGTTTATTTACTCTCAGAGTTATTGCCAGAAATCTGTTGAGAGGAAGTCGCCGAAGAAATATTTTTTTTTTCATATTTCGTTTTGAAGTCTGGCTTGGGTCACGAACCCGGGCTTTACGTCTAATAAGCGAACACACTACGTACTAGCCTACGGCGACTACAATCCATGAATAGCCGTCATTTTGAGAGGACATTTTGGAAGAATATTTGTTCGAAACCAATATGTAGACTCTGTGATGATAAGAATGAATCATTATAAAACATATTTGGGACCTGTAAGGTTATAATTTATTCCAGAAGTAAACGCCTTTGTGTATATCAGGTGCTGAGCAGGGAATTATGCATGTTGCCACTTCGCAGCATATTGAAGTTTGTTAGGGCAATCAGTTTAGAAGAGGTATTATAAGGATACCCTATATATGTATGTAGTTTGAATCGCATGGTCGTAGTACTATGGCACTTTTACACGACAACAGTAATTATAATAGCAATAGATCTCTTGTTTCACAGTGGAGAGATGTAGATAGGGTTGAGAATTAAAGAAAATATTTGTTAACTTTTTGCTATGACTCCTCCATTTTGACACTGCCCTTGTACACGTCACAACACCATGACGTCGAAACATTTTAAGTTGCATTATTACAACTTGCCGTTAACTAAAGGGAGAGATTTTAACGGGCAGATAAATTGTTTCTCATTAATATGAGTACTCAATTAGAAGTGATCGTTAAGCTAAAGGGAGGATCATCCTGCCGGTAACTTTTAAAGTTAAGTTTATGTTAGAACTTGCCATATTATATATTATTTTCAATATGGCAACTTCAAATTTAAACAAAATGAGCAAAGACAAGAAAAAACAGAAGCCCGTCGTTGCCACTGCGCTTCAAAAAAAAACTCGTTTAATTGAGCAGTTTTATCGATATTACTCCGGCATTGCCATATTTTTTAAAACAGTTAACTTTACTTTATCTGTAAGTTGTAATAACGAAAATAAGTTAAAGCTGACTTTAAAGTTCACTTTAGATAAAGTTACCTTTAACTAAACCCAAGTTTAAGGGCAAGTTGTAATAATGATCCTAAATATTTCAAAAAGCTTAAAACAACATTCTTTAGATTTTTATTTTGAACGCCTAGCGCTGTCAAGTGCTACATTTCTCTTGTGTTTTGCAAATTCGGCTACGATTAGAATGATTCATAAATATGTTGAAGAAAATTTAATTCAAATTTCAACACATCCAATGATTTCATTTATTATTAATGATTGCTAAACTAGTCCAGTTGTCGTCTTAACAACTTGTCAAGAACATTTCAAGTCTAGAACCTGTCAACAAAAAGGGCATTTGATAAGCTGGCATGACCCTATTGTAAACTAAACAAATCCTATGCAATAAATACAAAAAAGGACAAGGCTTTGCTTTCTCCCTAAACATTTTTATGTACATATTCATTATAAAATATTCACACAATGATTTATTGTTACAGTCTGAAACTAAAACAGACCACAGTAAGGCAAAAATGGAGAAAAATTTAAATGAAGTGAATAGTACCAACAGTTAGGAGGAAAATATCCTAAAAACCGTAAAAAAGAATTTAAATTTACATGTTAAAAAAGAAGAAGAAAAGGTTTTTTCTTATATTTTTTCAGAGAATTTTTAATAAATTATCATGTTATAGAGAAATCTTTATTAAATTAAATTAAATTGTTTGAAGAAATTTTATTAAAAATTTTTATTTTTTTTCTGGGAAAATATTTTTTGTTTTTGAGATGAATTTGATAACAAGCCCACACACTGCATACTCTTATATTTTTTTGGCTTTTGTCTACAATAATTGGTTTTTTAGTTTTTTATTGTTTACTTGCTGTACACTGCGCGTGTTGCTGCGCTACCAAGTAAAATAAATTTGACGGAAAGACATTACACAAATGTCCAATTAATTTTGAATCATTTTAAGGATTTTGTTTCCCGTTGTCAAGATGATTCAGACGAAAGGACCTGGGGCCAAATCACCGCATTCGATATCGAGTACTTTATTATCGAAGTGTGGTTAACGTGGATCCCGGCAATCGTTATCGTAACGTATCTACTCGAAGTTACACTCGATTTGTAACTGGTCATCGAGTTAATAATCGGAATAAATTACGATCGAGTACCGTGATCCAAGAAATTGTGGCCATCGAAAATAGTGTTTACTCGATTGTGCATTCGATATCGAATGCGGTGATTTGGCCCCTGAGTAGTACGCATTCGATCAGTTTCTAATCTCACTTCTCGTTGTTCAAGTGGTACAAGCGAACGGGTCTCAGCGGCATATACTCGAAGATTTTCAAGTCTCAACACTCGTTGCCTGTCTGATTCTCTTTTTTTCCGTGCTTGAGGTGTCCGGTCGACCAATTTCTTGTCATTAATTTTGAATAATTTTCAGTGACGCCATCTATCGGAAATTAATCGCACTAACTTAGAAATCTCCGTCGACTTATACGCAACTTTGCTAAAGATCATATGATGATCAAATGCATAGTTTACGATTCAATTCATTTTGAATAATTTTCAGTGGCACTACCTGGCTTAAATTAATCACACCAACTTAGAAACTTCCATCGACTTATGCTCAACAACTTTGATAAAGATCATATCATGATTAAATACACAGTTTACGATTTAATTCATTTATGGTCATTTTCAGTGGCGCCACCTTTCGGATATTGGTCATACCAACTTACAAGCCTTCCCGAGCTCATGCGCAACAACTTTGCTGAGGATCATAACATGATCAAATGCATAGTTTTTCTATTAATTACATACAAACAAACATTCATTTTTATATACATATATAGATTTTCAGACAGTGTTGATAAATTCAGTACCAAAGTACCTCCGCGACGCTTTAGTACTTTTTTATTATCACATATTTTATATCTTGCGCTTTTCGATTATTAATGTATTAGCAACATGTTCAACGTAATGCTAAAGTTAGAATTAGTCTTAAGCCCCGGTTAGCCAAACCTAACGTTCCATCAACTTTTGACTAAACGGGGCTTTTACGTTTTGTTAAGTTCTGAATCAGATGTTAAGTCGTTAGTTTTTTTTGTTTCGTGCCGTATGTGTATTAAATATAAATAAATAAATAGTCTAGTAGGTAGTGTGCTGGCTTACTTGATGTGAGCCCACGGTTCAAACCCCATGTCAGACATCTTCAAGAAAACGAAAAACGAAGAAAATATTCAAAAATATGTCAAAAACTCTGAGAGTAAATAAAAAATTGCCCTGATAAAGTTTCTTAAAAAATCTGTCGTTCGTAGCCGACTTTAAACTGTAGGTCCCGCCACTTACATGGATAAAATTAACACACACAACATGAGTGGTGTGAGAAGCTAGGTCGTAATCCTGATTGAAGAGTTATAATGACCAATTATTTATGTATGTATTTTTTTACAAAAGTACCATTTGATGCAAAAAGTACTTTTTCTGCTATACTTAGTTCAGTACCATTTCAAAATTCCAGTTCTACAAATACGTTTTCAACCTTTTCATATAAAACAACAGAACAAAAAATTATATTTTTTAAAATCCATAACATGTTTCGGAAATTGCCTAAAGTACTCTTATGTATACACGCTTTAATAACTTTGAAAACAAGTCTGCAATTGTTTAAAGTACATGCCCGAATTGTTTTTCCATTGTTGAAAACCTAAAGCCAATTAAAGTTTTCTGTTTTGTTTCCTTTTCCAGTGTATGTAACTTTTCTAATGACTTTAAAAGTAAGGTTTTTTACAATGATGGGAATATGCTCTGGAGGGACAATAACTTTGAAGGGTAGTCTAAAAAAGAATTTGAAGCATTATTGATATTAAATTCGTTCCCATAAATTGTTTAACAGATAGCGGATGAATTTTTTTTTAAAGGGTGTCTCAACAAAAAGTCACCGTAGTCTAGTATGCAGTGTATTGGCTTATTAGACGTGAGTCTTCGAATATCTTACAACGACTTTGCTGAATCTGAAATAACGAGAAAGAGAAGGAGCTCACGGTAAATCGGCTTTGTTAGGTTGGTCATGAGCGGAGACACTTAGGCTGCACGCAGGGCCCATTGTGATACCACAGAGCTTCCGATGAAGCGACTCAGACTCCCAATATCCATACATGACAGTTCATCTATATCCTCCATGTTGTAGGCACCCAGCTACCTCTTTCTCCTCTGATCAAGTGCCGGACATGTGCACAATAGGTGAAGAATAGTCTCATCTTCCTCTTCATCTCCACAGCTTCTGCAGAAATCATTTGCAAGGTGTTCAAGACCAATACGCCTCGCATGCGTTTCTATAATGCAATGCCCTGTAATAACCCCGATAATAGTGCTGAGCCAACTTCTTTGGAGTTTAAGCAGAGTCGCCGTGCGCCTCCTATCCAGACTTGGCCAGATCTTTTGCGCCGCTGTGCCTATATCCGAAGTTGCCCACATTCTGTTGACGAGATCTACGGTTGCATTGTCAATTATAAGTTTGTAGGTACCCAAAGGGATTCCCAATGTAGAGACTTTATTAGAGAGTTCGATGGTCGTGCCCCTTCTGGCCAGTTCATCCGCTCTGTAGTTGCCAGGTCCCGGTACCCATGTGATACAAACATCATATCGGTTCTCCACCTCATTGAGCTATCTGCGGCAGTCGTACATCGTCTTGGAGTTTATTACACTGGAATCCAATGCCTTGATAGCCGCCTGGCTATCGGAAAGTATGATGATTTTCCGCTCGTGAACATTTTTGTCCACAATAATATTCACCGCAGCCTAAATTGCTGACACTTCCGCCTGAAAGATGCTGCAGTGATTCGGTAGCCTTATAGTCTTGGATATTCCGATTGTCAGTTTTAAACTACCCACGTTCCAATACTTTTAAAAGTTTCCCAATTTAAAATTATCCTCAAGGCAGTCACTGTACATTTATCGTTATTATTTCATTCGTTCGATTGCAGTAACTTTATTTTTAAAATAAAATTAAAACGCAAGAAGAAAGAGAGAAAAATGTTTATAAAATATTCAATTCATTTCCTAAGAGCTCTGCGTCAACCCCATCATATGTTCAACTTGTGATAATTACTTGTGATTTTGCTCATGTTGTTGGAGCTCAAGAGAAAAGTGCAACATTAAACAACATTTTCTTGAATGTAATTGAAATTGATCAGATGAAGGCGACAGTAATCGTTGTCTATCTCTTTTAGAATACCTACATATATAAATGAAAATATATGTTCGTTTGTTTGAAAGTTACGTATGTATGTAAAATGTCTTAATACTTATAGTGCTGAAAGTCATATCAGACTACAGATTTGTTTGAATTTCTAAGTGGGCATGACACCGCACCCCCTAATAGCGGTATTATTAGGTGTTGGCCTAAAATTAGAATCTTCGAAATAATATGCATGACATCTTTCACATAAACTAATTTACGTGAACGATACTGAAATTCGCCGACGCAATGCTCTAGTCAAAAGTGACCTTAGGAGGAGAGCATGGTAGTTTTGTAAAATCAAAGCTCACTGAGCCCACATAGCGGCCCACTATGATACCAGAGATTTCGAGAGATCACCAATTGACAAGTTGTGATCGATTTAATATCAAGGAACAATAGGTCTTTTAGAATAACGAGAAAGGATGGGCATATGGGTTCCTACACCTTACGAATGGGCCCATGAGAATGGATATGAAGACAAAAATGTCCCTACAATCCTATTTAAGTTCAGACCAGGTCAGTCGAACTATGAAGCGGGAATTTCTCAGAGGCTAAAAATATCTGTGCTAAGGGATAGATTTACGAAGATAAGAAGAAGAAGATATATTGGATTGGATTGGTATTCGGTAAGAGTGGTTCTGCGCTACTCGTCAGCTACACAACTAATACAGCGACAAGGGAATTGTCACAAAACAGCTCTATGCGTGCGGGTAATTTTTTTTGGTTGATGACTTGCATTTTTTATTGATTACTTGCATTTTTTTGGTCAAAGATTTGCATTTTTTGGTCAAAGGTTTGCATTTTTTGGTCGATGACTTGCATTTTTTTGGTAGAAAATGTGCATTTTTTTGGTAAAAAAAATGTGCAATTTTTTGGTTGATGACTTGCATTTTTTTAGTCGATAACTTGCATTTTTTATATAGAGGTCTTTTTTTGCTCATTTGAGGAAAGCAATTAGCTTCGTCGCCTATATCTCTTATCTCAAATAACTCCCGATCATAAGGCAAACTGTTTTGGAATCCTTGATATAATAGCTATCTAGCCCAATAGGTCCCAAAACCATACCTTTTTAAATTTCATCGGCTTTTACACGATTTATAGAGGATACATTTATATATCTCCGGTCCGAAAAGGTTAGCTGACCGTAAAAAAGACTGTTTTCGAATGCTTGATCCAATAGATTATATTAAAATTATCGGAATGGTTAGAGATGCCAGCCAGGAGTTTTAATTTTATTGTGGAATATGAAGTATTAGTGTTAAAACGGGATTTTATAGGATCCAAATTAGACATGTTCTTTGAAGGGGCTGCCAATATAACCTATTTTGAAAGGATTCATTCTAAGAATGCCTAATAAAGGCTTCCTTTTGCTTAGTCTCATTTAAATAAATATAAATATAAATGGAAGTCGCCGTGGTCTAGTAGGTAGTGTGTCGGCTTATTAGCCGAAGGGCCCGAGTTCAAATCCCGGGTCAGACATATGAAAATATTTCTTCGGCGGCTTCCTCTCAGCAAATTTCTTGCAAAAACTCTGAGAGTAAAAAGTGCCATGAAAAGCTTCTCAAAAATCTGTCGTTCGGAGTCGAGTTGTCACAGTTGACAAGTACATGTCTTCTAACCTAACTTAACCTACGCGAATGGAAACGACCTAATATCGTTTCATATGAAAACAAGAAGCAACAGCTACAAAAACAAAGACCATGAGTATGAAAGAGATAGATAACGAAAACGCAACTAAAGCGAACCTAACAAGAGTCAATGTGTACACAAATACACACTAACAAATACATCGAACACGTTCCAAGTAAACCAACAACAACAAGCGTGACAGAAAAGGGATAGACAAGTGTGCAGAATGCACAAACAACAATGTGGTCGCAATAGAGTTCTCTAGTTTAGTCTCCTACTTTAAGAATGTTCGTTAAACTGTTTGTATTGGACAATAAAAGGGCAAGACAAAGCAGGCAATAGTCAGTAGGAATTTGGTCAGTCTTGTGTGAAAACACGTTGCGTGCAAAGTCGTCGTTTAAAGATCGCTGTTGTGAAGATCTTCGGTATACAGATCTAACGTACAAGTGTTATTGCTTACAAAAAGGTTGTAAGCGGAGAAGAATAACGAACTAGCAAGTTTATGGTGAAGTTGTATACGGTGGCACACAAAAGTAGTGTGAATAATAAAGAGTTTAATTGAAACGAAACACATATTTTTATTTGCAATCAACGAACTCATAATCTAAACGTTTTTAAAAAGGTAAAAACATAACAATATGTTTGGTTAGCGAAGCACATCGGTCTTTAGCTAGTTTCTATTAAAAAAGAGGAGAAATTAAATAAAAATCTAAAGAAACATTCTCTTATACTCATTTAGCAATAGGATACGAGGAGTACCTGATGTCACGATGATAAATCTAAATATAATGTAATGTGAGGGGAGGTTCAAACGAGTGTGTACTCGTATGAAATGTTCATTAAATTAATTGCAAAAGTTTCAGTTGGAAACTTAATAAATTAGAAGATGTTCAAATATATTTGAAAAAAGAAATGTGTGGTATGTATTACATTAATACATTTACATTATATTTGTTGTAGAGTTGTTGTAACTAACGTAGTAATTTGGGTGAAATATCCATGTTTCTTTTCATATTTAATGTGTGATAATTATCGTATAATTATAATACAAATAATAATTCCAATAATATTTATTTAACATGCATATCTTACTACAGTGGCGTTCAAAAGTCTTCATGCCTGTGCAATTTAAAAAGTCGGTAGATCCTGCCTTACATGGATAAAATTAACACACACCACAGGGATGATGTGAGAAGCTAGGTTGTAATCCTGACTAAAGGGTTGTAGTGAGCAATTATGTATATATAGGTATACGTTACTAAAAGATCGTACATAACCATCTGAGTGCGTGGTAGTTACTGGAAAATACTTGAAGAAGATGGAATAAAAAAAAAGGAATTATGCTGCTTATTTTGAATGCACTGTTGGAATCAGCCCACCAAACATAAGTAATACTGTTAATGCACCTATAAAACTCCGGCTTTCTCACGTACAGGGCGCCTTTAAAAGTCTTGACGTGAAAAAGTCGGCAGGGCCCGATGACATTACAGGCTCAATGTTAATCCACTTACCCAATAGTGCTATAAGAATTGTACTCTTCATATTTAATGCAATGTTAAGAATTGGCTACTTCCCATCATCTTGGAGGATATCTACAATTGTTATGATTCCAAAGCCGGGAAAAGATGCTAGTCTAGTTACATCATATAGACCTATTAGCTTGCTATCAATATTATCAAAAGTGTTCGAAAAAATTCTTCTCCAAAGCTTAGCCACGTTCCTCGACGAGCGACAAATTATCCCTGAACATCAGTTTGGATTTCGAGCTAATCACGGTACCATTGAGCAGGTTCATAGGATCGTCACTATAATTAGATCGGCATTTGAAAAGAAACAATATTGTTCAGCTCTTTTTATCGACATCTCACAAGCATTCGATAAGGTTTGGCATGATGGCCTACTCAGCAAAATAACACGACTGTTCCACGAGAACACACACAAACTTCTTAAAAGCTATTTAACTGATAGAACTTTTAAGGTCAATTTGAGGGACGAACTGTCTACAAAAAAAAAGGATTTCTGCATGTGTCTCCCAGGGAAGCATACTAGGTCCTATTCTGTATTTAATTTATACATCGGACATGCCCACAACATATGCAGACGACACCGCATTTATAAGCGTCAACAAGGATCCGAAGGTAGCATCAACACAACTGCAGTCGCACATATACGATTCAGAAAGATGGTTTGAAAAGTGGAGAATAAAGGTGAATCCACCCAAGTGTGCTCATGTAACCTACACACTCAGAAGACAAGATTGCCCGCAAATAAAAATAAATAATATTGATGTCCCTGTTGAAAATAACTTCAAATACCTGGGAGTTCACTTAGACGCCGGTCTAACATGGTCCCGCCACATCGAGGCCAAATTAGCAGCCATTAAGCTGAAATCCGCTCAAATGCATTGGATTATTGGTCCTAATTCAACACTAGACCTTGAATACAAGGTTTTGAAATTGCAAAGAAGACAGTCCAAGCTTTTAGGACACATTGTCTGCGCTCCATGGTATATTCGTAACGACAATATCCATAGAGATCTCAATATTCCTACAATTCAGGAAGAAATTAAACAATTTGCCATAAAATACGTCGGTAAACTAACGATTCACCCCAACGCATAGGCAAGGGACCTGCTTCAATTCGACGGCCATCAGAGGTTAAAAACGGAGTGACACATTGAGCCTCACTCGACGGCTGCACTGACCTTAACTTTTAAGGTAGTAATATTATAAGATTTGAATACAATATATAGTTAACACGCTATTAACCTTCAAAACTAGTTGTAAGATTTGAAAACTATTGTAAATTTCATTAAGAAAGATTCAATAATAATAAAAAAAAACTGTTCGAATCGAAAATTGTTTTTTCTACTCCTAAAATTTTCAAATAACCGTGATATGTAGACTTTTGTCGATGACTGTATGTATACATTTGCGACTACTCATTGTGGTTATCAAAATCGCTTACATTGAATGTATTTTTAGTTCAATAACATCGACAACTCTTATGCCATTCCCTGTAATTCCCCAAACCGTAGCGAATTTGTCATTTAAATGACAGCTGTTTGTCATGAGGCATGTCACTTACCACCACTCACTGTTTGTGTGTGAATGACGTTTAGATATTCGTTTCTCTTTGTTATTGTAAGTGATTTATATTTACATATGGAGTGAATGTTATTTTAAGGTTTAAAGATTTATCATTTTCAGCTTTTTTCTCGATTCTATTTTCACATCCTTTGAAATGATCAATTTTGCCAGTGTTTTTCTTTTCGGCTTTAGATTTCATTTATAATGTTGACTTTTGAAATATAAAGGAATTGATTTTTTTTGTATGAGATAAACAAAAAAACGTTTGTTGTTATTCCTTTTTCAGTTTAAAGCAGAGGTTCTGAATAAAGCCTAGAATGTGTTGTCAAGCCGCCGAATTATCCTTACCGTTTAACACGTTGACCGCAAACTGACCACTCACGCCAACATTGCTTTTTATTCCTTTCCCAGAAGGCATTTATCGATACTAGCACTGATATAATACGATTTTATTCGTAGCTACACAAAAATGGCAGGTTTTTAGTGAGTACGAGATAACTCGTAGTTGGCGCCCTAGAAGGGAACGCAATCTACGAGTTACGAGCCATTTATCGATACTTAGCACTGATATAATACGATTTTATTCGTAGCTACACAAAAATGGCAGGTTTTAGTGAGTACGAGATAACTCGTAGTTGGCGCCCTAGAAGGGAACGCAATCTACGAGTTACGAGCCATTTATCGATACTTAGCACTGATATAATACGATTTTATTCGTAGCTACACAAAAATGGCAGGTTTTTAGTGAGTACGAGATAACTCGTAGTTGGCGCCCTAGAAGGGAACGCAATCTACGAGTTACGAGCCATTTATCGATAGTTAGCACTGATATAATATGATTTTATTCGTAGCTACACAAAAATGGCAGGCTTAGTGAGTACGAGATAACTCGTAGTTGGCACCCTAGAAGGGAACGCAATCTACGAGTTACGAGCCATTTATCGATACTTAGCACTGATATAATACGATTTTATTCGTAGCTACACAAAAATGGCAGGCTTAGTGAGTACGAGATAACTCGTAGTTGGCACCCTAGAAGGGAACGCAATCTACGAGTTATCTTGGAGTTGACAGTCATGGTGTTAATTCATATGCAACTGAAAAGTATATCTAATACATACACACTCCCATAATTGGTCGTTACAACCCTACAGTTAGGACTACGAATTAGCTTCTCACACCACTTATGTTGAGTGCGTAAATTTTATACATTCGTGGTGAGAGCTACAGTTTAAAGTCGACTCTACACGACAATCTTTTGAGAAATTTTTCATGGCAATTTTATTTACTCCCAAAATTTATGCCAGAAATCGGCTGACGATATATTTTTTCATATATGTATTGTTTTCTTGGAGATGTGTGACGTAGGGTTTGAACCAGAGATCAGCAATGAATCGTTTTTTCACTACTCATAAGTACTCATGAAATTTTGAGTATGAGTGAGTAACAGTATTGAAATTTAACAACTCTGATTCATTCGTACTCATTACAACATTGACTTATAAGTACAGGTTGCAATGAGTATGAGTATAACGTTGACATCAAACTCATAACATTCGAAATATGTTATGCACACGCCTACTCATTCAGATTCATAAGTTTAGGAAAATACTTATGCATACTCATAAATGATTCGAGTGATTCGAATCATTCATCAAAATTTACAGTCTTAGTTGTTGTTGCATTTACAAAATGAAGAAGAAAGAGAAAGACAAAGACAGCAAGCGAAGCAAACACGCAACCTTCTAGTGAGTATTGTAGTGTTCGTACGCGAATCATACTTATTTTGTGATTCTTGTAAATGTTGAGTAAAGGAGAGTCGAAATCAACAACATCATGCGTATTGTTAAATATGAGTACGATGAGTACTTCAAACTTTGAATATGAGTAGTATGACTATGATATTAAAATAAGTATGTATGCATATAAGTATCAGAAATTATGAGTATGATCGGAATCTACTCATCTTTTTGTATATTCATTGCTGACCTCTGGTTTGAACCCTGATCTCATGTCGAATGAGCCGACATACTATCTACTAGACTATGGCACCTTTTAGTTTTCAATGGCCGCAAGCTATGGCTCCAGCTGATAGGGTTTATTTATGGCACCCGAGTCAGTACGCGCATGGGATTTTGTACGGTTTAAGATTAGGGAATATTTAATAGACAAAATGGTGAACTGATAGTCGATTTCTTAGCCTGGTGCAAATCAAAAAATTTTTGTTTTTAAGCCGCCGTGGTCTAGTAGGTAGTGTGTCGGCTTATTAGACGAAAGGCCCGAGTTCGAATCTCAAGTCAGACATCAAAACGAAAATATGAAAATATTTCTTCGGCGACTACCTCTCAGCAGATTTCTGGCAAAAACTATGAGAGTAAATATTGCCATGAAAAGCTTCTCAAAAATCTGTCGTTCGGAGTCGACTTTAAACTGTAGGTCTCACTACTCATGTATAAAATTAACGCACACAACACGAATGGTGTGAGAAGCTAGGACCTTGTACAATGGGTCAATTCGACCTCCGGGTACTGTACTTGTCCTAGTTGACAAGTACACGTCCTTTAACCTAACCTAACCTAATATTTTTTTTTGATGCTCAACAATTGTTGATTGCAAACAAATGAGTAAATGATTATGTACATCAGAAATGCGCTGCCGCGCTGCGGGCACATGCCCAGCTGAAATAAATTCCAACATAATTAGTCTTATTTGACTTTTGATGGATACAAGACTTCAAAGACGCATAAACTCTTGACTATTTCAATTGAATGATTTATTCAATTCATTCTCAAACCCGACCGCCCTAGAACAATTTCGGTGACCCTAACTATCACATGTAATATTTGAGAGTCCCTGTACAAATCTGTGGCATTCGACAGAAGGAAGACAATTTTTCTTTTTCTTAAAAAAAGATACATAAATCGGTTCCCCCTTGAGCAAAGGGGTTGTCTTAGCAAATATTTGCCTTCTCATGGATATCTACTTAAATCAAAGTCAAATAAAGTTTGTATTTTTCTTTTCATTCCTTGGGCGAAAAAAAGGCATTCAAATGATAAAGTTTGATAACACGTCATATTTCACTGGATTTATCCAAAAAAAAAGAAAGATTGAAGAAGATTTTCAAAGAGTAGGCGTTGATTTGCGTTGGAAGTTTAAGAAAGGACATGACAAAAAGGTTAAGCAATATTATAATAAAAGGAAATTAAATATTAAAAGAAAAAATAATACCCGGTAGTCAAATCAACAAGTTATCGAAGAGGGGAGGTAAGCAGTAGATTGATGTCAATCACGAAAAAAACTTTCAAAGGACTTCAAATGGAATTTAAAGTTTCCAAGAAAATTAAAAGAGGAAATGAAGGATTCGAAATTGAATTGAAAATCAAAGTAGAAATGAAAGATATTCAAAGAATTCTTTCTTTTTTTTACTGTTGCTGTATGATAAAAGCTTATTCGGATGATAAGCGATAACAACATTTATTCACTGTATTGGGTGTATAATTAAAAATTCAGGATTCATGGTTTTGTGTCCCTGCTAACTTACATTATATTTTGAAGGGAAAATACATATCTTTTCCAGCTTTTTTAACTCCTTTTCGGTCCTTTAACATCACAAAGCATATATCCATAGTAGTTATTTCTCTTTAACTGCCTTCAGTCAGGATTACGGCCTAGCTTCTCACACCACTCAAGTTGTGTGCCTTAATTTTATACTTGAATGGCGGGACCTACAGTTTAACGTCAACTCCGAACGACAGATTTTGAGAAACTTTTTCATGGCAGGTCTATTTACCCTCAGAGTTCTTGCCAGAAATCTGCTGAGGGGAAGTCGCCCAAGAAATATATAAGCGAAAACTACTGATGCTGTATGATAAAAGCAAACATTTATTTATTGTATTGGGTGTATAATTAAAAAATGCGGGATTCTCACACTACTTATATTATAAGTGTTGACTTTATCCACGAGTGGTGGGATCTACATTTCAATGTCCACTCCGAACCACAGATTTTTTATAAACTTTTACTCTCAGAGATTGCTGAGAGGGTTTGAACCACGGCCTCACATCTAATAAGCCAACACATTGCCTTTTAGACAACGATGCCTTCCGCTTAATTTCTCTAGCTAAGTAGTAGATTGATGTTATTATAAGAGAATTTATTATTGCCTAGAAACAACATCTTCTAGAAGTCGCCGTGGTCTAATAGGTAGTGTGTTGGCTTATTAGACGAAAGGCCCGAGTTCAAATCCCAGGTCAGACATCAAAACGAAAATATGAAAATATTTCTTCGGCGACTTCCTCTCAGCAGATTTCTAGCAACAACTCTGAGAGTAAAAATTGCCACGAAAAGCTTCTCAAAAATCTGTCGTTCGGAGTCGACTTTAAACTGTAGGTCCCGCTACTCATGTATAAAATTAACGCACACAACACGAGTGGTGTGAGAAGCTAGGACGTTGTACAAAGAGTCAATTCGACCTCCGGGTACTGTACTTCTCACAGTTGACAAGACGTGTACTTGTCTAACCTAACCTAACCTAACAACATCCTCTATAAAATGTATTGTCTAGTTACGTAGAGTGTAGTCTTAAAGAACTTTGATTGATTGATTGATTCCTTCTCTTTCATAAAAGCTGAAGCAATCTTACATTGTTTCGATGTTCGTTAATGTTATCCTGAATTCTTACTTTAAAGAACAACTGAAATCTCTTGATTTTTAAAATTATAATGAAAATTTTCTTGTCTTCTTTCAGATTCGAAAGTGAATTGCTTGCAGGTCAATTATACTGCATCACCACATCTCATCAATCATTTATGTCAATGACAAATATTTAAAAAAATCTGAAGATTATTTCTAGTTCTGAATATGTTCCAGTTCAGAAGACCATCCAGGTCAGACGAAAATAATGATTTTGGTGACATGGTTTCTTAAAGATTGTTGTCAATCTTGAGATTGACGAAGACATTCAAGCAGCGCATTTTTAATATGCTGTCAAGTAGCAATCTATTGTTCAAAATCAAGGAAATGCGACGAGATATCATCTTGTATGTCTCGGAAAAGTTTTTGAAATGACATTGAAAAATGTATTCGTTATGACAACACGAAAAGCAAGAAATCTGTGAGAAACCTGAAAACCTACCCGGAAGCAGCAACAAACTAAGGTAAGTCTATGCTTATGTTTTCGTTTAAGGTTCTGAAATTGAATCGTTCTGAAATTGAGTCCGAGCATTTAAGGTCAAGCGCCTACAATGTGGCACTAAACTTGAAGTTGTAATTTTTTTCAGTACATCATTCGGTTATCAGTTAAAAATTCTTTAAGAATCTGTGTTTTGGGAAATCGTGCTTTACTCGCCCTATGACCAATTCCTGTCTTGACATAAGTGACCAGAAAAATACAATCGATTATTTTTAAATGAGCATTTATCGATAAAAGATTGGACTATGTATGTGAAACGATAAAGATATGAAGTCGTAATGTTATATCATGACACACCACGAAGTGCGGTCAAGCATTTCAAGACCACTTTAAAACTTTTTAGAAGGTAGTGTTAGGTTAGGTTAGAGGACGTTTAGCTGTCAATTAAGACAAGTACAGTACCCGGAGGTCGAATTGGTCCATTGTACGGAACGTCCTTAAGAAGGAAGGATAAAAGAGGGGATATAAAAAGGAGAGGAAGTAGGAAGGGAGAATGGGGAGCGAAGGACTCACATAGACCAAACAAAACAAAAAGGGAGAACGCGACTACACTGATGAAGCCCTAGCACCTCTCAACCAGTTTAAGCTACTAATGCATCTGTGAAGAGCCCTGATGTCGGCTCTCGACACAGAATTCAAACACTCAAAGAAAACCCTGCCAAGGGTCCTCAACCTCAATCTAACAAGGGCCGGACAGTTACAGAGAAGGTGCTCGACAGTCTCTAACTCCTCCTTATCGCAACATGCCCTGCAATAGTCCGGATGGGATCTGTTACAGATCCCCGTCAGCGACCTAATCTTGCAGTGTCCCGTGATAAATCCGATAACTAACCATAAACTGGCCTTATCCAAGCCCAGCAGCCAACCTGTTCTCACACTGTCTATAGCAGGCTATAGACATCTAAGCTAGTGCTAGAAGATGTTGCTTCTGCAGCCTTATGATGGTTTAAGTGGCACTCTCACTCGTACTATTAAACCCATAAAATGAAATGTTTTCGTTTCTTAGTCGCTATTTCACGTTTTGGCTTCAATTAAGTTAAGAAGCAAGAATAATCGTAAAAACTTGAACTGACGCCTGTAGTCTAGATCTTGCCGCATGCGGCTAACATTTGTTTTAGTCTATTTAGAGAAAATCTAGAGATGATGCCAGCCAGGATTGATAATAATATGACGGAATAGACTATATATCGGTGGTACACCGGGATCTTATAGGACCCAAGTAAGATATGCTCTTCGAATGTGTGTGAAAATAAATTCAAATTTAACTAGCAAAGACAAGAACCAAATTTTTTAACAGAGCTAATGTTAGAGTTAACAGAGCAATGTTAAGTGGTTAACAGAAAATACGAAAAATAGTCAAGGAAGAAATCACCCAAATATACGATATCAGGGACTTGCTGCAGATATCTGACTATATACAAATTGTAGCCTAAGGTGGTCCCTAATAAAACCCAATAAGTGGTGTATCCCAAATAATTTTGGAACTTGAGATATTGGGCTTCAAATATACCCTATGTGAACAGTGTCTGGGTAGGATGCCGGATGATGGATATTGTGGAAAAATGGGACTTGCTGCACATATCCCACTATATACAAATTGTATCTGTTAACTCTAACATTAGCTCTGTTAAAATTTTTGGTTCTTGTCTTTGCTAATTAAATTTGTAGCTGGCAATTTAATTCCACAAAAAAAAAACAATTTAACGCCTTTGTTGTTCGTCTACTTTTTAAAGCAACTGCAATTGTGTTTTGTGGCAATTATTTTTAGAATTTTTTCCAATTTGTTGTTTTGCTGTTAAAAGCTGAATAGACTTAATCACATATTTTTTGATTTTACCTTTTAAAGGCTATCAAATGTTCCTAGACAAAGGCAAAACAAATGCGGATTATTTTACAAGAAAAAACAGACAATAAATTACTGTATTCGTTTGCGAATAAAATCTTTCAGTAAAATAATCGTAATGCCTCAATTTGCACTTAGGTTTTCTTTTCACAAAAAAAAAAAATTCTTCGAAGTGTAAACTAAAAAATTGGGGGGGTCTGTATTAACAAGAAACAAATAAGCTTAACGGTAACAAATATCTTATCAGCCTATTAAGGAAAATCGTAGAAAAGAAAACATTAAAAAAAATTGGTTTAAAATACATAAAAGGGCCATTCATGTAGAAAAAAAGGCGACAAAAAGAAAGTGAGGTTAGGAAAAAAAGTGAGGTTAGGAAGAAAGTGAGGTTAGGAAAAAAAAGTGAGGTTAGGATGAAAGTGAGGTTAAGAAGAAAGTGAGGTTAGGAAGAAAGTGAGGTTAGGAAGAAAGTGTGGTTAGAAAGAAAGTCAGGTTAAGAAGAAAGTGTGGTTAGAAAGAAAGTGAGGTTAGGAAGAAAGTGAGATTAGAAAGAAAGTGTGGTTAGAAAGAAAGTCAGGTTAAGAAGAAAGTGAGGTTAGGAAGAAAGTGAGGTTAGAAAGAAAGTGAGCTTAAGAAGAAAGTGAGGTTAGGAATAAAGTAAGGTTAGGAAGAAAGTGAGGTTATGAAGCATCGTAATAAGATTGTAGATTCATAACAGAATCAAATATTATTGAATTTTATCTTCATTTAATAGTTGTTTTTGTATTCCGGGTATTGTTCTCTCTGGATTTGACGTCTTTTATCTTGTTATACCCTACATGTAATAGAATAGTTCACATACTTATATAAAACTTACTCTCAATATTAGGTTACTTTAGCTCGGTACACATAACACATAAATAATTGGTCACTACAATCCCGCAGTCAGGGTTACGGCCTAACTTCTCACACTACTCATATTGTGTGCCTTAATTTTATACGTGTCGCGGGATCTACAGTTTAACGTCGACTCCGAACGACAGATTTTGAGAAAGTTTATCACGGCAGGTTTATTTACTCTCGAGAGTTTTTTTTTTTCAGAAATCTGCTGAGAGGAAGTCGCCGAAGAAATATTTTTTTTGATGTCTGGCCTGAGGCTCGAACCCGGGCTTTTCGTCTAATAAGCGAACACACTACCTACTAGACTACGCCGACTTTAGCTCGGTAGACCACCTTCGGATGGTATATTTGATAGCCAATAGGATCTTTACTGAGCCCCTATACAACATTTTTCATGAACCCATTCTTCGTATATTCGTAATCCATAAGTCGTTTAGGACTTCTGAGACAACAGATGAGACTATAGAAAACTATAATCTCTAGACACGCCCTATTCTTCAGATCTTGACTCACCGTATGTTAGTAGAAGGGTACCATCTATTGAAATTAGGCCAGACGTTTACACATGGGTTGAAGTTCACTTGATTTAATCGCGTATTGTTCGAAAAATATTTGTAGTATGTGATAAGACGTGAAGCCATAATTTTCTACATGGAGACCAGGATCCAACCAAAAGTTGCAAGGCCATTTAATAGCTATTAAGGAGGCAGTGTGGAAAAGTTTTGCTTGGTTGATTTAAGTGGCTAGCACCATCAAATTTGAAGTAGGGCTCTTGATGTCCGCTGTCGGATTGTTGAAACAATCCGATCCGATATGTTCAGAAAGTATGATTTTCTTCGGTTTGATGTCTTCAATGTAGTCTCCTCCTAATGAGCGCTGTATCTCGCATTCCATTGAAAAATTATTTAATGCCGAATTGCATTGCTCCCATACCAGATCGACTTTCTTGGTCAAACCGATATATGCCATAGATGCTCTTTCGGGAAGTTGTTTCGAAGATGGACCTAAAAATGAAGCGAAGACTAAACTGGGTCTCAAGAAGTCAATACCAAAATACGGTGATGCATGTGAGCAAAGAGTTTATGATGTGGATCAGTGATACCTAAGAAAACTTGGCAAAAAGGAATTTAAGTATCTTCACGGATAGTTAAATGCTAGTTAGGCCAATTGCATCCATGGATGTGGAATCAAGGACTGTCCCGGAATGTGAAACTGTTTATCAGAGAATGACCAGAAATGACGAGACCATTAACCAAGCTAGAGAGCTAGGTGATTACGACACATAAACCTGGACAAAACATTGCTTTTGAGTGCATTGAAAACCAAGCGCAAATGTCACATAAACTCTGATGTCTTTCTGATGAAAGGAAAACCATGAGTATATTAAGACTAAGTAGAGGCGATTTAAGTACACTAACGAGCGGCCTTACAGGACACTACGAAGTTATCGAAACTATGAAACCCTTTTGATGCCATTCTACAGCTTTCGTAAGCTTGAGGTCCAAATATTTTAGGGAAGACACTCTACTGACCATGTTTATCCTCAGAAAACTGGAAGAAGCTAAAGATGTTTATACAAGACACAGAATTTGTTTGGAACATAGGTTTGGTACCAATTAATCGTAGGCCGGCGACAAGACGATTTGATAGTTTAGATGTACACAGATATGCATGAGATCTAGAACCTTTGCGGATAGTCAGCTACACTTTAACTTGCCTGTCTTAGGGTAAGAGAACAGCTTCTGTTTTTCATTCTATCAGATCTAGACTCTGAAAATACGAGAGTTTAATCACTCAAATCATTTTGTGTTGCATTAAGTAATCGATAAAAACTTCGGATTCTTAACATAACTTCTGGTATACTTATTGAAATCGTTCTTAACTGTGTTGATAACACAGCCCTGCATGGGTTTTGCAAATAAGATGGCTGCAGGTGTTTCCGAAAACATTTTGCGCGCTGACCACGAATCTAGGTTTAAAAACTTTCCATCACGTCAGGTTTTCGAGAAAAAGGGGGTTGAAACCCCTAAAAATAGCGTTTTTGGCCATTTTTGAAAAATTGTAGAGCTAAACACTGACGTGCTAGAACCATCGCTATTGGCAGAAATTGACAATTGATCTTTGCTCTTTAAAATTGCGAAATTGTTTGCATGCACCCTTAACGTAGGGTAGGGGGTGGTGGGTTTATGTCAAGGAAGGAACTTAAAAATTAATCATTTACTTGAAAATTGTTACTGAGGGGTTCTTGGGGTCGCTGATTGCAGATCTTCATTCAGATGTAAAAAATTCAAAATGGTGGATCCAATGTGGTGGTCGAGGTTTATAAAAATTAATCAGATTTACTTGAAAATTGTTACCATAATACCGCCCAGATTCGTGTTCAGCGAGGAAATATCTGGAGCCATCTTATTTACACAAAAAAGTCAAAATTTGCAGGGTTGTGTAATTCATAGCGGCGAACATATTCGTTTATGCTCTTGTATTTATTTAATGACATACACTTTCTTTCCCACACTTCAAGGGCTTTTTCTTTTATTCTCCAGAGGTCGTTTTTTTTCTTTGCCATTGTTCAGTTATGATCGTTGTTTTCACATTTCTGTGGTCATAATTACAAACATTATTCGTTTTTTTTAATATTAACTTGAGGGTTCAAATGTAAAAAAAAAACATTTCTTTTGTTTGAAAGTTGATTTAAAATTCCTGAGGGTATTAAAGTCTTAAAGAGGGATTTTCAGTTTTTTTTTCTTAGAAACAATTTCAAACAAGTGCTTAATTGTTTGCATAATTGGTTTAAAAAAATTGAATAATCTTATTTTAAATTTAAGGCTTCCCATCCCTGCTGGTTGTTGGCATTGTTTATTTTTCCTTTCCTTTTGAAAAACTTTTTTTCTTTCCCTATTCATCCTTTTAATCCTTTTACCCAAAAACTTAAATTCTTTACTGAACCATAAAGTTAAAGCCGGCTATAATTTGTGTAAGTTAAAGTTATTTGAAGATTAAGATAAAAAGTTTAAGTGCAAAAAAGGAAATAAAAGGATATTCAAATATTTAGTTTCGCAAATACATATTGATTTTCATTGCTAAACGATTATTTTTAAATGATTACAATTGAATGAACTTGGAGAATAATTTAGATTTTCGAAGTTTCGAATTCGAAATTGAATGTGTGGAACTTATGGAAAAAAGCCGATACATTACAAGCGGATGTTGACATGCAGGTACTGAGAATGGAGCACAAAATGAAGCAGAAAGAAAAAGACAGACACACAATCTTCTAGTGAGTATTGTAGTGTTCGTATGCGAATAATACTTATTTTGGCGATTCTTGTAAATGTTGAGTAAAGGAGAGTCGAAATTAACAACATCATGTGTATTGTTAAGTATGAGTACAATGAGTACTTCAAACTTTGAATATGAGTTGTATGAGTATGATATTAAAAGAAGTATGAATGCGTATAAGTATCAGAAATTATGAGTACGATTCGAATCTACTCACCTTTTTGAATACTCTTTGCTGATCTCTGGTTCAAACCCACCACTAACGGATCATAAAAATAGCTTGTCATGCGGAGTGGACATTAACTGGTAGGCCTCCGTTACTCATGTATAAAATTATCACACAGAACAGGAAGCGGTTAGGTAACAGAGATCAGCAATGAGTATTCAAAAAGATGAGTAGATTCGAATCATACCCATAATTTCTGATACTTATACGCATTCATACTTATTTTAATATCATACTCATACTACTCATATTCAAAGTTTAAAGTACTCATCGTGCTCATACTTAACAATACGCATGATGTTGTTGATTTCGAATCTCTCTTACTCAACATTTACACGAATCACAAAATAAGTATGATTCGCATACGAACACTACAATACTCACTAGAAGGTTGTGTATTTGCTTTGCTTGCTGTCTTTGTCTTTTACTTTCTTCTTCATTTTGTAAATGCAGCAACAACTGAGACTATAAATTTTGATAAATGATACGAATTACTCGAATCATTTATGGGTATTATAAGTATTTTTCTAAATTTATGAATCTGAATCTGAGTAGGAGTATGAATTAAACATATTTCGAATGTTATGAGTTTGATGTCAACGTCGTACTCATACTCATTGCAACCTGTACTTATAAATCAATGTTGTAGTGAGTACGAATGAATCAGAGTGTAGTTGAATTTCAATACTGTTGATTCACTCATACTCAAAATGAGTATGAGTATTTATGAGTAGCGAAAAGTAGGCGTATGATTCAAACATATTTCGATTATTATGAGTTTGATGTCAACGTTGTACTCATACTCATGTAACCTGTACTTATAAATCAATGTTGTAGTGAGTATGAACGACTCAGAGTGTAGTTAAATTTCAATACGGTTGTCTCGCTCATACTCAAAATTTCATGAGTACTTATGAGTAGCGAAGAAACGATTCATTGCTGGTCTCTGTTAAGTAATACTATGTTCAGATATGCACTTTTATTGAGTCAATATTCAGTTTATTGATTACAATATTTTAAGTGTGCAGACACAACAATATACGCAGTTCAGCTGCTTATTCAATATTCATTTGACAGCTGGTAAACAAAACAGCTGGTTGTTTCAACGACATTGTTTTTGTTGTTGTCATTGTTGACATTTGAGTTGTCAACTATCAACAGAAAGTTTTCGGATAATTGTAATATGCTCACTGAACGTACTTAGGACAGTGCTGCATTTTAAGTTTTACTCAATATTATAACAATTTGCGTATGTATTGCACAATAATTAATTGACATTTTATATGAAATATTGAGATATTATATAATATAATATGTCTGAACAAAGTATAAGTTAGGAAGTCTGACTACCATTCGTGCACTTAATTTATACGACACTTATGTTGTATGCGACAGACGTGAGGTTTGAAGTGTGTGGCCAATACAGTATCAACTAGACTACGGCGATTAGTTGCTTATTTCTTAATTAAAATTAATTTTTATAAACTAATGAAGTTTAATTGATTAGTTTTGAGCAAAAATGCTTTGCAGCTATTAAAGAATATTGTCTCTTTTATTATAAAAAATATTCCAACAATCTAGCGAAATCATACTAATTTTTTCAAGCTTAACACAGATTAATTACACACGATAATTAATTATTAAAATTTTATTTTAGTTGGCATATTAACAAAATTTAATTAAAAATATTCTTGTAATAAAACATCATCATAATACACACGCTGCCTTCAATTCTCTGTAATCCTTAGCAGAACATGATTTTTACATGTAAATGCCTGGGAACAATACATTTCAATTAACACGTCAGAGAAAAAAGGGCAACAAAAAAATTAATTTCAAAATATGTATATATTTATTTTGTCTATACATCATTTATTTAAGCCCATAAACATTTATTACAACCAATAAAAAAAAAAAGAAATTTCTCATCATTTATGAACGTTCTTTTTCCTTTGATGCTAATGAAAGGCTTTGTTGCTGCTGATGTACTCTATAAAGTCTTCCCAAAGAAATAAAATACTACGACTGTATGGCATACTATTTATGATTCATCATGTGAATGTATGTGTCGTAAAAACCAAAAAAATGCTCTTAAATATTGGCTAAAATATGCTAAAATAATGGCTAATAAGCGCTTGAATTCTATTTCCCATTTTTATGTTATGCTTTTAGGCAAATGAAGTGTTTTGTTATACAGTGTAAGTAGCAGAGCCTATCATGACTGAAACAATACATATGTATGTATGTATGTATTTTTGATATTGCCAATCAGTTGTTAAATTTCAATTGCTTTTTTTTACCCTCCATACTCAGCCTATTGTAATCAAATGAAATCGATAATGATATTCAGCACTCATTGGGTCGTAGGCTGTAATATTTTATGGGCCATCCATTTATGGTCATATGTTTTAAGCCATTAAAGTTTTTGTTTTATTGTGGAAATATTCCGAAAAAGCTATTGCTTGCAATGGATATTGGGTAGGCACCGTCATCGTCATTGACCAGGCCATTAGTTTCAATGGCGAGCACTGTAGGTCGCTGTTTATTTCTTCTAAACTGACTTAGTCAGTCTGGCCACGAACGACAAGTATTTGCGCAGCTCATATCACATTGGATATTCTGCATGAACGATTTGAGGGCATGGCATCCTCTTATGTCAAGATGATGGGAACTGGGCAGCGAGATCGTAAGATTTAACTCCATTATACTACGTTCACACATGCACTATTATTGCGTAAATCTCAATAAACGTAATTATTGAGGTCAATATTTCATATAAAATTTCAATTAATTATTGCGCAATAAATACGCAAATTGCTATAATATTGAGTAAAACTTAAAATACAGCACTGTCATAAGTACGTTCAGTGAGCATATTACAGTTTTCCGAACACTTTCTGTTGATATTTGACAAGAACAACAACAAAAAAACAAACAAAACAAAATAAAAACAATGTTGTTGAAACAAACAGCTGTTTTGTTTACCAGCTGTCAAATGAATATTGCTTATATTATATCTGAACACTTAAAATATTGTACTCAAATAATTGAATATTGACTCAATAAAATTGCATGTCTGAACATAGTATTAGACTTCATCTTATAAATCAATTTCAGTCTGCCAGTCCAAACCCATCTCAAACCCTGAATACGTTGGACGCTCTTGGGTCTCGTGTTCACTGATACATACACTATCAGTGGATCCTTCAGTCAGGATTACAACCTTCAGTAAGGATTTCAACCTAGTCTTCTCATATCACTTTTGTAATGTGTGTTAATTTTATACTTGAGGGGCGGGACCTACAGTTTAACGTCGACTCCGAAACTTTTGAGAAACTTTTTCATGGCAGGTTTATTTACTCTCAGATTTTTTGCCAGAAATCTGCTGAGAGGAAGTCGCCGAAGACATATTTTTTTCCATATTTCATTTTGATGTCTGTCCTGGGGTTTGAACCCGGGCTTTAAGTCTAATAAGCGAACACACTACCTACTAGGCTACGGCGACTTCATAGTAATTTTTATTTACTCTCAGAGTTTTTGCCAGAAATCTGCTAAGGGGAAATCGCCGTTCCTGTTCACTGATATCGTCGTTCATCCAGAAATGGGTGTCATCGCCACTATAATCCACACCATCGATCAAATTCCGCTTGATTTATGCCTCAAATATATTGAAAATTGAACATTTCGAATATGCTCCATCCAGTGACCAATTGGCATAGGCGCGCAAGAAGCAGAGGCGCCCGGAAGGATGTGTTACTGCAGGCCGAAATCCGTTAATCGGGTTGTTAATGGTAAGTAAGTAAGTCGCCTGGCCGTAGGAGTATTGTCATTTAAACCCACTGGACTATGTTTTGTGTGAATACGTGTACATGGACAACCTTCGGGACACAAATATTGGCACCATCGGTGATTACTGAGGCCGTAAGCCTAGTCGGTTATCCACAGGCCGTAACTTCCTTAACTATTTTATGTGTGCATATATGCAGTCTTTCGTGTATAAGGACGCGCCAGTCTCAACTCGAATCTTCGCCGATAACATTGCGAATGCTATTGGTGAGACACAGATGTTGAATACGGGTAAGTGCTAACTAAGTTTTTTTTAACGTAAAATGGAAGAATTTAACTTAGCCGTCACACAGTGATAATTTGTTCAGATATGCAACTTTATTACGTAAATCGCAATAAACGCCATTATATAGAGTTTCAATTAATTATTGCGCAATAAACACGCAATTTGCTATAATATTGAGTAAAACTTAAAATTCGGAAATGTCATAAGTATGTTCAGTGAGCATATTACAATTTTCTGAACACTTTCTGCTGATATTTGACAACTCAAATGTCAACCATGACAAAAAAATATTGACTCAATAAAAGTGCATATCTGAATATAGTATGAGTCTCACGTTTATGCAGTAGTCCCCTCACCGATAAGAGTAGGATAATTTAAACCCTCTAGACTAGGTTTTGTAAGGATACGACGACAGCATATCTACTGCTACTGATGAGACTGTCAAATGAATATTGAATAACCAGCTGAACTGCGTATATTGTTATGTCTGAACACTTAAAATATTGTACTTAATAAACTGAATATTGACTCAATAAAAGTGCATATCTGAATATAGTATGAGTCTCACGTTTTAGCAGTAGTCCCCTCACCGGTAAGAGTAGGATCATTTAAACCCTCTTAGACTATGTTTTGTAAATATACATGTGCATAGTCATTTCCAATCTTCGACGACAGCATATCTACTGATGCTACTGATGAGACATAGAACGAAGTATTAGGAAATTATTGTCAAGAGTGGTTCACCTACGAGATAACCGTGGGCAATATTTATATGAAGGAATGGCCGCCTTTCTTTTTGACGTCCCAAATAAATGTTCCATTCACTTTTGTACAATTTTTGTGTTTTTTTTCAGTTTTAAAAATCTCACATTATTTTTAGATAGAAAGGAAGGAAACCAAAGCTCTACATGAATTGCTTTTGAAATTACATTCGAATTTATTAGTTTTTGTAATAAAATCCTGTTGTTGTAGTTGTTATTTTCTTTACATTATTAGTCATTAAATATTATAAATTATTATTTTATTATGGATATTTCAGCAAAAAAAAAGAAAAAAATAACTTAAATTGCCATTAAAATAAATAAAATTTATGTATGGGAGTATGGTAAAGCAAACTCTACTTTGTGTCACTCAGATTATTGTTGAAAATTTGCAATAATGCCTTGGGAAACTAGTAAAAGCAATAAAAATTGAATTTATTGTTGTTGTTAAAAAATTTGTCTTAAAAGTTATAAACGAGAAAAAAATATTTTGCGCCAACTTAACGTTCTTATGAGAAATTCACATACAGTGGACGGCAAAAGTCTTAGTACGGCAATATATTTTGACAAAAAAAGGTCTCGCCCGCAGGCTTAATACTCTTGCACAAAATCCCGATATGACTTCAAGAGAGTATTTAGGACGTTATTTGAAAGAACGGTTACGTCAATCGAAAAACTTGCTCATGGTGCCACCAGAAAATACTCAACAAAACTTGTACATTCAATTCAAAATGGCTTTGAATGGAGTGCTTGACCTTAAGGGATATTCTACTAAATACAAAGGATAACATATTCATATATTAGGCCTTTGAATTTTAAATTTACTCCGGGTTCTCATTGGCGGGGGGCGTACCTATGGAGTCATCTGAAAATTTTCCTTATTTTTCTCTTGTTTTATAAAAAACATTAAAAAAATTGTTTGTTTTATAATAAAACAGAAATAAATTAATAAATTAAATATATAAACAATAAATTTTTATACAAACTTTTGTTTAAAATTCATGAAATTACTAAAAATATATTGCCGTACTAATACTTTTGCTGTTCACTGTATAAAGGCTGTTAAACGATAAATTTCCACATAATTTGCATACAAAAGACAGAAGAAGCAAAAAAAGAAAAAACGAACACAGGGTGTACTTATCAGAGATCAGCAATGAATCGTTTTTTCGCTACTCATAATAAGTACTCATGAAATTTTTAGTATGAGTGAGTCAAGAGTATTAAAATTCAACTACTCTGATTCATTCGTACTCACACTACAACATTGATTTATAAGTACAGGTTGCAATGAGTATGAGTACAATGTTGACATCAAATTCATAACATTCGAAATATGTTTGATCATACACCTACTCGCTTAGATTCATAAATTTAGAAAAAATACTTATAATACTCATAAATGATTCAAGTGATTCGAATCAGAGATCAGCAATGAATAGTTTTTTCGCTACTCATAAAAGTACTCATGAAATTTTGAGTATGAGTGATCCAACACTATTGAAGTTCAACTACACTCTGATTCATTCGTACTCACTACAACATTGATTTATAAGTACAGGCTGCAATGAGTATGAGTACAACTTTGACATCAAACTCATAACATTCGAAATATGTTTGACTCATACGATTACTCATTTAGATTCATAAATTAGAGAAATAATTATAATATGTACTCATAAATGATTGGAGTGATTCGAATCATTCATCAAAATTTAGAGTCTTCATTGTTGTTGCATTTACAAAATGAAGAAGAAAGAAAAAGACAAAGACAGCAAGCAAAGCAAACACACAACCTGATAGTGAGTATTGTTGTGTGTTCGTATGCGAATCACACTTATTTTGTGATTGTTGTAAATGTTGAGTCATGAAGAGTCGAAATCAACAACATCATGCGTATTGTAAAATATGAGTACGATGAGTACTTCAAACCTTGAGTGTGAGTAGTATGAGTATGATATTAAAATAAGTATGAATATGTATAAGTATCAGAAATTATGAGTATGATTCGATTCTACTCATCTTTTTGAATACTTATTGCTGATCTCTGTGTACTTATACAAATAAATCTCAGACTTAAAACACCATGCGTATTGTTAAATATGAGTACGATGAGTACTTCAAACTTTGAATATGAGTAGTATGAGGATGATATTAAAATAAGTATGAATGTGTATAAGTATCAGAAATTATGAGTATGATGCGAATCTACTCATCTTTTTGAATACTCATTGCTGATCTCTGGGTATTTATACAAGAGTAGAGAAAGAATTCTTTATTCTTTAATTTTTATTTCACATGAAAGAAAACTTTTACTTAAGTAAACATTAAATCAAGACTTTATCGACACACGCGTTCGTAAGTCTGTTTGTTGTTGTAAAACATGGCAAACATGCAACACAAAGCATACAGAAAAATATTAAAAAAATTTGTATTCTTTTGATTTTTCTTTATTATTATTGAAAAGCAGAAGAACTTGTGTAAAATGCATACATAACATATATATTTGTAAATAGAAAACAAGAAAATAAGGAGAGAGAGAGAGAGGGGGATATATTTAACAACTCAAAGTGTTCTTTCCATTCTATTTGATTTTCTTTTGCATTCATATGCAACACATGTTTCTTTTCCCCTTGTATTGTATTGTTGTTGCTTAATCCATGAATATGGGTTAAGTTGGTTGATGGTTAACCACGCTCTTAAATATTACACGATTCGTATGTATTTTACATATAAATTTTCTAACATTTTTTTGTTCATCCACTTGTAACGTATTCCACTTAACCACATATTTACATGTGTATGGTAAACATACATACGAGTACATTCATTGTGTATAAATGTTTGTTTAATCATATTAAATAATTATAACGGATTATTGTAATTTGTAAGCGTAATTTGTTATGCGTTACAATCACCTGTTAATTCTATTAAGGCTTAGCAGTGTCAATTACACTTTATACACATGGATTATTTTCCCATGTTGAAAGCTAATCAATTACAAGAGGGTCAGGAGGTGCTGTATAAATAGTGAGGGGAAATAGTAAAAAAAAGCAAAACATAAAATAGGATAGGAGAGGGGAGGTGAATTTGAAGGCCTTTTAATGATACTTGCCGCCGTAGCCTAGTAGATAGTGTGTTAACTTAAACGGGTACCTGTGGTTTAAAACCTGGCACGGATATCTCGATTTCTCAGCAGTGATCCGGCAGAACACGCAATGTCTGAACTTCGTATATCTGCGAAACTGATAAGACTATGCAGAATGACGTTGAGCAAGTCCTGCAGCTCCATTAAGGTAGGAATGGACCTCTCCGAGCCTTTTGATACCATGCGAGGTTTCAAACAAGGCGATCCCTTATCATGCGACCTCTTCAGCTTAGTCATGGAGAGTGTTCTGCGAAAGGCGGGAGTGCAACGCAATGGCATTATTTTTCAAAAAAGTGTCCAGTTGCTTGCTTACGCTGACGACATTGACATCATAGGGCGTACCAAGCGAGTTGTTACTGTTGCCTTTAGTGCTATTGAACGGGAGTCTTCTAAAATGGGTCTGGCAGTAAATGAGGGCAAACCAAAGTATGTATATGTTATCGACAAGTAGAGACGTGTGGCGTATTGTCACATTACGGCCGATAACTATACTTTTGATACAGTCAAGGAATTTATTTATCTTGGCTCCGCCGTTACCATCAAAAATGATGTCAGTCTGGAGTTCAAGCGTAGGATCACTCTTGCCAACAGGTGCTACTATGGTATCAATATTCAATTGAGTAGCAGAGACCTCTCTCGTGCGACGAAACTAACACTACAAGACACTCATCCTACCCGTGCTTCTTTTTGGCGCAGAGGCATGGCACTGATGCAGCAGCCTTTGAGAGTGTTCGAGAGAAAAGTCCTACGTAAGATCTTCGGTCGATGATTTCCGTATCCGATCCAACAGTGAGCTGTATGACATCCTCAACGACATGGACGTTGTGCAGCGTATTGACATCCAGCGACTGCGCTGGCTCGGCCATGACGTTCGAATAGAGGAGGATGCTCCGACGAGCCATTAAAAAGTTTCACAAATCTGTTGTCATTTGGAGTTGAAGTTAAACTGTAGATTCGTCTACGCGAGGATAAAATTAACGCACACAATATGGGTAGTATGAGAGGTTAGGTTGTAGTCTTGACTAAGTAAGTAAGATAAGGGTTTGTGTCTGACCAAAGCTCTGTTCATTTATCATGTTATTGAGCTTCGCTCCCCGTATATGTGATGATTATTATTGTCATAATAAAGACAGTTCTGTCCAGAAACAATATGAAGCTTAGGACGTCGCCCCGCTTCATATAGTGTCAATACCTTAAAACGTCATGCTCAATCCATTGTTTTAACTGCAGTATGATCTCTGCTGTATTATGCTCAACAAACATTTTTGATACGCCACACTGTACTTCGAAGTTGTTATAGGATTGCATTTGTGAACAAACACGACCTCTAATACCCGTATTTATACTACAAGCCCATGAGGAGTGTGAGATGCCTATGGGTTCCATAATTCCAGTCATTATCCAAACGGCTAACAATGATGTAAAACTAGACTTGGGCGTCCAGAATGTTCAGCAACTTTTTTGCTTAGACGATTGCATTGAAATTTTGTAAACAAAGGTTTCAAAATTAATGGTTAGGTGTTTCTGTAGTATTAGGTTGGTTCTAGTGATAATACGTTAAGAAACTCCTTTGGCTAATGTTTTGGTAGCCTTGTTGGAGGAGCTATACCAACTGACTCCGAAAAAATCCCTTAACCCACAGGTTGAACCAGTTTAGTAGTAACCATTCGTTTTCGAATTCAAGACTTCCATGAGTTCTCTACTTCCCTAGATTCAAAATGAACATTCTCAGCTTCCTCGAGAAGTTATGGTGTGATATCATGCAATCAATACAGGTTCTTAATTCTGTTCGCATGCTCGACTGACCAGTATTCAGTTAATATAGGATCTGGTAGGAACCGAGTGCCTATGGTAAATTACTTCATGTGCTGATGTGGGCAGATGAATTTGAAAGAATTTCACTGGAGAAAAAAATTTCCAAATCGTACAGAATTCGCTATGTTGATTAACTTTGGCCGACTGGAGGTCAGGTCATTCAAAAGCGAAGATCCAATTGCCATACATACAGTGTGTATAGTACTGCAAATGGATTTTAATATCCCCCATATTAAGCTGAGGTTAGTTAGCTTGTGTTGTTAGATATGAGGTCTCGGTTCAAATCCCAGGTCGGGCATTTCCAACAAAACGAAATATGAAGAAAATATTCTTCAGCGACTTGCCCTCTTTCTGGCAAGAACTCTGAGAGTAAATAAAACATTTGCCATGAAAAGTTTCTCAAAGAAATCTGCGGTTCGGAGTCGATTTTAAACCCTAGTTTGCGCCATTCATGCATAAAAATCACGTGACACAAGTGGTGGGAGAAACTATCTAGGTCGTAATCTGATTGAAGGGTTGTACCTATGTTTGACTGGAAGTCGGATCATTCAGAAGCGAAGATCCAATTTCCATAGCTACAGTATGTATAATACTGCAAAGGGATTATGGTAGCCCCATATGAAGATGAGGTTAGGACTCACCCAATATTAGGCATCTGTAGGTCAATGAATTTTTCAGAGGCTGACATCACATTCTCTCCCCAACATAGCGTTGAGAGCAACATAGCAAGCCTTTTTTATGTTGCTCAGTATATAGTATATTAGGAGAGTTTCCTATACAGAATTAATCTCAAGAAGTGGGGTACATCCCTGCAAATATTCGTCCCCTAGAACCGCAGTGTAAGAAAAGGTGGCCGCTTGTATTTTGTAGTGAAAAGTGACATATTAGTGTTCCACAAGACACGACTAGATGTTCTCATGCTAAATTTTTTTCAAAGAAAGTTGAATCCTATTCTGAATGGGATTTTAAAATCCTTCAACAAACCTGATGTAACGGCGTTCATTATAAATATAGCAAACCTTTTTTATATTGCGCAGTATATTTGGCTTTAGGATAGTTTCCTATTCAAAATTAATCCCAAGAAATGCGGTTCATCTCTGGTACACAGATTCGTCCCGTATAACCCCAGTAGAATAAAAGGTGGCAACTTGTCGTGTTACGCAAGACACGACTAGACGTTCTCCTGGTAACTTTCCTTAAAGAGTTGAATCATATTCCGAATGTGCTATCACACACGAGACTATTTTTTAAGCCGTAAAATTTTTGTTCTTTCAGTCACACAGAAGAGTATATGCTTTGTGTGTATTAGTTTTGTGTTGTACATGTATTGGTGTGTTTGGGGTAGAAACTGGTTGAAAAATTATGCCAGCAAAAAACCACTCTCCTCACCTCTCTTGCCTACAAGCTCTCACTTTGTGCCAGCATAATTGTTCTCGTGTGTGATTGCCCAATGGGATGTTTAAATCCTTCAAAAAACCTGTTCTAATGCCCTAACAGCATGTTCATTACAAGATCCCGTAGAAAGGAGATACTTTCATGAGGGATAACAATTTTGAAGTTAAACAATCAAAACTAATTGCCATGAAGTCTCAAAAAATGTATTTTTAATCCCATAAGTATGGAAGTTTGAAACTTCCTAATATAGCCACTTATAATGATACTCTATAAATACTAATATGGCTGCTGTGGAACTATGGTAAAACCAGTAAAAGAAAGTTTCGAAAACAATTTGTAACAATTCGAAAAAGTAAATTCGTTTAATCGTTTTATATTTCGTATGAAATAAGATATTCAAAGAAAACTTCTATACATCCTTAAGCATATCCTCCCTGTACAGCCACACATTCACATTCTTAACTAAATTGTTTGGAGTTAACCTCCAAACCTACTCACTCTCCAAATCTCCTGATAGAGACAGAGAAAAGTGTTAACATGTCGTAAAACTTTTGTTAAAACATATTCATTTTAAAACATTTTGCTGATAGCTGATAGGCTTCTAGTCATTGCTTGAATGTACCCGGGATGAAGCTTTAGGGGGATGTTATTTGAGATATTTTTTTTCTCGTCGTTTTGTTTTTGGGTCAGTCTTTCATAAAATAAATTGTCTATGTATTGTGTATCATCTCATAAATTAGTTTATAAATGTAAGGTTAGAAAGAATATTATGAAAGGGAACGTATGCTGCTCCCTCTTCCCTTGTATGTAGAATGAAACCATATTATCATCAACAGCAGCAGCATATCAACTGGGAAGACCTCAAGTAAAATTAGAAGAGTAAAGAAAAACAGAGAAAGGAAGAAAGAATAAAGAAAATAAAAAAATGTTGATTGTGGTCTTGTATAATTGAAGACCTACTGACCAAGAAAGAGCAATAAAAAACAAGAAAAGAATGTAAATAATAAGACTGACTGCTCAACTAAAGTTGCCGATAGACAGTTGTGGGTGTCGTCTATATTGACATTGCAAGGTTGGCTGAATATTATGTATTAATGTTGAAGGAAAACACACTACGAGTCTTATGAAATAAGTACAGATGTATACAGTAGTGCACAATAGGTTATAACTGTAATTATTGCTATTTCGTAATGTGTAACGCAAAATACGTTTACTTTTCTTAGAGAGTTAGCTTCCTTTTTCCTATAAAATTCTTTATTATTCACACAATTCTGTGTGCCACTGACCACAACTTGATGTAACAACAACAATTGCTTTATTTGTTATTTCACACTTTGCATAAACAATAACAATTAAATACATACATACATAATTGGACATTACAACCCTTCAGTCAGGGTTACGACCTAGCTTCTCACACTACTTATGTTGTGTGCCTTACTTTTGTACGCGAGTAGCGGGACCAACAGTTTAACGTCGACTCCGAACGACAGAGTTTAAGAAACTTTTTCATGGCAGATTTATATACTCTCAGAGTTTTTGCCAGAAATCTGCTGAGAGGAAGCCGCCTAAGAAATATTTTTTTTCATATTACATCGTTGTTTTAGTATTGTTGTTTATGTATTTTGTTTACAATTATTCTTGTAGTGTCTGTTGTTGTATTTTTGTTTACTTGTTTACCAATTTTTTATGCTGGTGTTTATTGGTATATTTTTGTTTACTTGTTTATCATTTTTTTATGCTGGTGTTTGTTGTTATTATTACGCAGTGCGATAATTTGTAAACAAGTTCATTGTTTTTGTCGCTGCTGTTTCGACCTTCTGTCTGGGCGCTTCACCAGTGTCTCACTGGTGTGGGTCCCTGGGCATAGTAACTTTCTGGAAAACTGTAGGGCCGACGTGCTCGCCAGAGCTGGTGCGCTCCTTCCGGAATCCTCTCCGATTGAATTTCGAACTTGCCTCGTTCAAGTTGGACATTGCGCGGAAATTCTTTCGGGACGCCAGACTCACCTGGCCCTCGATGGATAGAAGGAGTACCAACCAATTACTTAGTAGTGACGTCATCTCAACCACAGTGGTCTTGCTTACAGGTCATTGCGTTATGAGTAGAGACGCGAATGGAAGAATGGGGCTCCCATTTAACGACTTCTGTCGTAATGCAGATCCGCTGAGGAGGTGGAGACTGTTATCCACTTTCTTTGTCAATGCCCGTCTCTTGCTAGGTGTAGATACAGGTTATTTGGCTCCCCATTTCTTGCCAGCTTGACGGACCTATCATCTATTGATATCAATGATATAGCTTCGTTTATCAAACTTTCTGCCTGGTTTTCCAGTCTAGGGTAGTCGTGCTTTTAATGTTCAGCCCTTGCGCTGATCAACTTCTTCCTCTTCCCTGATTTTGGTGGAACTTGGTCAGTACAGGGACTGCGTTCACCCGTGGCATCACAACGGGCCGCTATGCTTGCTCAAGTGAGCTTTCTGATATCAGAGCTACCACTCCGACCTAAATACCTAAATAAAACACCAGTACCTAGAATTGTCTAGTTTCGTAACAACAATTTGGTCATAACAATCCTTCGGTCAGGATTATGGCCTAGCTTCTCACGTCACTTATGTTGTGTGTGTTAATTTTATTGACGAGTTGGGGGACCTAGAGTTTAAAGTCGACTCCGAACGACAGATTTTTGAGAAACTTTTCACGGCAATTTCAATTACTCTCAGAGTTTTTGCTAGAAATCTGCTGAGAGGAAGTCGCCTAAGAAATATTTTTCTATATATTTCGTTTAGTTTGAGATGTCTGACCAACACTTTTGATTTAACACGTTGACTGCCGCGGCAATTTTCAGAAAACTGGCCACTCAAGCCAAAATTTACTTTTTGTTCTTTTCCCAGAAGCCATTTATCGATACAAGTACTGATATAATACGATTTTATTCGTACCTACATAAAAATGGCAGGTTTACTGAGTACGAGATAACTCGTAGTTGGCACCCTAGAAGGGAATGCAATATACGAGTTACGAGCCATTTATTGAGACTAGCACTGATATAATACGATTTTTTTTAGTAGCTACACAAAAATGGCAGGTTTAGTGAGTACGAGATAATTCGTAGTAGGCACCTTTGAAGGGAACGCAATCTAAAAGTTATCTCGTAGTCGGCAGTCAACGTGTTAAATTATTGAAAATTATTGATTGAATATATTTAAGCTTCTGCTATATAACATATTCATATCCATCATTGCCTTTTGTATTTATAGATGTCCTATTTATTCATCATATCATATCCCTTCTTTTCCTTCTTTTGTTTGACTTTGTTTGTTTTTCTAAAAGAAAAAAAAAAAAGAAACTCCCACATATGGCTTTAGAAAGAAGACCTCAAAGTCATATCTTTTAAGAATACAACAAATATTTAAGACAATATTTGTATTGTGACCCTTTCGCCAGGCTAGCAAGAGACATTTATACAGCTGCTTAATATTGATTTAAAGAATTTTTAATCTCTTTTCTATTTTTAAAATAAAAATTCATTTAAAATTCGAAATATTCACTTACTCATCAGTAAATAAGAAGATTTATAAATAAATTTTGCCTTCAAATAAAAAATTTATAATTTTGTTGACATTTCGCATAATTTAAGAATTGATAGAAAAAATGTTTGATTTGTATAACAGTGTGGGACATAGGTTTGAATACATATCAATTAAAATTTCTTTTAATTTCGATTTCTAATATCCAGCCATTAAAGTAACATCGAAATTTTTAATCATATGAATGACCTATTGATGCCATTATCTGTGGAATATAATATCGTTTAAATGTCCGCGACAGCTTCTCCAGGTGGATCGTGCCCGAAATGTTCAATTTTCCATAACTCTGGCACATCAATCAGGCAAAAATTTACCAATGCCATAGATTGTGTTGGCTTTGAAATCCTTTCTCGCTTGTGGCTTATTCACAAACACTTGAGACTTTAGAAAACCCCACAAAGGCAAATCGCATGATCTCGTTGTCCATGATGATTGTTGTTTGTGTATTTTATTTACATTTATTCTTGTAGTATTTTTTGTTGTATTTTTGTTTACTTGTTTATAATTTTTTAATGTTGGTGTTTGTTGTTATTATTACGCAGTGCGATAATATGTAAACAAGTTTATTGTTAAGCAATGTAAACAATGTGTAAACAATTTAATATTAAACGATGTAAAAGCAAAGCACCAGTATCTAGATTTTTCAATTTTCGCAACAAGAATTACAACCCTTCAGTCCATGCCCTCGAGCGAATGCAGAAAATCCAGTGTGACATGAGCAAACTAGTACGCAGCACTGTTATAATCACAAGTCAATGTAAAATCACAAGTTCAGATAATCGAATTCAGGCCTAAAGAAGTTGTTAATCTTCGAATTATAATGCTCATTGTAGTCTAATAGGTAGTATGTTGTCTTATTAGATGTGAGGTTACGGGTCAGAACGAAATAGGAGAAAAATATTTCTTCGGTGACTGCCTTCAAGCAGATTTCTGGCAAAAACTCTGATAGTAACTAAAACTACCGTGAAAGCTTTGTCAAAATTTATCGTTCGAAGTCGACTTTAAACTGTAGGTCTCGCCACTCATGTATAAAATTTACGTACACAACATAAGCGGTGTGAGAAACTAGGGCGTAATCCTGACTAAAGGGTTGTAGTGATCCACTATGTATGTATATATAATGCTCACCGATGATATTGTTTACTTGGCCAAAGTCATTCTCAAAGAAATATGCACCGATGACATCGTCAGCCTAAAGTCTATACTAAACAATGACTTTTTCGATATGAATTGGACACTCTTGGATGTCATATTGATTGGTATCGTTCCAAATTTTAAAATTTTGTTTATTCACATACCCAAAGCAGACTGAATAAATGACAACTAATTTGACAGATAGGAACTGTTAAATTTCGGAAGTTCCTGTTGAGAGACTCTATATGAAAACTAATACTTGTGCCGTAGCCACTCATTTCTACAATATCAGAAGCACTCCTACAGTAATCATCACTTACATAAATAATTATTCATTACAACCTTTCAGTCAGGATCAGAGATCAGCAATGAATTGTTTCTTCGCTACTCATACTCATGAAATTTTGAGTATGAGTGAGTCAAAAGTATTGAAATTCAACTACTCTGATTCATTCGTACTCACTACAACAATGATTTATAAGTACAGGTTGCAATGAGTATGAGTACAACGTTGACATCAAACTCATAACATTCGAAATATGTTTGATTCATACGCCTGCCTACTCATTCAGATTCATAAATTTAGAAAAATACTTATAATACTCATAAATGACTCGAATGATTCATCAAAATTTACAGTCTTAGTTGTTGTTGCATTTACAAAATGAAGAAGAAAGAAAAAGACAAAGACAGCAAGCAAAGCAAATGCGAATAATACTTATTTTGTGATTCTTGTAAATGTTGAGTAAAGGAGAGTCGAAATCAGTACCATCATGCGTATTGTTAAATATGAGTGCGATGAGTACTTTAGACTTTGAATATGAGTAGAGGTTTCATGATATTAAAATAAGTATGAATGTGTATAAGTATCAGAAATTATGAGTATAATTACGATGAAAAAATACTTCTTCGGCGACTTCCTCTCAGCAAATTTCTGGCAAAAACTGAGAGTAAATAAACCTGCAATGAAAAAGTTTCTCAAAAATCTGTCGTTCGGAGTCGACTTTAAACTGTAGGTTCCGCCGCTCAAGTATAAAATAAGGTGTGAGAAGCTAGGCTGTAATCCTGACTGAAGGGTTGTAATGACCGATTATGTATGTACGATTCTACTCATATTTTTGAATACTCATTGCTGATCTCTGGTCCATTCTAATAGCCTAACGGCCATTATTACAACTAGCCGTTAACTAAACGGAAGGGATTTTAACGTGAAGATAAATTATTTATCATTATTATGAGTACCCAATAAGATAGAAGTGAGCGTTAAGCTAAAGGGGGGATCATCCTGCCGTTAACTTTTAAAGTTAAGTTTATGTGTGAACTTGACATATTATATATTATTTTCAATATGGCAACTTCAAATTTAAAGAAAATGAGCAAAGACAAGAAAAAAATACAAAGCCCGCCGTTGCCACTGTGTTAAAAAAAACTTGTTTAGTTGAGCAGTTTTATCGACATTGCTCCGGCACTGCTATATTTTTGAAAACAGTTAACTTTATTTTATCAATGGGTTAAGAAGTTAAAGGTCACTTTAAAGTTCACTTTAGCTAAAGTTAACTTTAACTAAACCCAAGTTTAACGACAAGTTGTAATAATGATCCTAAACCTAAAACTTATATTATCTTTAGATGGATTAGGAGATGACTTGTGTTCGTCCTTGTAATGTTTTAAAAAAATTCATTGTATTAGAAATTTTCCTTTTTTTCCTATTGGCCCTAGAAGAAGTTATTTTTCTGTAGAAATTTTTCAACAAAATAAGTTAAGTATTAAATATTCAATATTACAATTTATGGTTTGTAAATCAAATTTAATTACAAAATTTCTTACTAAAAATAGTTGTTTTAAACTTTTTTTTCCAATAAAAAATGTTTATGCTCTTGAGAATATTCGATTAAAGCACCTGGTTTAAGTTGTCTTGCTGTAAGACAAGTTATGTAAAATCTTATCTTAAATATGAAATAAAATTATTTGAATTTAAACAAAAAAGTTTATTTTTTCCATATTTTATAACAATATTTTGCCTAAACACCAACTATGTTTATATATTCTTTATCATTTTATCTCTTGAAAAGGAAATGTTTTCCATAAAGAATTGAAAGAACTTTTTTTTCACAGAAATAAATTTAAAACGTAAATGGAATAAAAGAAAAAGAGAAACCTGTTGTAGAACCAGAAAAGCTTTCAATTCATGTAAATTTTCTATGCCATATGGTATAGAAGTGCTAAAGGAAATAGAATTTAATAAGAAAGAAAAGGAAAATAACAAGAGATTAAGGTGGTTAAACAAACGTACTTCCTTATACTATGTTCAGACATGCACTTTTATTGAGTCAATATTCGGTTTATTGAGTACAATATTTTAATTGTTCAGACATAACAATATACGCATTTCAGCTGCTTATTCAATATTCATTTGACACAGCTGGTAAACAAAACAGCTGGTTGTTTCAACAGCATTGTTTTTATTTTGGTCTCCATTTTTTGTTTGTCGTTGTTGACATTTGAGTTGTCAAATATCAACAGAAAGTGTTCGGATAATTGTAATATGCGCACTGAACATACTTACGACAGTGCTGCATTTTAAGTTTTTCTCAATATTATAAAACAATTTGCGTATTTATTGCGCAATAATTACATGAAACTTTATATGAAATATTGAGCTCAATAATAGCGTTTATTGCGATTTACGCATTGAAATTTGTATTGAATTTTTTAAATTATTTTATATGGTACCTCCCTAATTTTTGTATGTAAATTTTTATTTCCTTTTATTTTTCAGAAAATCCTGAACGCCCCCGCACATTAAGGAAACACTTTTGATTTCTTCGTCTGTAAACTCTCGAACAAAGTATTCATGTAAGTACCAAATGACAATAAAGTCACATTTTTTTTTTAGATTGTAATACATATGGAAACCATTATTTATGACAATGAGTTCTTAGGTAAACCCACAAAATATATGGTTTTCGAAATATTTCTTTTTTTCTTCTTCTTAAATACAAATTTATATCATGGGTTAACCAAGCACATTCATTATACCAGTATATCGTTAAAGGAAGTGAAAATAATTTTTAAAAAAATTATAAACAATTGAGAGGAAAGTAAGGAAATTGTTCGTTTTTTAAATTTATTTATTTTCTTTCGTTTTACTTTTGAATTTCGAATTAAATATCGGGTTAACCATTTAGTGGATTCATAATTGTCGTAGTAGGAAATCTGTCAGTTGTTCAATAACTTTCATGTGAAGTGATATTTCTTCCTGGTGAAAAGTTTGCCGTTTACGAATATGTAGCATTTAATAGCTGAAGAATACGTAGAAATAATTCAAACTGTAAACCAAAATGGTGGTTCAGACGTGACGACTTTCTGAGCATTGCAGAGTGATTATGCCCGCCATAATTCATATGCAGGGTAGTCAATAGCTAAGATCGGAAAGTGATTTGAAGATACCACCAGCGGTACAAAAGTCGTAGTAGTCGCCGTAGTGTAGTAGGTAGTGTGTTCGCTTATTAGACGAAAAGCCCGGCTTCGAGCCCCAGGCCAGACATCAAAAACAAAATACAAAAAGTATTTCTTCGGCGACTTCCTCTCAGCAGATTTCTGGCAAAAACTCTGAGAGTAAAAATTGCCATGAAAACCTTCTCAAAAATCTGTCGTTCGGAGTCGACTTTAAACTGTAGATCCCGCTACTCATGTATAAAATTAACGCACACAACACGGGTGATGTGAGAAGCTAGGACGTTGTCAATTCGACCTCCGGGTATTGTACTTGTCACAGTTGACAAGTGCACGTCCTCTAACCTAACCTAACACACACCAAAAAGGTTGTGCGCCAGGATAGGTCTTAATCCTGAATGAAGGGTTGTAATGGCTAAGTATGTATGTATGTGTCAGCGGTGCTGATGTGGTTTAGGCCTGATTATAAACCCTATGTACGGACTGCAGAAAATATCGCTTCTGTCAGAGAAACTTCCACTTCCTAACTTGTCGATTCCAAGACGTCCTTAGCAATTGAACCTAACCTACAGCTCATTAGGATGTATTTTACACTCGTATTTGAACCTCCAATTGTAAAGCTAGATTCACCCATCGTAGTTTTTTTTATATGTAGTTTGACGTTTCTCTTTTTGAGAGAGAGAGAGCGAAAGACAGTAAGCTTGCTTCGGAACAATTTTAGCTCGAATTGGTTTAATATAAATTTTTGTTCCCAAAACAATTGAACTGTGCTGCCAGCTACTTTAATTTTTTTAAGTAAAGTTGGACTGAGCTGCCACATCATATTATTTGTACATTTGTATGTATGTATGAGCTTTCTTCAACTCAATGGTTTATTCATTTTTTTCACTAACATTTGTTTTAATTTACAATTTCTTTGTAACACAATACAAAATATGATAACACTCAAGCCAAGAAAACAAACGAATTGCAATCATCTGCTACTGTGCTGCCTAATTGTAAAACTAACACGCATCGTTTACAAAAATATTTCATATGGTAACCTTGTTTTTACAGAACAATTGTTCGAAGTGGGTGAATCTTTTTGGAATAAACTCTCAAAAACTGAACTTGTTTCGGAAGAAACATGGGTGAATGCAGCTTATGAAAGTCGTGTGATCATTGACTACGCTGTAGATAGCCAGGTCAGTGGCAAGAGCAACACATGTAAAGCCTTCGCTGAACCCCAAAGAGATTCTTGAAAAACAATTACACCCGAAAACAGTCACTATTGGTTGCGCATTAAGATCAGAAGAAAATACTTCTGTTTCCCGCAAATGATTTTTGCAGAGGTCGTAGATCGGTTGGTTCACTTTCTTCTTTCTCGATATTCGATAATGGAGTTATCGATACTAGCTATTGAATTAATCAGTGAATACATTAAACTTTCAGGCTGGTTCTTGACACCAGAATATACCAAACAGAGAGAAGCTTACATGGCTTATGGTTTTTTTTTTACAAAAAAAAACATTTTTTATAAAAAAAAAAATACAGCATAAACCATGTAATTAGCACAGACTAATAAAACAATAGTTTCCCTGCTATCAAATATTGTTAAAGTCTTCTTCTATAAAACCTTTTTAACATTTAACATCATCGATTAAAACTCTAGCTTATAACACTATTTAATTACTCCTTAGTGTAAGGAGAACAGTGATAAACAACAGCTGAAAATGAGCCAGTATATGTGGCATGCTTGCATTGTGAGCAGCTGCTGCTGCTCTTTGAAGGATATTTTTGTGGTTTTGCAAGCAAAAGCGTTTTTTTTCCTTAACAGTACACCATGGTTTCTAGGGAATGCATGTGTGTTTGTGTCAGGTAAAAAATGTATGAACAACAACAAATCGAATAATTCATTGGAAATTGTTTTTTAACATTTTCGAATGGTTTAACTTGTCAGGGGTTCCGTTAAATGTTAGTTCCCGGAGTGTTTTATTGTTTCTCTCAAATAGCGCTTAACTTCATCAAATAGTGATGGAGTTAGGTAGGTAGGCAGGTAGAGGTGGCTGGCCAACCATGGGCATTGGGCCCATTGTGTTACCACAGTTGTCCGCCAACCCCTAGTATCGAAAGCACTCGGAACTCCTGATGAAGCGATTTAAGCTGCCAATGTCAATCCCTGACAGTTCCTCCAGGTCATCCATGTTGTAAGCACCCAAGTATTTCTTTCTCCTTTGGAAAAGATCCGGGCATGTACCCAGCAGGTGAGGGACAGTCTCCTCCTCTTCCTAGTGATGGAGTTACTTACATATCTAATTCAATATTACAACCTTTTATTCAGGATTACGACCTAGTTTCTCACACCACTAATGTTATGTTTGTTAATTTTATCCATGAATGATCATGACCTACGGCTTAATGTCGATTCCGTAAGACAGATCTGAGAAGCTTTTCGTGGAAAATTTTTAGTCTCAGAGACCTGCGTAGCTTGGCACTAAAATGGGGGAATACAATCTCTCCCCTATTGAGTAAAGTTATAAGGTCGTAGCTTCCTTTATACGGTTACATTGTTAGTAATATAGGAGTTTGATTATATGAAAGTAGCTGGGGAAGCATAGTTCCTTCTTCGATGTCTAATATCTGATGGTTATCCTCGATCTGAGAATCTAGGCCGTAACTCTGACTGAAGGGTTGTAATGGCCAATTATGTATGTATATAGGTATCCTCGATCAAACCCGCATAGAGCAAAAATATCATTAAAAGGCCACAGAAAGTTTATGTGACTCTCTTCACATGTAAATAAACCTTGTATTACGCCTTGACTGTACAATGGAAGTTAACAGTGGGAAGCAGCTGCAAGCTAACTGCACGATTCTAGACTGCATAAGATGGCAAACTGCCATACTTATTACTAGTGTCTATGTGAGAACGACACCCAACAAGGCATTACGCCTTTAAAACATTGGCTTCCTACTGTGTTTCCCCATGGAGCAAGAGGTAGCTTTTACGGCAGTCTGCTGACCTAAGCAGCTTCATGGACTAGCTAGTGTATTAGATATTTGCTTCTCAGTGTCCATTGCTTAAAAACCAATTTTCCAGTAGAGTCGAATTGAATGCGTAGGTAGATTCTTCTACAAATTCTCTAGAAAGTTTCACGCGATAATGACTGCCATTAAAGTACCATTCAAACGTCATATCAACGTCAAAGACTTCTTCATCATTGTTGCTTATTTCCTAGCAAAATGGTGGACTATTTGAAAGCCGCGATATGTATCCTTTTCGCCCCATCTACTTTGATAATTGTGGAAAAATTTCACTCTCCTTACCAAGAGGGCATGTCCGCGCTCGATTCTTGCAGAGATTATTATTAAGTCGAAAGAGAAGAAAAAGATCGCCTGTCACTTAATCAGTGATATGTTACCAGCACTGGCACGATCTACGAAATAACTCGTTTCGGTTGTATATTTTTTTTCTGGAGTGGTAGTTCATGTATTAGGAGCCCCACTCTTAATATCCTTGACGGCACTCTTTGAAGTTAGAGAACGGTTGGCCATAATGGTATACAGCAGTGCCTTTAAATTTCCGTAAAACGTTAGGATCCTAACGTGATTAACCAGTTAAACCAAGACAGGCCTGCTCATGAGATGATGAGTATAACAATGGAGTTTTCTTAGGACGTATTCTCCTTATGAAGTCGCCTTAGTCTAGTAGGTAGTGTGTTCGCTTATTAGACGCGAAGCCACGATTCAAATCCCCGATCAGACAGCAAAACGAAATATGAACAAAAATATTTCGTCGGCGCCTTCCTCTCAGCAGATTTCTGGCAAAAACTCTGAGAGTAAATAAAAACGTGCCTTGAAAAAGTTTCTCAAAATCTGTAGTTCGGAGTCAACGTTAAACTGTAGGTCCCGCCACTCAAGTATAAAATTAAGGCACACAACATGAGTAGTGTGAGAAACTAGGCTGTAATCCTGACTGAAGGGTTGTGATGGCCAGGTATGTATGTATCCTAATGTGATTATCAAGCATGATGTGAGATCATGAATATAACAATGCTGTTTGCTTAGGACGTATTCTCCTTACAGGATTGAAGAGTACATAATTATGTCTTTATTAGGTTAACGAATGTTGCTAATATTTCAGTTTAAAACCCTTAGTGCCATTATTACAACTTGCCATTAAAGCTATTTTTAGTTAAAGATAACTTTGGCTAAAGCGAACTTTAAAGTCATGTTTAACTTCTTTTCTTTATTACAACGTAATGATAAAATAAAGTTAACTTTATTAAAAATATGGCAAGGCCGGAGCAATTAAATAAGTTTTTTTTTCTTAAACGCAGTGGCAACGACGGCTCATTTTGTTTATATTTGAAGTTGCCATATTAAAAATAATATATAATAATATGGCAAGTTCAAACATAAACTTAACTTTAAAAGTTACCGGCAGGCTGATGCTCCCTTTAGCTTAACGCTCACTTCTATCTTATTGGATACTCATAATAATGAAAAATAATTTATCTTCACGTTAAAATCCCTCCATTTAGTTAACGGCAAGTTGTAATAATGGCCCTTAAAATAGGAAGTCTACTTCTCTGAGATGAGATATGTCTGGGCTAATTTATTTCCTAAAATATTGGAGGTTCGAGCTTAGGTAAGCTGGACAATGTCATAAAAATTGTTTAATTCACCATATGGCATGTATTCTGTCTGGTTCCTAATATAATGAATTTTAATAAATTTCTTATTGAATATTAGTATGCATCGTATAGGCTGTAACAATAGTTAGGATTGCACAATCACCCCTCGTTCAGTCGTTCAGGTAGACTGTAAGCGAAATCCCTATATTTTGTATGACATCTGCTTTACTACTGCATACTTCACAACATCGGTTTTTGTCTCTCTCTCTCTCTCTCTTTTTCTCTTTACAAACACATACCCATACACACTAAACTTATGTATATATTTTATACCTGAGCACCAGTTAGAAATTGTTGAGATCCTTAAACCGGTTTGTGGATCATAACATGCAGAAATTGTGAGCAAAAAAAAAGAGAAAAACATAAAAGAGTGTAAATAAATGTGTTGCAAATTGAAAAAAATATGTTGAATTTTATTCCATTCATTTTTAGTTTCTTTGAAATAATATTTCCGTGAATTCTTTAAAAAGGAACTTAACTTTTGACAAGTGGTGTGTGAATGACATTCGTTACAAATACCGTTGCATATGGTGATTCTCGAATCGGCTGCAAACACACACGTACACAATTTTTGTATTCCAGTTACATTGCTTTTTTAACCCACCGCAGTGTGGTGTAATTTTTGCATGTGGCAAATAAAATTCTCACGAAATTTTTTTCCAATTTAGGGAAATCTATGATAACATTGGTATTTATAAACGGAAATATGTTGAGCGGTTTGTGGCAACTAACAATGATTTCCGTACCTCAGAAGACCTCAGGAGCAGATATCAGCAATTAATCGCTTTTTTCGTTACTCATAAAATTTTGAGTACGAGTGAGTCAACAATATTGGAATTCAACTACTCTGATTCATTCCTACTCACTACAACATTGATTTATAAGTACAGGTTGCAATGAGTATGAATACAACGTTGACATCAAACTCATAACATTCGAAATATGTTTGATTCATACGCGTGCCTACTCATTCAGATTCATAAATTTAGAAAAAATACTTATAATACTCATAAATGATTTTAGTGGTTCGAATCAGAGATCAGCAATGAATTTCGTTACTCATAAAAGTACTCATGAAATTTTGAGTATGAGTGAGTCAACAGTATTGAAATTCGACTACACTTTGATTCATACGTACTCACTACAACATTAAATTATAAGTACAGGTTGCAATGAGTATGAGTACAACGGTGACATCAAACTCATATTATTCGAAATATGTTTGATTTTAGAAATTTAGAAAAATACTTATAATACTCATAAATGATTCGAGTCACTCGAATCATTCATCAAAATTTACAGTCCAGATCCACAACCATTTTGTGATTCTTGTAAATGTTGAGTAAAGGAGAGTCGAAATCAACAATATCATACGTGTTGTTAAGTATGAATATGATGAGTACTTCAAACATTGAATGTAAAATTATGAGTATGATTCGATTCTACTACATCTTTTTGAATACTCATTGCTGATCTCTGCTCAGGAGCACGTCTTTAGAGTCCTATATAGTGTTGGAGACTTTGCCGCAGAACCAGGTTGTGTTACGCATGATCTTCAACCATTGTAATGCACCTCAGGCATGTCAGTTTCGAATGCACAAAAATATAACAACATTTCAATGTTTTGAATTTAAAAAAAAATAGTCAGGATTTTCGGTCAGGCTTTTAACATCAGCCACGTTGTGTGTATTAATTTTATTCAAGAGCTATGGAACATACAGTTTAATATCGACTCCTAATGGTAGAATAGACGAGCTCTCTCGGAAGATTTACAAGATCTTAGAACACAGGTTTGAACTTACAAGCTCTCATCTAATAAGCTAAGACATTAATCACTAGATTACAGGGACCTATCCTGTACATGTGTTGCCAGCCTGATTATTTTGTGGATGGCCATGAATGCTGAACTTGTCAGATTTAATTTCGGAGGATGTTTTTCCAGATTTATTCGCATCCAGCTCCTAATTTTGCTTGAAAAATTAAATTATTTCCTTCAAATTGCTTAAGTATTGACAGTGATGTACTTACTGTCTGTGTATCACTAAACATCTCACAATGATAAGGAAAACTTGAAAAAAACGGGGCTCTGAAAATTCGCCAAGTCATCTTTATACAAGTTATTGCTGACTATGGAATTATTTCGGATGTTTGATGCATAAGGCAGACTCCGTAGTCTATTAGGTAGTGTGTTGGCTTATTAGACCGTAAGGTCATGGTTCAAACATGAGCTCAGACATCAAAACGAAATATGAAAGAAAATATTTCTTCGGCGACTTCCTCTCAGCAGATTTCTGGCAAAAGCTCTGAGAGTAAATAAACCTGCCATGAAATAGTTTCTCAAACAAAAAATCTGTCGTTCGGAGTAGACTTTAAACTGTAGGTCCCGCCACTCATGTATAAAATTAACGCACACAACATGAGTTTTGTGAGAAGCTAGGTCGCAATCCTGACTGAAGGGTTGTAATGGCCAATTATGTATGTACATGTGTCTGATGCATAAGATTTGTATACCGAACAACAGCTAGCTCGTGTTTCGTTTGATTTCGCAATTATTACGGAATCATGATTATGGTTATAGTACCGAAACCAAATTTAAAGTGAATGCATAGATAAATACAGTAAGACCCCGCTTAACGCTGTTTCAGTATTATGCGGTAGTACAAAAGCGGTGCAGTATATAGCGACGGTGTATATTACGTATCTTTTTCAACGCTCTTTTGTTAGTCTGTCCAGAATAAAGATGGAACTTATTGGAACGTATCCCCCCGTTAAGCGGGGACAGTAAGATTTGGATTAACCCCTTAATGGTTTGAAAACCGTCAGTCTGGCAAGACTGTCAGCCGGTAAATGTCATTCGTAGGAAGTGTCATTTATTTAGTGAAAGGTTTGACATTTACGAACTTGTGGATCCTCTTACACCTAATTTACGACAAAATCGCATTTCAAATGTGGCTATTTTTCCAGTAGTTCAAGTAATTATCGATATTCATCGAATCTCACTGTGTAAGTAAAGAAATTTGAAGAGCATGGAAGCATTATAGTTATGCTGTAAATATTGCTCTTACTAGAGAAATTTTGTGGACTTATACGATGGCCCCTTATGATGTATTTTACATTTGGAGATGAGTGTGCTTCTATATCTAGTTCGACTCACGATAAAAATTAAAGCTGGCTGACCACTCACAATGCCATAGGGGTATACAGATTGTATGCTAAAGCGATAGATTTTCAATGTTAATGTTGCGAACAAAATTTTGTAGTCATTGTTTGCGAATGAGAAATTGCCTCACATAAGGCTCGGAGAATCCAGAACTGGCGATTGTACCGAATTTTTTTGAAAATGACACTCTGATACTATGTTCACACATGCACTCTTATTGCATAAATCGCAATAAACGCAATTATTGAATTCAATATTTCATATATAGTTTCAATTAATTATTGCGCAATAAATACGCCAATTGTTATAATATTGAGTAAAACTTAACATGCATCACTGTCATAGGTACGTTCAATGAGCATATTACAGTTTTCCGAACACTTCCGGAGTTGTCAAATATCAACAACGACAAAAAAACAACAAACAACAAAACAAAATAAAAACAATGTTGTTGAAACAATCAGCTATTTTGTTTACCAGCTGTCAAATGAATATTGAATTAGCAGCTGAACTGCGTATATTGTTATGTCTGAACACTTAAAATATTGTACTCAATAAACCGAATATTGGCTCAATAAAAGTGTATGTATGAACATAGTATAAGAACTGTTATCGTCAATACCGATTACAGTCTTATGTGTGATGTACTTAAGTGAATATGAGTTTGAAAGCTATTCAATTATATTATACCTATTCTTGCCATTTAAGGGTTAATTATAGCAATTTTTAAAACATCCTTTATCTAGAATTTTGGTTTTTTTCAATATTTTTCCACTTTTTGAATTGATTAAATTTATATGCACCTGCTGTAAAAATAATCGAAATAACATGTGTGTGTGTGTGTATGTAAATATTTTTCAGTTTTATAGGAATAGAGAACGAGAGAGAGAAGGACAGAAAGGCAGAGGGGGAATAAATATTAAAATAAAGACATGAAATAAATTTCTGAAAACATATTGACACCGTAGTACATAACCTTGAATTTTAAGTGTGCGTACAATTCTCATAGTCGGTTGATTTTACATAAACTGGGTAAATTGTCAAAGAGAAGAGAGGAGGTGTGGTGAAAGGGCTTACAATAAAAGGTGTTAAAAATTATTATTGAAATGTAACCATAACGTATGTACATACGTATGTACATGTAAAACATGTGAAATGTAATTTCGAAAAATTCCTCCTCTAGAATATGCTTTATAGACACGCAAAATTATTTGTAATATTATTGAACCAAGCTGAATGACAGCTGAAAGTTAATTTATATCATAAATAAAATTTTTAATTGCAATATGACATTAGTTTTGTTAAAGATTACTTACTTAACACGTTGACTGCCGACTACGAGATAACTCGTACATTGCATTCGCTTCTAGGGTGCCAACTACGAGTTATCTCGTGCTCACTAAACCTGCCATTTTTGTGTGGCTACGAATAAAATCGTATTATATCAGTGCTAGTATCGATAAATGGCTTCTGGGAAAAGAACCAAACGTCAATATTGCCTTGCGTGACCAGTTTTCTGAAAATTGCCGCGGCAGTCAGCGTGGTAATTGGCCATCAAAACCCCTTAGTCAAGACAACCACCTAGCTTCTTAAGCTAACCATGTTGTGTATGTTAATTTAATCCATTCGATAAAATTATTGAAGCATTGTTGTGAAATTAAACGATTTCTGTTGACTTGTCAAACCTTTCTGAACAGAAATGTGGATCAGAGATCAGCAATGAATCGTTTTTTTGCTACTCATAAGTACTCATGAAATTTTGAGAATGAGTGTGTCAACAGTATTGAAATTCAACTACACTCTGATTCATTCGTACTCACTACAATATTGATTTACAAGTACAGGTTGCAATGAGTATGAGTACAACGTTGACATCATTACTCATAACATTCGAAATTTGTTTGATTCATACGCCTACCATTACATTCATAAATTTAGAAAAATACTTATAATACTCATAAATGAATCGAGTGATTCAAATCAGAGATCAGCAATGAATTGTTTTTTCGCTACTCATAAGTACTCATGAAATTTTGAGTATATGTAAGTCAACAGTTCATTCGTACTCACTACAACATTGATTTTTAAGTACAGGTTGCAATGAGTATGAGTACAACGCTTGACATCAAACTCATAACATTCGAAATATGTTTGATTCATACGCCTGCCTACTCATACAGATTCAGAAATTTAGAAAAAATACTTATAATACTCATAAATGATATGAGTGATTCGAATCATTCATTAAAATTTATACTTTTAGTTGTTGTTGCATTTACAAAAACAGAAGAAAGAAAAAGACAAAGACAGTGAGCAAAGCAAATAAACAACCACCTAGTGAGTATTGTAGTGTGTTCGTATGCGAATATGTGCTTCTTGTAAATGTTGAGTCATGGAGAGTCGAAATCAACAACATCATGCGTATTGTTAAATATGAGTACGATGAGTACTTCAAACTTTGAATATGAATAGTATGAGTATGATATTGAAATAACTATGAATGCGTATAAGTATCAGAAAGTATGTATCTTTTTGTATACTCATTGTTGATCTATGATATGTATGTATGTATATATATTACCGAATAGTAGGGATGGGTGGCATATATGATTTTGGGTTACGATGGACGTGTAACCTTTCATGACAAATATTCCATTCATCTTGTTTCTAATGTTATCATACTCATAGATTCGAACCTACTCATCTTTTTGAATACTCATCGCTGATCTCTGATGTGGATACAGTTTAATGTTCCATGTCATCATAATATAGTTATCGATATCAATAGTTCTCAGACAGCTAAAGAAACATGTAAAAGCCTCCATTGAAATGTGAATAGTTTTCAACAGGATGGTTTTTTTTTAACAATTTTAATGTTTTTTATGGAATATAACGGTATACATAACGAAATTTTATATTTTCTTTAAAAAAAAATAAAATTTTGCTTTAAAAAAAAATGCAATAAATCTGCACTTTTATGGTGTTTTATTTGCTCTTTTTTAAGGTTCTTTCCTACTTTGTAACAACTACCATTGTCACATGCAATTTTTTTGGTTTTCGAAGCATGCCTTACATTGTTTCGTCGTTACCCCTATTGAAACTTAATTCTCTTATATTATCGGCAAATGAAAGTCGATACATAAAGAGTGACAATGAAATTCCTTTCATAAAGTTCGAAACAGAAAATTCAATGATAAACACGTTTAAAAAACCTTTCAAAAATATTTCCATAAATTGGAAACATTACTTATGTACATACTTAATTGGTCATTACAACCCTACAGTTAGAATTACGACCTAGTTTCTCACGCCACCCTTGGTGTAAATACATACATACATATTTACACTCAGAGTTTTTACTAGAAATTTGCGGAGAGGAAGTCGTCAAAGAAATATGTATTTCTTCATATTTCGTTTTATTCGATGACTGACCGGGGTTTTGAACCAGGGACCTCATATCTAATAAGCCAACATATTACCTACTAGACTACGGCGACTTTACCTACTTGACTGCGGCGACTTTACTGTGTCAATATTTGTGTTAAATGTAGAAGAGCGTACCCAATCATTTACAGCCAGCGGAATTCATTCAAAAGCAAGGAAATTGGTTGCCATACGCGAACCGAAACCAAGAGACTTTGAAACGATTTTTCCTATCTGAAATAATTTTTACATCGAATTGTCACGGTCGACGAAAAATATTCGTAAATTCATAAGCAAAAATCAAAAGTCCAAAGTATTGGGTGGGATGAGAAGCTTATGAGTCAGACTATCACCGGTGAGAAAGACAACAATTAATTTGTTTGAAGCCATCATGTACTGAAAAACGCCATGAATATGCAGCAGGATGCAAGGTCACTGGGAAGTCGCCGTAGCCTAGTAGGTAGTGTGCTCGCTTATTAGACGTAAAGCCCGGGTTCAAACCCCAGGTCAGACATCAAAATAAAATATGAAAAAAAAAATATTACTTCGGCGACTACCTCTCAGCAGATTTCTGGCAAAAACTCTGGGAGTAAATAAACCTGCCATGAAAAAAGTTTCTCAAAAATCTGTCGTTCGGAGTCGACTAAAATATGTGAAATTAACACACACATCATGGGTGGTGAGAAAAACTAAGTCGTAATCCTCACTGAAGGATTGTAATGAACAAGCATATACATATACATATATGTAAGCAACATTTACCCTAACTGGTTTCAATTGGTGAAATTCGATAACTTGCCCTTTGATAGCATTATTGTATCCAATATAGGTTAAGTATTGCCAGCTTAAGTTAAGTTTTTTCCAACTTTTTGCCACTGCATAGAGTGCAATATTTTCAAATCCAAACGAAATCTCCAATCGTTGCATAAAGGAAAAAATTAATAATTTTTTCAATCATCTAATGAGCACCTCGAGGTGTTAATTATAATTAATCTAGGGTGTATAAATCTATTTTTTAACATTTATTGTGAGAAAAAATAAAAACAAAATTTTCACTTACCAAAGCATTGGGTTTACCCGTACGATCATCGATCCATAATAAAACCATATCAGCACCAGACATGCGACCCGACTTACGTGAAAAACCCAAACCAATAAAACCCTTGGTATTGACGGTAACACGAAAATAAATATCCTTTGCTTTAATCCACCATTCCAATAAATAAAGACCATTGCCATCCATTGTTTCCATACGATGCCAATCACTATGATGAACACCTTTAGTAAATGCTGGCGTTGTGCCCATAGACAATGCATCTATGGAGGCATTGTCATGTGTATTATCATGATGACTGTTATGGACATGATGCAATTGATGGCTATTGACTTCATGGGGCCATGAGAGGCAAACGGTTATTAAAGAATTTAATAAATATGTAGTGAATAGTTGATTAATAGGGGAATTTACATGGAATTTCATTTTTATATTTTGCACTTTTATTTAAGATAAAATAATTTATTTAATTTATTTTTTTTTTTAATTTTTTTATTTTTTTTTTATTTTTTTAAAAAAATATTTTTTTTTAATTATTTTGTATACAATATTTGTTGAATTTCACCACTATTTCACCACTTGCTTAAATGTTGTGAGAATTTTTTTTTTCTTTTTTCTTTATAAATTTTTTTTATTTTTTATAATTTTTTTTTTTTAATTATTTTATACACAATATTTGTTGAATTTCACCACTATTTCACCACTGGGTTAAATGTTGTGTGAATTTTTTTTTGTTAGCGACTGTTAGCTGTTAATCCTGGGCTACAGCAAACAGCAGGGTTGTATTTTCTGTTATTTTTCAATATTTCAATACAAACTAAATTATTGTTGTTGTTGCATTTTTATATTTCGCCAGAACCGTTTAAGGTATACAAGAGCCGATAGCATACAACAGTACATTTACCAAGAGAAGAAGAGATCATTTTAAAAATAGCACGCGTAATAATCCTGTTGTTATTAGGGCAATGAAAAGAGAACGAAAGATAAAGAGAGACCGAAGGAGATGTAAGTAAAATAATCATTTACTTATACACACACACACACACACGCTTTTATATTTAATTGTTTGATCAATTGTAGTAGTAGTTGCTGTTGTTGTTGTATTGATATTTATAGTTTCGAGTTGTAGTAGCAGCTGTCGTCGTTTTTATAACTTCCGATCGTTTAAGTAAAACGGGGTTTTATGCCATGTACGTATGTATGTACGTACGTGTTTCTCTTTTCATTATTCGGAAGGGGAATATAAATAGTTGACAGTTGGATTTGTTTTTTTTGTTTTAGTTGTGTTATATTTGCTTTGTTTACCATACAAACACAGGCTTATTCGAGACTAGGTACACCTTTTCTTTCTTTCTTTTTTTATGTTTAGTAAAGATATTTTGCCGTTGTTGTTGTTATTGGTATTTTAAATAAGCATATGCATGACATACCACACAACACTACACAAACTCTCTCTCTTATTTTACAATTTTTTTTATTTATAATTGAAATAAATATGAAAAGGGGGTTGTTATTTGCATCAAACTGTATTCAATTTTTGCTTTAAAAAATATTTTCATTTTTTTTTCATTTATTTTCTTTAAAAAATATTTCCATTATTTTAATGCATTTTTTTCTGTATCCTTTCTTTTCATTTTTATTTCCCTTTCCATGCTTTCTTTTTTTATTTAATTTTTATTTTTATTTTCTTCTTAGCGCACTCTCTTACATCCTTACTTAATGCTAACTCCTTTGCGAATGCGCCTGCTGTGTGTGCTAAACTAGAACTAGTTTGTCTTAAAATATTTATTTTTCTCTCTGTTAATATGAGCTCTTATTTGTACTCTCCCCTCGTTATACAACTCTCTCTGGCTATAATCACACGAGAACAATTTTTAGTTGCACAATTTTTTGTTCTTTTCAAATCACACGGGATGAATTTGTTAGTTTGCTATGAAATGTATACGTATACGTATACACAGCTTTGTATGTATTAGTGTTTTTGCATTAATTTGATGTTTGGCTGGCATTTTTAAAAATGTGCATGTAGTAGTTTTGTGCTGGTAATGAGGGGTTGTAGCTGGCTCCGAAAAACAATTCTCTTCACCCCTCTCTTGCCTATAAACTATCATTTTACGCCAGCACAATTGTTCTCGTGTGATTAGGCTTTCTCTCTCTCTCACTCTCTCTCTTACATTTTTTGTACAATAATTATGCTCTTGTAAATACCGGCTTTAGTATACTACAACACAATCCACATTTATTTTGTAACTGTAAGTGTAGATGTGTGAGCTGTGTGTGAGCTGTATGGGTATGTGTCTGTTTAGTGTTTAATTTTTATTAGTTTTCTACCTGCTTGGAAATATTTTGCCAGAACATCTATCCGATTGCCGTTTATAAATGCTTGAAAGAATTTTTTTATGCGAAATATGAAAAGAAAATTAAAAAAATAATGAATATTTATAATGAACTAGCTGTACACTGCGCGCATTGCTGCGGCACCAACTAAAATAAATTTGACGGAAAGACATTACACAAATGTCCAATTAATTTTGAATCATTTTATACATTTTTGTTTCCCGTTGTCCAGATGATTCAGACGAACGGCCCTGAGTAGTACGCATTCAATCAGTTTCTAATCTCACTTCTCGTTGTTCAAGTGATTCATGCGAACGGGTCTCAGCGGCATGCACTCGAAGATTTTCAAGTCTCAATGCTCTTTGCTCGTCTGATTCTGAGGCTCGTAATGCTTTTTTCTTCCGTGCTTTAGGTGTAGGTCGACCAATTTCTTGTTATTAATTTTGAATAATTTTCAGTGGCGCCATCTACCGGATATTAATCGCACCAACTTAGAAACCTTTGTCGGCTCATGCGCAACAACTTTGCTAAAGATCATAACATGATCTAATACGCAGTTTACGATTTAATTAATTTTTAGTAATTTTCAGTGGCGCCACCTGTCGGATACCAACTTAAAAACTTTCGCCGACTCTTGCGCAACAACTTCGGCTAAATATCATAACATGATCAAATGCACAGTTTACGATTTAAATAATTTTTAGTAATTTTAGGAACTTAGAAAATTTCCCGGGCTCATGAGCAACAACTTACCTGAAGGTCATAACATGATCAAATGCATGGTTTACGATTCTATTAATTACATACAAACAAACATTCATTTTAATATATAATGAATGGATAATTAGTCAATACAACGCTTCAGTCAGGATTACGACCTAGCTTGTCACACCACTTATGGGTGTTAATTTTATACATGAGTTTAAAGTCAATTCCGAACGACAGATTTTTGACAAATTTCATGGCAATTTTATTTGCTCTCAGAGTTATTGCCAGAAATCTGCTGAGAGGACGTAGCCTTGGAAATATTTTTTTCATATTTCGTTTTGTTGGCGATGTCTAACCTGGGGGTTTGAACCGAGACCTCATGTCTAATAAGCTAACACAATACCTACTAGACTACGGCAACTTTGAAACATTTTCTATAACAGTTATCCCAGCCACCCCGGTCTGCCACCTCTACGGTCTCATCAATGGATGGGTCGGGGAGGAAGAACAGAGACGTTGGGGGAACGGATCGGGTTGTTCTGTCTCTAGATGTCTATGGCCTGCTGTGGACAGTAAGAGAACAGGTTGGCTGCTGGGCTTGGATAAGGCCAGCTTAAGGTTAGTTGTCGGGTTTATCACAGGGCACTGCGAGATTAGGTCGCTGACGGCGATCTGGAACAGATCCCAGCCGGACTACTGCAGGGTATGTTGCAATGAGGAGGAGTTGGAGACTGTCGACTGTAACTGCCCAGCCTTTGGTAGGTTGAGGCGGAGGACCCTTGGCAGGGCCTTCTTTGAGAGTTTGAACTCTGTGTCGAGAGTCGACATCAAGGCTCTCCACAGATTCATTAGTGGCGTAGGCTGGATGAGAGGCGCTAGGGCTTCATCAGGGTAGTCGCGCTCTCCCTTCTTTGTTGGGTCTATGTGACCTCTCCGTTTCCCATTCTCCCTTTCCTATCTCCTCTCCTTTATATCCTATTCCCTCTCTTATCCTTCCTCTTTAAGGACGTTGTACAATGGGTCAATTCGACCTCCGGGTATTGTACTTGTCTTAATTGACAAGTACACGTCCTCTAACCTAACCTAACCTATCCCAGCCAACATTTTTGAAAATTTTTAATCAAACTGGAGTCTTTTTTGATTCTTTTGCGCGATTAAAAAGGTAGAATATGCTCTCATTTTCTGATCATAAAAGACTCTTTTGTCGGGAGAAAAAATTGACTACGAACGACCCTTCTTAAAAAGTCATTTATGAGTCATTTTCTATATCAGTTTAGAGTAATTTTCGAATCTTTTTCTAGTAGTCTTTTCGAATCGCTTTTTGGTCATTTATTATTCTTATTTACCTTCGTTTATGATTCTTTTCCGAGCCGTCATTCAATCATCGTTTAATCGCATACGAGTCTTTTATGATTAATTTTCAGTATGTTAAGGAATCCTTTGTTGTCATTTATCAGTCATGTTTGTATTAATTTGAACTCCTTTTTGCGTCATTTATGATTATAATTTGAGTCATTTATTTGTCGTATTTCAAAATGTATTTTACTCTCTTCAAGTGTTTTTAGTCGGTTTTCGGAGTCATACCAGTCACATTTTAAACGTCTGGATGATTAATTTAAGATTGCTATATAATTTTTTTATTGTATTTTAAATCGAACTCATTTTACTGATTGACGCGAAACATTTTTGAGTCCTTTCTTAATCGTGTAACTGACTAATAAGTTTTTGATCACTAAAAGTACTGTAAACAGACTCAGCAAGTTTATTTTTTTTTTAAATCAATCTTCCAAATGCTAGCTGGGAAAATACAAAACTGACCGAATTCTTACTGACTGCTTGCTTACCTTGTCTTGCCCTTTTATATACGCACGTAATCAGTATGATTAACGTATTCGATGTGAAATGTTCGCGTTTTTGCTTTATCGGGAGCTCTATTGCTATTGACTTCATTGTTGTTGTTGTTGTTGCGTTTGCTTACTTGTCTATAGCTTTTCCTTTCATACTTGTTGTTGTTCGTTTACTTGGAACGTGTTCGATGTATTTGTTAGTGTGTATCTGTGTCGTGTATATTGTGTACATATACTCATACTCATGGTCTTTGTTTTTGTAGCTTCTGCTTATTGTTTTCATCTGAAATGATATTAGTTCATTTCCATTTGCGTAACAATAACATAATTGGCAATTACAACTAGCTTCTCAACATCACTTACGTTGTGTGTGTTAATTTTATACATGAGTGGAGGGAGACCTACAGTTTAACGTGGACTCCGAACGACAGATTTTTGAGAAAGTTTTTATGGCAATTTTTTATTTACCGTTAGAGTTTTTGCCAGAAATCTGGTGAGAGGAAGTCGCCGAAGAAATTTTTTTTCATATTTTTTTTTATGTCTGATCGGGGATTTGAACCGTGGCTTCGCGTCTAATAAGCCAACACACTACCTACTAGACTACGGCGCTACTAACATGGTTACCGCAAAGTCTGGCAATGCGTTTCGTAAGAACCTGATTTGATTCAATGGCGTGACTTGGTTAAAGGGGGAAACACAATCTTTTTCTTATTAAAATTTCCAATTGGGTTCATCATATTAGCGTTATTCCGTTGGTAATACGCAATGGCGCAAATTGTGTTTTATTTCTCTCAGAAACGTTTTTCAGGTTTCTCTGTGATTGTGTGTGTATGTGATTGTTTTCTTCTTTTTTGTTTTTCGGGTAATGAGAACTTCTGGATTTAACAAACAAACTTTTTAAAAGCCATGAAATAAACCATCGACAACAACATCAACATCAATATTCATCCATCGCACTCGAATGTAAAAAAGAATACACGCTGCTGGCTGCCTGGTACATTCGTTTGTGTATTAACGTTTTGCGCTTGCGTTAATGCCTTTCTGTTGTTGTGTTACTTCTATTCTTTTTTTGTTTTTTTTAGTCTTCTGTTACGCCTTTTTTGTTTTTTCTTTTTTTTTGTGTTGCCCTACATTAGGTATTGAATACTGGTAAAGTTTGAATGGCGATATTTGTTTACAAATATGAGTTAAAGGCTAAAATTGTCTTCATAGAAATCGCGAGTATTTGAACACAATTCCTTGCACGTACATAACTCGATGAGCATTTATTAATAAAATGATGCACATACAGTGGTGGCCACGAATTTAAGACACGACATATGACTGAGTTATTTGTGATAATTTTTACATTTTATCGAAAAAATTATGGGTCCATGATATTTTTTTTTAAGATTTTAGTAATTAGAAAAATTAATAATATTTTCTTACCTATATTCGGTTAAGAATTTTTTTTGCATATTATATACATAAACACAAATTTTACCTGGTCACGAATTTAAGACATAGGCATAATATAACACTATTCTCTAAATTAAGCTCAGCTTCATAAAAAAAAACCTATTATTTAGTGGGAAATCCTTTATTTTTGATCACAGCAGCACATCTCCTGGGTAAACTTTCGACTAATGCCACATAACGTTGCTTTGGAATTGCATACCAAGCCTTTTGGATTTCTTCTTCTTGATGCTCCAAGTTTGGAGGGCGCCATACGTACTGCTTTCCATCAGACCCGAAGCGGCAAAACTTCGACTCGTCGCTCCCAAGTATATTTTTCCAAAATATCATGGGTTTCTTGAGATTTCTCAATTATCACAAAATTATCACACATAAGTCTGTCATATGTCGTGTCTTAAATTCGTGGCCACCACTGTATGTAGGGTGCTTACATACTTAATTGGCCTTTTAATAACCCGTTGGTCGGTTTTTGGCCTGCCTTAGTATTTTATTCAGATTCCTCTGCTCTGTATTAGCAGACACCATTTTGTTGCAGTGATCCTCCCAATGAAGACAAAGTTGTCTTCGAGTCTGATGTTTTCTTACAAAATACCCTTCTTACCGGAATTATTTATGTCGTCTGAACGACCTAGTCTAGCCATTTCCTTCTAGATGGCTATCCTCAGTGCCAGCATAAGCCAGTTCGTTACTTTTTGAAAGTGCTCCTTCCAATGAAGAAAAGGTTGTCTTCTACACGGACAACCGCTGTTTTCGTATCACATACCAGTCCGTCTTTCCGGAATTATTTCTGCAACATGAACGACCTAGCCAAGCCAGCATAGCTCCTGAATGGTAGAGCGCCGAACAACGATGGAGGCAGAATTCGTCGCCAACTCGCGTGGGATGAATGCGTAAAGGTGCCCATGGTTCCACTGATACAGGGATTTCTTCTACGTACATACATACAAACATAATTGGCCATTACAATCTTTCAGTGAGGATTAGAACACAGATTCTCACATTATCCAAGCGGTATGTATTAATTTTACCCATGACGAGCGGGATCTATTGTTTAAAGTCCTCTCCGAAAATCAGATTTTGAGAAACTTTTCACACATACATAATCGGCCATTACCATCCTTTAGTCAGGATTACGTCCTGGTTTCTCACACCACGCATGTTGTGTGCCTTAATTTTTATATTTGAGTGGCGGCACCTACAGTTTAACGTCGCGTCCGAACGACAGATTTTGAGAAACTTTTTCATGGCAGTTTTATTTACTCTCAGAGTTTTTGCCAGAAATCTACTGAGAGGAAGCCGCCGCCGAAGAAATATTTTTTTTTTCATATTTCGTTCTGATGTCTGGCCTGGGGCTCAAACCCGGGCTTAACATCTAATAAGCGACTGCACTACCTACTAGACTACGGCGACTACTTCTACTCAATTGCTATTGGAGACCATAAAAGCATCTGCTAGCAAGAGTATTTCTACGCTTGCTCACCATAGTGGCATAATTTTCTCGGATAACATTAGAAATACGATGAATGGAATCCGTGTCGTGAAAGGTTACACGTCTATCACAACCCGAAATTATATATGCCGCCTATCCCTACTATGCAGTAACATACATAAATATCAGATATCAGCAATGAGTATTCAAAAAGATGAGTGGATTCGAATCATACTCATAATTTCTGTTACTTACACGCATTCATACTTATTTTAATATCATACTCATACTACTCATATTCAATGTTTGAAGTACTCATCATACTCATACTTAACAATACGCACGATGATGTTGATTTCGACTCTCCATGACTCAACATTTACAAAAATCACGAAATAAGTATGATTCGCATATGAACACTACAATACTCACTAGAAGGTCTTTGTCTTTTTCTTTCTTCTTTTTTTGTAAATGCAACAACAACAAAGACTGAAAATTTTGATGAATTATCATTATGAGTATTATAAGTATTTTTCTAAATTTATGAATCTGAATGAGTATGCGTATGAATCAAACATGTTTCGAATGTTATGAGTTTGATGTCAACATTGTACTCATACTCATTGCAACCTGTACTTATAAATCAATGTTGTAGTGAGTACAAATGAATCAGAGTAGTTGAATTCAATACTGTTGACTCACTCCTACTCAAAATTTCATGAGTACTTTTATGAGTAGCGAAAAACGATTGATTACTCATCTCTGATACGTACATAATTGGTCATTACAAGCCTTCAGTCAGTTTAGTTACGACCTGACTTTTCACACCACTTATGTTGTGTGTTCATTTTATACCATTTTTATGACAGGACGTACAGTTCAAAGTTGAGTCCGAACGAAAGATGCTTTTCATGGCCTCTCAGGGAATTTTGCCACAAATCTACTGGGAGGAAGTCATTGAAGAAATATTTTTTCATATTTCGTTTGGTTGTAAATCTCTGACCTTGGGCTTGAACCGTGGCCTCACGTCTAATAAGCCATGCTTATTATGATGCTAGACTACGGCGACTTCTAGCAAGAGTTATTCTACGCTTGCTCTACATAGTGACATCATTTTCTTGGGTAAATGAATCGCTGTCATAATGAAGTTTTATACGTCGAGCATAATCTGGAATCAGATGGCACATCCCTACTAGTCGGTGACATACTCTTCGTTTTCCCCTCATTTACTGTCAGTCACATCTTTGCTCGCTAATGTCGATATTGTCGGTGTACGCATAGGAACTCAAAAAACCACCATTTTCTTGACCCATTCCCTTTTATGTTCCAACCAGAGATCAGCAGTGAGTATTCAAAAAGATGAGTATACTCGGATCATACTCATAATTTCTGATACTTATACGCATTCATACTTTTTTAATATCATACTCATACTACTCATATTCAAAGTTTGAAGTACTCATCGTACTCATACTCAACAGTACTCATAATTGTTGATATTTATAAGCATTCATACTTATTTTAATATCATACTCATACTACTCATATTCAAAGTTTAAAGTACTCATCGTACTCATACTTAACAATACGCATGATGCTGTTGATTTCGACTCTCCATGACTCGTACTACTCATAAAAAGCTGTATAAAAAACACAGAAGTTCGATGTGGCTCACGAGTTAGCCTCATCAATCAATGGGTAAACCAGTGCAAGAAGAGCCCAAACCATTAAGTTCAGGAAGGTTTTGCTTTGTAAAGGCTTTTATGACAGGATGGTATAACCGGGACAATGCAGCCCACTTTTATAACCTAAACAAAATGTCAGTAGTTGCTTACCACCTATGGCCGATTGTAGCTCAGCTGAACTCTGATTTCATAGCATATCTTAACGATTCGATCTTTACCTATGAAAAAAATTCACTCGTACTTGTTATACATTAATTTTAAGTTTTTTTCTTTTGTTGTTGTTGTAAAAAATATTTTTAAATTCAATACATGAGGTATTTATTGTACATGTACTCGTTCGTACACACAGTTTTAACATCCAACTGGCAATAAACAGCAGCGGCGGAATGGGAATGTGCGCATGCGCATCATCGTTATTCTGTGTATTGGCCGTAACAATAACAACAGCAACAACAACAAAATCAAAAAGAATGAATCGCATACACACATATACACGTTAAAAAATTTTCTTTTTTTTCGAGTCCAATTCAAAACCGAAGAAGAACAGAAAAACAACTCCAATCCACGTATATTTAAAAAACTCTTCTTATGAAATATTTTTCAAAACAAAAAAAAAAAAAAAATTACAAACAAACAAAAAAGAATTTACCCTCCCTGAATAATGAGTAAAGGTATTGGCTTTGGCTTTGGCTTCGGCTTGGAATATTGAACAAAAATGTGAACAAAACGTCAGACTACTCCTCTAAACGAGATTGTTAAGCGTTCACTTGTGGAAGAATCATGTTGTGCTTGACTGACTGGCTCACACGCTGACTTACACTCGTACGTTTATTTGTTATTCTCGTTTAGGTTTTTCATATTGGGACAGTCGGACTTATATTAACGATATTCACTCTTGCTCTCTCTCTCTGTCTCTCTCTCTCTCTCTTTGCCATCTAAACAATTATGCACTGACTTACCTATTGTGGGTTTTTTGACATTTTTTTTTTAATTTCTTACTTAATTGGAGTTAGAATTTAGAGAAGAAATATAAACGATTCGATTTAATCGTATCGAAGTGGTAATGGAAATGGAAATGTGTTTCCACCATAAAAACAATTGCCTGAATAGGCATGTGGCTTAATAAATAGGCTCGCTTGTATTCAAAATAAAACCATGTATCGCATAATGACATCGGCAGCAAATATAGGGTCGTTTACTGATCATACGATCAATCAATCCCTTCAATCAAACTCGTCAATCAATCCGTCCATCCCTATTCCTAATCAAACATCAGAATACTACTCGGTGTCAACATGGGCAATTCCCATGCCCATTGACATTAATATTGTGATTGTGATGATGTGCCATATTACTGATTATGCGATCAATCAATCCGTCCATCCCTATTCCTTATTAAACTTCAGAATACTACTCGGCGTCAACAATTCCCATGCCCACTGACATTAATATTGTGATTGTGTTGATGTGCCATATTACTGATCTTACGATCAATCAGTCCCATCAATCAATCCGTCCATCCCTATTCCTTATCAAACTTCAGAATACTACTCGCTGCCAACAAGGCCAATTCCCATGCCCATAGACATTATTATTCGTGTTGATGTGCCATATCACTCTGATCATACGATCAATCAATCTCATCAATCAATCCGTCTATTCCTATTCCTTATCAAACATCGGAATACTACTCTGTGTCAACAAGGTCAATTCCCATGCCTATAGACATTATAATTAGGGTCGTGTTGATGTGCCATATTTCTCGGATCAAACGATCAATCAGTCCCATCAATCAATCCCTTCAATCAATCCGTCCATTCATATTCCTTATCAAACTTCAGAATACTACTCGGTGTCAACAAGAGCAATTCCCATGCCCATAGACATTATTATTTTGGTCGTGTTGATGTGCTATATTACTCTGATCATACGATCAATCAGTCCTATCAATCAACCCATTGTCAACAAGAGCAATTCCCATGCCCATAGAAATTATTATTATGGTCGTGTTGATGGGTGCCATATTACTGATAACACGATAAATGTTGCTGCCATCAATCTCTTCAGGATGCAACTTGTTGGCAGCAAGATATGTCGATGCCCCGAATCTAATATTCTACCAGGTGTTTCCCTCTGGGTTGCATTAATGCCTCAATGTTTACTTGAAAATTTTCTGGTAAATCATTCTCATCATCACCGGATCTACATTATAGTTGCGCAACAGTCTCCTTTTGGAACAAATGTATTTTGGATCTACACGGCCCATGCCCATTGACATTATTATTATTGTCGTGTTGATCTGCCATGTTACTGATCATGCTGCCGTCAATTCCTGTTACTGCCGTCAATCCCTTCACGATGCTACTCGATATCAACCAAGGAAATTCCTGAATTGCTTCCTGGTTTTCCCATCTGGGTTGCATTAATGCCTCAATGTTTGCTTAAAAATGTTCTGGAAAATCATTCTCATCATCACCGGATCTACATATTTTATGCGAAACGGTCTAAATTTGAAGCAAGTGTAGTTTGGATCTACAGCGTCCTGTCAAAAGACTGGTTATTTCTCTATAGTCTCATGTGTGACACAGATCCACTCTTATTATAATTTTCCAAACCTCAACCTTATTTGGTTTGGGAAGAATTTTTGCCTTTCAAACCTTACCAATCCACCCATTTGGTTTCAGAAGATGTTTTGCTTTTGAAACATTTGATTGGTAATGCTTGAAAGGCAAAACTGTTTCAAGCATTACTAATCCATCCATTTGGTATGAGAAGGTATCTTTGCCTTTCAAACATTACCAATTAGTTCACCCATTTGGTTTGATAAGAATTTTTGCCTTTCAAACATTCGCAATTCACACAAAGACCTGACACTCAGCAGAGGATACTCTCTCTACATCGCTTATTCAGCTTCATCTGAAAGTTTCATATTAATTTCTATTTAATCTCATAAGAGCCGAGTGCTTCAAAGGCGACCTGAATGTCGAATAGAATGGCAATGTCTTGCCTTTTATACATACAAACATATATAATTGCTCATCACACATCATTTATGTTGTGTGTGTTAATTTTATACATGAGTGGCGGGCGGGTCCTACAGTTCAAAGTCGAATACGAACGACACATTCTTGAGAAACTTTTTCAGGGCAATTTTTATTTACTCACAGAGGTTTTGCCAGAAATCCGCTGAGAGGAAGTCGCCGCAAAAATATTTTTTTCATATTTCGTTTTGATCTCTGACCTGAGATTTGAACCATGGCTTCGTCTAATAAGTTAACACACTACCTACTAGACTATGGCGACTTCGACTCGTCCTTTATACTTTTTCTAAAGTTAAATTGAGTTCGTGTGTATGCTTAGAAGATGTGTGACGACAAAAGTCGGAGACCTTGTTTTTGTCCACACCATATCACTGGATAATATTTAGGATTTAATGTATTGTTTATTTTCTTTTATATGTTGGCTGTATGAATTATTGTAAATAACATTATTGTAATTATTTTTTATAACAGGCCCCACTGTGCCTAAAATATTTAAAGTAATTTTGCTAAGCACTTATAATCTATTTTTAGAAATATTGTTATTCTTTATAACGGTTGTCGTACGACTCACATTTGACCAACAAGACCTCTCTGCTGAATTCAATTGATGCTCTCACATTTGTAAGTTGTAGAGTAGGACACAACATGTTTGATGTTCGATCATGTCTGATCCGTTACTCGTTACTTTTGTGTATAAAAGCGAGCGTGACTTCAGCGGTCGGGGTAGTTGGTGATGAGTTGCTGGTAAGGCAGGTCGATCTAGACATCGGCTGTGCTGGAAATATGATGAATCCCCAGTGGTGTGGTCGTCCCCACTTGTGATTTATTTACAACCGGCAAAACATTGGCAACTGTGACTGGACGAACTCCGGAGGCCTCAGAACCAGAATCACCCTGTGCGTATGCCGTTTGATTGTTGGTCTGACATCCTCCTTTGATTGACTTGACTGACTGTGCCGGGGTAACAGAAAGGACCAGTAGAAACTACAGTCATCCAGAGCGTATGCCGTTTGACTGTTATTCTGACTCCAAACCCTTGACGTCCTCGGCACTGTCACTTGACGAACCGGGGCAACAACAAGGACCAGTAGGACCGCACTCATCCTGGGCGCATGCGGTTTGACTGTTGTTCTGACTCAACCCCCCTTGACGCCTTCGGTACTGTGACGTGACGAACTGTTGTTAGGCCGGCCTAGGATATTTTAATTCATATCCAATTTAATTATTTTTGCTTTGTATTTAGTTTTACTTAGTTTAGTGTGTAAGCTATTGCAATATTGTCAATAAATAGCTTTAAACTTAAACTAAGTGTTTTTTTTATGTAACCACTGGACGCCGCTGATCTACCCCAGCACCCGAGCGAAACGTGTCGTTACAGATGTGAACTGTTGTATGAGTTGTACTTTTGATGGAGATGAAAATCCGAATGCAAAGTACTCCATAATGAGCTGTAAAAGAGTATTAATCCCTGTGATCGCCGTGATATTGACAAATTCGAATCAATCGCCACACTTTCTGTAATGGAGGGGATCGCCTACTTTCATAATTCACGGGCTTGATGTGAAATGCGTTATTTCTTTTTAATTTTTTTACAATCTTTTCAATTCCTTGCGCAGTAGTTCCGCTAGGGCCTGACCCCAGATCAGACATCAAAACGAAATATGAAAAAAAATTATTTCGAAGGACCCTCCTCTCAAAAGATTTCTGGCAAAAACTCTGAGAGCAAATAAAATTGCCATGAAATGTTTCCCAAAAAATCTGTCGTTCGGTGTCGTCTTTAAACTGTAGGACCCGCCCGCCACTCATGTATAAAATTAACACACACAACATAGGAGAAGCTAGGCCGTAATCCTGACTGAAGGGTTGTAATGGCCAATTATGTATGTATGTCAAACGTGACCGCTTTCTCAAGCATTCCACTGTGATTATGGCCTATATAGGCGACCTAGTGTGCAAGGAATTGGAAATTGTGCATTGGCCTAGCTTCTCAACACCACTCATGTTATGTGCGTTAATTTTATACATGAGTGGCGGGACCTACAGTTTAAAGTCGACGTCCGAACTACAGATTTTGAGAAACTTTTCATGGCAGGTTTATTTACTCCCAGAATTTATTTACTGCCAGAAATCTGCTGAGAGGAAGTTGCCGCCGAAGAAATATTTTTTTCTGTATTTCGTTTTGATGTCTGACCTGGGATTCGAACTCGGGCCTTTTGTCTAATAAGCCAAAACACTACCTACTAGACCACGGCGACTTCACATTTGAATTAACACCAAAAACAAGGCATCTATCCCCCTATATATATATGTTCCTTTTTCTCCTCTAGGGAGCATAGGACCGTAACAAGTTGATTCCAATGAGTTCGATCATTAGCGCGATGTTTGACTTCGTTCCATTGTAGAGCATAGTTTGGATAGTTCGGTAGTGATTTGTGATGGTGTAATGGTCGTCCGATGCGCCTCCTTCCCTGGGGGTTCAAGTCTATGGCTTTGTTTGTGTTGTCATCTAATGGCTTACGAAGAGTGTGCCCAAGCCATCTCCACCTGCGTCTCCTTATTTTCCTCTCAATTGGTTGCTGGTTTGTATTTGACCAGAGTTGGGCATTGGCTATTACGGAAGGCCAGTAAACACGCAAGATTCTACGCAAGCATTTGTTAACAAATACCTGAATAGACTGGGAATTGCGCGGTGCCATATCTATCCCCCTTACTGTTGTATCATTATTCGAGTGATTATGAGCTCAAATTGTGCAACAGAAGTCACTGTAGTGAAATGCTTAAAAAAGCGACCACGTTTGAGGCGTCTATTCCCCTAACTGCAATATTATTATTCGAATAATTACGAGCTCAAATTGTGTTGCTGCTGCATGCAACAGAAGTCACTGCAGTGAAATGCTTGAAAAAGCGGTCACGTTTGAGGCGTCTATCCCCCTAAATGTAGTATTATTATTCGAATAATTATGGGCGCTCAAATTGTGTTGCTGCCTCATGTAACAGAAGTCACTACAGTGAAATGCTTGAAAAAGCGATCACGTTTGACCAACAACAAGGCGTCTATCCCCTTAGCCGCAGTATTTTTATTCGAATAATTATGAGCTCAAATTGTGTTGCTGCCTCATGCAACAGAAGTCACCAGTGAAATGCTTGAAAAAGCGGTCACGTTTGAGGCGTCGATCCCCCTAACTGTGGTATTATTATTCGAATAATTATGAGCTCAAATTGTGTTGCTGTCTCATGCAACAGAAGTCACTGCCATTTATGTAGTTTGTGCTCACAGCCAAAGTGGAGTAGTAGAAATAATGCTGCATTTAGTGACGTTGTCATAGTTATAGTTTATGCTACTAGTCTATGCTTGTCCGTCCGTCTGTCTGTCGGTTAGTCTGTGTGCTCCTTCCTTTAGTATATTTTTGTTCATCCCTCAGGCTACAAGTCTGTATGTCTCTCTAATGTTTGTGTTCATTTTTTTTCTCGTTTGTCGTCAACGAAGTGAATTGCTTGTCGTCGTTTTATAATGGCAATGATGGGATACAAATGTTTTATGGTTCGTTGAGCTGCAATATTCGTGTATTTGTTGCTATTGCTTTAGAAAAGTCGGTTTAAAGTTTTTCTTCTTATTGTTGGTGTTGTTGTTGTTGTTTTGGGTAACGTTTTGAGCGCTACTTTGGCCGGAATTTTGTGGTTTCGTTCAAACAAAAAAGAAACATTTTTTTGTTCGTTTTTTTTTTTTTTTGTTAATTGCAGCGCCCAAAATGAACTGAAGGAAGCCTTGTATTCTTCGGTGGTGGCAGAGGAAGACTTTAAAGTTATTAATTAAACACATAAAAAACAACAACAACAATTTTTGTTTTTATTGACGTTCTGTTCATTTATTTTCACTTTCTTAGGCGTTCAGTGAGAATTGAAATTTAAATATTTCGTTTTTGGTGAGACCAACCAACTTAACGAGAAAGAGGGTAAATGTTGCCAGCCAGCCAGACAGCGTTCCCATGCAGTTTAAGAAGAAAAAAAAAACGAGTTTTGATTAACTGACTGGTTGGTTGGCTGGTTGACTGGCCTGTTAAGTTTGTATTGATTACCAGTTGCAGTTGGTAGAAGTAATAGAAAAAAAAAATTATTTAACAGTGGGAAACAGAACGAAAGAATTTCAATAGTAAGCCGGCCAATGGTCTTTAAGGTAGAGGTGTTCAGTGTTAGAAATATAAAGTTATTGAAACTTAGGTTAGGTTGAGTGGAAGTCAACTGTTCATATGAGTTCGCATATTATTTTGATCTTGTTCTGTGATCTGCAATTGCATTGAAGATATCATCATATTAACCATTAACATGATTAACATAAGCTACACAAACAAATACAACGAACTCGTTACAAGTAAAGCAACAACATCAGTATGAAAGAAAAGGTGGTAGACAATTAAGCGAGAAAGCAACAATGCAACAAACAATGTAAACAAAATACACAAACAACAATGAAGTCGCAATAGAGTTCTCGAGAAGGCGAAGCCCCGAACATTCTACTTCAAGAACCTTCAACAGGCTGATTACGTGCGCATATAAAAATACTAGACAAAGCAGGCAATGAGTAGTAAGAATTCAGTCAGTCTTGTGTGAGGGCCATTGCGTTCGAAGAGAACAGTCGTGGTTTGAAGATCGTCGTTGAAAAGATCTGCGTTGTAAGCAAAAAAGAATAGCCAACAAGCAATTAATGTTGTATTCGTCAAGTTGTATACGGTGGCACACAAAAGTAGTGCGAACAGTAAAGAGTTTAATTGAAACTAAACACATATTTGTTTTTTCTAAACGTTTTTAAAAAAGGTAAAAATGTAACAATACTCTGACTCAGTAAGGTCAATACGTGGTTCAATATGTCTGTGACGTTTTTTGAACAGGTAACTGACCGTTTTTCAAAAAAAATCTGTCGTTCGGAGTCGACTTTTGTAAATTATAAGTCCCGCCTGTCATGTATAAAATTAACACACACAACATGGGTGGTGTGATAAGCTAGGTTGTAACCTTGACTAGAGGGTTGTAATAACCAGGGTTGTAGTGACTTCCTCTCAGTAGTACACTAGCAGAAACTTTGAATGGAAGTCGCCGTAAGAAATATTTTTTCATATTTCGTGATGTTCGAGATATCTGAGCTGGGTTTTGAATCACGGACTCTGATCTAGTCAGCCGACACAATACCTACTAGAATATGGCGACTACATGAGTACAATATAACATCGTTCAAATGTCCGCCACCGCTTCTCTAAGTGAAACACATCAGAAATGTAAAATTTTCTTTGACAATCGCTTTAATAGCGATGGCATGGATTATATTGGATTTGAGAACCACTGTGGTTTTTGACTTATACGCATGCACTTGCGACTTGCGACGGGAACACCATAAGATATCGTCTAAATGGGTCAAATGGCATAATTTCTGTCGACTATGTTTGTGAGCAATTGTTCATGACACATTTTGTTCTCAGAGTTCTTACTAGAATATTGCCGAGAGGAACTTGCCGAAAGAAATATTTTTTTATATTTTGTTCGAGATGATTGAACCACGGGCTCTCGTCTAATAAGCTAAGACCTTACCTATTAGATTATGGCAAGTCGATGACTATTTGTGCTAAAAATATCGATCTTTATGTGTAAACAGTACATATTGCCAAGTATCTTTAAGTGGTTGTAAAACCATTTGGAACTTTTTGAATAGAAAAACAGATTTTAGCTTTGGATTCTAATTCGGTTGAACGGTAATTACGGCAAAACCAGTTCTAGAACTGAATTTGCAACTGGAAATCAGTACAAAATCGTATTACGATGGCAATTACACGACTCCACAGGCAAATTGATAGCTGGAAGTAATGTTCACACATGCACTTTTATTGCGTAAATCGCAATAAACGCCATTATTGAGCTCAATATTTCATTATAAAGTTTCAATTAATTATTGCACAATAAATACGCAAATTGTTAAAATATTGAGTAAATCTTAAAATACAGCACTGTCATAAGTATGTTCAGTGTGCATATTACAGTTTTCCGAACATTTTCTGTTGATATTTGACAACTCAAATGACAACAACGACAAAAAAAACAAGAACAATGCAGCTGTTTTGTTTACCAGCTGTCAAATGAATATTGAATAAGCAGCTGGACTGCGTATATTGTTATGTCTGAACACTTAAAATATTGTACTCAATAAACCGAATATTGACTCAATAAATGTGCATATTTGATCATAGTATAAGGCTTACCATTTCAATATCTAAAGCGCATATTTTTACGGACAGCAGTGAAGTCGCTCTAGTCTATAAAATATTTCTTAGGCGACTTCCTCTCAGCACATTTCTGGCAAAAACCCTGAGAGTAAATAAAATAGTTATGCAATGTTACTCGGAAAATCTGACGTTTGGAGTCGACTTTAAAAACTGTAGGTTCCGCCACTCATGTATAAGATTACTGCACGCAACTTAAGTGGTGTGAGAAGCAAGGTTGTAATCCTGACTTGTAATCCGCCACGTTTGGATTAAATTAACAGACACAACATAAGTGGTATGGGAAGCTAGGTCGTAATCCTGACTGAAGAATTGTAATAACCAATTATTTATGTATGTATGTATGCTTGTGTATATGTGCAGCAGTTGAACCAGTAACATTTATCCGGTAACCGGCAGTGAAATGCTACTATAAAGGCCGATTAATCAGTACATCAGTAGACCTTCAAGAGTGCCATGTTTTGCTATGTATTCCTACAACAGTTGCATAAACATGTTGCCATAAACACATCATTTGTTCTCACAAAGTGATACAAAAATTTAATTCAGTTTCAATAAAACCTTTCTGCATCATTCTTCTGAATCCATCCCTCCTTTTCATTTTCAAAACAATAACAAAATACCACTTAATTATGAAATTCCCTTATCCTTTGTTCTATGAAATGATCATTGTGTTGATGATGAAGTGCCTGAATTATTATCCCCTAAGTCTTTAATCTCTCGCATGCGTTAGCCTCAGAGCATTTACAAATGAGAGATTCATTTGAAATGCATTGACTTTGGCATGAACTAACACACACGCACTCAACAACATGTCAATCTTGTGTTGCTCTTTGCCAAAAGGGTGCAGATGTTTTAATTCTACTCTCGTACTCAATGAGAAGAGTACATATGTGGCGGCTGTTATGGCGGCTGTATATTGGGGTTGAATATAGGGACGAGCATAATGCTATTGAACATTTGTTTTCCTTTTTTTTTTGTGGATCTCACTTGTAGACACATGCCTATTAATGGTGCCTGTTTTTCTTTCGTCAGCATATTTTTCTTGTTTGAAGACAAAAACAAAAAAAAAAAATAGTTACACGTGGCATTAGGAGGTCTGTCCTCTTATGTGTGGTTGCCTGTTCTCAATTTTGAAACGTTTTCGTTTATGTGGGTTTGAGCCTTGGAAGTAAAGGGTGTTTTTTATAGAGGTATAGAACTTTAAGTTGCAATAAAACAACGATGGATTATTCGATTGACTTGAATTTTATTTATCCGAAAGATAATCTTGTGGCATTACATTTTAAATATGATTTCTGGCATATGACCGCCACGGCTGGTGCGGATGTAGTCCAATCTGGACGTCCAATTTTCGATGACTTTTTCCAACATTTGTGGCCGTATATCGGCAATTGCGCGGCGAATGTTGTCTTCCAAATGGTCAAGCGTTTGTGGCTTTACCGCATAGACCAATGACTTTACATAGCCCCACAGAAAGTAGTCTAGCGGTGTTAAATCACAAGATCTTGGAGGCCAATTCACAGGTCTAAAACGTGAAATTAGGCGATCATCAAACGTGTCTTCAATAAATCTATTGTGGCACGAGCTGTGTGACATGTTGCGCCACATCTCCTGGACATCATGGTTATTCAATTCAGGAATGAAAAAGTTAGTAATCATGGCTCTATACCGATCACCATTGACTGTAACGTTCTGGCCACCATCGTTTTTGAAAAAGTACGGACCAATGATTCCACCAGCCCATAAAGCGCACCAAACAGCGTTGTCAATAAGAGTAAACGTGGTGCGAAAACGTTCCATGGTTAATCGAATTAACTGCTCTGATGGACGATTTTGTCGACGATAAATGGACATAGTGCGCGATACGTTTTCCGCACAGAACCATTATTTTCGAAATAAAATTGCACTATTTGCAAGCGTTGTTCAGGCGTGAGTCTATTCATGATGAATTGCCAAACCAAACTGAGAATAAATCACTTGACAGCTGTTAAATCGGTCGCCATCTTGAAAAGTAATGCCAACTTAAAGTTCTATACCTCTATAAAAAACACCCTATATTATACATCTGTAGCCGCAAACAGTTTGATTTTGTAAGACGAACGATTTCACACGTTCATTTCTACTACCTTGCCTATGTATGTCCCTGCAGGCAAGCACAGTGATTCAGTGTTTCTTTCTTCTTTCTTTCTTTAAGAGAAATAAATCTCCTCTAATAGCTCTCAACTTCATTCAAGTTTTGCTGAAGATTAGTTTTTCATTTCATTAACATCAGCCTTCTTTGAGCTTTCGCTCTTGTAATCCTGCAGTATATTCTCCATCTCCTTACACGTTTAATGGAGTGACTTGAACCTTTCTTCAACAATTTCAATGACGAAGTGTTTTGGTGGTTTCGCTGACCTCCTTCCTATTCTATAAATGATCCTGATCTTGCCGGTTTATCTGCAACTTAGCTTCCAGCAAAGTTGTAGTGACTAGGTACCCAACAAAATCTAGTTCGATAAACTGCATAGGGTTTGGCTCCTAGGCCTGTCATAACATATTGACTCTATGAGACCACAGTGTAGCAAATCTTTCTTTACGTTGTTCATGTTGGAGGGGCGGTGTGCAAATTTAAGTGTCACTGTAAGCGTATGCACCAGTACACTCAGCTCCACTCCACAATTAAGGCATTATTGGCTATACACATTTGGCTCTCCTCAGAACTTCTATTGAAGTAGAGGATGACATGGACGACATAATACTATGTTCAGATATGCGCATTTATTGAGCCAATATTCGCTTTATTGAGTACAATATTTTAAGTGTTCAGACATAATATACGCAGTTCAGCTGCTTATTCAATATTCATTTGACAGCTGGTAAACAAAACAGCTGGTTGTTTCAACAACATTGTTTTTGTATTGTTTTTTCTTGTTTGTCATTGTTGACATTTGAGTTGTCAAATATCAACAGAAAGTATTCGGATAATTGTAATATGTGCACTGAACATACTTATGACAGTGCTGCATTTTAAGTTTTACTCAATATTATAACAATTTGCGTATTTATTGTGCAATAATTAATTGAAACTTTATATGAAATATTGAGCTCAATAATGGTGTGGAGGTGCATATCTGAACACCGTATTTACGATTACTAACGGGAATGCAGATGTCTTGATGTGATTTTGTGAAACCATATTTTCCGAAATCCACTCAACCATATCTTTATTGCGATTTAGGCAATAAGAGTGCATGTGTGAACATAGTATAATGCAATATTGGGAAGTTATATACACATTTGAGTCGATTGCATGGTTCCCTATAATTTTCTCGATAGGAAATTTGATTTTAGGTTTTCGACTAGAGACTTCTGGTCTAAAGATCTGGAGTTGCCGTTTAGGATGGTCCTTGAGGTATATATCATACATAACATACATACAAACATACAAGTCAGTCAAGATTACGTGGGCCTTAATTTTACAATTGAGTGTCGGGACCTAAAGTTTAACGTTGACTCCAACAGACAGATTTTTTTTGAGAAACTATTTCATGGCAGGTTTATTTACTCTCAGAGTTTTTACCAGAAATCTGCTGAGGGGAAGTCGCCGCCGAAGAAATATATTTCTTTTCATATTTCGTTCTGGTCTGTGGCTCGAACTCGGGCTTTACTACCTACTAGACTATGGCGACTACAAGGGGTATATATCAGAGCCTCTAAAACTTTCTCTGGTATATAAAGGGTGTTTTTTTATAGAGTTATAGAACTTTAAGTTGGCTTTACTTTTCTTTGATTTATTCTCAGTTTGGTTTGGCAATTCATCATGAATAGGCTCACGCCTGAACAACGCTTGCAAATAGTGCAATTTTATTTCGATTTATTGAAAGACACGTTTGGTGACCGCCTAATTTTACGTTTTGGACCTGTGAATTGGCCTCCAAGATCTTGTGATTTAACACCGCTAGACTACTTTCTGTGGGGCTATGTAAAGTCATTGGTCTATGCGGTAAAGCGACAAACGCTTGACCATTTGGAAGACAACATTCGCCGTGTTATTGCCGATATACGGCCACAAATGTTGGAAAAAGTCATCGAAAATTGGACGTCCAAATTGGACTACATCCGCGCCAGCCGTGGCGATCATATGCCAGAAATCATATTTAAAATGTAATGCCACAAGATTATCTTTCGGATAAATAAAATTCATGTCAATCGAATAATCCATCGTTGTTTTATTGCAACTTAAAGTTATATACCTCTATAAAAAACACCCTATACATACATATACATATAAACATACATATATATTAAATATGATTTCTTCGGGAACTGTAGACATGACACATCATGAGTCCACATCCAGATATTGCTATGAAAACGCGGAGATGATGATTTATTCTGTAGTTAGATTGGTTTCCTATACCAAATGTTTGACTCACGGACATGTTATTGATTTGTGGTATACACAATAGGTTTAACCTTTGACCCATGAGGGACCTTTACCTCTTTCAGTCTTGAAAGCATTGACCCCTCAAATAATTACATTTAGTGTCCTAAAGAGCAAGCACAATGTCAACTCTTTAAATTTTCTCTCCACAACAAGTGAAACCATTACGAAAATAAGTCACTCACTTAAGCCTGAATATAAAATGTGAAAGCCCATTAGAATAATGAACATCCCCTTGGCCGAGCTGTTGTAGCGTCTCTCAAAATCGTCTCTCATCATCTGAAAATGTTTCTTTTACTTTCTATCTGACACATGTAATACCGGTTTAATACTTTTCTGATTGGGCAATCACACACGAGAACAATTATGCTGGTACAAAATGACAGCTTTTGTAGGCAAGAGAGGTGAGGAGAGTGGTTTTTTGCTGGCATAATTTTTCAACCAGCTTCTACCGCGCTCAAACTAATACATAAACAACACAAAACCAATACACATACATTTATAAAACAGCAGGTTCAGAAAAATTCTTTGTATAGAGCATATTTAGTCTTGTGCGTTGAGTAGTGAACTAATACACACACAGCAGAGTACATGTATACAATTTTATGCCAGATGAAATAGTCTCATGTGTAACTGAAAGAACAAAAATTGTGCGGCTTTTAAAAAATAGTCTCGTGTGTGATTGCCCATTGAAAACAGCATCACACAACACATAAAAACAAGAGGAGAAAGGAGAGCGAAAAAAAAACAAATCAGCAGAGGAACTTAAATAACAAACAAGAAGAAGCAGAAGAATATTAATCGCCAACTTCATCCAGATCCAGTTCTTTATTACCATCGTCATCTGCTGTTTGTTCTTTTGTTATTTGTTTTGTCTTGCCTTGGATTGCGACAAGTTGGTCTTCGTTGTGTGATTGTCTGTACAATTGTTGTGCGGTCTCATCATTTGGCCTGGAGACCGCAGCATCTGTTCTAAAGCCTTTGGCTTTGCTGGCTGTGGTTACAGCATACAATTCGCTGTTATTGTGTGTGCAGCGTGTGCTGCTATTTAAAGAAACGTTTTATCCCTCCAGCAGAGATTGTTTAACGTCTTGTGTCAAACTGCCAGTCGATAAGTTTGTTCGTATGTTTAGTTGTTGTTGTTGTTGTTGTAAATCGTTTAAATTGCATTGCAAGAGAAATGCATAGCCAATGCAAGCGACGTTTGGCTACGTTTTACTACGTTTTGTGAAAACGTATGCAACATTTGTGCAACAAATTAAGTGTTTTTATGGTTCTCAATAAGTCAGCGGTAGAACAAGAAGAAGTATAAGAAATGGAAGAACAACCTTCTGTCTGCTGTCTGTGAGTGGCTATAATCACACGAGAACAATTTTCAGTCACATAATTTTTGTTCCTTTCAAATCACACGGTATGAATATTAGTTTGGCATGAAATGTATACGTACATATACACAGCTTTGTATGTATTAGTGTTTCGTGGCATTCATTTGATGTTTGGCTGGCATTTTTAAAAATGTGCATGTAACGGGTGATTTCTTAGCTATTATCTTTTTGGCAACACTGGTTTAAACAGCTCACACACGATTCGTGTTTTGTTACACTGTCAAACATCTTCAGTTTGGTGTATGATTTAATCATGAATCGTCTTACAAACGAACAACGCTTGCAAATCATTAAATTTTATTATCAAAATGTATGCTCCGAAGATCCACTTCTTTATCGAAAAATTGTGTTCAGCGACGAAGCTCATTTTTGGCTCAATGGATACGTAAATAAACAGAATTGTCGATTTTGGATTGCAAAAGCCACCAATGCATCCAGAAAAAGTCACAGTTTGGTGCGCTTAATGGGCTGGTGGCATCATTGGACCGTACTTCTTCAAAGATGCTGCGAATCGTAACATAACTGTGAATGGTGAGCGCTACCGTGAGATGATATCCAACTTTTTTTTGCCCAAAATGCAAGAGCTTGACTTGCATGACATGTGGTTTCAACAAGACGATGCCACATGCCACACAGCATGCGTAACAATGGACTTATTGAGAGGCGAGTTCGGTGAACATTTTATTTCACGTTCGGGACCGGTCAATTGGCCGCCTAGATCGTGCGATTTAACGCCTTTAGACTTTTTTTTGTGGGGCTATGTTAAAGCTCATGTCTATACAGACAAGCTCGCTTCAATTGACGCATTGGAAGACAACATTGAAGCATTTATTCGTGAGCTACCGGCCGAAATGTTGGAAAGAGTATGCCAAAATTGGACTAAGCGGATGGACCATTTGAGGCGCAATCGCGGTCAACATTTGCATGAAATAATCTTCAAACATTAAATTATATGGACCGTACTATCGATTCAAATAAAGATTTCATGCATTTTTCTGAATTTTATGTTTTTTTTTTTTTTTTAATTTTCCTGTAGCTCTTAAAAAATCACCCTTTATTAGTTTTGTGCTGGTAATGTGGGTTTGTAGCTGTTTGAGACTTTACGCCACCGAGAAACCATTCTCTTCACCTCTCTCTGGCCTATAAGCCATCATTTTACGCCAGCACAATTGTTCTCGTGTGATTAGGCTCAGTGTCTCAGTTTTATAGGAATTTCTTGTGCTTCTTTTTCTGATTCTGATTCTTGAAACAGACGCTTGTGCTACTACTAATGCGTTTCAAGATGTTTTCTGTCTTCGTTTTCTATTTTTCTCTGTCTTTAAGCTCTTTAACGCTGTATTTCATTTCATTCATTCGTTAAGGAAGATTTGTGGAAATTATTGGCAAATGAACATAAATATGTAACAGTGATTGCTTTTTATGGTTGTTGTTGTTGTTGCAGATGATAAAACTTTTTATTGGTTTTTTTGTAGTTCATACGGGTCTTCAGTTGGTTTCTATGGTTAAAAGAATTGCTTTAGGAAGGAAGGAAGGAAGGAAGGTATATTGTAAGAGGCAATATGCCAAGGTAATCTATCTACAAATTACCTCGAAATGCCCCGAATTTTATCAAACTCTGCTTAGTGATAAACCTAAGCATAGCTTGTCTCACCCACATATTAGGTAAATTCGATTAAAGATGTCACTACTCTTTCGAGCTTCATGCACGAAAGCCTATTGAAAGCAAGTGCGGCCTACACTACCGGACATAATCGTAGTCCATTATTATTACGGTCGTCTTGTAGAGCTGTTACAATACTACGACCATAGGATGTACTTACTATGAGTATATTGCCCTCAATATTTGTAATTAGGATATCCTTAGGTTAGGTTAGGTTAGATGACGTGTACTTGTCAACTGTGACAAGTACAGTACCCGAATGTCGAATTGATCCATTGTACAACGTCCTAACTTCTCACACCACTCGTGTTGTGTGCGTTAATTTCATACATGAGTGGCGGGACCTACAGTTTAAAGTCGACTCCGAACGACTGATTTTTTGAGAAGCTTTTCATGGCAATTTCAGTTACTCTCAGAGTTTTTGCCAGAAATCTGCTGAGAGGAAGTCGCCGCCGAAGAAATATTTCTATATTTTCGTTTTGATGTCTGACCTGGGATTCGAACTCGAGCCTTTCGTCTAATAAGCCAACACACTACCTACTAGACCACGGCGATATCAGGATATCCCTATACCGCCTGCAATTCTGTTGTTCTGACGAACCTCAGCGTGTTGTTCGGTGTCAGCAATAATAACTGCCTTCTGAGATATAGAGGGTGGGCCATCTATCGCTTTAAATTTAAACCATCGGTTATTTCGAATCTGACAATGCTTATGTCATTCAATTCTGTTACTAAATTCAGTATATTCTCTTCATTTTTTTTTTTTTTTGCAAAAAAAAAAATATCTTTTCGGATGAAGCTCTTTTCCATCTTGATGGGTACGTTCATAAGTAAAATTTTATTATATTTATACATATTTTCTGTGGGCGTCGTTGAAGAAAAGTGTTATATCGACAAGCCAAAGACAATTGAACATTTGAAGACCAACATTCCTGATGCCGAGATTGTGTAGATACGACCCCATGTACCTCGAAAAAGTGCACGAAAATTGATCTGATCGAATTAGGTACTGTGAGGCCAGCCACGTAGTTACATACGTGTTCTGATAATTCAATCTCATCATCAGCAGACCCCACATATTGAGTTAGAACATAAACTCATTCTAAACAAATCTACTTTGAATCTACAATATTCGGTAAAAAATTTAGTAACTGAGTTTATTCCAGAAGAGACTGATGTATGACTCAAGTATCCTTCTATTGTAATTTCCCAGCAAAAGTTTAGATTACATCAGACTTATTTGGTTTGAAAAATGTCTCAAAGTGTGGCAGTTTATCTGGCTGCAAGTTTATCTGGCAGGATTACGACGTAGTTTCTCACACCACTCATGTTGTATGCCTTAATTTTAGACTTGAGTGGCGCGACCTACAGTTTAACGTCAACTCCGAACGACAGATTTTGAGAAACTTTTTCATGGCAGGTCTATTTACTTGCAGAGTTTTTGCCAGAAATCTGCTGAGAGGAAGTCGCCGAAGAAATATTTTTTTTCATATTTCTCTTTGATGTCTGGCCTGGGGCTCGAACCCTGGCTTTACGTCTAATAAGTGAACATATTACCTACTTGACTACGGCGACCACCCCATGCAGTCTCATACTATTTAAAGGCCGACTGTTTGGAAAACTGCCTGGCTATCACATAGTATATTGGTAGGACTCGTCCTTTTTACCTTCTGCCCAAATTGCAATGAGTACATCTTTCGATGGCAAAGTTTTAAGCTTGGAAGATAGCCGCGAATTTCCTCATGGGACCTTTCCTCTCCCATTATCTGTTCTTAGTTCAACCGTATGAATGTCCCTCTTTTGTAAGGGTATGTACCCTGTAGATTACTATCCATTTACTTTTATTACTAAGTCTTGTTGAGAAGCATTTCTTAAATTCATAGAGCCAGCTGGAGCTATCCAGACAGTCGTTAAGGAAGCTGCTATCAGCGATTCGAGATATTATATCACGACGTTCCCCGATAAATCCCTACCATTATCCTAATCATAGTCTCCTAGGCTTGACAATCATCTAAAATGAGCTTAAAACCAACAGAGAACCCAGCACAGGTTTTCATTGCCATGGTTACACCAATGAAAGTGGAAAGTTTTTCAAAAATCTGTTGTTCGGAGCCGACTTTAAATTGTTGGTCCCGCCACTCATGTATAAAATTATCACAGACAATATGAGTGGTGTGAGAAGCTAGGCCGTAATCCTGACTGAAGGGTTGTAATGACTAATTATGCCCGTGTTTATATCTTTCTAAACCCATTTGAAATGGTTTTAGAGTTGTTCTGTTTATAATGACTCCATAGATTATCCTTCATCTGTCCATCATGGTGTATAAGCAGACTGCATCCCCAGGACTTCCCTGCAAGTCTTCTGAATATCATAATGATATGATTGGTATTACTTGAGGTGATCTCTATGCGACCCTTATATGCCAATTTGCTATATCGCTGTATTCTCAGATATTTTTTACCGTCTATTTCCACCATGGAGTCAAATATTTTTCAATTATTGTTCACCTTTAATCTAATACTATGTTCAGACATGCAATTTTATTGAGCCAATATTCGATTATTTGAGTACAATATTTTAAATATTCATTTGACAGCTGGTAAACAAAATAGGTGGTTGTTTCAACAACATTGTTTTTTTTTTTGTCATTGTTGACATTTGAGTTGTCAAATATCAACAGAAAGTGTTCGGAAAACTGTAATATGCGCACTGAACGACAGTGCTGAATTTTAAGTTTTGTCCAATATTATAACAATTTGCGTATTTATTGTGTAATAATTAATTGAAGTTTTATATGAAATATTTGGCTCAATAATGACGTTTATTGCGATTTACGCAATAAAAGTGCATGTGTGAACATAGTATTAGGTTGCAAGTCATTTTGTTAATTGAAGTCATGCGGAAAGAATGCAGCTCCCATCTAACGACTTCTGCCGTGGGTGGAGAGCTGCTGTCAATGCCCATCTCTTACGAGGTGCAGATATAGGTTATTTGGCTCTCCAATCCTTGCAGCTTGACGGAACTCCTATCCGTTGGTGTGAAGGATATTGCTTCGTTTATCAAATTTTGGGAATGGTTTTCCAGCGTAGGGTAGTCGTGCTTTTTAATATGCAGCCCGTGCACTGACCATCTTCATCTCTAGTTTGGTACAACTCTCACAGTACAGTTACTGCGTTCACCCGTGGCATCACAACGGGCCGCTATACGTGCTCAAGTGAGCTCTTTGATATCAGAGCTACCACTCCGACCTAACCTAGCTACCCCTCCAACCTACCTACCTACCTAATCTAAGAGCATTTGGTTTACCCTCAGACCGAATAAGACAGAATCTCTGCTGTGAATCGAACTCATGACCCATATACCAGTAGTAGGCAATCATTTTTAGATTAAATTTACACTTTATTTTCCATATTATTCGTGAATTACATTCTTAATTTAAAAGTAAGCATGGTGTAAAACCATGCTAAACGACCACAATAATATTTCATTTCCCGTCTGCCTGCTGTTTCTGTCGATTGTTGTGTATTAAACTTTGCAACACACAGTATTTCTCACTTTATTTCCCTTTTTTGCCATTTCCAAACCAAGTTTTATTTCTTTCTTTTTTTTCGTAATTTGATTACGTTTTAATGGCAGAGAATATCCTTTAGCTGTACTTTCTATGTAAGTGCACAGGATAAAATTTGCTGCTCAATATCAAAAAGAGAAGAAAAGGAAGCTGAGGAAATCATCATCATATTTCCTTTTTGCTTGAATAGCAGTGAATTTAATTTTGCTTAAAAGAGTTGCAGGATGTGCTTTCAATTACATTCTTCTGGCCAGTACCACCAATGGGATATTAATCAAGGATATCAACATTTGCTCAAGCAGTTAAAGGTCGAGTATTAATGTTGTTGATTGCTGGTTACTAGTTGTTGTTGTTGCACCAACACCATTCTCAAAGGCATTTCCTTTCTTTTCACTGGTTGTGCAGTTTCACAACGTCAATGTGGCATGTTCCATTTGCTATTTTAATTTTGCACCCTTTGCTATTTGCTATTTTATTTGCAACTTTCAATTAAATGAGGAAATTTCAAAAGTTACACTGATAAACAAGCGTATTTTAAAGTACTTCCATGAAGTCAGAATACATTTTTGTTACAAAATCGCCTTTTAGCATAGCTCGTAATAATTTAAGCACTAGTTTGCTATGGCTTGTTATCGAAGTCCCTGTAATGTAGTGTAGTTAGTGTAGCTTATTAGACCCGAGACCATGGTGCAAATCCCAGATCAGAAATATAAAAAAATAGAGTTTTAAGATAGAGTCTAGAAGTTGCCAAATAGTACCGTTCAGCAGTACTTTATACAAAATTTACCGATTTTTGTAGTAGTCGCCGTAGTCTAGTAGATAGTGTGTTGTGTTGTTCAGTACAGGATAGAAAAATTGTCTCTTAAGCTGAGATGTAGATTTATATTAGAGTCTAGAAGTTGCCAAATAGTACCGTTCAGAAGTACTTTATACAAAATTTACCGATTTTTGTAGTAGTCGCCGTAGTCTAGTAGATAGTGTGTTGTGTTGTTCAGTACAGGATAGAAAAATTGTCTCTTAAGCTGACATGGTGATTTATATTAGAGTCTAGAAGTTGCCAAATAGCACCGTTCAGAAGTACTTCATACAAAATTTATCGACTTTTGTAGTAGTCGCCGTAGTCAAGTAGGTAGAGTGTTGGCTTATTCGGCATGAGGCCACGGCTCAAATACGAGGTCAGACATATCCAACAAAATGAAATTTAAAAAATATTTCTTAGGCGACTTCCTCTCAGCAGTCTTCTGGTAAAAACTGCGGGAATAAATGGAAGCATTTCTCAGAAATCTGCCATTCGAAGCCGACCTTACCATTTAGATGCCGCTATTCATTGATAAAATCAACACACACAGACAACATGCGTGGTATGGGGTTCTTAACCTAACTAAAGGGTTGTAATGATCGATCAATTAAGTAAGTTAATCTTAATAAACAATAACTACAGTGCTCGTTTACAAACCCAAGTAATCCTAGATTTAAGGCGAATTTTTGTTCAGCTGAGTAGGAGTAAATGTACCTAACCGCACCATAGGGTAAGTCCTTACTATCTCCCGTATGTGGGGCCCTCTGCCACTAAATCTCCCCCTCCTCTTTTGGACTCTTTGTGCCCACTCCGAAACTACTGTAGTATTACTTCGAATTGGAGTCCCTCTGGCCAAGGGGGGGCCATTATATTCATATCCGCGTCCTGATTGCGCAACAAAATCTTAGAAGGCGTTTAAATATCCACTCTAATTCTCTCATCCAAGTCAAGTTTCTTAGATTTCAGCAAGGCTTCGGTGTAACTGGCTATGCTTCGGATTTGAGCTCATGAATGATTTCTGGGATTTCATTATTCCCGAGATTTCACAAACATAGCATAGCATTCAGTTCTATTCTTTCGGGAGCTAGTTGACATTAGATCTTTTTGAGATAATTTGTTCGGGAAATTATTTCTGAAACCACATTCAGATCCATGCCGCTCAGTTGAAGCTACCAGGCCTCGTTTGCCATTTACTACAATTTCGGCCATATTTTCATAAAGTTAGGCTTAGCTGATCACGCCTTCTTCGCACCAGACAGTGCTTCTTGTGGGTGCAATTGTTTCTTGTGGATTGCATGAGATTTTGTTGAGGCCTAAATTTGACACTTTGGTGTATTCACTAAGCCATTCAGGTGGAAATGCACTTCATTGGAGAATATGACTTTTGTTGAGAAATTATCATTGACTTTACTACTCTTCATTATTCATTGAATGAACTGATGGTGCTTTCCATGATCCGTTGTTTTAAGCTCTAAAGTAAACTGAATTTTGTACTCGTTGAGGTGGATTTCTTTTGTCAAAACCCTCTGCGTAGGGTTTCGTGGAATTAGCAGTTGTTGAGAACGATGTTCACAGTAGCAATAATGTTTTCAAGAGATTGATCGGTACGTTGACGCACATGAGTATTGTTGTCCATAACAGGCCCAGTTTTTTTAAAATTTTTTCACCACTCTTCGCATGGTTGAAACATTAGGTGCAATTTCTGGCATACATTTTAAAATGATTGTAAAATTCACAATTTTAACCCGTATTTCCCTTCGTAAAGAGCTTAATTTTTAATTATCAGAATGAACGTATATATGTAAGTGACAGCTGTCAAATTTCTGAGTTGAAACTTACATACAAATTTACACTTAATTTACACTTACAGAGACATCCTTTAGAAGCCTGTGACAGTCCATTCATTTTTAAGGCACGGCATGTATTTAATCAGTATTGTTACGTGTTTACCTTTTAAAGACGTTTAAAATATGAGCTCGTACATTGCAATCAAAATAAACATAAATTTTTGTTTAGTTTTAATAAAAATTCTTTATTATTCGCATAATTCTGTGTGTCTCACTTTCACAACTTTCCTCTGTTTACACACTTTGTATAAACAATAACAATTACTAGACAATTATTCGACAGATCTTTGTACCGGCGATCTTCAAACCAGGATTACTCTCTTCAAACACACCGCGTTTTCATCCAAGACTGACTGAATTTTAATAACTCAGTCGCCTGCTTTGCCTTGCTTTTTATATAACAGAGTAAACAGTCTGATGAATGTTGTTGAAGGCGAATGCTCGCGGCTTCGTCTTCTCGAAATCTCTATAAATGTAAACATCGCTGTTTCACTATTTTTGTTTGTGTATTTTGTTTATGTTTATTCTTTAGTGTTTATTGTTGTATTTTTGTTTACTTGTTTACCATTTTTTATGCGCGAGTTTGTTGTTGTAATTTTGTTTATAATTTCAGTGTTAAGCGGTGTAAAAGCAAAACGCTAGTATCTAGATTTTTGCATTTTCGTAACAATATTTTTTATTTCTTTGGAAATATTTTTTTACAATATTATTTCAAATATTTTTTTAATTACAATATATTTTTTATTATTTTATTTTATTTTTCGTAAAGTTTTCAATTAATTTCATTTAAAAAAATATAAAATTGAAATAAATTAAATTATTTACAATTCTTGTATTTTCCTTAAAGTTATAGAAACGTTTTAATAGGAATTGTTTTTTTTTTGCTAATTATAATCAAATATTAGTTGTTTTTGTTATTGTTTTATAAAATTTACAAACAATTTTTTTTTATTAAATATTAACTTTTTTATAAATGAAATTTTTAATTAAAAAGTGAAATTTTTGCAGAAATTAAAAGTTGTTAATTAAGAGCTCATTTATCAAGCTATTATTTATCAAGTTGTAACTCTAGGTGTGTTCTTTAGTTTTTTTTTATCTAGAAATTGTTGTTCGAAAAATTTTATTTTACGTAAAAAAAAAGATAAAATTTCCTTCAAATATAATTGTTTTTATAAAATGTGTAACATTAAAAGCCAGTTGTATCATATTTTTGCCAAGAAATACCAGTTTATATCCTATAAAGACGTAAGTGGCTCGTCTTATGTAGTCCACTGTGTTGGAACTAGGAAAATAGATTATGCGAACGTCTTGTATAGAGGCTAATTCGGCTAGTCGCCGTAGTCTAGTATGTAATGTGTCTGCTTATTAGACGCAAGATCACTGTTCAAACCCTAGCAGTTCAGATATCAAAATGAAAATATTGTTACGTTTTTACCTTTTTAAAATCGTTTAAAATATGAGTTCGTTGATTGTAAACGAAATAAAAATAAATATTTGTTTAGTTTCAATTAAACTCTTTATTGTTCGCACTACTTTTGTGTACCACCGTATACAACTTGACGAATGCAACAATAATTGCTTGTTCGCTCTTCTTATTTGCTTACAAAGCGGATCTTTTCAACTACGATCTTCAAACCACGACTGTCCTCTTCACCCGCAATGCGTCTACACACAAGACTGTCTGAATTACTATTCGTTGCCTGCTTTGTCTTGTCTTTTTATATGCGCACACAATCAATCTGATGAGGTTTCTTGAATTGAACATTTGGGGTTTCGGCTTCTCGAGAACTCTATCGCGACTTCATTGTTGTTGTATTTTGTTCACATTGTTTTTTGTTGTGTTCTCGCTTACTTGTCTATCTCCTTTTCTTTCATACCTATGTTGTTGCTTTACTTGTAACAAGTTCGTTGTATGTGGTAATCATGTAAATGTTAAACAATGTTTCATTATGAAAAAAATATTTCTTCGCCGACTGCCTCTCATGGCTGACATTACCATGAAAAAGTTTCTCACAATCTGTCTTTCGGACTCGACTTCAAACTGTGAGAAACTAGGTCACAATCCTGACCATAATGACCAATTATGTATGTCTGTATAAAGGATCGTTTTTGCATCACGTTACTCCCCATGCATCGCGTGAGATGCCGAAGTGTACTCACTGTAGAACCTGCAGTCGCTGTATTGAAGAGGCATTGAAGGAGAACTATGGATATGTTTTGGTTGGCAGGGTCAAGACACTGTATGCAATACATCAGAAAACTGTACGATTCCCAAAAGAGAGTCTGGTCTGTCATACTTTCGTAAAATTTTTGTAGATTTTTATTAAATGAATAAAATTGATGTTTACTCCCTCTTACCCTTCTTCGTTATGTCACAGCTCACAGGTATTCTAACACAGTGTACTACACGATTAGGAAATCATCTCATGATCTTACTTAAAAAAATTGCACTCTAATTCTGTAAAATAATACATACAACTCTGCAATACGTTTGCAGGATATTAAGCTCTGTACACTTCTGATCCTTTTACGAAAAAATTTAATTTTTTTTATATTTTTGAATTTTTTTTTAATTTTTAAATTTATAATTTAAATTCAAAATTTTTTTTAAAATTTCAGTTTTTTTTTTAATTTAAAAAATTTTTTTTTTAATAATTTTTTTTTATATAAACTATGTTGAGTTGTAGTTTTAACTCATTTTTACATGTTTATTTCAACATATTCATTTATTTTTCTTCTTCTGATTTTATTAAAACATGTGTTTAAAATTGCTTCCATTTTTTTTCTTCCTCTTTGTCTGTGGTTTTTGGTTTTTTTTTTGAAAATTAAATCTTTTTTTAATTTGCATGAGTACGTTCGTAAAATTAAAAATGATTTCAATGTGACATCACTTGTGTTTCATTGCTTGGGGGGAAAAAATTGTACAATTGACATTGAAAGTAGGGAATATGGAGAGATGTAATCTGTTGCTGTAGCTTATATACATGAAAGGAATTGTGTTTTAAAATTATAAAGAAATTTATTTGTAGAACCGTAGTAATGCAACACTTATTGTGGCTAAAAACACAATTGAATGGTACTAAAAAAGTACCAATAAATTTAGGGCTATGAAGTACCAATTCTTATTAAATTTGTGGTTGTCACTTATGGAATGAAAACTTTTTACTTTTACTGTGGTTAAAACGCAATAGAATGGTAACAAAAAAGGATAGAATTGTGGCTAAAAACACAATACAATGGACCAAAAAAAGTACCAATCAGTTGGAGACTCTAAAGTACCAATAAGTGTTAAATTTGTGTTTGACTCTTATGGATTGAAAACTATTCCAAAAGTATATGCAACGTTTACTGAGGTTAAAAACACAACAGATTGGTACCCAAAAAAGTATTGAATGGTGGCTAAAAACAAGATAGAATGGTAACCAAAAAAGTACTAATCAGTTGAAAGTTATAAAGTACCAATTCGTATTAAATTTGTGTTTGACTCTTATGAATGAAAATTATTCCAAAAGTATATGCAACGTTTACTGTTGTTAAAAACACAACAGAATGGTACCAAAAAAGTACCAATCAGTTAGAGGCTCTAAAGTACCAATAAATATTAAATTTGTGTTTGAACATGTGGAATAAAAACTATTCCAAAATTATAGGCAACGTTTACTGTAGTTTAAAACAGGATACAATGGTACCAAAAAAAGTACCAATTAGTCGAAGGCTATAAAGTACTTATAATTATTAAATTAGTGATTGTCACTTATGGCATGAAAACTATTCCAAAAGTATATGCAACGTTTACTGTTGTTAAAAACACAACAGAATGGCACCAAAAAAGTACCAATCAGTTAGAGGCTGTAAAGTACCAATAAGTGTTAAATTTGTGTTTGCCACTTATGGAATGAAAACTATTCCAAAAGTATATGTAACATTTACTGTGGTTAAACACAACAGAATGGTACCAAAAAAGGATAGAATTGTGGCTAAAAACAGGATAGAATGGTACCAAAAAAGTACCAATTAGTCTAAGTCTATAAAGTACCAATAAGTACTAAATTTGTGTTTGCCCCTTATGGAATTAAAACTATTCCAAAAGTATATGCAACGTTTACTGTGTTAAAAACACAATAGAATGGTGCCAAAAAAGTACCAATCAGTAAAGTAGCAATAAGTAAAAAATTTGTGATTGCCACTTATGAAACGAAATGTTTACTGTGGTTAAAAACAGAATATATTGGTACCAAAAAAGTACCAATCAGTTGAAGGCTCTAAAGTACTAATAAATATCAAATTTTTGTTTGAACTTAGTTAATGAAAACTATTCCAAAAGTATATGCAACCTTTACTGTGGTTAAAAATACAAAAGCATGGTACCAAAAACGGATAGAACTGTGGCTAAAAGCGAGATAGATTGGTACCAAAAAAGTACCAATTAGTCGAAGGCTATTCCAAAAGCATATGCAACATTTACATTTAAAAACACAATAAAATGGTACCAAAAAAGTACCAAAAAAAGTACTAAACAATGTTTTTAAAAACCAGCTCAAATGTACTTTAATTGATAGTACTTTTAGCGAAAAAAGTACAAGCACTGAACACATATGTTATTTTTTTTTTATTAAAAAAAAAGAGAGAAAAACGATTCTGTACAGGGTTCATCAGCTAATATCTCCCCACTTTCCCTTGGCAAGTACTTTTTCCTCCATTAGTTTACATCCGCTTTTAAGTGCTTTCTAAATTTTTAAAACATAACGAGAGATATTACCAATGGCAGAATTTTATAAGCTTTAAAAATATGAAACCAATGTGTGCCAGCAATTCTTTGTACATTAACTCTCTCTCTCCCTCTCGGTCGTTAACTCGTACACTACTCCTTCACACTTTGTAGCCAAAGTAAAGTGTATCTGGATGTTGGTGTGCCTTCAAACCAATGCTTTTGATGGTTTGATGTTTCGTTGAAAACACTGACACTTGCAATGGTATAAATGGATTGACGCGCTTTCACTTCCACTTCCTCTGCCGTTTCTACTTTCAACTCTCTCTCTCTCTTTCCTATTTTTCTTGCGACTGTGTGTTTATACGCTATATGGACGATGATGTTGTAGATGATATTGTTGCTGATGAGGCTGTCAGTGATGTTTGTAAGAAATGTAATGCGCAAACAGTGTTGGCCATTCGACATGGTGGCCATTTCATAACAATCATATTGACATTCTTTAGCCGGTGAAGTGTCAGTTACGATGTTGTGACTATTCCTCACTCATCGTAGTGCATGACGGTGATGATGATGATGCTGATGATGTTGATGACAATGGGACTGGTTATAAGCCCTTTGTTGTTTCATGTATTCTCTCATAAGCGGATGGGTATGCTGATGTTGTTGACAATATTCACTTGCTAATACCACATCGATGGTGTCATCATACTGTCGACAGTTTTCTGCAGTACATGTCATGCCACTATCATTACCGCCCATTACATTGTTGCAATCCTATTGATTGTTGCCATTAGTTAACGTCGTTATTGTGGTCTCCTTTGTAGACGGCTGCAATGTAGGAAAAGAGGAGAAGAGAAGAAAAATATTTTTAATCGCATTAAAATAATTATTCCGATTCAAATTAATATTAAAGTGCCAGTAATAAGGACGAGTTAAAGTAAATACAATGGAGAAATGAAGAGCAGAGCATAAGATAAGTATACTTAAACATACATATCTTATCAAATGGAAGATGGACAGAAATAAAATCTGGAAAGTAATGTCATGCCATTTATTTCATAAATATTGTTACGTTTTTACCGTTTAAAATATGAGTTCGTAGATTGCAAATAAAATAAAAATAAATTGGTGTTAGTTTTTATTAAAATTCTTTATTATTCACACTACTTTTGTGGTGCCACTGTTCACAACTTGATGTAAACAACAACAATTGCTTTGTTTGTTATTCTTCTTTACACTCTTTTGCATAAACGCTAACAATTGTTCGGTAGATCTTTATAACGGAGATCTTCAAACCACGATTATTCTCTTCACACGCAACGCATCTTCACACAAGACTGATTGAATTTTTACTGACTCCTTTGCCTGCTTTGTCTTGCCTTTTATATGCCAACGCAAAATAGTCTGATGAATGATGTTTAAGTCGAATGACTTTGCCTTCTCCAGATCTCCATAAATGTAAACATAGTTGTTTCATTGTTTGTTGTTGCATTTTTGATTACTTGTTTATCCCCCTTTTTTTTTACTGAAGTTGTTGGTATATTTTTGTTTACTTGTTTATCATGTAAACAAGTTCATTGTATTTGTTTTTGTAGCTTTTGTTTATCATTTTAATGTTCAACGATATAACACCATTTCTATTTTCATAACAATATGATTTCTTCGCTTGAAATATTTAAAGAAATTAGGTCGGTTATCGGCAGTATGACTCCTGTGCGTCAATGTACCGATCAATCTCTTGAAAATGATATTGCTGCTGTGAACATTGCTACCAACAACTCTCAATTTTACGAAGCACTACGCGGTGAATTTTGACAAAAGGCTTCCACCTTCCACCAGGGAGGAATTCGTTTAATGGGAAATGGAGCATGGTAAGGTCAATGACAATTTTTCTGGAAAAAATTTCCTCCTATAAAGCACATTTCTATTCGAATGACGTAGTGACCACATTAAAATGGCGAATTTGGGGTTCAGAAAATCCTTATGCAATTCATGACAAATAAATGCACCCGCGCCTTACCTTACAGGACAGGACAGGACCTGTCTGGTAAAGATTTTGGACAGGAGGCATGATTAGATTTCAAAATTTAAAGCGGAGGCCAAAATCGCAGTGACTGTGAATGTCATTTGTTACAGGAACGCATGTCCTCTCAGCAAGATGACGTCACCCTGCACGCTGCGGACCATAACCCATTTATTGCGATTTAGAAGTGTTTCTTTTCAAAATGAAAAAGTGAATTTTTACTGAAACACCCTTAATTAGAGAGGTAGCAGATGAAGTCGTTGTGGTCTTAGTTTATTGACAAATGTCCGTGGTTCAAGTCCTGGCTAAGACATGTCGAACAAAACAAAATATGAAAAATATTTCTGCGGCGACTTCCCCTTAGCAGTTTTTTGACGAAAACTCTCAGAGTAAATTAAATAGCCATGAAAAATTTTCCAAAAATCTAACGCTCGGAGTCGACTTTAAACTGTAGATTGCCTCCACTAATGGATAAAATTAACACATACAACATGGGTGGTTTGCTAAGCTAGGTTGTAATCCTGACTAAAGGGTTTAGTGTTGTTAATCTTCTTTGAAATTTAAACCTTAAATGCAATTTTAATATTATAATCGTCTTAAATTATTTTTTTTAATTTAAAATTTATGGAAATTAAACATTTCCGCAAACAATTCCCTTTCAAATAAAAATAAGTTTTTCGCAGAATTTTATTTGTAATATTTGGAACACGAGATAAATTTCATTTCAAATCATAAATAAAATGATGGAAAATTAAAAACTTAATTGAAATTTTTATTTATTTAATATTTTTATTTACCTTCTGATGGTGCTTTGATTAAACAATGACCTTCTGGAATGATAGTAACGATGCTGGATGCTGTCAGCAATGTATCTGCGTGGGCTTTCACAAAATAAGTATCTAAGCGATGTGAATGAAATTTTTGGAATAAAATGAACAAAAGAAAAAAAATTTAAAAAAATTACACAGTGCTACAGGATAAAACCTTGTTAAAGTTTATTAATGCATGCGAACAATTCAAATAAAAAAATTTTTGCCTGTCAGCTTATTTACAAATGGTTGTAATTGTTGTTAAAAGTTTTAGCAAAATTATATCGTTTTAAAAAACATTTTATTTTATTTTAAGTTTAAAATTTTACATTAATGTTTTGTAATCAGTTTTACTGACTACAATGTTATTTATTTATTTAACAGAATAAAATTTTATTTTAATTTACAAAACAATTCCGAACACATAATTACTTTTTATTAAAACACATAGAGAAAGTTGAGTTCTTGTTTAATGCACAGTGGTTTAAAGACAATCCTTCAAACACAGTTTTGTTAACGAATGTTGGTGAAAGTTTGGTTATGGTTTCAACGAGATATGGGTCTAAAATGCAATATCGCTGGTAAACAGCTTGTTTAAGAGACGACATTTTGTGCTAAACCTTGAACAGAATAGAATGCCGCAGTCTAGTAAGTAGTGCGTTGGATTATTAGACGAGAGCCCATGGTTTAATTCCAGGCTCAGAACAAAAACGAAATATAAAAAAATATAGCATTCAATAGTTTTCTGACAAAAAACTGTGAGAATGAAATAAAATTGACATAAAAGCTTCTCAAAAATCAGTCAGTGTTAGTAGTGGAATTGTAGTAGTATTAGCAGTTGTAGTAGTAGTAGTAGCAGTAATAGTATAGTAGCAGTAATAGTGTAGAAGCAGCTGTAGTACTAGGAGCAGTTATAGTATAGTAGTAGTAGTAGCAATAGTATTAGTAGTAGCAATAGTATTAGTAATAGTAGTTGTAGTATAATAGCAGTAGTATTAGTAGTAGCAAAAGTAGTAGCTGCAGTAGTACTAGCAATATTAGTAGTAGCAGACGTATCAGTACTAACAAAAGTTGTAGCTGCAGTAGTAGCAGCAATAGTAGTAGAAGCAGTCGTATTAGTAGTAGAAAAAGTAGTAACTGCAGTAGTAATAGCAATAGTAGTATCAGCAGTAGTATTAGTACTAGCGAAAGTGGTAGCTATAGTAGTAGTAGCAATAGTAGTATCAGCAGTAGTATTAGTAGTAGCAAAAGTTGTAGCTGTAGTAGTAGTAAAAATAGTAGTAGCAGCAGCTGCAAAAGTAGTAGCAGCAACAGTAGTAGTAGCAATAGAAGTAGCAAAAGTAGTTGTAGCAGTTGTAGTAGCAAAAGTAATAGCAGCAGTAGTAGTTGCAAAAGTCGTAGAAACAGTGCTAGTAGCAATAGTAGTAGCAGCAGTAGTAGTAGAAAAAGTAGTAGCAACAGTGGTAGTAGCAATAGTAGTAGCAGTAGTAATAGCAAAACTAGTAGCAACAGTGGTAGAAGCAATAGTAGTAGCAGCAGTAGTAGAGCAGTATAGTAGCAGTAGGAGTCGACTTTAAACTGTAGGTCCCTTGACGTACTACATAATGTGACCTCACTGACAGGGCTTCTGTCTCTTTGTATAATGCGTGTCACCAGTTTAACAGGTTCACCTACACTGCCGCAATTCTCGGTGTATTGTTTTGTGCTTTTTGTAGGACCATTCCATTGTGTTTCTCTCAGGAAAGAAGTTCATACTGGGACAGCATAATTTAATCTAGATCTTCCGATTGCATTACATTTTGATAGGATTATTTCCTACGACTTCTTACCACAGTCGTGTTTGCAAACGTTTTTAAGACAATATATCTTGTTTTCACCTTAACCTTTACATAAATGGGGTGCCGCGAGAAGTAAAGCATGCTATCGATGATAATCTAGGTGGCAGGGATGATTCTAACTCCGATATTATAATATACAGTTTCAGCAGCACTGCTTTAGTCAAGAGGTGAATAAAGTCTCTGTAAATTTTGCGGTCAAAGTCGCTGTAGCCTATTAATTTCTTAGACGTGAGACCTCGGTTCAAACTCCAGGTCTAGTTGTCTTGAAGGGAAAAAATATTTCTTCTCCGACTTCCTCTCACTAGATTTCTGTAAAAAACTGTGAGAATAAATAAAAATGGCCATGAAAAGCTTCGCAAAAACCTGTCGTTCGGAGTCGACTTTAAAATTGTAGATCCCGCCTCTAATGGACAAAATTATCACACATAACACAAGTGATGTGAAAAGCTAGGTTCTAATCCTGACTGAAGAGTTGTAATCACCAACTAAGTAAGTAAACATTGCGGTAAGAGGCAAACGACACACTGTAAACTGCCTGTGGAAGTTGTGGAAGTAGTTAGAGTTAGATAGATAGGATTTACAAATGGTCGACCAAGGCCTGAGTGCCAAAGAGTTAGTTACTTAACCATGTTTTGGTGTCTATAGAAAGAGTAGACAGCAGTGATCGATTGTTGGCCAGATTGGATAACTTTAAACAGATTTTTATAATTAATTAGTAATACCAAACCCCTTTTGCTGTTCAACAGGACGGCGATATACAGTAGTATAGTAGCAGCAGTAGTAGTAGTAGCAATAATATTAGTAGTAGCAATAGTATTAGTAGTAGCAATAGTATTAGTAGTAGCAATAGTATTAGTGGTAGCAATAGTATTAGTAGTAGCAATAGTATAAGTAGTAGCAATAGTATTAGTAGTAGCAATAGTATTAGTAGTAGCAATAGTATTAGTAGTGGCAATAGTATTAGTAGTAGCAATAGTATTAGTAGTAGCAATAGTATTAGTAGTAGCAATAGTATTAGTAGTAGCAATAGTATTAGTAGTAGCAATAGTATTAGTAGTAGCAATAGTATTAGTAGTAGCAATAGTATTAGTAGTAGCAATAGTATTAGTAGTAGCAATAGTAGTAGTAGTAGCAATAGTATTAATAGTAGCAATAGTATTAGCAGTAGCAATAGTATTAGTAGTAGCAAAGAAAAAAGTTTACATACAGCGGTGATTTTATCAAATTAAAAAAGATTATAAAATATAACCTAGAAATTATTATAAAAAAGAAAGTCTGCATACATCGCTGTATATGTAAACTTTTATCTGTGACTATATTCATTATCTCTCCTACCATTTTGTCTAAAATAAGAATAAATCCTACGGGCATTACATTCTCCTTCTAAAGCATTGCAGTTGAAGAAAGAGGGTATGGTGCATAGGAAGGATATTCTGACATCTTTTAAACTTTCTTATAAACCAGTGTATACACTGGTGTATGTAGACTTTTATCTATGATTGTATTCATTGTTTTAGACATCCCACGAGCATTACATACTTCTTCTAAAGCATTGCAGTTGAGATAACCTCACACCTTTTACCCTTTCTTATAAAATCTTATTGTCTCTCTCTCTCTCTCTTTCTCTCTCTGCTGTTTAATTTAATTTTTACAAAGAGAAGATACAATTTTATCCATAAAATATCTCCTAGCTCTTGGAAAATATTTCTCTGTGTTAGTGTCCTTTATAATCCTACAAAATAAACAATCACATCTTAATTCGTGCCGAGGATTATCAAACAATTTAATTTCACTTTAAATTCAATTAAATTATCAATCAATTTAACAATAATACATACACAATAATAGATTGAAACAAAGCAGATACTACAATAAAAACAAAAGAAAATCAAAATCAATTTAAATTAAGTAACAATTTATTTAAACAATAGAAAAATTAAATGCTGCTTTGATAAGAGATTTAATCAGAAAAATATAAAAAAAATTTATTTTTACAGTCAAAGAAAAAAAGTCTACATACAGCGATAATTTTTTTTTATGAAATTGAAAAAGGTGTTCTTGCGTTTGGCAAAATCGAATCGAAAAAATTATTGGAAAAAACACAAACACATTAGCGGGAAAATAGTCTTCTGTATGTAGACTTTTTTCTGTGACTGTATAAAACGGAAAATGGTTTTAAAAAATAAAATAAAATCAAGAATAAAAATAATAGAAAATGGAAAATGTTATTGTTGTTGTTTCAACTCAAATACAACAATAAAAGAACCTCAATTTCTTGTTTTTTTGTTATTGTTGCAATTCAATTCCTTTTAGCCAAAATAAATGAAAAACTGGAAAGGAAATGAACACAAACAAAGGCTGATAAATGCATACACACACACACACACACAGACAGACTTTATTATTAGAATTTCATATGGTTGGATAGGAGCACAGCGGATTGTGTTATACTAAAGATTTCTTACAAAAAAGTTGAGGTTATGTCGCAGGCCATTATGCCAGTTCTGCTAACGATAGAAAAAATGCAAAAAATCGAGTATAATTTCCATTTCTAATGACATGACTGGTATATTTTATGACAGAAATTTGGTTTCGTCTAGTAACACCACTGGACTACGTCAAACACCATATACTACGCAAGACTGTCCCTGCATATATCTTTTGGTGTTATAGTACTGTGATCGTATTTTAAGTACTGAGTAAGGTCTACTACTCAGAGTGCTCTCTGACCAACGCCTGAAATGCTCATACTTCGAAACCCCCACAGGAACACATGCATTTTGAGCACGAGGTAATTTTTATTCTAAGCAAGTGCTCTTTGAGTCTATAGTACATACATACATACATAATTGATCATTACAACCCTTCAGTCAGGATTACGGCCTAGCTTCTCACATCACTCATGTTGTGTGTGTTAATTTTATACATGAGTGGCGAGAGCTACAATTTAACGTCGCCTCCGAACGACAGATTTTTGAGAAACTATTTCATGTCTCAGAGGTTTTGCCAGAAACCGAAGAAATATTTTTTTTCTGCATTTCGTTCTGATGTCTGACCTGGGGCTCGAACCTGGGCTTTACGTCTAATAAGCGAACACACTACCTACTAGACTACGGCGTCGGCGAGTCTATAGTGTCTGATCAAAATGTTGATTATTAACCTCTGGTCGGGACTTGGAAAGGGCTCGGTGAACACTCTTCACCTATAGATCCAAATTCAATGGAGCCTTGGGTAGCTGATTTTTTTCGGTATCATAAGAGCCGACAATAAAGCTGCGGTAAAAATTATTAGGGGACACAAATATCGCCAAGCGGGATATTTCCTTACTTCCCTGTAGTCAGACGACTATAAGGGCACACAAATGCAACGGACCCTTTGTGGCCTAAGTGTGCCACTGTCCGACTTCCTTTGGTGGACAGCCACATTTTCCTACCTACCTACCTAATTTCAGGTTGCTACAGAGCAGTTCGACATACATACATAAATAATGGGCCATTACAACAATTCAGTCAAGGTTACGGCCTAGCTTCTCACACACACTCATGTTGTGTGCCTTAGTTTTTTATACTAAAGTGGCGGGACCTGCAGTTTAACGTTGACTCCAAACGACGGATTTTTGAGAAACTTTTTCATGGCAGGTTTTTGACAGAAATCTGCTGAGAGGATTTTTTTTCATATTTCGTTTTGATGTCTGGCCTGGAGCTCGAACCCGGTATTTACGTCCAATAAGCGAACACACTACCTACTAGACAATGGCGATTACTGACTCAAATATCTCATTGTAATTACCCCACAAAAGTTTTGCTTGCTTTAAAATGATAAAATTTCTTGAGAAAAGTCTTCGCTTCTTCCTATCCTTACCAGCTTATCTCTTTCTCACTATTGTGTATCCCCAATTGGCCTGAAATTTAGTAGAGTGTGACACTACTTTCCCTTCTAAACTGATTTAACTTATGCTGACAGTTTCAGTATTGCAGTATTGGACCTTGATGAGTGTTGTTTTAGGCTTGATTCGCATTATCTCCACCATATACTACAAGGTTTTCATCCTTACTACCAAATGCAAAGGCCTTACAACCAATCGATAGAGTCTATAGCTCAGATGTAGGACAGGATATCTTTGTTCCCATTTTTCTAACACTTGGTAGTAGACGTTATTTGGCCGACTTTTGGCTAATTCGTTCTGACTACCAAAACATTGGCTTCATAGATCGTAATTGCCAAATTGTCGTAAAGGACAAGTATATATCAAGCCAGCTGTAACGAACATGACATTTGAGCATAACGCTCTGGACGCGCAAGCGATTCTAGAAGAAGATTCATCGTCGGATAAGAGAATGATCATAGCGGGTGGACTGAAGCTTTCAAGTGCTTTAGACCTCGAAGATAAGCTGTATTACACTGCATTATCCTTATCATTTTGAACTTAGCTACAGTTGTTAGCGACATTGGCGTTTTAAATATATTTTTGGTATCCAGTTACTTACTTAATTGGTCATTGCAATCCTTTAGACGGGATTACGACCCAGCTCCCTACACCACCCAATAGTGTGTGTATTAATTTAATTTATGAGTGGCGAGACCTACAGTTTAAAGTCGACTTCGAATGGCAAATTTTTGTTAAACTTTCCTAGCAATTTTATTTACTCTCTAGAGTTCGTTTTGTTCGTGATATCTGAGCTAAGGTTTGAATCAGAGATCAGCAATGAATCGTTTTTCGCTACTCATAAGTACTCATGAAATTTTGTACTGATAAAATTTTTTACATAAGGCAACAGTATTGAAATTCAACTACTCTGATTCATTCGTATTCACTACAACATTGATTTATAAGTACAGGTTGCAATGAGTATGAGTACAACGTTGACATCAAACTCATAACATTCGAAATGTGTTTGATTCATACGCCTCTACTCATTTAGATTCATAAATTAAGAAAAATACTTATAGTACTCATAAATGATTCGAGTGATTCGAATCAGAGATCAGCAATGCATTTTTTCGCTACTCATAAGTCCTCATGGAATTTTAAGTGTGAGTGAGTCAAAAGTTTTGAATCCAACTACACTCTGATTCATATGTACTCACTACAACATTGATTTATAAGTACAGGTTGCAATGAGTATGAGTACAACGTTGATATCAAACTCATAACATTCGAATAATGTTTGATTTAAAAGCCTACTAAGATTCCGAATCATAAATTTAGAAAAATACTTATAATACCCATAAATGATACGAATGAATCATCAAAAGTTACAATCTTAGTTGTTGTTGCATTTACAAAATGAAGAAGAAAGAAAAAGATAAAGACAGCAAGCAAAGCAAACACACAACCTTCTAGTGAGTATTGTAGTGTTCGTATGCGAATCATACTTATTTTGTGATTCTTGTAAATGTTGACTTATGGAGAGTCGAAATCAACAACATCATGCGCATTGTTAGGTATGAGTACGATGAGTACTTAAAACTTTGAATATGAGTAGTATGAGTATGATATTAAAATAAGTATGAATGCGTATAAGTATCAGAAATTATGAGTATCATTCGAATCTACTCATCTTTTTGAATACTCATTGCTGATGCGAACCATACTCATTTTGTGATTCTTGTATATGTTGAGTTATGGACAGTCGAAATCAACAACATCATGCATATTGGTTAATATGAGTACGATGAGTACTTCAGACTTTGATTATGAATAGTATGAGTATGATATTGAAATAAGTATGAATGCGTGTAAGCTTCAGAAATTATGAGTATGATTCGAATCTACTCATCTTTTTGCATACCCATTGCTGATCTCTGGTTTAAATCACGGGCTCTCGTGTAATAAGCCAGCAGACTACGTACTTTTTTTTTATCGATTTTTTTTTCCTTACAATATTTGATTTAATCTGATGCGTTTCACTGTTGCTTAGTTGAAAAGGATAAAAGATAGTTATTTTTATAACAACAATAATAATAATAGAGAATAGAAAAAGGACACTCAGAATTGGAATTATTTTTATGAAAATAAAATCTGTAAAGAATATAAAAATGAATAAAGCTAAATAAACAAAAACTGTGGCAATCAATTTGATTTATGGTTTGAATATTTTATCGGGAAATCCATACTTAACCTTCCCTCTCTCTCTCTCTCCAGCTATCTATCGAGCATTAAAAGGAATTGAATGCGTTGCCATTTGTTAAACATAAAATCATCATAATCATACTACTCAAGGCTATTTTTGTCGTCAACAATAGTAACGACAGCAAAGGATAAAAAGGACTTCATTTGTTTTGTTATAAATTTGTTTCATTTGAAATCCTCACTACATATTTTTATTTCATCTTTATAGAACAAAGTGGCTGACATTTATTGTCCACAATTATTTGTTGTTCATACAATTCATACAAAGAAAACAAATCATTCGATTTTAATTTAGAAATTCAAGATAATCTTTAAATTTATTTAAAATTGTTCGTGCTGAAGCAATTTCATAATAGGCTTACAGCTTTGGGCAGGGGATGTATGTTAATGCCGTCTTTATTTTAATCTTTTAAAAATTGTTGTGGCCTTTCTAGGTTAGGTTAGATTAGGTTACTTCATCAAAAGTAATAATATGTGAGATATAGCCCCTTGGGATAATCTATAATGGCAAAAGAGGTTACGTGACGTCACTTGTCACATACAATTTTTGTTTTCTCTCTTTGTTCTTATCTTACTAATTACTTGCCTAATTGGTCGTTACAACCTTGCAGCCAGAATTACGACCATGTTGTGAATGTTAAATTTTTCCATGGCGACAGGGGACGTACAGTTTAAAGTCGACTCCGAGTGACAGATTTTTGACAAACAAGACAATTTTTTTTCTTCTCTTCAGAAGTTTTGCCAGAAATATACTGAGAAGAAGTCGCCGAATTTTTTTTTATGTATTTCGTTTTGATAGAGATATCCGAGCTGAGGCATGACCCTTGGGCTCTCGTGCAATGAGGCAACACACTGCCAATTAGACTATAGTGACTTCGGAGTAGCTCTTACTTTGTCTAATGAAGCCAAATGTTTTGAAAACGTATTGTGCAGCAAACAAACTGATATAGTTATTTAAACAGAGATCAGCAGTGAGTATTCAAAAATATGAGTAGATTTGAATCATACTCATAATTTCTGATACTTATACGCATTCATACTTATTTTAATATCATACTCATACTACTCATATTCAAAGTTTGAAGTACTCATCATACTCATACTTAACAATACGCATGATGTTGTTGATTTCGACTCTCCATTAATCAACGTTTACAAGAATCACAAAATATGTATGATTCGCATATGAACACTACAATACTCACTAGAAGGTTGTGTGACTGTAAGACTGTAAATTTTGATGAATGATTCGAATCACTCGAATCACTTATGAGTATTATAAGTAATTTTCTAAATTTATGAATTGGAATGAGTAGGCAGGCGTATGAATCAAACATATTTCGAATGTTATGTGCTTGATGTCAACGTTGTACTCATACTCATTGCAACCTGTACTTATAAATCAATGTTGTAGTGAGTACGCAATGAATCAGAGTAGTTTAATTTCAATACTGTTGACTCACTTCTACTCAAAATTACATGAGTACTTATGAGTAGCGAAAAAACGATTCTTTGCTGATCTCTGATCGTGACTATATAATGCAGAACCATTAGGGCGACAATTGCCCTTTATTTTAGCATTGTTAGAGAGCAATAGGTCTACACTGGGACTTCAAATTTAAAAATATAAACGGACGACATTGTACCATTGAACCCAATTCGGTTTGATACGGTCCCGGTTTAATGGTTGGCATTGGAGAAAATCTAATTATTTTAAACCCGATTCAAGCGTATTATGAGAATGGTAGCGATTATGATAAGAGGTCCTCTTAGAGCGACTTCATTTAAGGCATTGTTTGCTAACTTTAACATGCTAATCGAGTTATGTGGGATAAGCAAGTGACTACGAAGGTGAGTAAGAGTCACAAGAGCAAAATCTTGGATATTACTGACGTGGATGTCCCCATTAAATACACTATATCTGAACCGACTTTCGAACCTGGTTTTTCAATAAAAACACTTAAAACTTCTTGTTAGGAGAGAGGTTATACGCTCCAAAGTATGCAGTGATCAAGCCAGAAATTGAATATTTTCAGAGCTATTGTATCTTGAACTATGCCATTAGTGTCGTACTACTCTGGCTGGCTATAATGACTAAAGTCTACCGCTGGGTGAAATCCGTATGTCCAGAGGCATAAGAGCGGCCGTTAAATGCTACCTCTAAAATTGTCCAAGAATACGGGTTGTCTTTGGAGAAGATAACAAGACATTCGGCGGTTATTCCCATATACTTGTCTAACTTAACCTAACATTTGCCACACTATTGTCCAATGTGGGTCAAAGGGTTAATCAAATAATTGATCAATTTATATTTATAAACAAATAATAATTTTGTTGAATTAGCGTCCCTTGCTCTATATGAAATTCCATTTCAATAATTAATTAAAAACCAAATCAACAATTTGTTTTGCATACCTTAAGGCATTGTTTAGTTTTCAAAGGAATTTATAGTCAGTGTACATATAAATTAATAATATTATTTAATAAAATTAGGCTTCAACAGGGAATAAAGTACATATTTTTTTCGTAATTTATTAAACAAATATTTACAATATTATTAATAGTACGCTCAAATATGTTGCATATTTTTAGGCTTAATTAAATAAATTTTTATGCTTTATGTTTCGACAAGGGTAGACGTATGGTAAAATATTTAGGAACTATAACAAGCAATTGGCAACGGTAGGAAGACAGATGAATGGCTGATTTACATTTATATAGGGGTTAAGGAGCGTTAAAATGAATAAATTGACGCCTAAAGGTAGGCTTTATATTTTTATATTTTACTAATGCATATTAACATGCCATAGTTGTTTGATGAAAATAAAATTATGTTACTAAAATCTAAACGACAATGTAAAGAGAATTTTGAACTTCAGGCCATGTGCTCTTGACTTCAACTACAGTTGTTCTCATTTACTATTTTTTATCCTTTATTTTTTTTTTGTTTGTGTCGTGGTAAGAAGTTTTTTTTGACATTTTGCCAAAATGTTAACACGTTTTTCTGCTTGTTTTTCTTGCAACAAACTTGTCTTTTTTACTTGTTTTCCCTTGTAATTGAAGTCTTATGGGTATGAACGTACAAACATTACTTTGTATGAGTAAAAGCATATAAATGTTCATGTTTATGTTCATGCAACGGTAAATTGTATCTTATTTTGCGTGGCTTGACTTTCGTGTAAGACATTTACGCGTGACAGACACTTCTTCTTGTAAAATTTTGTTTTGGTCCTTAAAAATTCTGGAAATAAAGTTGCACGTTTGAAATTGAGTTTTACGGTGTAAAATTCTTTTAAAATGCTTTCGAGTTCTTGTTTTCCTTTTTTTGTGTAGACAAGTACAAGTGAGAAGGATATGATTTATGAATTGTATTCAGAGTAAGACTAAGTATGGTACATGGTACAATGGGTCAATTCGACCTCCGGGTACTGTACTTGTCTTAATTGACAAGTACACGTCCTCTAACCTAACTTAACCTAAGACTAAGTAGTCTGTTGTTGCGACACCATGAGGAATTATTTTTTTTAACTACACGTTACACAAAAGCTAGGGAAGTTGGAAGGGGAGAACGATTGTGGCCTACTCTGACGATGTCGAAGCCCCAGTTGAGGAGAACTTGTACTTTAGTAGGTAGGGAAATGACAGTCAAACCTGCCAATCGGCGGAAGAGTACTTTACAAGCGAGGGGGAATACAAGCTCTTATTGTGGAACTACATATATAGACGGTGATCCTCGATCCAGCAAAGGTGCTATTGATCTTCTGCTGGTCTCATAAACGGATCTAAGACGCCTGATGTTAGACTTTGTTTTGAAGTATATTCCAGGAGGGTAAAAGATAGCGGACATCAGGAGACATGCTAAGCGCTTCAGTATAGATTACTAAGGCTACTGTTACCGCTCAAATAAGGATGAAGATCTCCTTTCTTTTCGTTCAAACTCCTCACGTCGTACATTTATGAATTCATGAATGTGTGTGAAGATAAATTCAAATTTAACTAGCAAAGACAAGAACCAATATTTTTAACAGAGCTAATGTTAGAGTTAACAGAACAATGTTAAGTGGTTAACAGAAAATATGAAAAATTGTCGAGGAAGAAATCACCCAGATATACGATATCAGGGACTTGCTGCAGATATCTGACTATATACAAACTGTAGCCTAAGATGTCCCTAATAAAACCCAAAAAGTGGTATATCCCAAATAATTTTGGAACTGGAGATATTGGGCTTCAAATACACCCTATGTTACAATTTTTATACATGAATGGCGGAACTTACAGTTTAAAGTCGACTCCGAACAACAGATTTTTGAGAAACTTTACATGGCAGTTTTATTTAATCTCAGAGTTTTTGCCAGAAATCTCCTGAGAGGAAGTTGCCGCCGAAGAAATATTCTTTCATATTTCGTTTAGTTGGAGATGCATGACCTGGTATTTGAAGCGAGGTCTCACGTCTAATAAGCCAACACACGCACTACCTACTAGACCACGGCGACTTCGCGAACATGAGGTAAACATGTTGCCACAGCATCCGTAGGAAGAGTAATATTAACATGTTCACAAGTTGGAAGGGGCAGGAGGTGTACTACTGCCGCGGATTGCAGAATCTTTTTAGGAAGCGCAGACTAAGTCTATGGCGCATGCTCGGTTTATTTTAGGGTATCGCTGCATCACAAAGCAGTTAGGGGGGTCTAGGTGTGACAAATTTAACCTGCTGCCAGTGTGATTCAAAATATAACTTAAGTAGCTTAGTCTTTAAAGTCTCCGAATCTAGTAGGTAGTGTCTTGGCTTTTTAGACATCTAGCAGTGATTCAAACCCCTACCTCAGACATATCGAACAAAATGAAACAATTCTTCGATGACTTTCGCTCAGTAGTGTAGAAGGAAATGTTAACGGGCGGAAAATCATCATACTTTCCGATAGCCAAGCGGCTATCAAGGCATTGGATTCCAATGTAATAAACTTCAAGACGGTATACAATTGTCGCAGATATCTCAATGAGGTGCTGAACCGATATGATGTTTATGTCACATGGGTACCAGGACATAATGATATTCCAGGCAACTGCAGAGCGGATGAACTTTCCAGAAAGGGCACGGCCATCGAACTCTCTGATGAATTCTCTAAATTGGGGATCCCTTTGGATACCTGCAAACTTATAATTGACAATGCAACCGTAGATCTCGTCAACAGAATGTGGGCGGCTTCGGATAACGGCAGAGCGGCGCAAAAGATCTGTCCAAGGCTGGATATGAGGCACACGGCGACTCTGCTTAAACTCCAAAGAAGTAGGTTCATTACTGTTATCGGGTTATTACAGGGCATTGCATTATAGGAACGCATGCGAGGCGTATTGGTCTTGGACACCTTGCAAATGATTTCTGCAGAAGCTGTGGAGACGAAGAGGAAGAAGAGACAATTCTTCACCTATTGTGCACATGTCCCGCACTTGGTCGGAGGAGAAAGAGGTACCTGGGTGCCTACTACATGGAGGTTATAGATGAACTGTCATGTATGAATATTGGCATTCTGTGTCGCTTCATCGGAAGCTCCGAATGGTTCTGGAAAAAGGGGAAATGAGAAACCGTGGTATCATAATAGGCCCTGCGTGCACCGGCACAAAATACATTTCGGGAGGCATAACATATGCTACATAAAGGGTTTTTGGGTGGCCGTTTGCGCTACTAAATCATTATCTAGTGAGCCATTAATGGTGGACATTATGGTGGTGCTTGCGGTGGTGCAACATTAACGAAGTTCTCAAAAATACTTGTAACGGTAGGTTTGCACTTCTACTACTGATACTGCTAAAGCTGTTGGCATCTGTTGTTAAGCTGACTGTCATGTTAAGGCTGTGTGCAGAGAGTTTACTACGGGTTTACTACTACTGCATGTGTGGTTGAGGTAGTTAATGCCTATGTTCATCTGCTTTCCTATGTTCATTTGCTATTGTTGTGGCTATTAAGGTTGTTGTTTTTTTTTTGAATTTGCAACCTAGTGTGATTGAAATGAGCCGTAGTTAAAGTAGTATAAGAAGGATTGGGTGGTTCATCAACTAGGTATGATTGTGGCTAATAGCATTAGTTAACGTAGTTGCTGGTGTTGCTGTATTTGCTATTCAACTTGCTATTTTTGTTCTTTTTTTCATTACAATTGCTTTTTTTTTGGCTTCCAGGATTCTTTTGTCCTTCTACGTGCCAGTTGAAGTTTATTTGTTTACAGAGAAAAATAAAAAAAAAACGCCACCATATAACTGTCACTTTCTTATGTTCTTTTTATTTGCTATTTTTGAGATCTTTTTGTCATTTGATTACTACTACTACTACTACTGCTGCTGGTGTTGCTATTTTGCTGTGCAACAAATTTCATGTGAATCTTTTATTTGAGTAACCGAAAAACACAGAATAGCATGCATATACTGACTGAAATATTTTGCTACTGGTGGTGGTTTATCTTTTTGTAATCCTTTCCTCGGTTGTAGTATCTATCCAGGCTTTAAGTTTTTTGATGATGATGTGCTCTGTAAAATATAAAAAACAGAGGAAAAGGATTCTTTTATTACTGCACTGTCGGTATAGGAAAGAAAGGACATCATGGAATGGTGCGTAAAATTCCAACATAATGTAAGAATTTAAGAAGTATTCGGAAGAGTGAAGTGCTTTGTCTTAGCGGAAGAGGATTCAATTGTCTAAGAGAGGATTTTATATTAAAAATTCAAGTACGTATGACTGGTACTGTGACATGTCATTGTGACAAATACAACAACCAGGAGGTCAAAATGACCCATTGACCCTTGACATTGATCAGGAAATTAATAAAACCGAGAATAGGAGGTGGAACATTATGACTGCGGAGGTCGACGCCGAAGAGGCAAAGTGATAGGGCACATTAATGGGCCGTGCAGCCATTATAGCGAAAATCGGGGGAAGTAACGTCGATCCTAACATACAGATTGCACAGACAAAGGAACAACATCATAAGGAAAATTCAGATTAAATTGGAGAAAAGGGACATGGGTCACTACGAAGTGTATAATGGATTATGTATGTACTATTCGAGCTAAAGGAGAATATTATGCTTTTGGCTCATGCAAAATACGGCCAAATAGGAATAGGAAAGCGAATGAATCCGATGATTACCGAATGTATCTTTAAGTCGGCCTCGAATAGAGAGTAATTAAGTCTGAGAGGAATTAAGTGTGAAATTAGTTTTAAAACAAACTAGTAAACCATGTGACATGACTGACTATATATTTATACGTGTACGCATACGTATTATTTACCAATGGGGCTCTGTTAAAATTACTCATTCGCCTGGGTGGTCATATTTTTGCTTTGACGAACGTTTACAAAAACTTTTGTTAAAAGAAAAGCCTTTAAGAATGACTCATGAAACTTCTAACAGAGACTCCCCGAACTTTGACAGTTGATGACGTCAATTTTATTGAAGGTACATCTGTCAAATTGAAGTCGCCGTTGTTAGTAGGTAGTGTGTCGGCTTATTAGACGTCAGACATCAGAACGAAAATATGAAAAAAAAAATTATTACCAAGTCGACGTCCTCTTAGCAGATTTTTGACAAAAATTTTGAGAGTAAATAAAATTGCCATGAAGAGTTTCTCAAAAATCTGTCGTATACGTATGTACATACAGCTATGGACATTAAATTAGCACAAAACTTCGTCATAAAAATAATCATATTTTTTATAGTATTTTAGGTCTACTCATAAAAAATTTAAACATAAGAACTTAAAATACATATTCTTCTTTAAAAAGAAACAAAAATTTTGACGATATTGCCAGTCGTTTGCTCATTAAGACCTGAAACGTACCAAACGCCAGATTTTAGCTGGACAGTAAAATAGCACAAATTAAAATTTATGGAATAAAAATGATGTGCTGTAATAAATAGTAAAAATATTAATGTTTTCAACTTATTTGATTAATATTTAGTAGAGTAGCCCCTATTTTCAAGCGCCGCGTGGCATCTACGGGACAATGTTCTTCGGGAAAGTTCTTTGGGAATCGAGTACCAAGCGTTCCGTATTCCAATGCTCAAATCGTCCAAATTTTTGTACTTTTGTTGAGCAATTGTACATTTCACATCGTTCTAGGGGGTTTTCAATCGAGTTTAGATCAAAACTTTGCGATGGCCAGTCTAAAACGGGAATGTGCTCTTCATAAAACCAATCCTTTGCCTGCTTAGATGTGTGTTTGGGGTCACTATCTTGCATAAATATGAATAAAACTGGCATGTATTTAGAAGGTTATGGTTCCATTTTGATCTCTATATTGTCCAAATACTGATAACAGTCCATATTTTCATTAATTTTTACAATGGGACTTACACCGTGCCTTGAAAATTCTCCACGCACCATTGTGTTTCCTCGAACATGTGTTATGGTCCTTTGAGCATAGCGTGGATTGAATGTCTGATATTTTGGTCAATGAACAACTACTCTACCATCCGGTCCCATACGATTTACCTTTGTTTCATCACTCCAAAATATTTTTTTCCAGAATGGGAGGTCTTTAGCATTGTGGATGTGAGCAAACGTTAAACGCTGGAGTATATTTTTCTTTTCGTAGAAGTGGCTTCTTTCGGCAAGAGCTTCCAAAGAGCTTTTTGTGATTAAGACGTCGTTATAGGAGCCTGTCCGATAAATTTAACCTCAATTGGGAGTTAATTTCGTTCAAAATATCGATTGACGACATGAAAGGCTCCTCCTTTGACTTCCGGACAGTAGCACGGTCAACGATTTCTGTTTGTTTTTTTGACACGTGGCCTTCAATTTTTGTTTTTAGCGACATTATTATATTTGGTTTGAAGGAAATGATGACGTTATAAATCATTTTTTGCTAGCAATTCGAAATTTCGGGAATTTCAGCCAGCTTTTCCCATCATGCCACAAGTTAACGATAATGCGCTTCGCCTCTGGAGAGCAGTCTTTTCCACGTACCATTTTTTTCCAAAAATTATTTTAAATGCCACAAAATTAAAAGAATATACCGTAAGAATAAAAATACTCGAACAAAACTTGCACCTGAAATACTTTTAGGCACGTTGTGCTAATTTAGTGTCCAGCTCGAATTTAGGTACCGATACAAATTAGCAATAAAAACAAAAAATATTTACAATAATGGTAATATTTTTTGTTAAACAACAGTTAGATATCATCATGCAACATTGCAGACCAAAACAATTGACCTAATTACGATACAAATGAGAAAAAAATCACAATCAATGTATATATGGATTTTGTGCTAATTTAATGTCCATGGCTGTATATAGCATTCCATAACACGTCAAAATGAGTGTTCTGTTCGTGTAACATAGCACGCCTTTCGCCCATATTTAGATCGCGATAATCATCCCACCGAGAGGACTGTTCACAGTTTGATGAATAAATTCAAGTACACTGGTCAGCAAACGAACAACCAACAATCGCAAAAGATTTGCAGAAAATATCGCCACTGTCCGTAGTAGTGTGCAGGAGAATCCGAACTCTCTTGACTTTTCGTGGAACACAACTAGTCAAATTTTGTGTCGTTATTTGGGCCTGCACTCGTACAAAATTCAGCTGATCCACAGTAACTGAAAATAATAATAATATGTAGACAACGGCATATGTTCGCTACGGAGTAGCTGAGTGCGGCATGGGATAACTGACCCTAGTTTTTTGTCGAAAATCATTCATGGTTGAATTGACAAAAAAAAACCAAGATTCAAGAATAGTTTTAGAATAGTAAACGTTAAGAGCCTTTGATTTCCGTCAAATCGGGCAGCCCTCTGACACTTACCCGATGAGGATATGACGTTAACTAATATCATTGGAAGATTAGGCAGAAATCTTAAGATAGAGTAGGCCCTTTAAGCAAATATCCTTAAGACTACTTGCAGTATAGGTTAGGTTAGAGGACGTGTACTTGTCAACTGTGACAAGTACAGTACTCGGAGGTCGAATTGCCCCATTGTACAACGTCCTAGCTTCTCACACCACTCATGTTGTATGCCTTAATTGTACACTTGAGTGACGGGACCTACAGTTTAACGTCGACTCCAAACGACAGATTTTTGAGAAACTTTTTCATGGCAGGTTTTATTTGCTCTCAGAGTTTTCGCCAGAAATCTGCTGAGAGGAAGTCGCCTAAGAAATATTTTTTTCTTATTCGTTTTGATGTTTGGCCTGGGGCTTGAACCCGGACTTTACGTCTAATAGACTACGGCTACTGCAGTATAAACACTTAATACTTTTTCACAGATAATTATGTGTTTTACCAGCGATATATGGCAACTCTGTTATCCTAGAATCTGTTATAGTAGGTTGTTAAGTTCGTAATACTCTTTAGACGACTAGAAAGTTAAATAAAAGAACTAAATATTGCAATCAATTAATCGATAACTTTCTTTTTCTGGAAAAGGTCGTGTTCAACAGTCCCCGCATTACTACGATTTAACGTCTCTGGATTACTTTTAATGGCGGTAAGTGTATTCATTGATTATTAACAATAAATCACCAACTCTGCTTGAAGTATTGCAAGCGAATATTGAAGCCAGCAGTCTAGGGGTTTGAACCACTAGCCGTAGTCTAGCCACGAACCACTAGCCGTGGTCTAGCTCAGACATTTCCAACAAAGCTAAATATGAAAAAATATTTCCTTCGCGACTGTCTCTCAGCAGTTTCTGAAAAATCCGTTTTTCGAAGACGACTTTAAACTGTAAATACCGCTAGTCATGTATAAAATTAACACTCATAACTTGGATAGTGTGAGAAACTGGGTTCTAATCCTGACTAAAGGGTTGTAACTACCAATATGATAGCAATATTAGCTATTCTCAGTTCCCAATAAATTACACGACATATTATTTCACTTTTTCTATTTCTTGTTTGTTCTTGTTTTCTTCTAATTCCATGAATTCATGGAGTATAAGCAAATCATTGAACAAATACGAAATTAATTGACCAATTTATTGTCAAGTATGACAATCAATGGTCGTACAAATTAATTGAGTATGTAAAGTAAATTTCAATTAATCCGACATATTGTTGTCATCTTGAAATTCAATGATAATAATAATAAATTGTAATAAATTTACGCCAAATTGTAATAAAGTATTCTCAATAAATTATCGAATGTGAAGCGATTTATTTTGTTTGTATTCAGGTGGAAAATGACAAATTAGTTATGCTTAGTTAGACTAATGAATACCTAAACTTTTATTAATTATTGCTTTATTAATTAGAATATAATTAAAAATTATATGTATTATAACTATAAGGAGCCGAGTCGCGGTGGGAATTGAACCCATGACCCCCATGCTAATAGTCAAGCACCCAACCCTGTAAACTACCAGGTCATTACAACCCTTTAGACAGGATTACAACCTAGCTTCTCACATCACTTATGTTGCGTGAGTTAATTTTTATATATAAATGGCGGGACCTACAGTTTTAAGTCGACTGCGAACGACAGATTTGTTTGAGAAACTTTTCATGGCAACTTTATTTACTCTCAGAGTTTTTGCGAGAAATCCGCTGAGAGGAAGTCGCCGAAAAAATATTTTTTCCACATTCTTTTTATTCGAGATGTCTGGGCTGTGGTTTGAACCCCGAGTTCACGTCTGATAAGCCACAGCATTATCTGCTCGATTACGTAACTGTCAGTACTGCCTGATCTCTGTTGATGACCTCCACAATGTTGTTGTAATGACCAATTATGTATGTACATACATACTGACAGTACTGCCAAGTCTGCATTCATAGCTGTTGATGATCGCCACAAGGTTAGTTTAGGTTTGAGAACGTGTATTTGTCATCAAACCAAGAATGGTACAATACCTAGAGGTCGAGCTGATACATTGTGTTCCTTCTAAAAGTAGGAAAGAGGGAAAAAGGTGAAAAGAGGTAGGATGACTGTCACAATATTGTCGGCATATCACATGAGAAAGATTTTATCACAACATTCTGTCCGTAAGATTTGAACATAAGACATTCCGAAAGCTACTTGCATACTTCTTGACGAATCGTATATTAGTACTGTTACGTTTTTATCTCTTTTAAAAACGTTTAAAATATGAGTTCATAGATTTACAAATAAAAATAGAAAACATTAATTTGTGTTTAATTTTAAATAAATCTCTTATTGTTCGCACAATTCTATGTGCCACTGTTCCCAACTTGATGTAAACAACAAAAATTGCTTTATTGGTTATTCTTCCTTTTACTCCTTTGAGTAAACAATAACAATTGTTCAATAGATCTTTATAACGGAGATCTTCAAACCACGATTATTCTTTTCACATGTAACGTGTCTTCATACAAGACTGACTGAATTTTTACCGACTCCTTTGCCTGCTTTGTCTTGCCTTTTATATCGCAGGGTAAACAGTCTAATGAATGCTCTGCGAAATCTCTATAAATGTAAACATGTTGTTTATGTTATTGTTGTTTGTGTATTTTGTTTACGTTTGTTCTTGCAGTGTTGTTATTGCCTGTTTGTTTGCTTGATTATCCCTTTTTTTATACTGATATTGTTGCTATATTTTTGTTTATTTGTCGATCATGTAAACAAGTCCATAGTTTTTGTTTTTGAAGCTTTTGTTTATCATTTTAATGTTAAACGATGTAACACCATTTCCATTTTCGTAAAAGTACTTTATCCTTAAGGCAGTTCTCTTTTTAATTGTAAAGTATCCGGGGTCTCTCCAGCTCTGGAATGTGTTTTTAATGCTTAATGTCGCTAGGAGTACCACAGGTTTTATTAAAGTGGTTTTCATGTTTCTGTCCAATTATCGATTTTGCAGTTCGATATCCATATTGTGTGCTAGATAAACCTCCCGAAGCTTTGATGGCTTCGCCAATTCTAGGATTTAATATTTGCTTAAATAATTTGCCCATGGTATAGCAGTAGAGCGGTCTGCAAGCCAATGGTGATCGTGATTATCTGAGTATCTTCCTTGCCTCCTAAAAAAAAAATTGATTGAACAGCCTAAACTTTCTTGCAAATTCTTGCTTTAAAGAGAATTTTTAACACGTTTTTGCTTTCTGTTTTGTTTTCGAACTATAAATAGGATTTTCGTTTTCCATTTAATTAAGTTCCTTTTGTTTAAAACCTTCTGTGTTCTATTGCCATCCAGAGTAATATGTTAATAAGTCCTTGACATTTTCACCAGAAAATTTTTATGGCTTTTAAGCAACTGGTTGGTTGGTTGCATGGCAACAAAATCAATATTTTAAAATGAAAATGATTTTCAAAGAAATCAATGAATGAATTTCATTTGAATGTAGGATGCCATGAGTTTCTGCAATCCATACCACATGCATTTAAATTCATCCTGATAAGTTGTGCTGTAATCGGAGAAAATAATTCAAAATTATGTAGTTTGCCGAAACCACGCAACTGTCGCAGTCCGAAAATTGATTTAGGATTAACAACCGTAGTTGGAAACCAGCACCAGTACATACAAAATTGAGCATAATAACCCTTCAGTTAGGATTACGACCTAGACTCGCTCACCACTTATGTTATTGACAAATTAAATTAAACATTATTTTAAAAACGTTTAAAATATAAGCTTGTAGATTGCAAATAAAATGAAAATAAATTTGTGTTTAGTTTTAATTAAAATTCTTTATTGTTCGCACAACTTTGTGTGCCCCTATTCACAACTTTATGTAAACAACAACAATTGCTTTTATTTGTTATTCCTCTGTTTATACCCATTACATAAACAATAACAATTACTAGACAATTGTTTGACAGATCTTTGTACCGGAGATCTTCAAACCATGATTACTCTCTTCAATCATATCGCTTCGTCACTCAAGACTGATTGAATTTTTACTAATTCACTCGCCTGCTTTGCCTTGCCTTTTGTACAGCAGAGTAAACAGTCTGAAGACGGTAAATAAATATATAGGTAAATGTTATTGAAGGCGAATGTTCGTGGCTTCGCCTTCTCGAAATCTCTATAAATGTAAACATCGTTGTTTCATTATTGTTGTTTGTGTATTTTGTTTATATTCATTCTTGTAGTGTTTGTTGTTGTATTTTAGTTTACTTGTTTACCATTTTTATACTGGTGTTTGTTGTTGTATTTTAGTTTACTTGTTTATCATTTTTTATGCTGGTGTTTGTTGCTGTATTTTTGTTTACTTGTTTACCATTTTAATATTAAGTGATGTAAAAGCAAAACAGCAGTATCTAGATATTTCACTTTCGTAATTATATTTACTCCCAGAGCCTTTTCCACAAATGTGCTGAGATGAAGTTGCCGGAGAAATATTCAAATTTCGTTTTGTTGAAGATATCTGACTTGGGACTTAAACCATGGCCTCACGTCAAATAAGCCAACACACTACCTACTAGACTACGGCAACTTCAAACCAGCACTATATAAAATATCCATATTGGACGTCGATAACTATAGTTTCGATGTTGTCAGCGAATTTGTTTGTCTTGGCTCCGCCATTATCAGCAATAATTATGTCAGTTTGGACATCACTCTTGCCAACATGTATTACTATGTTCTCAATAAGCTGTTGGGTAGCAGCGACCTTTCTCGTACAACAAAATTATATTCTACAAGTCACCCATCCTCCCCGTGCTACTTTATGACGCAGAAGCATGGACGCCATTAAGCAATGATATAGGAGGCTTGAGAGTATCCGAGAGAAATGTCCTACGCAAGTGAGAATTGGCGATAATTGCTGCATCCGATCCATTAATAAGCTATATGGGATTCATAGCTTTTTGCAGCTCATTACTATTGTTGCGGAAATAGAAATGGTGTTACATCGTTTAACATTAAAATGATAAACAAAAGCTATAAAAACAAAAACTACGGACTTGTTTACATGATCAACAAATAAACAAAAATATAGCAACAACATCAGTATCAAAAAAGGATAAATAAGTAAACAAACAGGCAACAACAACACTGCAAGGACAAATTTAAACAAAATACACAAACAACAATAACGTAAACAACTGATTTACATTTATAGAGATTTCGCGAAGGCAAAGTCATTGTCCTTTAAGAACATTCATCAGGCTGTTTACCCTGCGATATAAAAGCCAAGACAAAGCAGGCAACGTAGTCAGTAAAAATTCAGTCAGTCTTGTGTGAAGACACGTTGCATGTGAAGAGAATAATCGTAGTTTGAAGATCTCCGTTATAAAAAACAAATCTATTGAACAATTGTTATTGTTTACTCAAAGGATTGAAAGAATAGCAATAAAGCAATTGTTGTTGTTTACATCAAGTTGTGAACAGTGGCACACAATGGTAAAAAAGTAAACAATAATACAACAGCAATCACTAGCATAGAAAATGATAAACGAGTAAATAAAAATACAGCAACAACACTACTACAACGATGTTTACATTATTACATTTACATTATGAGTAATCGCGGTTTGAAGATCTCCGTTACAAAGATCTGTCGTATAATTGCTTAGTGGTCGTTATAGTTTATGCAAAGGGTGTTAACAGAGGAATAACAAAGAAGAGCACTTGTTGTTGTATACATCAAGTTGTAAATAGTGTTACACAGAATTGTGTAAACAATAAAGGATTTATTTAAGACTAAACACAAATTTATTTTTATATGCAAGCTACGAACTCATATTTTAAACGTTTTTAAAAGCGTAAAATCGCAACAATATCTAACGGCTGCCCGGTCACCCATTGGTACGAGCAACTGACAAAAGCACGCAGGAAGCGGAGGCGTCTGGAAGAAAGGCTAAAAATCCAATAAACGAGTCGTTAATGACCAATTAAGTGATAAGTTTCTGATTTAATAAACGTTTTAGGCGACTAGACGCTGTAGTCTAGTATGCAGTGTGTGGCCGGGTTTGTGTGTGGGTTTGAACACTGACCCAGACATATCAAACACAAAATACACAAAATATATGAAAAAATATTTGTTTAGGCGACTTCCTCTCAATAAAACATACAGAACTCGCTACTAATGGATACAATTAAAGCGCACAACATGGGTGGTGTGAGAAGTCTTGTAATTGCAATTAAGTAAGGAATGAAGTATGAAGTTACATACTTAAATGAACTCCTTTAAATCGTCTAAACCTATTTTTTCTTTTCTTTTTTAAAAAACGATGAGTACCTCTTAAATGGATTTCATTTTATTCTGTAAAAATTCAATCAAAATCGTTTTTAGCACATCATATATCAAGTGTGACAAGAAAAGTAGAAAATTTTACTCAAGAAATTGAATAAGAAATCACACAAACAAATCATGTAAACCAAACTAACTGTTCCCTTAAGCCCAGCAAAAAAAAATGCAAACAATTCTAAAGCCTTTGTAGTCAGCAGCCAGCAGTAGCAAATAGCCAGTGAACACGATTTACGATTAGGAGTAGAATTTTATACTTGACTTGTGAGTATAAAAAAATATTCCATGAAATTCTATCACTTGATTGAGTTAAAGACCATTAAATACGATTTAGTGTGATTCCGTTCAGTCATTCTCAAACACTTGCTATGTTCACATTCTCCCCACTCCTCACTCCCAAGATAGTTGAGGTTGAGTCGGAGGTATATGTCTACCACAATGTGTACTAGTATGCCATCAAACAAAAGAAAATCGCCAAAGAAAAATCATCAATTTGGTATTAAAAACAAAGAGAAAGAGAGAAAATCTCTGTCTAAAATAAAACAAAAAACCCCCAAATGACTGACAGTCTTATGCATGGGTCTATTTGACTGACAGTTGTTTACATGACCTTGAAAAAGGTTTGGGTTTATTTCTGTTTCTTTCCAAAAACACAATTTTTTTTGCCAGTCATTTTGGTCATTTAATAGCTGAAACATTGCTTAGTATAGCAGCATTTACAAATGTTTACATCAGAGAATCTTTGAACGGCAAGAAATTTTTGTAATTCTGTCGATTATCTGCCCATCTGTCGCGAGTACTCAGAGTTATTAGAAATTGGTTTGTAAAATATGCCTAAGAAACTCAACAATCACACAGAGGTAAAATGAGAGACTAGGTTGTGATCCTAGCTAAAAGAATTATAATGACCAGTTCAGTAAGTAAGTAGCCTTTCTTTAAACTCTCACAATATGTGGGAAAACCTTAGTTGTTAAGCCCGTGTATAACAGTACAGATGTCACCCTAGTCTGGGAGATAGTGTGTTGGCTTCAAAGACGTGAGTCTACGGTTCAAACCCCAGATTAGAGATCTCTAACAAAATGAAATATTTCTTTGACAACTTCCTCTCAGCAGAATTCTGCCAAAACCCGGAGAGTAAATAAAATTGCTATGAAAAGTTTCTCAAAATTCTCGTTCAGAATGGACTTTAATCTATAGGGCCCTATCGTTCATATATGTATAAAATTAACACACACAACATAAGTGGCTGAGAAGCTTGGTTGTAATCCGGACTAAGGCTTTTTAATGACCAATTATGTGTGTATATAAGTATAAAGCCACAACGAGGCGAATGTTTGAAAGTTTCAATGGCATTAGAATTTTAACATCTTTAATCTGTCAACTAGCCTAACCTAACCTAACATTTTTGATTAGAATTGAAATATATTGTTACGTTTTTACCTTTTAAAAACATTTAAAATATGATTTCGTAGATTGTAAATAAAATCTAGAAAAATTTGTGTTGAGTTTAAATAAATTCTTCTGTATGCCACTGTTCACAACTTGATGTAAACAAAGACAATTGCTTTGTTTGTTATTCCTCTTTATACCCTTTAAATAAACAATAACAATTATTTGACAATTGTTCGACAGATCTCTGTAAAGGAAATCTTCAAACCATGATTACTCTCTTCACACGCAACGCGTCTTCACACAAGACTGACTGAACTTTTACTAACTCAGTTGCGTGCTTTGCCTTGCCTTTTATATGGCAATGTAAATAGTCTGATGAATGTTTTTGAATGCAAATGTTCGTGCCTTCGCCTGCTCGAGATCTCTATAAATGTAAACATCGTTGTTTCATTATTGTTGTTCGTGTATTTTGTTTACATTTATTCTTGCAGTGTTTGTTGTTGTATTTTAGTTTACATGTTTATCATTTATTTATGCTGGTGTTTGTTGGTATATTTTTGTTTACTTGTTTATCTTTTGTTTTATGTTGGTGTTTGTTGTTATATTACGCAGTTCGATAATTTGTAAACAAGTTCATTGTTTTTGTTTATGTAGCATTTTTTTTTATAATTTTAACGTGAAACGCTGTAAAAGCAATTCACCAGTATCTAGATTTTTCCATTTTCGTAACAATATGTAGCGCCCTTAGGCGTTTTAAAAATTTTTGCAGGCATCTTGAATGTTTATGAAAACTCTTAGGCCAAATTGCTTGGCGTTCATCTCGAAGTTGTTATTATTACAGCAGGATAAAATGAACTTTCCAGTGCTGGGTGTAAACGAATTTTTATTGAATCGTAAATGTTTTGCAAATATTTCATCGTTAGTTTTTGCCCAAAAAAAAAAAAAAGATTTATGGGGGCATTAAACAAATAAAAATAAATAAATACAACAACAACAACAAAAGAAAACAAATAAAACAAGTGAAAAATAAGTATCCCAAAAGAAAAAGGCATTAAGTTAATGGACTGACACGAGGATAAACAGAAATCGAAACTAAAAACAAAATACTCTTATAATTGTTGATACGAATATGGTGCACCCCGGGGCGAAGCAGTACGATTATAAATTTTGATGGACTACCCAAGAAGATGGCGACATGTTATTAAGGGTCCAATAATCTCTCTAATTTAATATGATTTATATGTACTTAATATTGGCAAATTACAAATGATTGTAAACATTCCTTAGAAGTATTTACAGAGAGAAAGAGAGGGAGAGCGAGAAAGACATAGACAGAGAGATTAAAATGATGAAGAGCAACTCAATTAAAAGGATTAATAACACAGAACAAGACAGAGTGACAGATAGTGACAGTATCTGGTCAAAGACGAATAGATGTTCATCATGGTTTCAGTTTTACAATTAAGGGAGTTCAATTACTTACTAAACAGCTCATTTAGGAAACCCCTCTGGCCCCTAGATCCTGCAAAAGAATTAAAATATCAGAGATAGACTTGACACCGCTGCTCTTGAGCTTCAATGCTTAAAGTTCCTTTCTTCACACAGTTTATAATTTCTAGTCATAATATCTCACTACAGGTGGCAACCCTAGTAATCTAGAACTTGTTACAATAGACAAATACGCTGCTTAGCTTGATAAATGAAACTAAATAATGCAAAAAAATTATGTTTCGCGACATTTTTATGTTCTTTAAAGAAAAAACGCTAAACTTCCATTTTCGGAAACTGAAATGACTAGCTGGCTTAGACACCGAGACAATCAAATTTTCATAGTAAGGATATTGTTGAGTGGATTTCGGAAAATATGGTTTCACAAGTAGCCGTCTTCTCGTAGGTAGTGTGTCCGCTTATAAGACGTAAAACCCGGGTTGGAGCCCCAGGCCAGGCATTAAAAAATGAAATATGGAAAAAAATATTTCTTCGGCGACTACCTCTCAGCAGATTTCTGGCAAAACTCTGAGTAAATGAAATTGCCATGAAAAGTTTCTCAAAAATCTGTCGTTCGGAGTCGCCGTTAAACTGTAGGTCCCTCCACTCAAGTATAAAATTAAGGCATACAAAATGAGTGGTGTGAGAAGCTAGGCCCTAATTCTGATGGAAGGCTTTTAATGGCCAATTATGTATGTATGCATGTATGGTTTCACAAAATCACATCAAGATATTTGCAATCTCGTTAGTAATCGTTAATATGGTGTTCAGATATGCACCTTTATTGCGTAAATCGCAATAAACGCCATTATTGAGCTCAACATTTCATATAAAGTTTCAATTAATTATTACGAAATAAATACGCAAATTGTTATAATATTGAGTGAAACTTAAAATTCATCATTGTCATAAGTACACTGGCGAGCAAAAATGGATACATAATATCAAAAAATATATAAACTTTATATTTGTAGTTTATTTATTAAAATAAAAAAATAATCCATATGTTAAACATTTATTTAGACTATCCTCTAATTAAAACAAAAACGATTCAGTAATATTATTTCCTTTTCAATATAAAATACAGCTTAACATTATTTAGTAGCATTTATCTAATTTTGCTCGTTTCGTTTCAAATGAAAAATTCTGTATTTTGTCCATAATCCTTTATTCTTTATTACTGATTTAATGCTTTTTGGGAAGCTTTCTACCAGTTTTTTGATGGTTTCGCTGTTTATACTTTGCCACTCTGCCTCAATTCTTAGCCACAATTCGTTAAGGTTATTTGGAGGGTTTTAATACTGTGCCAATTTTCGATTTACAATTGCCCATAAATTCTCGATCGGATTTAAATCCGGACTTTGTGCTGGCAATTTTAATGTCTGAAATTTTTGCTCCTCCAACCTCCACTTTTGTTTCGTCCGACCATATAACTTTTTTCCAATCATCCATAGCATGAAACAAAGCAGCTGTTTTGTTTACCAGCTGTCAAATGAATATTGAATAAGCAGCTGGAGTGCGTATATTATTATGTCTGAACACTTGAAATATTGTACTCAATAAACCGAATATTGACTCAATAAAAGTGCATATCTGAGAATTAGCTAGAATTAGTCGAACACTCACTCAATGTAATGGAACGTACATTCCTTCCTAGTATTTGAAAGGCAATGAGAACGGGTAATGGAAGTTCGCGTAAGCATTTGCTTTATTTTCGTATTCTATAGACGACGTTACAACGTTACAGCTTGGTAACGCTTACATAACATAATTGGCCATTACAACCCTTCAGTCAGGATTACGAACTAGCTTCTCACACCACTCATGTTGTGTGCCAAATATACTTGAGTGGCGGGACCTACAGTTTAACGTCGACTCCGAACGACAGATTTCGAGAAACTGTTTTATGGCAGGTTTATTTGCTCTTTGGCAGAAATCTTCTGAGAGGAAGTCACCGAAGAAATATATTTTTTTTACATTTCGTTTTTGATGTCTGGCCTGGGGCTCGAACCCGGGCTTTACGTCTAATAAGCGAACACACTGCCTATTAGACTATGGCGACTACGACGCTTTGACATCCGAAAAGCGAATAGTGTTATACTCATTGACTATCCTGAAACAAGACCGGCAACACCCACCACTACAATGCGTTATTAAAGCGTTAAAGTTTATATTGGCTTATGAACTGTTATACACAAAACCCCCAAATATAAACAAGTGAAGAATAACTATAACAAATCAACAGTAAGATTCCAGAAGTTGTCGGAATAAAACTAAATAAAGGGTAAAAAGTGAAAAACGTGACAAATAAATGCTGGTGTGCTGCGTTAACAGCTTTACGTTTACGTTTATGAGCTCGTAAATTGCAAATAAATAAAAATAAATTTGTTTTTAGTTTTAGTTAAGATTCTTTATTATTCGAACAATTCTGTGTGTCACTGTTCACAACTTTATGTAAACAACAACAGTCGCCTTTTTTCTTATTCCCCTGCTTATATCCTTTGCATAAGCAATAACAATTACTGGACAATTATTCGACAGATCTTTGTAACGGAGATCTTCAAACCACGACTACTCTTTTCAAACACACCGCGTCTTCACACAAGACTGACTGAACTTCACTACTCCAGTCGCCTGTTTTACTTTGCCTTTTATATGACAGAATAAATTGTCTGATGAATGTTCTTGAAGGTGAATGTCCGCCTTTTCGAAATCTCTATAAATGTAAACATTGTTATTTATATTTATTATTGTGGTACTGTTTATGTATTTTGTTTACCATTTTTTATGCTGATGTTTGTTGTTATATTAAGCAGTACGATAATTTGTAAACAGGTTGGTTTACTGCATTGTTTTGTTTTTGTAGCTTCCGTTTATAATTTTAATGTTAAAAACACCAGTATCCAGATTTCTCATTTTCAAGCAATATGGTGCTGCAACATGTATAAAGATTCCTTTGCAATTCTATCTTGCAAATAAAAAGCAATTTACAGTTTTAATTGCATTTTAAAAGGAACAACACACACAAAAGACATGGTCTTTGCTGTGGCAGTAAAATGGTCTACCCTAGTTACCCTAACAACATTTAAATTGAGATGAAGGCTGGGGAAACGAAAGCTACAAGCTGTGGACCATTTTGAATGTCATTATTTAAGATTTAATGCCGCCTTAATTCAATTTAAATGAATGAAAGGCATGCCTCCTTATTGTGGCATAAATAAATGGAATTTTTTTTAAAAATTATTACAACAACAACAACACACAAAAAATAAATACTTAACAGACAGTCTAATAGACATGCGGCAGGATATTAAATTAAATTCTTTTGAAAATTTCCTTTAAAATGTAAAGTTTATGGAAATACGTAGGCCATAAACATTTCTTGACATTTTTCTGTCTACATTTTTAAGTTAATAAAAACAGGGGAAGTAGCAGTGACTAGAGACTAGAGCTTATAAGCCACATTTCCTGCAAGTTGTTTTGGCCAGGATATCATCATCATATGCCAAGAGAACAAACAAATGTTTGTTAAATGAATGGAAAGCATTTCTTTTGTTACACAATTGAGTGGCTTATAATGAAACATTCCTAAGCCACACATACTCCTCATCTACTCATCGTATTTACATGTAACGATGGAAATGGGCACAGCAAAGTGCCTTATGATGGACAAAAGGCTCATTATGTTGGCATATCATTTGCGCTTCATTGAGGCTCTGATAGCGTGGCTTATACAGCCATTTATTTAAACAGTTGTGGCTATTTAAACTTTAATAAAGGCAAGTAAGTCTGTTACAGACTTAATTTCATTTCCAGGAACTTTTCTTCAACAAAGTATATGGATATTCAGACAAGGATTTTTGAATCGATACATATTGAAATCTAAGACGTCAGTTAACAACTGGAACCCTATCCACGAACTATAGGAACTCGAGCTAGACAAATTTTTTTGGTGGATTTAGATGAAGTGTCTCATGCAAGTCAGAAACAATTCAATTCCCACCAGAAGACAAGATCTCCTATCTGTCATTGGTAAGACATCTAACGAAATTTTGGAAAAGTATTGTTACGAAAATAAAAAATCCAGAAAATAACGATCCAGATGTTTTGCTTTTACATTGCTTAACATTAAAATTATAAACAAAAATACAGCAACAAAACAATGCAGTAAACAAACCTGTTTACAAATTATCGTTCTGCTTAATATAACAAACATCAGCACAAAAAAATGGTAAACAAGTAAACAAAAATACAACAACAAACGCTACAAGAATAAATGTAAACAACGATGTTTACATTTACGGAGATCTCGATAAGACAAAGCCACGAACATTCGTCTTCAAGAACATTCATCAGACTGTATATGTTGGCATATAAAAGGCAAGGCAAAACAGGTGACGGAGTTAGAGAAGTTCAGTCTGTCTTGTGTGAAAACGTGTTGTATTTGAAGAAAGTAATCGTGGTTTGAAGATCTCCGTTACAAAAATCTGTCGAATAATTGTTTAGTGATTATTATTATTTATGCAAAGGGTATAAACAGAGGAATAACAAAGAAAAGCAATTGTTGTTGTTTACATCAAGTTGTAAACAGTGGCACACAGAATTGTGCTAATAATAAAGAATTTTAATTAAAACTAAGCACACATTTATTTTTGGACTGATTTTTTGGAAACTTTTTATGATAATTTTTATTTACTGTCAGCGTATTTTCCAGAAATCTGTTGAGAGGAAGTCGCCGACAAATTATTTTTTTTTATATTTCGTTTCGTTGCAGAGGTTTGAACAGTGGCCTAACTTCTAATAGAGCAACATACTACCTACCTACCTTGTTTTTCAGATCATTCCTCCCTGAGATTATTTTCGTACTTGCAAAAAGGACCAGGTAGTAGGAAATTTTACTACAATGAACAGTTACCGCAGGTAATTGATGGTTATTTTTTGAGGATGAACAGTTTTTAATATTGTTACGCTTAAAAAAAAAGTTTATAATATGAGCTCGTAGATTGCAAATAAAATAAAAATAAATTTCTGTTTAGTTGAATTAAATTCTTTATTGTTCGCATAATTCTATGTGCCACTGTTCACAACTTGATGTAAACAACAACAATTGCTTTTTTCGTTATTCCTTTGTTTACACCCTCTGCATAAACAATAACAATTACTAGTCAATTGTTCGACAGATCTTTGTAACGGAGATCTTCAAACCACGACTATTCTCTTTACACACAGCGTCTTCGCACAAGACTGACAAGTATGTTATAGAATAAGAACATTTCCTTGATTAAATCGTTTTAGTTTTGTACACGCTGGTGCTTTGTACAACGAAGTCGCCCTAGTCTAGTAGGGCGACGTGAGGCTAGGGTTCAAATCCCAGCCTAGGCGTTTCAAACAAAACGAAATATGAAAAAATATTTCTTCAGCGACTTTCTCTCAGCAGTGTGGTGGGAAAGACTCTGACTTTGAACTTTAGGTTCTACCACTTATGGATAAAATTAACACCTACAACATGGCTGGTGTGAGAAGCTTGGTTGTAATCCTGACTACAGGGTTGTAATAGCCATTTAAGTAAATAAGTACGTTGTGCTGCAAATAATAACGTTGTCAGTCTTTTTTTTAAATTTTTGAATTTCAAATAACTGCTCAATTTACCCACCTTTAGAGTAACTAGCTTGAGTTTACTCATGAAACAAGCATTCAGGATTTTGCCTGAAAGCATTTTAAATTAAAACAACAACATTAAGTATTCATGACGACTTTAATTAAGTGCAACACTAGCATTGCGGTGTTGTAATTCTACGGAATTAGGTTTTCATTTAAATTTCGAATGAAAATTCCTAGTTTTAGTTCGCCTACAAAAAATTCATATAATTTTCCACAATTTTTATGTAAATAATGAATATTTTTTTGCCTTAATTTGCATAGAAGCTATTTTAATGAAATTCTAATGAAACTGTATGGAATGTTTTCTATTTTATTTTGTGGGACACAGGAAAACTTATTTTTTTTCTTGCTATTTGCCTGGCATATTTTTACTTCATTTTGATTGACGGAAGGATGGGAGCGTATATAGAGACTGCAGAGTATAAGAAAATTCTAACAAATACTCGTTGCTCTCAATTGGTGTAATAAATAAAAATGTTTTTCTCTTGTCTTGTCATTGTTTTGTTTAATTCCTTCGTTTTTTTAGCGTATTCCGTTTTCTTCTTCTCAGATTTTTCCTTTTTTTTATTACTGGAACGTGACTCGGTTGTACACCGTAATCCCATGATTTAAATATGAGCTCTAGCTATGAAACTAGATTGCAAATAAAATAAAGCTAATTTGTGTTTAGTCTTAAATACATTCTTTATTGTTCGGACAATTGTATGTGTGCCACTGTGTTCACAACTTAATGTAAACAACAACAATTGCTCTGTTTGTTATTCTTCTTTACACTCTTTTGCGTAAACACTAACAATTGTTCGACATATCTTTATAACGGAGATCTTCAAACCATGATTGTTCTTTTCACACGCAACGCGTCTTCACACAAGACTGACGAAATTTTTACTGACTCCGTTGGCTGCTTTGTCTTGCTTTTTATATGCCAATGTAAACAGTCTGATGAATGATATCGAAGTGGAATGTAAATCGAAGTGAGAACAAAACATTTTGATGTTACAAATCGAAACGAGGTAAATCGAGGGACTGCGATTTGAAACTGAAGCTGTAGAAAAATTGTATGTTGAATGGATGAATTGTTGTTATTTGAAGCTGCTTTAAACCTGTTGTTCAGCCGTATAAAAAACCCAAAAAAGGCAACGTTTCAAGCCTGATTCTTTATTGTTTATTTTTGATTTTTGTCTTAAAAGTGCTGGATGGTGTAGAAACAGGGCGCTTTGGCTATAGAGCCAAAACAATTCTACCTCGTTATGGGTATGTACAGAACAAAATTTAATTCTTATCAAAATTCATGCTATGATCCTTCTCTTAGCAGTCATAATAGGATAGGAGGAATAGCCCCTTGGGTACACACCCACAATGCCTGAAAATATCTTACAGCAATTTCTGCAGAAATTGAAACGAGCATTAGTAAGCGCAGGCTACTGAACATTTACTCTGTCAGTGTGCGTTACTTAAATTTAAAACACTTGGAATTTACTGAACGGACGTATCTAGTTCAGGGAATCATAATGAGACTCAGGCCCCTTGGGTACATACCCACAATGGCTGAAAATAGCTCACAGCGACTTCTGTAGAAGTTAAAACGTGGAGTAGTAAAAGGAAGCTACTGGGCACCTACTCTGTCATTAATTGTTATTTGAGCGCCCATAATTTATTGCCGGAACGTATCTAATCAAGGGAAATTTGGAATAAATCCCCACCCTCATAACACTATAAGGATGATTGAGGTATGCCAAACAGGAGTAATAAATAAATGCTGTATTAGGCACAATAGATATTACAATGGAGCGTTACAGGATCCCTTTTATAATTGCTGCCCAAAACTAATCTATGTAAACAATATTTTTGTTTAAAAGGCGAGTTCAAGTTTCGATATTAAAAACGCTCTAGATTCTGATCTGGGGCAGGCTGTTCATTGCGGTATCTACTGCAGAAGAGCTTCAGGAAAATAGTGTTGAAAGGTAGTGGAAATGCAAGGCATTTTCGAAAATACTTCACACACTGCATATTGATCGAAATAATATTTGGTCAACCAAACGTTGAGCTTGGAGGACTCAAAAATGTTTGAAGAAAAGCGATTGCATCGTTGAAAAGTAACTGTTGGGTACGCCGCATTATCGTCTGTAGGTTCCATTGAGATGTATTATGTCGAAATTGGTCCGGGAGCCACGATTATTTTTAATTTAGAGCGCTTTGGTCGTATGATACATATATATCAGAGATTAGCAATGAATCGTTGTTTCGCTACTCATAAGCACTCATGAAATTTTGAGTATAAGTGAGTCAACAGTATTGAAATTCAACTATTCTGATGCATTCGTACTCACTACAACAATGATTTATAAGTATAGGTTGCAATGAGTATGAGTACAACGTTGACATCAAACTCATAACATTCGAAATATGTTTGATTCATACGCCTACTCATTCAGATTTATAAATTTAGAAAAATATTTATAATACTCATAAATGATTCGAGTCTTCATCAAAATTAACAGCCTTAGTTGTTGTTGCATTTACAAAAAAAGATGAAAGAAAATGACAAAGACCGCAGGCAAAGCAAACACACAAGCTACTAGTGAGTATTGTAGTGTTCGTATGCGAATCATCCTTATTTTGTGATTCTTGTAAATGTTGAGTCATGGAGAGTAGAAATCAACAACGTCATGCGTATTGTTGAGTATGATTATGATGAGTACTTCAAACTTTGAATGAGTATGATACTAAAATAAGTATGAATGCGTATAAGTATCAGAAATTATGAGTGTGATTCGAATGTACTCATGGCAATTTTATTTTATTTACTCTCAGACTTTTTGCCAGAAATCTGCTGAGAGGAAGTCGCCTAAGAAATATTTCATTTTGTAAGATACGTCTGACCAGGTGTTTGAATCGAACCTTTACGTCTAATCCACTCCTACTACACAACGGCGACTTCTATGGTCGCATGATAGCGGTATGACAGGCCTCCAATTAAACATTAAGAATTGAATTGCGTGCGGTTTCAACAAGATGGTGCCACTATCTGCATGGCACGACTCTGATGCATTCGCAATTACCAGAAGCAGTAACTTAAGGCATTGGTGACGTCAGTAGACCACCAAGCCAAATAATAAGATTTCATACTCATAGAAATTTTGTGGGGCTACGTCAGAGACCGTGTCTAAGCGTATAATATTCTAAACGTGGTGAAGTTAGCGCGAAGTAATCGCCTGAAATGTGCGCAAAAATTGATCGATAACTAAATCGATAACTATATCAAAAGAATCGACCGTTTTAAATCAATCCAGCCGTCATTTAAATAACATCATATATGGTCCACAATATCAAGTTTATGGTTTGCGGGTGTTTTATCTAACTTTACTTTTGAAACCGTAAACCCTTTATATGATTTACCCTGTATTGCCATTTGTTGCTATTATTTAAACAATGAAACCTTTTTACCATGAAGATTGACAACTCAGCACATTTGTGGGTAACCTTATAGGGAATGGAACAGAATGACAGCAGCGCCAAGAGGATTTCCTTTTATTCCTCTTACGATTTCATTTTTCGTTTTTTACAAAAAGAAAACAATTCCGTTTTATTCCCATTTCCTTATGGCCTTTAAAGTGATTTGTTTTGTGGCAAAAGAAAAAAAAACTTTTCTTATGTTAATTTCTATTTTTTTTTTTTGGTACCAAGTCAGTTGACAACAAATGTCAAGTTTAACCAAATTGTTTCCCCTTGGTATGCCGCCTATTATCACCACCACTTTGACGCAGTTTTTTGATCTATTGTTCACCCATTTCCTAATGGAATATACATTCCAGACAATTTAATTTGGAAATTTTTCTTTTGGCACATTGAATAGATACTCAGGAATTAATTTGAATTCTAAGATTTAGAAAAGAGAAAGGAGGGGTGTACACGTGCTGATTCTCTAGCAATTTTTATGGCGGATATGATTAAAAAAAACATTGAAATAAATTTGAAACATAGGCAGAGCGAAATATTATTGCATTTTTATGTCAATTACATGAATAAAGAAGGAATTCCGATTGAATTTGTTTAGGACGTATGACGTCAATTATTATTTGTGTATAGGCTGGGGGTATTACAGAAATTGGAAATAGTTTACAGAAACCTTTTTATGATGATATGAATTTACCATGCAACCGACCATTTGTATATGTTATGCAGCAGCTTAAACAGCACTGATAGGACAGAGTGAACTTCCCCTTTAATTTTAATGTTTTAAAAGCGATTAAAGCATTTCAAAAATTCAAAATGTGAAGCAGAATTTCGGAAAGCGAGTTTAATGATTCACTGGCGACTTCAAAGGTGTATATTATTTATGCATGGCATCTGTCTGAGATCCTAAAACCTTCTAGATCTCTACTTATTTCAAATGGTCTAGTGGGACGTGCTGCGCGAAGACTAAGTTTAATTTTAACGCTTCATGTGCAATTTCTAACAGGAAGTACAACTGAGGCACCGCTCCGGAGGAAAGTGATCTCTAAGATTACATATATACATACATTATTGGTCAGGCTTATGAACCAAGTTTCTTACACCACTTGTGCTGTGTGTGGTAATTTTATACATGAGTGACGGGACCTACAGTTTAAAGTCAACTCCGAACGACAGATTTTTGAGAAAGTTTTCATGGCAGGTTTATTTTCCTCAGAGCTTTTGTCAGAAATCTGTTGAGAGGAAGTCACCGAAGAAATATTTCTTTCATTTTTCGTTTTGATGTCTGACCAGGGGTTTGCAGAGAGAGAGAGAGAGATTGTGGAGTATGTGCTGCTAAAAGCAAACCTTGGTTACATTTCTGAGAGGATATGGAGGCCACGACTGACATATTGACCCTTAAATGTTTGGGATATCTACTTCGATGTTAGTACTTAAGGAATATGGTGCTACTTATATGGATTCAGATTCCCTATCATTCATTTTAAATGTTTCTTATCTTTAAATGTGAATAAAACAAATTTTGTGTGAGCTATCAAAGAAAACTTTTATTCGTTTGAGTGATCTATTGATGCCAATATATATAGCAGAAAATAGCGTTCAAATGTTGCATCTAGAGTGCTTGGTTTTTCATGACTCGTGCGCATAAATTAGGCCGAATTTGACGGATGGCATGGGTTTTTATGCTTTGAGACCCGCTGTGGTTTGTATTCATTTCCCACTTAAGAAACCGCTGAAGAAAAATCCAAGCGAGGTCAAATTGCACGACAGTGGCCATTTCATATCAGTTCCACTTGAAAAAATTTAAATTGATACGACAAGCCATCCTTAGAAACCATATGTCGATGGCATTCAGATCATTCGATTAAGTCCAGAGGACTGTGGTAATCATTAGACTTGTAGCGCTCGCCGTTGATCGCAGGAAAGAGAAACTTTTTCATAGCAAGTTTATTTACTCTCAGAGTTTTTGCCAGAAATCTGCTGAGAGGAATTCGCCGTAGAAATATTATATTTTTTGTTTTCATATTTCGGCTTTGATGTCTGGCCTGGGGCTAGAACCCGGGCTTTACGTCTAATAATCGAACACGCTACCTACTAGACTAGTGTCATATTTTAAGTAAATTTTAGTGTTAAAGAATTCATAATGATTGACTGCATTGAAATGTCAATGCAGTTTGTCAAATCATTGTTATCGGAATCGATAGTTATCATAAAGCGAAAAAAACGTTATGCGATGCTAGTCAGTCTGATTGAATTATTTAGACCCTACTGTACATAAATGCTTTCACAAGGGAATTAATAACAAGGCTAACAGTGTAGTCGCTGTAGTCTAGTGGGTAGTGTAGTCGCTTATTAAGCCCGACTTGGAGCCCCAGGCCAGACATCAAAACAAAATATGAAAAAAAAAATATTTCTACGGCGACTTCCTCTCAACAGATTTCTGGCACAAAAACTCTGAGAATAAATAAACCTGACATGAAAATGTTTCTCAAAAATCAGTCGTTCGGAGTCGACGTTAAACTGTAGGTCCCCCGCCACTCATGTATAAGATTAACACACACAACATGAGTGCTGTTGAGAAGCTAGGCTATAATCCTGACTGAAGCGTTATAATGGCCAATTATGTATGTATGTAACAGTGAATATTAGACATCCCGGATTTGCTCACAATTCAACCATTGGGGCATATTTGTTCCATATTTTTAGCACATCTGTTGCGTGTTAAAACAATGGAACTCAAAGAATTGAAAATTTTGTCTCACAGTAGTTCTCCCAAATTTGTTTATTCCCCTCATTTTATTCCAGACATTCCAGAAGTAAAGAACCACATTTCAAATAAATGTTAGCATTTATCTCTGTTTTCAACACATAAGAAGAAGTGGTTTTGGAAAGGAAAACCCCCAAAAATTGCTATCCTTTGCAGTTTTAATCCATTAAGTTTAGATAACAAGTCAATTTAATTAAAATGTCTTTATGGTTTCCTTATACAACACAAATATCCTTGTTAAATGTCCTTGGCAAGTCTGGTCAATACATAAACTGTAAACTAATGTGACCTTAGACAGAGTAACGAAGGCAAACAAATTTTGTGTCAAAGTTTAAACAAATTTATGATACTCATGCCCCCTCAAAAAGAAAAACAAAGGCACAACAGAAGTCACAAACATTTTAAATATGTTGCTGCAATGGCCCCTAACAATAAACCGCATTATATAGTTGTTGTGTTAATGATGATGAAGTGTAGTAAGGATGGAAAAAGTGGTTGAGTGTTAGGGATGATATAAATGTAGGCCTAATCACACGAGAACAATTTTTAGTTGCACAATTTTTGTTCTTTCAAATCACACGAGATGAATATTAGTCTGGCATGAAATGTATACGTATACACAGCCTTTGTATGTATTAGTGTTTGATGTTTGGCTGACAGTTTTAAAAATGTGCATGTATTAGTTTTGTACTGATAATGCTGGGGTTGTAGCTGGGGTTGAAAATTTACGCCACCGAAAAACCATTCTCTTCACCTCTCTCTGCCCTATAAACTATCATTTTATGCCAGCACAATTGTTCTTGTGTGTCAAAGTAAATATTGTTACGGGGCAAAATGAAAATATTTCCTTTCTTTGCCTTCAGGGTTTTGAGTGTTACAGAGATGCTTATTTATTTAAAATTAAGGGATTAAAAACAATTAAAAAACGCATTTCAATTTAATTTAATTTTTCTATAATTTTTGAATACTTTAATCGGCTTTAATTCCACCCTGCGGTATTCTTAAAATAGATTTACAAAAAACAATTAATCATTAAACATGGAAGCATTTTCCTCATAAATATTATGCAATTATCATAAAATCACATTCATTATGGCATATAAAGTGGCATGCAACGTATGCATTTTTATTATTGAGCTACTCAGACAGTCTGTGGAGAATGGTAAAAGTACACCTGAGGAAATATGTTAAGAGCAGAACAACGACAAATTTTTTGAGGAACTTTTCATGGTAATTTTATTTACTCACTTCGTTATTGCAAGAAATCTGCTGAGAGGAAGTCGCCGTAAGATGTCTGACCTGGTGTTTGAGCGGTTGGCCTCATGTCTATTAAGCCAACGCAACACACCATTTACTATATTACTGCGACTACTACAAAAATCGGTAAATTTTTTATAAAATATTGCTGAACGGTATAATTTGACAACTTCTAGACTCTATCTTAAAACTACTTTACAGCTTAAGAGACAATTTGTTTTACCTATGATGAACAACACAACATACTACCTACTAGGCCACGGTGTCTACTACAGAAAGTAGTAAATTTTTTATAAATTATTGCTGAACGGTATTATTTGGCAACATCTAGACTCTATCTTAAATCTACGTCTCATCTTAAGAGAAAATTTTTCTTACATGTAGTGAATAACACACTACCTACTAGACTACGGCAGCTACTATAAAAATCAGTAAATTTTGTATAAAGCCTTGCTGAACGGTACTATTTGGCAACTTCTGGACTCGCATCTTAAAATTACTTCTCAGATTAATGGAACATTTTTCTTACCTGTGCTGAACAACCCTTCCTGACAAGATAGTGCTTGTCACTTCGTTTTCCTCAGCAACGGCAGAGTCTGGTTCAAGTCTATCGGCATGTTTTTTTAGTAAGACCGAGGAATGTGAGGATCACAACTAAGTCATGATTGGTCAAGCGATTTGAGGGATAAAAGTCATGTTTTGTAAGGGTTTTGATCACGTTCGAACCAATTTTTAAGCATATTAAGGTGATTATGATTTAGGTTATTTAGCTCTCCATTCCTTGTAAGCTTAATGGATTTATTATTATCCATTGAAAGCAAGGATATATTGTTACGTTCTAACCTTTTAAAAACGTTTACAATATGAGCACGTCGATTGCAAATAAAATAAAAATAAATTTGTGTTTAGTTTTAAATAAAATTCTTTATTATGAGCACAATTCTGGGTGTCACTGTTCACTCTTCTTTAAGACCAATTGTTGTTGTTTACATCAAGTTGTTAACAGTGACACCCAGAACTGTGCGAATAATAAAGAATTTTATTTAAAACTAAAGACAAATTTATTAACAAAGGTTGTTCCTCTGTTTACACCCTTTGCATAAATAATAACAATCACTAAGCAATTATACGACAGATCTTTGTAACGGAGATCTTCAAACCACTATTACTCTCTTCAAACGCACTGCGTCTTCACACAAGACTGACTGAACTTCACTAACCCACTCGCCTGCTTTGCCTTACCTTTTAAATGGCAGAGTAAATAGTCTGATGAATGTTCTTGAAGGCGAATATTCGTGGTTTCGCCTTCCCGAAATCTCTATAAATGTAAACATCGTTGTTTCATTATTTTTGTTTGTGTATTTTGTTTACATTTATTTTTGTAAAGTTTGTTGTTGTATTTTTGTTTACTTGCTTACCATTTTTATGCTGGTATTTGTTGTTGTATTTTTGTTTACTTGTTTACAATTTTTTATGCTTGTGTTTGTTGTTGTATTTTTGTTTACTTGTTTACAATTTTTTTATCCTGGTATTTGTTGTGGTTTTTCTTATTTATAATTTTAATGTTAAGCGATGTAAAAGCAAAACACCAGTCTCTAGATTTTTTCATTGTCGTAACAATAGCTTCGTTGAATCAACTTTCAGATTAGGGTAGTCAGCATAGGGTAGTCGTGCATTAGTGTGTAGCCTCTGTGCTAACAAACTTCGTCAGTGAGTCAGTACAGAGACTGCGCTTATCTACAGCGTGGCAGCGGGCCACTATTTGTGCTCAAGAGAGATATGGTAATCACAACTACCACTCCAACCTAACTGCCTCCCACGGCTACCTTGACGAAATACATAATTGGTCATTACAACCCTTCAGTCAGGATTACGACCTAGCTTCTCACACCACTTATGTTGTGTGCGTTTAATTTTATACAAGAGTAGCGGGACCTTCAGTTTATAGCCGACTCCGTTTGACAGATGTTTGAAGAACTTTTCATGACAATTTTATTTACTCTCCGGGTTTTTGCCAGCAATCTGATGAGAGGAAGTCGCCGAAGAAATATTTTTTTATTTTTTTTGTTGGAGATGTCTGGGCTGGGGTTTGATAGTTCACATGGAGCTAAAAAACTCCAAGTAGCGAAACAAAAAAATTCTAAGGAAATCCTTTTCGATAAATACATAAAGCTGTTATCGATAACTTTTAAATTATTAACAAATCGAAGTGTTTACATCCTGAAGATCTTAATTTTTTGTTTCTCTTTTTTATTTTCAGTTGCGCTTCCAAATTCCAGCATATACGAAGCCACCTTAAATAAATTGTAAGTAAAGTTTTATCCTTGTTTTGTAAGAAAATATTTTTAAATATGAGCATGAGAACATACTTTATGACACGATTTTATTTTGTCATTTTATTGTTGTTGCAACTATTTTGCTGTTATTGTTGTAGTAAATGGGATACCCTTGTAATCATATTAAATTTTTGATATAAAAAATAATAACAAGTAAAATAACAACATTTTACTCTATTATGTCAAGGATAACGAAATGAAATATGAAGCAAACTATAGAATCCTTTTTAAATGCCAGTACGTGTAGGATTATAAATTGCAACATATGCGTGGGTGTGTGTGTAGCCTTAAAGGCAATAGTAGCTACAACAAAATAAAGGAAATCTCTGTGAAATGTTAATAAACTGCATATTATGCTCTCTCTCTCTCTGTCTGTCTCTCTCTCTCTCTCTCTCTGTCTGTCTCTCTCTCTCTCTGTCTGTTTGTTTCTATGTAATGATCATTATTTTGCATTTTTTTGCTTATAATGCCTCAATATGCAGCATATTTTAGAAGAAGACAATAAAAAATATGTGGATTAGAGGGACTTTTTGATGGCCGAGTTTGACATTGGCTTGTCCTATCATAATGGGCATCAGCTCCTAAGTCTTAGTAAGAATTTACCCTCCAATACGTCCACCATCTAACCAAACATAAGGGGTTGAAAGTAGGAATGCCTTTTGAACAAATTGTCCACACACTCGTCACACATCCCCTAGTCATTGAAAAATTAATTTCATTACTCCCACTAACACAGAGATGCCGTCTTTACCACCATCTTAAAATTCCCCACACCATTTCCTTCATTTGTTTAAGAAATGAAATAATTTTCCACGTTAACACTCCCTCCTTAGCAAATAAATTATGGTGGGAAAGCCTTAATTGAATTCAAATTATTTTAACGCCTACAAATTATTTAAAATTTCATTTTGTTGCCTACTTTAAGGCTCTGCATCTTTCTTTTTCAATATGAAAATTGTTTACAAATTCATTGACAATTGAATTTAATGCAGCGGCATCAGTTTCGTTTGGAACTAAAATTCAAAAGAAAATAAAAAAATTTACTTTCTCTTTCTCTCACTATCTTTTTTTACAATTATTTATGGTTATAAAGTTTTTGCATACCCTAGGGCTGTACAATGGTCGTTTGCTAAATTTGCATACTTGTAGGCATTTGCCAACATTAAACGCTTGAATCTAATTTGTATTCGTGTTGCTTTTTTTGCGAATGATTTAAAATGTAATTTTTATGCAAAAATTCTTTGTAATTCTTCTTTTATTGTTGTTGTTGTGGAAAAACTTTTGCGACTGATTGACTTAAAAAGGACGAAAACTTTCAAGTTAAAGAAAACAAAGGACAAAGTTTGTTAAAAAGATGGTTTCTTGTGGATAATTTTGAAATTATTTTTAGGGTATCATATAGGCGCTAAGAAACCATGACAATCAGTTAACGAAATTGACTGAAAACGAAAGAAATTAATTTGCGTACCTAATATCGGTTTTTTCATTAAGCGCTTCCTATCTTTACGTTCAAATAAAACAAAGTGTATGTGTGAGATATCATCGACATTTTATATTCATTTGAGAGATCTATTGATGACACTTCTTCTACACTACCCTCTAGACTATTAGAAGTATAGAATGAAATAATAATCTCCTCCGCTATCGGTCATCACAACCCTTTAGTCAGGGCTACAACCTATTTTCTCATGCCAAAATGTTGTGTGTGTAAGTTTTATCCATGAGTATAGGGACTGTCTGAACCTTTCCTTTCAGAGTTTTTCCCCCCAAAAGGCTGCTGAAAGGAAGTCCCAAAATTTTTTTTCAATTCGCCTGTGGATTTAAACCTATGCGGGAAACCAGTCTGATATCCGTTCTGGATAGTGCTTCTGCAACATAGTTTCTGCTGCGTATGTTTCTATGTCTAGGAACCCAAATAGTGTTTAGCTTCGTATAATCCAAAATTTTACAGAGAAACAGATAATATCATGGACAATATTTCTAAATGCCGAAATGATGTTCGAAATGGGTATTATGACAGCCTGAGAGTCTGAGTATATCAATTTATTCTCACGGATCAGCCATTTACTCGCCATTTAGTAGCCATGGCATGAAACACAGTACAGTAATCTGGGAGTCTACTGGAGTTTTTGATCTCAAAGTCCTCTATATTCACATCACATACCGTTTTCCCTTCATAGGTCGATCTCCACTAACTTGTTGTAAAGGGTGTTTTTTTTATAGAGGTATAGAACTTTAAGTTGACATTACTTTTCAAGATGGCGACCGATTTAACAGCTTTCAAGTGATTTATTCTCAGTTTGGTTTGGCAATTCATCATGAATAGACTCACGCCTGAACAACGCTTCCAAATAGTGCAATTTTATTTCGAAAATAATGGTTCTGTGCGGAAAACGTATCGCGCACTACGTCCGTTTTATCGTCGACAAAATCGTCCATCAGAGCAGTTAATTCGATTAACCATGGAACGTTTTCGCACCACGTTTACTCTTATTGATAACTCGCATCCCCAGAGACGCTGCACGGTGCGTACAGAAGAAGCTATTGCTGCTGTAGAGCGTAGCATTGAGGAAGAACCTTACAGTCGATGGTGATGGGTATAGAGCCATGATTACTAACTTTTTCATTCCTGAATTGAATAACGATGATGTCCAGGAGATGTGGTTTCAACAAGACGGCGCAACATGTCACACAGCTCGTGCCACAATAGATTTATTGAAAGACACGTTTGGTGACCGCCTAATTTCACGTTTTGGACCTATGAATTGGCCTCCAGGATCTTGTGATTTAACACCGCTAGACTACTTTCTGTGGGGCTATGTAAAGTCATTGGTCTATGCGGTAAAGCCACAAACGCTTGACCATTTGGAAGACAACATTTGCCGCGTTATTGCCGATATACGGCCACAAATGTTGGAAAAAGTCATCGAAAATTGGACGTCCAGATTGAACTACATCCGATTGAAGGGAATGACGGGGTCTATGTGCCCATGTTTACATGGTTGAAGGGTACCATATTATCAGACGGAACTAAGGAATAAGGTTCATTGATTCCACCAGATCCATTGAGTTGCTTAGGCGAACTGCTTAGGCATCTATGACGCCGTCTGGAATCTTACGTTTACGTTGTTTTGCAGTTGCCGCCCACTAGGCAATCGATCCGTTTCAACTGTTGTTTTTTTATAGTCATGATGTGATGAAGTATATTAGTCAGTGGCCTGTTTCTCAACCTATTTTCCTACATCCAACACAATGCACTGCATACGTAGGGGCCATCCCCTGAGCGTTGGTTGCAAAAAAAAGGGTAAGTAGAATCACATAAGCTTTCCGATTACTTCCGAGGTTATTCTGTGACAAAGGGTTTGCATCCCCATGTTTTAACAATGGTCGGCTAAACTTTCTGGATCCTTCCGAAAATATTCTGAATGTAGAAGAGATGCTAAGTTTTACTTTCCAAGCCTTAGACGATTAATTATGATCTTGAGATCATATGTTTCCTATTGAACAGAGTAAGCTTGGTCTTGTGTAAATCAATTACCAGAACGTTTGCTAGGCTCCACTTGGAGAGAGTTGCTAAGGCAACAGAATAAGCTTGGTCTTCTGTAAATCTATTACCAGAACGTTTGCTAGGATCCACATGGAGAGAGTTACGAATGCAGCATAGAGCGGGCCCGAAAACGTTTTAGGTTTCATGTCTGATATAGCTAGGAATAGGTCATCAGCCCTACATTTTGAAAATGTTTTCCATGAGTTTTGTGAGCAGTTTGTTCATAACCAAGTTCCACCAGCAATGGAGATAGTACTCCCCCTTACGGAGTTCCTTGGTATGCCTTTGTCATAATATTGGCGTTGCTTAATACCCGGTAAATGAAATCATTCATTCAAATGCATTCTGTTCTCTATTATCATAAATACTTGAATATTTTGCTGTGGTCCCCCCTTTAATAAGCTTTTATTTTAATTGAATATCAACCACTCTCACTGCTGCTAATCAATAAGGTATTATACGCGTATATGCATAAATTTCATTTAAAGAGAGTGTTTTTGGTTTGCTCTAAGGGATGATTTTTTAAATTATTCTCCATATTCTGTGGTGTTTGTGTATTTGACATTGAATTTCTGGCAAGTTTCCCTATTTTTCAATTGCTCTGTGGGAACATTGTTTATATGTGGATAGCGATACTAACTAAACTTAGGGGAGACAATGGGTATTCCAGTTCAGTAATTTAGCTGATGCATCAGCAGTTCAGAGGTGTGTAGAAAGCATGTAGCATTTCAATTAAGAATTCGTTGGAAATGCTCATTTTTTAATTGAACATATAAATTAATTTAATAGCGAGTGTTGCCACGTATAATTGGAATTGCACAGGGAACTTAATTATTAAAATAATAGGGATACCATTATCTTTATAGTTGGTTTTAATGACAGGTCAAATATAATTGAATTCGCAATTTTCAATAAAACTTCATTAATTATGCCCGGTGTCACAAAATTAAGTGTGTGAAGGCAACCAACTTGAAGGTCATGAGGAGAACTGTAACTCGTAGGGGATGAATCTTAAGCAATCAGTTAGATTAGATTAGGGGAAGGACCCCCCTGAAAGGACAAGTTGTCACTTATGCTGAAATTTCGACCCATTGTGATACATACATAATTGGCCATTACAACCCTTCAGTCAGGATTACGTCCTAGCTTCTCAACACCATTCATGATGTGTGCGTTAATTTTATACATGAGTAGCGGGACCTACAGTTTAAAGTCGACGCCGAACGACAAATTTTTTGAGAAGCTTTTCATGGCAATTTTTACTCTCAGAGTTCTTGCCAGAAATCTGCTGAGAGGAAGTCGCCGAAGAAATATTTTCATATTTTCGCTTTGATGTCTGACCTGGGATTCGAACTCGGGCCTTTCGTCTAATAAGCCAACACACTACAGTGGAATTCCGGGAAACTGTAGGGCAGACGAGCTCGCCAGAGCTGGTGCGCTCCTTCCGGAATCCTCTTCTGTTGAATTGGGTATGCCACTTGCTTGGGTCAAGTTGACCATTGCGCGGAGGTTCTTTCGGGACGCCAACCTATCCTGGGTCAATGAGGAGTCCTGCTCCACCGCTAGACTCGCCTGGCCCAGGATGGATAGAAGGCGTACCAACCGATTACTTAGTCTTGGTCGTGATGCCATCTCGACTACAGTGGCCGTGCTTACAGGCCATTGCGTCATGGGTAGACACGCGGAAAGAATGAGGCTCCCTTTCAACGACTTTTGCCGTGGATGCAGGTCCACTGGGGAAGAGGAGACTGTTGTTCACTTTCTCTGCCAGTGCCCGTCTCTTGCTAGGTGTAGATATAGGTTATTTGGCTCCCCATTCCTTGTTAGCTTAACGGCGCTATCATCTATTGACATCAAGGATATAGCTTCGTTCATCAAACTTTCTGGCTGGTTTTCCAGTGCGGGGTAGTCGTGCTTTTGTTGTGCGGACCTTGCGCTGACCAACTTCCTCCTTTTCCCTGATTTTGGTGGAACTTGGTTAGTACAGGGACTGCGTTCACCCGTGGCATCACAACGGGCCGCTATGCGTGCTCAAGTGAGCTTTGTGACATCAGAGCTACCACTCCGACCTAACCTAACCTAACCTACCACAATTGATATCCAAACCGAGGATTAACCACCCCTTATCCCATTTAAAGAAGATAGATTCACATTCAAATCTATTCCGACTCACAGCTTCTGCAAACAGCTTTTGAAAGAACACACGCCTATATTGTTACGTTTTTACCTTTTTAAAAACGTTTGAAATATGAGTTCGTTGATTGCAAACAAAACAAAAAAAATGTCGTTTAGTTTTAAATAAATCCTTTATTATTCGCACAATTCTGTGTGCAACCGTTCACAACTTGATGTAAACAACAACAATTGCTTGACAATTATTCGACAGATCTTTGTAACGGCGATCTTCTTTATTGTTCGCACAATTTTATGTGCCACGGTTCACAACTTGATGTAAACAACAACAATTTGCTTAGTTCGTTATTATTTTTTACACTTCTGCTTGCGTAAATACAAACAATTGTTCGGCAGGTCTTTACAACGGTGATCTTCAAACCACGACTGCTTTCTTCACATGCAACGCGTCTTCACACAAGACTGACTGAATTCTTACTACTCGTTGCCTGCTTTGTCTTGTCTTTCTATATGCCCAAGTAAACAGTCTGATGAAGGTTCTTGAATTCGAATATTCGTGGTTTCGCCTTCTCGAGAACTCTATCTCGGCTTCTTGCTTACTTGTCTAATTCCTTTTCTTTCATAATTATGGTTTTTGTTGTTGTTGTAGTGGAAGTACGCGTGGGATCCGCAATTGTGCGATGTTTGGCAATGCGATCTATAAGCGAACGATAACCCCCAACACCTTGCTGCTAACAAGTTGAATCTCCATTTAAAATGAGCGATGTATATGTACTTCAACTAGGGTAAGCGTGTAATGGAGGCTTAAGTAGACGCATTGCATTGTGGGATATACGTCAAACTATTTTTACTTCTATAAAGGCCTACTTTTAATTTGAAGCTCAACCAACGGCGTTGAGAACATCTGAGCAATGCAATGAACTGTAAACGAATGTTTTCAGCATTTTAAGGAACAGAAAATAAACTGTTGAAGTCAAGGCTTGGCCTGATGAACATTTATTCGGGCTTGGCATCAGGGAAATCAATCAATGAGAAATGAGCACCGAGGACGATGTACTCAGACTACCTCTAAAGGAGGTTTTTGGATAGAAGCAAAGTAATGTTGATCGCTATAGCTGAGAATACGAAGATGTCAAAGGAACATGTTGGCTTTATCGTACAAGAATATTTAGGTATGTGCCGACATGGCTCCATTGTTTCACATCAGAGTGAGTGAACCAGAGATCAGCAATGAGTATTCAAAAAGATGAGTAGATTCGAATCATACTCATAATTTCTGATACTTTGCGCATTCATACATACATACATACATAATTGGCCATTACAACCCTTTAGTCAGGATTACGTCCTATGTACTCACACCACTAATGTTGTGTGCCTTAATTTTACACTCGAGTGGCGGGACCTACAATTTAACGTCGACTCCGAACGACAGATTTTTGAGAAATTTTTCATGGCAGGTTTATTTACTCTCAGAGTTTTTGCCAGAAATCTGTTGAGAGGAAGTCGCCTAAGAAATATTTTTTTTTTTATATTTCGTTTTTGATGTCTGGCCTGGGGCTCGAACCCGGGCTTTACGTCTAATAAGCGAACACACTACCTACTAGACTATGGCGACTCACTTTCGCTTTCATACTTATTTTAATATCATACTCATACTACTCATATTCAAAGTTTGAAGTACTCTTCGTACTCATATTTAACAATACGCATGATGTTGTTGATTTCGACTCTGCTTTTAGTAATGAATATTAAAAAAGATGAGTAGATTCGAATCATACTCATAATTTCTGATACTTATAACGCATTCATACTTCTTTTAATATCATACTCATACTTTGAAGTACTCATCGTACTCATACTTAACAATAAGCATGATGTTGATTTCGACTCTCCATGATGCAACATTTACAAGAATCACAAAATATGTATGATTCGCATACGAACACACTACAATACTCACTAGAAGGTTGTGTGTTTGCTTTGCTTGCTGTCTTTGTCTTTTTCTTTCTTCTTTTATTTTTTTAAATGCAACAACAACTAAAACTATAGGTTTCGACGAGTGATCATTTATGCGTATTGTAAGTATTTTTTCTAAATTTATGAATCTAAAGGAGTAGGCGTATGAATCAAACATATTTCGAATGTTATGAGTTTAATGTCAACGTTGTACTCATACTCATTGCAATCTGTACTTATAAATCAATGTTGTAATGAGTACAAACGAATAAGATTAGTTAAATTTCAATACTGTTGACGCACTTATACTCAAAATTTCATGAGCACTTATGAGTAGCGAAAAAACCATTCATTGCTGATCTCTAGAGTGAACTGCATGTGATGAAAAGACTGCAGTGCTTGACGCAACAGTAGAAAAACCGTCAACAGTGACTATTTCCATTGCTATTATAGTGTTTAAATGACGAAATCTCGAAAAAAGCAATCTTACATATTTACAGATTAAAAACTGTAAATGGCAACCCTATCATTCTAGAATATGCTTAGCTGGAAAAACTTAGTATCTCAAGCTGTGACAAGGAAACAATGAAAACCTGAATAAAGTATATAATAAACCGGCATTGTTTGAAACATTTTTGTTTAATTTCTGTCACAATTTCTGTGATTTCTGTAACTACATATGCGTAAACTATTGTCCTTTTTTATTGATTTCCATTTTGTTGTTGTTGTTGTATGTGATGATTGTAAAATATTTTATTTTTTCACATATAAAACCCACCACCCAAAAAACCAATTCGAATTCTTATTTAAATTTGTAATGTTGACGAATGAAAACTTGTATGTTGAAATTGGAATTGGAAATTAAAAAAAAGGACACTCACTGCATCAGCAAAAGCAAACAGCTGTAAGGATGATAATGCTGTGCTGTACATAAAATTTGCATTCCTTTTTTGCAAATAGTTTACGAGCACAATAAAAACAAAGTATAGAAGCTTGGTGGTTGCAGTTGTTTTATTGTAATGGTATATTTGCATACAAATGTCAATAATACAGTAGAATATTGATTATACAAACTGCAGTCGCAGTGGTGGCAAAAGTAATGAAAGGGAATTCAAAGAAATTTATTTGTTTGCAATTCGATTGTAACTTATAAGGCGTGATTTTTTAAGAGCTATAAGAAAATTCAAAGAAAAAAACACATAAAATTCAGAAAAATGCATGAAATCTTTATTTGAATCGATAGCACGGTCCATATTATTTAATGTTTGAAGATTATTTCATGCAAATTTTGACCGCGACTGCACCTCAAATGGTCCATCCGCTTAGTACAATTTTGGCATACTCTTTCCAACATTTCGGCCGGTATCTCACGAATAAATGCTTCAATGTTGTCTTCCAATGCGTCAATTGAAGCGTGCTTGTCTGTATAGATATGAGCTTTAACATAGTCCCACAAAAAATAGTCAAAAGGCGTTAAATTGCACGATCTAGGCGGCCAATTGACCGGTCCCGAACGTGAAATAAAATGTTCACCGAACTCGCCTCTGAATAAGTCCATTGTATGTGGCACCGTCCTGTTGAAACCACATGTCATGCAAGTCAAGCTCTTGCATTTTGGCACAACATAAAAGTTGCATATCATCTCTCGGTAGCGCTCACCATTCACAGTTACGTTACGATTCGCAGCATCTTTGAAGAAGTACGGTCCAATGATGCCACCAGCCCATAAACCGCACCAAACTGTGACTTTTTCTGGATGCATTGGTGGCTTTTGCAATGTTTCTGGCTGATCTTCACTCCAAAATCGACATTAAAAGTTTTATCGTAGGATTTTTTAATTAATCAAAAAAACAATTTTAACATGTTTTAAATTCACTTTTATTTAACTTTTATTTTAATTGTAAGTTTTAATTATAAAATGTTTTCTAGTTTTATACTTTTAATATAATTTTAAAATATAAATTCTCAAAAAGTAAGTGTTCTACACTTGGCTTTCAAAATAATAATGCCTGTACATCTGCAATTGAAGTTCTTTAAATACTGTTTACAAATTACGCATTAAGAAAAACATGATCGATCATGATTGTGCATGCTTTGTTTTGATTTTTACAACAATATCATATATAACAGTACAAGTTTTGGCATACAGAATAATCATAGTAACAAGAAAGTAAATTTAATAAAAATGTAGAATTGAAAATGCATAAATAGATAATAAAAAGAATGATTACAAATATGTGTTGTCAAACATGTATGATCTAACCTATACGCATTAAGAAAAACATGATCGATCATGATTGTGCATGCTTTATTTTGGTTTCGACAACAATATATATGATATAACGGTACAAGTTTTGGCATATATAAATGCATGTATAAATAAATAAATATAGAATTGGAAATGCACAAATAGACGATAAAAAGTATGATTACAAATATGTATGATAATACATACCTACTACAAAATGTATGATCCAACCTATAACATGATCTAACCTATAACATATAATTTGTATGAATCATAAATAAATGTAACTGTGTACTTATCTTATATATATACATTATAATGATAGTATTTACACTTCGTAACATTTAATTATTTGCAATAAATACGCACTTATTATTATAATTGAAATAATTAGGGTATTCATATGTTACGTACACATAACTATTAAACTGACCATAAAATGGAGGAAGCGCGCGATGAACTTTCTTAACAGAGCACGCATTTTGATAATAAAATTCAATGATTTGCAAGCATTGTTCGTTTGTAAGACGATTCATGATTAAATTATAAACCAAACTGCAGATATTTGACAGTGAAACAAAACACGAAACGTGCGTGAGCTGTTTAAACCAGTGTTGCCAAAAAGATAATAGCAAAAAAAACACCCTTTATAACTTACAAGTTGAGGTAGTGTAATGATAATATAATCGTAGCGTTGAAGGAGTTAGAGTGAGAGATAGCGTTACGTCAACATCGGATGAATATTGAAAAGCTGACTACGTCTCTAATACACACCTTTATTGCGTAAATCGCAATAAACGCCATTATTGAGCTCAATATTTCATATAAAGTTTCACATAATTATTGTGCAATAAATACGCAAATTGTTATAATATTGAGTAAAACTTAAAATACAGCACCGTCATAAGTATGTTGACTGAACATGTTACAATTATCCGAACACTTTCTGTTGATATTTGACAACTCAAATGTCAATAACGACAAACAAAACAAAATAAAAACATTGTTGTTGAAACAACCAACTATTTTGTTTACCATCTGTCAAACGCATATTGAAAAAGCAGCTGAACTGCACATATTATTATGTCTGAACACTTAAAATATTGTACTCAATATATTGTACTTACTGTATAAGGGGATGTATACAACGACAAAGAGCTGTTAGTGGTAAAGAGCAGCTGAACTGTGTATATTGTTATGTCTGAACATTGAAAATTATTGTACTCAATAAATCGAATATTTAGTAAATTAAAGTGCATATCTGAACATAATATAAGGGGATGTATACAACGACAAAGAGCTGTTAGTGGTAAAGAGTAGCTGAACTGTGTATATTGTTATGCCTGAACACTTCAAATATTGTACTCAATAAACCGAATATTGACTCAATAAAAGTGCATGACTGAACATAGTAAAAGGGGATGTATACAACGACAAAGAGCTGTTAATGTGTAAAGAGAGGCATATTCCACCACCAATGTAAGCTACAGACGGAAATGTTGGAGGATCTCTTGGTTATAAAGGCAGACACAGGGAGATTAGGTGATCTATCAAAGGATTCTTATGAGTAGCATTAGTTGTTTTTCATTATAACCCTAAAGCCAGGGTTACGACCTAGTTTCTCACACCACTCATGTTGTGTGTGTTAATTTTATACATGAGTGGTGGGATCTACAATTAAGAGTAGACTCCAAACGACAGATTTTAGACAAACTTTTTCATGGGAATTTCGAAAGGAAGTCGCCGAAGGAATATTTGTTCATATTTCGTTTAGTTGGAGATGCCTGATCTGGGGTTTGAACCGTGGCCTAATGTCTGATAAGCCAACACCACCTACTAGACTACGGCGACTTCTTTTTTATTATCCTAGAGAGAATTAGAGACTCCATACATACATACATAACACAAATAATTGGCCATTGCAACCCTTCAGTCAGGATTACGACCTAGCTTCTCACACCACTCATGTTGTGTGTGTTAATTTTATACATGGCCTATAGTTTAAAGTCGATTCCGAACGACAGATTTGTGAGAAACTTTTTCATGGCAGGTTTATTTGCTCTCATAATTTTTTGCCAGAAGTCTGCTGAGATGAAGTCGCCGCCGAAATTTTTTTTTTCATATTTTTGCTGGATGGAGATGCCTGACCTGGAGTTTGAACCGTGAACTCTTATCTAATAAGCCAATACACTACCTACTAGATTATGGTGACTTCTTCTTCTCTCTTATCCTAGAGAGCATTAGAGAGTCCATCATTGTATTCCTGAGTATAAGAAGCGTAATGTGGTTTGTTACTGCTTTAATTTCTTTTGGCTTTTATTCTAACTCTTGACGTTTAAAATACTTTAAGCGCAATAAAATTGTAATTACCAGCGAATGTAAATAAAATTTTATGGTTGTTAAAGAAGAACCAGTAGCACGTCATTAGGGTGTGCCTTAAAATAGAGAAATTGGAAATGATACAAAGTATTTTCATGTCTCTAGGGAAGTGTAATCTAGAGAGTGGCAAATATTGATGAATAGGGGCAGTCACCCACTTAATTCTTTCGTTCTACTTGAGAAACAAATTTTTGGGGAAACCCTTTTGCTTCATGCCTTGAAATGATTAAAAAAAATCATTTCTTTTATAAATATTTTATATTGTTTTGCTCTGTTCTCTAGCTTTTATGATTTCATTCTCTTCATTCTCTTCATTGTTTGTTTATGTTTGCTTTCCATGATTACATTTTCCGACTGAATTTTTATTAATTTTTTTTTCATTTTGGATGATAATAAACTTAAATTTTAATGGTTTTTGGCACAAAAATAAAATGTTTAAATTGGTAGCTATGGTGGCAAGGGAGGGGGGGAGGAGGAATCGTTTGGCAATTTACTGCATTAAACCGAATGTGCATTTTCTACTGCATTTCTCCTGGATGTTTCTAATGATTGTATTTCAATTTTTAAAATTTAATTCCCACAATTTAATGTATTGTTTTGTTGGTTTCTTTGTAAACAAAAATATTTGAAGTTTTTAATTCAAACATGGCTTCCATGCAAAATGGCTATACCATCCATGCAAATGGCATATTTTTAATTAAAAATTCATTCAAGAATACCTTTGAAATCCATTTCTTTATTATTCTAATATTGCTTGTGATCAAAAAGGAATGCAGAGAACAATTTCATTTAATTTCTAATCCAAGGATTACTTTAATATTTAATTAAAAACACTTGTGGATATGTACGACTCAACTTTTACTAACCCAGTTGCCTTCTTGGCCTTGCACTTTTATATGTCAAAGTAAACAGTCTGATGATTTTTTCTTGAAGGCAAATGTTCGTAGCTTCGCCTTGTCGAAATCTCTATAAATGTAAACACCATTGTTTCATTATTGTTGTTTGTGTATTTTGTTTACATGTATTCTTATATGTTGTTGTATTTTTGTTTACTTGTTTACCATTTTTTCTTTGCAAGTGTTTGTTGTTATATTACGCAGTGCAATATATTTGTAAACAAGTTCATTGTTTTTGTTTTTGTAGCTTTTGTTTATGATTTTAATATTAAACGATGTAAAAGTAAAACACCAGCATCTAGATCATTTTATTTTCGTAACAATATTTACTAGAAACTGAAAAAATTCTAGGCTATAGAAGAAGAAGCTATAGAACTTATTCATGGCACGTTTTTATTTACTCTCAGAGTTTTTCCTAGGAATCTGCTGAGAGGAAGTCGCCGAAGAAATGTTTTTTTTTCCATATTTCGTTTTGATGTCTGAACTGGGGTTTGAACTCGGGCTTCACGTCTAATAAGCCAACACACTACCTACTAGAGTAAGGCGACTTCTGTTGCGTGCTACTAGGTTCCTTAAAAGACGTGTTGCTACCAAACCCTTTTAACGAAACGTATTGTTATGATTTTACATTCTAAAAACGTTTAAAGAATGGCTCATAGATTGGAAATAAAATAAAAATAAATTTCTGTTTAGTTTTAATTAAAATTCTTTATTTATCGCACAATTCTGTGTGCCACTGTTCACAACTTGATGTAAACAACAACAATTGCTTTGTTTGTTATTCCTCTTTGTACTGTTTTGTGTAAGCAATAACAATTACTAGTCAATTTCTTCGACAGATATTTATAACGGAGATCTTCAAACCGCGATTGCTCTATTTAAATACACCGCGCCTTTACACAAGACTGACTGAACTTCACTCACTCGCTCACCTGCTTTGTGTTGCCTTTTATATTGCAGCGTAAACAGTCTGATGAATGATCTTGAAGTCGAATGTTCATGGCTTCGCCTTATCGAGATCTTCATAAATGTAAACATCTCTTGTTTAATTGTTGTTTGTGTATTTTGTTTACATTGTTGTTGTTGCATTTTTGTTTACTTGTTTATCCCCCCTTGTTTTTATACTGATGTTGTTGGTATATTTTTGTTTACTTGTTTATCATGTAAACAAGTTCATTGTTTTTGTTTTAGTAGCTTTTGTTGATCATTTTAATGTTAAACGTTGTAAGACCATTTCCATTTTCGTAACAATATAAAAACCGGCTAGTTAAACATTACCTACAATAATCCAAACCGTCTCCGAAGTAGTTCTAATGCAGCAATGCCCTAAAACATTTCGGAGATTGTGAGCCCCTTATCGGCCATATGTCAGTTCATTAGCTCTAAAATTCTTCACGATATAATATAATTTCTTCACGATATAATTAACATAAGAGTTACTTTTGCATAAGGTTCTTACAGGCGTATTGTGTGAACGACTGAAGCCTAACTCGTCAAAACACTGAAAAGGCCCACGAACAGCAAGTCGACACACACCATCTTTTTGTCGACTATAAGGCAGCCTTCGATAGCCCCATAAGGGATCGTGTTTTTGCCGCAATGTCTGACCTCGTTATACCTGCAAAGCTGATAAGGCTATGAAGAATGACGTTGAGCAATTCCTGCAGCTCCGTCAATGTAGGAATGGACCTCTCCGAACTGCCGTTACCACTAAAAATGATGTCAGTTTGGAGATCAAGCGCAGGATCACTCTTGCCAACAGGTGCTATTATGATCTCAATAGGCAATTGAGTAGCAGAGACCTCTCTCGTGCGACAAAACTAACACTCTACATGGCACTCATCTTACCCGTGCTTCTTTATGGCGCAGAGGCATAGACCCTATTAATTACTGATGCAGCGGCCTTGAGAATGTTGGAGAGAAAAGTCCTACGCAAGATCTTCGGTCCAATACGAGTTGGAGATGATTTCCGCATCCGATCCAACAGTGAGCTGTATGAGCTCCTCAACGACATAGACGTTGTACAGCATATTAACATCCAGCGGCTGCGCTGGCTCGGCCATGTCGTTAGAAAGGAGGAGGATGCTCCGGCGAGACGGGTATTTGATGCGGAGATCTGCGGAAGTCGGCGGAGAGGACGAACTTGTCTGCGTTGGGAGGAGCAAATCGAGGAAGCCCTGTCATCGATTGGTGTGACCAACTGGCGTAGGCGCTCAAGAAGCAGAGGCGCCTCTAAGCAGGGGTTGCGGCAGGCCGAAATCCGTTACTCGGGTTGTTAATGGCCAATTAAGTAAGTTAGTAAGTTCATATAAGAGTTACCTTTGCATATTGCATTATTTTCCTGAGAAATCCCCGGCATTCAAGAAGGAGATCGGAGGCCCTGGTGACGTTCATTAGAAAGTAGATCGCAGTGTAGCTATCCATATAACTTCAGAGATTTTCAGCATTGCAACGCTTTTCCCATCGCAATGTATTCCGCCCGGAAAATATTGTGGTATGAGAAGGAAGGTCGTAATCCTGCCTGAGGGGTTGTAATGACCAATTATGTTTGTCTATATATGTGAGTGCTTAATAAATAACCTCCTGACATAATACCTTTATTTGACCTCTTGTATGGCATTAATATCTGGTGTGACAGATTTGAAACGAGGTAATTGTATACATACTTAGCTTTAATAGGACGACAACTTTTGTTTACAAATGTTTTATTACACCAACTGACCCTCATGACTATCTGTTAGTGATGGCGTATGATTAATATTAATTGTTAGAAATTAATCATACTACCCGTAAAACCCTATTTAACTTTGAAACCACCAACCACACACAATACCGTAACACTTAATTAAAATTTTAATTTCATATTAAAATATTTGTTGTTGTAGTTTTTGTAATGAACTGTTAAAACATGATTAATTAAATGATTTAAATTACATGGAATTTTCTGCTTTTATATTGTCTTAAGATTCGTATTAAGTTTGCTTTAAGCACTCTCTTCCTCGTGTCACTCTATTGAGCTTAAGAAAGATGACAGTTCGCTTTTTCTTTTCTTTTAATTCCTTGAGTCATCTTTATCTTTATCGTCGTCATCATCATTAATTTGATATTAAAGTTGTCTTTTGTTTTTATAAGAAATGTTTGTAGCCTTTGCATGGGGGGGTATCCCCCATCCTTTTAGTAGATTTTCTTGTATTCCTCCGTTTTTACATTTTAATTCCTTCAGGAAACTGCCAAAGGAAATGCTGTCATACGAGTGATATGAGTATTGTGAGTGTCACAAGCAAGTTTAATTGCATGAGGTTTTCTTTTTACGATTTAATGATTTTAATGAATGGCGGATATAACAGTTTAATTAGGTTTGTTGTGCTTTTTATGATTTCTCTTGGCCTTTTTTGGTGTTTAATTATCAAAAAAAAGGATTGAATTTAATGTAAATTTAATTTAAGTCGTTGACACTCATAAAAAACTGTTTATAAAAGTTGTTTAGTACACTTGCACTTATCTTGAGAGATTCGTTACGACTTTCTCAAAGACAATAAATAGATGCCTCATATAAGTGTCTCAGCCCTGCAACTAATCTTAATCGTATTGCTCAGTGAATAAACCCCTTATCAAAGAAATGGGATGCAGTTTGAACCACGGCCACTACACTGCCTATTAGACTACGATGTCGTAAGTACCGAGACGAATGAAATTCATACACTGGAATGGATGAGGATGAGGATAAATTCGGTTTTATATCGAAGCTCTTAATGTTCTGAGCATAAAAATCCAGTTTGATGTTCACTGAGACCAGCAGATTTTTCAAGTGTTGAAAGAATCATTCATGTTCCTCGATATCTTAGGACGGTGCCAGTTTAAAATATGAGCCCGTACGTTACCAATAAAGTAAAATAAACCTGTGTTTAGTTTTAATTAAAATTCTCATTCAAGTGCCTCGATTTCTTAGGACGGTGCCAGTTTAAAATATGAGCCCGTACGTTACCAATAAAGTAAAATAAACCTGTGTTTAGTTTTAATTAAAATTCTCATTCAAGTGCCTCGATTTCTTAGGACGGTGCCAGTTTAAAATATGAGCCCGTACGTTACCAATAAAGTAAAATAAACCTGTGTTTAGTTTTAATTAAAATTCTCATTCAAGTGCCTCGATTTCTTAGGACGGTGCCAGTTTAAAATATGAGCCCGTACGTTACCAATAAAGTAAAATAAACCTGTGTTTAGTTTTAATTAAAATTCTCATTCAAGTGCCTCGATTTCTTAGGACGGTGCCAGTTTAAAATATGAGCCCGTACGTTACCAATAAAGTAAAATAAACCTGTGTTTAGTTTTAATTAAAATTCTCATTCAAGTGCCTCGATTTCTTAGGACGGTGCCAGTTTAAAATATGAGCCCGTACGTTACCAATAAAGTAAAATAAACCTGTGTTTAGTTTTAATTAAAATTCTCATTCAAGTGCCTCGATTTCTTAGGACGGTGCCAGTTTAAAATTCGTACGTTGCAAATAAAATAAAAATAAACTTGTGTTTAGTTTCACTTAAAATTCTTTATTATTCACACAATTCTGTGTAACACTATTTACAACTTGATGTATACAACAACAAGTGCTCTTCTTTGTTATTCCTCTGCTTACACCCTTTGCATAAACTATAACAACCACTAAGCAATTATACCGCGATTACCCATAATGTAAATGTAATAATGTAAACATCGTTGTTTACCTTTATTATTGTAGTGTTGTTGGTGTATTTTTGTTTACTCGTTTATCATTTTCTATGCTAGTGTTTGTTGTTGTAATTTTGTTTACTTGTTTACCATTCTGTGTGCCTCTGTTCACAACTTTATGTAAACAACAACAAGTGCTTTGTTTGTTATTCTTATTTACACTCTTTTTGCGTAAACACTAACAATTGTTCGACAGATCTTTGTAACGGAGATCTTCAAACCACGATTATTCTCTTCAAATGCACCGCGTCTTCACACAAGACTGATTGAACTTTTACTGACCACCTCGCCTGCTTTGCCTTAGCTTTTATTTGGCAGAGTAAACAGTCTAATGAATGCTCTTGAAGTTGAATGACTTCGCGTTCTCGAAATCTCTATAAATGTAAACATGTAGCTTACATTTATTCTTGCAGCGTTTGTTGTATTTTTGTTCACTTGTTGACCATTTTTCTATGCTGGTGTTTGTTGTTATATTAAGCAGTGCGATAATTTGTAAACAAGTTCATTTTTTTTTTGTTTTTCTTGTAGCTTTTTTTATAATTTTAGTGTTAAACGATGTAAAAGTAAAACACCTGTTTCTAGATTTTTTAATTTTTGTAACATTATATATGCTAGTTATAACTGACTATGAATGGAATGCAACTCTTTTGCATGAGATGCTACCTCGAAGCCTATTTTGAAACTTTTCGATCGCGTATTAAAGATTTTGCAGGTGGTAGGTAAGCCATCCAACTTTATTGATTTATTGGACCATTTATTGGGATCGCACAGTGCATTGTTACGAAAATTTTAGAATTTAGATACAGAAGGTGTTTTGCTTATACATCACTTAACATTAAAATGGTAAACAAGTAAACAAAAATACAACAACAAACACTATAAGAATAAATGTAAACAAAATACACAAACAACAATAGTGAAACAATGATGTTTACATTTATAGAGATTTTGAGAAGGCGAAGGCACGATCATTCGCCTTCAAGAACATTCATCAGATTGTTTACTTTGCAATATAAACGGCAAGGCAAAGCAGGTGCTTGAGTTAGTGAAGTTCAGTCAGTCTTGTGTGAAGACGCGGTGCGTTTGAAGAGAGTAATCGTGGTTTGAAGATCTCCGTTATAATGATCTGTCAAATAATTGTCTAGAAAAGTTATTGTTTATGCAGAGTATAAATAGAGAAATAACAAAAAAAGGCAATTGTTGTTGTTTACATAAAGTTGTGAACAGTGGCACACATAATTATGCGAATAGTAACAAATTTATTTTTATTTTATTTGCAATCTACGAACTCATATTTTATCATAAAAAAGTAGAAAAATTAAATGTAAATAAATGGAAATTATTATTGACATTTTATATTTTCTTTTATTATTTTTCTTTACATTTACCCGAAATGTTTACATTTAGTTTTACACTTTATTTACACATGCATTTATGGTTGAAATTAAGGAAAATTACTGTGGAAAAATAATTTCAAGTTGTCATATTAAATGAAAATGATTAATAACTGAATTGATTTCGTTCTTTTTTTTTTATTAAATTCATTTTTTTTAATGTCATTAAATGAATTTTAATGGTATCAATTCATGAATATATTACTGTGTGATGATGGTACAAAAAAGGAGGTGTATGGCTGGGCTGTGTAATAAATTAAAAAAAAGTTCGTTTATTTTTTATTGGCAAATTGAAAGCGTAAAGGAGGTTGAAATATTTTTATTGTTCAATTTTTTGAATTGCCTATGAAAAGATTATTTATTGGCTATAAATTATGATGAAAATTTATATTTTTATCTTCGTCGTTTTAATTAAAAGATTAATTACAATATTAAACGAATGAATGAATGAATTGTTTTCAACGAATATTTTAATTAATTGATTGAATCGTTTTTAATTCATTGCACATACATAACCTAACATACATATGTAGTTGGTCATTACAGCCCTTTAATCAGGACTACAACCTAGCTCCTCACACCACTTATGTTGAGTTATTATGAATTTTTTTGCAAGTCCACCTAAACAGTACCCCTCACATCCATCCTTTGTTTTCATCTCATTAACTCGAATGCAATTGTCGAACAAAGCCATTTAAGAGCAGCAGCACTTACAGCAACAGCACTTTCGAACATAATAAAACTACTGACTACCGAATGCTGTTATTATGAAAGGAAATGGAAAATATTTGAATTTAATTACAACAAACGAACCGGGAATTTTAATTTTAGGGGAGTAAACTAATGCAATGGCTTTGTTGTTGAGTGCCGCTTCAAAAGGTATTCAAACGCCTGCTTTTGTCATTCAAATATGCAAGACTTTGTAATAAATTTCAAAAGTTTAATTACTTATTGATTAAATTTTTACAAAAATATTCATTTTAAAATAATAAAAAAAGGCATTTGCCCCACTATTTTTCAGGCAAAAATCGAAAAAAGACTCTGGGGTAAGAGCTCCTGCAGAAAAGTATTTGCACATGCAGATAATCTGGTGGAAGGACGAATTCCATCTACAATAAATACTTTAACATTTTTATCTTTTAAAAACGTTTAAAATAGGAGCTCGTAGATTGCAAATAAAATAAAAAATAAAATATTGTTCGCACAATTCTGTGTGCCACTGTGTTCACAACTTAATGTAAACAACAACAATTGCTTTGTTTGTTATTCCTCGGTTTACACGCTATTCGTCGTTTGAAGATCTCCGTTGAAAAGATCTGTCGTATAACTATTTAGTGATTGCTATTGTTTATGCAAAGGGTGTAAACAGAGGAATAACAAATAAGAGCACTTGCTGTTGTTTACATCAAGCTGTGAACACAGTGGCACACGGAATTGTGCGAACAATACAGAATTTTAATTAAAACTAAACACAAAATTTATTTTTATTTTATTTACAATCTACGATCTCATATTTTAACTTTTAAAAATGAAGCGCTTCCGCAAAGGCTCTATAGCTCGAGGGGAAAAATTGATAATTTTTTTATAAATTTGAGAATAATCTTCGAATGAATGGTATCTGATGTATTGAATTAAACAAACAGCATAATCCTCTTCTACTACAGTATGTTTCCTTCTCTCTTAGCTTGCTTTCCCTAGCATGTCTTTCCCATGTCTTTTGAAGTGCTGCCAAAAAGGTATACGTTCTACCAAACCTGAAAATTTCTTTTTCTCTCTTTTTTGTGGTCGTAAATTAAATGTGATCTTTATGTCTTGTAATGGCTTTTGGGGGATTTATTTTCTGTTCGAACAGTGTTTGTTTACTTTCATGCTGTTGTGGTTTTGTGCTGTTAATAGAGATTTTCTCTCTCTCTCGCTCTCTCTTTGTGGCAATATATTTTAATTATTGATTTTAGTTTGCAACACAAATATTTACATGACATTTATCTGATATGAACATGTGTGCATGTGCACCTATGATGATGCTACTCTCGTATTGAGTACTTCTGTAAGTCGTTTCATCTTCAGTATTTACTTTTCCAGCTACTGGTATGCGTAAATCAATGGGGTTTTCAAAGAAAAAGTTCAATAAAAAATGTCACTGTGGAAATGTTAATTTCTCTTTGTCATATCCGCTTCCAGGCATAATTAAATTTTTCATTTCAATTTTTCGATGTTTACTTCATCATGTTTCATGTGTACTGGAAAAATGTTTTTTTATTTTTTCGTAGTTTTGTCTGTTCTAAAGTGACTGCCTTAGGTATGAGTAGAAGAGAAAAGATTTAAAACTTTTGAGTGGCGAAAGGAAAAGGAATACCACTACGAATGCTATACAACAAATCAAAGGAATTTAATTTTTTGAAGGCATCCTATAGGCTTAGGGGAGACGTTATAAGTGATCGGACGTGTTTATGTTTGTGCTCCTGCAAGATTTTTGTGTAGTATCTGTGTTTTTGAAGTTTTGCATCCTGAAAATTATTTTCTATAGTTGCATTTTGGGCAATAAATCGTGACATAAAAATAGTCAACATAACATAAAAATACCGATTTGAAATTTATCAAAGTGAAATAACGCATAGCAACAGAGTCTAACTCTTCATGCAATATTTATTTATAATTTACAAAAACAAATAAAACGGACAATCTTATTCTTGGTGACTCATCCTCAGAATTAAAACAAAATTAAGTAACTGAAATTGAACAACAACAAACTTACACAGTATCTTTAATCCTAACACCTACATAGCAACATTATCCTAAACAAAATAAAACAAAAACAAAAGTAAACAAATTAAAAACAACCAGCTGTTTTACACTAATTACCGGTTTATTAAGTGCTGCCAAATTTATCTAAAGTATTGACAGTCAATTTATATATTAAACATTGTTACTTTTTGTAATCACTACTATTTATTGCAACTGCCTTGGTTTGTGAATTTGCTAAAGGTCGTATATTGCGGTTTATACTTTTAAATTAATAAAATGGAGTGTTCAAAAGCAAATTGTTCCACTACTGGGAATCTTAGGATGGTCTCATGCTGGCTATGTATGAGCCTCTATCATATAACCTGTAGTGGTCTTAAGGCTCGTGATGCTGATGCGTTAGCTGATCCACAGAAGTTCCTTCAATGGACTTGTCCTGATTGTAGAAAAGTCAATATCGAATTCTACAAACTATTTAAGGACTCCAAGGTTAAATTTAACACAATTAGTAATGATCTCATGGAATTGCAAAAGAAGTTTACAGAGTTTGGTGAGTTATTTGCTAAATATCCTAATTTGGATAAATTTGTTAGTAACCAACATTCTGCATCACCTAAACGTAAAAGGGATGGTCTGAGATCTGCTCAAAATGTTTCTCCATTACTACCACCTGCTGCTGATCCGAATGAGAATGTTGTAATGACTCCATCTTGTGAATTGCAACCGTCATATTCTTTGAATAATAATTGTACATCACCGTCCACAAATTTAATTTCACCTTTACCTCGCGCTGCTGATATTTCGTCCGTTACTGAAAATCCTACTAACTCACAACCTACTTCAAGTTACTCGAAAGCTGCTGCAAAAGTCACTGATATTAATAACACCTTGATAACCACACCTAAGCCGTTAAGAGTCATACCACCTGCTAGAAGCATTTTTATCTCACGTTTAGCTTCTGACACTGCCATAAAGGACATTGAATTTTATATAAGATCTAAAATAGGTGACGGGATTAATTTATCGATTCATAAATTTGCATACTCGCAACCGAGAACAATAGCGTCTTTTAAAATTACAGTTCCGGACGAATACTTTGAAAAAATACAAGATTTTAATTTTTGGCCTGCAAAAACATATGTCCGGGAATATGTTTCTTCGGAAAGACAAAGGAATAATATTGTACGTCTACCTACACCGCAGATTACAAAAAACTAAATATTCACTGTGATAGTTTATCAATAGTATATCAAAATGTTCGTGGATTGAATACTAAATTGTCCAAACTCTTCGTTAATAGTCATGATTTTATGTATGATGTAATTGTCTTTACGGAAACTTGGCTTAATGACGGTGTTTTTAATGCAGAAATTCTTTGTAACAAATATCAAATTTATAGATACAATCGTAATACACGCAGAGGAGGTGGTGTATTAATTGCTGTCTCTTCATTATATCCATCAGAACAGTTTGTAACTGACACTTCCAATATTGAATTTGTTGCTGTTGTTGTAAAATTAAAAACGTCTAAAGTCTACTTCTCGTGTTCTTATGTTCCCCCTGATTCTGACTATGCTGTTTACTCTGATCATGTTGACGCAATAACATCTGTTGTCCAATGTGCCAAAAAAGACGATTCTGTTTTTGTTATGGGTGATTTTAATCTACCCTCAATTATATGGAAACATGTACCTGGTGTGCCTTATTTAATTCCGATTAAAACTAAGACTTGCCATGACGTATTCCTAAACGATATTTTTGGACTATCACTGTATCAAATAAACTCACTTTGTAATGACTTTGGAAAAATACTGGATCTTATATTTGTTAATGATGTTAATCACTGTAGTGTTTTACGTTCTGAACCTGTAACTTTGCCTGAGGATCGATATCATCCGACCTTAAAAACTAATTTTTCCCTTCCAACGAATTTCAAAGCTAAGCCTTCGAAAATAAGTAAAGTTTACTGTTTTAATCGAACCAATTACCATTTATTTAATGACATGATGAAAAATACTTGTTGGAATGAAACCTTATCTATTCCTGTTAACAATGATTCTGATATTGACTTGATGATTTCTAACTTTTATAAGAAAGTGCATTCAATAATTGAAAATTGTGTTCCCTTAAAACCTTCATATACTCTGGTTGGTCCACCATGGAATTCGAAACAACTGTCACGACTGAAAAATCAAAAGAACAAGTATTACAAGAAATACAAAAGGTCTGGCTCGATTATTGATTATGGAAGATATTCTATTTGCCGGTCTGAATATAACATTCTAAATCACTTATTATATAAAACATATATGGACAAAATGAAAAATAATTTTATTAAGAATCCTAGATCTTTCTTTACGTTTGTAAATTCCAAGAGAAAATCAACTGGTTATCCATCCTTTATGAAATTTGCTGATAAAGAATCCGGAAGTGTTGATGTCATATGTGATATGTTTGCTGATTTCTTCGCCAGTACTTATTCTAACTCCGCTTACATGGATACAAATAATTACCCTTTCCCGCTGACATCGGCTCCAGTAATATCTATTCCAACTTTTAGTGACTGCGATATTTTAGTAAACCTGAAAAGGTTAAAGATGTCTTTTCGTCCTGGTCCTGATGGGGTTCCAAGTTGTATTTTAAATCGATGTGCAGAATCATTCATCACACCATTAGTCATATTGTTTAATACCTCGATTAATTATGGATATTTTCCTATGTTTTGGAAGGACTCGTATATTATACCGCTTTTTAAATCTGGCAATAAGTCTGATGTTACAAATTATAGGGGCATTGCAAAACTGAGTGCTATTCCAAAAATGTTCGAGAAACTGGTTGCCGATTTTTTGATCCATCATACTTCATCGTTACTATCACCTCATCAACATGGTTTCCGAAAGGGCTGCTCAACAACGACTAATGTGCTTCAGTTAACATCCATGGTAAATGTGGCCTTTTCTCAACAGAAGCAAACTGATGTAATTTTTACGGATTTTAGCAAAGCGTTCGATAAAGTGAATCACAAACTACTGTTAACTAAATTGGATTTAATGGGTGTAAACCATAGGAGCTTAAGATGGCTAGAGTCGTATTTGACTGGTAGAAAGCAGACTGTATGTGTGAACAATAGCTTATCTAAATATATTTATGTGCTATCTGGTGTTCCTCAAGGCAGCCATCTTGGTCCACTTCTTTTTTCGCTGTTTATAAACGATCTTCCCAACATAATTAATTTTGCCAATATCTTAATGTATGCTGACGATGTAAAACTTTTTCTCTCCTTTAATAATTTCATTGAGCATATTTATCTTCAAAGTGATCTCAATAATTTCTATTTGTGGTGCGAGTACAACATGATGGAGCTGAATATTAAAAAATGCAAATGTATGCGGTTCTCAAGAAGTAATTTTATCGCGGTTAATTACTTGCTTGGAGGTCATCAACTGGAAATAGTGGACTCTTTTATTGATCTTGGGATCCTATTAGACACAAAATTAAACTTTAATGATCATATCACTTTGACTGTAAATAAGGCAAGAAGCACTCTTGGCTTCATAAAACGTTGGGCAAAGGAATTTACTGATCCATATATTACTAAACAGCTATACATATCGCTTGTCAGACCTATTTTGGAGTATGGTTCTATCGTTTGGGATCCTCACTATAATGTTTACAGCGAACACATCGAATCTGTTCAGAAACAATTTTTACTCTTCTGCTTGCGTGGCCTTGGATGGAATTATTCGGACATGCCTTCATATACTAGCAGACTGGCTTTAATAAAACTGCCTACCCTTAAGAGTCGTCGAACGATGTTAAATATATCTTTTATGATTAACCTGATCAATGGTAATATTTGCTGTGAATTTCTGTTAAGATCTGTTAAATTCAATGTTCCTCGTCGTAACTTCCGCTGTTATAATCTTATTTATATTCAATTCTGCAGAACTAATTATGCTGTTGCTGATCCATTAACTAGAATTTGCCGTCAATTTAATTATTTGTCAGACTTTGTTGATTTTTCTTTAAATTCTTGCGTTATAAAACGGAATATTATTGTTTTTCTTAATTCTTAACTTTTCCTAATTTGTATTGTAATAGTTACGTTATTTTTGTAGAAACTGTTTGTAATTGTATTTAATTTTATTCGTACCAATTTTTGTTATTAGTCAGTAAGGAATTTGTCCATTGACTTGAATAAATAAATAAATAAATAAATAAATAAATAAGGATATCCTTTATAGGCTATAGGCAGTACAATAGACCGTTTGGTCACAGCCCATCTAAAATAAAAATAAAAAGTTCGTGGTGTGTTAGCGCGATTCACACGTTGACTGCCACGCGCGTTTACAGTAAAATCTCCTTTAGGCCATGCGTACCGCTGTATGAAGCATATTCTGGCAAATATTTAGTAGTCAAATAAGCGTTACCCCATGTGCAGCCCTTGCGCTGACCAACTTCTTCCTTTTCCCTGATTTTGGTGGAACTTGGTTAGTACAGGGACTGCGTACACCCGAGGCTCTGATATCAGAGCTACCACTCCGACCTAAACCTAAACCTAAGCGTTACCCCAATACTGTCATCCGAATATGGGTGACGTGGCAGTCAATGTGTTAAAAGCAAAAGCCTCTGTGTGAGTGAATCTCACGAAAAATCATTTACAATGCCATAAATATGCCGGTTGGGTGCTAGTGCAACAGGTTTTCAGTGATGAATTTTTTTAAAACAATTTTCTTTAATGATGAGGCTCAGTTCCCACTCGTTAGTTTTGCCACAAGCAAAATTGTCTCGTAAAGGGCTTGGAAAACTCGGAAGGGATTGTTGAAGTTGCCATAGTCTAATAAGTAGTGTGTTGGCGTCACGTTTGGAGTTCAAACCTTAGCTGTGGCGTCTTCTCTGCTTGTAAATATTAAAACATTCGTCGCCCACTTCACAAAAGAGCTTTGACTCCTATGGCCTGATGTCCAGCAAAGGGTAAGCTTATTTTTGTTCAGACACTCCCATACTATCATACCCGCTCCAATGGCAGGTCTGACTGTCAGATAGTATTGCAATTTTACATCCTATCCAACTTGAACTGAGCACATTTTGTGATGACAAATATTCTCGTTTGGAGGACAAACGCGAATTACCCCATGGGAGGAGTGTGTGTTACTTTGTTGAAACATAGGCATTGAATAGTGTTACGAAAATGAAAAATCTAGATACTGGTCTTTTGTTATTATTTCTCTTAACATTGAAATTATAAGCAAAAGCTACAAAAACAATGCAGTAAACAAAGCTGTTTACAAACTATCGGACTGCTTAATATAACAACAAATATCAGCATAAAAATGGTAAACAAGTAAACAAAATTATAACAACGAACACCAGCATAGAAAATGTAAACAAAACTATACCAACAACACTACAATGATAAACGTAAACAACGATGTTTACATTTATAGAGATTTCGAGAAGACGAAGTCGTGAACGTTCGCCTTCCAGAACATTCATCAGACTGTTTACCCTGTCATATAAAAGACAAGGCAAAGCAGGCGAGTAGTCATCGTAGTCGCCTTAGTCTAGAAGGTAGTGTGTTCGCTTATTAAACGTAACGCCCGGGTTCGAGCCCCAGGGAAACATGAAAAAAATATTTCTTCGGCGACTTCCTCTCAGCAGATTTCTGGCAAAAGCTCTGAGAGCAAATAAATAAACCTGCCATGAAAAAGTTTCTCAAAATCTGTCGTTCGACGTCGACGTTAAACTGTAGGTCCCGCCATTCAAGTATAAAATTAAGGCACACAACATGAGTGGTGTGAGAAGCTAGGCCGTAATCCTGACTGAAGGGCTGTAATGGCCAATTATGTACATACTCATATGTATGTAAAGCAGGCGTGCGCTTTAGTGAAGATCAGTCACTCTTGCGTGAAGACGCTGTGTGTTTGAAGAGAGTAAGCGTGGTTTGATGATCTCCTTTACAAAGATCTGTCGTATAATTCTTTAGTGATTGCTATTATTTTTGCAAAGGGTTTAAATAGGGGAATAATAAAGAAAAGCAATTGTTGTTGTTTACATCAAGTTGTCAACAGTGGCACACAAAATTGTACGAATAATAAAGAATTTTATTTTAATAACACAAATTTCATTTCAATTTTCAATATACGAGCTCATATTTTAAACAGTTTCAAAAGGTAGGTTAGGTTAGATTAGAGGACGTCTGTGTCAACTGTGACAAGTACAGTATCCGGAGGTCGAATTGACGTCCTAGCTCCTTGAGTAGCGGGACCTACAGTTTAAAGTCGATTTTTTGAGAAGGTTTCATAGCAATTTTTACTCTCAGAGTTTTTGCCAGAAATCTGCTAAGAGGAAGTCGCCGAAGAAATATTTTCATATTTTCGTTTTGATGTCTGACCTGCGATTCGATCTCGGGTTTTTCGTCTAATAAGCCAACACATCACCTACTAGACCACGGCGACTTCTAAAGAGATACGAAGATAGAGGCATTTGCTAAAAGTTTTTCCCATTCTTATATTGGTTTATACAATACTCTGGTCTGTCAAGACGGTTAACTTTTAAATATTTTTCTTGCATGTGAAATATCATCTTGTTGAAGCTATGTATGTGTTGTCAAAGTAGTTGTCATTTACTTAGTCTGTTTTGCCAAATCGTTGTGGTTGGATAAAGCATCCAACTACAAATAATTGGCCAATTCACATGACTTTGTATCGTGTATGTTGTATTGAATACACTTGATTGTTTGTGAACGCTCAATGCTATGCTGTTTTGTGTATTTAGTATTCCAAGTGTCTTCTTCTTATTATTCTTCAAAATTTTTTACATTCACACGAGCCGTTGTATTGTTTTAAAAACATTTATATGATAATTTTCATATAAAAATCCGATACACTTATACAAATTTTTTCCGTATGTTTTTAAAAGTTGTATTGGTTTCGTGCTATCAAATTGTGTGAATGAAAAAAATGTGTATAGTTTTCATATATTTTTAAAAAGTTGTGTTGGTTTCGCGTTATCAAATTGTTTGAATGCCACGAAATACACAATACAGCATAGCATTGAGCGTTCACAAACAAGGAAATGTATTCAATACAACATACACGATACAAAGTTGTGTGAATTGCCCAATGAAAAATTTGCGTATAAGTGTATCGGATTTCTGCATGAAAATTATTAACAACAACCATATACTGTTGTATATTCGTCCAACAATACACTCATTACAACGATACAACGGCTTGTGTGAATTGATCAAATAATTCAAATGGCGTGAATAATAATAATTCACTATCGGCGTGAATGTTAATGTGTTGACATTTTGAAAGTTAAATTTAAAAAAAAGAAAGTATATCAGAAAAATTTTCGTTTACACCTCCAACCCTTTTTAAGAAAAATTATTTTATTTGATTTTATTCAATTTCTTCAAATAACTTTTCCAAGAGCAACCAAAAAAAGTTTCAAATTTCTTTTTAAAGCCTTCTCTCTTTCTTCCACGCTGCTTATTTTAATTTTTACTTACTAGCTAATACCCGGTGTGTTTAAATAGTTTAACTGTTCTGGTGTTCTAGATATGCAGATTCTATAATTTACTTTATATGGGAGGAGTCATACCCACTTTTGCTAGATCGCCTATTTTCGTCCAAAATATTTGTATTTGTATTTCTAAAGTTACTTCTGCAAAAATTGGGGACTCTAGCTGTTACAGTTTTTCAGATATACAGATTTTCGTATTTACTTTATATGAGAGGTGCCACACCCACTATTGTTAGTTCTCCCATTTTTGTCCAAAATATTTATATTGAGACTGTAGTTACTTGTACAAAATTTGAGGTATCTTGCAGTTATAGTATTTCCAATATACCCATTTTGTTATTAGCTTACAATAGTAGGTAATGTAGTATATGTGGGCGTGGCACCTCGCTCATTTGGAATATCAACATAAAAAGTAGCCTATAACTCCTTCCAGATATACAGGAAGATACTGTGAAAATTTCAAGAAAACCGGTTCAGCCGTTTAGTCGTCTATAACGTTGAAACATACAAATAAACACACATTCATTTTTGTATATATATAGATACCACAGGGGGTGGAGAATAAGTAATATAGCTTCAGGAGCAACCTGTAATATAACATGTATGTATGTATATAACCGTAATTTTTATTTGTTTAACACTTCAAAAACAAATTCAAATATTTATTATTATTGGCATCCTTCTTCTTTCGCCTTCTTATTTCAAATTATTTTGATTACCATTCGAAAACGTCCAAATAAAATGAACAAAATATTGAGCCAAGTAAAGGAGAAGCGGCGCACCCATTTACCCATGAAATGAGTGCTTAAAATAAATAAAAATGAAAAACTTTTTTAAAAGTTTTCTTTTCACAAGTGCTTTATTTTTAATATTTTATTGGTTTACGGCATATGGAATATTTCTTATAAATTTCTGTCAAATTATTTAAAAAGTCTGCAGGATATGAGCAAAACATTATTCTTGAATGAGTGGCTAAAACTTAAAATTGGGAAGCTTATTGACTTGCTGGAGGTAAGTCAATGAGGAACCCATACTGACAATCAGTCATCAGTCATACAACCAAAGGCAATTTCAAAAAAAATCCTAGAATTCTGAGTGACAATGTGATACACCGCTTAGAAATTCATTCTCACCATCACTTATGTTGTGTACATTAATTTTTATACATGAGTGGGGGGACCTACAGTTTAACGTCGACTTCGAACGATAGATTTTTGAGAAACTTTTCATGGTAATTTTATTTACTCGTAGATATTTTCTCAGAAATCTGTTGAGAGGAAGTCGCCGTATAAATATTTTTTCATATTTTCGTTTTTATGTCTGACCTGGGGTTTGAACTCGGGCCTTACGTCTAATAAGCCAATACACTACCTACTAGACCACGGCGACACACAACCAACTATTTTTATTAAGTAAGTAAGTTTTTATTGAGTAAGGGAGAGTTGAAATCAACAACATCATGCGTATTGTTTAGTATGAGTACGATGAGTATTTCAACTTTAAATATGAATAGTATGAGTATGATATTAAAGTAAGTGTGAATGCATATTAGTATCAGAAATTATGAGTATGATTCGAATCTACTCATCTTTTTGAATACTTATTGGTAATCTCTGATACACATACGACTCATAGACCATCTCAGTCACTGGGTGCATCAGCAAGCATACTTGCAGTATGTGAGGCTTGGGGAACCTAAAACGCTTTAAAAACTTTAAAATTTAAAAAAAATCTGGACAAAATGAAATTTTGCTTCACATTGAGGTCTGGAGGTGTCATTGGACCATAATTTTTTTAAGAATATGCCCACACATTACCTCGTAATCCTTTGCACACTTAAATTCACACACACGCATAAGTGTTAATTCCTGTGTACATTATAATACATACTCAAACACATTACACTTAATGTTTATGTTCACCCAGGCAGACATTATTCACTGGAGTGTATTAAATACAGCAAGTCAATCAGTACTATTGACACTTACATGTCACACTTGGGACTATTTTTCTTCATTCCTTTACATTTTCTACATTTACACTAGTCTAGTTAGTGTATAGTAAAAACAATAAAAAATAAACAACAACAACAACAACTAATACCACTAAAGTTATCATCCACTCAACTCAACTCAACTTACAATTCAACAGAAATGTTTCTAGTATTTTGTGATGGTGTTAGTGAGAGAATATTTTGTTAAAGAGCAACGGATGTGGTGTGTTTGAGAGGCGAATTAAACGATTTTTAAGTCTTTTGAGTAAGTATGTGTCTTCCATTAAATATTAAATGCCATCGTAAATATTTGCTGGTCCCAAGATATTGTTGTGTGCTTGAAGAGGATTATGAGACTATGACCCCATAAGTCATATGACAAACGTAATAAAGATGTATTCCATGTGACATTGACAACTTTTGTGTGCATTGGAATGAAAATGATAATAAAACTATAAAAACCACAATATTATACGGCAAATAAATGAAAATCGAAATAAAATTATGAACTAAAAGCTGTGTGTGTGAAGATAAATTCGAATTTGAAAATCCAAGACACAAACCACATTTGTTAGCAAAGCCACATTTGGCACGGTCACAGAGCAAAATTTTACCTTAACAGAGCCCTGTTAGCTATTTAACAGTATCCGTCTGAACAAATCCACTTGTTTAGGTGCTAATTTTGGGAAATACTCTTGGCCTTTGAGTACCATACTATATGCAAAGGAAGGTTCCAAAAGGCCTCTTAATATAATCAGCAAGATAGTCACATATAAAGTGATATGGTATTGAGAAAATTAGCTTTGAAAACTACAATTTTTTCCTTGAAAATTCTCTGGAAGATTAGTGACCGTTTTGGAACATATAAGATCGTACACCTACCCGACTACATATATCCAAATGGTAGTGCAGAGGCTTCTCTTACGAACCGTAGTAGTGGGATAGCTGGAATAATTTTTACAGTTGAGAAAATTTCCTTCCACCATCCCCCTCCCACCATCGTTTACGTTTCAACACTTTTGTTCAGGCATAATAATGATCATAATGAGAATTAAATTTTATGTAATAGACTGCAATAATTGTAAAGTAGAAGACTAATCTATTTATTGCCACTGTTAAACAGTTAACATTGCTCTGTTAATAGCACAGTTTATCCTGTTAGAGACAAGAAGTGACGCTGCTAAAATTGTGGGTTTGCGTCTTTGGTTGCGAATCATACTTATTTTGTGATTCGTGTATATTATGAGTCATGGAGAGTCGAAATCAACAACATCATACGAGTTGTTAAGTAGGAGTACAATAGTACTTCAAACTTTGAATGTGAGTAGAGGTTCCATGACATAAAATAGGTTTGAATGCGTATAAGTATCAGAAATTATGAGTATGATTCAATTCTACTCCTCTTTTTGAATACTCATTGCTGATCTCTGGTCTACATACACCACTAAATGTATTTTCGGAATTGAAAAAGATGTTACAGTCTTGTTAAAGGCATTTATAATTTAGAATGTTTGAAGAAAAAAGGGAATTTGAAAAAATATAACGTAGGAATTACTGGTGGTGTACGTAGACTTTTTTCTTTGACTGTATACGGGTATCCAAATTGCAGAAAGTTCTGTGTTACTGTGTCTTTTAAAAGATCTCTAATATAACTTTTAATTCTCTCTGTTGCCATTCAATCTTATGGTTGCGTGTTGTAAAACTGCATGCTTTCGTAAGAATTATTTTACATTCTGAGAAATAATTAAGAAACCCTACAAATTTTGTAATCATTGTGTTTTTATTTCTTTTAATTTTAGGAATTCATAAGGAATTTAATTACCCACACCTACCCACCACCACCACCGTTACGTATGAGTAATATTTTCAAGTTATTACATCAATCATACGTTATGATGCTTCATTTTCTTAGAATTCCAAGAGGTTAAGGCGTACGTGTATCAGCATATGTAAGTACATACACATTACTTTTAATATATGTACCATACTTAGGCATACCAAATTATATATCAGTTATATATATATATATATATGTATATAACATCTGCCTTTCTACCGTATTGCAAAAAAAACTTATGTTTTATGATGATAAAGTTGGCAACACTTTGTGTGCAAAAATAATAACAACTTGAGTATTTAAACAAGCAGGGGTACGCTACACCACGAACATGTTTCAATGTTTGTTGTCACTGTTCGTTTGTCGGAAGATAGTTCCAAATTGTAATATCTCTGGTAACATGTAATTAATTACCTGCAGACCTGTTTAGTAAGGTTTTGCAAGTGTATCTGTCATCGTTTAACGACAGATATACGTTCTTAAGATATGGAAATTTGCTTAAAGATAAAATCTGTTAACGAAGTTCATTGAGCGCTTTGTCCATTTTATTGTCAACATAATGGACTTGCTAAGCATGCAATTCGAACAGATATTAATAAAGCTTTTCTCGAAACCATTAGGTTCGATTAGATTAGATTAAGTTGGGTGTATTACCCAAAAACCTCTTGCCTTTTTATAGCAGGAACAAGGCTCTGACACTTGAAATAAAAAACCGTCTCTAACTGCTCCTCAGACCCACAGATAAGTCTTTCCTATTGTTACGTTTTTACCTTTTAAAAACATTTAAAATATGTGTTCGTAGATTGCCAAGAAAATAAAATTAAAGTTGTATTTAGTTTTAATTAAAATTCTTTATTATTTGCACAATTCTGTATGCCACTGTTCACTACTTGATGTAAACAACAACAATTGCCTTTTTTTGTTATTTCTCTGTTCATACCCTTTGCATAAACAATAACCATTACTAGACAATTGTTCGACAGATCTTTGTAACAGGGATCTTTAAACCACGATTACTGTCTTCACACACCGCGTCTTCACATAAGACTGACTTAACTGTACTGACTCAGTCGCCTGCTTCGCATTGGCTTTTATATGGCAGAGTAAATAGTCTGATAAATGTTCTTGAAGGTGAATGTTCATGACTTCGCCTTCTCCAAATTTCTATAAATGTAAACATCGTTGCTTATATTTATTATTATAGTGTTGTTGTTGTATTTTTGTTTACTTGTTTACCATTTTTTATGCTGGTGTTTGTTGTTATATTAAACAGTACAATAGTTTGTTTACTGCATTATTTTGTTTTTGTAGCTTTAGTTTATAGTTTTAATGTTAAACGATGTAAAACGATGTAAAAGCAAAACGAAAGTATCTAGATTTTTCATTTTCGTAACAGTTTTATTCCAAAAGGATGTAGGAATCACTATTTTGTGAATAACAGATAGAAGTGAGTCGGTCCTTTACCTATCCGTACAGGTCCAGCAGAACATGAGTTTAATATTCAATTTAATTGATGCAAATAAAATGCTTGAAGACACCGTGGTTTATGGAGGTTGAAAATACAAATTCGTAAGAAATTTAACGGTGCAGCAGAACATGAATTTAATGTTCAATTTAACTGACGGAAGTAAAATATTTGAAGACGCCGTAGTTAATAGAGGTCGAAAATACAAACGTTCGTAAGGAATTTAATGGCAGACTGACTGTCCGAGTGAATTAAGAAATATTCAGGGAAAATTCTATCATTCAACAAACATTGCATACATACATACATACCTAATTGCCAAATACAACCCTTCAGTCAGGACCTGGCTTCTCATACCACCCATGTTGAGTGCGTTAATTTTACACATGAGTGGTAGGACATACAGTTTAAAGTGGACTCCGAACAACAGATTTTCATGGCAATTTTATTTTACTATCAGAGTTTTGGCCAGAAATCTGCTGAGAGAAAGTCGCTGAAGAAATATTCTTTCAAATTTCGGCATGTTCGAGATGCCTGACCTGTGGTTTGAACCGAAGCCTTAAATCAATACACTATATAGTAGAGTACGGTTACTTCAAGTAGCATTACGTCATAACAATTCACTTAGACAATCTATAAGAAAGTGTGACACCGGAACCTTTAATAAATACACCACATCCCAGCATCGTATGCATTTCAACAATATTTCTTAAGAAACACTTGTGATACAATACATAATTTTTTATCACCCTGTACGCGGTTGCCTACTATTTATAGGTGTGCTTCAGAGATCAGAAATGAGTATTCAAAACGATGAGTAGAATCGAGATATACTCATAATTTCTGATACTTATACGCATTAATACTTATTTCAATATCATACTCATACTACTCATATTCAAAGCTTGAAGTATTCATCGTACTCATATTTAACAATACGCATGATGTTGTTGATTTCGACTCTCCATGACTCAACATATACACGAATCACAAAATAAGTATGATTCGCATACGAACAGTACAATACTCATTAGAAGGTTGTATGTTTGCTTTGCTTGCTGTCTTTGTCTTTTTCTTTCTTCTTCATTTTGTAAATGCAACAACAACTAAGATTGTAAATTTTTATGAAGGATTCGAATCACTCGAATCATTTATGAGTACATATTATAAGTATTTTTTTAAATGTATGAATCTGAATGAGTAGGCAGGCGTATGAATCAAACATGTATTTCGAATGTTATGAGTTTAATGTCAATGTTGTACTCATACTCATTGCAACCTGTACTTATAAATCAATGTTGTAGTGAGTACGAATGAATCAGAGTAGTTTAATTTCAATATTGTTGACTCACTTATATTCAAAATTTCATTAGTACTTATGAGTAGCGAATAAACGATTCATTGCTGATCCCTTGTGTGGGTATCAAATATATGTGGTTGGCGTATGATTAATATTTAATGAAATTGAAAATAGAAATTGTTCATACGCACCTGAGGTCAATTCGCTTCAGAGTGTAATTTTTTTTTTAATTTTTTTTAATCTCGAAATCCATTTCAACTACGTGTTGTGTTTTCGAATATGTAGAATATGAGTTGAAAATTTTTATTTCAGGCGGTTCTTATTACAGTTTTCGTTTTATTTTTCCTCATTTTATTTAATTTTTTTTTTATATTTTTATGAAAAAATTGCTTGTTTAAATATTTATTTAATATGCTGAATGCCTATTTTTTATTTTTTTTTGTTTTACTTTTTTTTTTTAAATATTTAAAATTGCAGTAATTTTTTATTTTTTGCGAATAACGTAAAAGAAAACATTGATAAAAATATTGTATGAATAAAGTCAGTCATAAGATGCTTAAACACCAGATTCATACAGTCAATGATATTTTATGTGAGGAATACTACCCGGAATTTGGACGTAATGCATATATTTTTAAGTGTTATCCTCTGTAATATTCTGCTTTAAAAACATCCTACAAAAAAAAATTGTTTCCAATACATAACTTTTTTCCTCGCAATTTAAAAAACAAATTTTTTTTCTTGTTATTTTCACTTTCTCGTGTAACTATAACCGCACTTTGCATAAAATGTCAACCAACAAAGTGAATAAAATTTCACGTTTGATTAAAGACGCCTGCATTACGTTACTTCATCTCTAGTGAAAAACGTAACGGCACTGAATTGAGTATTGCAAGAACGTAATTTTCAATTCATTTCTTCCGTCTGTGGCGACAAATGATAATGATGCGCGTTTAAAATTTCTTCAACTTGTTTTTCGCATGCTCTACGAAAGGCAACTGTTTGGCGCCTAATTGACGATTTACTTTAGAGAGCTTCACGAGAATGTTGTGAATAAAATTGTATGTTTACAACAACAACAAAATAAAAATTAATGATAATAATGATAATAACAATGATTACAATGTTGTTAACGACAATAATAATGATGATGAACATGTGGCTGTTTCGTGATGATAAACAAACGAAATTTTTAAGAGAAAAAAACAGTCTAGGCCAACTAAATGGCATCCTACAATTCGAAGTTCATCCTGTTTTTCCTGTCATTGATTTATTGAATCTTATTTTTAATATTGAATTGACAATAAGTTTTCATAGCTTAACTCTAATTACTTATGTACTTAATTGGCCATTAACAACCCGCTTAAGGGATTTCGGCCTTCCTTAACACATTTATCCAGGCCCCTCTACCCCTTGAGCCCACATCAATCGATGACAGGGCTTCCTCAATCTAGTAATTCCAATGCAAACAAGGTCGTCCTCTTAGCCGACTTCCGCAAATCTTCGCATCAAATACCCGTCTCGCCGGAGCATCATCCTTCATTTGAACGACACGGCCGAGCCAGCACAGCCGCTGGATGTTAATACGCTGCACAACGTCTATGTCGTTGAGGAGCTCATACAGCTCACTATTGGGTCAGATGCGGAATCATCGATCGTACTGGACCGAAGTATCTTACGTAGGACTTTTCTCTCGAATACTCTCAAGGCTGCTGCATCAGTGCTTAATAGTGCCTATGCCTCTGCGCCACAAAAAAGCACAGGGAGGATGAGCATCTTGTAGAGTATTAGTTTCATAGTACGAGAGAGGTCTCTATTATTCAATTACCTATTGTGGTCATAGTAGCACCTGTTGGCAAAAGTGAGCCTGCGATTGATCTCCGGACTGACATCATTTTTTGTGGTGACAGCGGAGCCATGATATGTCAATACCTCAACTACATCGGAAGTATAGTTATCGGCCGTAATCTGAGATCCAATACACCGCATATCCCTACTTGTCGATAACACATATACTTCGTTTTGCCATCATTTACTGCCTGACCCATCTTCATAGATTCTTGTTCAATAGCACTAGAGGCAGCAGTAACATCTCGCTTGGTACGCTCTATGATGACAATGTCGTCAGCGTACGCAAGCAACTGGACGCTTTTCTGGAATATAGTCTACTTACCTAATTGGTCATTACAACCCTTTAGTCGGGTTTACAACCTACTTTCTCACCTCACCCTTGTTGTGTGTGTTAATTCTTTTCATGAGTTGCCAGACCAGTTTCCAGTGACGAACTTTTCGTGGCAATTTTATTTATTCTCAAATATTTTGGGTGATTGCCCAATCAGCACCAGGATTAAAACGAACTTAAGTAGTTTTATTTTCATTGTGATAGGGACATAAGAACGTTCAATGTGGCATAAGCTAAGTGGCTGTCTTTTGAATTCATTGATTTCGGGCCAAAATAAGTTGATAATCGTCAACCTATTGCATCCATCATTGAGGGTGATATGCTGTTGAGTGTCCATTATAATTTGTCTAACTAGACTGAATAAATGACAACTAATTTGACGGATGTACTTTCAACAAGATGGCCATTATCAACTGCCAAAGAAGACACGATATATTCTCTAAAGTAATTGCTAAATGTTAGCCACTCCCACATATGCGATGATAGCTGTAACGGCGATAAGGTTCAAGTCTCTGCTAATAGTAACCGCTTGATTCAAAGTAAGTCCACATAAATTTGATACCAGCCTCAGGAAATATTTTTCAAAGTCAATAACGTTCGGAATCTTCTGCCTGCCAATAGGCCTGTATGGTGGTTAGCCACTAGAAATAATTTCCAGTATGATCGAATCAGACAGATCACACTGATATTAGAATTTTTGAAAATGGAAATAATGTTTTACTTTTACATTGTTTAAATTGTAAACAAAAACAAACACAATGAACTTGTTTACATGATAAACAAGTAAACAAAAATGTACCAACAAAATACAAGTATAAAAGAAAAGTGATAAACAAGTAAACAAAAATGCAACAACAAAGAAAGTGTAAGAATATATGCAAACAGAAATACAACAACAAGCAAGAATAAATGTAAACAACATGTTTACATTTATCGAAATCTCTATAAGAAGATGATCTGCATAGAAGACGAAGGAAGTCATTTGTCTTCAAGAGCATTCATTACACTGTTTACCTAAAAGATAAAAACGTAATAATATTCTCTTATTAAACCAAATGTATGATTTACTTTTGAAACAAACTGTATAGGCTGACTGTTGAGACAATTATAGCTGAATATAAGACAGTGTTGCTTTTAAAGTGTTACAACCTTTAACTTAAACAGTATATACCATCTATAGTGTGCTATATGTAAACAAAACGCGTACTATAGTAGCAAATGCGCAAAGTGTCTTCAATAAAGAGAAATGCTCTCTGGAAGCAACACAACACAACAACTAACTAACAAGCCGGCATATTCAATGCGCAGGCTGAAAGAAAAATTCATTCATAAAATTCACTGAGGATGGGCTCTAGAGAGAGATATAATGTTTGGTCACCCTAATTTAAGAGATACATATTTTAAAAATTCTCTTAGAATTTAAATTAACACAGTAGTCGAGTGCATCTTTTAAGTTTCAATCAACATTTCTGTTCTGTTTTCATCCACTGCAACTAAATATTTTTGGACAAAAAAAGATATCAACACATTCCAATAAAGATACCACAATTTTATGCGTCATGATTATCTTTCGTCCAAGGATTACCAGATGTCTCTTCACTGGACCTATGCTCCTAAGGATTGTTAAAATATTTTGCTTACTTGCTCATTACAATTCTTCACTCCGGGCTACGACCTAGCTTCGCTGTAGTCTAGTTGGTAGTGTATTGGCCACGGTTCAAACCCCAGGTCAGACATCGCCAACAAAACGATAAAAGTATGAACAAATATTTCCATTGCGACTTCCGCTCAGCCAGCTTCTGGCAAAAACTCTAGGAGTAAATAAAACCATAGGTCTCGACACTCATGTATAAATTTAGCACGCAGAACATAAGTAGTGTGAGAATCTAGGATGTGAATGGATGTAGTATTTTGGATATTCTGCACGATCTATTTGAAGGTATGAATGATCATCTCGCATGGGGCATATGTGAACTGTACAACCAGATCGTGGGATTTGATCCATAGGCCACTGTAGCCTCCCTTGTCAAAACTGTCAAACTCAACCTAATCTCACACATACTTTGTTTTAAATATATTTAAAGATAGGAAGCGCTTAATGAAGGACTAAAACAAATTAATTTGTCAACTTAGAATAAAAATTCAATGTAAAACCCTGATGTACTCACTTTTGCACATTTCTCTGTTCAAACCTTTCACGTATAAATTTCAGTGTCGAATATGTAGCTCGTAAGCTTCAGTAGATTTGCGGAGCGAGTTCAAATACAATTCACTGGAAATATTTTTGTTTTTGTCCTCGTACAATGCTTCTAAATTGTTCTGTGGTCGGAGGCGATCGATAATGTTGCACCTAACATACATACATACACACGTAATTGGCCTTCAGTCAGGATTACGGCCTAGCTGCTCACACCACTTATGTTGTGTGCCTGCATTTTATACGTGAGTAGCGGGACCTACAGTTTAACGTCGACTCCGAACGACAGATTTTTGAGAAACTTTTCATGGCAATTTTAATTTACTCCCAGAGCTTTTGCCAGAAATCTGCTGAGAGGAAGTCGCCGAAGAAACATTTTTTTTATTTCGTTCTGTTGGAGGTGTCTGACCTGTGGTTTGAACCGTGGCCTTTCCTAAAACAAGCCATCACAATGCCTGCTAAACTATGTCGACTTCTATTCGTCTACGAATTTCGTTTTAACTTCTTTGGCTGTAGGAAGGCACAAGCAGTGTTCCTAGATCCTATTGCACTTACATGGAGAACACGATAACTGATCCATTTCTGCCCTTAAATCGTGTGATCTTTCATATTTTACTGTCTTATTGCAATTACTTCTGCTCATGCTGAGTGTATGAAGAGGAGTAAGAGACTGTCTTTCATCTCTTGCATCTGGTTTTCTGAAAACCTTTAGTGAAGCCTTCCAATATAAAGTTTGCTTCAAGATTAATTTTGGACTTGAATTGATTTCCTCTAGAAATATTTTTGAATTCCTGCTTGGATATTATTTACGCCGTTTTAATGGGCTGGCCTTTGTGGAGACTTAAACAACATACATATGTTTTGACACTTAGATACTCGTTGTTATTACGCGAGACTAAAATTATAGCTAAAACTTCGAAGCCTTCCTTAAACTATGGGTCGCGCCACTTATAGTAGCGCCACTAACTCACACAGCAGCAATGGTGCGAGAAACTAGATCGTAATCCCGACTAAATGGTTTCAAAGTTGTTTCAAAGCCACTCTATGTCGTTAGATGTTTAATATGTTGTACCTAAGTCCACATCAAATATGTATATCCATACACTACCGATATGGTTGAGGTGAGCTTTTATACTCAAATACATACATACATAATTGGACATTACAACTCTTTAGTCAGGATTACAACCTAGTTTCTGACACCACTTGTGTTGTGTACGTTAATTTTTATGCATGAGTGGTGGGACCTACAGTTTGAAGTCGACTCCGAACGACAGATTTTTTTATAAATTTCGAGCTTTTGCCAGAAATCTGCTGAGAGGAAGTCGCCGAAGAATAATTTTGTCATATTTCGTTTAGTTGGAGATGTCTGACAAGGGGTTTGAAGTGAGGCTTCATGTCTAATAGTTTTTGAATTTGATTAATTCTTAGTTTATCTAAAGATTCATTTTTCTTTTATCAAAATTGTGCAATTTCATACCAATTCAAGTGAAGTTATTTAAAGTTTAAATATCAAAAAATTACGACAACAAAATGGCCCCCTCCAACCTATTATAGCCTTGAAAAAAATTACATAAAAATGAAGGCTCTGCAAGACGTCTAGCACATGAATATTATTTATATAATTTTATTACCATAATAATCATTTAAATTTGCATTGAATTAAATAATTTACTTCCAAGTCTTCGCTTCTTCAGCTTATTTATAGGAAAAAAAAAAAATTATGTTACCATAAAATTTGTTGGCAAAAAATTTGTTTGTTTTTGGCAATCAAAAAAAATATTTGTAAAGCACTTCTCACAGCGGGATCTGAAGAAAAGTGAATGACATTAAAGTGATATTTATTTGGTAAACTTTTGCTTATATTCTCTCTGAGACATTTGAACTCATGTATCCGAGCACACGTACCCTTTGTGAGCAAGTGTGATTGTATAACACACAAAACTTTGATTATTTTGAATAATTTTTAATGAAATTTAATTTGTTTAAATTTACTTACAAAGTGCTGTTAGCATAAGAGACAGTACGCAATATCCAGACGTAAATATATTTTTATGCTGGTCACCCTACTTTAGTTTTCTGCTGAAACCTTTTTTCTCTCTGTTGCTAATGAAAACTCCGCATTGGAGTATAATTTTCGTATATATTTGCTCCACCAAATTATCTGAAGATACTGCAGGAATTTGGTAGCAATCTGCAGGAGCTTGCTATGGTTAGCCAAATTGCAGCAGAATGGATGAATTCTTGACAACCAAATCTGGGACTTTAATATCGATTTCCGATTTGAATCCACAAGTTTACTTAAGCTACTGCACAGAATACTATGCAAAGCAATTCCTATAACATCCGAAAATCAAGAACTTACGAGACCTCTTTTGCCCTGAATTTATCCTAAAGAAAGTGAATCGCCCTATGCGTTTGTGTTCAGTTTTTCTGAGAATAACGGTTAGTCGCTATGGGCTAGTAGGGGTAGTGTGTTGGCTTATGAGACGTCCGAATTCAAACCCCAGGTCGGACATCAAAACGAAAAAAAATATTTCTTCGGCGGCGACTTCCTCTCAGCAGATTTCTGGCAAAAAATCTGAGAGCAAGTAGAAGAATGGCCATGAAAAGTTTCTCAAAAATCTGTCGTTCGGGGTCGACTTTAAACTGTAGGTCCCGCCACTTAAGTATAAAAAAAAATTAAGGCACACAACTTAAGTGGTGCGAGAAACTAGGTTGTAATCCTGACTAAAGGGTTGTAATGACCAATTATGTATGTGTATGTAGAGGTTAGCGTTCGTTAAGTAAGCATACATTAAAAGCCGTATGTATTGTTTAATCATTTCCTATGAATTTAAAGAAATGGAATTATTATCGTATCGAATCTTCTATGCTGTAGAGGACTGGATCTAACGTCCTTAAGCCCCAGATCGTTCTTTATGAATCTTCCGCAATGAACTAGATAATGTACCATCGACAAGCACTTGCTACCACTTTTTGTCACATTTTCACTACTCGACTATAGTCCACACCGTAATTTGTTAAAAACTATCCAAGTGGATGTAGTGCTCAGTGATGTAGAGTTTTCTGCTTAAGTCGCTAGGCATTTCCAGCTACTTTTATTACCAGAAAGCTGCAAGTGAACCTAGATGTTCCAAGCTTTTAGACACCTGCTACAGCTATTATGAGTCCTAATCGCACAATGACAGCAAAACTCTAAATTTGTATCGGGTCGATGGGATCTCCTCTTAATCCGAATTTGAATACACCTCGTAGGTATATGCTCACTGATTGCCGAAGTGCTTGTTAGCTAAGTTCGTCAAATATGCAAAGTGCTGTATGGATTCACGAACAGGTTTTTTCCGAAGTAAATTTTCACAATTTGTAACCATTGTTGTTGAACAGAAGTATCAACACAGTTTGACATTTTTAGTTGTCAAATCATAGTTAATTTTATCGATACCTTCCATGCAACCGAAGTATGGAAACGACAAGAATAAAGAAATTTTGCGAGTACGGCCTATTCTGTACTCGACGTTATTTCTGTTACCTTCTCTGCAACAAACTCAAGCCATTGAATAGTAAACTTTGCATATGCAAAATCAATTCCGCCAGGATTACGATCTAGTTTCTCACACCACTTATGTTGACGTGTTAATTGTATACATGAGTGGCGGTACCACCTACAACAGATTTTTGAGAAAACTTTTCATGGCAATTTTATTTTTGTCAGAAATCTGCTGAGAGACAGGCGCCGAAGAAATATTTTTTCATATTTCGTTTGTGTTGGAGATGTCTGCCATGGGGTTTGAACCGTGACCTCATGTCTAGGTAGTAAGTCACTATACTACTTACTAGACTACATAGATATTTCACCCCGGCTACCGGATTGTTTCAGTGTGTTCCAGGCGGAACCGAGCCGCACAATGTATCCTAGCATACTGTGTTGCTTTCACCCACATCTCGATCTCTTCTGACAGCCAGGCCGCCAGAAAACGTCTATGCCGAACGTTGCGAATAATTCCAGGATCGACAGGGAATGTCGCCGCTGCCTCAACCATCTTTCTGAGCGCTTCAGTGTCACACTTATCTGGGTCCCCAAACACTGTGACATTCCGCAGAAACTGCAGAGTTGACAAGCTCGCCAGAGCTGGCGCATTACTTCCGGAATCCTCTTCAATCACTTAGGAATATCACTTACCTCTTTCAAACTGGCCATCGCACGGAAATTTTTCCGAGACGCCAAACTATCCTGAATCAATGATGAGTCCTGCTCCACCGCTAGGCTCACTTGATACTCAATGGATAGAAGGCGCACCAAACAGTTACTTGGACTTGGTCGAAATGATCATCTCGATTACAGTGGCGTGGCATGCTTACAGGTCACTGTGTTATGGATAGATACACAGAAACAATTCGGCTCCTATTGAACGACTTCTGCTGTGGGTGCAGATCCGCTGAGGAAGAGGAGACTGTTATTCACTTTCTTTGTCAATGCATCGTTTATCAAGCTTTCGGGCTGGTTTTTCAGCGTGGAGTAGTCGTGCTTTAAATGTGCAACCAACTTCTACCTCCTTGGTTCCAAGGAACTTGGTCAGTACGTTCATCTGTGGTGTCACAATGGGCCGCTATGCATGCTCAAGTGAGCTTTTGGTATCAAAGCTACCCCACTAACCTAACCTAACCTAACTTACTAGACTAGGCAGACTACAAAAAGGGGCTCTAAACCTTATTAAAAAATAGTACGTCTAATAACGGAATTAATCTTTCCCTTCATTTTATTAATTATGTTACTACGCCTTATTATTTTCTGCACATGTTGTGGGTTTTAATTAGATTTGGAAGTGCGGCAAGTTGAATTAGCTTTAAACGGTATTTCTACGAACAAATTCGGATTGTTTGTAAAATGAGTGTAAAACTCTTGTTTTTTGAAATCATTCTAAGAAATCTTTAAATTTCTTTTAAACATTTATAAAAATAAAGACGAAAACTGGCCCAAATTATTCACAAGTTTTTTTTTGACAGGAAGAAATCCTGTTAAAAAATTTGTGTCCATTAAATCCTGCAATAATTTGATAAGTCTTCCAATATAGAAGCAATACATACATACATCCATACACCCCAATAAATATTAATCAAAGTTTCAAATGCCATGACAAACTTATTTTACCCTTGTCATTATGTATACAACAACAATATCATCATCATACTCATCACTGCTACCAGAGATGATATGAAGGGCACGACGTAAAAAAGTGTTGTCAACCAACAGTTGGACAAATAAAAAGTTTAATTGAAAATAAAACAAACAGAAAAAAATGTAAACTTACATTGCAAAGCAAGGGGGCTATCATAGTGTATCCCTAGCCTGTCATATTTGGTGCGTGCTTTACCACCCACTGCTATAGCAATGGAGATGAGCGTATGGGGATAAAAATTGTCCGTCAAAAATTTAAAGAAAAATAAAAGGATTTCAAAAGGCACGTAATGCTTAGTTTTAAAACGAAAACAATTTTTTTTTTAAGAAAATTTTGTTGAACCAACCTGAAGAGCTAATTGACCATACCGCCCCGCCACTGACATAAACCAATCATACCAATCTCATGGGAATATGATAAATTATTATTACAAACGGCAACACCATTCTCTACCTAGACATCCCAGCAGGCCGGATATGATTTACATGAACATTCAAATACAGGATGAACCACAGGATGAACAAATGAATGCGTTCCATCACTGTTTAGAAATAGAAGGAAATAAAAAACAAGACAAGAGTATTTTTAAAATCTTATGAATTTTATAAAAAATAAAATGTGTTCCACATAAAGTGTCATTTACAGGTATTCCTGTTGTACATACATACATATATTAGGTCATATTTCCTTTGAAGTAAAATCCAATCACTTCAAAGTAAAACTACTGCTGTGCGTCACTTGCTATTAATGACAGTGACAGGTTTTTTTGTTTTATATAAAAAAGTGATCTGACCTCAAAAGCCAAATCCGTATGTACCGTGATTATATACACCTAATGCATTTGCAATTGCAGCCATCAGTGATGATAGGGTTTTAGGATTTCCCTAACTCCGAAAAAGAAATTTTCTTTCAACTTCATTTCATACATACATACACCGATAATTGGTCAATGCAACCTTTAGTTAGGATTACAACCTAGCTTCTCATACCATTCATGTTGTGTGTCTTAATTTTATACTTGAGTGGCAGGACCTACAGTTTAACGTTGACTCCGAAAGACAGATTTTTAAGAAACTTTTCATGGCAATTTTATTTACTCGCTGAGTTTTTTGCCAGAAATCTGCTGAGAGGAAGTCGCCGACGAAGAAATATTTTTTCATATTTCGTTTTGTGTTGGAGATGTCTGACCTGGGGTTTGAAGCGAGGCCTTACATCTGATAAGCTAACACACTACCTACTAGACTACGGCGACTCATTCTTATTCATATCACTCATTCTTAAAATAACCATTCAGAAATAGCACTCTTTCTGAAAAGAGAAGTTTTTAGCCTTCTTTCAGCCTTCTCTGGTTGCCTTCTGTATTCTCACTGAACAAGGTTACCTTATTCGAAACCTTGCTTTCGAATGGTAAAATTAAGATATTTTTTCCCTCTTCAGTATTTTACTGCCGAATTTTTTATCCCGAAAACATAAAATTTTTGTAGTTGATATCCTTTTTAATTACGGATATACTCCTTTGTAACGTAACTAACGTTTTTTATTGTGAAATGTTCTATGGGCTAATGCTCTTACAAAGAGGTTCCCAAACGTTTTTTTTTTATTGGTTATTGGTATACAGCTATGGACATTAAATTAGCACAAAATCCATATATAGTTTGATTGTGATTTTTTTCTCATTTATATCGTAATTAGGCCAACAGTTTTGGTCTGCAATGTTGCACGATGACATCTAGCTGTTGTTTAACAAAAAATATTACCATTATCGTATATATTTTTTGTTTTGACTGCTAATTTGTATCGGTACCTAAATTCGAGCTGGACAGTAAATTAGCACAACGTGCCTAAAAGTGTTTTAGGTACAAGTTTTGTTCGAGTATTTTTATTTTTACGGTATATTCTTTTAATTTTGTGGCATTTAACGTCATTTTTGAAAAAAATGGTACGTGGAAAAGATTGCTCACCAGAGGAGAAGCGCATTATCGTTAACTTGTGGCATGTTGGGAAAAAGCTGACTGAAATTTCCGAAATTTCGCATTGTTAGCGAAAAAGGATTTATCATCATTTCCTTCAAACCAAACAAAATAATGTCGCAGAAAACAAAAATTGAAGGCCACGTGTCAAGAAAACAAACCGAAATCGTTGACCGTGCTATTGTCCGGAAGTCAAAGAAGGAGCTTTTCATGTCGTCACGCGATGTTTTGAAAAAAATTAAGTCCTAATTTAGGTTAAATTTATCGGACAGACTCATATGACGACGTCTTAATCAAGGAAAGTTCTTTGGACGCACTTGCCGAAAGAAGCCACTTCTACCAAAAGAAAAATTTAATCAAGCGTATAACGTTTACTCGCACCCACACTGATAAAGACCTCCCATTCTGGAAAAAAATATTTTAGAGGGATAAAACAGAGGTAAATCATATGGGACCGGATGGTAGAGTGGTTGTTCATCGGCCAAAATGTCAGACATTAAATCCACACTATGCTCAAAGGAACATAACGCATGGTCGAGGAAGCACAATGGTGTGGGGACCATTTTCATGGCGCGGCGTAGGTGACATTGTGAAAATTAATGAAAAAATGGGCTGTTATCAGTATTTGGACATTCTGAAGAACAAAATGGAACCATAAGCTTTTAAATACATGCCAGTTTTATTCATATTTATGCAAGATAGTGACCCCAAACACACATCTAAGCTGGCAAAGGATTGGTTTTATGAAGAGCACATTCCCGTTTTAGACTGGCCGGCGCAAAGTTCTGACTTAAACTCGATTGAAAACCCGCTAGAACGATGTGAAATGTACAATTGCTCAACAAAAGTACAAAAATTTGGACGATTTGTGCATTGGAATACGGGACACTTGGTACTCGATTCCCAAAGAACTTTCCAGAAGAACATTGTCCCGTAGATGCTACGCGGCGCTTGAAAATAGGGGCTACTCTACTAAATATTAATCAAAAAAGCTGAAAATATTAATATTTTTCCTATTTATTAAAGCACCCCATTTTTATTCCATAAATTTTAATTTGTGCTATTTTACTGTCCAGCTAAAATCTGGCGTTTGATATGTTGAAGGTCTTAATGAGCAGACGACTGGCAATATCGTAAAAATTTTTGTTTCTCTTTTAAGGAAAAATATGTATTTTAAGTTCCTATGTTTACATTTTTTATGAGTAGACCTAAAATACTATAAAAAATATGATTGTTTTTATTACGAAATTTTGTGCTAATTTAATGTCCATAGCTGTACATTTGAAGCGTAGCAGTGATAACTCGATCCTATAAATATCAGTAAAACTAAATACATCTTGTTGAAGTCGCCGTAGTCTAGTAGGTAGTGTGTTGGCTTATTAGACCCGAAGCCACGGTTCAAATCCCCGGTCAGACATCAAAACGAATTATGGAAAAATATTTCTTCGGCGACTTCCTCTCAACAGATTTCTGGCAAAAACTCTGAGAGTAAATAAAAATTGCCATGAAAAGTTTCTCAAAAATCTGTCGTTCGGAGTCGACTTTAAACTGTAGGTCCCGCCACTCAAGTATAAAATTAACAGACGTAATATTGGTGGTGTGAGAAGCTAGATCGTAATCCGGACTGAAAGGTTGCAATGTCCAATTATGTATGTAAAGAAATTTTCATTATTTTATTAGACCGTTTTTTGTCATTTTAAAGGATTCAATTACCCTTCTCCTTCTGAGGAAACAAACTACGTGAACCCACCTCAAATATTAAAAAAATATTTCTGCGGCGAATTCCTCTCAGCAGATTTCTGTCAAAAACTCTGAGAGTAAATAAAAATTACCAAGAAAAGTTTCTCAAAAATCTGTCGTTCGGAGTCGACATGAGTGGTGTTGAGAAGCTAGGCCGTAATCCTGACTGAAGGTTGTAATGGCCAATTATGTCGTTTAACATTAAAATTGTAAACAAAAGCTACAAAAAACAAAAAAAATGATTAACAAGTAAACAAAAATATACCACGAAACACCATCATAAAAATGGTAAACAAGTAAACAAAAATACAACACCAAACACTACAAGAATAAATGTAAACAAAATACACAAACAATAATGAATCAACCATGTATGATCTTCAGTTTGAACCTCAGGTCGTACAAGCCAACACACTAAATACTAGACTACGGCGACTTCAGGTTCAGGATAATTGATTTGGATAATAGGTTTGCCTTAAAACAATTTCGTCAAAGATGGTACAAATGTGTGGCCAGCATTAACCAATACTTTGAATAGAATGTTTTTGTTTTACTTTTGCATTACAAATCTGTGCTTTAAGCTCTCTTCATATGGGAACACATGGTAGTTTTGTGTATCTTCCTGTAAGATAGCAGGCAATATTCTGTTTAAAGTAGCCATGACAATCCTAAAGGAGATAAAGTTTTTGTTTTTATTTTTCTGTGCTTGTATTTGTATTTCATTAATAAATAATTCATTTAGAGTCCTCTCTATTTGTAATAAATCTCTTATACTCTTATCAATAATACAATATAAATTTCAATTTGAATTTCTTATTTATGATGATTGCTTATTGGTTGTTTTTTATTACAACTTCTAGAACAAAAACACAAGGCTTAAGCACATACTCAAGGTAATATACATAGATATACAACCTATGGTACTTCTGTAGGTAAATTTTTTTTGTATTTTAAACTTAAATAAATACTTGATATTATCGGTTATTGTTGTTTACATTTTCTTAGGAATTTAAAAACAACAACAAATAAAAAAAAAAAAAACGTTAGCGCGTTTTATAATATTTTTTGTTGTTATTTGAAGACTATAAGTATAGTCTTATAAATGGGAGAGACTTTCTCAGCTAATAAACATCACTTTCAAAAGTTAATCCTGAAACATTGTTTATTTTTCTTTTTCTTTTTTCATAAAATTTCTCATAGAATTTATGAATTTAAAAAAATTCCGATTTTTTTCTTGTCTAAATTCCCTTAGACTTCATAGACATACGGAATGTATTACATCATTGGTTGTATATAAATAAGGTGTGGTAAAAAGAAATCCTTTGTACTTCTTCCATTTCTTAAGTGGCCATTAACAATCCCGATATTGAAATTTTGCCTGCCTTAACACATTCTTCCAAGCGTCTGAGCTTTTGGAGCTTATTCGCCTGTCAGTCATTCTAAATGCTGACTGCGCTTCCTGCCTTCTAATGCAGACAATATCGACTTCTGCGCCGACTTCCCTTAATCCTTGCATCTAATACTTGCCTTGCCAGAACATTCCCTTCCATCCGAACGACATAGTTGAGCCAGCGCAGCCGCTGAATGCTAATGTGCTACACAACGACGTCTATGTCGTTGAGTAGCTCTTACTGTAGGTAAGGTTAAGTTAGGTTACTGGGTAGCTTGCCGTTCACCGGCAACTTCGCTCGCTGGCTCATATGACCTATTGTGGTATCCAATGTGGGGTAAGCCCCCTTGTCGTGATTAACACGTTGACTGCCGCGACAATTTTCAGAAAACTGGCCATGCAAGCCAACAATGATTTTTTTGGCAGGTTTGGAACCCTAGAAAGGAACGCAATCTACGAGTTATTTCGTAGTCGGCAGTCAACGTGTTAATTAATTGTGGATTTGAACCATCCGGATTTTCGAATGAAATCGTCCAGTTCCCTCAGTGGTACGTAAGCCACCTATGCCCAGTTCTTCGAACTTTCTGGCAACCAAAAACCGATGGTGTTTATTTTAAAGTATAGGGCACTCACATAAAATGTGTTGTACTGATGTCGTTTCCTGTACATCATGGCAGCTTCTGCCATAATGATTGTTAATTCACAAAAAGAGATTACAGTGTCTGATCTAGGCTCTACTAAAGCTTGGGATCCCCTAAATTTTTCTATATGTCTTTAAGTCGCCCTCATATCCTCAGATACTGCAGAAATCAGCCTTAAATCAAAGCCATATTCCTGCCAACGACCTGGAATCACACTGGACTGCAGGCAACCCAGTTATCAGTCACGCGCAGGGCTTACTGAGGTGTAGCGTAGCAGCATCGTAATCGACAAGTGGTCAAATATTCCCAGACACTCAACATTTCGATTTATTTTTCAGAGACTTTTTAATGGGTTGGCCGGTCTGTCACGTATCAATGTTAGAAATCTCTTTACGAGATAGTTAAACTGTCTGCAGCTTTAATAAGCCGAAATGGATTAGAGTCTCTTTTTTAGGCTCTACTAACGTTAGGGATCTCTAACTCTTCTCTTCATATCCACCTGTACTGAAGAAATCCGCCTTTAATCAATATTAAATTCCTATCAGTGAGCTGACATTACACTGAACTGCAGGGAACCTAGTCACCAGTCACAAGTAAGGCTTATTGAGCTACAGCTTTCGCCGTCGATAAATGGCCAATGGTTTCCAGTCATGCCAGATTTCGACTTATACTCTCCCTGAGTGTCTGTTTCCTTTAATAAATGTATTTCTCTATGTTGCCATAGCATAAGTGGGCTAGAGGATTGGAACCAACATTAAGTGAATCAGCTAGCTCGTTGTCAGAAATATCACTACGACTATTGCGATTCTATGCAAAGGTTTTTTATGGATTCCAGTCTCACGTATGGCTTATTAAGCTGCAGCATCATCGCTATCGATAGATGGCCAAAGGTTCCCAGACACATTTCAATCTAACTTCCCAGAGCCTCTGTGCCCCTCTAATATACATATTGCTCTATGTGTCCATAGCAGTACTGGGTTGGAGAATAGGAACCAACAGTAAGTAACTCAGCTAGCTAGTCCCCAGAAATACCACTACGACTGTTGCATTTCGCTCCAAACGCTTTTGATGGGGAATTACTCGCAACTTAATAAATCTAATGTGTGCGAAGATAAATTCGAATTTACGAATCAAAGACTGAAACCCACATTTTTAGCAGCGCCACTTTTTGCCTCTAACAGGGTAAACGTTGCTATTAACAGAGCCCTGTTAACTGTTTAACAGTGGCGATAAGGAGATTAGTCTTCTACTTTGCAATTATTGCAGACTATTGTTATAAAATTTTATTCTCATTATGATCATTATTTATGTCTGATGGTCCAAACTTCCCATCCTTGGCTACATAAACAGGATTGTTTAATCGATGGCAAATTTGCAACAGAGGGCGTGCACAAATGTAGAAATGTAAAGCATGATTGGAGGGGGATAGGCGATCAACTCTCAAAATTATTCCAGCTATTCCACTAGCGGACCCTCTGGACTACCATTTGTATATAGTGTTTATGGTGTACTATTTCTTATATGTTCCAAAATGGCCACTGATCTTCTAGAGAATTTTACAGGAAAAAATTGATATTTTCAAAGCCAATTTTCTCAATACCATATCACTTTATACATATGTATGTGGCTATGTTGATGATTATAAAGGGTGTTTTTTATAGAGGTATAGAACTTTAAGTTGGCATTACTTTTCAAGATGGCGACCGATTTAACAGCTGTCAAGTGATTTATTCTCAGTTTGGTTTGGCAATTCATCATGAATAGACTCATGCCTGTACAACGCTTGCAAATAATGCAATTTTCTTTCGATTTATTGGAGGACACGTTTGGTGACCGCCTAATTTCACGTTTTGGACCTGTGAATTGGCCTCCAAGATCTTGTGATTTAACACCGCTAGACTACTTTCTGTGGGGCTATGTAAAGTCATTGGTCTATACGGTAAAGCCACAAACGCTTGACCATTTGGAAGACAACATTCGCCGTGTTATTGCCGATATACGGCCACAAATGTTGGAAAAAGTCATCGAAAATTGGACGTCCAGATTGGCCTACATCCGCGCCAGCCGTGGCGGTCATATGCCAGAAATCATATTTAAAATGTATTGCCACAAGATTATCTTTCGGATAAATAAAATTCATGTCAATCGAATAATCCATCGTTGTTTTATTGCAACTTAAAGTTCTATACCTCTATAAAAAATACCCTATATTAAGAGGCCTTGGATCCTTCCTTTGCATATAGTATGGTACTCATTGACCTAGAGTACTTCCGAAAATTAGCTCCTAAATAAGTGGGCATGTTCAGATGGATGCTGTTAAATATCTAACAGTGCTCTGTTACGTGTAAATTTTGTTCTGTTAAGAGGAAATTTTACTCTGTTAACTGCAAATGTAGCGCTGCTAAATTTTATGGATTGTGTCTTGGATTTTCAAATTCAAAATTATCCTTTTTATTCCTTTTTACTACACCTTATTTATTATACGTACATACGTACTAAAAATGTTTAGTAGTTTCTCATTGCATGACTCTTTGTAAATTTATGCCAAACAACAGTTCTTTATTTAACAGACAACAGCGTGAGAGAGGTTTGTCGTCAGACGCTTAAGACAATAAAACCATAATTCAACATGTCACCTGATGTAAGATTAAAAAAAAAGGAAGACAAAAAGAGAAGACGGCAAAGGAAAGAAAAATAAATAAAGAAAATATTAAAGGATACTGTTTCTTAAAAACGCCTTAAAGATTTTATGTTAAAATTCTGGTAGCAAAATACAACATGTAGTCTCCATTTACATACGCTCATTATCATACCATGAGTTTAGCATTAATTTAATGAATTTATGTATTTACGGGCCTTTATAATAAAATTTATTTCATACAATCCACACACACACACCGTATAGTATATCATGACAAATCATGTTTAGCATTCATATTGTATGTACAATGTACGTATATGTATACATACATATGTATGTCACTGTAAAAGTATGCCATATACTTGCTAAAGGCAATATTAAACAAAAAACACATAAGAAAACTCCCCCAAATGCAGTTCCATTGTCTTCTCTAATATCTCCAAAGAATTATTATCCGTCAGCATCTTTTCTTCTTTCTTCTCGTTACGTTGCCGAAAATAATGGATAAATATGTATTTGGGTATGTATTGTATATGTATGTGGATTACGTTACGTTACATTTGTTTTACTGACAGGCTTCCATGAAATGATTGCGGTATTCGTATGTTTCCTTGAATTCCGTTATTTCGAAAACGTGTTTCCTACCAACATGAACATGAAATTATGTTCTTAATTAATTACTACAGGGTGTTTAATTGGTTATTAGGTTTGCTAATTAATTGGAAGGAAAAAAACAGGCGTAAATATTATGCCAGGATTTGTTTTTTAATAAAGAAACACAAAGTGTCTGTGCTACCAGCAGGTTTTTTACGGAGAAACACATTTAAAATACATACTGAAATAAAGAAGCTTAAGGATTTTGATTTTGCTTTGGTTTTTGCACTCAGCCTAAACGGGAGTATATTAAACTAGCTAATACCCGGTGTGCCTCGCAACCCCCACCCAAATCGAAATTAAATACATAATAATCAAAAAATTCATTTATTTAGTAATTAAATTATGCAATTTTTCTTAAAGGTTTATTCTAATTTCATTTGGTGACTATATATTTTATTTAAATTCCAAAATAATACATTAATGAGCTATTTATTTCTTACTTGCTAAAATTTAATATATACGCCCGCTTTTGCTGAACTCCCTATTTTTGTCCAAAATATTTATATCTAAACAAAAGTTACTTGTAAAAATTAGAGAACTCCAACTGTTAAAGTTTTTCAGTTGTGCAGATTTTAGTAATTACTTTATATGGAAGGTGACATGCCCCTAATGATAGGTCGCCCATTTTTGTCAAAAAAAATCATATTTACCCTAGAGATATTCGTACAAAATTTAAATAGTTTAACTGTTCCTGTGTTCTAGATATGCAGATTTTATAATTTACTTTATATGGGAGGAATCACGCCCACTTTTGCTAGATCGCTAGATGTCCAAAATATTTATATTTATATTTCTAAAGTTACATGTGCAAAAATTGGGGACTCTAGCTGTTTTCAGATATACAGATTTTCGTATTTACTTTATATGAGAGGTGCCACACCCACTATTGCTAGTTCGCCCATTTTTGTCCAAAATATTTATATTGAGACTGTAGTTGCTTGCACAAGATTTGAGGCATCTTTTAGTTATGGTTTTTCCAATATACCCATTTTGTTATTAGCTTACAATAGTAGGTAATGTAGTATATGTGGGCGTGGCACCTCGCTCATTTGGAATTTCAACATAAAAAGTAGCCTATAACTCCTTCCAGATATACAGAAAGATACTGTGAAAATTTCAAGAAAACCGGCTCAGCCGTTTAGTCGTCTATAAACTTCAAACATACAAACAAACACACATTCATTTTTATATATATAGATTAAGGGAGCAGTAAGTCGAACTGATCTCTTTTATTTCTTTTCTTGGTTTTATAAGGTTGTGGGGCCTTGAAAGCAACATAGTTCAGTTACCACGAAAATCTCGAATAATAATTCGCACTCTCGCAAGACAAAGTCAATATTTATATCGGGTATTTTAGCTTAAGGAGAATATGATATCGATAACTATGGTTTGACGGCTGGTTATTTCATACTGGAAATTTACTTAAAAAATCTGTCCACGAAGTTGTTATGGTTATCCTTCAAGTTGTTGGCCGCTTTCGCATTGGTTTTAGTCTTCTCCATTCAAAACCATTAAAAAGAAAATAAATGCCGTGTCATTTCTTGCGGAGACTTCCTCTGAACAGTCTGAGAGTAAACCAAAAATTGCCATGAAAAATTTCTTAAAAATCTGTCGTTTGAAATTCACTTTAAACTGTAGGTCCCCCCATTGATGAATGGGGCATAATCGTCTAAAAGTCTAGTCATTAAAACCTCTTACTACTCTTTCTGGAAACTTCTCATGCATTAAAGCTGAAATCGGTCTTATTGTTCTATTAGTGACACTGTCTTGTCGAAACCCCATATTCGGTTTTCATAAGGCCATAGAATTCTAGATTGATAGTAATAAGATCTACACTGCGTTGGAGAAAGCTGAAAATGGGCGTGGTGTTTGCTTGTATTAGTCACGATGATGATTTAAGACTGATTGCTGATACTTCACCGCAATAAAAATGTATTTTTACGTCAATTTGTACCCAGCGATGAGTGACCAAATTGTAACCTATAGAATATTGCTTGTATAGACTACGGATTTAAACTTTAAATAAGGTTAGACACGATACAGAAACTATCGTGGGGAAGAAAAATCTGTCCAATAGAGGATCTGTAGTACGCTGTACATCGTAGAGAAGACCCACGCTTTTATGCATAACAGGAGACAAATCTAATACAAGATTCATCAGGTGACTTTGTGACTCTACTAAATCGAGTGGCTAACAGCATCTTCCACAACTGTTTCCCAACAAAAGAGAATGGACTAACACAGAGGCTGTATATTTTTTTTATGGGATCAGGAACAGATATTGGGACAAGAGCGTGAGTTTTCGAACACAGAGTGAAATAGTCTGAGCTCGTGGAGGAACACACGGGTCTTTTCCACGAAGAAGTTTATGCTCAATACATCGAAAGACGTGCTCAATTCAAGTACAAATAACGGAGTATATATAACAATACTATCTAACAGTCGGGCCGTCATGAACAGAAGAGACCGCAGATGAGACAGATTATGAATCTTTACAAGATATACTTTGAAATATTTGTTAACTTTGTTGTGGTTTTGGAATCGTCCTTGTATACGTCAAACGCCTTAAGAAATATGTCGTTTGTTGTGTAAATATGTCAACCATTTTAAATATCTTAAATTGCTGAACAAACATTTAGGTTTCTAGTCTTGGAATCGCCCTCGAAGGTTGAGTGACATCTTTCTTTTATGTTTTAAAAATACAGCTACGATTAGAATTGATTAACATATATGTTGAAGAAAATTTAATTCAAATTTCAACACATCCACTGATTTCATTTATTATTAATGATTGCTGAACTAGTCCAGTTGTCTTAACAACTTTTTAAGAACATTTCAGGTCTCGAACCTGTCAAAAAAAGGACATTTGAAATGCTAGCATGACAATGACCCTATTGCAAGTCGAACAAATCCCATGCAATAGACACCAAAAAGGATAAGGATTTTGGTAATTTTTTCTCATAAAAATTTTGCATAGGTATTCATTATAAAATATTCACATGATGATTTATTGTTACAGTCGAAAACTAAAACAGACCACAATAAAGAAAAAAAGTCTAGAAATTCTCAAATGAAACGAATTACTGCAAAAGACAGAAGAAAAATATCCTAAAGCCGTAAACAAAATTTAATTTTCATGCTAAGAAATTTGTTTTCAGAGAATTTTTAATCAAATTTACATATTTTAGGGTCATTATTACAACTTGCCGTTAACTAAAGTTAAGATTTTAACGGGCAGATAAATGGTTTTTCATTATTATAAGGGTACAATAAGATAGAAGTGAGCGTTAAGCTAAAGGGAGGATCATCCTGCCGTTAACTTTTAAAGTTAAGTTTATGTTTGAATTTGCCATATTGTATATTATTTTCAATATGGCAACTTCATATATAAACAAAATGAAAGACAAAAAAAAAAAACGAAGCCCGTCGTTGCCACTGCATTGAAAAGAAAAACAGTGAATAGCTAAAGTGAACTTTAAAGTCACCTTTAACTAAACCCAACTTTAGCGGCAAGTTGTAATAATGGCCCTCCTTAGAGAAATCTTTATTAAATTAAATTCAATTGTCTGAAGAAATTTTATTAAATTTTTATTTTTTTCTAAGAAAATATTTTTTCGTTTTAGAGATGGGTTTGATGGGCAGCGAACACTACATACACGTATTGTTTGTATACAATAATTGCTGTTTGTTTTTGTTTCTTATTTTTCCACTTTTTCAAACGAAAATAAATAACAAACAAAAATACATATTTTTTAAAATCCTTAACATGTTTTGGGAAATTGTCTAAAGTACCCTTATATACATGCTTTAATAACTTTGAAAACAAGTCTGCAATTGTTTAAAGTACATGCCCAAAATGTTTTTCCATTGTTGAACAACTAAAGCCAATTAAATAAAGTTTTTTGTTTTATTAAATTTTCCAGTATACGAGTATATAACTTTTATAGCCTCAAACAAAATAAAGTAGTTGTAGTAGAAGCTAAAGCTTACAGTGTAATCAGTAGCATTGCAGGCAACAATTCTGTAACTTTGCTAATGACTTAAAGGTCTGAAACAGAATAAAGTACTTGTAGTAGAAGGTGAAGCTTACAGCCTAATAAGTAGCGTTGCAAGCAACAATGCGAACAGAATAGTGAAGCTCTCTAACAGTGTTGCCATACAATCTTTTAAGAACTTACCGAATAATGAAAGAATATTAAGTGAGTTTTCTAACAAAATATGTATCAAATTGTGTAATCAAAGCATATTTAACCATAGATTTCACTCCAGCGGCATTAAATTTTATATTTCACAATTTTAAGGTTATGTTAGATTAGGTTTGAGGAATAGGTACAATACCCTGAGCTCAAAATGATCCATTGTAATACACCCCCGAAAACAGAAAAGAGAAAAGAGAATAATAAAGGAGATCGGGAAATTGGAAAAGGAGAAGAGGTGTTTATAGTTGAATATGTATATTGAAAGTCATGGAAATTTGTGGCGCGACAAATTTCAAAAATTCAAATTTTGAGCTTCATCTTCTATAGCAGCGCCAATTTACTTCTGTAATGGTCATTACAACCCTTCAGTCGGGATTACAACCTAGCTTCTTACATTACTTATATTGTGTGTGTTAATTTTTTAATGAATGGCAAAGCCTACAACTTAAAGTCATTTAAATTTTGATAGCTTGCAGCGCTACTTGTTACGTTACTGCAGTACTGCAGTCACTATTCTGTTTTCCACTTAAGAATAAAATTTTGATGCAATGGGAATATCCTGAAGGGACGATAGTTTTAAAGAGTGGTCTAAAAAGGTATTTTTAAATTTCTGCATAAAATGTTTGCTGCCTCACCAAGAATTTTGATCATTTGAAAGCAAACAAAAAAAAACGAGTTTTGCAGGTATTGAAAAGATAAAGAGTGAGCTCAGTGAGAGACCTTGATCACAAATTGCTCATTAGAAATACTTACCATAGAATTTTATATATCTAATTGCCATTATTACAACTTGCCGTTAAATTTTGGGTTTAATTAAAGTTAACTTTAGCTAAAGTGAACTTTAAAGTCACCTTTAACTTATTTTCGTTATTACAACCCACAGATAAAATAAAGTTAACTTTTTCAAAGATGTGGCAATGACGGAGCAATGTCGATAAAACTGACATTTAAACAATTTTTTTTAAACGCAGTGGCAACGACGGGCATATTCAAACTTAAACTTAACTTTAAAAGTTAAAGGCAGGATGATCCTCCCTTTAGCTTAACACTCACTTCTATCTTATTGGGTACTCATAATAATGAAAAACAATTTATCTGCCCTTTAAAATCCTCCCTTTAGTTAAGGGAAAGCTGTAATAAAGGCCCTAAGAAGGATAGTTCGGTGCGATAGTTAATGCTGTTAGTCAACTTGTCCTTACATTCAAACAGTTTCTAAAATTTCTCATTTAAAAATTATCCCCTTGGCCGCCACTGTATATTTATTATTATCAGTTCATTCTTCCAATTGCAACGAACTTTAATTTTAAAATAAAATTAAAACGAAAAAATAAAAGAGAGAAAAATGCAGAAAAATATTGAAATATTCATTTCGTTCGTAAGAGTCCTGTGCCAACCCCCCATCATATGTTCAACTTGTGATAATTACTTGTGATTTTGCTCATGTTGTCGGAGCTCAAGAGAGAAGTTTAACATTAAACAACATTTTCTTGAAAGTAATTGAAATTGATTAGATGTGAACGACAGTAATCGTTGTCTGAGAATACTTACATATACAAATAAGAATATATGGTGGTTTGTTTGATAGAAAATTATCTTAATATGACGCTGATAAGCTTATTTGAACACAATTTTGCTTTTTATTCCATGTGGGCATGACTCCACTCCCCTCATAGAAAGTGAATATTAATTACTGTACGCAAGCGATACTGAATTTGGCCGGCTTGACAGGGACTTCATTCTGATGAAAAATAGAAGGAATGCCAGTCTCGCTAAAATCAAATCATAATTGCAAGGTTTAATAAATCTAATGATTGATCTGACATCATGCATGATTGAACTAACTGTGAGAAATCTGCTTCGAGCCAAAAATGGTCACTGGTGAATACTCAATACTCGTTTTCAACTCAATCAGTCTCCATCTCTGCGGAAGTCATTATAATGTAAATGAAGTTTTTTCGCATGTTTACCCAGTACGAGAAAACCCATGATAATACATGCAGTGACAGGCCACTTGAGTGTAGTAATAGAGAAAGATTCTGCCTCTGTCCGGGGTTTGCCACTGGCACATTATAGTGGCCTGGTGTGATATCGCATGCGTTAACCGGTTTGACAACATCAGGTCGTTGCATTAAACTTAACTCCCTTAGCATTAAGCTGAGAAAGAGCTGCAAGGTTTAATAAATCCAATGATTGATCTGACATCAAGCATAATTGAACTAAGTGTCAGAAGTCTGCTTCGAGCCAGAGATGGCTTCTGGTGAATACTCAATACTCGTCAATCGCTCTACATCTCTACAGAAGTCATTAGCACGCAAATAAAGTGTCTCCGTGCTGTGATAGGCCACGTGAGTCTGGCAGTAGAGTAAGAATCTGCCTCAGCCCGGGATTTGACAGTGCCCAATGAAGAAGTCTGCCTTATATGTAGTCTAACGGAGGTACTTTCAGGTATGGAGTGTGAGCTCTCTCTCTACCCGGTAACGATCAGATATTAGAATTGGCTGTTTCACTCAAAGGAGCTATGATTGTCGCTTTGTTGTCAGAGATGGCAGAAATTTTTGTTGCAGATCTGCAGTGTGATTTATGATCATTGGGTTGCCCTAAAACAGACAGAGAGAGAGAGAGAGAGAGAGAGAGAGAGATAGAGCGAGAGTAATATCCAAAAAACAAGCCTCTCGGAAAAACTACAAAACCTAAACTGTTTTCAATTCCGACAAATCCCTGCAATTGACCATATGAGAGGACCACGTTTTCATGTATTTCTTAAAATATGTACTAGAGTGAATGAAATCTGCTATCTATTCTGAAATGTCAGCTAGATTCTGTAGATATTTGATGTAAGATTCCCTCAAGAGTTAAAGAAAACGACCTAAGAGGTCCAAATCGCAATCAGAGAATCGCTGTTAAACCGTAAAAGGCAGTGTCGAAGCGGTTGGTGATCGGTAATGAGAATTAGCTCACATACAATAACGTTACGCTAAAAAGTTTCAACGGAATTGAAATTGGAAAAATTTTGCGGAGGGTTTAGTAGAATTGGCACAAAGTGAGGTTCTAGGAGTTATTCCCCTACGGCTAAAATCTTATACTGGACTCTGAGTGTTTCCATCAGCGAATTAGCTTTGAATCGTAAACAAATTTCAATTTCTGATGTGGTTGTTCACCAGTGATAAAAAGTGAGTCCCATATTACGATGATAAATCGTGAACTGCAGTGCCCTTAACATCATTTATGCATAGAAAGGTTTGACATTGTGTTTAATAGAGCTGTGTACTAAGAGCTGTGCCTGCATGGTCAAAACTTGGACTTTCGTAATACATACATACCAGAGATCAGCAATGAGTATTCAAAAAGACGAGCAGATTCAAATCATACTCATAATTTATGATACTTATACGCATTTATACTTATTTTAATATCATACTCATACTACTCATATTCAAAGTTTGAAGTGCTCATTGTACTCATACTCAACAATACGTATGATGTTGTTGATTTCGACTCCCCATGACTCAACATTTACAAGAATCACAAAATAAGTATGATTTGCGTACGAACATTACAATACTCACTGGAAGGTTGTGTAGTTGTATTATTTATGAGTATGATATGTTATGAGTTTGATGTCAACGTTGTACTCATTGCAACCTGTACTTAGAAATCAATGTTGTAGTGAGTACGAATGAATCAGAGGAGTTGAATTCCAATGCTGTTGACTCACTTATACTCGAAATTTCATGACTACTTATGAGTAGCGAAAATACGATTCATTGCTGATCTCTGATATGTACGTAGTTAGTTACATAGTTAGTCATTACAATCCTTTAGTCAGGATTACAACCCAGCTTCTCGTACCACTTATGTTGTTTATGTAAGTTTCATACATGAGTGGCGGGGCCTGCAGTTTAAAGTCGACACCGAATGACAGATTTTTGAGAAGCTTTTCACTTTGCCAGATATCTGCTGAGGGGAAGTCGCCTAAGATATATTTGTCATATTTAGTTTTGTTACAGATGTCCGACCTGGGGCTTGACAAAATGTAAGTCGCACATATTCATAGTAGTCAAATTACTACGGAGCCGAGTTTGATAGGTTCTGAGGCATTAAACTTAGGTTTCAAATGTGAGACCATCTCCTGAGAACACGGTTATGATGAAATTTTTTTTCTATATTATCATAGAGAAGAGAGAAGCACCATATTTATCTAGGGTAGAGGTTATTCCAGTCGCCGTAGTCTATTAGGTAGTGTGTTAGCTTATTAGACGTAAAGTCGGGGTTCGAGTCCCAGGCCAGACATCAAAACGAAATATGAAAAATAAAATCATTTCTTCTGCGACTTCCACTCAGCAGATTTATGGCAAAAACTCTGAGAGTAAATAAAAAATTGCCATGAAAAGTTTCTCAAAATCAGTCGTTCGGAGTCGACGTTAAACTAAAGGTCCCGCCATTCAAGTATAAAATTAAGGTACACAATATGAGTGGTGTGAGAAGCTAGGCCGTAATCCTGACTGAAGGGTTATAATGGCCAATTATGTATGTATGGAGGTAATTCTAATAAAGTCCTTCTCTAGTTTAGGTTCAATGAAATAAATTAAAGATATGTGAGGTTAGCGAAGCATATAGGGTCTTTAGCTAGTTTCTATTAAAAGAGAAGAGGAGAAATGAAATAAAAATTTTTTTCTCATTCAGAAATGGTATACTAGGAGTACCTGATATCACGATGATAAATCTAAATATAATGCCATGTGATAAGGGGATGTTCAAACGAGTGTGTACTCGTGTAAATTAATTACAAAAGTTTCATTTGGAAACTTAATAAATTATAGGATGTACAAATATATTTGAAAAAAGAAATGTACTCGTATGGTATGGATTATATTAATACATTTCCATTACATATATTTGTTGTAGAGTTGTTGTAATTATCGTAGTAATTTGGATGAAAAATTTATGTTTCTTTTTGAAATTTATTGTGTGGTAGTAATTATCGTTGTACAAATAAATAAAAAACTAATATTTATTTAACATGCATAGCTTACTACAGTGACCGACAAAAGTATACTTACTTATTTAATTGTTCATTACAGCCTTTTAGTCAGGATTACATATATACTCGTACATACATAATTGGTCATTACTACCCTTCAGTCAGGATTACGACCTAGCTTCTCACACCACTCATGTTGTGTGTTTTAATTTTATTCATGAGCGGCTTGACCTACAGTTTAAAGTCGACTTCTTGAGAAACTTTTCATGACAATTTTATTTATTCTCAGAGTTTTTGCCAGTAATCTGCTGAGAGGAAGTCGCCGACGAAATATTTTTTCATATTTCGTTTTGATGTCTGACCTGGGGTTTGAACCGTAGCCTTACTTCTAATAAGCCAGCATACTACCTACTGGACTGGCAACTCAGCCAGGATTACGACCTAGTTTTCACATCAGCCATGTTGTGTATGTTAATTTTTATACATACATAAGTCGTGGGACCCACAATTTTTTCTTTTTTTAAATTAGCGTGAGTGCATATACTTTTGTCCGCCACTGTATTCGAGTATATTTCACATCTGTGAATATTCGTTGTGGCTGTCAAAATCGCTTACATTGAATGTATTTTTAGTTCAATAACATCTGTAACTCTTATGCCATCTGCAATTCCCTGAACCGAAGCAAATTTGTCATTTAAATGACAGCCGTTTGTCATGAGGCATGTCACTTACTACCACTCACTGTGTGTGTGAATGACATTTTGAGGTTCGTTTCTCTTTGTTAATGTAAGTGTTTCATATTTACATACGTAGTGAATGCTATTTTAAATTTTAAAGATTTATCATTTTCAGCTTTTGTTCTCGATTCCATTTTCACATCCTTTGAAGTGATCAATTTTCTCTTTGTTTTTTCATCGTTTCTTTTCGGCTTAGATTTCATTTATCATGTTGACTTTTAAACATATAATGAAATTGATTTTTCTTCGTTTTTGTGAGATAAAATTCCATTTGTTGTTATCCCCTTGTTTTTAGTTAAATGCAGTGATTCTGAACTTGTATTCTAAGCACTAACTGCTGTGCTGCCAATTGTAGGTTTTCCATCATATTCCCTTAGGAGATCAATAATCCTGTCTATGTTGTGCGCACAGTTTTCGAAATCTTGTCAACTTCAACAGCAAAAAAAAAATATGGAATTGCACTAGTTCTGACAAAAAACTACCCTGAGATGATAGTGGAACCCTACAGCTGATGGCCACCTCTCTAAGAGTAAATAAATTTGCCATGAAAATGTTTTTCTAAAACCTTTCGTTCGGAGTCGTCTTTAAACAGTAGGTCTCGTCACTCATTGCCTAAGAGAAGGTATTTTCCCCCAAATATGGAAGAAACAACGGCTGGTCTTAATAAGCAAGAGAAAGGGCGGAGAGGACCCATCCGCGTACAGACCACTGTACATGCTGGATAATTCAGGGAAGCTGCTCGAGAGGCTTTTGAAGCCACGGCTCACTGCTGCTATTGAGAATAGTGGAAGACTGTCTGCTCGGCAATATGGTTTTGGATCCGGTCGGTCGACAATTGGCGCTTTGAGAGAAGTGACTGAAGCGGCTATGGTCACACTACGTGGGAATCACTTTACGAGGCGCGTGGTACTGCTTGCGACTTTAGACGTTAAAAACGCTTTTAACAGCCTTAGATGGAGCGACGTACTGGATGCTTTGGAGAACAATTTCTCTGTGCCACACTACATTCTGGCCGTGATAAGCAGTTATGTGAGTAACAGGCAGCTGGTGTATAACACAAGCTCAGGATCAAGAGTGAAACAAATAACATCAGGAGCGGCACAAGGATCTATCCTCGGCCCCGACCTGTGGAACGTTAGCTATGATGGAATTCTGAGAGAAGATATGCCGGATGAAACTTTTTTGTTTGGATGCGCAGACGATATCGCAACTGTTATCACGGCCAGGAACACGGAAGAGGCACAACGAAAATTGAGACACGTTATGCTAGGAACGAAAATATGGTTAGTATATGGTATGGTACAATTTAATACTCACACATAAGTGATGTGATAAGCTAGTTTCAGATACATATGCACCTTTATTGCGTAAATCGCAATAAACGCCATTATTGAGCTCAATATTTCATATAAAGTTCAATTAATTATTGCGCAATAAATGTGCAAATTGTTGTAATATTGAGTAAAACTTAAAATGCAGCATTGTCATAAGTACATGTGTTCAGTGAGCATATTACAACACTTTCTGCTGATATTTGACAACTCAAATGTCAACAACGACAAAAAAAAACAATGTTGTTGAAACAACAAGCTGTCAAATAAATATTGAAGAATAAGCTGAACTGCATATATTGCTATGTCTGAACACTTAAAATATTGTACACAATAAACCAAATATTGACTCAATAAAAGTGCCTATCTGAGCATAGTATAATCCTGACTGAAGTGTTGTAATGACCAATGTATGTCGGGATGTAAATTGAATGAATACATAGTCTCCCACTACGAAAATATGACTACAATCCCAACGTCTTTATAAAGCAAACAATATTGACATCACAGTTTCCCATGTTTGTATGGATTAGAGGATGTAGCAGCTATTTCATTCCGAAGGCTAATAGGATGGATTGATACATCTAACCTATTTGTGATCGTCTGAAAGTTTACTGTTACTACCTAACAGCTGCAGCTATTCTGTTTATATCGACTTATGAAAAATTGAACACGCGAAAGGAGTTTATACACTCCCTCTTCATATGCGTCACGTTTAAGTAAAGACTGGGGAACGAAAAAGCAGATCAACTGGGGTAGAAGAAATCGGGGATAGCTGAGGAGATGCGACGATAGACGCTTTTACAGGAATACTTTCTCAAATTGAAAAAGGCAGCATGGAATTCAATAAATCGCGGTTGGTCCGACATATCTGGTTGCCGAATTTCAAAACTGCTCTGTTCAGCAGTGAACAGAGAGAGAACCAGTAAGCTATTTGAGTTCGACAAAAATCCGGTTCACATTCTAACAGGGATTCAAACGTGACACTGCGCTATTGTTAGTTTTGCTGGCAAGCTTGGTCTGCTCCACCAGAATTACTTTAGAAGCTGCTATGATGTGGTGGAATCGGAATCGGTGCAACATCTTTCATTCGAACGTCTTGCACTTCAGAACAAAAGTCATTGGTTTTTGGGTGACAGAACGTTTGAGGATGTGGGCATGGTGGCGAACATGTCTCTAAGGGAACTGGCCCGTTTTGTCCTGAGGCAGGGGTGGTTCAAACCCACCACTAATATACCATGACATGAGCGTTTACCTCACACTGGGTAATGCAATAGGCCATATTTGCCACCGAGTGAAGTTGCCCCTGAAAGGCAATCTACCCTCTAACCTAACTTAAGCTAAGTAAGGACCAGTTTCAGTGTGATTATTCTTTTTCGACGATGTTTAGAAAGATTGACTAATACTATGTTCAGATATGCACTTTTATTGAGTCAATATTCAGTTTATTGAGTACAATATTTTAAGTGTTCAGACAACAATATACGCAGTTCAGCGGTATATTCAATATTCATTTGTCAGCTGTTAAACAAAACAGCTGGTTGTTTCCATAACATTGTTTTTATTTTGTTTTGCTTATCGTTATTGACATTTCAGTTGTCAAATATTAACAGAAAGTGTTCTGATAATTGTAATATGCGCACTGAACATACTTATGACAGTGATGCATTTTAAGTTTTACTCAATATTATAACAATTTGCTCATTTATTGCGCAATAATTAATTGAAACTTTATACGAAATATTGAGCTCAATAATGGCGTTTATTGCGATTTATTCAAAAAATGTGCATATCTGAACACCGTATAAAGCAATGGATTTCAGACTACGAAGAAAGTCTGATCTGATCATTATCTCTATTTCATGAGATCAGGTCAGAGATCTCGACTTCCGATCAGCAGATTTCTAGCAAAAACTCTGAAACGTTTCTCAATAAATCTGTCATTCGGAGTCGACGTTAAAAAGTAGACCCCACCGCTCATGTATAAAATTAACACACACAACAGGGATGGCGTGAAAAGCTATGTTGTAATCCTGGTTGTAATACCCAATTATGTATGATTTCCTAAATGAAATGAAATAATATTTGAGACTCCCTGCAAATCTGTAACATTCGAAACGAGTAAGACAATATTTCTTCTTACAAAAGGTACATTCTATTGCCATTAGGGAAAGGGGTTTGAATGGATGGATGTCGTCTTATCAAATATTTGCCTTTTCATGCATATCTACTTAAATCAATGCCAAATAAAGTTTGAATATCTTTTTCTTGTTCATTCTTTTGGGCAAAAAAGGCATTCAAAATGATAAAGTGACTGTCATATTTTGCTGAATTTATCAAAGAAACAAAAAATATTGGATATTCAAAGAGTAGGTGTTGATAGGCATTGGATGTTTCTAAATGAAATGGCAAAAGGTTAAGCAATATTTATAATAAAAGAAAGTAAAACAGTAAAATAAAAGAAAAAATAATACCCGGTAGTCAAAGCAACAAGTTGTATAAGAGAGGCTGCCCCCCCCCCCCCCCCCCCCCAGAAAACAATGTCAATCATGAAACATTTTTAAAGGACTTCAAAAAGAATTTAAAGAATCCAAGAATACAACAAGGGGAAATGAAAAATTTTTGAAATCGAATTTAAATTCAAATTCAAAACTGAAACAAATGCAAGGAAATTAATTTTCTATACACCACACTTTGATGCGGTACATACATATAGCAGCAGTGTTTACTACATGCAGTGATGCTAAATAATAATTTCTAATACAGCGTTTAAATGAGTAAATTAAAATACTACAGCTTGAATTAAAATCATAGCTGACAGGGCTACTACCAGACATCAGCAATGTATCGCTACTCATAAGTAGTCATGAAATTTTGAATATGAGTGTATTATATTTTTATTCGTACTTTCATTGTTTCCTTGTCACAGTTTTGGAAATCAAGTTTCTCCAGCTAAGCAGTTGTTTCCCCTCGATTAATATATTCAAGAATGATAGGGTTGCCGTCTGGAGTTTTTAATCTGTAAATATGTATTGGTAGGGTGCTTTTTTCGAGATCTCGTCATTTAAACTCGTAAGTATTCATGAATTTAGAGAAATACTTATAATACTCATAACTGATTCGAGTGATTCGAATCAGAGATAAGCAATGAATCGTTTTTTCGCTACTCATAAGTACTCATGAAATTTTGAGAATGAGCGAATCAACAGTATTGAAATGCAACAACTCTGATTCATTCGTACTCATAACAACAGTGATTTATAAGTATGAATAGGTTGCAATGAGTATGAATACAACGTTGACAACAAACTCATACCATTCGAAATATATTTCGTTCATATGCCTGCCTACTCATTCAGATTCATAAATTTAGGAAAAATACTTATAATACTCATAACTGATTCGAGTGATTCGAATTAGAGATCAGCAATGAACAGTTTTTTCGCTACTCATAAGCACTCATGAAATTTTGAGTATGAATGAGTCAACAGTATTGAAATACAACTACTCCTGATTCATTCGTACTCACTACAACATTGATTTATAAATACAGTTTGCAATGAGAATGAGTACAACATTGACATGAAACTCATAACATTCGAAATATGTTTGGTTCATACGCCTGCATACTCATTCAGATTCATAAATTTAGGAAAGATACTTATAATACTCATAAATGAATTGAGTGATTCGAATCAGAGATCAGCAGTGGATCGTTTTTTCGCTACTCATAAGTACTCATAACATTTTGTGTATGAGTGAGTCAACAATATTGAAGTTCAACTACTCTGATTCATTCGTACTCATTACAACAGTGATTTATAAGTATGTATAGGTTGCAATGAGTATGAATACAACGTTGACATCAAACTCATACCAATCGAAATACGTTTTATTCATACGCCTGCCTTCTCCTTCTCCTTCAGACTCATAAATTTAGATAAATACTTATAATACTCATAAATGATTCGAGTGATTCGAATCATTCATCAAAATTTACAGTCTTAGTTGTTTTTGCATTTACAAAATGAAGAAGAAATAAAAAGACAAATACAGCAAGCAAAGGAAAGAGGTTCGCATGCGAATCATACTTATTTTGTGATTCTTGTAAATGTTGAGTCATGGAGAGTCGAAATCAACAACATCATGCGTATTGTTAAGTATGAGTACGATAAGTACCTCAAACTTTGAATATGATTAGTATGAGTATGATATTAAAATAAGTATGAATGCGTATAAGTATCAGAAATTATGAGTATTGTTAAGTATGAGTACGTTGAGTACTTCAAACTTTAAATATGACTAGTATGAGTATGATAATAAAATAAGTATGAATGCGTATAAGTATCAGAAATTATGAGTATGATTCGATTCTACTTATCTTTTTAAATACTCATTGCTGATCTCTGACTACTGCTAATTTAACTTTTTTCGTCTCTTCTTTGCTTGTCTATTTCAACAACAACTGTAATTGCGACTTGAGGCAATTATTTTTCGTATCGTAACAATTTGTAACTTGTTATTGTTGTTGTTTTATTGTGTTTTTTGTTTTTAACAGCTGTAGAGGCTCAATTAGAAATTTTTTGATTTTACATTTCAAGTGTTATCAAGTGTTCCTAGACTAAAACGGAAAACAAACGGATTATTTTACAAGAAAAACAGACAATAAATTACGGTATTCCATTTCAAATGATATTTCCCAGTAAATTGCTTGCCATAACGGCTCAATATGTTCTCAGGTTTTTGTTGAACGAAAACGAAAAATACTTCCCAGAAAAGTATAAATAAAATATGTGGGAGGGTATGGATTGTATTAACAGGAAACAAACAAGCTGAACAGCCTATTAAGGAAAAACGAAGTAAAAAAGAAAAAAAAAATACAAAATTTTTGATAAAGTGCCGAAAAAAAACAATCCCATCTGAGGGAGAAGAAAGATGGGCAGAAAAAAGTGAGGTTAGCAAATGAAGCATCATAATGAATTTGTAGATTTGAAAGAAAATTAAAAATGATTGAATTTTATCTTCATTCAGTATCTGTTTTCGTATTTCGACTTTTGTTCTACATTTGTTGTTATACCCTACACTTGGTAGAGTACACCAAATACTTAAATATCCTTGAGCGGGTCAAGCACATACATATGTACATACACAATTGGTCATTATAACTCTTCAGTCAGGGTTACGACCTAGCTTCCCACATCACCCATGTTGTGAGTGTTAATTTTATCCACTGCTAACGACAGATGTTGATATCAAAGACGCCCTGAAATTAGGTTAGGTAAGAGGAAGGATTCCCTTAAAGGACGACGTTCAACTTACGCCTGCACTTAGACCCACTGTGATACCAATATTCAAAATTCAACTCGGGAATCAAATATTCCCTACAAGGGAAACCAAATCGAGTCCAAAATAAATCTTGCTATTGCAGCAATTCTTATATTATAGACCTTGGTCAAGGTTATCAGAAATTGAGAGTTCTAAAGCCTCCATCTCTCCATGACAATAATGGGGCATTGATACATGAGGTGAATTTAGGTTAGGATAGGGGGCCCTTGAAGAAAGACATACCACATAGGCCAGCATTTAGGCCCATTGTGGTACCACAATTAATTCTACCCGGAGGTCAACCATTATCTAGCGAAAACCATTTAGAATCCGAAATGAACAAATTTTATTTTATGAACTACAGTCTCTTAGGTTTAGTTTTAGGTTAGAGAACATGTACTTGTCAATTGAGACAAGTACAGTACCAGGAGGTCGAATTGACCCATCGTACGGAACGTCCTTAAAATTTAAGGATAATAGTGGGGATAGGAAAAAGGAGAGGAGTTAGAAAAGGGAGAATGGGAAGCGAAGGAATTACACAGATCAAACAAAACAAAAAGGGAGAGCGCGACTACACTGATGACGCCCTAGCACTTCTCAACCCGGCTCAAGCTACTAATGAATCTGTGGAGAGTCTTGATGTCGGCTCTCGACACAAGAAGCCCCCGCCAAGGTCCTCAACTTCAACCTACTAAGGGCTATGCAGTTACAGAGGAGGTGCTCGACAGTTTCCAACTCCTCCTCACAGCAACATGCCCTGCAGTAGTCCGGCTGGCTGATTTGTTACAGATCACCTAATCCCGCAGTGCCCCATGATAAATCCGATAACTAACCTTAAACTAGCCTTATCCAAGTCTAGCAGCCAATCTGTTCTTACGCTGTCCATAGCAGGCCATAGACATTTAGGAACATAACAACCCCATCCGTTCCCCCAACGCCTCTGTTCTTCCCCCCTGACCCATCCATTGATGAGTCCGTAGAAATTCCAGATTGGGGGGTCAGGGGGTCTTTCTCCTCCTCAGAGGCACAAGACAATGCCAAGCCTTTCGACATGCTTACCAAAATTTTAATGTCTTCTAAGGATCGCTATTGTGCAATGGATTATCAAGCGATTTAAGAGCAGAAGTGAGTTATCTTCTTATGCATACGTGCCCGACAGAGTCTAGTACGTACTCCCTTGCTGCCAACGAGATTGAGTCTTCCTGTAAAACAAGTGGATAATACCCAATTTAACTATGTTAATCGAAATACCTATGCTCTGTATAAATTAGCCAACTCAACAGCAATGAACTTTCCAACGATATTTCTATGTTCCGGGGTCCATATAAGAGTCACCTCCAAAAATTTCCTTGAGAAAAATTTGGAATGTTCTTTAGGGTTTTAATCACAGCCCGAGTAAATCAATAGACTTTCACGGAAAATTCCGCCACCTAACAAACACTGCGCTGCTATTCATCCATGACCTTTGCTTGAGAAATACTGCATGGGCCAGTTAGCCTATAAGAAAATTTAATATCAGAACTCTTAATAAGGATACCACCCTTACACTATGATAGCCTTAACAACCGCTAAAATGTCCACTGGAACGCTATACTTACTTACCTAACTGGTGTTTAAAACGCTTCAGTCATGATTACAACCTAGCTTCTCAGACCATCAATGTTGTGTGCGTTCATTTTGTTTCGGAGTGGCGGAATATAGAGTTTAAAACGACAAATTTTTGAAAAGCTTTTCACGAAAATTTTTTTATAACTCCGAGGTTTTGGTAGAACTTCAGTTCGTGAAAATAACCCCATCATTGAAGAGTTTGCGGTGTACCCCAATTGTAATCGCCGTAGACAATATCATCCGAATAATCCAAATCCTCAAATTGGCATGAAAGACTCTACGTTATTCCTCTTCACTTCGGACAGAACTCGTTCATGATATCATCTTACAGAATGGTGAATAGCTAAGGTTAAAGGGGTGTTGAGAAGCTAGGCCGTAATCCTGACTGAATGGTTTTAATGGCGAATTATGTATGTATGTAAAGGGGCATCCTTGTTTTACTCCAATATTTGAGTGAAATGGTTAGCTTATACTGCCATTGTAAAGAACTGAGAGTTCTACATTATCGAACATAGCTCTGATAATTCGTATTATCTTCTGAGGTACTCCTTTTCTTCTCAATGCATTCCATATGGCAGTTCGTCTGATGTTATCGAGGTTGCAGCTGGAATAAGGCAATATGCCATTCAATTGTTCTATTATAATGCGTACACTGTTGATTTGGTCTATGCAGTTCCTGTTTGGCCAGTTCGTCTCTGAGATTTTTCTCTTTCCTGCTTTGAAGCCTTCCTCGTATGATGGTGTCTTGTATACTGTGTTGAGCAGAGTAATCCCTATCCAGTTGTTGCATCCTGAACTGATGTAATGTGGGTCGTAGAAGTTCATCAGTGGTTTCGATGTACATATATAGTCTGTTGGCTTATTAGACGTGAGGCCACTGTTCAAACTTTAGGCCAGACGTCCCTAACACAAGGAAATATGAAAAATATTTCATAGACGACTTCCCCTCAGCAGATTTCTGACAAAAACTCTGGGAGTAAATAAAATTACCATAAAAAGTTTCTAAAAAAAATTTGTCGTTCGGAATCGACTTTATACTGTAGGTCCCTCCTCGCATGTATAAGATTACTGCACGCAACATAAGTGGTGTGAGAAGCATGGTTGTAATCCCGACTATAGAGTTGTATTTAACAATTATGTATAAGCTATGTATGTATCCTAATTTGTTGATCATGTAATACGTTATATAGGCTGTTGAAATGACTTGACAGCGAGTGCATATCCTACCAGAACCCACCAGACCTAATTCATTCAATCTAAAGCGGATTCCAGCTGCTAACTTCCTTTCGCACCATAGAGCCGTCCGTTTTTAATTTCTTAGTATAATTTTCTAGTGGAGTTAAGCACTTATTGTGAAGTCGCCGTAGTCTAGTAGGTATTGTGTTCGCTTATTGAACGTTAAGCCCGGGTTCGAGCCCCAAGCCAGGCATCAAAAACGAAATATGAAAAAAAAATATTTCCACGGCGACCTCCTCTCAGCATATTTCTGGCAAAAACTCTGAGAGTAAATAAATCTGCCATGAAAAATTTTCTCAAAATCTGTCGTTCGAAATCAACGTTGAACTGTAGGTCCCGCCACTCAAGTATAAAGTTAAGGCACACAACATGAGTGGTGTGAGAAGCTAGGCCGTAATCCTGACTGAAGGGTTGTAATGACCAATTATGGATGGATGGAACCATTTATGGAAATAGTTTTTCATTTTTATGCCTCTCCAGTTTCATTGCAGCCTAGGTATTCGTTTATGTCCTTGTATTTATTCAAGGACATAAGCCTTCTTCCCTAAACTTTTCCTTTTGTTCTCTAAGGGTTTGCCATTTTTTTTCGTTTTTTTATTGTTCAGTTATTATGATCGTTGTCCCCACATTTTTGTGGTCATAATTACAAACATTATACGTTTTATTCTTCTTTTTTTTCAACAATATTTTGAGGGTAGAAAAAATCCCCAAAAAAAATAGGAAAATAAAAAAATGTTTTATTGTTTGAAAGTTAACTTAAAATTCCTGAAGGTATTAAAGTCTTAAGTAGGAATTTAATTTTTTCTTTTTTTTTATAAAATGTAAGAAAAGTGTTAATTGTTTGCATAATTTAAGGCATCCTTCCCTTCTGCCCCTATATTTTCCCTGGGTTTCGTTCTTATTTATCTTTCTTTTCCTTTTGAAAGCAAACTTTTTTCTTAATATCATCCTTATAATCCTTTCGCACACAAAACTTAAATTGTTAAAACTCAGTTAGAAAACACAGTGTGAAACTCAGTGTAAAACTCAGTGTACTTTTATTGAGCCATAAAGTTAAAGTCGATTATAATTTGTGTAAGAAATAAAACTTTTTTAAGGATTGAAAGATAAAAAGTTTTCAATGCAAAAAAAAATTAAAGAAAAGGATATTCAAACATTTATTTTTTGAAAAATATTGATATTTAAGGACCAGCAGCAGCAACCAAGAAAAGTATCATTAACCAGCGATAAGTGTCGGATAAGATCGCAGCCAACACCTGATGTTTAATTTATTAATTTAATTTTTTATTTTATTTGTTCTAATTTAAATTCTATATAATTAAACTGTGAGCATCCTAATTTTATTTTTAATAATTTCAACATTAATACTGTTTTTGTAAATTTTAATATTTTGCTTTGTATCGCATTCTCACTTGATCATATTTTTTATTATTGGAAAGTAATTTAAAACCATAAGTACAAGTACATAACAATTGCATTCTTTAGTCATTTGTTTTTGTTGTTATGTTATAACGGGCCACGTATTAGTTAGTGAAATACTTATGTATTTTAAATTCTTTTATGCTTCAAATTGTCATTGTTATAATTTTTAAGTTAGTCGCTATTGAACTAGAAAGAAATACAGATCAAACATCGGAAAAAATTCACCCTCGCGTTTTATTTAAATTAATACTTTATTAATTTAATATTTCATTAATTTTATCACGCGACACTTTGGCGACCGTGACAGGACGGTAGCTCTAAAGTTAATTTAAATAAAAATTTAATCGGTTTTTTTGGACTTTTTGGCCCGTAGAGCCACATCAAAAATAATTTTGTTCGTCTAATTTGTGATAGAGCTCTTGCAAATAATTTGTAGTCTACGCGTGACCTAGTGCCAATTTTCGTGGGATTTTCTCGTGTCACCTACTGCAAATATTTCAAACTGTACATATTTTCGTGTCACCTATCACAATATTTCGTTGTCTGTGTGCATTTTGCCTATAGTGGTACAAGTGCATTTTCGAAAAAGTCTTAAAACCAACTTTAAGTGCTACCTCCAAATCAAAGATAAAGATATCGTTTTGTGATTTGAAAATATACAAACTTAAAAAATTAAGATAAAATGGCAAACAACGATGAAGTAATTCCTGAGCCACAGAATACCAGTGGCTCAGAATTAGCAGCATTAAAACATCAAAGATCTACAATGAAGCGGAACCTCTTATATATGCAGAAAAAGATAGAAAAAGATGGCGAAAATGTCGATGACGCCATATTGGAATGCAGACTCGAAATTTTAGAATCGTATTTCAAGCAATTGGGCCACGTGCAAGGCAAAATTGAACAGCTTTGTTCCTCTGATAATGGCCGAAGTGATTATGAGGATTTATTTATCGCTACAAAGGTAAAAATATTAGGTATTCTCAAAGGTCGTCGTGGTTCTGTATCAATGGATGCTACTCAATTTAATAATTCTGTTGCTGGTGCAGTGCATTCATCTCGTCTTCCTTCATTGAAGTTACCCAAATTTGATGGCAAGTATGCTGAATACGAAAGGTTTATTACTGCTTTTAATAATTTGGTTCACGAAAATAATTCAATTACTGATGTCGACAAATTTAACTATTTGCTAAACTGCTTATCAGGCCCAGCTTTGGCAGTTGTGGAGCCATTTCAGGTAACCGAGAAAAATTATGCTAAGGCATTAAAGAGACTAAAAGAACGCTACGACAACAAAGTGTTAATTTTTCTGGAACATGTAAATGATTTATTTAGTGTTCCTAACATGATAAAGGGCGACAGTGCTTCGTTGCGAAAAATCATTGATACTATTTCGGCTATTCGTGGTTCTTTGTTGTCTCTCGGTTCTGAAATGGAGGTGCTAAATGGTATTTTGGTTCACATTGTATTATCGAAAGTCGACCCCGAAACAAAACTAAACTACGATGAGAAACAAGACTTCAAATCATTGCCTACTTGGGATACATTTTATGACGTTTTAAGCAATCGTTGTCAATTTTTGGAAAGTCATAGCAAAAAGGTTGAAACTTCGGAAAGATTTAATGCTGCAAAGGCAAAGCCAAATTTTAAACGTCCATCTCACACTTTTGTTCAGTCAAACTCAAAATGCTCGTATTGTAGTTCGTCGGAGCATGGTTTAAATTCTTGTGCATCCTTTTCATCACAACCAGTTTCGGAACGCTTTAATTTCGTAAAGCGCAGTGGCCATTGCATCAATTGTCTGAACAAAGGTCATATGGTTTCGAAATGCCCATCTAAATCTCGTTGTAAGGTATGCAAATCAGCTCATCACACAGTGCTTCATTTCTACAAGGTTCCTGAAAATGTAAACCTTCCAGTAACTCATGACATCATTCAAAGTCAACCTAATAGTTCTTCGGTAAGCAATCCAGTTCAAGTTGAAAATAGTCGTTCAACTACTTTCGTCACTCGGGCTCTCAAGAGATCACTCATCCCAACAGCTGTGGTTCTTATCAAAGATTCTTGTGGCATATTTCAACCGGTAAGAGCTCTCCTTGATTCTTGTTCAGAAATAAATTTCATTCTAGAAGAAACTGCAAAGAGGCTCAAATTGGGTTTTCATCCGTACACCCAAGAAATTTCCGGCATTGGTGAAGTGCGCACAAGAATCAAGTCCTACGTTGATGCTACAGTAAAATCTCGTTTTAATTCGTTCGAGTGGTCCTCAACCTTTGCGGTAACTAAATCGATATCATCTCGTCAGCCCGGTGAATACATCGAAACATCTCATTGGGAGGTACTCAACACTCTTCAGCTAGCCGACCCATTATTCTACAAGCCCCAGCGGATAGAATTGTTAATAGGCACAGAGGTCTTTTTTAACTTGTTGGTAGACGGTCAAATCTCATTAGGGGACAGTGGCCCAACCTTAAAGAATACATTGTTCGGATGGATTGCCGGTGGTAAATTCACAACTGAATTCCCCGTAGCTCCAATGACTTGCAATTTAGCTATTGAAAGTGCCGAAGAATCCGTTGATACCACATTAAAAAAGTTTTGGGAGATAGAGGACTACGTAAACACTCCATCAAAGTTCACAGAGGAAGAGGAAGCCTGTGAACAACATTACATTAAAAACGTCAGAGTTATAGAAAATGGCAAGATCCAAGTTCGTTTACCATTTAAAAAATCACCAGAGGTACTTGGTAACTCATTTGATATGGCCTACAAGCGCTTTTTGTCTCTCGAAAGACGCTTAGATCGTGATTCAACACTTAAATCTATGTACATTCAGTTCATGGATGAATATTTGTCGCTAGGACATATGTCGCTGTATACTCACTCGCTAGCTGGTCCAAATTTCGTCATTCCACACCATTGTGTACTTCGTCCAGAGAGCACTACAACAAAACTTCGTGTCGTATTTGATGGCTCAGCGCGTAGCTCATCAAACATATCGTTGAACGATATTCTTATGGTTGGCCCTACAATTCAGCAGGACCTAATCACCACACTTTTTTTGTTTCGTTTAAATGAATTTGCGCTCACAGCTGACGTCTCTAAGATGTATCGACAATTTGAAGTCGACGAACGGGATCGCAAATACCAGCTCATCTTATGGCGCAACAGCAGGGAGGAAAAATTGCAAGTGTTTCAACTTAACACTGTTACATATGGTTTGTCTTCAGCCCCATTTTTAGCAATTCGTAGTTTGTTTTTCATCGCAGATAAATATAGCACATCGTTTCCTCTTGGTTCCAAGGCCCTGCGAGAAGATTTTTATGTAGACGACATCCTTACTGGATCCAATAACGTCGAAACGTTGCTTAAAAAAAAGGCAGAGTTGGTACACCTACTTAAACTGCATGGACTCGAATTGGCAAAATGGAGCAGTAATAGTTTTGAAGTTACCTCAAATAATGAAGCTGAAGTCCCTATAAAAGGCCCAGAAGACGAAATTAGAAAAACCTTAGGCATGTCCTGGAAACCACAACAAGATATTTTTTGCTATCGTTTTGAATTGCCGGACTTAATCGAGCCAACAAAAAGGTCAGTTTTGTCTCTTGTATCAAAAATTTATGATTTGTTAGGAATTTTGAGCCCGGTCGTGGTTCGCTGTAAAATCCTTCTTCAAGAAATATGGGTCCAGAATTACGACTGGGATGACAAGCTGAGTGATGATCTCAAATCTTTGTGGCTCAAAATAAGAGATGACCTGCAGTATATAAAAAAGATCGAGGTGCCCAGATATGTATTTACATCGCCTGAAACACTTGGTGAAGTCCATGGTTTCGCAGATGCATCCCAACGTGCGTATGGGTGCTGTATTTATTTTCGAGTTTTGGTCGAAGGCAAGTACAAAACAACTCTGCTGATTGCTAAGTCCAAAGTAGCTCCTATTAAAGCACAATCACTACCCCGACTTGAACTGTGTGCCGCTGTTCTGCTGAGTAAAACGTGGGAGAAAATAAAATCAAAAATGGCTAATTTTGTATCGAAAACCTATTTTTGGACTGATTCGAAAATTGTGCTTCAATGGCTTAAGCTTCCCTCATCAACTTTAAATTGTTTCGTCGCTAATCGTGTCTCCGAACTTCAAACCAATACAAGAGATATTGTCTGGAGTCACGTTCCTTCTAAAAGCAACCCTGCTGATATTGTATCCCGAGGATGTAGTGCAGAGGAATTACCAACAACAATTTGGTTTAACGGTCCTAGTTTTCTTTCCGATCCTCAATCAACTTGGCCCAAAACGAATGAGACAAAAATTAGTTCAGAATTTTTGGAAAGAAGAAAAGCGGCTGTTTTCAAGTGTACTGATGCTCCAAAATCAATAATCGAAGAGATAATCGATAAGCATTCATCATATTATAAAGTTATTCGAATAATTTCATTTGTTTTTCGTATTTTTAACAGATACCCAGTAGACCGCAACTTGAAGCCAGCAGATGCATCTCATATAACCGTAGCTGAATTAGACTGTGTTTTCTGGCGCATAATTGGCCATATTCAAAACGATAATTTCAAGGAGGACATTGTCGCACTTTCCAAAGGAAAATTCGTTCATCCCTCACTACAGAAATTGACACCATTTCTACACGAAATGAAATTAAAAAATGGCTCATCCATCACATTACTGCGTGTTGGTGGTCGTCTAGCAAAGGCACCTATACCATATGATGCCCGATTTCCTCCTTTAGTTCCTAAAAATCATCGTTTTGTATTATTGTACATCGAACATTTGCATCGCCATCATTTACACGCTGGTCCAAAAGTTTTACTGGGTATCATTCGTCAAAAAATTTGGCTCATTAATGCCAGAGAGGTGGCTCGCAAGGTTGTTCGAAATTGCATCCATTGTTTCCACTACAAGCCAAAACTGATGAACCAAATTATGGGTAACTTACCAGCTGATCGACTTCGAGTTAATCGACCGTTTTTAGTGGCTGGAGTGGATTTTTGTGGTCCATTTTTAACCACACATCGTAGCAGAGGTAAAATACCATACAAAACATATATAGCTGTCTTTGTTTGTTTTAGCTCAAAGGCCGTGCATTTAGAAGTGGTGTCCGACCTCTCAACAAACACATTTCTTATGTGCCTGAAACGGTTCATCAGTCGAAGAGGTATTCCCCAAAAAATCTACTGCGACAACGCCACAAACTTTGTCGGAGCTCACAACAAACTCATTGGAATAAAAAATTCGTTGTTTCATCAAGATGTCGTTCATGAGCTCACCACGTATTCGGTCCAGAAAGGTTTTGAATTTTGTTTCATTCCTCCTCGCGCCCCACATTTTGGTGGTTTATGGGAGGCAGCTGTTAAATCAGCTAAAACATTGCTCGTAAAAAATATCGGCCTACCACCCCTTACATTTGAAGAATTGCAGACACTTGTGGCGGAAGTTGAAGCCATTTTAAACTCTCGCCCCATCGCTCCAATGTCTGACGATCCTAACGATGGTGAAGCATTAACACCAGGGCACTTAATAATTGGTTCACCTTTAGTGGCCCTTCCTGAAGAAACGTTAAATCTTGCCAAACCAGGGTCTCTTAGTCATTTCCAGCGAATTTCGTATTTGAAGAACCAGTTTTGGAAAGCATGGTCTAAGGATTATATCTTGTCACTCCAAGGACGAGCCAAATGGTCAAAGGTGGAGCCAAATGTCATCGAAGGCCAACTTGTTGTAGTTCATGAGGACAATACCCCACCACAACAATGGCAGTTAGCTCGAGTAACAAAAGCTATACTTGGTTCTGATGGACGAGTTCGAGTAGTAGAGCTTAAGTCAAAAAATGGTTCATTTCGTCGTCCTATTCATAAAATAGCTCCCTTACCTCCTCCAAATTCATCTTGAAAGAGAGGCCTTTCAACGGGGGGAGCATGTCGGATAAGATCGCAGCCAACACCTGATGTTTAATTTATTAATTTAATTTTTTATTTTATTTGTTCTAATTTAAATTCTATATAATTAAACTGTGAGCATCCTAATTTTATTTTTAATAATTTCAACATTAATACTGTTTTTGTAAATTTTAATATTTTGCTTTGTATCGCATTCTCACTTGATCATATTTTTTATTATTGGAAAGTAATTTAAAACCATAAGTACAAGTACATAACAATTGCATTCTTTAGTCATTTGTTTTTGTTGTTATGTTATAACGGGCCACGTATTAGTTAGTGAAATACTTATGTATTTTAAATTCTTTTATGCTTCAAATTGTCATTGTTATAATTTTTAAGTTAGTCGCTATTGAACTAGAAAGAAATACAGATCAAACATCGGAAAAAATTCACCCTCGCGTTTTATTTAAATTAATACTTTATTAATTTAATATTTCATTAATTTTATCACGCGACAATAAGCTTAAGCTTTAAATAATTGCAGTTGAATGAACTTGGTCACAAACACTTTCGACTCTTGGTACAGAAGTAATCATATTTTTTAAGGCTAGGCGAGGGGGCAAAACAATTTTTATTCGAATTTTAAAAAGTTACAAAAACTTAAAAAAAATATTTAAGTAAAGAACCCATTTTGCCTTTTAAACTAGCACTCATGCAATAAGCCTACTCATATAGGGTTTTGTTTTGCCACAAAGAATGAGAAAAAAGAACAGTAGAATTTATGGACTAGGTTCCTAAGGGATAAATGTCATTAACAACATGGCTTTCGACTACGTTTTTCGATTGCCAGGTTTTTTTCAGTTACAACCTACTCGGCTAAAGTCCAACGAAAAGATTGTAGACATCGTCTTTGACTACCCCCAATTGTCTCCGGCTTGTCGGCGTAACACTTATCTTTGACGACACCACACAAATAATAGTCAATCGGTATCAAATCGCAGCTCCGAGGTGGCCAAACGACATCAGCTCTGCGGCTTCAAAAACAGGGCGCTAAACATCGAGTGTAGCTTCGGCTGTGTGGCACGTAGCGCCGTCCTGTTGAAACCAAATGTTGCCAAATTCATTCAACATGGCCCGATAACGATCGCCATTGACTGTAACGGCCACTCCTTGCTCATTTTCGAAGAAAAATGGCCCAATTATGCCTCTGGACCAAAATCCGCACCAAAGAGTGACTCGTTTTGGGTGCGTCGGCTTTTCAATGTATGCGTGCGGGTTTTCTGTGCCCCATATGCGACAATTTTGCTTGTTTACATACCCTCCAAGATCAAAATGAGCTTCATCTGAAAAGATGATTTTTTTTGCTAAAATCGGCATCTTCTGTAAGTCGATCGCAGGTCCACTTAGCGAAGCGAAAAAGCATTGGATTCGTTCAGCGGAATGATAAAACTAATTATCTGTCAAATCAGACATGAGCTAAGTGTTACCATTCACGAAATAAGCCCTAGTTGAAAAAAAAAACGTTAGATGGCGGACCCTTTACATGAGCGACGGAATCTACAGTTTAACGTCGGCTCCGAACGACAAATTTTTGAGAAACTTTTCATAGCAATTTTATTGCTATGGTTTTTGCCAAAAATCTGCTGAGGGGAAGTCGCCCCAGAAATATTTTTTCATTTATTTAATTTTGTTGGTCTTGTCTCACCATGGGTTTGAACTGTGGCCTCACGTCCAATAAGCGAATACACTACCTACTAGACTACGGCGTCTTACCTACTGTTTCATCAAAAACCTGAAATCTCAAAGTTATAGTAAGGGTAACATAGTGTCCACAATAATTGCAAATGTGGGCGTGGCACCTTTCACATAAAATATAAATTTCGTTTTGCGCAGCTATGAAAGTACAACAGCACGGTCTGTCCACAACATTATATAAATCTATGCAGGATAGTCCGGCTCTAGAAGACGATGGTTTCTATGCAATCAGGAACTCATAGTCTCACACATCATTGGGGGTTCAGAAAACCCACATGTTGTCTTACAGCAGCCAGTGCACTCATATTACAAGTGACTGTTTGGTGCAGCTTATGGAACGGAGGCATTTTTGGAACATACTTCTTTGAAAATAAGGACGGCACAACCAGTATGCCTATTGCACCACAATAACCGATTTTTTTGTACTCGCCCTTCATGGTATTGCTGTGAACGATAAAAACGAGAAAAACTAACGACTCATACGTGTTCCTTACATATAAAACAAAAACTACTGACTCGAAACGTAACAAAACTTAAAAGTCCCGTTTAGTCAAACGTCGACGAAACATAATGGAACATTCATACGTTCGTTTTGAGCATACCAAGAGCAATGTAAATGTTTATCGTTCTCATTGCTTTTCGTATTCTAAAAACGAACATACTGTTATGTTTTTACCTTTTTAAAAACGTTTAGATTATGAGTTCGTTGATTGCAAACCACAATAATAACAAATATGTGTTTTGTTTCAATAAAACTCTTTATTAATCACACTACTTTTGTGTTCCACCGTATACAATTTCACGATACAACAGCAACTTGCTAGTTCGTTATATTATTTTTGTAAGCAATAACACTTATACGTTATATCCGTATAGCGGAGATCTTCATAATATAGCGATCTTCAAATTGACTACTTCTTCGAACGCAACGTGTCTTCACACAAGACTGACCGAACTCTTACTGACTGCTGCTTGCTTTGTCTTACCCTTTTATAGTCCAACACAACTGTCCAACGAACACTCTCGAAGTAGAACGTTCGTGTTCTCGCCTTCTCGTGACCACATTGTACACATCTGTCTATCCCTATTTCTTTCATACTTGTTGTTGTGGGTTTACTTGGAACGTGTTCGATGTATTTGTTAATGTGTATCGCGTACATACATATACTCATACGCATGGTCTTTGTTTTTCTAGCTTTTGTTTATTGTTTATGCTAAACGATGTTTTCTTGTGAAACGATATTAGGTCGTTTCCATTTGCATAACAATACGTTCCGTGGACGTTTGGCTAACCGGGGCTTAAGACTAATTTTACCTTTAGCATTACGTTGAGCATGTTGCTAATGTATTAATAGTTTAAAAGGGCAAAACATAAAATATGCATGTAATTATAAAAAAGTTTACTGCGGTATTTTTGAAATGGAAAAAGTACTGAAAAAAGTACTAAAGTACTGAATTTTTTTTAACACTGATTGTATAGGGTGTTTTTTATAGAGGTATAGAACTTTAAGTTGCAATAAAACAACGATGGGTTATTCGATTGACATGAATTTTATTTACCCGAAAGATAATCTTGTGGCATTACATTTTAAATATGATTTCTGGCATATGACCGCCACGGCTGGCGCGGATGTAGTCCAATCTGGACGTCCAATTTTCGATGACTTTTTCCAACATTTGTGGCCGTATATCAGCAATAACACGGTGAATCTTGTCTTCCAAATGGTCAAGCGTTTGTGGCTTTACCGCATAGACCAATGACTTTACATAGCCCCACAGAAAGTAGTCTAGCGGTGTTAAATCACAAGATCTTGTAGGCCAATTCACAGGTCCAAAACGTGAAATTAGGCGGTCATCAAACGTGTCTTCAATAAATCTATTGTGGCACGAGCTGTGTGACATGTTGCGCCGTCTTATTGAAACCACATCTCCTGGACATCATGGTTAGTCAATTCAGGAATGAAAAAGTTAGTAATCATGGCTCTATACAGATCACCATTGACTGAGACGTTCTGGCCACCATCGTTTTTGAAAAAGTACGGACCAATGATTCCACCAGCCCATAAAGCGCACCAAACAGTCAGTTTTTCTGGATGTAACGGTGTTTCCACATACACTTGAGGATTACCTTCACTCCAAATGCGGCAGTTTTGTTTGTTGACGTAGCCATTCAACCAGAAGTGCGCTTCATCGCTAAACAAAATTCGCTTATGAAAATCGGGAACAACGGTAATCTCGTTTTAGGCCCATTCGACGAATCTACGCCTTACTTGATGAGCGTTTGGCTTCAGTTCTTGCACGAGTTGGATTTTGTAAGCACGCAAACCAAGATCCTTCCGCAAAATCTTCCATAAAGTGGATGGACACAGATCCAATTCCTGTGCTCGATGGCGGATGGACTCATTCGGGTCTTCCTCAATGCTACGCTCTACAGCAGCAATAGCTTCGTCTGTACGCACCGTACAGCGTCTCTGGGGATGCGAGTTATCAATAAGAGTAAACGTGGTGCGAAAACGTTCCATGGTTAATCGAATTAACTGCTCTGATGGACGATTTTGTCGATGATAAAATGGACGTAGTGCGCGATACGTTTTCCGCACAGAACCATTATTTTCGAAATAAAATTGCACTATTTGCAAGCGTTGTTCAGGCGTAAGTCTATTCATGATGAATTGCCAAACCAAACTGAGAATAAATCACTTGACAGCTGTTAAATCGGTCGCCATCTTGAAAAGTAATGCCAACTTAAAGTTCTATACCTCTATAAAAAACACCCTTTACATCGCAACAAACAAACAAAATTTGGCAAAATTTCAAACCGTTTTTGTTTTGTTATTGAATTTTTCAATTTAAACATTTATTTGGTTCACCCTATACATAAAAGAAAAAAATCTTCTAACAATCTTGCTTAATCATAGTAATTTACAATCTTTAAACAATTTACTACGCAGTTTAATTATTATTCACGATGATTAATTATTGAAATTTTGCTTTTGCTGGCTGGCATATGAAATAAAATTTAATTAAAAATATTCGTGTAATAAAACATCATAATTCTCTGTAATCCTTCGGAAAACATGATTTTTACATGTTAATGCCTGGGAACAATACATTTCAATTAACAAATCAAAATAAAGGCAACAGCAACAACAAAAACAAAAACAAAATAGAAATTTATAAAAATATTTCTATTTAGTCTACACATCATTTATATGGAATATAAGCAGCCCATAAACATTTATTACAACCCGTGGACCAAAGATACGAAGGGAAAAAAATTGTGTTCATCATTATGACCTATTTTTTTCCTTTGATGCTAATGAAATCCCTTCATAGTGCAACACTCCATAAAGCGCTCCTGTAAGGCATATTATTTACGATTCATCATGTGAATGTATGTATGTGTAGTAAAAGCCAAAAAAAATTCTATTAAATATTGGCTAAAATATGCTAAAATAATGGTTAATAATCGTTTGAATTCTGTTTACCAGTTTTATGTTATGCTTTTAGGCAAATGAAGTCCTCTGTTATACAGTTAGTAACCGCGCATCATGGTTGAAACAGTGTTTGTTTGGCTGATTTGCCAATTAATTGTTAAATTTTAATGGCTATTTCGCCATATTCAATGTAATCGAATGATATCGATAATGATCTCTAAGCACTTTGAATTTCTTTTTTTATATCTTATAGGCCATGATATTTTAGTGGTCGTTTTTATGAGTTCATATGTTTTAATTCATTAAAATATTAAGCACTTCACGGGCCATTTATAATCTGATCCTTAGTTGGCAACATATTCACTTTCACCAACATGGTAGTGGTAATTACTCAATTCAAAATCAAAATTTCCATTGCATCATATATGTACATATGCGGCCCTATGCTCCCTAGAGGAGTAAAAGGAACATATATATCATATACATATTAATTATAAGCTTCAACATCTTTTTACTAAGAGTTGTATTTATGTATGTAGCTTTTAAGGGATTGAAATTGCACCATCCAACTATCAACCTCAGCTTCCCATGGCAGATAACTCAATTGAAGGGTTGGAGTTCCAGTTCCGTAGGTTTCCAAGTTTGCATGCCTTTCTCTCTGTCTTAAAGTTCACTTGTGAGCTAACAATAAAGGGATACCAAGCATATTTTCGATAAGAACTCTATGTATGTCCTGTACAAAATTCTTTAGCTACCTTAAGTCGACTTCTCTGTGAAGGCTAATGTATCGTATGACTGGTTTTAGTAACTTCTCTAAAATATTGGATTCTCAATTTTATGCAAAGTATTCCATCGTTTCATTATCCTCGCAACATTGCCTGCATTCATTATTACCTGCAAATCATTTATCAAAAAATGCATCTACCAAAGCAAATGCAAGTCGTTGCCAAAAAAAAAAGAAAGGCAAGTCATCTATCAAAAAATGCAAGTTATCGACCAATAAATTCAAGTCATCTACCACAAAAAAGGCAAGCCGTCGACCAAAAAAAGGCAAGTCATCGGTCAAAAATTGCAAGTAATCGACCAGAAAAATGCGAGTCATCTACCAAAGAAAATGCAAGTCATCCACCAAAGAAAATGCAAGTCATCCACCAAAGAAAATGCAAGTCATCGACAAAAGACAATGCAAGTTATCCACCCAAAAAAATGCAAGTCATCTATCAAAAATTCCAGTCATCCACCAAAGAAAATGTAAGTCATCCACCAAAGAAAATGCAAATCATCGACAAAAGAAAATGCATGTCATCGTGCAAAAATTGAAAGTCATCGGCCATAAATTACAAGTCATTGACTAGAAAATGCAAGTCATCGACAAAAGAATATGCAAGTCATTAACCAAAGAAAATGCAAGTCATCCACCAATGAAAATGTAAGTCATCGACAAAAGAAAATGTAAGTCATCAACAAAAAAAAATGCAAGTCATCGACCAATAAATGCAAGTCATCTACCAAAAAAAATTCAAGTCATCGACAAAAGAAAATGTAAGTCATCTACCAAAAAAAAATTGCAAGTCATAGACCAAAGAAAATGCAAGTCATCCACCAAAATATGCAAGTCATCTACCAAAAAAAAATGCAAGTCATCCGACAAAGAAAAGGCATGTCATCAACCCAAAACTGCAAGTCATCGAAAAAAGAACGCAATACACCGACAATTTTGCCTCCTTTATAAAGAGAATTTGTTTTCTCACTTGGGGAAAACAATTAGCTTCTGTGCTTACATCTCCGGTCCCCAGTAACGCCTTTGTAATCCTTCAGACTATGGCTAACCAGACCACTTGGTTCATTTCGCCCACTTGATTTAGTTAGTTTCGGCGGCTATGTATCCGGTCTTAAGTTATGCCTGACCGTAAGGAATACTTGAGAATATGGCTATCCAGCCTGTTTGGTCCATTTTCCCCATTAGGTCTATTTTTATCCGATTTTGTCATTAAACAAATTATTGTTTATTATTTATTTTTGAAAATTTTGATTTAAAATGCCAATAAAATATATAATTTATGTACGAGTACGATTTATAGAGAAGCTCTAGCTTTTGTCACTCAAATGATCGTTTAAAATTGCAAACAAAAAAAGGCCTTGACAAACTGTCTATGTTAACAATGGTAAAATCAATAAAAAATAAATTTTTTTGGTTATAAAATTTGTCTTAAAATTATTAACAAGAAAGATACGAGGAAAAAGAATAAAAGAAAATTCACATACAAAGTCTGTAAAATGAAAAATTTCCACATAATTTGCATACAAAAGAAAAGACAGAAAAAAACAGAGAGAGGATGTACTTGTACAAATAAATCTCAGACTTAAAACACCAAGAAGGGAGCATTTTTCTTTATTCTTTTATTTTTATTTTCTGTGCCTTTTTTTTTCTTCTCTTTTTTCATTTGTATTCACATGAAAGAAAACTTTTACTTAAGCAAACATTAAATCAAGAGTTTATCGACACAGACACTACTCGTAAGTCTGTTTGTTGTTGTAAAACATGGCAAACAATCAACACGAAGCATACAGAAAATGATGAAAATTTTTTGTTTTTAAGAAAAGCTCGTGTAGAATGCATACAAAATATTTGTAAATAAAAAACAAGAAAAAAAATTATAAAAAACGGCGATTAAAGCAAGAGCTGCTAATGTGTTTACCTTCTACTTGATTTTCTTTTGCATTCACATCATGTGCTTCTTACCTTCCTAGTATTGCTTAAACCATGTAGTAAATGGGGTTGAGTTTGTGGTTAAACGTGGTAAAATACTACACGATTCGCATGGTACTTTACATTTTTTATTTTGTACGACCACCATTCAGGGGATGGCCCCTACTCATGCAGTGCATTGTATTGGAACTTGAAAAATATGTTGTGGGAAGGAGGAAAGTGGGATTGTATCCTTTTAAACGCATACTATTTACATACTTATCATATCGGGTTATCCATCTCGTGGTTTCAAAAGTAAACGTAAATAAGACACATATAAAATATATGTTTTTCATGATATTTCTTTTTTATTGTAAAGTTTGTACGTCGTTGACATTATGTGTGAAAGACTACATCATTTAAATGACCTCTACGCGAAGTGTTGCAAGCATTGATTCTTTTGAGGTAATTTTCGACCACTTTTTGACACATATTGGGCGGCACCTCAGCCATAACTTGACGAATGTTGGTTTTTAAATGCTTAAGAGTTGAAGGTTTATCTGCATAAACACGGTCTTTCGCGTAGCCCCACAAAAAAAAGTCTAGTGGTGTCAAATCGCATGATCTTGGTGGCCAGTTGATGTCGCCACGACGAGAAATTACGCGGCCAGGAAATGTCTCTTGCAATAAAGCCATATTCGCTCGAGTTGAGTGGCATGTGGCACCGTCTTGTTGAAACCACATATTCTCCAAGTCGTATTCTTTAATAGCAGGCAAAAAAAAAGTCGATTATCATATGACCATAACGCTCCGAATTGACGGTGACAGTCGTTCCATCGTCGTTTTCGAAGAAGTATGGTCCAATCACACCTTCGGACCAAAGAGTGCACCAAACAGTGATTTTGTCTGGATGTAATGGCCTCTCTTCAATTATTTGAGGATTCTCAGAACTCCAAATACGACAATTTTGTTTATTAACATACCCACCGAGTGTGAAATGTGCTTCATCGCTGAAGAAAATTTTGTCCGAACAATTGCCTTCCACCGCCTGTTGTTCAAGCACCCATTCCACGTATCTAAGACGTTGTGAATGGTCAGCTGGCTTCAGTTGTTGCGTGAGCTGGACTTTATATGGATGTAGGTGTAGATCTAAATGCAAAATACGCCATAATGTGCCGTAAGACAGTCCTAATTCCTGAGAACGACGACGAATCGACACATTCGGGTCTTCGGCAACACTTTCACTTACAATGTAGCGATATTTTCAGCAGAACGAGCGAAACGATGATGCACAGGCCTTTCAATATTTGTAACCACTCCAGTCTCTTCAAATTTCTTCACAATTTTGCCAATTGCTTGCTCAGTTGGACGATTATGTAAACCATAATCTCCTCTTAAAGGACGATACGTGGCTGTTGCAGAATCACTATTTTTGTAGTAGGTTTTGATAATTTTTATGCGTTGTGTGATAGTTAAGCGATCCATTTTCGTCTCCAATGACTTTCAACTGAAAAGAAAAAAATTGGTTTCACAACTTAGTTTGACAGATATCGAATTCCAGTCCTATACTTTTGAAACCACGAAATGGATAGCCCTTTACTTATTATATGAATATACCATGCATGTATGTACATATGTACATATGTACGAGTATTACGCAACATCATTACGTCAAATAATTTTTGACGGATTACTAATTTTTAAGCGTAATTTGTTATGCGTTTTAAGCACCTTTTAATTCTATTAGGGCCTAGCGGTGTCAATTACATTTTAAACATGTGGATTAGCATATGTCAGCAATTCAATTTTGTTTATTTTGACGTTCATATTTTCCCATATCGAATGCTAATCAATAATAATATGCACTGATGTGAAAAATAATAGGGACACTAATGCTTCAAATCAAGAGAGTTGTTAAAAAGTAAGTAGCAAATGGGAAATATTATTGGGTCAGAAAAAGCAAGAACGAATTTATTTCATTCAGGATTACGAACTCTACCCTCGCACACCACTTATGTTCTATGTGTTAATTTTATCCATAAGTGTTAGGACCTATAGTTTAAAGTCAACTACAGGTTTTTTTTGAGAAACTTTTCATGGCAATCTTAGTTACTCTCAGAGTTTTTGCCAGAAATCTGCTGAGGGGTAGTCGCCGATAAAATATATTTTCTCATATTTCGTTTAGTTCGAGATGTCTGAACCGAGATTTAACCATAACCTCACGTCTAATAAGCGAACACAGTACCTAGTTTACTACGGTGACTTCATAGAGTAAGGAGACCAATAAACATAGCCTACAATCCTAAGTCCATTAAGAAATTAAGATGATAAATCATAGTTGTTTTAGGTGGTGTAGGTGCCATTTTTCTACTATGATCTAGGTCTAATAAATTGCCTTCAACATACATACATAATTGGCCATTACAACCCTTCAGTCAATATTACGGCCTAGCTTGTCACAACACCCATGTTGTGTGCTTTATAGAGTGGCGGGACCTATAGTTTAAAGTCGACTCCGAACGACTGATTTTTTGAGAAACTTTTCATGGCAATCTTAGTTACCCTCCGAATTTTTGCCAGAAATCTGCTGAGAGAAAGTCGCCGAAGAAATATTTTTGTTTTATATTTTATTTTGATGTCTGGCCTGGTGCTCGAACCCGGGCTTTTCGTCTAATAAGTGAACACATTATCCACTAGAGCGATTACTTCAAGGCTTTAGTAAATCAACGTTTTATGTTGAATTGTTATGTAGAAGTCGCCATAGTCTAGTAGCTACTGTGTTTGCTTATTAGACGTGAGGCCACAGTTCACAATTCGAGGTCAGATATTTCCACTAAAACGTAATATGAAAAAATATTTCCTCGGTCGGAGACTTCCTCTCAACAGATTTCAAAGCAAATAGAGCAAAAACTTTGCGAATAAGTAAAAATTTCTATGAAAAGTTCCTTAAAAAAATCTGTCGATCAGAGTTAACTTTAAATTGTAGGTCCCGGTACTCTTGTACAAAATTATTTCATACAAAGTATGTGGTGCTAGGAAGCTAGGTCGTAATCCTAACTGAAGCGTTGTAATGGCCAATTATGTATGTATGTATGAATGATCTGGGTCCACTATATCGGCTTCAAGGCTTTATGAAATCAATGTTTTATGTTGAAATCATCCAAACTGTTATGCTCCCCTATGGCGAAGAATATACGCCAAATTTGTTGGCTGTTTCAGCAGGACAATGATCTCAAGCATACGGCGGAGTACCCTAAGATACTGAGATATTGATTTTTTCGCTTAGGCTACAGGTCTAAGTTCCATTGAGAATTTTGTGGAATGCAGTGAAAACAGTAGTCGCCTTAGGGCCATTATTAAAAGTCGCCGTTAACTAAAGGAAGGATTTTAAAAGGCAGATAAATTGTTTTTCATTATTATGAGTACCCAATAAAATAGAAGTGACCGTTAAGCTAAAGTGAGAATCATCCTGCCTTTAACTTTTAACGTTAAGTTTATGTTGGAACTTGCCAAACTATTATGTATTATTTTCAATGTGGCAACTTCAAACATAACAAAATAAGCAAATACAACAAAAAAAAGAAGCCTGTCGTTGCCACTGAGTTTAAAAAAAAATTTGTTTAATTGAGCAGTGTTATCGACATTGCTCCGGCAGTGCCATATTTTTGAAAAAGTTAACTTTATTTAATTTGTAGGTTGTAATAACGAAAATAAGTTAAAGGTGACTTTAAAGTTCACTTGAACTAAAGTTACCTTAAAAGTTCCCATTAACTAAAGTTCACTTTAAGTAAACCCAAGTTTAACGGCAAGTTGTAATAATGGCCCTTAGTCTAATAGAAATTACAGCTTGTGTGTTCAATCTTCAGCTCTGGCATCTCGAACAAAATGAGTTTTGAAGAAATCTATTTCTTTCGGCAACTTCATCTCCGTAGACTTCTGGAAAAAAACTCTGTGATTGAATAAAATTGCTATGAAAAGCTTCTTAAATTTATCGTTTGGATGATAAACTGTAGGTCCCGTCGCTCTTGTAGAAAATTAACAAATCTAACTGGGTTGTAATCCTGACTAAATGGTTGTAATCCTGACTAAAGGGTGGTAATGGCCCCATGAAGTAAGTAAGACTTAATTTTAAAATTATTTCAGCGATCCTCTTTCTCTAAGGTCATGGCTTTACGTTTGGAAGCAAGTAATAGTTACACGGGTCTAGATATGCAGAAGATGTAGGGTAGGCGAGCATTTTGTAGCATAGTTTAGGAAGTTTTGCCGTATAACTTGGCACAGGGTTGCATTTGTGAAATGCTCTGACTTATCTCTTACTGAAGGTGATTTCTCTCTTATCCAAGTAGACATTTTAATTCAAAACCACTGTGCCATTTGAGATGCTTATAGCCACTTATATACATGCTATGAATACTAATTGCTGCTCTGAAACTATGTGCCAGACTAGTAAAAGAAAGTTTTGATATCAATTTAGAACAATACGATAAAATTGTATTCATTTATGATAATCGTTTTATATTTCGTATGAAATAAGATATTCAAAGAAAACTTTCATCCCTAACCTAACCTAACCTAACCTAACCATTTCCATACGTCCTTGTATATAAAATTTCACTTTCTTAACTCAATTGTTACAAGTTAACCTCCAACCCTGCTCCCTCATTGTCTTCCAGGGGAGAGACAAAGAAAAGTGTTAACATATCGTAAAAGTTTTGTTGAAACACATACATATTCAAACAATAAATTTTTGCTGATGGGCCTTCTAGTTATTGGTTAGATGTACCCGAGATGAAGCTTTAGGGGATGTCGTCTTGTTTTTGGGTGGTCAATCTTTCATAAAATAAATTGTCTATGTATTGTGTATCATCTAATAAATTAGTTTATAAATGTAAGGTTAGAAAGAATATTATGAAAGGGAATGTATACTGCTCCCTCTTCCCTTGTATGCGTAATGAAACCATATTATCATCAACAGCAGCAATGTCAACTGGGAAGCCCTCAAGTAAAATTAGAAAGAAAGAAAAAAAATCATGAATGTAGTCTTGTGTAATTGAAGACCCAGTGACCAAGAAAAAAATAAATAAAAAAGGGAAAAGCGAAAACGAAGAAAGGAGAACAAATAAAAGACTGACTGCTCAACTAAAGTTGTCAGTAGACAGTTATGGGTGTTGTCTACATTGACATTGTGGAGATGGTAGAATATTATGAATTAATGTTGAAAGGAAATTCAATACGAGTCTTATGAAATAAGTACAGATATATACAGTAAGGGACACCAAGTTAGCACATATTTACAATTAGCATATGTGTAACGGAAAACACGTTTAGTTTTCTCTATTAAAACATACATACATACATATTTATAATTGGTCATTACAATCCTTTAGTCAAGACTACAACCTAACTTTTTACACCACATGAGTGGTGGAACTTAGTATTTAAGGTCGACAATTAATTTGACAGATGTATCGTCATAGTGTGTTTTCTTATTAGACGTGAGTCCATGGTTCAAACTCCAGTTCAGTTATTTCTTCACAACTGCTCCCATCAGATTTCTGGCAAATGCTCTGAGAGTAAATAAAATTGCAATGAAAAGTTTTCTCATGGATATGAATGTATTACTTTTATATTTGGTCTGGCAACATCTGGAATCTTAATGTTGATTTGCTATCGTAATTCTTTTAATTTGTATGTTGAACTTTTGCTACTGGATTGTATCTCTACATATCACTCTTTTCACGATTTCATTGTTGTTTTGTTGTTATTGGTGTTTCTTGTCCCTTTTTTAGAACATAAAGGTTATTACTTTTGAGTTTGCAACACGTAGATCAAAAATGATTGAAGATTTTACATACAAACATAATTGGCCATTAAAACCCTTCAGTTAGGATTACGGCCTAGCTTTCCACATCACTCGGGCGGGACCTACAGTTTAACATTGTTTCCGAACGACAGATTTTTGAGAAAATATTCATGGCAATTTGAAGTCGCCGTAGTCTAGTAGGTAGAGTGTTGGCTTATTAGACGCGAAGACTGGGCTCAAATTTCCGATCAGACATCCAAACGAAATAGGAAAAAATATTTGTTGTATGATGTCAACGTTGTACTCATACTCATTGCAATCTGTACTTGTTCATAAATGTTGTAGTGAGTACGCAATGAATCAGAATAGTTGAATTTCCATACTGTTAACTCACTCATACTCAAAATTACATGAGTACTTATGAGTAGCGAAAAAACGATTCATTGCTGATCTCTGGTCGGAATCTAGACTGAAGGGTTATAATGACCAACTACGTATGTATATTCCATCTTGAGATTGTTTTTAATATCCCCCAGTTATTATTATTAGAAGTCTTCAAGGGTAATATCGAGGATTATAATAATAGTGAGTGTGTAGAATGTTGGCTAATTAGACGATAGCTCAAGGATTCGAACCTTATCTCTGACTTTTTAAAAAAAATGTTCTTTGAAAAACATTTGTTTCGACAATTCCCTCTTAGCAGTCTACTATTAAACTGTTTCCCTCTCCGATTATGTGTGGTGCCTATGTTTTGGGGGTAGTAAGTTAAACTAGCACAAAAAGAACCTATTCTGGGTGGGATGATTTATGTACAATATCATCATCCGGCATCTTACCTAGATATTGTTAACATAGGGTATATTTGAAGCGAGATAATTCCAGTTTAAAAATTATGTGGGATATACCACTTATTGGGTTTTATTAGGGACCCATTAGGCTACAATTTGTATATAGTGGGATATGTGCAGCAAGTCCCATTTTTCCACAATATCCATCATCCGGCATCTTACCCAGATATTGTTAACATAGGGTATATTTGAAGCCCAATATCTCCAGATCTAAAATTATTTGGGATATATTAGTTATTGGGTTTTATTAGGGACCACCTTAGGCTGCAATTTGTATATAGTCAGTTATCTGCAGCAAGTCCCTGGTGTCGCATATATGGATGATTTCCTTCTTGACTATTTTTCGTATTTTCTGTTAACCACTTAACAGTGCTCTGTTAACTTTAGCATTAGCTCTGTTAAAATTTTTGGTTTTTGTCTTTGCTAGTTAAATTTGAATTTATTTTCACACACATCTGCTTATTTGGGCGCCATAGTTTAGTGAGTGTATAGAGTGTTGGCTAATTACGTGAATGCGCGACAACTGGAACCTCATTTCAGATTTCTTAAAAAATTTACGACAAAAAAAATTTTTTTTTATCGATAATTTCCCCTTAGCAGTCTGCTGTACTGTAGAGCTTGCCACTTATGTATAAAATTAACACGTACAACATAAGTGGTATGGGAAGCTAGGTTGTAATATAGACTAAAGGGTTGTAATGACCAACTATATATGTACATATATTCTTGAGATTGTGATCCCCCACTTATTACAGCCGATAGGTAATATCAGAAGACGTCAAAGCTAATATCGGTGATTATAATAATAGTGAGAGTGTATAATGTTGGCGAATTAGACGAGAGCTCGAGGATTCGAACTTTATCTCTGACTTCTTGAAAAAAATTGTCTTTGTTCCGACAATTCCCTCTTAGCAGTCTACTATTAACACGTTGACTGTCGACTACGAGATAACTCGTAGATTGCGTTCCCTTCTAGGCTGCCAACTACGAGTTATCTCGTACTCACTAAACCTGCCATTCTTGAGTAGCGCTACGAATAAAATCGTATTATATCAGTGCTAGGATCGATAAATGGCTTCTGGGAAAAGAATAAAAAGTCAATGTTGGCTTGCGTGGCCAGTTTTCTGAAAATTGCAGCGGCAGTCAACGTGTTAAACTGTGGAGCTCACCACTCATGGGTGGCGTGTATGTTTTGTCAACAAAAGTACAGGCTAGCAACAGTTAATATCTTTAAAGACTAACCCGGATCCCGTGTTGTACGTTAGAGGGTTAATTTTAAACTCACATATAATTTATCATTGAAAAAGACTTAATGAATATCCCCTAACTAACCATACCATATTATTTTTAGTTGCAATTATTTTAAAGGGTTTCTTACTAAACATTGCAAATGTTTTCTGTGCCATGGAAAATAATTGCTCAGTTTCACTTTTAATATTTCCCTAATGTCATCTCTTTGTTCTTCCTGTGAAAAATGTACTGCGTTCCTATAGAAAAAAATTTTTTTTTTTTGGCTCACCAAAATATACCCACAATTTCAAAAATATTTTTGCATCGTGAACGTTATTTGCCACACATTCACGACAAATATTATTTAGATTCTGTACAAAAGTTTTACACAAAATAAATCAAAGGTATTAGCGCAGGTATACGCATACTACACAGTTATGGGCAAAAACTTACACGCCTTATAGTATTTGCAATGAAACATCCGAAATTCTAAGCAGAAACTAAAAAATACAGTATAAGACATGTAATTAGCTCTGATGAATCTGACATTCTAAGCTGAAACTAAAAAATACAGCATAAGGCATGTAATTAGCTCAGCTTAATCAAGTCTACAGTTTTACTACACTACAAATATGCTGAAGTCGCCTATGAAAATTTTTAATACTCAATAATCTCAATTAAAACCCTAGCTTATAGTGCTATTTAATTAACCTCTAGTGTAAGAAGTTTTCGGTAAAACAGCAACTGAAAACAAACCGTTATATTCTGTATTATTTGCTACTTTTTCACCCAAAGAAAAATCCTTAAATAGCATGCTTACTTTGCTGGCAGCTGCTGCCCTACAAAGGATACTTTTGTGGTTTTCCCGAGAAACATCATTATTTCCCTTAACAGTGCACCAAAGAATCTATGGAATGCATATGTGTTTGTGTATGATGCAAAAAAAAGAATGTTGTTGAGTATTTAGAAATCAGACAAAAACTAAACTCATAAACAACGAAAACGGGTATTTTATTACGAGTTTTTGAGCGTTTTAAAAATGGCTTAATATGTTAGGGTTTCCGGTAATATCACGGCCAATAAAAAATAGTCTTCATTACCTCAGTTAAATACAAACTAATGCCAAAAGTTTTGCTTGTATTGTGCCTCCCAAATGGATTTTAACTTCAGGGGAATGAAAACCTTGACGTTTGTCTTTACTTGGGTTGCTTTATCCTATCTTAGCTATGCTGAACATATTTAGTAGGGTTCACAACCATTTATGAACCTCTGGAGTAATCAGAAACATCAATTGCAGCATAAACCAATATTTGAGCGAGCTTCGTTCTACGATTACCTAACTTAATTGATCATTACATACATAATTGGTCATTACAACCCTTCAGTCAGCATTACGACCTAGCTTCCCAACGCCACTCATGTTGTGTGTTAATTTTATACATGAGTGGCAGGACCTACAGTTTAAAGTCGACTCCGAACGACAGATTTTTGAGAAACTTTTTCATGCCATATTTATTTACTCTCAGAGTTTTTGACAGAAATCTGCTGAGAGGAAGTCGCCGCCGAAGAAATATTTTTTCATATTTTGTTTTGATGTCTAACCGCGGATTTGAACCGTGGCTTCGCATCTAATAAGCCAACACACTACCTACTAGACTACGGCGACGATTTTAACTTCAGGGTAATGAAAACCTTGACATTTGTCTTCATTTGGGTTGCTTTATCCTATCTTAGCTATGCTGAACATATTTAGTAGGGTTCACCACCAGTTATGACCCTCTGATCAGAACCTCCCTTTACAATAACAACAGATTTTTGCGAAGCTTTGCACGGCAATTTTATTCACTCTCAGAGTTTTTGCCAGAAGAGGAAGTCGCCAAAGAAATATTTTTTCGTATTTCATTTGGTTGATGTCTTAGCTAAGAATTGAACCTACTAGGCAACGGTGACTCCTCTGACCAATATTAAGCGATTTTACATGCCACATCTAGATAGGCTTTAGGAGTATCAACAGAAACTTCAAAAATGATTATTTAAAACCAAAGAGGAGGATTATTGAAGTTCTCCACTTCACAATGTTTTGGACGAGGGAATCAATAAAAAATCTAGTTTTGGTCCCAGCGAAATAAAAAGCTAATCTGCTTTTTAAACCTAGCACGTAAGAAGCTAATATTAGATTGTCACACACCCTTTAACAGACACTCTAGGCAGCCAATAAGCGTTTTATGCTAGAACTAGCCATATTTTCTAGTAAATCTGCTAAGAACGGGATGATCTATTCTAAACAACATAATGTTTGAATCTTTTATAATTCCTAAGGGCTGAATAGCATTCAATGAAATGGTTTGGATTTAAGCTCTGTAGGAATAAATCTGACTTAAACGATTTGGTAATCTTTTCTCCATCTGGGATTGTATGGCAGTATCGAAATAGTGGGTTACATTCAGACTAAAGATCCACGTTTGTTATGAAAGTCAACAACTACTCACTTGTACTGCTCAATTGTAATAAAAAAGTTCAATTTGGAGATGACTTGCTGAGACACAGTTCTTCTAATAGGATTGAAGGGAGCAAATCTACATGTTATGTCATTTTACGTATTTACATACATACATACATAATTGGCCATTACAACCCTTCAGTCAGGATTACGGCCTAGCTTCTCACACCACTCATGTTGTGTTACGTTTTTACCTTTAAAAAATCGTTTAAAATATGAGTTCGTTAATTGCAAACAAAATAAAAATATATTGGTATTTAGTTTCAATTAAACTCTTTATTGTTTGCACTACTTTTGTGTGCAACCGTTTACAACTTGATGTAAACAACAACAATTTACTTAATTCATTATTCTTCTTTACACTTCTGCTTGCGTACAAACTAACAAATATTCGATAGATCTTTACAACGACAATCTTCAAACCACGACTGTTTTCTTCACACTCAACGTGTCTTCACACAAGACTATCTGAATTCTTACTATTCGTTGCCAGCTTTGTCCTGCCTTTTTATATGCCCACGTAAACATTCTGCTGAAGGCTTCTGAAGTAGAATGTACGTGTTTTCGCCTTCTCGAGAACTATATCACGACTTCATTGTTGTTTGTGTATTTTGTTCACATTGCTCGGTGTTGAGTTCTCGCTTACTTGTCTATCCCCTTTTCTTTCAAACTGATGTTGTTGGTTTACTTGTAACAAGTTCGTTGTATTTGTTTGTGTAATTTTTGGTTATTTTAATGTTAAACAATGTACACTGTTTCCATTTGCGTAACAATATTTTAGAAGATCCTGAATCTGTGCATTGCTTATGTAACAACACGCTTGAATTACACACTTCGATAGTTCTTCTGTCAATTACTCAGTTAGACTCAAAGGCATTTATGTTTAACCGAAACCCCTATATTTTCGATCACATCTGCATGGTCAACATATTTCACACTCTCGGCATTGAATAGTTATTTTACGTCTCTCTCTCTCTCTTACTCTTTGTTGTCCTTATGGCTAACTAAATGCAGACACACTAAAATCATATATTTTGTACCTGGGAAACGATTAGAAATTGTTGAGATACGATGTGCGTATCATAACATCCAGAGAATGCAAAAAAAAAGAGAAAAAATAAAAAAAACATTTTAAAAATATTCCGGGTCTGTGAGTCCTGAAAAAAGAGCTTAACTTTTGGCAAGTGGTGTGTGGGTGACATTTGGTTATAATCCCGCTGCACATGATGATTCTCAAATTGATTACAACAACACACACAATTTTTGTGTTCCGGTTATATGGTTGTTAACCCCCGGGTGTCTGTTGTACAATTTTTCCATGGGGCAAATGAAATTCTAAGGAATTTCAAGGAAACATACAATTAAATGGGAAACATGCTGAACGGACCAATTTTTTTTGAAATTCGTTTGCGAAAGAATCGCGAACGATGTACTTGATAGTACGGAACTATTAGTCTATTCCCTACTAACTAACTACTAATGAAAGAAATGTTTTCGAAAGGCTTAAACTCAGCTCTTTAGTCAGTCACTACGTAGTCTATTGCTAGATGGTCATATAATCCCCATTGTCTGTATTAATTAAGGAGTCCTGATCCACTGCTAAGTTAACTTGGCCCTCATTGGATGGAAGACGCACCAACAAGTTACTTGGACTTGGTCGTGGCATCATCTCGATCACAGCGGCTATGCTTACAGGTCACTGTGTTATGGGTAGACACGCGGAGAGAATGCGGCTTCCATTTAACGGCTTCTGCCGCAGGTGCAGATCCGCTGAGGAGGATGGGACTGTTATCAACTTTATTTGTTAATGCCCATCTCTTGCGAGATGCAGATATAGGTTATTTGGCTCTCCGACCCTTGTCAGCTTGTCGGAGCTATCGTACATTGATGTCAATTGCATATGCAGCTTTGTTTATCAAGCTTTCGGGTTGGTATTCCAGTGTGGGGTAGTCGTGCTTTAAATGTACAGCCCTTGCGCTGACCAAGCACTTCCTCCCTGGCTTGAAGGAACTTGGTCAGTACAGGGACTGCATTTACCCGTAGCGTCACAATGGGCCGCTATGCGTGCTCAAGTGAGCTTTTGGTATCAAAGCTACGACCCTTACCTAAACCCTTTTTAAAGTGTTTTCCACGATTTAAAATCTTATACCAATCTGTCGAGTGGTTTTCGCGTTTCAAAAATGGTGATTGGGTGACAAAGAGCATCTGGAACAGGAAAACAAAGTTTTAAGACCATAAATTGTACACATTACCCGATCAAGATTCCTGTCAAACGCAAGAAGAGCATGCACAATCATAGGCGTCTACCAAGAAGCCGTTTCGTAACCTTTAAAAGCAGCGGTATTTATTCAAAAGCAAGGGAATTAAGTGCCATATGAACTGAAGCCGAGAGAAGTTGAAGGATGATTTTGCATGTCTGAAATATTCTTTGATGCCTTTAGAAAAGAGTAATTTCTGCAACGAATTATCACTGGCGGAGAACAATGTATTCCTTAGGAAAACCCTAAAAGCAAGAAAGCATATATGAAGCATGGTAGGTAGAGAAGGCTGCCCATCCAATAAAATTAGATGGAGGCCGCACTGGGCCCATTGTGTTACCACAGTTATCCGTTATCCCCTAGTCTCGAAACCACTCGGAGCTCCTGATGAAGCGATTTAAGCTTCCAATGTCAATCACTGACAGACAGTTCCTCCAGATCGTCCATGTAGTAAGCACCCAATGACTTCTTTCTCCTCCTTTGGCAAAGAGCCGGGCATGCACGCAGCAGGTGAAGGACAGTCTCCTCCTCTTCCTTATCTCTGCACAGCTTCTGCAGACCCCGACCAATGCGCCTCGCATGCGTACTTATAATGCAATGGCCCGTAATAACACCAACAACCACACTGAGCTCGCCTCTTTGGAGTTTAAGTAGACCCATTGTAGTAGTAGTAGTTGTAGTAATATAGTAGCAGCAGTAGTAGTAGCAGTAGTAGTAGCCGCAGTTGTAGTATAATCGTAGTTGTAGTAATATAGTAGCAGCAGTAGTAGTAGCAGTAGTAGTAGCAACAGTTGTATTAGTAGTAGTTGTAGTAATATAGTAGCAGCAGTAGTAGTAGCAGCAGTTGTAATATAGTAGTAGTTGTAGTAATATAGTAGCAGCAATAATGGTAGCAGCAGTTGTGCAGAGCAGAGGCTGAATTCATTCTGAGTCTCAAAAGTCGAGCAAATTTGTTTTTGGAACGGAGTCCATAAATTGCTACAGAAATGGAAAAAGGTCGACCCTTCCGATTATTAATAATTAGAATGACAAGCTCTTTGAAAACATAAGAATGAATTCATATTTGATAGCAGCATGTCTGACCCTTCTATCTATACTAGGGTTAATTATTGCAATTTTTTAAAAATACCTCCACTTGGTATATATATTTTAAATTCGTCCACTTTGTTGACTTGATTGAATTTATTTGCACCTGCTGTAAAATGGAACCGCCATAGAGAATGTATGTATGTGTATGAGAGTATGTAAATATTTTTTCAGTTTTCATTATAAATAAATCAATTCACATAGGAATCGAGAGAGAGAGAGAGACATGAAATAAATTTCTGAAAAAATATTGCTACCATAACACATAACCTTGAATTTGAAATGCGCTAACAATTCTTGTAGTCGACTGATTTTACACAAAAATCGTTTAAATTTAAAAGAGAAGAGAAATGGTGTGGTGAAAGGAATACAATAAGAGGTGTTAGAAATTATTGTTGAAATGTAGCCATAATGTATGTACGTACGTACATGTGTAGAACATGTGAAATATAAATTCTCTAGAATTCCTCTGGAATCTGCGTGATAGACACGCAAAATGATTTTTTTTAATTCTATAGACGAGTGTGGTAGTTTTTGTGTCATTTATTTGAATTAGACCAGAAAGATAATTTATGCCGTAATTAAAATTTTAATTGAATTCATACATGGTTTTTTGGGAAGGCTATTTGTAGTCCGTTTTTTATAAGCCTAGTTGTAGGTAAATATGTGGGGTATACTTGTACCGGAGATATTCTATTATGATAATGGCTATACAACTTCGAAACGACATCCTTCAAGTATTTATTGAGTGCTCAAGATCACTCACTAACGCTGAAAGTATAAGACTTTCGAATCAGTTGGATGGGGAAACATGAAAGTATAGGCGCTGTTGCAACCCTACTTACTTACCACTAAGAACCCGATTAACGTGTTGCAACTGTGCGCTTAGGCCAGTTGGTCACACCAATCTCGATGTTGCTGTTGCAGCCATGCTATTAAAACTGTGGGAAAGTATTTGTAGGAGACAAACGCAGACGAAGTCGCTGCTTTTTTTAAAGACCGAAATTGAGATTGAACTATTAGGTTGTGGAGAATATTGCAATCGAAGCATTTGAATTTAAAATCGATAAGTAGCGATGGTTTTCTTTTCTTTGTACCCTTATACTAAAGGGCTATCCATTTCGTGGTTTTAAAAGTATGGGACTGGAATTCGACATCTGCCAAACTAAGTTTCTTTTTTCTATTCAGTAAAAAGTCTGACATTGACGAAAACGGATCGGTTAATTATCACACAACGCATAAAAATGATCAAAACCTACTACAAAAATGGTGATTCTGCCACAGCCACGTATCGTGCTTTAAGAGGAGATTATGGTTTACATAATCGTCCAACTACGCAAGCAATTGGCAAAATTGTGAAGAAATTGGAAGAGACTGGAGTGGGGAGAGGCCATTACATCCAGAAAAAGTCACTGTTTGGTGCGCTCTTTGGTCCGAAGGTGTGATTGGACCTTACTTCTTCGAAAACGACGATGGAACGACTGTCACCGTCAATTCGGAGCGTTATGGTCATATGATAACCGACTTTTTTTTGCCTGCTATTGAAGAATACGACTTGGAGAATACACGAAAGATCGTGCTTATGCAGATAAACCTTCAACTCTTGAGCACTTAAAAACCAATATTCGTCAAGTTATGGCTGAGATACCGCCCAATATGTGTTAAAAAGTGGTCGAAAATTACCTCAAAAGAATCAATGCTTGCAACACTTCGCGTGGAGGTCATTTAAATGATGTAGTCTTTCACACATAATGTCAACGTTCAAACTTTACAATAAAAAGAAAAGAAATTACGTTTACTTTTGAAACCACGAAATGGATAACCCTTTATGTTCAGATATGCACTATTCGGTTTATTGAGTACAATATTTCAAGTGTTCAGACATAATATTATACGCAGTTCAGCTGCTTATTCAATATTTATTTGACAGCTGATTGTTTCAACAACATTGTTTTTATTTTGTTTTTTCTTGTTTGTCGTTGTTGACATTTGCGTTGTCAAATATCAACTCAAACTTCCTTAATTTTTATTTAAAAAATTGAAATAAATCTGTAATCTGTTTTAAAGGTTTTCTCTACTTTGTTGCAAGCCACCATGAATGCAATATTTCGTAGAATACAATACAATGCAGGGATATTGTTAACCAAAATTTAAATTTAAAACTCAATTGTATTATCGGCAAATAAAAGTTGTTGCACAAATACTAACAATGAAATTCCTTTCATAAAATTCGAAACAGAAAATTCATTTCAAAAAGTGATAAAATGAACACATTTCGTTGAAATTACAATCCCTTCATGGGATTACAGTAAACAAATTCAATTTGATAACTGATTTTTAATTAAAATTCATGTCTTGTTTCGACAAGCTTTGAAAACATTATCATTATCATGACGATTTTAACTTCCATTGAGTTCTATAATTTTCAAGAATTATTCTCCTCAAATCCCAGAAAATTTTAATTCAAGTAATCAATCTTATCTGACAGAACATTTATTAACATTTTCCGTAAATTTATTCATTCAATTACAATTTCAATTATTTTATCAGCACCCATTACTTTTCTCATACATTTTCTGAATCTGTGCCTATTATCGGGTGAGCCATCTATCTGTTAAAATTTGAATCATCGTTTATTTCGAATCTGACAATACTTCCGTCATTCTAATCTGTCACAATATATCTCCACTGAACGTAATGAATCGTCTTACGCTTGAGAAACATTGGAATAGACCAGATATCAGCAATGAGTATTCAAAAAGATGAGTAGATTCGAATCATACTCATAAGTTCTGATACTTATATGCATTCATACTTATTTTAATATCATACTCATACTACTCATATTCAAAGTTTGAAGTACTCATCGTACGCATACTTAACAATACGCATGATGTTGTTGATTTCGATTCTCCTTTACTCAACATTTACAAGAATCACTAAAAAAGTATGATTCGCATGTGAACACTACAATACTCACTAGAAGGTTCTGTGTTTGCTTTGCTCCCTGTTTTTGTCTTTTTCTTTCTTCTTCATTTTGTAAATGCAACAACAACTGAGATCATCGTCACTCGAATCATTTATGAGTATTATAAGTATTTTTCTAAATTTATGAATCTGAATGAGTAGGCGTATGAATCAAACATATTTCAAATGTTATGAGTTTGATGTCAACGTTGTACGCATACTCATTGCAACCATAAACCAATGTTGTAGTGAGTACGAATGAATCAGAGTAGTTGAATTTCAATACTGTTGACTCATACTCAAAATGAATCGTTTATGAGTATTATAAGACTATTTTTCTAAATTTATGAGTCTAAATGAGTACGCTTATGAATCAAACATATTTCGAATGGTATGAGTTTGACGTTGTACTCATACTCATAGCAACCTGTACTTATAAATCAATGTTGTAGTGAGTACGAATGAAGCAGGGTAGTTGAATTTCAATACTGTTGACTCACTCATACTCAAAATTTAATGAGTAGTTATGAGTAGCGAAAAAATGATTCATTGCTGATCTCTGATTCGAATCATTTATGAGTATTATAAGTATTTTTCTAAATTTATGAATCTGAATGAGTACGCTTATGAATCAAACATATTTCGAATGGTATGAGTTTGTTGTAGTGAATACGAATGAATAAGAGTCTAGTTGAATTTCAATACTGTTGACTCATTCATACTTAAAGTTTCATGAGTACTTATAAGTACCGAAGAACCGATTCATTGCTGATCTCTGGAATAAATGGACCAACGACAAACTACACGATAATGTCGATTACGCCAAGAATAAAGTCTTCTTTTCGAATGAAGCTTATTTTCATCGTGGTGGGTACGTTAATAAGCAAAATTGTCGTATTTGGGGCTCAGAAAACATACACGTGGTCTTACACATGCCAATGCACTCATATTTCGAGTGACTGTTTGGTGAGGCTTGTGGAGCGGAGGCATCATTGGCACATATTTCTTTGAAAATGAGGACGCCGTAACCATTATGGTCAATGGAGACACATATTGCAGACGCACATTTTTTTGTACCCAATCTTCATGATATTGATGTGAAGAATGTTTGATTTCAACCGGATTGTGCATCTTGCTATACATCTCATGCCAAAAACGATTTATTGCGTCAAACATTTGATGATCGTTTAATTAGCCGAAATGATGAGGTCATTTGGCTGCCAGGAAGCTGCGTTTTGACATCGTTGAACCATTTTCTGTGGGTTGCCGTTAGAGAAAAGTGTTAGGCCGAGAAACCAGAGACAATCGGGAATTTGTATTCCAACATTCGTGATACCACTCCTAAGATACTCTACCCCATATACTCGAAAAAGTGCACAAAAATTGTTCCCATCAAATGAGGTACTGTAAGGACAACCGCGGGCAGCCATATTCCTTTTCTAACCCGAACAATTGTACTTCATGACAAACAAAATAAATTTCGCAAAACTTCAAATCGTTTTTGTTTTTAAATTTAAACATTTAAATGGCTCACTCTATACTTTAATACTCATACGATTTATAAACGCTTTCTATTAAAATCTCCTTAAGGTATGGAATGAAATTTTGTTACAAGGCCAGCCTAAAAGTAGACAACACCTGATGGGTATTAAAGCATAAGTATTTATAAATATACTTGGAATTTATTTAATTATTTTCTTATAATTTATTGTCATTACTGTAAGAATAAGACATTTTAAATAAGTTTTCTTTTTTAATCTTTTCTAGAGACTTTAAAACACCAGCAATCAAGCAGTGATATCATCAAACTACTCATGCACCAGATGACTATTGCCATCATTTGCCGAGAAAGGTAGGTGATTATTATTATAGAATTTAATAAATGGTTTAAGAAAACCTTGGTTTAATGCCCAGTTTGCAATATGTGTGAAGATACATAAATTCGTATTTAAAAACCAAAGACGCAAACCCACAATTTTAGCAGCGCCCCTTTTTGCCTCTAACAGGGTAAACTTTGCTATTACCAGAGCACTGTTACTTGTTTAACTGTGGCAACAAGTAGATTATTCTACTACTTTGCAAGTATTGCAGACTATTGACATAAAATTTAATTCTCATTATGATCGTTATTATTTACAAAAGTGTTGAAATGTAATGAATAGTTGGTGGGGGATGGAAGATCATTTCTTAAAATTATTCCAGCTATTCCACTACCACGGTTCGAACGGTGACCCTCAGGACTACCATTTGCATATAGTCTGTATAGTGTACTATTTCTTATATATTCCAAAATGTCCACTGATCTTCTAGAGAATTTTCAAGAAAAAATTTATATTTTCAAAGCCAATTTTCTCAATACCATATGATTTTATATGGGACCTTTTTGCGGTCTTGGAACCTTCCTTTGAGTATGATATGGTACTCATAGAACTAGTATTTGTCTTAAAATTAGCTTCTAAACAAATGGCTTGTTCAGATTGATACTGTTAAACAGCTAACAGTGGACTGTTAAGGGCAAATTTTGTTCTGTTAAAAGCAAATTTTGCTCTGTTAACGACAAATATGGCTTTAATTTTATTAGCAACTGTTGGCTGTTAGTCCTCAGCTACAAGCAAACAGGATTGTATTTTCTATTATTATTTTTTTAATATAAACGAAATTTTTGTTGTTGTTGCTGCGTTTTTGTAAAAACGAACAAACGTATAAACACAATAAACGCAACGCAGCAAACGCGGCAATTGCAGCAATGTCGTCTCAACAATACAATACATGAGTGAATATGGAACAGGCAAGGCAACAAGTAAATTGTTGATGCAAAATTGCTGTGTTTACTGTGTTGCGTTTGTTGTTTTTTCAGCGTTTTTTTAAAACGCATTAACACAATAAACGCAACGCAGCAAACGCGAAAATTGCAGCAATGTCCTCTCAACAATACAATACATGGGTGTATATGGAAGAGGCAACGCAATAAACAAATCTTTGTTGCAAAAACTGTTGTGTTTACTGTGTAGCGTTTATTGTGTTTATAGCATTAGGGAGAGAGAGATGATTTGAAAAATAGCACGTGTAGTAATCTTGTTGCTATTATTAAAATGAAAAGAGAGCGACAAAAGGAGACTCCAATGATTATTTTCATTTACTCATGCTTACACAAGCTTTAACATTTAATTGTTCGATTAGCTTGTTGTTGCTGCATTTATAGTCTCGAATCGTAGCAGCTGTTGTCGTTTTTATAACTTCCGAAGTTCCTTACTTAATGCTGACTCCTTTGACAATGCGCCGAGGTGCCAAACTAGAACTAGTTTACCTCGGAAATTTTTTTTAAAAATCGCTTTCAATTTCATTTCTTTCTCCCTCTCTCTCTCTCCTTTTTACATTTTTTTGTACAATAATTATGCTCTTGTAAATACCATCTCTCGTATACAACATAAATTTGAGTATAATCGCGTTGTCTATGCGGGTTTAATGTTTAATTTTTAACACATTGACTGTCAACTACGAGTTATCTCGTTCTCGAAGGGAACGCAATCTACGAGTTATCTCGTACTCACTAAACCTGCCATTTTTGTGTGTATCTACAAATACAATCGTATTGTATATCAATGCTAGTATCGATAAATGGCTTCTGGGAAAAGAAAAAAAACTCAATGTTGGCGAGCGTGGCCAGTTTTCTGAAAATTGCCGTGGCAGTCAACGTGTTAATTTTCCTTTTCTATCTGATTGAAAATTGTTTGCTAGTGTAACTCCACATCGGCCGCTTCTGCAATAATCCTGTTGGGACAGACCTAACCTGTCATCGAAACTGTAATAGCGCAGTGTCCCATTAGAATTCTTGCCAGAATGCGAAGCGTTCTCTTGTCGAACTCAAGTACTTGCCTGGTTCTCCCGCTGTCTACAGCTGAACACAGCTGTTTTTTAAATTCGGCAACCAGATACCCACCAGAGATCAGCAACGAATCGTTTTTCACTACTCATAAGTACTCATTAAATTTTGAGTATGAGTGAGTCAACAGTATTAAAATTTAACTACTCTGATTCATTCGTACTCACTAAAACATCTTCTTCTTCTTCTTATTCTTCTTCTTATATATACAAATTAGTGTGTGTGGTTTGTTGTGGGTTTGTTTGAAGTCTATATACGGCTAAACGGCTGAACCGATTTTCTTGAAATTTTCACAGTATCTTCCTGTATGTCTGGAAGAAGTTATAGGCTACTTTTTACGTTGAAATAGGCAAATAAAATAATATAAATAAAAAAGTATGAGTGTTATTGTCTAACAAAATATTACGTATACGTCACCCGTCAGCTCTATGTAATCTATATATATATAAAAATGTATGTATGTTTGTATGTAATTAATAGAATCGTAAACTGTGCATTTGATCACGTTATGATCTTTAGCAAAGTTGTTGCGCATAAGTCGACGGAGATTTCTAAGTTGGTGGTCAAGCACGGAAGAAAAGAGCATTACGAGCATCAGAATCAGACGAGCAATGAGCATTGAAACCTGAAAATCTTCGAGTACATGCCGCTGAGACCCGTTCGCTTGGATCACTAGAAACTGATCGAATGCGTACTACTCAGGCCCGTTAGTCTGAATCATCTGGGCAACGGGAAACAAAATCAATCAAGTGATTCAATATTAATTGGATATTTGTGTAATGTATTCCCTTCAAATTTATTTTAGTTGGTGGAGCAGCAACACGCGCAAGGTTCAGCTAGTTGATTTATAAGTACAGGTTGCAATGAGTATGAGTATAACGTTGACATCAAACTCATAACATTTGAAATATGTTTGATTCATACGCCTGCCTACTCATCATTCAGATTCATAACTTCAGAAAAATACTTGTAATACTCATAAATGATTAGAGTGATTCGAAACATTCATCAAAATTTACAGTCTTAGTTGTTGTTGCATTCACAAAAAAAAGAAGCAAGAAGGAAGACAAAGATCGCAAGCAAACATACAAACATTCTAATGAGTATTGTAGTGTTCGTATGCGAGTCATACTTATTTTGTGATTCTTGTGAATAATGAGTAAAGGAGAGCGACGTCAACAACATAATGCGTATTGTTAAGTATGAGTACGATGAGTACTTCAAACTTTGAATATGAGTTGTATGAGTATGATATTAAAATAAGTATGAATGCGTATATGTATCAGAAATTATGAGTATGATTCGAATCTACTCATCTTTTTGAATACTCGTTGCTGATCTCTGATACCCACGCATGAAGCCAATGCTGTTTTTTTCAATTGGAAAAAGTGTTTTTGCAGGGGCGCATATATTCCCCCTATCGCCTCATAAACTTACACAGTGATATACAATTTTTGTAAACCCCACTGAAACCTTTTATAACCGCTTTCAAAGTAGTTCTCCCTTAATTTCGAAAACTATAACAAAACACCATATATACATACATAATTGGCCATGACAAGCCTTCAGTCAGGGTAACGGCCTAGCTTCTCAACACCACTCATGTAGTGTGCCTTAATTTTATGCGTGAGTGGCGGAACCTACAGTTTAACGTCGACTCCGAACGACAGATTTTTAAGAAACTTTTTCATGGCAATTTAATTTACTCTCAGAGTTTTTGCCAGAAATCTGCTGAGAGGAAGTCGCCGCAGAAGAAATATTTTTTTCATATTTCGTTTTGATATCTGGCCTGGAGTTCGAACCCGGGCTTTACGTCTAATAAGCGAACACACTACCTACTAGACTAAGGCGACTACATAGCAAAACACCATTAAATTACGAAATTTCATCATTATATGTGTTTTATGAAATGAGTATTGCCTGAATTAATACCCACTTATGCCCTTAATCTCATTAATGCGTTAGCCTGAGTGCATTAATAAATGATAGGCTGGCCACCAATGCATTGCCTATGGCATGAACTAATGTTTGAACAGCAGCACACAGTCACATTACAATAGTCATGTGTCCCTCTTTACAAAAGGTATCGATGTTTCAACTGTCAGCTGGTGGTTGTGGTTGTTGTTGTTGTAAAAGCATTTGTGGTTTTACTGCTCTTCTGTGATGTATTGCCTCTTGCAAAAGGTGCAGATGTTTGACGGGTAAAGTGTGCGGTGGCTGTTGTTAACAATTGGGCCAAACACACACACAGTTATTGAAGATTTTTTTTGCATTTTTTGATGGTCTTACAGTCATGGTCACATGCCCAAATGTTGCTTCTTTTTCGAACAGCATTTTTCATGTTAAACATGATGTTGAGCATCAGTTTCTCATTCTTATGTTTGGTTGGCTGTTCTTTTAATTTCGATAATGAAGTTTCATTTTCAACTAAAAATGCCATCGTTTGAGTGAACTCAGGGCTTTGAAATGTTTCTTACATGTGTGTAACAGAAGAAAACACTTGGAAATTAAAAATCCTTTCAAAGAGAAATTTTCTGTCATGATTTGGCTCTATATAAGCTTTACAATTAACATCGCAGGGTATATTATAGAATTTTGTACATTCGCGAGACTAAACACTTTCATGTCAGTCCTGAAAGCATCTCAAAATATGTCATTCACAGCAAGTACAGAAACGTCACAACGATGATAACCATGTAAGGCACTCACGCTATTGGTAGTCGAAAAGCTAACAGAATGTAAAGGGAACGGCTAATACCGAAAAGCTGATTACAGTAATGGCAGTGCTCCTTGGCCGAGCTATTGCAGAGCATCTGCAATGCTTATCAACGTCTGAGAGTGCTTCTCTTACTCTCTCATCTTTCACAAGTACATACATACATACATACATATAATGTCACAACAACTGTTTTGTTTGCCAACTGTCAAATGAATATTGAATAAGCAGCTCAACTGCTTATATTATTATGCCTGAACACTTAAAATATTGTACTCAATAAATCGAATATTGACTCAATAAAAGTGCATATCTGAACATAGTATAAGGGTACATACATACATATGTATTATATATATACATATATTGTGTGTGTTAATTTTATCCATGAGTGGTGGGACCTACAGTTTAAAGCCGACTCGGAACAACAGATTTTTGAGAAACTTTTTCATGGCAGGTTTATTTTACTCTCAGAGTTTTTGCCTGATAGCTGCTGAGAGGAAGTCGCCGAAGAAATATTTTTTTTTTTCATATTTCGTTTTGATGTCGTTTGATGACTGCTGCTCGAACTCGGGCTTTACGTCTACCAAGCGAACACATTACCTACTAGTCTACGGCGGCTACGCATATACCAAAAAAATTCCAAGTGCAATCAGGAATAGACTACAGCGACTACATCAAGTGATACCCGTTTAATATCTTTTTGATTAAAAAAGTACCACAAGATGTGTTTAAAAAAAGGAGAACAAGTGTTGGAAGTAAAAATAGGTATTAAAATAACAAACAAGCAGAAGAAAAATATTGTTACATTGTTTACCTTTTTAAAACGTTTAAAATATGAGTTCGTAGATTGCAAATAAAAACAAATTTGTGTTTAATTTTAATTAAAATCCTTTGTCATTCGCACAATTCTGTGTGCCACTGTGTTCACAACTTGATGTAAACGACAACAACGTTTAAAATACGAGTTCCTAGATTGCAAATCTAAATTAAAAATAAATTTGTGTTTAATATTAAATATTTCCTTTATTGTTCACACAATTCTACATGCCACTGTGTTCACAACTTGATGTAAACAACAACAATTAGTTTTATTGGTTACTCTTCTTTCCACGCTTTTGCGTTAACAATAACAATTGTTCAAAAGATCTTTATAACGGAGATCTTCAAACCACGATTATTCTCAATACCATCGTGACATGTCTTCACACAAGACTAACTGAATTCTTTCTGACCCCGTTGCCTGCTTTGTCTCGCCTTTTATATCGCAGGGTAAACAGTGTGATGAATGCTGTTGAAGAGGATGACTTCTTTATATGTAGGTAAACATGTTGCTTACATTATTGTTGTTTGTGTATTTTGTTTATGTGTTTGTCCTTGCTGTGTTGTTGTTGTTGCCTTTTTGTTTACTTGTTTATCCCCGTTTTTTAATTACTGATGTTGTTGCTATATTTTTGTTTATTAGTTGATTATGTAAGTCCCCGTAGTCTAGTAGGTAATGTGTTCACTTTTTAGACGCAAAGCCCGGGTTCGAGCCCCAGGCCAGACATCAAAACGAAATATGAAAAAAAGTGTATTTCTTCGGCGGCGATTTCCTCTCAGCAGATTTCTGGCAAAAACTCTGATAGTAAATAAACTTGCCCTGAAAAAGTTCCTCAAAATCTGTCGTTCGAAGTCGACGTTAAACTGTAGGTAACGCCACTCAAGTATAAAATTAAGGCACACAACATAAGTGGTGTGAGAAGTTAGGCCGTAATCCTGACTGAAGGGTTGTAATGGCCAATTATGCATGTATGTATGTATTTTGTTTACGTGTTTGTCCTTGCAGTGTTGTTGTTGCCTTTTTGTTTACTTGTTTATCGTCTTTTTATATACTGATGTTGTTGCTATATTTTTATTTATTCGTTGATCTTCTAAACAAGTCCATAGTTTTTGTTTCTCATATTAATGTTAAACGATGTAACATCATTTCCATATTCGTAACAATATTAATCGCTCATTTCATTCATCCAGTTCCTTATTTACGTCTTCTGTTCTTTTATTATTTGTTTTGTCTTGGATTGCGACAAGTTGGTCTTCGTTGTGTGATTGTCTGTACAATTGTTGTGTCTCATCATTTGGCGCGGGGGACAATAGCATCTGTTTTAAAGCCTTCGCTGATTGCTCGTAGTAGCTGCTATTTTCAATGCTGCTTATGCAGCACTCAATTCGCTGACAGCGTGTGCTGTTATTTAAAGAAAAAACTTTTATTACTCCAGCACAGATTGTTTAACGTATTCGTTCGTTTGATGGTTTTTTTTTCAGTTGTTGTTATTGTAAATCGTTAAATTACATACCAAGAGAAGCGCACTGCTTGGCACTGTTTGGCTACGTTTTACTTTGTTTTGTGAAAACGTTGCAACATTTGTGCAACAAATCAAGTGTTTTTATGGCACTGAGTAAGTCAGCGGTAGAACCTTCTGTTTGCTGTCTTGAAGTAATTCTTATGGGAATTTCTTGTGTTGCTTTTTCTTGAATAAGACGCTACTTGGGCTACTAATGCCTTTTCAATGTTTGCATTTGTAGAACAAATGATTTCTCTTTTCATCTTCATCTTTTTCTTTTTTGGGGGTGTCTTTAAGCTCTTTAAGCTTGAGGAAGATTGAAATTTTTGGCAAATGAACATACAAATGTAACAGTGATTGCTTTCTTATTGTTGTTGTTGCAGATTATCAAAATTTTTTGTTGGGTTTTTGGTAGTTCTTGCGAGTTTTCAGTTGGTTTCTATGCTTTAAGGAATAACTTTAAGAAGGATATTGTAAGAAGCAACATGCCAATGGTACCCCATAACAGGAAATATTTCAAACAACAGAACAAATCCTTATTCTCAGGCGTACGATCTTTTGAAAGCAAATTGAGATTTCGCTGCAGTATAAAGCTTTACTCGATTCAGGGAGTGAAGTCCTGTAAAGATAATAATAAACTTCTGATTTGTTAAATTTGACGAATCCATAGTGATCCTTAGCCATTATCTTCCAAGTCAACATAAGCCTCCTTGTGATAGCTTTTGCACCCATCAAGCATGCGCGAATTGTGAAAGGCGATTGCACAGTCGTTTCTCCTAGTTCTCCTATAAGCAGTTCGCTTATAAGTGTCATACATACTCAGATAGTTTGTTGGCTAAGGAGGCAGTCTTATCATCTGAATAGGATACAATAGGAAATAGGGTGCAGTGAAGCAGGATTAACGAAACCATTACACATATATATGTACAACATCATTGGTTATAAGAATCCTTCAGCCAAGATTATGACCTAGCTTCTCACAGACCCCAACGCGTTGTGTGTTAATTTTATTCATGATTGTTGGGGCCTTGAAGTCGTCATAGTGTAGTAGATAGTGTGTTGGCTTATTAGACTTGAGGGTACGATTCAAACCCTCCAGGTCCGATATTTACAACAAAATGAAAAATATTTCCTCTCGTCAGATTTCTAAAAAAAACTCGGAGTAAATTGGAAAAGTCGCCTTAATCTAGTAGGTAGTGTGTTGGCTTATTAGATTAAAGGCCCGATGTCAGACATCAAAACGAAAAAATATGAAAAAATATTTCCCCTCGGCGACTTCCTCTCAGAAGATTTCAAAGCAAACAGAGCAAAAAATCTGCGAATAAATAAAAAATTTCTATGAAAAGTGCCTCAAAAAATCTGTCGTTCGGAGTCGAGTTTAAACTGTAGGTCCCGCCACTCACGTATGAAATTAACACACACAACATGAGTGGTGTTGAGAAGCTATGTCGTAATCCTGACTGAAGGGTTCTAATGGCCAATTACGTATGTATGTGTCGAAGGCTGTAGATGACAGCTTTTTTTTGAGAAACCTTTCATGGGAAATTTTTTACTCACAGACCTTTTGCCAGGAGACTGCTGAGAGGAAGTGTGCAGTCCTTGCGCTGACCAACTTCTTCCTTTTCCCTGATTTTGGTGGAACTTGGTTAGTACAGGGACTGCGTTCACCCGTGGCATCACAACGGGCCGCTATGCGTGCTCAAGTGAGCTTTGCGATATCAGAGCTACCACTCCGACCTAGACCTGAGAGGAAGTCGCCTAAGAAACATTTTTTCATATGTTGTTTAATTGGAGATGTCTGACCTAGGGTTTGAACCGTGGCCTCATATCCAACAGGTACTAGACTACGGCGACTTCAACGAAACCTTTAATCTCCTAAAACTTAGCTCGTCACATGGTCACCACATTATGCTCGGGTTTTCAGAAAAGGCAGTCTTAGGTTTGAAGAGTAACACGCAACTGAATTGTGTGACTGTAAATATCAAACTCTCCAACCAGATACTCGTATACTTATCCCCCGCATACTTGCTTCCTTAATGGTCATTACAATCGTTCAGTCAGGATTACGACCTATCTTCTCATAACACCCATATTCTGTGTGTTAATTTTATACATGAGTTGCGGGATCTTTAGTTTAAAGTCGACTCCGAGCGATAGATTTTTTTTTTTTGAGAAACTTTTCAAGGCAATTTTGTTTACTCTTGTTTGTTTTCGCCAGTAATCTGCTGAGAGGAAGTCGCCGTAGAAATATTTTTTCATATTTCGTTTTGTTCGAGATGCCTCTGCTGGGTCTAAGATTAGAAGGATATTCGTGGCAATGAGCTTAGGAAGAGATGGATTTCTAGGCTGCTGATGAGACCCGAATTTTACAGTGGGGTAGGAAGCTATGTTTGGAAGAGTATACTCAGTGAAGAGGAAAATAGAACCAGTCTATACAGACCTTTTAACACAGCACTGAAGATTAAAATACCATCTATTAAGAATGGGCATTAGAATGAATCATCAGATGCATTATTGCATCCCTGAATTGTCCTTCTTGAAGTCGTGTAACATCCAGACGTTTATGAAAGCAATATGGTTAGAGAACACTTTATAGTGATACCCAATATTGATTAGGAATTGTATAACAGATGGTGGATGACCGTTGCACTATGTCAACTAAGAAGGCGTCCTTTATTGTAAGCACTCTATTTTCAATGTTCACACCAGAGATCAGCAATGAGTATTAAAAAAGATGAGTAAATTCGAATCGTACTCATAATTTCGGATACTTATACGCATTCATACTTATTTTAATATCATACTCATACTACTCATATTCAAAGTTTGAAATACTCATCGTACTCATACTTAACAATACGCATGATGTTGTTGATTTCGACTCTGCATGACTCAACATTTACAAGAAACACAAAATAAGTATTATTCGCCTACACAAACACTACAATTGGTCAATTCACACAAGCCGTTGTATCGTTGTATTCATTGTATTGTTGGAAGAACATACAACAGTGTATGATTGTTGTTGATAATTTTCATATAAAAATCCGATACACTTATACACATTTTTTCCATTGGTCAATTCACACAAGCCTTTGTATCGTTGTATTCATTGTATTGTTGGAAGAACATACAACAGTGTATGATTGTTGTTGATAATTTTCATATAAAAATCCGATACACTCATACACATTTTTTCCTATGTTTTTGGAAGTTGTATTGGTTTCGTGCTATCAAATTGTGTGAATGAAAAAAATGTGTATATGTTTTCATATGTTGTGTTGGTTTCGGGCTATCAAATTGTTTGAATGCCACGAAATACACAATACAGCATACCATGGAGCGTTCATAAACAAACAAATGTATTCAATACAACATACACGATACAAAGTTGTGTGAATTGCCCAAATACTTACTAGAAGCTTGTGGGTTGATGACTAAGAATGTAAATTGTTATGAATGATTCGACTCACTAGAATCATTAATGAGTATTATAAGTATTTTTCCAAATTTATGAATTTGAATGAGTATGCAGGCGTATGAATCAAACATATTTCGAATGTTATGAGTTTAATGTCAACGTTGTACTCATACTCATTGCAATCTGTACTTATAAATCAATGTTGTAGTGAGTACGCAATTAATCAGAGTAGTTGTATTTCAATACTGTTGACTCACTCTTACTCAAAATTTCATGAGCACTTATGTGTAGCGAAAAAACGATTCATTGTTGATTTCTGGTTCACACTAGCCTCTATAACACTTGGTCCCTTGTTCGTGTTCTACTCAATCACTTGAGGGGTTTTCATATTGCATTATATATATTGCATGAAAGAAGGAGAATGAATTGGTCAATTCACACAAGCCGTTGTATCGTTGTATTGAGTGTATTGTTGGACGAATATACAATAGTGTATGCTTGTTGTTGATAATTTTCATTTAAAAACCCGATACACTTATACACAAATTTTTCATATGTTTTTAAAAATTTGTGTTGATTTCATGCTATCAAATTGTTTGAATGCCAAAAATTATGAAGAAGAATAAGAAGAAGACATTTGGAATACGAAATACACAATACAGCATAGCATTGAGCGTTCACAAACAACCAAGTGTATTCAATACAACATACACGATACAAAGTCGTGTAAATTTCTCAAATGCAAATTCAGATCGTTTTTGTTCCGACTAAAATAGCAAACCAAGCAGGGATCAAAAGGCGTGTGTTAAGTGCCTTTTAAATAACATTATATTCTGTTATTGAACCCGTATTCGCTACTTCAAATTCATTATTTATTTACCAATTAAATTCACAGTTAAAAACTTAGCCGATTGTCTAATCAATCACTACCACCCTTACTTTCTTTTGCTCTCTGCCTTGTGTTTCCTTAAATATAGTGTGTGTGTGTGTGTATAAGATTTTGCAACAGTAGTTTTCATATAATTTTCCCTTTTTTAAATTTCCAATTCAAGTTTTACGTTTTCTTTTTCGCAATTCAATTCCGTTTTCATGCAAGAGAACATCCTATAGAGCGTCCTAAGAGTCCTAAAAGTGTTCACAAGAAGATAAGATTTGTTTCTTATTTTCCAATTTCTCTTCTCTTTCTATTCAACTTCCAGGGACTTTAATTTCACTTTAAAGTACCAAAAGACGTGCTTTTCAATTGCATTCTCCTTCTTCTTGGATGTGTAACAAATTAACGAGCGAGGAATATCAGTATTTGCTGAAGCCGTTAAGGGTCGAGTACAAATGTTGTTGTTGTTGGCTGATGGTTATTGTGGTTGTTTTTGTTGTGAAATCATTCTCAAAGGGATTTTCTCTTCTGTATGACAGTTGCTGCAGTTTGGCGTTTTTTGGGAAAAAATGTACTCCTCTACGGTAAATGCGGTTTAGGTGTGGCATGTTCCGTTGCTGTGTTAATTGGTAGCTTTTGATCTGAATTTCAAGTTAAATTTTAATTAAATGAGGAATTTTGTGATGTTGCTTACGAAACTGTTTTAATCCGCCAAGTAAAGTTCTTTACATTTGTAATTGGAAAAGATTTTCATTGCAGAATTGCAATTTATTTTGGTATTAACGTCCGGCGTGGACATGTACCCAAATGGGTCCTTCTCTTCAGCACCTGCTTAACTCATTTGCTTGAGAGCTCTTAAGGCAATGTTCTGTAGTGAATCCAACAACCATACTTAGCTTTGTCCTTTGGAATTTGAGCAGAATTTTCGTTTAGATTAACAGAGATTCCATCAAATCCCAGCTAGTCTTAGCAACTGAAGATGAAGATCAGTGATGAACGTAGTAAGCTTTGGTTTTCTCAGGATATTAGAAGCGCAATTGAGCTGGAAGCGTTTTAGAACTCCAAAAATATTTGAATCGTACCGAATCTTTTACTATGTTCAGATGTGCACGTATCAATCTCAATCTTCGGTTTATTGAGCACAATATTTTAAGTGTTCAGACATAACAATATACGCAGTTCAGCTGCTTATTCAATATTCATTTGACAGCTGGTAAACAAAACAGCTGGTTGTATCAACAACACTGTTTTTATTTTTTTGTTGCTTGTCGTTGTTGACATTTGGGTTGTCAAATATCAACTGAAAGTGTTTGGATAATTGTAATAAGCGCAATAAACATACTTATGACAGTGCTGCATTTTAAGTTTTACCCAATATTATAGCAATTTGCGTATTTATTCCGCAATAATTAATTGAAACTTTATGTGAAATATTGAACTCAATATTGGCATTTATTGCGATTTAAGCAATACATGCATAATTGGCCATTACAACCCTTCAGTCAAGATTACGGCCTAGCTCCTCACACCACTCATGTTGTGTGCCTTAATTTTATACTTGAGAGGCGGGACGCACAGTTGAACGTCGACTCCGAACGATAGATTTTGAGAAACTTTTTCATAGCAGGTTTATTTACTTTCAGAGTTTTTGCCGGAAATCTGATGATTTTTTGTAACTGCAAACTGTAAAGACGAGTCAGTTGAAGCATTTATGAGTATTATAAGTATTTTTCTAAATTTATGAATCTGAAAGAGTAGGCTTGTGAATCAAACATGTTTCGAATGTTATGAGTTTGATGTCAACATTGTACTCATATTCATTGCAACCTGTGCATATAAATCAATGTTGTAGTGAGTACGAATGAATCTGAGTGTAGTTGAATTTCAATACTGTTGACTCACTCATACTCAAAATTTTATGAGTACTTATGAGTAGCGAAAGAACGGTCATTACAACCTAGTTTCTGTAAAAATCGAGCCCCAATCTTTATTAATTTTTGTTCTTGAAATGTTTTCAATTCAATTTGAACATTTAATTGTATTTTTAAATAAAAATTCATTCAGCAGTTAACAGTTATAGTGGCGCAGACATGAAATTTTATTTCGTTTTTTTATTTTTACATTAATTTTTAGGACATTACTATGCTATTTACAATAAATAGGTTCTAGAAATATTTCAATTTCCAAGATTAAAAGCCATTATTACAACTTCCCGTTAAAGTTGAGTTTTGTTGAAGGTAGCTTTAGCTAAAGTGAACTTTAAAGTTATCTTTAACTTCTTTTCGTTATTACAACCTACAGATAAAGTTAACATTTTCATAAATATGGCAGTACCGGAGCAATGTCGATATCTGTGATCAAATTAAACAAGTATTTTTTTAAACGCAGTGGCAACTACAGTCTTCTTTTTTCTGTTGTATTTGCTCACTTTGTTTATATTTGAAGTTGCCGTATTGAAAATAATACGTATATAATATGGCAAGTTCTTACATAAATTTAACTTTAAAAGTTACCGGTAGGATGATCCTCCCCCTTTAGCTTAACGCTCACTTCTACCTTATTGTCCACTTATAATAATGAAAAATAATTTATCTGCCCGTTAAAATCCTCCCTTTAGTAAAGGGCAAGTTGTAATAATGGCCCTAAATCGATCTTTTTTTATTAAAAAAATAGTTTTTTTATTTGTTTTATTTATAACATCGCATATATTTTACAATTTTCTTTTAAAGTTTTTGTTTTTCAAATACAACCCTGTCACATTTAATTAAACTTTTACGCAGGGTTGTATTTAATTAATTATTTTCAATTTCCTTTAATTTTTTGTTTACAATCACCCGTGCTTAATTATAATAATTTTTTTTTTTTAAATTAAAAAAAAAAACATTTAAATTAAAAACTTATTTACAATTTTAGTTTATTTTCCTTAAATTTATAAAAAAAAAAGTATGTAGGAATTATTATTTTTATTTATTTATTTTATTTTTAAAGATTATTTATTTTTTTATTTATTGTATTAAAAAATTTACAAATATTTGTTGTTATTACAGTTCAACAATTTTTTTATATGATTTTTCATTAAAGCGTTAAACATATAGGAATCGAAAGTAATTAACAGCACAGTAAAAAGTTATTATTTGTTAAGCTGTTACACTAGGTTTGTTCATGCCCTATTTTTTCTAGGAATTTGTTTTTGAAAAATATTGTTTTATGTTAGCCAAAAACTCTATCCTTCTGCCTAATTTAATTTTAAATACAATCAACACTCAGAGGACGGTCCCTACAAACGCAATGCATTGTATTGGAAACTATGTTACGACATGATGGAGGTAATGTCTATGGAGTCTGTTTATACCGTCCGTGACATGGAAAACGTTTGGGTCTGACCACTTACCACGGTTAAATTACCTATTAGGCAAAAAAACTTTCGGAACGCCAATCTATCCTGGATCAATGAGAAACCTTGCTCCATTGCCGGACTCATTTAGCCCACGATCGATAGGAGGCATACCTACCAACTACTCAAACTTGATCTCACTGTCATTTTGATCACAGTGGCCATGCTTACAGGTCATTGTGTTTTGGGAAGACGAGCGAAAGAATGCAGTTTCCATCAAACGACTTTTGACGAGGGTGTATGTCTACTGAAGAGGACTATTCAAACTCGATGGCTCATGTCATCTCGATCACAGTGGCCTGCTTACAGGTCATTGCGTTATGCGAAGACACGATGGTTAGGAGGCGTACCAACCAACTACACAAGCTTAACCGTAACGTCATCTCTATCGCTCGTTATGGAAGGATACGCGAAGAGAATGCAGCTTCCATCAAACGATGGCAATGTCATCTCGATTATAGTGGCCATGTTTACAGGCCATTGTGTTATGGGAAGACGCGCTGAAAGGCTAAACAACTTTTGCCGCGGTTATGTTGTGAAACCACTTTCTTTCTTTCAAAGCCCATGCCTTGTAAGGTACAGATTTAGTTTCTTTAGCTCTCTATTCTTTGTGTCAGCTTAACGGAGTTATCTTCGATTGATACCAAGGATATCACTTCGTTTATTAAACTTTCAGACTGGTTTCCAGCATAGGGTTGTCGTACTTTCGTGTGCAGAGCCTGCGTTGAACAACTTCTTCGATGGGTTTGATGGAATTCGGTCAGTATAGGGACTGCGCTTACCTTAAGCGTGCTCAAAAGAGTTTTGGTATCAAAGCTACCACTCCGACCTACCTACCTGCGACAGGGAAAACTTGTGCAAGAAGAGCTAATGCGGCTAAAGAATGAATTCTGTAAAGCAATACAGGCCCAACGACCTCGAACTTCAAGACAAATGTGTACTACTTAGGATACAAGTCTCTTTGTGTCCCTCAAAAATATAGGCACTACAATAAATATAGTTGGATATTCCGCTTTCATTAAAAAGCACATTCAATCGATCCTAAACACGATTGAAAATCTCCAAAGCAGATCGCTGAGTCACAAGCTCAAGTATGAGAGCGATATTCTATATATGTTAGGATATACGTGATGTCAATAATAAGGAACTGCGACACTAGAGTACTTTTGAGTCATTTAAATATTCAATGCTAAGAATAGAAAGAGTTGTCCACAAACCAAAATTTACATCACCCTTAGAGCTAATATTAATGACGAGCGTATGAATCTGCTTGGGCTACCGATAGCTACAAAATCTGATGTATACGCACTGATGGCAGGCACAAGAATACCAGAATACTGTGAACGATTCCTATGAACTAGAAAACGTGGCAACTGTTTCGGAATATAAACGAAATGGAGTTTTTAATTGATATGTACCTTCGAAGAGCTAGACTAACCACCACGAAATGGCGAACTCCTGTGAATAATACTAGCTTTTTTGCTTTTATATCGCTTAACATTAAAATTATAAACAAAAGCTACAAAAATACAACAACAAACACCAGCATAAAAAAATGGTAAACAAGTAAACAAAAATCCACAAACAACACTACAAGACTAAATGTAAATAAAGTACACAAACAATAATAATAAATGATGTTTGCACTTATAGAGATTTCGAGAAAGCGAAGTCATGATCATTCGCCTCTCTATAAATGTGAACATCGTTAATTATTGTTGTTTCTGTATTTTGTTTACATTTAGTCTTGTAGTGTTGTTTATTTACCATTTGTTTATGCTGGTGCTTGTTGTTGTATTTTTGTTTACTTGTTTATCATTTTTTTCAAGAACATTCATCACACTGTTTACCCTGCCATATGAAAGGCAAAGCAAAGCTGGCGAATGAGTAGTAAAAGTTCTGTCAGTCTTGTGTGAAGAGAGTTAAAATCGTTAAAAAATCTCCCTTACAAAGATCTGTCGAAGGAGACTCTAGCAATATATGGTAATACAACATGTTTGTTGCAGCCTGTTTTCCCTATTTCTCCACTTAGGTAACTCACTTTCTAGTATTCCAATACAATGCACTGCATGAATAGGAAATTTATGTATTGGGAGTTGGTCGCGATTAAAAAAAATTGTACTCTGGTCCATAACATATTAAGCTCTGTTCACTTCTGAGCTCTTCATGAAACATTTAAAATTTTTTTTTATTTTTTTTTTAGTTTCTGTTGATTCTTATTCTACGTCTTAAAAAATAGTTTTTCTCTTTGCCATTAAAACACGTGTTTAAAATTGGTCTCTTAATTGTTTTTATCGTTGCTACGATTCTTTCGTTTTGTCTGTGGTTTTTTCTTTTTTTAATTCATGATTACATATGTAAAATTAAAAATTAATGAATGACTGTGATGATGTCAGTTGTGATTTATTGTGGGGCCAGAAAAAAAGTACAATTCTTGTTGAGCAGAGGGAATATGGAGAGACGTGATCTGTTGTCGCAGCTTATATACAATCCTTCTATTAGGATTACGACCGAACATCAAACACCACTTATGTTGTGTGTGTTCATTTTATACATGAGTGGCGGAACTTACAGTTTAAAGTCGAGTCTGAAGGGCAGATTTTTTGAGAAACTTTTTCATGGCAATTGTATTTACTCTCAGAATTTTTATGAGAAATCTGCTAAAGGGAAGTTGCCGAAGAAAAATTTTTTTTCTCATATTTCGTTTTGTTGGAAATTTCTGTCCCGGGGTTTAGAACCGTGGCTTCACTACCTACTAGACTTTGCCGACTACATTGGTATTTCCATTGCTTCGGTTAATTTAAATATTTTTCACTCGTTTTATGGGGAGGCAGCAGTATTGCCCGACTCTGCTGGACACATATGGACAAGATGACTGGCTCACTTCGGTCTTTAAATTGTATGGTCATCTATCGTGCACAATGGCAATGCTTACGGGGCACTGTGCTTGTGACAGCAGGCATGCAAAAAGACTCGGCATTACCACTGAGGAGGAGGAACATACTGCCTGCTCTTGTCAGGCAGAGAAAGAGGTTTCACATACATACATACATAATTGGCCATTACAACCCTTCAGTCAGGATTACGGCCTAGCTTCTCACACCACTCATGTTGTGTGCCTTAATTGTATATTTGAGTGGCGGGACCTATAGTTTAATGTCGGCTCCGAACGACAGATTTTGAGAGAAACTTTGCCATGGCAGGTTTATTTACTCTCAGAGTTTTTGCCAGAAATCTGCTGAGAGGAAGTCGCCGAAGAAATATTTTTATATTTCGTTTTGAACACGCTACCTACTAGACTACGGCGACTTCGAAAGAGGTTTCTGAACTCTCATTTTCTGACATCATTCACCTAGCTCTCTGATAGTGAGCCGTTGTCATCGCCTGATGCTTTGTATTTTCTGGAAGTGTTCGAAATCACTATGGACGCCATCACAAGGCAATAGGAGAACAGGTTGTCTAGGATTTGCATACGTAAAGCAGATATGTATTCTACAAATTTCGGAGTCTTTCGGACTGATCGACGTCTGTATTTGACAGAGTGTAGATAGTTCGTGGGGCAATATAAAGGAGATGGCAGGAGTCTGCTATGGCCTGGCCTGTTACAGGACGAAATAGGTTCGGAGCTTGAATTTCCAACCACTTAGGAGCCTAATAGTATTTTTAAGGGCACAGTACGCTTTAAGCCTACTGTATGGTCAAGAAAAAGAAAAGTACTTTTGTACCAAATTTTGGAAAATTTATTAAAAACAACAACAACAACAACAACAATTTTTTTTGTCGAGGTGCTATTCGAAGGTACTTTAATTGATAACGCTTAACAACCCCTTCTTGCATATAAAAAAAATAAGTACGAGAAGAGAGTTAATGTCTCCTCTCATATTCCCTTGAAAAGTACTTTTATATGATACTTTAATTGATAATGCTTAACAAACTCTTAGCAATGTTTCTTGCGCACCAAAAAAAAAAAAAAAAAAAAAAAAAAATTAGTACGAGAAGAGGGTTAATGCCTCCTCATGTTCCCTTGAAAAGTACTATTATAAGGTACTTTAATTGATAACGCTTATTAAACTCTCAGAAATATTTCTTGTGTATAAAAAAAATAAGTCCGAGAAGAGGGTTAATGTCTCCTTTCACATTCGATTGAATAGTACTTTTATAAGGTACTTTAATTGATAACGCTTAACAAACACTGAGCACTGTTTTGTTGCGTATAAAAAAAGTCTGAGAAGAGGGTTAATGTCTCCTCTCATATTCCCTTGAAAAAGTAATTTTATAAGGTACTGTAATTGATAACGCTTAACAAACCCTGAGCAATGCTTCTTGCGTAGAAAAAATAAGTCCGATAAGAGGATTAATGTCTCCTCTCATGTTCCCCCGAAAAGTACTTTTATAAGGTACTTGCATTGACAACGCTTAACACACTCTCAGCAATGTTTTGTTGCGTATAAAAAAAATTAGGGTTAAATGTCTCCTTTCATATTCCCTTGAAAAGTACTTTTATAAGGTACTTCAATTGATAATGATTAACAAACTCTCAGCAATGTTTCATGCGTATAAAAAAAATAAGTACGAGAAGAGGGTTAATGTCTCCACTCATATCCCCTTGAAAAGTACTTTTTTCCGCCATTAATTCACATTCGCTTCTTTTTTCTCTCTTTTACATTTTTTTGGAAAAATTACGAGGGATGTTAAAAATAAACCGAGTTTAGTTTACATTGTAGGCAAATAAAGTGTATCCGGCCGTTGATGCGTTTTCAACTTTTTCTTGCTGAACTGAAGTTTTCTTGATTTCGATTTGGATTTTTTAAAACACTGACATTTACAATGATTTACATGAATTGACCCGCTACCACCTCGCTCTTTAATTTTTCCACAGACTTTTTGTTTACATTCTATCGATGATGGTTTTTTGGATGATGTTGTTGTTGTTGTTGCTGCTGATGATGGCGATCCCGTCAGTGATGTTTGTAAGCAATGTAATGCCGCAAATGATTTTCTTCTTAACGGACAATGTTGACCATTCGACATGGTGGCCATTTCATAACAATCATCATATTGACATTCTTCATTATCCTTCATTGAAGTGTTGTCATTGACGAAACTGTGCCTTTCCCCTGTAACTGCATTGTATTGTTTGTGTTGAGGCTGATGTTGTTGTAATGCATGATGATGGTGATGATGTTGATGACGATGACTTGGGGCATGAGCATGTTTTTGTTGTTGTTTCATATATTCTCACATAAGCTGATGGGTATGCTGATGTTGTTGACAATAATCACTGGTTAATGCCACATCGATGGTGTCATCATTTTGACAGTTTTCAGCCGAACTTGTCATGCCACTACCACCATTACCGCCGCCCATTACATTGTTGCAACCATTCTGATTGTTGCCATTTGTTAACATCGTTATTGTGGTTTCCTGTAGGCGGCTGCAATGTAGGGGAATATAGAGGGGAGAAGAAAAGAAAACATATTTAAATCGTTTTGAAATTATTACATATTTCCACTACAAATTAATATTAAAAGTGCCAGTAAATGAGGCCGGGTTAAGGGATTACATTCTTTCCAAGAGCAGAACTTTTCTCCTTTTTGCAAAGGTTCCAAGAGGAGACGTTTTCTTCGGTTCAAGAATAAAGATAGAAGGCTTACATACATACATACATAATTGGTCATTACAACCCTTCAGTTAGGACTACAACCTAGTAACTCACAGAAGGCTGCCACCTTTTAAAACCGGCTGATAGATCCCTTCGCAAATATAGTGGCACAATATGGAGAGACAACACTGGTATACAATTTAATGCTGCATTACTTCATTGAAGATAATATAAAAACAGAAAGGAGACTTGCGTCCTCTAGGGAGTATGGGGCCGCTTCGTTTCGATAATAATAGTAAACGTACAGCTTATTAGTCTATAGCGTACGATTCTGGTGTTGGGGTTGCCAACATTGCCACTAGACTGATTTAGCCGTGCAAGCATTAAGGTTATATCTCCCATGGTCGGCAGTCAGAGTCTCGTCAGCGTGACAGGAAACACCAAGCCCTTGAAGGATAGTGGGTAAGGTTGACTTTCGCATTGAGGATTGGCTGTGTGAAAAAGTACATATTATTAGAACGCCTCACTTTCCGATTTGTTCCCCCTGCCTAAGAAGATAACATTTGCCACAATTGTCACAAGATAGGGTCCGCCAGATAGGGCTTATAATAAATGAGTCCATGACCAGGCACGGCTTGTCTACGACTATAACATTGCTACAATCGTCACAAGAACGGTCCGCCAGATAGGGCTTATACTAAGTGAGTTCATGACCAGGCACGGCTTGCCAAAGAAGATAACATTGCCACAATCGTCGCAAAAACTGTACGCTATCTAGGGCTTATCACAAAGAAGCCCCTAATCAAGTGGGTGAAAATCTCTCCGAATAAAAGCAGAATGGTAGCATACAAGATTTCAATATTGAAGATCCAGCAAGATTTCATTGCGGAGAAGGCGGAGAAATGCTCACCATGGTTTTTAGAATCAGTAATGAGCATCACAGCCAACCTCCCTGCCCCTGAAAAAAATTAGAACCCAAAGAGCAAATTTCTCACCACTACAACCATTATGTGTTACCATAGGATATTGTTTCTACTTAGGTAGCGTAGATGGCAACCCCATCACTCTAGAATCGGCTAAAGTAGATCAATGACCAATGAGAACAAAGGAAAATAAGACGCAGCATTTATTCCATCTCTTTTGCCAAATCACCATGGTATAGCATTCAAGAAGAGAGTAAAGAATACAATTTTTTTTATTAAGAAGTGTGTTAAGTTCGGGGCAGTGTACCGCCCAAAAAAACATCTTCAGCATTGAGGCTAATTTCTAGATCAATGGGTACGTAAACAAGTAAAATTATTGGATTGGGGACGATAGTAATCCATAAGAGATCGAAAAGCATACAATGCATCCCAAAAAAGCCATCTATCTGGAATGGAATGACGAGCACACTAAGTCGATGATTTTGGCCACACAGCTCATGCCACATTGGATGTCTTGGATTAACGACTGGAGTTAATCTCACTTGGAGGTCATATGTATAACTACTACTGCTGCTGAGAAGCAATCGGCGAAGAAATATTTTTTCGTTTTGTTGGAGATGTCTGACCTGCGATTTGAACCGTGGCCTCACATGTAATATGCCAACGTTCTACCTACCAAACTGCAGCAATTACTGAATCAGCTAGGCAGGGAAATATTTCTGGGTCTCTGGTTATGTGGAATTTGCAATAAATTGAGCTGTAAGTGCCAGAGTCTTTGTGTTGAGTGCAGTGAGGTGTTATGCTATGTTATGTTATTTAGGGCGGGGGACTCCTCTTTAGCTAAGTGACCTTTTGTTGGCTAATTACAATAGGAAGCGATTTCTGGAATCTCGTTTAGAGGATTCAGAATTAATATGAGCCTTATGGCCTTAAGGACGACATGTTTCGAATGCGGAGCACCTCTAAACCATCAGAACACATATTTAGAAATATTAGTGTGTCTCAGAAGAAACCCTCCGAGTGCATGTCAGCTGCTAGGTACAGAATTATTGATTGTATATTGCTTATAAGCCTTGAAATTTAAGCCACAAAAATGCGGTTTTATAAATTTTAGCTGCGCCACATTTGCAGTTAACAGATTTATAGATTGCGTCTTGGATTTTCAAATTCGAATTTGACTTCACATCAGCAATGAGTATCCAAAAAGATGAATAGATTCGAATCATACTCATAATTTCTGATACTTATACGCATTCATACTTATTTTTATATCATACTCATACTACTCATATTCAAAGTTTGAAGTACTCATCGTACTCATACTTAACAATACGCATGATGTTGTTGATTTCGACCCTCCTTTACTCAACATTTACAAGAATTATAAAATAATTATGATTCGCATACGAACACTACAATACTCACTAAAAGGTTGTGTGTTTGCTCGAATCATTTATGAGTATTTTAAGTACTTTTCTAAATTTATGAATCTAAATGAGTATGCAGGCGTATGAACCAAACATATTTCGAATGTTATGAGTTTGATATCAACGTTGTACTCATACTCATTGCAAACTGTACTTATAAATCAACTTTTTAGTGAGTACGAATGAATCACGAGTAGTTGAATTTCAATACTGTTGTCTCACTTATACTCGAAATTTCATGAGTACTTATGAGTAGCGAAAAAACGATTCATCGCTGATCTCTGCTTCACACTCTTATAACTGTATTAAATTTGAATAAAAGCCGAATGGTAGCGTACAAGGTTTCACTGCGGAGAAGGCGGAAAAATTCTCACCATGATTTTAAGAATCAGTAACGAGCATGTTAACTGAAAATGTGGCACAGCTAAAATTTATGGATTGCGTCTTGGATTTTCAAATACGAATTTATCTTCACACACATTACAATTATAAAGGTTTAGGGCCATTATTACGACTTCCCGTTAAAGTTGAGTTTAGTTAAAGGTAATTTTAGCTAAAGTGAACTTTAAAGTCACCGTTAACTTATTTTCGTTATTAGAACCGAACCTAATGATAAAATAAAGTTAACTGCAAGTGTGGCGCAGCTAAAATTTATGGATTGCGTCTTGGATTTTCAAATTCGAATTTATCTTCATACTCTTATAACTGTTTTAAATTCACAATTCTTTGTTGTCTTTTTTAATTTGACAACTTCTAGAAATCAGTGATTTCCAGGAATTTCATTTTCATTTCATATTTTTAAATTAAATTTTTCGTGGAAATTTTTCTGGTTTTAATAAAGCCCAGCAAACTTTCATTTCAAATCATAAAGAATATGAAAATAAATACCAGAATTTATATTTATTTTTTATTTTTGTTTCTTATTTACCTTCTGATGGTGCTTTGATTGAAACATGACCGTCTGGAATGATAGTAACGTCTGGATGCTGTCAGCGATGTATCTCTGTGTTTGCAAACACTGCGAGAGCCTTCACAAAATAAGTATCTAAGCGAGGTGAGTGATTTTTTTTTGATTATAAAATGCAAGATAATAAAAGGGAATAAAATGAATAAAAAAATAAATAAAAGAAAAAATTTGGTTACACAGTGCTACAAAAAAAATTGTTAAAGTTTCAAAAGAAAATTTTTTTTGCCTGCTTAGCATTGTTGTTGTTGTTGTTAAAAAAGCATAATAATTGTTGTTGTTTTAAATGTATTTTATTAATGAAATAATTATTTAAAGTTTTACAAGCATATTTTATAATCATTTTTACTGACTACAAGATTATGTATCATTCATATTTAAATTTGATTTTAATACACCAAAACATCATTAGAAAACATCATAATTTTCCATTAAAACTTATTACATTCTGTCGGCAAATTGTTTCATAGCACACTGGTCTAGGCGAAGTTGTGCTAACATAGTTTTGTTAACATCACACCGTGGGTTGTAAAATGTGAAACTGCTAAACTCCTATCGCAAGCGATTAGAGCAGTTTCGGAATCTTTTCTTAAATCCTCGGTGATCATTGCAGCCATTCAGTCAGAATTACGAACTAACTTTTCACATCACTTATGCTGTATGTATTCATTTTATACATTTTATATGCATACCTACAGTATATATACCTAAACCTAGACCTAAAGGCGCCTCTGAACGACAGAATTTTTTGAGAAACTTTCTCCAGACAATTTTAACTATTATCATTGGGTTCTTGACAGAATCTGATTAGGGGAAGTCGCGTAAGAAATATTTTTTAATATTTCGTTTCGTTGAACATATTTTACCTGGAGTTTGGACCTTGGACTCACGTTTAACAAGTCAAAACACACTATATAGGCAATTTTTTATTTACTCTCAGAGTTGTTGCGAGTAATCTGTTGAGGGGAAGTCGCCTAACATATATTTTTTCATATTTCTTTCATTGGAGATATCCTGGAGTTTAAACCATTGCCTCACGTCTAACAAGCCAACACACACTAAGTACCAGACTACTAGGCCAAATCAGCAGCCGTCTCAAAGAGCATAGGTAACTGGGGCTCTCCTTCATTAAATTATAACTTCCGTTTGACACATCTCAGCCACCGTGACAGTTTTGTGAACGTATCTATCCAAATTGCATTTAATTTAACACGTTCTGTCAATTAATTTTGGGTGTCAAAAAATTCTTCTTCTCACTTTCCAAAGTGCCAAAAGTAGCCTCTTCTTCCTTGTCGTTACGTTTTCGGCAGAACTCGCTGTATAGTTTTGGCTGCGGCCGTTCGTTAATATCTGGTGTACCATTGACTTGATATACATAACTGATAAGAGGTTTCTAAGAAGGATTGTGCACTCAAGATCTTTCTCACCTCTCCCCATTATAGCAACTTCCTTTTGCAAGTGTCTTGTGTATCCTCAGAAAAAATTTCGTGTATATAGGGTAGGCCATTTAAAAGTTTAAATTTAAGAATTCAATAAACAACACAAACGATTTGAAATTTTGCCAAATTTATATTTTTGTTGTGAAGTACAAATTGTTCCAATTAGAAATGGAATATTACTGCATTTATATGGCTAACGCGGCTGGCCACACAGTACCTCATTCGATCGGAACAATTTTCGTGCAATGTTTCGAGTGTATAGGGTATGGGCTCAGCAATGGCATTACGAATGTTAGCCTACAAATCCTCACTTGTCTATGGTTTGCCGGCATAATAATTTTCTTTTACAGCGTCCTTCCAGCAAATAGTCCAACGGTGTCAAATCGCAACTTCTTGGCGGCCAATTGACATTATCATTTCGTCTAATTTTACGGCCATCAAACGTTTCACGCAATAAAGCGATTGTGGCATGAGATGTGTGGCAAGTTGCAACATCTTGGTGAAATCAAACATCGTTCACATTAATGGCATGAAGAGCGGGTTCAAAAAAATTGGTTATCATCGTGCGGTAGGTGTCTCCATTGCCTGTAATGGTTGAGCACACCTCATTTTCAAAGAAATGCGGGCCAATGATGACTCCCCTTCATAAGCCGCATCAAATATTCACTCGTAATGGGTGCATTGGTTTCTGTAAGACCACGTGAGGGTTTTCTGAGCCCCAAATATGGCGATTTTGCTTATCAAGATGAAAATAGGCTTTATTCGATTTAAAAGATGATTTTTATTTGGCAAAAACAACATCATCGTGCAGTTTCTCATTAGCCCAATAAGTCTTAACGTCGTGCAAGCATAAATCGATTCATTACGTTCAGTGGAGATAATATAATCGATTGCGGCATGAGATGTGCTGCAAGTTCCACCACCCTGTTGACACCAAACACCGTTCACATCAATACCATCATGATGCGACAGTGACCCTAATGGTTGCGCTGCCCTCATTTTCTAAGAAATATGGGCCAATGGTGCTTCCGCTCCACAAGTCGCATTAAACAGTCACTCGTAATGGGTTCATTGGTTTCTGTAAGATCACGTATGGGTTTTCTGAGTCCCATATACGGCAATTTTTGCTTATTAACGCATCTACCAAGATGAAAGTGAGCTTCATCCGAAAAGATGATTTTTTTTTGCAAAATCAACATTCAACAGTTCAATTCTTGAGAACGATGAGGAGTTAATAGATTCTCAGGCACACTCTCAGCAACAGCATCGATATTTTCGGATGTATGCACTGTACGAGCGCGCTTATGTCTTGGCGCATCAAACAGTTTCACAAACTTTAGCAATAACTTTGCGTATAGCGGGCACTCTTAGTCTTTCTCTGCGACCCAATTTTGTACGACATTTTCTCGCAATTTCCGGGCGATTGTCTTCGTTTTGGAAATAAATTTCGAATAAATCCTAACGTTGCACAAGTGTAAATGGATTCAGAATGCCGTTCAGTGTTCAGTTCAGTAATTGACTGAATTTTGTGACAAAATAGCATGACAAAAGTATTGCCAGATTTGAAATAACCGATGATTAAAATTTAAACCACTAGATGGCTCACCTCCTATAACTGAATCCACCAAATGGAAATTTCGGTATTTATGCAATTACCAACCAAGTGCTTCAAGTGTTTGTAGTCGTGATAAGAGAAGAAAACATACGATTTTGGTGAGTCTGTTCAGATGACACCATACTTTCAGAACGTGTGATATGTCAGTGCATCATGGTTAAAGGGTAGGTCTGACGACAGTGCGATGTCAGATGTTAACAACACTTATACTATGTTCAGATATGTAGTTTTATTGAGTCAATATTCGGTTTATTGAGTACAATATTTTAAGTGTTCAGACATAATAATGTACGCAGTTTAGCTGCTTATTCAATATTCATTTGACAGCTGGTATAAACAAAACAGATGGTTGTTTTAACAACATTGTTTTTATTTAGTTTTTGTTGTTATTTTTGTTCGCCGTTGTTGACATTTGAGTTGTCAAATATCAATAGAAAGTGTTCGGATAATTGTAATATGCTCACTAAACATACTTATGACAGTGCTGCATTTTAAGTTTTACTCAATATTATAACAATTTACGTATTTATTGCGTAATAATTAATTGAAACTTTATATAAAATATTGAGCTCAATAACGGCGCTTATTGTGATTTACGCAATAAAGGTGCATATCTGAACATCGTATCATTCGCTGTAAACCAGTGTGCAATATTTTTATGAAATATTTTTCATTTTAAAATTAATTGGATTTTTTTGTTGTTGTTTAAAGTGCCGTACTGTCTACATATTGTAGTTGTAGTGATGTTTTTACTATTATTTTCGTATTGTAATAACTGTTGTTGTTATTGTATTTCTATGAAGAATTTTTTTTTTCAATTTAATTTACAATCCACAACAACAGTAGCAACAACAATGAATGAAACAAATAATAATCGATAACAGTAACGCGATAACAAAGAATGAATGTGGATATCATGATGTTTCCTTTATTTCAATGTGTATAAATAAATACATACCTATTGAAGTGTTTACGAAACGCTCCACTAACGAAATACAATGCAACCGGATTGGCGCAACTATTCGCAAAGGATAGACAGAACGCCACAATCCGTAGAACATGCCAAAAATAATTGTAATCGTCCTGGGCGGTTGGCCTGTAGAAAAGAAAGAAAAAACAAAGAAATAAAGGATATGAAAGTGAATAACGTGTAGGATTAGGGATTTTAGCAATGCTAAACAGAATTCGTTTGTCGTACAATACCATGCCATATTGCATGCAAATCTTCATAAGCTGGTAGGGTTAGTTTCATAGAAATTGAAGGGAAAGAAAGACTAGGTAGGCAGGGGAACGTGAAATTTCATGAAAAATTACAATCAACATGGCATGGTTTATACATGGCGTGTAAGTGTTTACAAGTGTGCTTAGCTTAAGTAATTTTTAAGTTCCAGAAATATGATAAAATATGACAGAAGGTTAGGAACGGAAGTTTCCGAAAAAAACCTGGAAATGCATTAAGAAGACATACTTAAAGCAGAAGGTTTCGGATTATTGTCGTGTAATATCTTATATCTCTCTGTATATCTCATGAAATCTATTGTACAACAACCTCAATCTATAACAGAGATATAATAATGAGTAGATTCGAATCATACTCATAATTTCTGATACTTATAGGCGGAACTTCGTTCTAAAGTCGTCTCCGAACTACAGATGTTTTGAGAAACTCTTTTATGGCATTTTTAATTTCACTTACTCTCAGAGTGTATGCCCGAGATCCGCTGAGAGGAAGTCGCCTAAGAAATATTTTTTTATATTTCGGTTTTGTTGGAGTTATCGGACCTGGGGTTTGAACAGTAGCCTCAGGTCTAATAAGTCAACACAATACTTACTAGAATACGGAAACTTCAAGCGTTAAATGAACCATGTTGCCAAGGAACATTACGTTCAACGACGCTTACTATGGTCGATAGTTACCAGTTTCTTTTCTATTAGAATCAATGATTTGGATCAGAGGTCAGCAATGAGTATTCAAAAAGATGAGTAGATTGGAATCATACTCATAATTTCTAATAATTATACGCATTCATACTTATTTTAATATCATACTCATGCTATTTATATTCAAAGTTTGAAGTACTCATCGTACTCATACTTACCAATACGCATGATGTTGTTGATTTCTACTCTCCTCCTACTCAACATTTACAAGAATCACAAAATGAGTATGATTCGCATACGAACACTACAATACTCACTAGAATGAAGGATTTGCTTGCTGTCTTTGTCTTTTTCTTTCTTCTTTTTTTTTTTGTAAATGCAACAACAACTAAGACTGTAAATTTTGATGAATTATTCGAATCACTCGAATCATTTATGAGTATTATAAGTATTTTTCTAAATTTATAAATCTGAATGAGTAGGCAGGCGTATGAATCAAACATATTTCGAATGTTATGAGTTTGATCTCAACGTTGTATTCATACTCATTGCAATCTGTACTTATAAATCAATGTTGTAGTGGTGAGTACAAAATGAATCAGAGTAGTTGAATTTCAATACTGTTGGACTCACTCATACTTGAAATTTCATGAGCACTTATGACTAACGAAAAAATGTTTCATTGCTGATCTCTGATCTAGACACAGAGTATCCTTATAATGGCACCCCAATCCTGTTGCCTCTTCGCAACTGAGGATACCGTTTGGTGGCCTAAAAATAAATCCCTGCCTAGACTAGATAAGTACTCAGGTTCTTCCTTCCGAGATGCATTAATTACGTGTTCTGATTGATTTGTTTTCCTTCACACATATCTACAGGTTGGTAAAAACCGCCTGGATGTTAACTAGCCCCTGGACAGTCTAACTTTTTTCCATTACCCCTCTTGGTAGCATATGTCTTCCAGAAAGCTTTTCCATCTTATCCAGTTGGCTGCTATTATTTTTACGTCTTCCAATGTAAGAATACTGCTTGATTTTCGTGTGCCAAATGTTGTTGCCATAAGTTCCGGTTGGCTGTAATTCTCCCTTCTTTATGTTTCATTAATCTAAGAATGTGATTGGCCTGCTGTAGCACGTCCTAGAATCTTGGGGCTGTCATCTATCGTTGCCTAGGAACAACGCCCACCGAGTGTGCTGCTGTAGTGGTGGGGAACCTAGTTAATCGCTGATTGCTACACAATTTCCCAGCTAGTTTAATGCAAAACAAAATGCAAATTTCTTCCTATTATATCTAATTACCCAGCAAATTTTGAAATGTCTCAAGCTCGTTTGGTCTGAGAAGATTTTCCCTTTCGCACTGCACTTCACAGTCAGATTCGGGCCCTATCAGCGACTTGAAAGCTTTTCTCTTCGCATGTTAATTTGCCATCTCATTGCCACGTTGTGGGCTCTGTGTTCTTATGCTCTGAAGCTGGGAATATTTTAAAATAACTGCTGCAGAAACTGAGGTCTCCACTGAATGCCTCCTTCATTATTACAAGGGGCTTGGGAACTTTAAAAAGAGGCAGCCAAAATTAATTGTGACATAATTTGTCTAGCCAAAGATGATTGTGAATAGAAACTATACTTCCATAAGACTGATGCGAGGCTTAAGAAGTGCCACCCTAGGAGTTATAGTTGAAAAACTATCAAAATTCTTACAGGAACCCTATAAGATATGCTTTTGAAGACGGCTACCAATTTAATCTGATCAAAGTTATACTTTGGTTTCCTCATATGTCAATCTAGGACCGAGTACCCTTGATCCTATTCCACTATATACCCCAGACATATTCGTATACAAGAGAATGACTCCTCCCAAAAATGTAGCCTCTTAATTACTACCTTCACTTTTATTACTCAGTTTTGTTTCGAAACACTTTTAATAAATTATAGAATTGACTGATTCTGTAGAGGGAACAGTTAACGAGTGAGCAGGCGGCCAAATAAATAACCTCGCAAGAGATGGGCATTGACAAAGACAGTGGATAACAGTCTCCTCTTCCTTAGCGGATCTGTACCCACGGCAGAAGCCGCATTCTTTCCGCGTGTCTTCCCATAACACAATGTGACCTATAAGCATGGCCACTGTGATCGAGATGACGTGACGACCAAGTCCAAGTAACTGGTTGGTGCGCCTTCTATCCATCGAGGACCAAGTGGGCCTAGCGGTGGAGCAGGACTTCTCATTGACCCAGGATAGGTTGGTGTCTCGAAAGATTTTATCCGTGCGATGGCCAGCTTGACCTAGATAAGTGGAATCCCTAAGCCGATTGAAAAGGATTCCGGAAGAAGTTCACCAGCCCCCTGACGAGCTCGTCGACTCTGCAGTTTCCCGAAATATTACTGTGCCCCGGGATCCAGTTGAAGGGAGAGCAAAATATTTCTAATTCGATTTCGTGTTTGTATTTCTGAGAGCCTATGGGGAGTCATTTTCAGAAATCCTATCCCCATTTCTATTAGAATATTTCAATGGATATAAGAGAACGTGGGCTGCTGTCATACAATACATGTATATACTATGTAAAGTACTACATCCTGTGTAAAATCGTGTGCATGAGAGAGAGAGCGAGGATACTGCAATACAATACAATATTGCAATAATATTCTTGCAAAGTTTATGCAAATATTTATGTATGTAAAGTACTACATCCTGTTTCAAAATGTGTGCACGAGAGAGAGAGAGAGAGAGAAAGGAAATGAATGCCAGTGTGGGCGTATAGGGGATATTTCCGTTATAAAATATAAAATTCTGAAATTAGAATAAAGGAATTTCAACTTACCAGTAATAGAACCACAACATGAAAACATGAATTGGCAGAAAACAAATGCCAAAAATAACCACAAATGCCAAAACCGTTAAAGCCACCTTACGACGGGCACGTACCTATATGGAGAAACGATAATAAAATATAATTCTTAAGTAATAAATAATAACTCGTGGAATGTGAAATTTATGGTTTAAAAACCAAACTTCTTTTAAATATTCTTCTGAAAGCAATTCATAAACACGAAGAGAAATTTAAATTGCCTTGGCTGGCTGTATGTATATAATGCATGACTGAGATTTTGTTCGGCATGCATACGAAATGATTAATGAATCGGGCTTGTAATCTAGTGACGTGTTCTACCCAATCTACTAAAAAGTAATTTATTATACACATTCATATCAAGTGCACTATGGGTCGGGAACAAGATGCAACGTGCAATCATCAGCAACTAGACAACAGTTTGGAAGAACCATTGGAAAGAGTGCTACCATAGTATTTTCGTATTTTTCATTACCCCTCTTGGCAACATATGGCTTCCACAAAGCATTTTCACCTTATTCGCTTGATTGCTGTTATTTTTACGTCTTCCCATATAAGAGTGCAGTGTACTAGATGTCTTCATATGTTCTTTGGTGCGCCACGACTTCTTGAGCCTTAAGGATTTCACTCAAATGTCTAATTTGTTAGACTATCAGTATTCTTTCTGATTATATAACCGATCTCTCTCCATTTCCTACGTTTTTATTTGCGTTATTATGGGTTCCTCGTTGCTAAGGTTCCAGAGATCAATGCTGCTGATATTATTAGGCCAGAACTTCGGTAATAGTCTAGCGTAACTAAGAGCAAAAGTCGCAAATATACAGTAATCCCTCGATTTAGATAACGATTGGTTCCACACAAAAAAAAGAAGGCGCCGCAGTCTAGTAGGTAGTGTGTTGGCTTATTAGATATGGGGCCTCGTTTCTAGCCCCTGGTCAGACATCTACACATTTCTAGCAAACACTCTGAGTCAAATGAAATTACCAAGAGTAAAGACTTTAAACTGTAGATTGCGGCACTCATGCATAAAATTGACACACGCAACATATGTTGCCTTATCTCGGCAATGGAGTCACGAATGTTGGCCCTCAAATGTTCAATTGCCTCCGTCTGGTTGGCATAACACTTTTCTTTAACGGCTCCCCTCCAGAAAACAGTCCAACAGTGACAAATTGCAGCTACGCCAGTTGGTCACACCAATCGATGACAGGGCTTCCTCGATATGGCCAACGCAAACAAGCTCTTCCTCTTTGCATACTCCCGCAGACGGCTGCATCAAATACCGGTCTCGCCAGAGCATCCTCCTCCATTCCAACGACATTGCCAAGTCGCCTAATGTTAATGCTCCAAAACCGACCAAAAAATGTATGTCATCAACCAAAAAAATGCAAGTCATCGACCAAGAAATGCAAGTCATCGACCAAGAAAAATGCAACTCATCGTCCAAGAAAAATGCAAGTCATTCACCAAGAAAAATGCAAATCATCGACCAAGAAAAATGCAACTCATCGTCCAAGAAAAATGCAAGTCATTGACCAAGAAAAATGCAAATCATCGACCAAGAAAAATGCAAGTCATCGACCAAGAAAAATGCCAGTCATCGTCCAAGAAATGCAAGTCATCGTCCAAAAAAAATGCAAGTCGTCGACCAAGAAAAAGGCAAGTCATCGTCCAAGAAAAATGGAAGTCGTCGTCCAAGAAAATGCAAGTCATCGACCAAGAAAGGTAAGTCATCGTCCAAGAAAAATGCAAGTCATCGTCCAAGAAAAATGCAAGTCATCGACCAAGAAATGCAAGTCATCGTCCAAGAAAAATGCAAGTCATCGACCAAGAAACGCAAGTCAACTACCAAGAGAAATGCAAGTCATCGACCAAGTAATGCAAGTCATCGTGCAAGAAAAATGCAAGTTATCGACCAAGAAATGCAAGTCATCGTCCAAGAAATGCAAGTCATTGTCCAAGAAAAATACAAGTCATTGACCAAGAAATGCAGGTCATCCTCCAAGAAAAATGCAAGTCATCTTCCAAGAAAAATTCAAGTCATATCGACCAAGAAATGCAAGTCATCGTCCAAGAAATGCAAGTCATCGTCCAAGAAAAATGCAAGTCATCGACCAAGAAAAATGCAAGTCATCGACCAAGAAAAATGCCAGTCATCGATCAAGAAATGCAAATCATCAACCAGGAAAAATGCAACTCATCGTCCAAGAAATGCAAGTCATTGGCCAAGAAATGCAAGTCATCGTCCAAGAAAAATGCAAGTCATCGACCAAGAAATGCAAGTCATCGTCCAAGAAAAATGCAAGTCATCGACCAAGAGAAATGCAAGTCATCGGCCAAGAAATGCAAGTCATCGTCTAAAAAAATGCAAGTCATCGACCAAGGAATGTAAATCATCGACCAAGAAAAATGCAAGTCATCGACCAAGAAATGCAAATCATCAACCAAGAAAAATTCAAGTCATCGTCCAAGAAAAATGCAAGTCATCGACCAAGAAATGCAAGTCATTGACCAAGAAATGCAAGTCATCGTCCAAGAAAAATGCAAGTCATAGACCAAGAAAGGCAAATTTATCGACCAAGAAAAATGCAAGTCATCGACAAAGAAATGCAAGTCATCGCCCACGAAAAATGCAAGTCATCGACCAAGAAAAATGCAACTCATCGTCCAAGAAAAATGCAAGTCACTGACCAAGAAAAATGCAAGTCATCGACAAAGAAATGCAAGTCATCGCCCAAGAAAAATCCAAGTCATCGGCCAAGAAAAATCCAAGTCATCGACCAAGAAATGCAAGTCACTGTCCAAGAAAAATGCAAGTCATCGACCAAGAAACGCAAGTCAACTACCAAGAGAAATGCAAGTCATCGACCAAGAAAATGCAAGTCATCGACCAAGAAAGGTAAGTCATCGTCCAAGAAAAATGCAAGTCATCGTCCAAGAAAAATGCAAGTCATCGACCAAGAAATGCAAGTCATCGTCCAAGAAAAATGGAAGTCGTCGACCAAGAAATGCAAGTCATCGTCCAAGAAAAATGGAAGTCGTCGTCCAAGAAAATGCAAGTCATCGACCAAGAAAGGTAAGTCATCGTCCAAGAAAAATGCAAGTCATCGACCAAGAAATGCAAGTCATTGACAAAGAAATGCAAGTCATCGTCCAAGAAAAATGCAAGTCATAGACCAAGAAAGGCAAATTTATCGACCAAGAAAAATGCAAGCCATCGACAAAGAAATGCAAGTCATCGCCCAAGAAAAATGCAAGTCATCGACCAAGAAAAATGCAACTCATCGTCCAAAAAAAATGCAAGTCACTGACCAAGAAAAATGCAAGTCATCGACAAAGAAATGCAAGTCATCGCCCAAGAAAAATCCAAGTCACCGGCCAAGAAAAATCCAAGTCATCGACCAAGAAATGCAAGTCACTGTCCAAGAAAAATGCAAGTCATCGACCAAGAAACGCAAGTCAACTAGCAAGAGAAATGCAAGTCATCGACCAAGAAAATGCAAGTCATCGACCAAGAAAGGTAAGTCATCGTCCAAGAAAAATGCAAGTCATCGTCCAAGAAAAATGCAAGTCATCGACCAAGAAATGCAAGTCATCGTCCAAGAAAAATGGAAGTCGTCGTCCAAGAAAATGCAAGTCATCGACCAAGAAAGGTAAGTCATCGTCCAGGAAAAATCCAAGTCATCGTCCAAGAAAAATGCAAGTCATCGACCAAGAAATGCAAGTCATCGTCCAAGAAAAATGCAAGTCATCGACCAAGAAACGCAAGTCAACTACCAAGAGAAATGCAAGTCATCGACCAAGTAATGCAAGTCATCGTGCAAGAAAAATGCAAGTTATCGACCAAGAAATGCAAGTCATCGTCCAAGAAATGCAAGTCATTGTCCAAGAAAAATACAAATCATTGACCAAGAAATGCAGGTCATCCTCCAAGAAAAATGCAAGTCATCTTCCAAGAAAAATTCAAGTCATATCGACCAAGAAATGCAAGTCATCGTCCAAGAAATGCAAGTCATCGTCCAAGAAAAATGCAAGTCATCGACCAAGAAAAATGCCAGTCATCGATCAAGAAATGCAAATCATCAACCAGGAAAAATGCAACTCATCGTCCAAGAAATGCAAGTCATTGGCCAAGAAATGCAAGTCATCGTCCAAGAAAAATGCAAGTCATCGACCAAGAAATGCAAGTCATCGTCCAAGAAAAATGCAAGTCATCGACCAAGAAAAATGCAAATCATCAACCAAGAAATGCAAATCACCGACCAAGAAAAATGCAAGTCATCGACCAAGGAATGTAAATCATCGACCAAGAAAAATGCAAGTCATCGACCAAGAAATGCAAATCATCAACCAAGAAAAATTCAAGTCATCGTCCAAGAAAAATGCAAGTCATCGACCAAGAAATGCAAGTCATTGACCAAGAAATGCAAGTCATCGTCCAAGAAAAATGCAAGTCATAGACCAAGAAAGGCAAATTTATCGACCAAGAAAAATGCAAGTCATCGACAAAGAAATGCAAGTCATCGCCCAAGAAAAATGCAAGTCATCGACCAAGAAAAATGCAACTCATCGTCCAAGAAAAATGCAAGTCACTGACCAAGAAAAATGCAAGTCATCGACAAAGAAATGCAAGTCATCGCCCAAGAAAAATCCAAGTCATCGGCCAAGAAAAATCCAAGTCATCGACCAAGAAATGCAAGTCACTGTCCAAGAAAAATGCAAGTCATCGACCAAGAAATGCAAGTCATCGACCAAGAAATGCAAGTCGTCTACCAAGAGATATGCAAGTCAGCGTGCAAGAAATGCAAGTCATCGTCCAAGAAAAATACGAGTCATCAACTAAGAAATGCAAGTCATCGACCAAGAAAAATGCAAGTCATTGACCAAGAAATGCAAATCATCGACCAAGAAAAATGCAAATCATCGACCAAGAAATGCAAATCATCGTCCAAGAAAAATGCAAGTCACCGACCAAGAAATGCAAATCATCGACCAAGAAAACTGCAAGTCATCCACCAAGAAATGCAAGTCATCGTCCAAGATGTGCAAGTCATCGACCAAGAAATGCAAGTCATCCAGCAAGAAAAATGTAAGTCATCGTCCAAGAAAAATGCAAGTCATCTACCAAAACAATACAACACTACGACACTTTGTTGTATATATATACATATAAATGCATATGAACTCAATGAGAATTATTAAAATTTTTAAGTCCATTTAACTAAAATTTAATTTTTATCCGTATTTACAAAGAACACTTTATCATATATCCGGTTCCACGTAACGCACGACCATAATGAAACCTGTTTTGGAATCCTGGAGACTATGGCTATCCAGTCCACTGGGTCCGTTTGCCCCACTAGGTCCATTTTTTATCCGATTTTGCCTCTGTTGCTTATTTGAAGACATCAATTAGCTTCGACGGCTACATCTCAGGTCCCAAGTAAAGCTCATACGTAAGGAAACCTGTTTTGGAAGTCTTAAGACTATGGCTATCTAGCCAGGTTCATTTGCCCCACTGGGCCGATTTTTTATCCGATTTTTTCCTTTATTGCTCATTTGAAGGCATTAATTAGCTTCGACGCCTATATCTCCAGTCCCAAGTAACACACGACCATAAAGAAATCTGTTTTGTGTTAGTAATCATAGTCTCATAATCAGTGAGACTATCCCTAACCAGCTCACTTGGTCCAATTCGAACACTAGGCCTATTTCTTATTAAATTTTGCCTTTGTTGTTGTTTTTTAAAGACATCAATTAACTTCGTCGCCTGTATCTCCGGTCCCAAATAAAGCTCGTTCATAAGGAAACCTGTTTTGGAAGCCTTAAGACTATGACTATCCAGTCCACTAGGTCCATATACCCCACTAGGTCCATTTTTTATCCGATTAAATAAATATTTTTATTTATTTTAATTTTTCCTTTGTGCCATCGGATTACCAAGCCGGAACCTTAATAACATGCTTCGAAGACATATTTTTTTCCACTGTTTTAAAAAATTTCAACCCATAGTGCTTACACTATGTATATCGGCATGCATGTGTATGACAATGCATCATTATGCATAATGGATTTACATATATTTCACTTACCTGCCTTACGGCACCATGCACTTCGCCGGGTACATTTGCTGCGTACATTAAATGTCGTGCAATTAAAGCATAAAATACGGCAATAATAACTAACGGTATGGCATAGTAGACTAGGAAACGTAGCAGCACCATTGTTTTGGCATATTTTATACCCCATTCGTCCGGAAACGGATAGCATAGGGAAAACGATTTGCTGCTATTGATATAAACTTTCTGAAAAAAAAAAATAAACAGAGAAAGAGAGAGAGAGAACGTGAGAGAGAGTGAGTAAAACGTAAAGCTTAAAATGCTAAACACTTTTTAATGAAATAATGCACGATGCAATGGATTTTGCATAAATTAAATGGAAAATTTCATTAAAACTGTTCAAACATGCATACTCGTACGTACCTTGACGTATGTACCAATTAAGGCAGGCATGCCGCACATAATGGCTAATAACCAAATAGATAACGCAATTGCGATAGTCATACGTGTGGCACGTTTACCGCCTCCTGTAGAAAAAGAGATTTAAAAAAGATTTCAAACAACAATGGCTTGTAGTTTAAATATTGTATCTACCATGAGCATGAAATTTCCTCAGCGGATCCACAATGGCAAAATAGCGGTCACCCGATAGAGCAGTCAATGTAAATACCGATACGCCTATGGAAACATCTTTAAAATATTCCGATAACGTGCATAGGACACTGCCCCATGGCCAGGAATCAACTGTATAGACAGTGGAGGTTAAGGGCACTGTGGTTACGATCACCAGTAAGTCAGCCAAGGCCAGGGAAAATATGTAACTGGAAGAAGAAAGGAAAAGGAAAAATAAGTGTCTTTTCAATTAAGATTATTAGCTTCAGGAGTAATGGAAAGTAAATTTCGAAACGTATTTTTAATGAAAATTAAAAAAAACAAAATTAGCTGCCCTAACTACGAAGACAGTATAAAATTTGTGAAACATTGATCATATTTCGTAACATAACCTCAATTTTTTAAACATAACCTCAATACCCTTTTTCCACCGATATGCAATTGTTTCGATAGCCTGTTTGTAACAGGTGATCCTTATAACCCCTCATGAGTGCTTAACGTATGCTTAGTACAATTGTTTCAGACATATGGCCACTATAGTGCGAATCTTCACCAGTTGGTCACACCAATCGATGACAAAGGCGTCCTGAATTTTGGTCTATCAACGTGATTGATTTATCCGCAGAGGACATTGTTTATAATCAACGACTGATGGCAACCCTTTCATTCTAGAACCCTTTCCATTGCAGATTCAGCAAAATCAATCTTCGCTAATAAGCTATTGATGAGCTGTCAAATCTATAATTCTGAAAATAGTGCCAGAAAATCTTGCGACATTGTGACCTTGTAAGTTAAAGAAGTTTTTCAATCAAGCAGATGATTGGTGGTCTACTGTCAAGCTGATGATTGATGTGTTGTACTGTTGACGCCTAGGAATAGGGTCCTCTATTGTAATGTATTATATTGTTTTTAGGGGAAGTGGTAAAGAAGTTTTACTAAGGTCGTCCTCTTCGTCCTCTTACTAAGGTCGTCTCGAGGGAACTTCTGAAATCACCGCCAACTCGTACTGGACAGAAGGTAGGAACTTTCCTTCAAATACTCGTTAAAGCTGCTGCATCGGTCCTTAATAGTGTCCATGCTTCGGTGCCGTAAGGAAGCACAGATAGATTGAGCGACTTGTTAACGCAGTTGCTCAACGGAATTCTGCATAGCCTTATCAGCTCCACAAGTATACCGAGCTCAGACATTGCGGCAAATACGCGATTCCCTATGAGGTGAATCGAAAGCTTCATTGCAGTCAACAAGAAGATGGTGTGTGCCGAATTGTTTTTCATAGATCTTTCCCAGAATTTGTCGTAAGGTGAAGAGCTGGTCGTTGGTGGACTTACCAGGTTCAATCAGTGCGCTGCATAACGTCCATATCGTTTGGGAGCTCATACAGCACAATTTTGGATCCAGGCTGAAATCATTTTTGCTGGAAATAAATAAATTCACTGACGCCATCGAAACTATAATTATCGGAAGTTATCTGGGATGCAATACGCTGCATGCTCCCACTTGTCGACAACATATAATTCATTTTGCCCGCGTTGGCTGCCACTCAGACCACCTTTCGATGGTACTAAAGTTTGCAGCAACATCTCGTTCGCTACGCCCTATGATGTCAATGTCGGCAGCGTACCCAAGAAACTGTACATATTTGTGGAAAATAATGCCATTGCGATGCAAACCTCGCCTTTTACGATGACGAAGTAGAAGACGTCGTCTGATAAGGGGAATCGCCTTATCTGAAATCTTGTACGGTATTAAAAGGCTGGGAAAGGTCCATTCCTCCCTTAAAGGAGCTGCAGGAGTTGCTAAACGTCGGTCTGCATAGCTTTATCAGCTTCACAGGAATATCGAGCTGAGACATTACGCCAAAAACACGACTCCTTATGAGGCGAATTGAAAGCTTTTAGTATATACTGTTAGTGCTTGTTGTTGTATTTTTGTTTACTTGTTTACCATTGTTTTTATGCTGATGTTTGTTGTTGTATTTTTGTTTATAATTTTAATGTTAAGTGATGTAAAAGCAAAACACCAGTGTGTAGATTATTCATTTTCGTAACAATACTATCAGACTGACATCCTTCTCGTTGTAAACTCTAGCATTGGGAAACCGCTGGAGTATTACATAGCCCATCTAAAGCCTCAGCTGTTGAAAATCTTAATTTTTCCCTTTCAGACATTTGATATGTTTACAAAGAGAAGAATCAATTTTCTCAATAAAATTTCTCCTTGGTTTTGGAAAATATTTCTCTGTGTCAATATCCTTTATAATCCTACATACCATATAAACAATCACTTCTTAACGCGTGTTGAGGATTATTAAACGATTTAATTTCACTTATAAACGAATAAAAGTTTCAATAAATTTATTACAAGAAAAGCAAATAATAGAAATCATTTAAAAAAATTAAATGTTTTTTAAAGGAAATTTAATAATAAAAACAACGAAAAGAAAGAAAAGAAAAAACATTGAAATTTATTTATAAAACGGAAAAAAGAAAAATGATAGAAAATGGAAAATGTATAAAGGATCTGAATTTGTTCTTTGTTGTTATTGTTGTTGTTTGTTCAGTTCAATTGCCTTTTGGCCAAAATAAATGAGAAACTGGAGGGGAAAAATGAACACAAAACAAAGGCATTTTGATAAATGCACACACACACACAGGCATTATTGTAATGATTTCATATGGTTGAACAGGAGCACAGTGGGCCAAAAGGCCAAAGATTTATAAAAAAATGGGAAAGAATTAAGGAAATGTTAGATTAGAGTAGTATCCTACTAGTAGAGGGGGGTGCGCTAAATTCCATGTCTTTAAGACAATTTTGAATAGCCGCCGTAGTCAAATAGGGAGTGGATTAGCTTATTAGACGTGAAACCACGGTTCAAACCTCAGGTCAAACATCTCCCCCAAAATACTTCTTCGGCGTTCGCCTCTCCGCAGATTTCTGGCAAAAATTCTGAGAGTAAGTAAAATTGCCATGTAAAATTAACACACACAACATAAGTGGTGTGATTAGCTAGGCTGTAATCCTGACTGAAGGGTTGTAATGGCCAATTATGTACATATGTATGTATGCATTTTGACCTCTGTGTATTGTACTTGTCCCAATGACAAGTACGTGTCCTCAAACCTAACCTAACTTAACTTTAGGAACACGAATGTTTAGGAACACGAATGTGGGTAACCGTTGAATACCGGGCTTGAGGCACCCAAAATTCAATTGTTTTGAAAAGATTCCACAGTAGACTTTGTGGCGTGGTTTGGTCCCTTCGTCGGATACTTGGATGACGTTTTTTGGAAGGTATAAACCACTATCTTAATACAGTAACTCCCCTATCCTCGTTGTGATCGAAAGTGGGTGCTAGTATCGTGTAGTTAGTTACAGTACAGTTCATTACATTATCATTTCGAATATAATTTTGGGGCAAATGATGCAGATTTTGCCACTGTAGCTTACTGAAAAGGATAAAAGTAAGTTCTTTCTATAAAAACAACAATAATGGAAGACAAAAAAGGGACACTGTGATTGCGAATTATTTTTATAAAAATAAAAACGAATCTAAAGAATATAACAACGAATAAAGCTAAATAAACAAAAGTATGACAGTCAATTTGATTTATGGTTTGAATATTTTATCGGGAAATCCTTTCTTAACACTCCTCTCCTTTTCCATGCTTAGTCTCTATTTCTCTCTCTTTCTATCTCTCTCTCTCTCTTGCCATCAGACATTCAAAGAAATTGAATACGTTGCCATTTGTTAAACATAAAATCGTAATCATGCTACTCTCAAGGTCATGTTTGAATTAAAATACAACAACATTGTCAACAACAACAATAACAGTAAGTAACGACAACAGTTATAAATTTGCATGATTTAACCTCACTTATTTGTTATGGTCCTTCTACAATAACTTTCGTACAACAAAGTGGCTGACATTTATTGTTGTTGTCCAACAATTATTTGTTCGTTGAATTCAAACTGAAAATAAATTTTCTTGATTTAAACCCCGATAGAGACATTGAACTTGGCAATATAATACGACGAGGTACAAATTTATATAAAATGGTGGGCAGTACAGCAGTTTAAAGGAATTCATTCTTACGTTCATTGCTTTATGGTGGCATGATAATGCAGTGAGGTTAGGTGGCTTCATCACATATAAAAATCATGAAATTCCATCTTAGACCAGTAAATAGGACTATTGCGTTACCACATGTCATTAGATTAATAGTCGAAACACATTTAGGAAGAGGGCCTCTATCCCAAGGCAACTAGAGGATATGCCCTACTATTCAGTAAGTTCAATAATGGGATTCTTAGTATTCTCCCACACGTTCGCGTGAGTGCTAAGCAATAACACATAAAGCGACCGAGGGCTGTTCCTCCTCCCCCGAATTGTAACATCTGCAGAAATTACGCAAGGAAACTCCGGGCGGACAGGTTTGTCCCCCTATTTGGCAAAGTTTCTTGAGCACAGAGACTACATTTGAAAGAAAAAATTTAAAATAAAAATGGACCCTCTCTTCGATCTCATGCTTTGAAACTTGTCCCTAAAATAGAGCCTCATCATAGCCAATGTCCCCTCAATGCCCAGGGACTTAAATGAAATTTTCCGCTCTCACTTTCTAATGGGTCTTTAAAGCTGCCGGAGTATTACTGAGTAACCATTATTTCCGCCTGAAAAACACTGCAGTGATCCGGAATTATGTATGAGTTCCTGGCATTCAAGCCCTTACTCCCTTTTCTCGTCTAACTTTCCAGATACGTTTTCAATAAAATCGAATGAATTTGTATGCCAATAGGTTGGTAGGTAACTGTTCAGACAGTTCTAGGGCACCATTGAGCTGGCGCCCGAGTTAGTGCTGTTCGCAGCTCCCAAGCTACTCAGAATCTTGTGGATACATTATTTTGTAACTGCCACTTGCCAGATAAGAGATTTCAAGGATAATAGAACTACAGATTACGACATCTGTATTATTTCACATTAGATGACGTAGTTTGTCACTTCTACGTAAAATGTTACGTCGCTGTACAGTGGATGAAAGGAAGCAGAACAACGATAAAGTTTAGTTCCATCATTCTTGCATTCTCTAGTCACGAAATATCTGCCTTTCTCATTGGTCTGCGGCCATAGAGGTTCAAAAATTCTTAAAGTACTCTACACACTTTATTTCAGAGAGCGTGTTATAGCAAATATATCCGGCACCCTTAATCAGTGAATATACAGAAATTCTTGTTATGTGCAGCACCACACTGCACACTGACAGTCTATTAATCTTATTCTGTAGCCCAGACTGACGGACTTTAAGGCAATGCATGGAAGTTATTATAAATAGGACCTCGTTCACCTGATTGCGTATCGTCACTGAATCTTCCCTCGACGAAAATAATATCTGCATTTCTCATCAGAATCTGGTTCAGCATCAAGATCTTTCATTTTGTAAGAGATGCCGCTACTGTAGCGTCTTTCAGGCGGAGGTAATGGCCATTTGCCTGGCCGCTCAATGGATACTCGTCAACGGTGCTCCATTCACCCGCGTCTTGGTCTTCTCTGACAGTCAGGCCGCCATAAGATCTCTGTCAAGTGTTGTGAATAACTCCAGGATCGTTAAGGAATGCCGCCGCTATCTCAACTTTCTTTCTGAGCGCTTCAGTAGCTCACTAGTCTGGGTCCCCGGGCACAGTAACATTCCGAGAAAATGCAGGGCCAACGAGCTCGCCAGAGCTGGTGTACTCCTTCCGGAATCCTCTTTGATAGACTTGGGTATGCCAATTGCCTCGGTCAAGTTGGCCATTGCGTGGAAATTCTTTCGAGACGCCAACATATCCTGGGTCAATGTGTAGTCCTGTTCCACCGCTAGACTCATCTGGCTCCTGATGGATAGAAGGCGTACCAACCAGTTACTTCGATTTGGTCGTGGCATCATCTCAATCATAGTGGCCATACTTACAGGTCATTGTGTTATGGGTAGACATGCGGAAAGGATGCTGCTGCCATTTAACGACTTCTGCCATGGGTGCAGATCCGCTCAGGAAGAGGAGACTGTTAGCCACTTTCTTAGGTTAGGTTAGGTTAAAGGACGTGCACTTGTCAACTGTGAGAGAGGAAGTCGCTGAAGAAATATTTTCATATTTTCGTTCTGATGTCTGACCTGGGATTCGAACTCGGGCCTTTCGTCTAATAAGCCAACTCACTACCTGCTAGACCACGGCGACTTCTAGCCAGTTTCTTTGTCAGATTTTTGATCTGTGCTACTGCCATCATTGGTTGTTTTGCGTACTGGGGAAAGTGGAATGTTAAGCAGCCTGTTCTAAAAGTGTCATGAATATTTCAACATAAATTCTGCACAGTGCATAGTGATCTTACGGCCATAGTTGTTTGCCTATTTCTAGGCATAAACTTTACTTTGGTTTCCTTTATAAGTTTTTGGAGTGTTATAATTGAATATTTTAAATATCCTTTTCTTCAATTGGCCTCTATAAGGCTAGCCTATACGGAATTTCATTACAATAATTAATTACAAACTAAATCAACAATTTGTATTGCATACCTTAAGGCATTGTTAATAGTATTCAAAGGAATTTATTCTCAGTGTATAAATAAATAATATTTCCAAATAAGGATGAAATATTTCAATTGATGTCGTTGTTGTTTTTGTTGTTCATTCAACAAATACAATATTATTATGTAAATTTTGTATGCAAAAAATATTTGTAGCATATTTTTATGCTTAATTAAATATGATTTTTATGATTCATATTTTGTTTGATAAGGGTAAACATAAAGAAAACATTTGAAAACTTTGACAAGGCAATTAGTATCTCCAGGCGAGCAGATGAAAGGACGACTAACATGACCATGGTGCCTCAATTAAGATGAAAGCCTAAATGTAGACTTTAAAAATGTTATAATTGACTATTGCCCCTAAATATACTGCAGTCTTTTGATGAAAGTGAAATTAATTCCACAAGACCTAATAAAATGCCAATTTGAATTCTGCTCACACAACTTCCGGTCACCAAACTGTGTTTGATTTGAATTTCCGTTTTACTATCATTTACCATTTTCCTGTGATTATTTTTTTTGTTTTTTGCCAAAATGTCAACACATTTTCTTTGAATGTTTGTTTGTTTATACAGCAAAGTATTCCTGTTTTCTACTTATTTTTACTTGTAAATGAAATGTAATGAATGTTATATATACAGTGGTGGTGTTATAATTAGCACAGCCATTTACCAACAATAACTTGTGGTGAATCTAACATAATGAACTATGTGTAACGTGCCCGAAAGCAAGAGTTAGCAAGAGTTAAAATTTTGATGGATGGCTGTGCTAATTAGAAGACCACCACTGTTCCTATATAAATATATGCGTATGAGCATGAGAGTATAAACATTTAAATTTTCAAGTTCATGTTCGTGTAACGTTAAAGTGTGTGGGTTTTCTTGGGTTTGCCTTTGTGTGTAAGAGAGAGATTTGCGTGTGACAGCCACTTCCTCTTCTTCTTCTTGTGAAATTTATTTTGATCTTAAAAACTGTGAAGTAATTTGCAGGTTTTAAATTACTTTTTGACTTCTTACAGTTTTTGAAAGTATCCTTGAGTTCTCATTTTTTTTGTAATGGACAAGTACAAGTACTTCATTCCATAAGTACTCATGAAATTTTGAGTATGAGCGAGTCTACAGTATTGAAATTTAACTACTCTGCTTCATTCGTACTCACTACAATATTTATTTATAAGTACAAGTTGCAATTAGTATGAGTACAACGTTGACATCAAACTCATAACATTCGAAATATGTTTGATTCCTACGCCTACTCATTTGGATTCATAAATTTAGGAAAATACATATAATACTCATAAATTATTCGAGTGATTCGAATCATTCATCAAAATTTACAGTCTTAGTTGTTGTTGCATTTACAAAATGAAGAAGAAAGAAAAAGACGAAGACAGCAAGCAAAGCAAACACACACAACCTTCTAGTGAGTATTGTAGTATTCGTATGCGAATCATACTTATTTTGTGATTCTTGTAAATGTTGAGTAAAGGAGAGTCAAAATCAGCAACATCATGCCTTATGTATGAGTACGATGAGTACTTCAAACTTTGAATATGAATGATATTACAATAAGTATGAATGCATATGAGTAACAGAAATTATGAGTATGATTCAAATCTACTTATCTTTTTGAATACTCACTGCTGAGATCTGGTATGAATGGCTTCCTCAAATTCTACTTTTGAAGCTTCTGGTCACTGACTTTAGAAGATATCCTTAATACCTGAGGTTGATAACCGGCTTTTCAACAGAGTACTGTAGACGCACGGTACAACATTTTGGTTGTTCCAAGTTTAATATGTAGCACTTTCTGAAGCACTTGAGTGCATATTAGATACTAAGAGCGGAATTTCCATTCTTGACACCAAATAACATTCTGAAGTTTCGCAGAGTAATAGTCGTGGAGGAGACTTTATAGGGACAGCCTATAAGGAGGTTGACGGGCAGTACAAGAGATCGTATGATCTCTGTACTAAGGCACCTCTACATGCATATGTACATTACGTTACAACCCTTTAGTCAGGATTACGACCTAGTTTTCCACACCTCTTATGTTGAGTGCGTTAATTTTTACAGTTTAAAGTCGACTCCGAATGACAGATTTTTGAGAAACTTTTTTCATGGCAATTTTAATTACTCTCCGAGTTTTTGCTAGAAATCTGCTGAGAGGAAGTCGCCGAAGAAATTTTTTCATATTTTCGTTTTGATGTCTGACCTTGGATTTGAACTCGCGCCTTTTGTCTAATAAGCCAACACACTACCTACTAGACCACGGCGACTACACCAAGGCGCTTCTTCATGAGGCTAATACTCCTAATACTCAGGTCAGCACACAAAGTGTGGAACACTGCATTTAAATGCTCGTTATTTGGCGAACTTTGATCCGTCAAGTCTTCTCAATACCCTATGTTGTATAGGCAACGTTATTCTTCAATGAATTAAGCAAAGGATCTGAAAGGCCATTTTATATACATTATATACATTATTATGGGAGGTACATGGTGTCTAACAGGAACAGCTGGATTAAATCACGAAGTAATATCATATGACCGTTTCGTGTATGATGGCGTGCACACTTTAGAGAATCTGGCATGTTCAACGGCTATGAACGCTTATAAACGTCTTTCAACTCCAATAAAAAATACTTTTACGAAAATGGAAATGGTGTTACATCGTTTAACATTAAAATAATAAACAAAAGCTACAAAAACAAAAACAATGGACTTGTTGACATGATCAACAAATGAAAAAAAATATAGCAACAACATCAGTATAAAAAAGGGATAAACAAGTAAACAAGTAGACAACAACAACACTGCAAGGGCACACGTAAACAAAATACACAAACAACAATAACGTAAACAGCATGTTTACATTTATAGAGATTTCGCGAAGGTGAAGTTATTCTCCTTACAGAGCATTCATCAGACTGTTTACCCAGCATTATAGTCAGTAAAAATGTAGTCAGTCTTGTATGAAGACACGTTGCATGTGAAGAGAATAATCGTGGATTGAAGATCTCCGTTATAAAGGTCTGTCGAACAATTGTTAGTGTTTACGCAGAAGATTATAAGGAGAAGAATAGCAAACAACGCAAATTGTTGCGGTTTACATCAACTTGTGAACAGTGGCACATAGAATTGTGCGAACAATAAAGAATTTACGGGCTCATATTTTAAACGTTTTTAAAAATGTAAAAACGTAGGAATACTTTTATAGGCCAATTCACAGGGCTTTTGTGATTCAATTAACAGGACTGGACGGATGGATGCTCAGAAATGGAATACTGAAGGCAATAATAACGCTCTAAGATGACTTGGAGAATGACACTACATAGAGGCGACAGAAATAATTTACGATGACCTTAAACTTGTTCTGAATCCTAAAGAAGTATACAAAATTGTAGTTGTAATGTGTGTCCTAGAATTAATCCAGAAGCTCCTTATCACCTAGAAAAGCGAATATCACAGTAACGTCAATGAATTGAATGTCATACTGCCTCCTTTGAAGCAATCGAGTATGTTTTTACTAAATCGTTGAGCTGTTGCATTTATTCAAAATTTCAATCACAAAGCCTTGTACTTTAAATCCAGAGTCCAGAGCGATCGAAATTTTTCTCCTGAACTTCTCTTTAGCATTGAAATTGAAGGTGAAGGTAAAACACAGTCTCTTGGCATTGATTGTCAAACACAAACTAAATGAAGCAGTCTCTTCAAAGTTTAATGGGAGTCAACTAATAGATGCCAGGAGCAGAACTATCGTATCAGTTAAATGGCAGAGTGCGCTGCTGCTTGGTCTACATTATTGTCAGGATTACGACGTAGTTTCTCACATAACTAATATGGTGTTCAGATATGCACCTTTATTGCGTAAATCGTAATAAACGCCATTATTGAGCTCAATATTTCATATAAAGTTTCAATTAATTATTGCGCAATAAATACGAAAATTGTTATAATATTGAGTAAAACTTAAAATGCAGCACTGTCGTAAGTGTGTTTAGTGAACATATTACAATTAACCGAACACTTTCTGTTGATATTTGACAACTCAAATGTCAACAAATACAAACAAAAGAAAATGAAAACAATGTTGTTGTAACAACCAGCTGTTTTGTTTACCGGCTGTCAAATGAATATTGAATAAGCAGCTGAACTGCGTCTGTTATTATGCCTGAACACTTAAAATATTGTACTCAATAATCCGAATATTGACTCAATAAAAGTGCATATCTGAACATAGTATAATGGGATGTATAGAACGACAAAGAGCTGTTAGTGGTAAAGAGTAGCTGAACTGCGTATATTGTTATGTCTGAACACTTAAAATATTGACTCAATAAAAGTGCATATCTGAACATAGTATAATGTTGTGTGTGTTAATTGTATATGTGAATGGAGTGGACGTACAGTTTAAACTCGATTCCGTACGACAGATCTGTAAGAAAATGTTCATGGCAATTTTATTTAACCACAGAATTTTTGCCAGAAATCTGCTGCTGAGAGGAAGTCGTTGAGATATCTGGCGTGTGTGGTTTGAACCGTGGTCTTAGGTTTAATTGGCGAACATACTACCTACTCCACAACGATGACTGTATTGGGATAGCTGGCCAAGTCTGGGCCTTCCTCACGGATTCCCAAAAATTTGGAAGGCGAGGGTGACACAATGCAAACTGCAAATTGGAAATAGGCTTCGGAGAATAACTGCCGGATAGCCGGCAGTTATGGTTCCATCAGAGTACTACTATCTTACATGGGTCTACACATACGGCTAGTAGCTGTGAATAGCGAATACTGTCACACATTCTTGAGACAATTTCTTCTCTATTCCCTTGCTCCTATCCTCAACTAATGAAATTTATTGAACAAGTTGGACATGGAGTAATTGGGTTTAGGGGGGCGGAGTAAGTTGGATTCACAAAATATTCTTTTAATTCCTGCCCCAATTAGTTTTGGGAACCTGACCATCCTTAAGCTATTTAAATTTGGTTGAATATTTTTTTTATATAAACTTTTGAAAGGAATACTTACGTATTTGGTACATTCCTCATCTGACGCACACGCAAAAACACAATAATCAGTGTGCCATTGCCCAAAACACCAACAAAAAATATGAAAGCAAATAACACCGGCACAATATACGTTTCGGGACGCATAACATATGGTACATAAGGGGTTTCAGTGGCCGTTGCCGCTAGTGAGGCATTAAGCGTGGACATGATGGAGGTGTTGTAGCTGCTAGTCGTTGTAGCGGTGGTGGTGGTGGTATTAATAAAATCCTCAAAAATATTTGTAAACAATGGACTGGAGCTACTGCCACGGCCACTGCTAAAGCGGTTGATGGCATCTGCTGTTAAGCTGGCTTTCATGCTGTTAAGGCTGGCTGGAGTGAGGTTTATGTCTGTACTACTGCCTGTATGGCTGCTGCTGCTGCTGCTGCTGCTGCTACTGCTAGGGTTGGTAGTATTTGGATAGTTAATGCCGACAGCATTCCAATGTTCATCCGTTATTGTTGTGGCTATTAAGGCTGATGCCGTTTTTTGAATTTGCAACCAGGTATCGTTTAAAAAAGCCGATGCTATGGTGGTATAGGATAGGTTGGGTGGTGGCTCATCATGCAGAAACGGGGTATGATTGTGACTGGCAGCATCAGTTAACAATGTTGCTGTTGTAGTTGATGCTGCTGTTGTAAATGTGTTTGCTATTAAAGTTGACATTTTTGTTGTTGTCGGCTTTATACGTTGTTATTGTCACTGTATTACAGTCGTTTTTTTAGATTCGTTGTCAGAATTCTTTGCTTTCTTTGTCTTTCTACGTGTCACTTGAAGTTTATTTGTTGAGACGACACCATAAAACTGTCACTTTCTTATGCTCGTGTTTATTTTATATTTTTGAAATCCTTATGCCCGTTTGCTACTACTACTACTACTACTACTGCTGCTTCTGCTATTGTTGCTATTTTGCTGTGCGCAATAAATTTCATGAGAAATTTGTTTTATTTGTCGCAACGAAAAATTCTAGAACAATTACAGGCATATACTGGCTTGGTTTGCCTTTTTATAATCCTTTCCCCGATTGTAGTATCCATCCAGGCTTTAGCTTTTCTGATGGTGATGTACTCTGTAAAATATATAAAAAAGACACAGAAAAAAAGATTATTTTATTATTGCACTCCGGTCCGGTGTAAGGAGAAGTTTTGAAAGGACATCATGTTACATGAAATAGTATTTAAAATTCCAACATAATTTAAGAACTTACAAACTATTCGTACCAGTGCAATGCTTGGCTTTCACGTTGGGAATTTACAATGTGATGGAGAAAGTGAGAATGAGATTTTAAATTTAAGAATTTCATTGACTTTGAGAGAGTATTTTCTATCAGAAATACTAGTAGTAATAGAGCTCGTCTTAAGAAATAATTGGTTCTGAACTTGACTATCAGACAGGCGGTCTAGTTGAGTTTTTAGCGAAAAGCTTGACTTTAGGTACCAATTATAGTGTTTCATCACGCTGTGTAATTTGGAGCACCAAATACTAGGTAGTACGGTAGTTAGGTTGCCGCCAAAGGCATCACTAGTGCTTTGACATAGTCAGTTCTGAACTTGTCATATTATCTTTACTCACAAGACAATTATGGTACTTCATCTGGCTGTAGAATTGAACTTCGAGATAACAAACCATATGACACCTACCTATCTCCGTAGTCTAGTAGGTAGTGTGTTCGCTTATTAGACGTAAGGCCACAGTTCAAATCCCAGGTCAGACCTCAGAACGAAATATGAAAAAAAAATATTTCTTCGACGACTTTCTCTCAGTAGATTTCTGGCAAAAACTCGGAGAGTAAATAAAATTGGCATGAAAGAGTTTCTCAAAAATCTGTAGTTCAGAGTCGACGTTAACTCCCGCCACTCATTTATAAAATTAAGGCCCACAACATGAGGTGTGAGAAGCTAGGCCGTAATCCTGACTGAAGGGTTATATGGCCAATTATGTATGTATGTACGTAACACTGATGGTATGACAGTCGGTTTTGAACTTGTCAGCAAGGACGGCAGAGCAACGTTTATCAAAAAGTTTATCTTCACTCACCAGACAATTATGTTGGTACTTCGTCTGGCTATAGAATTAAATTCCGAGAAAACCAACCATAGCAGTTTATGGACCCCTACCTGCTTCAAGAGGGGTACCAGCTATATTTCCTATAGGAAATTTCCTTATCTCCCTACAAGCAACTTCTCTGAGATGAGTTACATATGTCTTTTATAGTATTCTGCCTGGTAGTCGCTGTAGTCTAGTAGGTAGTGTATTCGCTTATTAGACTGAAAGCCCGGGTTCGAGCCCCAGGCCAGACATCAAAACGAAATATAAAAAAAAAATATTTCTTCGGCGACTACCTCTCAGCAGATTTCTGGCAAAAATTCTGAGAGTAAATAAACCTGCCATGAAAAAGTTTCTCAAAATCTGTCGTTCGGAGTCGACGTTAAACTGTAGGTTCCGCCACTCAAGTATAAAATTAAGGCCCACAACATGAGTGGTGTGAGAAGCTAGGCCGTAATCCTGACTGAAGGGTTATAATGGCCAATTATGTGTATGTATGTATGTAACACTGCTTGGACCTCGCCATTATGTAGTACAAGACTTCTAAACTAGTCTCCTAATCTATGACTATAGTCGCCGTAGTCTTATAGGTAGTGTGTTGGCTTATTAGACGTAAGACTACGGTTCTCCCATAAAACGAAATATGAAAAAATATTTCTACGGTGACTTCCCCTCAGCAGTCGTCTAGCACAAACTCTAGGAGTAAATAAAATTGACATGAAAGTTCCTCAAAAATCTGTCGTTCGGACTTGGCTTTAAACTGTATGTTCCGCCATTCACGTACAAAATTAACACTCACAACACAAATGGGGTGAGAATATGAGTCATAATCCTGGCTAAAGTCTTGTAGTGAATTATTATGTATGAATTTATTCTGTCGAAATACAGCAGTGAAGAATTGGCTACATCTCTGCTGTACGAATATTCAGCTATGGAAAAGGAATATACTGGAATTTCTTGAAATATACATATTGTTACGTATTTACCTTTTTGAAAACGTTTAAAATATGAGCTACGAGATTGCAAATAAAATAAAAATAAATTTGTCTTTAGTTTCTAATTAAAATTCTTTATTATTCGCCCAATTCTGTGTGCCACTGTTCACAACTTGATGTAAACAACAACAATTGCTTTGTTTGTTATTCTTCCGTTTACACCCTTTGTGTAAACAATAACAATACTAGACAATTATTCGACAGATCTTTGTAACGGAGATCTGCAAACCACAATTACATTCTTTCACACCGCGTCTTCACACAAGACTGACTTAACTTCACTAACTCCGTTGCCTGCTTTGCCTTGCCTTTTAAAAGACAGAGTAAACAGTCTGATGAATGTTCTTGAAGGCGAATGTTCATAACTTCACCTTCTCGAAATCTCTATAAATGTAAACATCGTTGCTTACATTTATTATTGTAGTGTTGTTGGTATATTTTTGTTTACTTGTTTACCATTTTTTATGCTGGTGTTTGCTGTTGTATTTTTGTTTTCTTGTTTACCATTTTTTATGCTGGTGTTTGTTGCTATATTAAGCAGTACGACAATTTGTAAACAAGTTTGTTTACTGCATTGTTTTGTTTTTGTAGCTTTTTTTATAATTTTAATGTTAAGCAATGTAAAAGCCAAACATCAGTATCCTGATTTTTTATTATCCTAACAATATTTTGACATCAAATCAAATAATTGTCTCGGTCAAGGCATAGATAAGAATCAGGTCAACGTAACTGTACATCAAATAACATCAGTTATTGCGAACAGTTTATGTGGCACCAAAATAACACTGAATATGAAAAGAGTCGTACTTTGGGGTCAACGTCAAGACAAATTTCTTTTAATCTCTCTACAAATGTTCTGAATTTGATTATTAGTTTGACGCGTACACTCTTACTCAAACATTCCTAAGGCTCAATAAATTATGATTTACTCAAGGGAAATTGAATTGAATTTCCAATGGCCTTTGATTTCATATTTGATTTGATATTCTCAAATTGGCAATTATGAGTTGCTAAATTTCCTTTGAAGATTCTTTTTTTTTTGTTGTGATATGTTGGCAGCAGTTTTTTATATTTTTAAGTGGATTTTTTTACAGAGATTTTTAATGATGAACTCATGTTGTTTTTTCTTTTATCTGTCACTCTAATATTTTTTTGTCCACTTGACTTTGTTCTCATAATAATTTATTGCAAAAGTTGTTTGCCATATACGAGTATGTTCTACATCTGTGAGTTTAATTAATTCGTATTAAATTTAGTTATACTCAAAGGGATATAATGAATTAAAGTACAGTTACAAATTGTTGTTACAACTACTACAAGGCGGTTGACTCCCACCATAAACTAGTTGTAGTGTAGGAGACAAGTGTCACTGGTGGTAAAATAGAAACTATTTTCTTAGTTCGAAAGCTACAAAGGGAAACCTGAAAGGCCTCAGCTACCGAGACTATATATACTTTTCGCGTACATATATAATTGACCATTACAAACCTTTAGTCAGGATTACAACCCAGCTTCTCATAACACCCATGTTGTGTTGATCAATTTTATATGAGTGGCGGGGCCTACAGTTTAAAGTCGACTCTGAATGTGTACAATTTTATGTACTATCTGAGTTTTTGTCCTGGTTCTTAAGAAAATTCTTTCTTTTTATTTTCTCTCCAATTTACTGCATGTACGTTTAGCCTTTCAACGTCGAACTGTCGCCACTGCTCTTCTGTCGCCTTGTTTTCCAAAACACATTGTTCCGAAAATAAATAACCTAGATGGTGGTGTTTTGCTTTTACATCGCTTAACATTAAAATTATAAACAAATATACAACAACAAACACCAGCATAAAAAAGTAATAAACAAGTAAACAAAAATACAACAACAAACACCAGCATAAAAAAAATGGTAAACAAGTAAGCAAAAATACAACAACAAACACCAGCATAAAAAATGGTAAACAAGTAAGCAAAAATACAACAACAAACACCAGCATAAGAAAATGGTAAACAAGTACACAAAAATACAAAAATACAACAACAAACACTGCAAGAATAAATGTAAACAAAATACACAACAATAATCAAACAACGATGTTTACATTGATACAGATTTATTATCATCGATATTATAGGCGATTATACGCCTTCAAGAGCATTCATCAGACTGTTTACCCTGCCATATAAAAGACATGGCAAAGCAGGCAACGGAGTAAGTAAAAGTTCAGTCAGTCTTGTATGAAAACACGGTATGTTTGAAGAAAGTAATCGTGGTTTGAAGATCTCCGTTACAAAGATCTGTCGAACAATTGTCTAGTAATTGTTATTGTTTATACAAAGAGTGCAAACAGAGGAATAACAAACAAAGCAATTGTTGTTGTTTACATCAAGCTGTGAACATTGGCACACAAAATTGTGCAAACAATAAAGAATTTTATTTAAAACGAAACACAAATTTATTTCTATTTTATTTCCAAATCTACGAGCTCATATTTTAAACGTTTTTAAATGGTAAAAACGTAACAATACTTTAAGCCAGCTTTGAAAACACCTCAAAATATAAAAATGACATGCCATGTAGTGTAGTCTGTTGAAATGTGTATGTCATATTATATGTTTTGGACTAGAATGCAACAGAAAAGCAATTTTTCCGTTCGACATTACAATGCTAAAATAACATGCAGAAAATTGATGAGAAAATATAGAGAAAAAATTGTGTAAACTCGCCTTCTTTGGCTTGCCTTTTATAAGGCAGGCTAAACAGTCTAATGAATGTTTTGGAAGGCGAACTCTCATGACTTCTCGAAATCTCTATAAATGTAAACATCGTTGCTTACATTTATTATTGTAGTGTTGTTGGTATATTTTTGTTTACTTGTTTACCAGTTTTTTATGCTAGTGTTTGTTGTTGTATTTTTCTTTACTTGTTTACCATTTTTTATGTTGGGCTGTTGCATTTTTGTTTACATATTTACCAATTTTTTATGCTAGTGTTTGCTGTTATATTAAGCAGTACGATAGTTTGTAAACAGCTTTGTTTACTGCATTGTTTTCTTTTTGTAACTTTTGTTTATAATTTTAATGCTAAGCAATATAAAAGCAAAACACCAGTATCTAGATTTTTTCTTTTTCGTAACAGTATTTATTAACTTCTCGCTGCTTCGAATACTACATTAGTTAATTATACTTTATTCATTGCTCATTATGAGTAACAACAACAACAATGTGTATATGGTGTAACAACAGTCGGATTTGTTTGTTTAAAGTTGTATGTAATCTAAGGCCTACATATGTTTACCTAATTTCATTCATTGTTTTTTTTTTTCTTTTTTTCATTGATGCATTCATTCATTCATTGCTTGCATTTCATTTATTTTATTATTTCCGTTTTAATTATTCGAAGAAAATTTAAAATTTTTGAATTTTATTATTCTTTGGAAAACATACATACAACATGTGATAATTATCAGCTGCTACATACGTATTTACATATGAAAAATGAGAAATTTATTTTACATGATGTTCCATCCATCACATATCCATGTATTTTATTTGACTTCAAGCATTACACAAATACCCATTGGGTGGGTTCAGCATAATTCTTCGTAAATATGAGTGCATTATTATTTTTTTATTTTGTTTTTTATTGAAAATAAATAATTTTCTGTATTTTTTGCTTTCTTTTTGAGTTTAAAAACTGCATACATTACGTATGTACGTGTACATACCGATACGTATACGTATTATTAAACCATATAACGAGACTGCATGCATTGTATACCTATACGTATACGTATTGTTTACTCATGATAAACCATATAACGAGACTACAAATACTACCTGTACCATCCATACGTATACGTATTATTTACTCATGGTATTCTATTAAAATTATTCATACGCCTGGGTGGTGTGTTTTTACTTTTACGAACATTTTGAAAATTTTTTTCAAAGAAAAAGCCTTTAAGGGGATGATTAAATATTTGAAAGTAGAATTTTACAATCGTAATCTGTTCTATTTTAAATTTAATTTTTAATTAATAAAAGTCATATCGTGTACATAGAAACCAGATAACTATCATTGGATAAAAGCTTTTGCAACGGCAACTAATTTTCTTCGAAAGATCATGTTCAGCTGAGACCCATTTCTAGATGAATGTGTGCGTAAACAAACAAAGTTGATGAATTTGATACCATAACAACCCACATGAGATGCAAGGGCATTAAATACTTGCATACATAATTGATCAACCCTTCAGTTAGAATTACATCCCAGTTTCTTACACCACTTACATATGTTGTGTGTGTTAATTTTATTCATAAGTGGCGGGACCTACAGTTTAAAGTCGTCTCCGAACTACAGATGATTTGAGAAACCTTTTCATGGCAATTTCTATTTAATCTCAAAGTTTTTGCCAGAAATCTGCTGAGAGGAAGTCGCCTAATAAATATTTTTTCATATTTCGGTTTTGTTGGAAATGTCGGATCTGGGGCTGTGAACAGTAGCCTCAGGTCTAATAAGTCAACACACTACTTACTAGAATACGGTGACTTCAAGCGTTAAATGAACCATTTTGGCCACGCCACATTACTGTCAACGACGCGTACTATGGTCGATAATTACCAATTTAGTTTTGGCTTAAAATCAATGATTTAGATCAGAGATCAGCAATGAGTATTTAAAAAGATGAATAGATTCGAATCATACTCATAATTTCTGATACTTATACGCATTCATATTTATTTTAATATCATACTCATACAAGTCATATTCAAAGTTTGAAGTACTCATTGTACTCCTACTTAACAATACGCATGATGTTGTTGATTTCGACTCTCCTTTACTCAACATATACAAGAATCACACAAAATGAGTATGATTCGCATACGAACACTACAATACTCACTAGAAGGTTGTGTGTTTGCTTTGCTTGATGTCTTTGTCTTTTTCTTTCTTCTTGTTTTTGTAAATGCAACAACAACTAAGACTAGGTTAGGTTAGGTTAGAGGACGTGTACTTGTCAATTAAGATAAGTACAGTACCCGGAGATCGAATTGACCCATTGAACAACGTCCTTAAAGAGGGAAGGATAATAGAGGGAATAGGAAAAAGACTATAAATTTTGATGAATGATTCGAATCACTCGAATCATTTATGAGTATTATAAGTATTATTCTAAATTTATAAATCGGAATGAGTAGGCAGGCGTATGAATCAAACATATTTCGAATGTTATGAGTTTGATGTCAACCCTCGGACTTATATTCATTGCAACCTGCACTTATAAATCAATGTTGTAGTGAATACGAATGAATCAGAGTAGTTAAATTTCAATACTGTTGACTCATACTCAAAAGGAATAATTTATGAGTATTATAAGTATTTTTCTAAATTTATGAATCTGCATGAGTAGGCATATGAATCAAATATATTTTGAATGTTATGAGTTTGATGTCAACGTTGTACTTTTACTCATTGCAACCTGTACTTATAAATCAATGTTGTAGTGAGTACGCATTGAATTAGAGTGTAGTTGAATTTCAATACTGTTGACTCATTCATACTCAAACTTTCATGAGTAGTTATGAGAGGCGAAAAAAACGATTCATTGGTGATCTCTGGCTGACAACGTGCTTTGACAGTAAATATTTAAAATTTTGGTTTTCCTTTCAATTACTAAAGCTTTTAAAACAGCTTTAAACATACCACTTTAACTAGTAATTTTTTTATATTTTTTTTGAAAAATTTGCATAAATTCCGAATTGAAAGAAATTTTTTACCGCATCCTTTGAGGCATTTAAGCAGAATCTGATTTAAATTTAATTATTAAACGGAGCACAACACAGAATATTTATTTCTTAATTAAATTGACTTTAAGAAATTTTATTTTCATTTTATTTTTCCTTTTTTTTTGTGTTTTCTTTAACGCAACCCCTTTTCCCAAGTGGAAAATATTTTCTTTTTTGGTGCTCTCTGATGATAGAGAATAGCTTGCTAGCTAAGGAAGACTATAAAGAGGAATACTTGTTGGAAATTTTGTTTATTCGTTTCGTTTCTTTAGAAACTTATTCTATAACTTTTTTTCCTTTGATTTTTTCTCAATAGTAGCACTTAAAAGAGACCCCCCCCCCCCCCCATCTCCCCCCTTGGCACTCTATAAAAGTAACCAAACTAACGATACATCCTTACAAAAAAGGATATTTTCAGTGCAAAACCACACAAGTGTTTGTCAGTGTAGCAAAAAACGTGTTGCATTCACATTAATTTCTATAATTAACTAGGAAATGTTTTTGAAGGCGACTATACTTTGTGTTGTATGTATGTTGGAAAAAAAGCAATTATATAAGCAGGGAAGGGTTAACAAGGTTGCATTACAATTATCTTCCACTTTTTATTTGTAATTACTAATGGCACCAAAAGATTTTTTTTTTTGCGAAAGAGCAAAAATGAGTTCCCAGAAAGTCGTATACATTTCTTGTACTCGTACTCGTACGACTTATTATCTCTTGAGTTATGATTAAAATTATGCATGGGTCCGTTCAACAGTTAGCTGTAAGAGCTCCTCAACGACATTGACGTTGTTCAGCGTATTAACATCCAGCGGCTGCGCTGGCTCGGCCATGTCGTTCAAATGGATGAGGATGCTCCGACGAGACGGGTATTTGATGCGGGAATCTGCGGAAGTCGGCGAAGAGGACGACCTTGTATCCGTTGGAAGGACCAAATCGAGGAAGCCCTGTCATCTGTCATCACACCAATCTGACCAACTGGCGTAGGCGCGCAAGAAGCAGAGGCGCCTGGAAGGATGTGTTGCGTTGCGGCAGGCCGAAATCCGTTAGACTGGTTGTTATGGCCAATTAAGTAAGTAAGTAATGGGTCCGTTCATAATAGCATTTTTGGTTAAAAAAAATGTCATTATGTGTAGCGTAACAATATCGTTGAAATGTCAGCCGCAGTTTCTCTGCTTGGAGCGCAGTCAAAATGTGCAATTTTCCATAATTCTGGCGAATAAATCAAACTGAGTTTGAGCGATTCCCAGGTTTATGGTGGCCTTGTAGCTTATTCACAGACCTGTGACTGGACAGACAAATATCGAACGTGGCCAAATCGCATGATCCCAAGAGGCCCGGTTCACGTTACATCCACGGAAGATAATACATATGGACAGTCTGGATTACAACCACGATGCTTACATCACGTACGTTGTGTGTGTTAATTTTATACATAAGTGAGTGGCGCCACCTACAGTTTAAAGTCTATTTCGAGCAACAGATTTTTGAGGAAATTTTCATGACAATTTTTTTTTTATTCTCAGAGTTTATGCCAGAAATCTGCTGCGAGATTATTCCCTTAAATCATCTGTACTGAATATAAAATGTAGTTGTGTGTCACGTAGCGCCGTTCCATTGAAACCACATGTCGTTGGCATCCAAATCTGTAAATTTTGATTAATGATTCGAATCACTCGAATCATTTATCAGTATTATGAACCAAGCATATGTCGAATATTATGAGTTTGATGAGGACATTGTACTCATACTCATTGCAACCTGTACTTATAAATCAATGTTGTAGTGGTGAGTACGAATGAATCAGAGTGTAGTTGAATTTCAATACTGTTGGCTTACTCATACTCAAAATTTCATAAGTACTTATGAGTAGCGAAAAAACAATTCATTGCTGATCTCTGCTACCTAACTAATATTAATATGATATTACTTTTGCATCACCCTAGATATTCTCCTTTAAGTTTTCATAATCCTTCTTTGTTATGGAAAACTTTAATTTCATAAAAATTCCTTTGCCTTACAGAATGAGTTCACCAAACAAAAAATTAAAATATTCAACCAAAGTACAGAAGACAATTACTTTTAATGGCGCCAAACGGATATAACACTTGAAATACTGTTGTTGTACAGGACAATCGCTATGACATTCTCAATTATCCATATTATAACGACCAGAAATGGACATCAGAATTTGAAAAACAAGGATTTGTTTAAATAATACAGGAATTTAGTCGTTCTCATGCTCCCAATAAAATAAATACATGAATGAGAGAGACATGGATAATGAATGACATTCATGAGTGGGCGGAAGTAAGAAATGACGGAAACTAAGTTTTAGAGAGAAGAAATACTTTCAACAATAGATATGATTTAGAGGGGAGGGTTTACCCGTGGAATGAATTATATTACCTACGGACTTCAAAGTAAGAACAGAGACAAGGCATGTGAATGAATATGGCTTAACGACTAGCATAAATCTTGACTCAGAATGACAATTAATACGAGTGGGGTTTATTAAAAACCCTTTTCAAGCATGCTTTGACTTTTTTCATTTGCCGTATACTATACAGCAATTAGTTGCTGTTCCTGCGGCGTATAAATCTCTTTCCTTCTATTTTTTTTTAGAAAATAGTTGGCAATAAAGCAATGATTGAAGGATAATAAATTATGCATTTAGAAGAAAAAAGTATAACAAAATAGATTGTCTAACATGGAAAATTCATTCATTTCAACAATAAAACCATAAAAGTCAGGGTATAGATAGTAATACAGCCATATCTACAAAAAACCTAGATATGGGAACCATATAAAGGGTCCGCCATCTAACGTTTTTTTTCCAACTAATGCTTATTTCGTGAATGATAGCACTTAGCGCATGTCTGATTTGACAGATAATTAGTTTAATCCTTCCGCTGAACGAATATGGTTGTGTATACGCTTGAACAACGCTGGGAAATATTGCGAAATTACTTTGAAAATCATGGTAATGTTGCAGAATGTGCGACAAATTGCGTACGGATTTTGGAAGAAGAGAAGCAGCGTCAGCTCCGTATGTTCGTTGTCTTGTGAAAAAAGTTTAAGAAACTGGCATCCTCATCGATAAACCAAAGCGTGAAAAGCCAAAAACAGTGCGTACACTCGAAAATATTGCTGCTGCGGCAGAAAGTGTGCGTGAAGCGCCATCAATTCACCGACGTTCTCAACAATTGAACATTTCGGAGACATCATTGAGACGAATTTTGCATAAAGACCTTGGTATGATGCCATACAAAGTCCAATTAGTTCAGGAGTTGAAGCCAATTGACCATCCAATGCATTTTCGCTTCGCTAAGTGGGCCTGCAATCGACTTGCAGAAAACGCCGATTTTGGCAAAAAAAAAAAATCATCTTTTCAGATGAAGCTCATTGTGATCTTGGAGGGTACGCATACATTGAAAAGCCGACGCACCCAAAACGAGTCCCTGTTTGGTGCGGATTATGGTCCAAAGGTATAATTGGGCAATTTTTCTTCGAAAATGAGCCAGGAGTGGCCGTTACAGTCAATGGCGATCGTTATCCGGCCATGTTGAACGAATTTGTGTTCACAAAAATTGAAGAGGAGGATATTGGCAACATTTGGTTTCAACAGGACGGCGCTACGTGCCACATAGCCGACTTCCCAAAAAGTTTCAATATTTTCTACTTCTAATAAACCCAAGTCTTCAAAATTAATGTGCAGTAGTTCACGCCACTCATCATCTGTTTCTTGAATGTAGTTCATTTCTACTACATTTGGCACAAAACGACATAATTAAAAATACTTTTATTGTTATTTTTCACAATTATGGCTTTAGAAATTGGAATTAAAATAACAAAATTGAAATTAAAAAATTTAAATGTAAAAACTGCAAAATCTGCATAATTTACAGAAAAACTTACTTTTTTAAACAAAAAACTTCAAAACTGCTCAATGCTCAGAAAAACTGCAAAATGCAGATAAATCTGCACATTTGGCAACGCTGCACACAACCGAAGCTACACTCGATGTTTTGCGCCCTGTTTTTGAAGATCGCATTATCAGCCGCAGAGCTGATGTCGTTTGGCCACCTCGGAGCTGCGATTTGACACTGTTGGACTATTATTTGTGGGGTGCCGTCAAAGATAAGTGTTGCGCCGACAAGCCAAAGACAATTGACGCTTTAAAGGACAATATTCGTGAAGCCATTGGTGAAATACAGCTGCACACAATCGATAATGTGCTTAAAAATTGGACCGATCGTGTGGGCTACTGCATGGCCAGCCGAGGCAGCCATTTGAATGAAATTATTTTCCATTATTAACCGGAAGGATTATACTTTCAAATCTAAAAAGGAATTTGAGAAAATATTCAGTAGCTTTTCTAAAGCATTTTCAAATTTCATTTGGCGGACCCTTTATCCTTGACAAGCTGAAAATATGCTGAATATGAGTTTGTTTTCTTTAATACTCTGTATTTATTTGATGGATTGACGTTGTAATTTATTTTTCTCCTTGTCTTTATGACTGTCTAAATAACTTGTGGTGGCTATTAATGGATAAATTATAGTATCATTGAAAAAATTTCTAAATTTAGAAACAATTTCTTGTTCTAAAAATATTGCGATTTAATCATTACCATGACTATGACTATGATTTATTTGCAGCATGACAAATTGTCGTCTAGTCACATACATATATTTTTATCGTCTACAGGAAAGAGATTTTTCTTATGAAATATGTTGTCAAGGTTTTCATAAGTGGGAAGATAACTAAAATGTGATTTTTATTTTTATTTTGATTAGCCTCTGGAAATGTGAACGTCATCCCTCAACAGAGAAATGAAATCAATGGCAAGTTGATACAGTTGTGAGGCAACTGGGAACTTTGTCTCCCATTGCACCTTCGAGATACGACCATATTGCCCTTCAGATTAAGACCAGAGATCAGCAATGAATCGTTTTTTCGCTACTCAGAAGTACTCATAAAATTTTGAATAAAATCTCCTTCGCGATACGACCATATTGCCCTTCAGATTAAGACCAGAGATCAGCAATGAATCGTTTTTTTTGCTACTCATAAGTACTCATAAAATTTTGAATAAAATCTCCTTCGAGATACGACCATATTGCCCTTCAGATTAAGACCAGAGATCAGCAATGAATCGTTTTTTCACTACTTATAAGTACTCATGAAAATTTGAGTATGAGCGAGTCAACAGTATTGAAATTTAACTACTCTGATTCATTCCGTACTCACTATAACATTGATTAATAAGTACAGGTTGCAATGAGTATGAGTACAATATTCTCATCAAACTCATAATATTCGAAATATGTTTGATTCATACGCCTGTCTACTCTTTCAGATTCATAAATTTAGAAAAATACTTATATGTACTCATAAATGATGGCAGTGATTCCTATCATTCAGCAAAATTTAAAGTCTTTTTCCTATTCCCTCTATTATCCTTCCCTCTTTAAGGACGTTGTACAATGGGTCAATTCGACCTCCGGGTACTGTACTTGTCTTAATTGACAAGTACACGTCCTCTAACCTAACCTAACCTAACCTAGTCTTAGTTGTTGTTGCATTTACAACAAAAAAAAAGAAGAAAGAAAAAGACAAAGACAGCAAGCAAAGCAAACACACAACCAACCTTCTAGTGAGTATTGTAGTGTTCGTATGCGAATCATATTTATTATCTGATTCTTGTAAATATTGAGTAAAGGAGTGTCAAAATCAACAACATCATGCATTGTTAAGTATGAGTACAATGAGTACTTCAAATTTTGAATATGAGTAGTATGAGTATGATATTAAAATAAGTATGAATGCATAGAAGTATTAGAAATTATGAGTATGATTCGAATCTACTTATCTTTTTGAATACTCATTGCTAATCTCTGTTCCAAATTTGTTCCATTGATTCTAAGCCAAAACTAAATTGGTAATTATCGACCATAGTACGCGTCGTTGACAGTAATGTGGCGTGGCCAATATGTTTCATTTAACGCTTGAAGTCGCCGTATTCTAGTAAATAGTGTATTGACTTATTAGACCTGTGGCGACTGTTCACACCCCAGATCCGACATTTCCAACAAAACCGAATATGAAAAAAATATTTCTAAGGCGACTTCCTCTAAGCAGATTCCGGGCAAAAACTTTGAGATTAAATAGAAATTGCCATGAAAATGTTACTCAGTTCGAATATGACTTTAAACTGTAGGTCCCACTACTCATAGATAAAATTAACACACACAACATAAGTATTGTGAGAAACTAGGTCGTAATTCTAACTGAAGGATTGACCAATTGTGAATGAGATGGGGTTGGTATGGCATCAAATTCGTTAACTTTGTTTGTTTACGTACACATTCATCTGGAAATGGACGTCATCTGAACATGATCTTTCGAAGAAAATTAGTTGTCGTTGCAAAAGGTTTTATCCACTGACAGTTATCTGGTTTCTATGCACCCGATATGACTTTTATTAATGAAAAATTAAACTTAATATAGAACAGATTACGATTGTAAAATTCTACTTTCAAATCAAATAATCATCCCTTAAAGGCTTTTTCTTTGAACAAAAATATTCAAAATATTCGTAAAAGTAAAAAAATACACCACCCAGGCGTATGAATAATTTTACACCATGAACACCATGAGTAAATAATACGTATACGTACGGGTGGTATACGTAATATTTGCAGTTTCGTTATATGAATTACCATGAGTAAATAATACGTATACGTATAGGTATAAAATGTGTGCAGTCTTGTTCATAGATGGGCACTTTGCAGTACCAGTAAAATTTCAGTAAAAATTGATTTTTACTGATTACTGAAAAAAATGTCAGTATTCAGTAAAATTTTACTGTTAATGCAATCTAAATTTGAATGACATTTAAATGAAATTTAAATGAAATTTAGATTGCATTACCAGTAAAATTTTAATGTAAAATGAATGTAAATTTCATTTAAATGTCATTCAAATTTAGATTGCATTAACAGTAAAATTTTACTGAATACTGAAATTTTTTTCAATTTTACTGGTACTGCAAAGTGCCCATCTATGGTCTTGTTATATGGTTTAATAATATGTATACGTATAGGTATACGTACGTAATGTATGCAGTTTTTAAACTCAAAAATAGAAAAAAAAATACCAAAAAAATATTTATTTTCAATTATTTATTAAAAGAAAAATGCACTCATATGTATTTACGAAGAATTATGCTGAACCCACCCAATGAGTATTTGTGTAATGCTTGAAGTCAAATAAAATACATGGGATATGTGATGGATGGAACATCATGTAAAATAAATTTCTCATTTCTCTTATGTAAATACGTAGCAGCTGATAATTACCACATGTTGTATGTATGTTTTCCAAAGAATATTACATTTTCCAAAGAATAATAAAATTCAAATATTTTAAATTTTCTTGGAAAACTTCATCATGAACAGTGAATACTAATATTTATGACTCTTGCAACTCCCTTAAAGCATTAGTATCTAATGCAGTATTCGAAGCAGCAAGAAATTACTTAAATACTTCAAACCATCATACAAAACATTTCAAAATCTAAAATTGGCAAGCCATGTATAGTCTAGTCGTAGTCTAGTATGTAGTGTGTTCGCTTATTAGACGTAAAGCCTGGGTTCAAACCCCAGGTCAGACATCAAAACGAAATATGAAAGAGAATATTTCCTCGGCGACTTCCTCTCAGCAGATTTCTGGCTAAAGCACTGAGAGTAAATAAATGTGGGTTTTTAATGAAACCACGTTGAGTTTATATTTATATTATTATTATTAATATTTAGGTTTATTTAATTATTTAAGTTAATTTAATATTATAGTAACATTTGATGATGTTTTATGTTTAATTGTTTTTTAAATAAAAGTGTAACAAAAGTGTTTTAAGTATTTATATTAGATACACAATTTAATGATTGTTTTAAAGTGAGTCGTCACTGTTTGGCGTCAGGTTTTCAACTGTCTGGTTTTGTGAAGTCCCTTAAAAAATGTCCGTTGTCTATTCGTCGCAATTCAAGGCGTCATTCGTACTCAAAGTTGTGTCAATTAGTATGTCCACTTTAGTCATAAAACACAGTGTCGTATTGTTTAGTATTTCCGTCCACTTCTAGTATTACGTCCGTTAATTCCCAATCCCACATAAATCTTTCATGAAAAATTTTCTCAAAAATCTGTCGTTCGGACTAGACTTTAAATTGTAGATCCCACCACTCACGTATAAAACTTAACATACACAACATAGGTGGTGGGAGAAGCTGGGTTGTAATCCTAACTGAAGGGTTGTAATGGCCAATTATATATGTACATGTATGTATGAACGTAGCGAAATATAAAAAAATATTTCAACGGCGACATCCTCTCAGCAGATTTTTGGCAAAAACTCTGAGAGTAAATTAAACTGCCATGAAAAGTTTCTCAATTCCTTTGCTCGGAGTCGACATTACATTGTCATCCCGCTGTTAATGGATAAAACATATTATTTGAGAAGATTGTAATGACCACCTAAGTAACTAAGTCTGTGTGATATCATCAAAATCTGCTATTAGTTTTAATGGGCTACTGATTGATATAAACGCGCGTAGTGTGTTGACTGATTAGACGTAAGGCAACGGTTCAAACCCCAGATCAAACATCTCCAACAAATCGAAATATGAAAAAATATTTCCACGGTGACTTCCTCTCAGTAGATTTGTGGCAAAAATGGCATGAAAAATTACATCTATTAGTGTATATGGCCTATTGATTGGTGTAATCTCGCGTAGTGTGTTGGCTCATCAGGCGTAAGGCCACGGTTCAAACCCCAGATCAAACATCTCCAACAAATCGAAATATGAAAAAATATTTCCACGGCGACTTCCTCTCAGTAGATTTGTGGCAAAAATGGCATGAAAAAATTTTTAAAGAAACTGTCGTTCGAAATCAGCTTTAAACTGTAGGGATCCCGCCACTCATGTATAAAATTATCACACACACCACATGTATGTGGTGTGACAAGCTAGTTCGTAATCCTGACTGAAGGATTATGATGACCAATTTTTTACTTGTGTATGTCTTTAAGCGGGCCCCTTAATAGTGCTTGAAAACTATAACACAAGCATTTTTTCCATTTCCTATACATTTTTTAATCTTAAGGAAACCAAAATTTTTTTAAATTCTTCGTTAATCGAAATATATTTCAACAATGTTCGGTGGTATCATTTCTATTTTCTTATTTTCTTTTCTTTTATTATCTGCCAAGATGAAGTAAAAACTCCCTCAAATTCTTTAAATTTGATGATTACTTTTAAGTTTCTTTCTTCTTTTGAAAACATTGTTGCCTTATTTTTTTGAAGACAAAAAAATAAACGCCTCCAGTTGAGTTGGTCAAAAGTAAAGTTGTCTGAACAAAAAACAAACATTTGGCGGTAAGGCCAACGTTAAATAATTTCTAAATTTTCTTGTTAAACTTTACAAACAATTCTTGTGTTGGCGAATTGCAAGATAATGGAAGACGAGGAAACAATTTTTAAAAGAGTGCATTAGAGGGGTAGCCAGTAGGTATTCAACAACTACGTATGACTGAGCAAGTGCACTAACAAAGTTAATTTTGTTGAGACCTCTTATTATTTTACGATTTTCGGATGTTTTATAGCGTAATAATTAAGGTAAAGAATCGCCTTGAGACTGATTTTGTCGTAGACCTCTCTCTCATTCAAGCGATTGAATTCGACAGCTTTCTACAGCTTAGAAGCATACCCGTATTCACAATATTTAATGATAACATGAAATGCTCCGGTTTTTATTTCCAAACACACTTTTCTTTTAAGATCCCACTCTCTAGACAACTTTATCACTTACTTACTTAATTGGTCATTATAACCTTTTAATAAGGATTACGACCTAGCTTCTCACACCACCCATGTTGTGTGTATTAATTTTATACATGAATCATGCGACTTACAGTTTACAGTCGACTCTGAACAACAGATTTGAGAAGGTTTTCATTACTTTCAGAATTTTTGCCAAAAGATTGCTGAGAGGAAGTCGCCTAAAAAAATATTTTTTTTTTGTTCGAGCTATCTGAGCTGGGATTCAAAACACAAGCTTTTGTCTAATAAGCCAACAAGCAATGGCGACCTTCATACATACATACATACATCCATAATTGGCCATTACAACCCTTCAGTTCGGATTACGGCCTAGCTTCTTACACCACTCATGTTGTGTGCCTTAATTTTATACTTGAGTGGCGGGGCCTACAGTTTAACGTCGACTTCGAAAGACAGATTTTGAGAAACTTTTTCATGGCAGGTTTATATACTCTCAGAGTTTCTTTGCCAGAAATCTGCTGAGAGGAAGTCGACGAAGAAATATTTTTTTTTCATATTTCATATAGCCTGGGGCTCGAACCCGGGCTTTGCGTCTACTAAGCGAACACACTACCTACTAGACTACGGCGACCTTAACATAACATAAATAGACATTACAATCCTTCAGTCAGGATATGTTGTGTGTGTTAATTTTGTACATGGGAATCGGGACCTACAGTTTAACGTCAACTCCGAAGAACAGATTTTTGAGAAACTTTTCATGGCAATTTTTTATTTACTCTCCCAGAGCTTTTGCCAGAAATCTGCTGGCAGGCAGTCGACTAAAGAAATATATTTTCATATTCCAGACAGCTTACTTTCTAGACTACGGCCATCATCTTCATATTGCATGTATAATTTGATTCAAAATTGGTGCTTTTTAGCTAATGGTTATCAGACATCAGCAATGAGTATTCAAAAAGATGAGTAGATTCGAATCATTCTTATAATTTATAATACTTATACGCATTCATACTTATTTTAATATCAAACTCATACTAACCATATTCAAAGTTTGAAGCACCAGAGATCAGCAATGAGTATTCAAAAGATGAGTAGATTCGAATCATACTCATAATTTCCGATACTTATACGCATTTATACTTATTTTAATATCATACTCATACTACTCATATTCAAAGTTTGAAGCACCAGAGATCAGCAATGAGTATTCAAAAATATGAGTAGATTCGAATCATACTCATAATTTCTGATACTTATACGCATTCATAGTTATTTTAATATCATACTCATACTACACATATTGAAAGTTTGAAATACTCATCGTACTCATACTTAGCAATACGCATGATGTTGTTGATTTCGACTCTCCTTTACTCAACATTTACAAGAATCACACAAAATAAGTATGATTCGCATACGAACACTACAATACTCACTAGAAGGCAGTCTTTGTCTTTCTTCTTTTTTTTTTTTGTAAATGCAACAACAACTAAGACTGTAAATTTTGATGAAAAATTCGAATCATTTATGAGTATTATAAGTATTTTTCTAAATTTATGAATCTCACTGAGTAGACGTGTTAATCAAACATATTTCGAATGTTGTGTGAGATTGATGTCAACGTTGTACTCATACTCATTGCAACCTGTACTTATAAATTAATGTTGTAGTGAGTACGAGTGAATCAGAGTTGTTGAATTTCAATACTGTTGACTCACTCATACTCAAAATTTCATGAGTATTTATGAGTAGCGAAGAAACGATTCATTGCTGCTCTCTGATGGTTATGGTTTTGAATATCCTGCATATGGACTGTGTGATACTTGTCGGTGAATACCCTTAGTATTCGTCCTACACTGCTTATTAATACCCAAAAAAGGGCAATCTTGTTAAGTACTATGTTAAGTTAGTTGTGTTTGCAAATGTTTTATGTTTACTTAACATTTTTAAATACTTTGTTATACGTTGGAAGAATACTTATTTAAATTTTAATTTCAAGTATGAAACAACAGAATAATATGAAACCAACATCAAATTTTCGAAAACTGTTTAAAGAAAAGTAAAGTGTGTAAAGAAAAGTACACGAAATAAATATCAAAAGAAGACAGAACAGTTTGAAAGAAAATAAAGTCTAGAGCAACAATGTAAAGTGTTTTAACAAAAGTTGTTGAGTCATTATAAGTTCTTTGGCAAATTTTGTTATTATTAAAGAACGAAAGTGGCTTAAATTGCTTTTGAAGGGATTAATATTGTAGGAAGAAAATTATTTTATTGCAACTGCTTGATCAAACATCTTAATGCAGGGAAGTCCTTTTCAATTCGTTAGAAGTATAGTTATGCTTAAAATCACTCAGGCACCTTGCTACGCATATCCGTATTCAGGATCTTTAATAATAACATTTTACAATTCCTAATGCTATAAAGACAATAAACGCAATGCAGCGAGCACAACATTTTTACAATTGTAGCCTAAGGTAAGCTGCATGCGTATTAATTATGACAAAGACAGGAGCGGTAAAGCAGAAGCTATGTATACAAGCTTCATCAATGGTGCCACTAATACGTTTTCTCGCGTTATATTTCATACATCGCGCTTTTGAAACCTTTATTTCATGCATATTATTGTATTGACAGCATTAATCCTCGCATTGACAGCACAAATCCTCTCAGTATGAACACTAATTCTCTAAATTGCTGCGAATAAAAATGCTAAGCAACAGCATAGTTGCTTGTTGTCGTGTTGCGCTGCCTTTAAAATAATTACTTCCATGTACACTCATTTCATATTCTATTTCTGAGAGATTGCTGCAATCGCAGCGTTGCATTTATTGTGTTTATAGCATAAGAGATGCCCCTGGTTTTATTCTTTCCTTAAAATTAAGCAGTTTCGCGTCCAACTCGACTTTCACGGGCTAACAATGATGTCAACTTCGGTAACAAATATATTGCGAATAATTTCTCGGCTTGTTTAGTGCCGAGAAGATCTAGAATTAAAGATAGACCGTTAACAACTTTGAAACAACAATACAAGGCAATTGCATGAAATAAAACTTATTTTCTCTGAATTCTGTGCAAAAGGAGCCCCAACGCATTGCCTTACGTGATGTCGGTGGTCACTTTACATCGCCACCACGTGAGAGGATCATGTCCTCAAATCGCTCGTACAGAATAAGCAACGTGGCATGAGCTGTGGTGCACTTTATGCCGCCCTATTAAAACTACATGTCGTTGGTATCCAGATCACCCAATTGAGGTCATAAGAAGTTGGCAATCATCGACCATAGCGCGGTGAGCACTGGCTGATAGTGATGCTGACAATTTAAAATCCACACCAAACAGCGCTTTTTTTTAATAGAGTTGGACGCTGTTGAATCTCATTTGTATTGCAATCGACCATTTTGTTTATTTACGTACCCATCCATTCATCCTGAAATGGATCTCGTGGCTGAAGATCTTGTCCATGAATTGCGAAAATTTCTCAGAGAAATTTCGAATCATCCAAAAGGTAATTCTTATATGGTTTCCGGGACAGCGACATATTGTTGGAAATTGCATTGCTGACGAGCTGGCCAGCGGCGGTACTGAGTTTGCAATCTCCGATAATATTTTATAGGGTATAGGTATTCCGATTGAATCGGTTACTTTAGATATTGTCCACTCGTGTTACACGAGAAGGCTCAATCTCGTTGGCAGCAGGAATTGTACGTGCAATATTGCTAGACTCTGCTGGACACTTATGGACAGAAAGAGAATGAGTCACTCCTGTCCTTAAATCGCATGGTTATCTATCGCGCAATGGTGATTCTTACAGGCCGCTGTCCTTTTAGTAGGCATGCCGAAAGTCTTGGCATTTAAACGAATGACTTTTGCAAAAGATGTGGGTCTGAGGAGAAGGAAGAGACTGTTTTTCAATTCATGCTTCAGTGCCCTGCTTTGCCATAGGGAGGCGAAGGTTTTCTCCTGACATCCTTGACCTTGTTTTGTAATATAACGATTTATTCTGGACTCGGGATAATTTTTTTTTTTTTTTTTTTTTTTTGGGCGAATATATGATTGTGGTAACATAATGGGCCTAAATTCTGGCCTAAGTCGAACCTATCCTTGCCTAATCTAACCTAATCTTCAATTGCCGGATTTCAAACCTTTTCTCTGTAAATGTGCCACAACACTCTTGCAACAACTTAATATACCAGCTGTAACTGTGGTATAGATTACAGAAGCCCAAGTTATGTGCATAAATTCATCAATATGATACTATGTTCAGATATGTACTTTTATTGAGTCAATATTCGATTTATTGAGTACAATTTTTTAAGTGTTCAGACATAACAATATACGTAGTTCAGCTGCTTATTCAATATACGGTAACCAAAACAACAACCAGCTGTTTTTCTTCGTTCAACAACATTGTTTTTCTTTGTCATTGTTGACATTTGAGTTGTCAAAGATCAACAGAAAGTGTTCGGAAAACTGTAATAGGCTCACTGAACATACTTATGACAGTGCTGCATTTCAAGTTTTAATCAATATTATAACAATTTGCGTATTTATTGCGCAATAATTAATTATAACTTTCTATGAAGTATTGAGCTCAATAATGACGTTTATTGCGATTTACGCATGCATATTTGAACACCCGTATAAGGTTGCGTAAATCAGTATACGTATGTCCTCAACCTACATTCAAATGAAATTTATTCATTGAATTTTCTCTATGAAATTGAATTTCCATATCAAAATTATTGACGTTGTTGCCTCAAAAACATAAAATTATTCATTTTAATTTACGAATGAATTATTATCATAACTTTACCATGGTGATAAAACAATAGTGAATTTAACACAGGAAGTTTAAACAAAAGAAACTCAATTAATTGGAAAATTAAAATCTCATTTGTATGTAATTCCAAAATAAAGAGAACAAAACAAAAAAAATTTTTTAAATTCTCTTTATAATGAAATGATTTGTAAAATGAAAAATTTAATAAAGTTTCCCCTAAGCAATCAATTTCAATAACAATATATGTATTCGTAACTGAGCAGAGTAGAGATATTGTATGAACGATTAAAATTAATTGGAAACGGTTATTAGCATAGAAGAATACTTAACTTCAAGATGAGTTGAGATTCAGTTGATAGGCCTCTTATGAAAAAGAAAGGATGTAATTTTCAATTAAATTTATTTTTTGATTCTTCGAAAACAGTGAGGTGACTGACGCCTAATATAGTCTTCGCATTCTACTTGGTAGTATGTTGGCTTATTAGACGCAAAGCCGTGATTCAAACCCCAGCTCAGATGCCAACAAAATGAAATATAAAATATATATCAGCGGCGACTTCCTCTTTAGAGTCTCAGCTATACCTGCTCTTATCTGTCTTCTGACAAAAACTCTGGGAGAAAATAACATTACCATGTAAACTTTCTCAGAAATCCATCGTTCAGAGTCGACTTAAAACTCTAGGTACCACTGCCACTCATGTATAAAATTAACGTACACAATATGAGTGCTAGGTTGTGAACCTGGCTAAAGGGTTGCAATGACCAATTATGTAAGTGAGTAATATGGGGCATAATCCTAGATATCTGGAAAGAAAAATAACTTGTTCCCATCAGCAAGGGTAAATTAGAGCAAGTGTTACCAATGTCTTACTGATTGCTATGCATGCTGGATGCTGTCAATAAATTGTTTGAGTGGCTTATAAAACCTAGCCTTTAAGTAGCTATTAAAGCTTAGGCGAGTTCTTCGCGAAGACAATAGAGATTTCGACCGAGAAAAACCGACAATAGGTATCGTAAAAAATATAATAAATGTTGTTGAAGGTACATACATACAAACATAATTGCCTATTACAACCCTTCAGTCAGGATTACGGCTTAGCTTCTCACACTACTCATGTTGTGTGCCTTAATTTTAAGCTTGAGTGGCGGGACTTTCACTTTAACGTCGACTCCGAACGACAGATTTTTGAGAAACTTTTTCATGGCAGGTTTATTTACTGTCAGAAATATTGCCAGAAGTTTGCGTAGAGGAAGTCGCCGAAAAAAAAAATTTTTTTCATATTTCGTGCTTGGGCTCGAACCCGAGTTTTACGTCTAATAAGCGAACACACTACCTTCTAGACTACGGTGACGTAGTATCACGGTATCATACGCCAAACTAAACACCAAACGATTTGAGGTGGACAGATATGATGCAAGTCTAGATATTAAATCTCATGTCTCATCTCATATCTGATAAAGATATTTAGAATACTTTAACAATCATACGATAACAACTATAGGGCAAGAATGTAAGTCAATACAGGAACCCTACAACAATCCATATTGATACCAGACCTCTGGAACGAAACTTATAATGAAATCCTAAGGATAGCAATAGCTAATGATACCCTTGATGATTACCCTTCGAATATATGCAAGGCGATGCAGCAGTCATTAAAGCAAAGAGCAAAGAGGAAGTGCAAGTTACTGGATTTCCATTGTCTGCAACTGGCTACGTAAAAAAACGGAGCAATTTTTGCCAAAATACATACAGACGACTAAGTTTTTCCCGCTAAGCCATCTGTCAAATATTTCGACGTTAGACTAGAAATATGCAACATTAATGGCCGCTAAGATAACAACACAATTAAGTAGACAAGTACGGAAAAATTTTAGAAATATCGGAAGTAACCTACTATATTGTTACAAAAATGAGAACATCATTTAACATTAACGATAAACAAAAGCTACACACACACAAATACAACGAACGTGTTCCAAGTAAACCAACAACATCGGTATAAAGGAAAGCAACAACAAACAACGTAAGCAAAATACACAAACAACAATGAAGTAGCGATAGAGTTCTCGAGATACTCGAGCATATAAAAAGGTAAAGCAGACAGCAGTCAGTAATAAATCAGTCAGTCTTGTGTGAAGACACGTTGCTGGCGAAGTAAACAAACAGTCGTGGTTTGAAGATCTCCGTTGAAAAGATCTGCGTTGTAAGCGAAGAACAATAGCGAACAAGCAAGTTGTTGTTGTATCTTGAAGTTGTAGAGAGAAGAGTTTAATTGAAACTAAACACATATTTGTTTTCATTTTTGTTTGCAATCAACGAACTCATAATCTAAACGTTTTTGAAAAGGTAAAAACATAACAATATAATCTTAACGCTATCCAGCAGCGGATATTTCCAGTAGTAGCACATACTCTTTTGTGCTATTCCCGCTGGGACGAGTGATGTCAGTGGCTTGGTGTTGTTTGTAGCAAGAAGATCGTGATAAAGTAGTTTGATAGCTAAAACACAGTTAAGAAAATATGTTGAAGATAAAAATGGAGACAAGAAAGAAAAATAACGATAGATAGGCAGGCAACTTTAAAAATAGCAGAGACCAATTGATAATGGGCCATTGAAGAAGGCCCGCGAATATTTCCGGTAGTAGCACATACTCTCTTGTGCTACTCCCGCTGGGACGAATGACGTCAGAGACTTGGTATTGTTTATAGCTAGAAGATCGTGATGAAATAGTTCGTTAGATAGAACACAGTAAGAAAATTTATGGAAGACAAAGCAGAGGTCAGCAAAGAAAAGGAAGAGATAGGGATGAAATTTTTAAAATCTGATATCCTAGCACAGGCCAACTGATAAATGGACATTGAAGAAGGCCCGGCTAAGAGTCTTGAGACCAGGCCTATGCACACCATACCGATACAGCAGTATCAGCTGAAAAGGCTGTGACTTTCTTAGATCACTAAAAATTCTGGCGGATAAATGGGTCTAAAATACTATGTATTATTAAAAGATATATCAAGGCCCTAACAGCTTTCCTTTCCAGTGTTAAGGTTCATTGTGTTTTAAAACGGTCCAATATAGGCTATTAAAGCTTGGAGATTTTGCAAGCTCTTCTATTCCATCAAAAAGAACTAACTCTCCGCTTGTATCACTCGAAAAAAATTTCTCAGAAGAGGTCTAACAAACCCATCCATCAGATTGCACATACATAACAGAACATAATTGGTTATTAAAACCCTTTAGTCAGGATTACGACCTAGTTTCTCATACCACTTAAGGAGGGACCTAAATTTTAAAGTCGATTCCGAACGAAAGATTTTTAAAAAATCTACTGAGAGGAAGTCGCCGAAGAAATATTTTTTCAAATTTCGTTTTGTTGGAGATGTCTGTCCTGTTTTTTGAACCGTGGCATGTCTAATCAGCTTTTCAAGAAATCTACTGAGAGGAAGTCGCCGAAGAAATATTTTTTCAAATTTCATTCTATTGGAGATGTCTTAACTTGGGTTTGAACCGTGGCCTCATATCTAATCAGCTAACATACTACCTACTAGACTACGGCGATAACTAACGCTCCATTTTATCAGGTGACAAAGTGGTCTAAGCGAACGATCAATCAGATTCCCGTAGCTGTTTCGATTGCCAACTCTTCGGCACTCTGAATTCCCCATCATAACGCCTCGGAACCCAATACAGTAACACCCTGATCCTATCTAGAAGTACAGTGAGGGCCCTCCTGCATACTACAAACAATTTCAAATTAAAATAATGTCCAGAGCATTCAAGGCAGCTTGATTTGTCCTCAAGGATTACCGTCGTATATCCCTACGCAATGCATTCCCCAACTAGCTCCTTTGCTTTGGTGTTTAAAAATACCCTGGCCCTACTAGAATACCTTGTACACATTACGATTCCGCAATGCCGTCCAAAAAAATTTAAATTTTTTCATCCTCGTATTTCCATTTTATCTTAAAGATCTTTTCAATGTGCCATCTAAAGGATTGCTATTCTATAGACATTGCCTTTGGCAATATCACACGTAATAAGATTGTTTTAACAAAAGCGTATTGTTGTTGTTGTTGCTGGAATCATTTAATAGCATATTGTCTTTAAATATTGACACGCAGACGACATTCCATTTCTAATGTTCTTCCTGCTCTTTATTGTCTCGTCTCCCCATATTGTGTGACGTGTAACTAATTATGCATGAATGGGAATGGAATAGAAGGCAATAGAGTAGCATTGAATAGAATAGCAAGGAAGTGGAGTAGCAGGGGAATAGAATAGCAGGGGAATGAAATAGAATAGTAATGTATTCTAACGATAATTGCAAATTGATAATAAACAGTTCATGTGTCAAAACAAGAAATAGTAAAAAGAACAACAACAACTACTACTACAACAAACAAAGCAGAAACAGCCATTTACTAAAGACCCATAAAATAGTAATAAAAACAACAACAACAATAGCAAAATATTGTAATTCGATTCGAATTACAAATAATATATCCGCTGGTCACGTACTATTTGTACGTGTCGTCACCCGAAAAAACTGAGGAGTAACAAAAGAAGCTTGTCACAGTGGAATCATAAAATGTTATGAGAGGTGATGATAACACAGTCACAGAGTATTGCCTAAATTTGGCCATTTAAATGGCTAACATCACGTAATCATTATGGGAAGGGCATAAAGAGGACGGGCGATGCGGTGTGATACGGTATAATACGATGTTGACACTTAAAACACAAAGACTAACCATTAGGGTTCATTCCCCATTCATCTTTGGGGAATGGAGGCACTTGGTTAAAGTTTTAAGAATTGTCATAAACGATGCATATTTAGTGGCGCTTGATAACGGAGATGATATCCAAATATCGAGTTGAGCTGTATGTCAGTGTTGAAAAATTCAATACTTTTGTACTTTTTTTCAGTACTTTTCCATTTCAAAAATACCGTTGACTCGCAGCCTCCTCTTGGATAGAATACAAACACCCGCTAGATGTTAACTAATGCATGCAGCGCCGGCCAATCTTCTGGACTTTTCATTTGACTTGTGCATAAGGTCTGGAACCTATCACGTAAAAACAGTATCCAATGAAAGCAAGATCACAAGCCTATAACAAGATCCCCGAAAAAAGTTGACGACCACGGCAAACATTGAAAGGACTATGATTTAAGAATTGGCACATGGAACGTCTGGACCCTCCATAGGGTTGAGATGTTATGCTAAATAAGCTTAATTAAGTTGACATTTGCTATACAATGTATGCCATTTGAATTCACCTGAAGGCCAATAATAAATCCCGCTACACATTTGGTAATTTATTCTGAATTCTTTTCATTACACAATTCGTAAAAATTTATTACAGAAAAAAACTCATGTTCAAAATGACAGCAATATGTCGGATTAATTTCAAGTCTACTTTACATATTCAATTAATTTCGTACGATCTATTGGGATTGCCATACTTGATAAACAATTTGTTCAATTCATTTCGTATTTGTGCAACTATTTGCTCAATTTGCATGAATTAATGAAATTTTAGAAACAAGAAAGACCGAAAATTAAATGTCATATCAAACTCAAGTAATTTATTTGGAATTTTAGGTAATTAAGTTTGCTTCATGTGAAATGTATACAGAAGTGTGTTTTTTGATGAATTCTTCTGATAAATAATAATCTTTATTGGCAATCAATTTTAATCGTGTTTTTGACGTACATATATCAAGGGAATAAAATCTTATAAATTTCCCTGCATATTTTTGTTACGTTTTTCCCTTGTAAAAATCGTTTAAAATATGAGCTCGTAAACTGTAAATAAAATAAAAATAAATCTGTGTTTAGTTTTAATTAAAATTCTTTATTGTTCGCACAATTCTTTGTGCCACTGTTCACAACTTGATGTAAACAACAACAATTGCTTTGTTTCTTATTCCTATGTATACGTCCTCTGCAATAACAATAACAATTACTAGACAATAATTCGACTGATCTTTGTAAAGGAGATCTTCAAACCACGATTACTCTCTTGAACCACACAGCGTCTTCACACATGACTGACTTAAACTTCACTAACTCAGTCGCCCGTTTTGCCTTGCTTTTTGTATGGCAAAGTAAACAGTCTGATGAATGATCTAGAGGGCAAATGTTCATGACTTCGCCTTCTCTAAATCTCTCTATATGTAAACATCGTTATTTAATGGAAACATCGTTTTTTACATTTATTCTTGTACCGTTTGTTGTTGTATTTTTGTTTACTTGTTTCCCAGTTTTTTATGCTGGCGTTTGTTGTCATATTAAGCAGTACGATAGTTTGTAGACAGGGTTGTTTACTGCATTGTTTTGTTTTTGCAGCTTTTATTTATAATTTTAATGTTAAGAGATGTAAAAGCAATATACCAGTATCTTGATTTTTCATTTTTATTACACTGTTAATAGCCTTTTATGTTTTCGTCGTTATTGTTTTATGCAAGCAATTCGCATAAATTCAAATGCCAAGAACAAAAACAAACTAAAATATCTTGCATTTATATTTAAGTGACCCTTAACCTTTAACTGTTAGTTGCATATGCAATCGAAGTGCTACTTAATTTTTATGCTTACTTTTGTTGTGGAAAGAATAAAAGTTTCATTTGTTTAAAAGAAATATAAATTCAAGGGAACATCGCCAAGAATTTGGGTAACTCTTGACCTTTTCATATGTATGTATTATCGACTTTATAGTTTTTCAACTCTGGCCTTTAAGTTATAAATTCATAATGAGTTTACACCATATATGATACATATATCGAATGCTTTTTTTAGTTGGATAAAAACTATCGATATCAATACGACTATAATTTGACAGATGAAACCGTCAGATTGTATTGACGTCAGTCAGCCATTTTTGCAAAATATTGTTACGAAAATGGAATTGGTGTTTTGCTTTCACATCATTTAAATTGTAAACAAAAGCTAGAAAAACAATGAATGATAAACAAGTAAACAAAAATATCCTACCAAAACACCAAAAAGTGATAAACAAGTAAATAAAAATGCAACAGCCAACACTGCAAGAAAAAATGTAAACAGAAATACACAAACAACAATAATGAAACAACGATGTTTACATTTATAGAGATCTCGAGAAGACGGAGCCGTGATCATTCCAATTTAAGATCATTCATCACAATGTTTACGTTGGCATATAAAAGGCAAGGCAAAGCAGGCAACGGAGTGAGTAAAAATTCGGTCAGTCGTGTGTGAACACGCACAGTGTTTGAAGAGAATAATCGTGGTTTAACGATCACCGTTATAAAGATCTGTCGAACAATTGCTATTGCTTACGCAAAAGAGTGTAAAGAAGAATAACAAATAAAGCAATTGTTGTTGTTTACATCAAGTTGTGAACTGTGGCACACAGAATTATGCGAACAATAAAGAAGCCTGTTGCCAACGACAACATCAAAACAGCCTACAAAGTAATTTTGAATGACCGCAAGAAGATATTGATTGAGATAGACGAGGATGTAAACATATCAATCATGAATACTTGAGTATGCAAAAGTTCTGTTCAATGTGAGTGCTGCGTGAGTTTACTATCGCACAAAAACACAAAGGAATTGATGCTTCAGAGCAGTGTTTCAAACAGTTTAATCCGAAAAAAACTCCAACTTATTTGTCGGTATGGAACTACAGATAAAACCTGGCTCGAAAATTTTACACCAGAATTTAAGCTGTCGTCGTATAGTGCACTGCACCTGGTGAGCAGGAAGGATATGGTATCAGTATTTTGGCATGCTTGTGATGTAATATTCACCGAGTATCTTGAAAAGGGGGAAAAAATTCACAGAGAATATTACGTAGCATTATTGGAGTGTTGAAGCGCCTATTAGTCTTCGACAACTCCAAACTCGTCGGGGAATGTCACCGTTGCATCGACGTCCCTCTCAATTGTCTGGGTCACTGGACACAAAGACATTCTAGGCAGCTGTAGGGCTGATGAGCTAGGCAGAACAGGTAAACTAATTGCGGAACCCTCGCCAATCGAATTGGGTATACCAGTTAAAGGGACCATTAGGCAAATTTAGCATTATTGGAATGTTGAAGCGCCTATTAGCCTTCGACAAGTCCAAACTCTTTGTTCAATGCCGCCGTTGTCTCGACGTCTTCTCTGAGCGTTTCAATGTCTTACTTGTCTGGGTCCCTGGATATAGGGACATTCCAGGCGACTGTAGGGCTGATGAGCTCGGCAAAGCAGGTAAATTCCTTCCGGAATCCTCGCCAATCGAATTGGATATGCCCCTTACCTCAGTTCAATTGACTATTAGGCAAAAATTCTTTCGGGATGTCAACATATTCTCAGTTAATGAGGAATCTTACTCCATTGCCAGACTCACTTGGCCCATGATGGATAGGAGACGTTCCAATCAACTACTCAAACTTGATGACAATGCCTTCTCGATCGTAGTGACTATGCTTGCAAGTTATTGCGTTATGAGAAGATACGTGAAGTGATTACAGCTCCCATCAAACGACTACTGCAGAGGTTGTGGATGTACTGAAGAAGAGGAATTTATTATCTATTTTCTTTGCCAATGCCCATCTCTCGCGAGAAGCAGATTTAGGTTATTTTGCTTCCTATTACTTATCAGCTTAGTGGATGATAACCCCACCCATTGATATCAAGGATATACCTTCGTTTATTAAACTTTCAGACTGATTTCCAGCTTAGGGAAGTCGTGCTTTTAGTGTGCAGACCCTGCGGCGACCAACTTCTTCGATGGATTCGATGGAATTGAGTCAGTACGGTGACTTCGCTTACCCTTGTCATTGTCACGAGTGCTCCAGTGCGCCACTCCATCCAACCTATCTACTTCAAAAGAATATCATTTCGTTCTATAAAAATTTAATCTTGAAATTTTTTTTGCACATCATGCATCAAGTTTAGATCAAGACGAATGAAAACAAAACAAAACATTAAAAAACCAGTAGAATTGTTCCCCTAAGACCAGTTAAATAAATGCAAATAATTTAAAAGGCAGTAGCCAATAGCCAGTGGCCAATAGTAGACACATTTTGTATTCAGCAGTTGGGTTGACTTTTATGAATGAGTTTGTGGCGCAAGAAAAACAATGAAATTCTATCACTTGATTATGTTAAAGACGATTAAATACGATTTAAAGTGCTTCTATTCAATCATTCTCAGACACAACACTCTACTCCCAGTCTCTGCAATTCAGATAGATTCTAAAGAAGTGTTGTTAGCTAGGGAGTAAAGATGCACCCCAACGATTGCAAGTACCATCAAACAAAAGCAAATCGCCAAAGAAAAATCATCAATTTGGTATTAAAAACAAAGAGAAACAACAACAACAACAACAGACCAAAGAAATATACGATGAAATAAATATTCAAAAAACAAAATCTCTGAATAAAATACAAAAGAAAAATCTCAAAATGACTGACAGTCTTATGCTTGGGTTTCTTTGACTGACAGTTTTCAGCATGACCTTGAAAAAGGTTTACTTTTATTTTACCCCAAAGTTTCTTTTGCATAGTAATTTTGGACAGTTAATGGCGTAAACATTGCAAAGTATTGACATGTACAAATGCTTATACCTGAGACTCTTTGAACAGCATTGAGTTTTAACTACTTCGTAAAAACTCAATGCATTGAATAAAGCCTTATTCAGCACTCAAAGGCCTTTGGGATGAGATTATGAATAGTATCCAATTAACTTGAGAAATTATTACAGTCACGCCCCTCAGTTCTCATAGCCAAGATTTTAACCGCTGCGAAAAGATTTCATATTCGTCTACGTAGTATGATTTGGATTTATGAGTCAATATCATGAAGACGTTCTACAGTGGATGTAAACCATTATCATAAAAGGATCGATTCTATGTCTTTATAGAACTTAATCTCACTAAAGCCTTCATAACTATTTAGGTCAGGTTAGCTGGCAGCTTGCCATTCACAGGCAAGTTCATTTGGTGGCCCATACTGCCTCTTATGCTATCCAGTATAAGGTAAGCCTCCTTGTCATGATCCGTTGGTGGTGCGTATGAATCACCCCGAGCTTCGAAGGAAGTTGGCCAGTTCCCTTAGTGATACTTTCGTCGCCATATTCAGACCTTCAAAAGTTCAGTCACCCAAACACCGGATGACATCTATCTTGTTATTGTACCGATTCCGTTTCTTCTACATCCTGGCAGCTTCTGAAGTAATCCTGATGGGGCAAACCGAGCGTGTTAGTGCAGCTACCAATATTGTAGTGTCACTTAACTGACACTTGTTGAGCCCTGCTAAAATTTATCCAACCTTCGTTATTTAGTTCATGTTTGACAGCCAATTGCCACCAGACTACCGTGCTATTCATGGAGGAAATCACAAAAAAATGCAATTTCATACAAAAAGAACAAAAATTTATGAACTATGCTACTTAGGACTCCATCTCCAGCGTCCTATTTTCTTGATTTAGCACAGTTCCCCACCATATAGGAAACTTCCTATAGAAATTACAGACAGGATAACATTACAAAAGAACATCATAGGAAAGTCAGACACATCAGCTGCTGGAAAGGAATATGATTCTGAGAGCAAGCTTCCTCACTACTACACCCAACACATTTTCCCGAAGAAGTAACGCTTACAATCGAGAAACTGCTACAGTTGCTTAGGTCGATTATCTTAATTAATGATTCAGGAGCAAATCAACGTAATAGACATCTTTCTGACAGCTCTGCATGTGCTTCTTAAAGGTTGTAATGGAACAATAAATAAGAAAATGGACGCAATGGCTTAGCTCAGTGTGCATACCTAGATGACCGCGATCTTCTCTATTTTATAAAAGAACTAGGGGACCTATAACTTCTTTCTAAAATTTCTTAGCCACGCCCATAAATTTATGAATGTGTATGGATTCGGTCCAAAATAAACTTGGAAGTGCTACAACTCTTCATATAGGCTTCCTAAGTGCCGGACAGAGATAGAAAAAACATTCTGCGGTCTCCTCTTCTTCCTCGTTATTATAGTTTCTGCAAGAGGTATTCCCGGCGTCCGGAAGTGTGCATAGAAAAGTCTGTGGCCTCTCTTAGGCGAGATCGTTTCTTGGTTCCTCCGGAAAGAAACTAAAACTTTACGTAGGAATATATTTGAATTGTCTAACAGTCTTTGCAAGTGTGTCAGATCGTCAAACGTTCAGTCACCCAAAAACCAATAATGTCTGCTCTGAAGTGCAGAGCACTCACGTAAAAGGTGTTGTACCGATTCCGTTTCTTTCACATCCTGTCAGCTTCTGCAGTAACCCTGGTGGGACAAACTGAGCTTGTCAGTGAAACTGTCAATAGTGCAGTGTCTAGTTAGAATTCGTGTTAGACTGCGAACCGTTCGCTTGTCGAACTCAAGCAGTTCCTTGACTTTCCTGTTGTCCATCACGGGGCACAGCAGTTTTGACATTCGCCAACCAAGTATGTTGGACCATCTACAGTTTGTTAAGTTCTATGCTGCTTTTTCCAATTTAAAGAGTATTCTTGTAGGGGCCGATATATCCCCTCTATCGCCTTTTCCTCACATGTCTCCGAAGGAGAGAGTCTATGTAACACATGACGCCCCTTTGATTTGACGAGATGGGATCCCATATTCCATCAAATTTGCCGCATATAGAGCTCAATGGCGTGTTGAATTTTTACAAAGCTAACGTGAATATTTATGCAATCTTTTAAAGCCATTGCTCGGGGTAATGGAACTATTTTTCTGAAAAAAATAATTTATTTTTACAGTCCTCCGGGTACTGTACTTGTCTCTTTTGACAAGTACACGTCCTCTAATCTAATCTAGGGTGAAAAAAACTTTCGAGGGCTGGATGTACAAGAATTTTTATTGAATCGTAAATGTTTGGCAAATATTTCATCGTTAGTTTTTAACCCAAAAAGATTTATGGAGGCATTAAACAAATAAAAATAAGTAAAAACAAAAAGAAAGCAAATTAAAAATAAATAGAAACGAATAGACGATGATAGAAGGAAAAAAGAGAAATCGAAACTACAAACCAAATATTTATAATTATTGATACGAATATACCGCAGGGATACGATTATAAATTTAGATGAACTTCCCAATAATGTGTCAACATGTTATTAAGGGTTGACAATAAATTATATCTTAATAACACACCCCCATACATACATACACAATTGGCCATTACAACCCTTCAGTCAGGATTACGGCCTAGCTTCTCAACACCACTTATGTTGTGTGTGTTAATTTTATACGTGAGTGGCGGGACCTACAGTTTAAAGTCAACTACGAACGACAGGCTTTTTTGAGAAGCTTTTCATGGCAATTTTTACTCTCAGAGTTTTTGCCAGAAATCTGCTGAGAGGAAGTCGCCGAAGAAATATTTTTTCATATTTCATTTTGATGTCTGACCTGGGATTCGAACTCGGGCCTTTCGTCTAATAAGCCAACACACTACCTACTAGACTACGGCGACTCCCATACATACATACATAATTGCTCATTCCAATCCTTCAGTCAGGATTACGGCCTAGCTTCTCACACCACTCATGTTGTGTGTGTTAATTTTATACATGAGTGGCGGGACCTACAATTTAAAGTCGACTCCGAACGACAGATTTTTAAGAAACTTTTCATGGCAATTTTATTTACGCTCAGAGTTTTTGCCAGAAATCTGCTTAGAGGAAGACGCCGAAGAAATATCTTTTTTTTTCATATTTCGTTTTGATGTCTGACCTGGGGTTTGAAACCGGGCTTTACGTCTAATAAGCGAATACATACAGAGAGAGAGAGGGAGAGAGTGAGTGAGTGAGAGAGGGTGAGTGAGTGAGAGAGTAAGTGAGAGTGAGAGATTACAAGGATGAAAAACAACTTAATTAAAAGGATTAATAACACGAAACAAGAGAAAGTGAAAGAGGATTGGAATATTGGAATGTTTTTCATATATTTTAACAAACTGATTAAAAAAAAGGTAAGAGACAAAAAATTCCTCATATTGGGTTCCAATTTTGAAAGTTATGAGACTCCAACTCTCCATCAATTAAGTCATACATTAAGGTCCACTGCCCCTGACACCAATAGAAAGAGCGAACATCATGGTCTAAACTTTTCTTTCGAGTATACCCAAGTCAATAATCCAATAAAAATTTTACAGAGAACTTTGCAAGACAGCTGGCAACCCTAGTAACCTAGAATCTCTGATACCAATAGAGAGAACAAACATCATGCTGAAGGCTTAAAGTTCCTTTCAAGTACACCCAAGACATTAATCCAATAAAATTTCAAAAAGAACCTCATTTATATGCAAGACAGCTGGCAACCCTAGTATTCTAGAATCTATTCACAGGATTCCTGATTAATAAAATTGAAAACAAAATGCACTTCAAACGCTCGCTTTTTCCTGATGCAATGACTTTCTCACAATCACTTGTAGGTCCTCAGGGCCTCATAGGCGCCAAGGGTGAGAAGTATACTTCATTGCAAAATAACATTTCCTCTAAAAAAAAAAAACAACAGCATTCAAAGCCTATAGCCGTATCAACTTAAAGATGAATGATCACCCGGCTGTAATTGTTGCTTGAATTGAACTTTATAGAGATAGAGGCGCTAACTTTAAAATCAAAATAAGATACACCAAATTGCTTTGAATCTCATAATATGAATCGACAAATTTAGATTATTAGTTACATCTTCTCGAACAGAAGCAATATTATGGACAGTGCATAGATTGCAATGATGCTTCCTTAAATACGTAAGTGGAGATTACAACCCTTTAGTCAGGATGACACCCCCATGTTGTGTATGAGTGTTAATTTTATTCATGACGGGCAGAACCAGGTTTTGGGAAACTTTTCATGGCAATTCTTTTATTTCATGACAGATTTCTTTCGAGAAGAGTGTTAAGAGGAAGTCGCTGAAATATTCTTTTCATATTTTGTTTTATTTGAGATGTGTGAGCGGAGGTACGAACCACCGGCTATCTCCATTTCACTAGCTAAATGACACCTCAAATGAAAGATATTTGACAGCAGGCAGCTTACCGAATAGGTTTTGACAACAACAAGATTAATGGACAGAAAACAGCGGCGATTTGAACATGCCAAAGTTTGGGTGACTAATTAAAGTCACCGTAGTCTAGAAGGTAGTGTGTTGGCTTATTAGACACGAGGTCCTAGTTCAACCCTTGATCACATATCTCGAACAAATAGGAAATATGAAAAAAATATTTCTTAAGGCGACTTCCTCTCAGCAGACTTCTGTCAAAAACTCTGTGAGTAAACGACATTTGAAATGAAAAATCTTCTCTAAAATTCGTTCAGAGCCGACTTTTAAGTGGAGATCCCGTCACTCGTGTGTAAAAGTAATACACGCAACATTGGTGGTTTCAAAAGCTTGGTTGTAGTCCTGACTAAAGGGACGTAATGATCAATTACGTAAGTAAGTTCTGGTGATTGGAAACACCATTACACCTCCTTTTTCATTTTAAATCTACAATCTATACCAGCACATGTGTAACAACCATGTTGCCTAAGCACATGATTATGATTATCCTTAGGAATCTCTACAGTTAAGGGTATGACATTAAGATTCCCTTGCCATTTTAATTTTGCAAATAAAGAACAATTGAAGTTCATTTCTAATCACAGCTGAATGGAATAATTCTTTTTTACAAAGAAAATATGCCAGTAAAATAGTCTATATTACCCAACAACAACAAAAGCGGGCATAACAGATGGGGATACTTGTGCCCACTAGAGGCCATTTTGAATATCATTATTTAAGATTTAATGCGCCACATTAATTCAATTGAAATGAAAATGAAAGGCATGCGTCCCCATAACAAACATTTATTGTGTGGCATAAATAAATTTAATTTTTTATTAAATTATTACAAACAACAACAAGAACAACAAATATAGTTAACAGACATTTCAAGAGACATGTGCCAGGATATTAAATTAAATTTTTTTTGAAAATTTTTTTCCTTAAAATGTAAACTTTATGGAAATACACAGGCCATAATCATTTCTTGACATTTTTCTGTCTACATTTTTTAGCTCATAAAAGCAATGCCAGTGATAAGACTGGATTTCAATTGTAATCAACTGTTGTTGGCATAATCAGATGACAGACGACACACATTTTCCTACACAATACAATGGGACTTGTAAGCCACCTTCTTTGCAAATTGTTAGCCACGATATTATCATGATATTATACTTGTATGCCAGGAGAACAACAAAACAAATATTTGTAAAATGAATAGAAAGCATTTTTCTTTTGATCACACAATTGAGTGGCTTATAATGAAACATTCCTGCCACAGACATACTCCTCATTTCGCATTTACATACAAAGTAGAAAATGTGGCCGCAAATGGACAGTAAAAGGCTCATTATATGTTGGGTATTACTTTCCGCTTCATTGAGGTTATGATAGCGTGGTTTAAAACCGCATTTATTTAGAAAACTTGTGTCAATTTAAAGTTTAATAAAGGCACTGATTTTTTTTATTAAAATACCTCTGCTAATATGAGACTGCGTCTCTTATTAACTTAATTTTAAATTTATACGGCGAAAATATTTACAAAATTTTATTTGTCTTCAGCAAAATTATTCCAGGAATCTAGTTTATTAAAAATTTATGATGAATAATTTATGCGTAAGGCTTCCCTCTCTTCTCTTCTGCATTACACCATATGGATACTAAGACAACTATTGACTTCAAGGACCCATTGGAAGTCAGATGATCTCTGGAATCATATTCTTTATTATTTTCTTAATAAAGGGAGTCAGAATTCGCAGTAAGAAATCCTTACCAACAGAGACATTTACTTAACACGGCACAAGAGTGTAAGGAAGGAAGGATAGAAGAATGAAACTCAGTATTTAAGTATAAATTTTTTCTAATGCATAAAAAATATTCGTGACATGGGATTAAAAAATGCTTAGTAAGAATAGCAATATGAATAGAAAATGAATCTTATTATCAAGGTCTAAGTTGTGTATGGAATACATACATACATAACTGGCCATTACAACCCTTCAGTCAGGATTACGACCTAGTTTCTCACACCACTAACGTTGCGTGCGTTAATTTCCTACATGAGTGGTGACTTTAAAGTCGATTCCGAACGACAAAGTTTTGAGAAACTTTTCATGGAAATTTTTTTTTTGTTTATTTCTGACCTGGGGTTTGAACCGTGGCCTTACGCCTAATAAGACAACACACTACCTACTAGACTACGGCGACTTCAATGTGGAAATATTGTATAAATTACATTGTGACGACAAAAGGCGGAGATCTTGTTTTTGCCCACACCATATCACTGGATGATATTTAGGATTTAATGTATTGTTTATTTTCTTTTATATTTTTGCTGTAAGAACTATTGTAAATAAAACTATTGTAATTATTTTAGTATAAGTTATAACAGAGCCCACTGTGCCTAAAATATTTAAAGTAATTTTTGCTAAGCTCTTATGATCTATTTTTAAAAGTGAGTCGTACGACTCACATTTGACCTACAAGACCTCTCTGCTGAATTCAATTGATGCTCTCACATTGGTAAGTTGTAGAGTAGGGCACAACATGCTTGATGTTCGATCATGTTTGATCTGTTATTCGTTACTTTTGTAACTTCATGACTTCAGCGGCCGGAGCAGTTGATGATGAGTTGCTGGTAAGGCAGGTCGATCTTATGACATCGTCTGTTACTGAAAATATATCAAATCACAAGTGGTGTGGCTATCCCCACTAGTGAGATATTTACAGCCAGCAAAACATTGGCAACTGTGACTGGACGGACACCGGAGACCTCAGAACTACAATCATCCTGTGCGTAGGCCGTTTGATTGTCTTTCTGACATCCTCCTCCGTTGAATTTGACTGACCGGACGAACAAGGTGAGATCTTGGAGCCACAATCATTTGATTGTTGCTCTGACATCCTCCTTTTATTGACTTGACTGACTGTGCCGGGGTAACAGCAAGGACCAGTAGAAACCACAGTCATCCAGGGCGCATGCCGTTTGACTGTTGTTCTGACTCAACCCCCCTTGACGCATTCGGCACTGTTACTTGAAGAACCGTTGTTTGGCCGGCCTAGGGCTTATTAACTAATATTAAACTTGATTTTTCCTTCTATGTAGCTCTAACGTAGTTTAGTACGTAAGCTATTTTACTTAATTTTAATAAATAGCTTTAAAACTTCAACGAAGTGTTTTTTTATGTAACCACTGAACGCCGCTGATCTACTCCCAGCATCCAAGCGGAAACGTGTCGTTACAACAATATTCATTTTTATGACCCACTCAAGCTATGCAAGCTTGTGAACATATTCCGCAACAGTTTGTTTGTTGGACCCACTACTCCGTGGGTATACTACCTGCATACATACGTACATAATTACATACCTACATAATTGGCCATTACAACCCATCAGTCAGGATTACGGTATAATTGGTCATTACAAGCCTTCAAATCAGGATTACGACATAGCTTCTTGCATAGCGCTTTGATGAGCTGTGCAGCTGTGTTTCAATGAAAAAAATGTGTATATGTTTCATATGTTTTTAAAAAGTTGTGTTGGTTTCGGGCTATCAAATTGTTTGAATGCCACGAAATACACAATACAGCATAGCATGGAGCGTTCACAAACAAACAAATGTATTCAATACAACATACACGATACAATGTTGGGTGAATTGCCCAAATATTTCTTCGGCGAATTCATCTTAGCAGATTTGCGAAAACTATGGGAGTAAATGAAATAGCCATGAAAAGTTTCTTAAAAACTTGTCGTTCGGAGTCGACTATCAACTGTCAGTCCCGTCACTCATGTATAAAAATAATACACACAACATAAGCGGTATTAGAAGATACATAACGGGTCATTACAACCATCAGTCAGGATTACGACCTATTTTCTCACCCCACTAATGTTGTGTGTGTTAATTTTTACACATGAGTAGTGGGACCTACAGTTTAAAGTCGACTCCGAACGGCAGATTTTTGAGAAACTTTTCATGGCAATTTTTCATTTACTCTCAGAGTTTTTGCCAGAAATCTGCTGAAAAGAAGTCGGCGAAGAAATATTTTTACATATTTTCGTTATTATGCCTGGGGTCTGAACTCGGGTCTTACGTATAATAAACCAACACACTATCTACTAGACCACGGCGACCACACAGCATGCAGCGACAAATCAGCCATAAGTCTTGACGTGGTCTACATTACAACAGCTATTGGCCGATATATCAGCTGAAATGCCGGAAAAATGACTTCATAATGGGAGCTCAGAGTGGGATCATCTACATTAATCGCCCTCAAATCGAAATTTCACTTACTTTTGCAAAATTTTAGGGTTTTTCTTTAAATTTTTAACTCTCACGTTTAATGCACAAAAAAATTCAAACGGAGATAAAATAGGTGCAAGTGCCTGGCTAACACCACTAAGAGCCTTATAGAGAGAAGTTTCCTAAACGCCAAACATGATCAATCGTATACGTTTGAAGCAACAATATCCGATAACGCTCTACTTCTTCCAACCTATCGAACATACTCGTATGTATGTAGGTATCTGCGGTCCTCATGAAATTAGGAATATCTACTGAATATCGAACAAAACGCTAAAAGACTACTCTAAGAGCCCATTGGAAGCATATTACTTCCTCTTACCTACAGAATTCTGAAGATAATGTGTTGGCTTACTAGACAGGAACCCGTGTTTCAACCTCCATTTGAGATATCTCGAAAAAAATGAAAAAACATTTTTTCTGCGACTTCCTCTCAGTTGGTAGTCGCCGCAGTCTACTAGGTATTCTGTTCGCTTATTAGATGTAAAGCCCGGGTTCGAACCCTGGGCCAGACATAAAATAACGAAATTTAAAAAAAAATATTTCTGCGGCGACTTCCTCTCAGCAGATTTCTGGCAAAAACTTTGAGGGTAAATAAACCTGCCATGAAAAAGGTTCTCGAAAACTGTAGTTCGGAGTGGACTTTAAACTGTAGGTCCCGCCACTCATGTATAAAATTAAGGCACACAACATGAGTGGTATGAGAAGCTAGGCCGTAATCCTGTCTGAGGGGTTGTAATGGACACTTATGTATGTATGACTTCCTCTCAGTAGTCTTCTGGAAAAATCTCTGACAGTAAATACAATTTCCATGAAAAGTTTCTCAAAAATCGGTCGTTCGGAATCGACTTTAAACTGTAGGTGGCGCCACTTATGGATAAAATTAACACACACAATATGAGTGGTATGAGAAGCTAGGTTGTAATCCTAACTAAAGATAATGTAATGACTAACTAAGTAAGTAAGTAAGTGAGTAAGTAGTCCAAAGTATGCTTATAATAGATGTGGAAAATATGGCTAGAATGATATGGAATGACGGACGTTTTACATATGGTTTGTGTCTTCAATGGTATTATAAACAGGGGGACTTCCCCCTTTTTCTTTTATTTTTGCCTTATTAATTCCGCTAAATTGCCAGCATTCCTAATAAAATTGTGCTATGAAAAGAATCGTTATCCTACTCTCTTTAATTGTTTGAATTGCAAATAACCGATAAATTTACCCTCGTCTAGAGCAATCAACTTGGGTTTACTTACACAACAAGCAACAGAATTTTTGCCTTTAGGCTTTCATATTAAAACACCTGCATTAAGTGTTAATGAACACCTTAATTAATCAGAAAACACTAGCATTCCGGTATTGTCGACATTTCGCTATAATTGTTACGGAATTAAGTTTTCCGTTAAATTTCAAAGGAAATTGAAATTTAAAGGAATCAAAAGCTAGCAGAGCTGTAGGACTCAAATATTTTAGTTTTCCTTAACAATTCATAGGACTTTCATAGTTTTTATGTAAGAGATGAATATTTTCTTCACAAAATTATTCCAATTTACATGGAAAACTATTTTAATGAAATTGTACTGAAACTCTATGGAATGTTTTGCATTTCAATTTGCGGAACTTTTAAATAATTCCTGCTGTTTTCGGGGCATATTTTTTTACTTTATTTTGACTGCGTGAAGGAGGAGTGAGTATCTGGCAACAGCAAAGGATGTGGAATGTTTACGAAGTACTTGTAGTATCTTTAGATGGAATAAATGAAAATGTTTTGCCTTTGTCTTGTGATTGTTTTTGTGATTCTTCGTCTTTTTTCCTCAGTTTTTTTTATTACAGGAATGTGACCCTTTTGTACTATGAAAGGATGAAAAATTGGGCATGTTGAGTGAATGAATTCAGTTGCCAAACAACGAAGCAAGAAAATATTTTTCTATGAAAATTCCAAAAAATATTGGTAAATATTGGTATTTGGCCTTAAGCCCCGGTTAGCTAAACGTTTACAGAACGTACTTCCGTTTTTAGCATATGGAGGGCAATGTAAATGCTTACCGAAATTACATTACAGTTCGGTAATCGCTCTCAATTCTTTTCGTATTCTAAAAATTTTTTTAAGTTCCGTGGACGTTTGGCTAAGCGGGGCTTTATTCTTCATTTTTCACTTTTATTTGATGGCTTCTTCTACTTTTTGGCATATTGATTATCTAGGCAACGTTAGGCAGGATCGTAATTGAATGGGCATACTTCAGCCACAAGTGTGGAAATGTCATAATTAAAAACTTTCTTTCTGGTGTGCTTGACTTGCCAGCCCACAGTTTATCAGGCCTTCTTACTGTAAGATTTTACAATCAGTCAGTTGGCAGTTTGAAGTGGTGAAGATATACCAAAGGAAATTATGATCTTATGACTATCGGCATACGCATATGAGCGCTGTGTGTACGCCTGCAATAAAAGACCCCTACCATAGTTTCTATAGGAAATCTATGGCCTTTACGAACTTCCTTAACTTCTTACATTTCACTAATCTGAGATAAGCTATGTCTGGTATAAATACATACATACGTAATTGGTCATTACAAGCCTTCAGCCTAGCTTTTCATACCATTTATGTTGTGTGTGTTAATTTTATCCATTAGCGATAGGACCTCCAGTTTAAAGTCGACTCCGAAAGACTGGTTTTTGAGAAGGTAAGTTTAGGTTAGAGAACGTGTACTTGTCAACTGTGACAAGTACAGTACCCGGAGGTCGAATTGACCCATTGTACAACGTCCTAGCTTCTCACACCACTCGTGTTGTGTGCGTTAATTTTATACATGAGTAGCGAGACCTAGAGTTTAAAGTCGACTCAGAACGACAGATTTTTGAGAAACTTTTCAAGGAAATTTTATTTCACTCTCAAGAGTTTTTGCCTGAAATCTGCTGAGATGAAGTCGCCGAAGAAATATTTTTTTTTTTTTTCGGGTTGATGTCTGACCTGGGATTTGAACTCAGGCCTTTCGTCTAATAAGCCAACACACTACCTACTAGACCACGGCGACTTCTGCTCGTCGATAGAGCATAATTTTTGGGTAACTCTTCAAGAAGATTTTATTTTACTCTCAGAGTTTTTGCTGCTGAAATCTGCTGAGAGGAAGTCGCCTATTAAATAACTTTTCTTGTTTCGTTTTGTTCGAGATAACTGGTGGCTGGTCTCATGTCTAATAAGCAAACATGCCTGCTAAACTACAGCGAATATGTCTGCACACATACATACATAATTGGCCATTACAACCCTTCAGTTAGGATTACGACCTAGCTTCTCATACCACTTATGTTGTGTGAGTTAATTTTATACATGAGTGGCGGGACCTACAGTTTAAAGTCGACTACGAACGACAGATTTTTGAGAAACTTTTCAAGGAAATTTTATTTCACTCTCAAGAGTTTTTGCCTGAAATCTGCTGAGAGGAAGTCGCCTATGAAATAATTTTTCTTGTTTTATTTTGTTCGAGATATATGGGCAGGTGTTTGAACAACGGCCTCATGTGTAATAAGCAAACACACCTACTTAACTACAGTGAATATTTCTGCTATAGTAGACTCTCTTAAATATTGGGATTTTGAGCTTACGAAGGCTAGGCAATGTTGTCCTCTCCTCATGGGCTGCATTCATTATTATTTAATGCGGTTTAACACGTTGACTGCCGACTACGAGATAACTCGTAGATTGTGTTCCCTTCTAGGCTGCCAACTACGAGTTATCTCGTACTCACCAAACCTGCCATTTTTGTGTAGCGCTACGAATAAAATTGTATTATATCAGTACTAGCATCGATAAATGGCTTCTGGGAAAAGAACAAAAAATCAATGTTGGCCTGCGTGGCCAGCTTTCTGAAAATTGCCACGGTAGTCAACGAGTTAAGTGGATGTGAGGCTCATCAATATACTCAAGTTGCTAAGATCAACCCAGAGCATCTTTGCAACTTTTCCTAGCCTATGCAAGGTTTTAGCCTAGGCTGCACTTCTCATTGATAAAATGAACACACACAACATGTGTACTGTGAGAAACAAGGTTATTGTCCAGACTAAAGGGTTGTAATGGCCAACTAAGTAAGGTTTAATGCCCAAAATAAAAATTTCTATGACTTGTGCAAATATTTAAAACGTCGCCTGTTATCTACAATCGATTTTCCGTTTATTGTACTTATTTATCCTGTAAAGCCTTCGTACTATAAGGATTAACAACTCGGCACATTTATGACCAACATTATATGGAATGGCAAGATGACAACAGCTTCAAGAGGATTTCCGTTTATGTCAAAATTTTCTTCAAAAACAGAAAGAAAAGAAAATTCTGTTTCACTTCCGTTGCTTTTATTCCACATCCTTATGGCCTTTAATGTGATTTGTCTTGGTTAAAATCATGAATGTGGCTAAAATACTTTCTTATGGTAATTTTGGTTTTTTTCTTGTTTTTGTTTTCAACCCGGCAGCAAAAGTCAACTTTAATCAAATTGTTTCCGTTTTGCGTTCAGCAGCCTACTACTTTGACGTATTTTTTTGGGAGCTATTTCTCTCTCTCCTCATTCCCTGACTAAAAATAGTTCAAACGTAAACAGACAATTTAATATGGAAATTTTTCTTTGGCCGCTTGAATAGAAGATGCTCTGGAAATAATTTTGAAATGCTGAGATTTAAGTTATGAAAGGAGTGGGGATGGGGTACACGTGTTGTTGACAATTTGACAAATTTCAATGGCGGAAATGATTCAAAAACTTTGAAATAAATGGACCGAAATCTTATTGCAATTTTTTTTTGTGTCAATTATATAAATATAATGGAATTTAAATTCATTTTACCAGGACAAATGACGTCATACGACGCTTGAAACTTAGTTAAGATTGGGAGTTGATAACATGAATACCTATCTAATGTGTGTTGTCTAATACTACCATTCCATGGACCATTTATCAATTGTGTATTGCAGTCGTAGTCTAGGCAGTATGTTGGCTTATTAGAAATGAGGTCACGGTTCAAATCGCAGGTCAGACATCTCCAACAAACGAAATATGAAAAATAATTTCTACGGGGACTTCCCCTCAGCAGTCTTCTGACAAAAACTCTGAGAGTAAAATAAAATTGCCATAAAAAGTTCAGATGATTAATTCATGGAACACGTGGTATAAAAACTTTAGTGTGTTTGAGATTAAATTCGATTTTAAAAACTTATAATGCAAAACAAAGTTTGAAAGGAGCTTTTTGAAATTTTCCATTGTTCAAGCGACGTACGGCCAACGCTATGTTGAAACTGTCCCGATTACAACACTAAATATTTATATTATAAGCACAGCAGCCATACACAGGCAGTTATGGTCAGATAACTAGCAACCGAGGCATTCACTTATTCCCTGAATATGAAAACGATGAGCTAAAGTTGGATCTGCTTGGCATGTCTTAAAAGTGTAGGGGGATATACACCTCGAAGTCAGTTACTACCATAGTAGAGTGAACTGTACTGAGCTTTTAACCCATAACCGGACAACCAGTAATGTTTTCCGTAAAATCGGTCTGAACGAGGCAGAGGAAAACTTTTTGAAATAAATTTCGTATGTCTACACAAGGATGCGGAAAGAGTTACTATGGGAACAGAGTGCGAAAAACTTTTTAACCGTAATATGCGCTTATTCGTTGATATAATTTTGACAGGTCAAAGGTGAATTCATTTTAACAAGAAAATCACTATAAGATACGAACAGATTGATGATCATATATCTGCGTGATCCGCATATGTATGATAGGTTTAGGTTAGAGGTTGGAGGACGTGTACTTGTCAATTGAGACAAGTACAGTACCCGGAAGTCTATTTGACCCGCTGTACATATGTATGATAGAAGATGGATGCTGACGACCATCGTTCTGCTTCAATTCTTATAAGAGTTGCATTCTATAAGCATGCAATCAACAATCTTTACATAAAATTTTCCACTTAGTCAAAGGACAAAGGTCAACAAGTTAGTTGAGACTGACAGTAATTCGACATGTTTGTGACGGCTTTGAGACGAGGAGACTAAAATTAATGGCAAAACGATCAATAGCTGTACATTTGCTATTTAACGAACTAGCTATGTTGTCAGTAAAATGGATGAAGTGTTCTTCACGAACTTTGAACTTTGCGAACATTTTTTTTTAAAAAATTTCCTTCATATGGAAGAGTTTTTCTTGCATTAGAAGTCTTGACAAGTCTTGCCAAACCCTACTGAACAGAAATGTCAGTCCCAGAGATTTACTCGTCTCTCCCCGGCTACGGCGAGGCCTCCTTGTGGTAACAACGTAGCGGTTGTGGTTTGTACCCAAATCGCGGGAAGGGTGCAAGCTCGGTGTGGCATTATACTCTTAGCCACTGTCACAAAGGAATTTATATAGTGTCTGACCCCTAACCAAGAGGATAGTCATGTCCAAATGCATGGTTTCGAATTGGTACTCACGTAAGGTGATGCAGCCTATGGTGGCCTTATCATGAGGCTGCATCATTGAGCGTAGGGACGTTGGTAGATGCATTGTTTCCAGCCGTACATAGACTATCGTGGGCTGTGCCATCATGACGCTACTCACTAATGAAAAGAAATGTCAACACAGTTTGGCAACATCAACTAACAAACCATAAAATTTGTTCACATAACAATGAATGCTGAATACAGCGGTCTGGTAGGTAGTGTGTCGGCTTATTAGACGTAAGGCCACGATTCAAACCCCAGATCAGACATCAATACGAAATTTGAAAAAATATTTTCACGGCGGTGAAGTCGCCGTGGTCTAGTAGATAGTGTGTTGGCTTATTAGACGAAAGGCTCGAGTTCGAATCCCAGGTCAGACATGAAAATGAAATATGAAAAAATATTTCTTCGGCGACTTCCTCTCAGCAGATTTCTGGCAAAAACTCTGAGAGTAAAAATTGCCATGAAAAAGCTTCCACAAAAAATCTGTCGTTCGGAGTCGACTTTAAACTGTAGGTCTCGCCACTGATGTATAAAATTAACGCACACAACATGAGTGGTGTTGAGAAGCTAGGCCGTAATCCTGACTAAAGGGTTGTAATGGTCAATTATGTTATGTATGTATTTTCACGGCGACTTCCTCTCAGCAGATTTCTGGCAAAAACTCTGAGAGTAAAATAAAATTGCCATGAAAAGTTTCTCAAAAAATCTGTCATTCGGAATTGACTTTAAACTGTAGGTCCCGTCACTTACGTATAAAATTAACGCACACAACATGAGTGGTTGTGAGAAGCTAGATCCATAATCCTGACTGAAGGGTTGTAATGACCAATTATGTATGCATGGGAGCAACCAAAAGGGATTTACATTTGTAAACTTTTAATATATGTTTTGAACAGAGAATTGGTTCCCCAAACCATAATTTCTTTGTACTCGTAAGGTCATCCTAAACTTTCAAATGTAAACAAGCAGTTTCAAAAAAATTCTCCTGAACTCTGTGGCATCTGACTTCAAAACATGACAAGTGGTGTTTGTTAGAGATACCAAAATTTATTATTAATCTATTAAGCTGAGATATCAAATCAATTTAATTAAAATGCCTTCATGTTATCCTTGTTAAATGTTCTTATCAAGTGCAGCCATTACATAAACTAAACTGACCTTAGACGGTAACAAAGCCAGACAAACCGAAATTTTATGTGTTTTTCTCTGTCAAAGTATAAATGAATTTATGATACCCCATGCCCCAAAAGAGATTTACAGAGAGAGAGAGAGGGAGAAAGAGCCAGAAAAGTCACAAAAATTTCAAATGTTTCAAGGATGTTAACTATCAACCACATGATGATGATGATGAAGTAGTAAAGACATCAACATGGCTAAAGGCAAACATGATATTAGTGTTGGTGTTAATGTCAACCTTTTAAAGTTATATTAACATACGGTTTCTATTTAAATTTTTTTTTTTTAATTCATTGAACATCTTCTGTATTTTCATGCCTGAGGTTATTTGCATAGAATCTTTGTCTCAAAATAGAATGAAGAAAACAAATCAGGAAACAAGGAAATATTTATTCATTCCATAAATATTATACGAGTATTATAAAATCACATTCATTCTGGCATAGATAGTGCCATGCAAGGCATGCATTTTTATTATACAATTACTTAAACTCTAGTTTAAGTTAAGTTTAGGATCGTTAGGGAATGTCGCCGCTGTCTCGACCTTCTCTCGGGGCGCTTCACCAGTATCTCTCTGGTGTGGGTCCCCGGGCACAGTGGAATTCCGGGAAAATGTAGGGCCGACGACCTCGCCAGAACTGGTGCGCTCCTTCCGGAATCCTCTTCTGTTGAATTGGGCATGCCACTTGCCTCGGTCAAGTTGACCATTGCGCGCAGGTTCTTTCGGGACGCCAACCTATCCTGGGTCAATGAGGAGTCCTGCTCCACCGCTAGACTACTCATCTGGTCCAAGATGGATAGAAGTCGTACCAACCGATTACTTGGTCTTGGTCGTGATGTCATCTCGACTACAGTGGCCGTGCTTACAGGTCATTGCGACATGGGTAGACACGCGGAAAGAATGAGGCTCCCTATAAACGACTTCTGCCGTGGATGCAGGTCCACTGAGGAAGAGGAGACTGTTATTCACTTTCTCTGCCAGTGCCCGTCTCTTGCTAGGTGTAGATATAGGTTATTTGGCTTCCCATTCCTTGTTAGCTTAACGGAGCTATCATCGATTGACATCAAGGTTATAGTTTCGTTGATCAAACTTTCTGGCTGGTTTTCCAGTGCGGGGTAGTCGTGCTTCTGTTGTGCAGCCCTTGCGCTGACCAACTTCTTCCTTTTCCCTGATTTTGGTGGAACTTGGTTAGTACAGGGACTGCGTTCATCCGTGGCATCACAACGGGCCGCTATGCGTGCTCAAGTGAGCTTTGTGATTATCAGAGCTACCACTCCGACCTAACCTAACCTAACTTAAACAGTCTGTGGACATTGAAAAAAGTACGCTTATGGAAATACCAAAGCGCAAAATACAACGCTGCGATGGTAAATTCTTGTAAATGAGACAATTTTGCCCATCTACTCTCATCGAAATTAAAGGGAGGTCTGGAGGAATGGTGCGGCACACCTCGCAATGGACTCTGTACAAATGTACACCGATAGCTCCAAGTTGAAGGTAACCGTTGGATGTGGAACTCATTCGGAACCAATTGAAATATCGCGGCCTAGGTATGTAGGTAGAGGTGGCTGCCTATCCAACAAGAAAGATTTTGGAAGGACTCACTCAGACCGCATTGGGCCCATTGTGCTAAGTCTACCGCTATCCCCTAGTCTCAAAACCACTCGGAGCTCCTGATGAAACGATTTAGGCTGCCAATGTCAATCCTTGACAGTTCCTCCAGATCATTCATGTAGTAATTAACAAAGTACTTCTTTATCTCGGCCTATAAAAGGCTGCCAAATCTCAGCATCGTCTTCCAGGCGGAAGTGTCGGTAATACAGGCTATGGTGAAAATCATTGTGAACGAAAATGTTCCTAAGCGGAAAATTAACATACTTTCCGATAGCCAGGCGGCTATCAGAGCATTCTAATTTAATGAACTCCAAGACAGTATACGACTGTCGCAGATATCTCAACAATGTAGCGGATCGATATGATGTTTGTATCACGCAATGGACTCCGTACAAATTTACACCGATGGCTCCAAGTTGAAGGGAACCATTGAAAGTGGCACTTATTCGGAACCAATTCAAATATCCCGGCCTATAAGGCTGCCAAATCACTGCAGCATCTTTCAGGCGGAAGTGTCAGGGCTGCGGTGAAAAATATTGTGGACGAAAATGTTCCTTTCCGATAGCCAGGGGCTATCAGAGCATTGGATTCTAATGTAATGAACTCGAAGACAATATACGACTGTCGCAGATATCTCAATGAAATAGCGGATCGACATGATGTTTGTATCACGTGGGTAGCGGGACATAAAGACATTCCTGGAAACTGCAGAGCGGTTGAACTGGTCATAAGGGGCACCACCATCGAAATCTCTGATAAATTCTCTGGGGATCCCTTTGGGTACCTGCAAGCTCATAACTGACAATGCAATCGTAGGTCTGCCCATCATTAGCTTCGAACACGGGCATAAATGCGCAGAAAATCTCGCCAGGGCTGAATAAAAGGCTCGCGGCAGCTCTACTTAAACTCCAGGAAAGTAGGTGTATTGGTCTTGAACACCTTTGCAAATGATTTCTGTAGAAGCTATGGAGATGAGGAGGAGGATGAGACTGTTCTTTACCTACTGTGTGTACATGCTCAGCACTTGGCAGGATGAGAAAGAGGCACCTCTCTGATGAATGGGTACGTAAAAGCTTATGATTGACAATATAATTGTGGGCCTGCCCATCGTTAGCTTCGAACACGGGCAGAACGGCTATTTAAACTCCAGAGAAGTATGCACAGCACGGTATGGGAACGTATGCAAGGCGTACTGGTCTTGGACACCTTAGCAAATGATTTCTGTAGAAGCTGTAAAGATGAGGACGAAGATGAGACTATTCTTTACCTACTGTGAACATGCCCGGCACTTGGGCGGAGGAGAAAGAGGCACCTGGGTGCCTACTATATGTAGGATCGAGATGAACTGTCATGCATTGATATTGGCAGTCTAAGTCGCTTCGACGAAAGCTCCAAGTGGTTCCTAAACAAGGGGAATATGTGATACTGTGATATCACAATGGGCCTAAGTGTGTCTGCCCATAACTTTATTAAGGGGACAGCCACTTCGACCTACCTACCTGCATATTTTCATCTAAATCCTAGCTTTAGGAGTATTTGATTGAACTTTACTAATACTAGAGACTTCTACGCTGACGATCCAGGGGTTTTCGATTGAAGCACTGAGTAGGCTACGAAGTGCTTACTAAAGGTTCTGGTGTTAAACTTTATCATAAGCCGCTAGACTACATCGACCGAAGGGCTGTAAGTGTGTATTGCCTAAGTTAGTCATAGTTAAGCTAAGTACTCTCCGTTCAGAGAGGCTCAACTTCGCTGGCAGCGCATGTAATATTGCTGTAGTCTACTAGGTTGGTATGCATAGCCAGCCATCGCACAATTATGATGGAGAACTTTTACAGCAGTTGTGGATATTGTGTCTCACTTCGTGTGTAAATGATGGGCTAATGCCATGAAGAGGCGGAAGACTGGAGTCGGTTTGATATCCTATAGATCATGTTTGATGCCCGGGTTGAGATAATAATTGTCATATAACAATAAGACAGAGCGAAGTAAGACCTAGCCTATCATTAAGGAGGATACCGCAAATGTGGAACCCTTTAGAAACCATTTCTTTAGAGTTTATATTGTTCCTTTCCTTTCGACATTTACTGGTAGTTTGCATATATTTTTTATTGTCTTCTGATGTTCTTTTATTAAAAACTATACTGCATATGCGTATGCATTATAAGCAAAATAATGCTCGTAGCATATTATGATGCATGTTTGCTTATTAAATAGAAAAAAAGAACGAAAGAGCGAGCGAGCGATAGAGAGAGAGGGAGGAAGACAAAGGATAAAATGCATTTTGTAAACATTTTATAAAGATTTCCTTTATTTTGCTGTGCTCGTTATCGTCTCTAGGAGGAGTATGCATATGTGTACACAAATGCAGCAATTTATGATCATACACGCACTGGCACTTAAAAAGGATTCTTTCGTTCGTTTCAGATTTTATTTGTTTATCCTTAACATAATAATAATGTATTGTAATGTTCTGGTTGTTGTTGTTGTTCTTGTTATAGTTATTATTTTTTTTATTAAATTTAATATGATTACAAGGGTATCCTATTCAGTATTATAATACCAAGAATAATAATAACAACAACAACAATAAAATGTCAAAATAAAATGAAAAATGTTTGCATCATAAACAGTTTTCTTATGTTCGAATTTACACGTATTTTTATGCAAAAAAAGGATGAAATTTTACTTACAATTTATTTATGGAGCCTTATATGCTGGAATTTGTTCGCCAAAGTTAGGTAAGCGTGTAACTGGAAATAAAAAATCATAGAATTATAATGAATAATTTTTTTAAAGTTGAAGATGTAAAGACTTAGGACTTAGGATTTTAAAAGTTATATACACTTTGTTAATAATTTAAAAGTTACAATCCCCTGTTTTTGTAAGACGTGTGAAATCGTCCGCCGTACAAAAACAGGGGATTATTCACCACAATCACAGCCCTTTCGATATATAAATAACTGTAATCGATAACTTTTAAATTATTAACAAAGTTTATATAACTTTTAAATTATTAATAAAGTTATCGATTACGTTTATTTATCTATCGATAACTTTGTTAAAAATTTAAAAGTTATCGATAGATAAACAAATGTAAGAATTTAAAAGTTGTCGATTACAGCTATTTATCTATCGATAGATGAATAAATGTAAGAATTTAAAAGTTATCGATTACAGTTATTTGTCTATCGATAAATAAATCCATTTATCTACCGATAAATAAATGTAGGAATTTAAAAGTTATCGATAGGTAAATAAATATAAGAATTTAAAAGCTGTCGATTACAGTTATTTATCTATCGATAACTTTTAAATTCGATATTTATAGATAGATAAATAAATGTAAGAATTTAAAATAGATAGATAGATAAATAAATGTAAGAAATTACCGATAAATATCGAATTTAAAAGATAGATAAATAATTTTCTATCGATAAATAAATGTAAGAATTTAAAAGTTGTCAATAGATAAACAACTGTAATATCGAATTTAAAAGTTATCGATAGATAAATAAATGTAAGAAATTATCGATAGATAAATAAATGTAAGAAATTATTTATCTCTCGATAACTTTTAAATTCGATATTTATCGATAACTTTTAAATTCAATATTTATTGATAACTTTTAAATTCGATATTACAGTTTTTATCTCTCGATAACTTATAAATTCTTACATTTATTTATCTATCGATAACTTTTAAATTCTTAATAAATGTAATCGTTAGCTTTTAAATTCTTACATTTATTTATCTTTCGATAACTTTTAAATTCTTAACAAAGTTATCGATGGATGTTTATTTGTCTATTTATTCACTTATCTATCGATAGCTCTTAAGTTTTAAATTTAAAAGTTGTCGGTTACAGTTACTTATCTATCGATAACTTTTAAATAATAATATTTCTGTCGATAAATATCGATAACTTAAATTCGATATTTATCGATAGATATCTTAAATGTAAGAATTTAAATATCGAATTTAAAAGTTATCGATAGATAAATAACTGTAATTGATAAGTTTTAAATTCTAACATTTATTTATCTATCGATAACTTTTAAATTCTTAACAAAATTATTTAAAAAAAGGTATCGATAGATAAATAACTGTAATCGATAACTTCTTTAATAATATAAATTTATGTCGCCATAATCACAGCCTTTTCGTAGGTAGATAACTGATATCAATAACTTTTACTATGATGAACAAAATGTAATCCCCTCTTTTTGTAAGATGAGTGAAATCGTGGGAATCACCACAAACACAGGCCTTTCGATAAATAAATTATTAACAAGCTTGTAAATTATTAACAAAGTTATCGATTACAATTATTTATTTATCGAAAAGGCTGTGATTGTGGCGATTTAAGTGTACTCATAAATAATAAAAAATGCGAATAATTTTAGCACTGACTGAAAAGAATCGTATACATGATCGAACTTAATCAAAACCCTGCTTAAGACAACATGTTTACAATCCCCTACAACCTAATGCCTTATGGTGAGCTGAGCAACTGCTTTCTTTTCTTTAAAATCGAACATTTTCTCTCGTTTTTCTATTTCGAGAAGAACATTAAATGAATTCAAATTGTTTTAACGCCTACAACTTGTATAAAATATGTATAATTCTGCTGCCTACATTCAGGCTGTTTATCTATTTTAATATCAAAACTATTTACAAATTCATGGCAATCGAATTTAATACAAGAAAATTATGCTTCTTTAGGCTTTTTTTGAATACAAAATAAATTTTAAAATGTCATAAAATAAAAAATTGTATTTTTACTCTCTCCTACACTCGTTATTTTTGTACATTTATTTATGGTTATAAAGTTTTTTGCATACCCCAGGGCTGCTCAATGGTCGTTTGCAAAAATTTGCATACTTGTGGGCATTTACCAACTATAAACACTTGATTCTAATTTTTATTCGTTTTGCTTTTTTATGAATGATTTAAAATGTCGTTTTTATGCAAAAAAAATTCTTCGTAATTCTTTTTTATTGTTGTGGAAAACTTTTACGTCTCAGTAACTTAAAAAAGGACGAAAACTTACAAGTTAAAGGAAAAGATAGATAAAGTTTGTTTAAGACTGACTAGGTTTCTTGCAAATAATTTTGAAATTTTTTTAAGGTTTTCCAAAGGATACCACAAAAGTTTTATAAAACTAAGGCAATCAGTCATGTGACATGTTTAAACAAAATGAGCGACATGTTATGAAAAGCGTAGAAATTAAATTGTCCGCCCAATATGTTCCAAACAAAAAGATGTTTTGGAGGGATTTCAGAATTTTCTTAAAGTTTGCGGTTTTCTGTTAGGCTTTCTGAAATAGTGTATTGTGATCCTTGCGGCCATAGAGGCAAGCAAGAGGCAATTTATTGTGGATACCTATTAGAAACATTAGAAACAATTGAAAAATTTCAGGAAATATGCGCCATACATGATTGACATGATTGACGGACTGATAATTTTGTGAGATTGCGACATTATGTGAATGCACAGTTGATCTGCCTACATAAGAAACAATTGAAAAATGCCAGGAAATATGCGCCGTGCATGATTGACATGATTGCCGGACTGAAATTTTGTGTGATTGCGACATTATGTGGATGCACAGTTGAGCTGTCTATGCGCCATGCATAATTGATATGATTGACGGACTGAAATTTTGTGTGATTGCGACATTATGCATGATTGACACGATTGACGGACTGATATTTTGTATTATTGAGACATTATGCATGATTGACATGATTGACGGACTGAAATTTTTGTATGATTGCATTATGCATGATTGACGGACTGAAATTTTTGTATGGTTGCGACATTATGCATGATTGATGGACTGAAATGTTTTGTGATTGCGATATTATACATGATTGACATGATTTACAGACTGAATTTTTGTGTGATTGCGACATTATGCTTGATTGACGGACTGAAATTTTGTGTGATTGCGACAATATGCATGATTGATGGACGGAAATTTTGTATGTTTGCGATATTATACATGATTGATATACGACATTATGCATGACTGACACGACTGACAGACTGAAATTTTGTGTGATTGCAACATTATCCATGATTGACATGATTGCTAGACTGAAAGTTTTGAAGGATTGGGAAAGTCACAGGCATCTCATGATGATTAAAATGTTGAATGAATGGTTATGAGAAAGCTCTTCGCTAAATAAGTTTAACATTAGTTCACAAGTGCCTACAAACATAACAACCTATCCAGTTCAATCTCAATACATTGTATAAGCTGAGTTTTCTAACCGTAGATAAAACGATGATCCAGCACAGTACAACCCACAATGACTACATTCGTACAGCGTATAACAATCAATTGAGAATAGTAGCCGAATAAATACCTGATACTCTCCGACAGCTAAAAGTGCAGATTAAGATCTCTTAGCGGACTTAATTCAAGCTGAATAACAAATATTTGCTGTCATTTGCAGTGCTACCGTTGAAATTAGTCTGAACACTTCTGAGGATAAACGGGTGAATTACAGTAGACTGCCAGTGGCTTATGACAGATTTGAGTATTTCCGTTTAAATTTTTAGCGTTTGTTTTACAGTAATCCTTCGATTTACGTCGCCTCGATTTATGTCTCCAAATCTTTTGTTCCTTCTAACTTCAATTTGCGTCGTCATTCGATTTACTTCGCCTTGTTTTGGAACCAACTGCGTCGTAAATCGAGGGATTACTGCAACTTTTTCAAGTTCCTTGTTAAAAACATACTACTTTGTGGTATGAGCAATATGAAATTCGATTTACGTCGCCTGTTTTTTGGAACCAACTACTACGTAAATCGAGGGATTACTGTAATCTTAAGGGAACTGAAAATTCCCCTAAAAAAATTGAAAACTTTTTCATGGCCAATAACGGCATATACAAACAGGTGTGGCTATTTAAAAATATCCCCATCTGCTGGTCACTGTATTTTCATTAATGAAATCAAACGTGATATCCGGAAAAGCAGCGGACAGCAACAGCGGAAAAATAATTTAAATGAAGTCACTCATCCACGCAGTCATTAGTTGAGGGGAAATGTTGAAGTATTTAAATTCAATTTTTTTGGATTTTCTTTCCACATCAATGGACTGATTTCACTGCCATCAAAAAAACCCCCCGGCATGTTAGCACATCATGTGCTCAGTGTTGCAAAAGTTGCTAATCATGGGGCAAAGCTATGGTTTTTAACCACAAGTTTGTTTGCTTAAGTTTGGGATTGGTTTACATACATTTATCCACGGTACGGGAAGGTATGGTGATTGCTTTTAAGCAAACAAATTAAAGTGATGATGATGATGATGATGGTCAGCAATTTTTATTGCCAAAACGCGAATACGGGGAATGGTTAATTAAAATTCAGGGAGAGCAATTAATTGGAAACTGATATCGACAAGGAAATTTTTACAAATTTTTATACAAACAAATTTTCTGTGTGTAGCAAATTTATGTACATTTTCTGTAGTAATTTCATTCGAGTTCATATGTTGACCCCTGACCCCTGGTTTGAATTTTCATGATAAAGTTTAATTTTATTTTTTTTTTTTCACATAAAATTTCTCTTCAAATACATGTATGGCTGTGTCCTTAGTTTGCTCGATAATTTGGCCACCATATTATTAATTGCATAAAGGACACATTTGGACATATTTTAATATTTTACATTTAAAAGAATTTTTTAGCCGCTTTTGTCTCTGTAGGAAGGGACTTGAGTGATACATCAGAATCTCTCGGATTCTACGGGAACCACAGGCTCAAAGAGCAATTGTTCATAAAGATTTTCTGTAAAGATTTTACACCTTCGTTGGCCTGAATAGTTTTCTTTAGCATACAAAACTCACCAATTACGTCCACTTCGAGTTTCGTCACCATCTCTGTGATGCCTTCAACTCTTTCCTCAATGGAAGGTCCTTTCCAACACCTTCAATTCATTTGCAACGCCTTCACGCTCATTTGGCCATCTTCCTCTACAGCCCCAATTACATCCGCTTCGAGTTTCGTCATCCTCTCTGTGATGCCTTCAATTCTTTCCTAAAAGTCCTCAATGGAAGGTTCTTTCCAAAACCTTCAAATTCATTTGCAACGCCTTCAGGCTCATTTGCTCATCTTGCTCTACATCGCCTTCAATTTCTTTCGCATTACCTTTAGCTTCCTCTGCAAAGTTTCGTTCTCAACGTGTCCAGCATTCTTTGCATCCATTGTTTCTTTAGATTCTTCGAGCATCACACTCCAATTGGATCTTTAAAGGCCTCTTCTCGAGTAGCACGGGTTTCACTATTCTTATTCCTTTGGCTTCGCTCTTAGAGCTCCAATATCATCCTTTTTGTCATTTCTAAATCGTCTAAAAGCAGTTATTCCAGCTGCAAAGAACATATCGCTCGTCATTGGATGAACAAACAAAAAAAAAATCGATTTTTAGAGAAAATATTTATTGAAGTCCTTGCAAGAAACCCATATCCATACCAGCAAATACGAAAACTTTAAAAGTGAAAATATTCTACGTAATCATGTTTTAAATAAATATTTGATTTTTTTTTACCACTTTGTCAACTAAAGTGAGAAGTACAGATTTATTAAGTTTACTTTGCACTCTGAATTCCTTCCAGAGCATTTACTTATTGAGTTGTTGAATATTTTCGCGTACAATGTGTTGACATTTTTCAGCTTCTTCTTGGCATTGCTTGCACTACCATGTCATCTGATTTTGAGTTTCATTTTTTCTTGTTTTTTTTTCTTGGTTCATTTCATATTCAATCAGAAAATAAATTGCATCGCTCAATATCAATTGAGAAAAATTGCAAATAAATACATCTTCCTCTTGAGCTTGATATGAATTAGAGATCAGCAATGAGTATTCAAAAAGTTGAGTAGAATCGAATCATACTCATAATTTCTGATACTTATACGCATTCATACTTATTTTAATATCATACTCATACTAATCATATTCAAAGTTTCAAGTACTCATCGTACTCATACTTAACAATACACATGTTGTTGTTGATTTCGACTCTGCATGGCTCAACATTTACAAGAATCACACAAAATAAGTATGATTCGCATACGAACACAACAATACTCACTAAAAGGTTATGAGTTTGCTTTGCTTGCTGTCTTTGTCTTTTTTTTTTTTTTGCTTAAGACTGTAAATTTTAATAAATGATTCGAATCATTTCGAATCACTTCGAATCATTTATGAGTATTATAAGTATTTTTCTAAATTAGGAGTAAGCGTATGATTCAAAAATATTTCGAATGTTATGAGTTTGATGTCAACGTTGTACTCATACTTATTGCATAAATCAATGTTGTAGTGAGTACGAAGGACCCACTCATATTTAAAATTTTATGAGTACTTATGAGTAGCGAAAAAACGATTCACTGCTGATCTCTGATGTGAATTCGATTCTGTAGAAATGCCTTTTTCCTTGGTCAGAATTAAAGTCACTATCTTTCTTCTATTTGAAATCGCCGTAGTCTAGTAGATAATGTGTTGGCTTATTAGAACTGTGGTCATGATTCAAACACCAGATCAGACATCTCCAACAAAACGAAATATGAAAAAATATTCATTCGGCGACATCCTGTTGGCAGATTTTTGGCAAAAATTCTGTGAGTAAATAGAACTTGCCGTAAAAAGTTTCTCAAAAATCTGTCGTGCGGAGTTGTCTTTAAACTGTAGGTCCCGCCACTTATGGATAAAATTAACACATACAACATTAGTGGTGATTGAAGCTAGGTCGTAATCCTGACTAAACTGTTGTAATGATAATGTAATATATTGTTACGAAAATTATGAATCTAGATACTAGTGTATTGCTTTTCATTGCTTAACATTAAAATTATAAACAAAACAATGCAGTAAACAAATCTGTTTACAACCTATCTTACTGCTTAATATAACAAACAAACACCAGCATAAAACAATGGTAAACAAGTAAACAAACAAAAATTACACCAACAACACTACAATACATACACACGTACATAATTGGCCATTACAACCCTTCAGTCAGCCTTAATTTTCTATACATGAGTGGCGGGACCTTAAATCGACTCCGAACGACAGATTTTTGGGAAGCTTTTTCATGGCAGGTTTATTTCCACTCAGAGAGTTTTTGCCAGAAATCTGCTGAGAGGAAGTCGCCGAAGAAATATTTTTTTTCATATTTTGTTTTGATGTCTACCCTGATGTTTGAACCCGGGCTTTAGGTCTAATAAGCGAACACACTATCTACTAGACTACGGCGACTATATGTAACACCACAATAATAAATGTAAAAAACAATATTTACATTTATAGAGCTTACGTTCGCCTTCAAAGCCATTCATTAGGCTGCTTGCTTTGCCATATAAAAGTTAGAATTAGTGAAGTTCAGTCAGTTTAATGTGAAGACACAGTGCATTTGAAGAGAGCAATCGTGGTTTGAAGATCTACGTTCCAAAGATCTGTCGAATAATTGTCTAGTAATTGTTATTGTTTATACAAAGGGTATAAACGGAGGAATAACAAACAAAGCTATTGTTGTTGTTTACATCAAGTTGTGAACAGTGGCACACAGAATTGTACGAATAATAAAGAATTTTAACTGAAATTAAACACAAAATTATTTTTATTTCATTTGCAATCTATGAGCTCATATTTTAAACGTTTTTGAAACTTTCAATTCCCCATTGCTTGTGCTTTTAAAACGTTATTAGACAACATATTATGGATAGTTTATGCAGAATAATTATCTGAAGTTTTTTGTGATTTTTATTGCTATTTTCACAATTTACTGTCAAATTTAAAATAAAAACGCATTCCACCGACTGTGTACGATTGGTAGTGGCATTAAACCCTCTCACTCACTACTTTGTTGCGACGATAGCTACTGTCTAAATTATTTTTTTGTTTTTTTTTACTTCCAACAACATAAAAATTTTCCAAATTATTGCCCCAAAGAAAAGGAGAAAAATATAAACCCGAATAAAAATTCAGTCAAAAAATGTAATCAAGGCAAGATCCATAAGTAAACAATGAAAATAATGAAATCATAAAAGCTAGAGGAACACTAAAAGGCATAAAAAGTTTACAAAATGCATGATTGAAAAGGCTTTCCCTAGAAATCTAACTTTCTAGGTTAGGTTAAGTTAGAGTCTGTTTTGACAAGTACAGTACCTCGAGGTCAAGTTGACCCATTGTACGAAACGCCCAATAGGTGAGAGGATAAAGGAGGGGATGGGAAAAAAGATTCACCATATCGAGAGCAGCTTGAAATAGATATCAAATGTCAAACCTATTGAATGCGACTTTAAGTAATATTTTTGGGGCACCCTAAACCAATAGTAAGTAGGGGTTTTCCTTTAGAATCATAAAATTGTATTTACAATCTCTGGTAATTACAATTTTATTATGCTTCAAACGTCAACAGTTAGATTAGTTAACTTTAAAAGTTTTTCAGTGCAAATGCCAAAAATATTAATCTAATAGGGACCCATAGTCATAACTGTAATGTCTGACCCCTAACTCTTACTGGAACAATAGAAAAAAGTGTTGTCAACAGTAATTTTTAATTAGCAGGGGTGTAGGTAGGTATTCGCCGTAGTCCGCTTATGGAAATATACGAAAAATACAACGCTGCGATGGTTAATACTATAACTTTTAAATGAGAAATGTTCGCCCATCTACTTTCATCGAAAAGAAAGAGAGGTCAGGAGGCGCAACTCGCAATGAACTCCGTACAAATTTACACCGATAGCTCCAAGTTGAGGCGAACCGTTGGATGTGGAACTTATTCGGAACCAATTGAAATATCCCGGCCTATAAGGCTGTAGTCGCCGTAGTCTAGTAGGTAGCGTGTTCGCTTGTTAGACGTACAGCCCGGGTTCGAGTACCAGGCTAGACATCAAAACGAAATATGAAAAACAAAATATTTCTTCGGCGACTTCCTCTCAGCAGATTTCTCGAAAAACCTCTGAGAATAAATAAACCTGCCATGAAAAGTTTCTCATAAATCTGTCGTTAGAAGTCGACTTTAAACTTTCCCGGCACTCAAGCATAAAATTAAGGCACACAACATGAGTGGTGTGAGAAGCTAGGTTGTAATCCTAGCTGAAGAGTTGTAATGACCAATTGTGTGTGTACCAGAGATCAGCAATGAGCATTCAAAAACATAAATAGATTCGAATCATACTGATAATTTCTGATACTTATACGCATTCATACTTATTTTAATATCATACTCATACTACTCATATTCAAAAATTGAAGTACTCATCGTACTCATACTCAACAGTATTCATAATTTTTGGTACTTATAAGCATTCATACTTATTTTAATATCATACTCATACTACTCATATTCAAAGTTTGAAGTACTCATGCTTAGCAATACTCATAATTTCTGATACTTATAAGCATTCATACTTATTTTAATATCATACTCATACTACTCATATTCAAATTTTGAAGTACTCATCGTATGATGTTGTTGATTTCGACTCTCCTTTACTCAACATTTACAAGAATCACACAAAATAAGTATGATTCGCATACGAACACTACAATACTCACTAGAAGGTGTGTTTGCTTTGCCTTTTTCTTTCTTCTTTTTTTGTAAATGCAACAACAACTAAGACTGAAAATTTTGATGAATGATTCGAATCACTCGAATCATTTATGAGTACATATTATAAGAATTTTTCTAAATTTATGAATGTGAATGAGTAGGCAGGCGTATGAAACAAACATATTTCGAATGTTATGAGTTTGATGTCAACGTTGTACTCATAATCATTGCAACCTATACTTATAAATCAATGTTGTAGTGAGTACGAATGAATCAGAGTAGTTTCATTTCAATACTGTTGACCCACTTATACTGAAAATTTTATGAGTACTTATTGCAACCTGTACTTATAAATCAATGTTGTAGTGAGTACGAATGCATCAGAGTAGTTTAATTTGAATACTGTTGACTCACTCATATTCAAAATTTCATGAGTACTTATGAGTAGCAAAAAAACGATTCATTGCTGATCTCTGGTGTGTACTAAATTAGTTAAGAACTTATTTCTTTAACTACCAACTCTTGTTGAAAGTATTTTAAATCCTGATGGTTTCAAAAGCCTTTCTAATGCGAGAATAATGAGCTGGTTTAAGACACCTTCATTTGCTTTCATATTAAAAAAAAACAAGAAACTTCAACTGAAGCTTCATTAAACATTAATGCTTACTACACCAGCGTGTAAATTAAAAGAATAAATCTTAAGCTCATGTCCCCCTCAGTCATATTTTATTCATGGCCTGAGAATTTATTTCAAATACACTTTCATACAGCGGCGCATACACATGTTGTTATGGTAGCAGGCAGTTTATAAAGAGCAGAGATTCCCAATTTTTTCCTTATAGGAAGTGCTTTTAATCGATTCTAATAGAGAAACTATTTTAAAAAGTGGCACAACAAGAATTGAATGAAACGGTTTTTTCATATTTAAGTAAAAAAGATTGTTAGGGAACCTCTGCCTTCTTAGTTTAGTGTTTAAAGCCAATGCAATAGAACACTTTAAATCTGTAGTGTGGTGGTGTACTTAATTTAAACCATATTCTGCCATTTACAGTTCTTGCAACAATAACAATCAGTTTGCGGGCATATTTATAACACATTTCATACACAAGTTATCCTCTAACTAGCCTCTTAGGATGAAAGGAGGGAAGTTTGGGTAAAATAATATGAATTTAAACATTTCACAAGACAAACAACAAAAATGGCTCACTATTCCATCCATAATTAAAGCAAGCTTTGAAGCAAAGAAGGAAAGGATGAAAAATTATACGAATAATTATTTGAAATGAAGCAGTAAAGGCGTGGAAGGATTTTTGAATGGCAATTTTTGAGTTTTTGCTAGAAATCTGCTGAGGGGAAGTTGCCTAAAAAATGTTATTTTTCATTTTGTTGGAGATGTCTGACCAGGGGTTGAATCGTGGCCTCACATCTAAAAAGCCAACCCACTACCTATTAGACTACGGTGTTTTTCTATTTACAGGGTTTGGTCGAATTAAGTTTGGCTTAGGACTACAAGTCTATTGTCACCTTTAGCCCTTAAAACGAGTGATCTTTTGCTACTTGGGTTTTCAGTGTACACTTTTGCTTCAAAATAAAAAAGGCTTGACATTTCATCATGAAAGGGTTGAGAAACGTATATCGCTTCGGAATTACCGAATTTTACAATCTAAAGGGAGGGATGGGATGCATGCAAACAAGGTAAATTTTCTGACTGTTGCCAACGTGGCGACCACCAGGACGATACTTACATACATACGTAATTGGCCATTACAACCCTTCGGTCAGAATTACGACCTAGTTTCTCACACCACTTATGTTGTGTGTCTTAATTTTATCCATAAGTCCTGGGACCTACAGTTTAAAGTCGACTTCGAACGTCGATTTTTTTGAGAAACTTTTCGTGGCAATTTTTTTTATTTACTCTCCGAGTTTTTCCTAGAAATCTGCTGAGGGGAAGTCGCCTAAGAAATATTTTTTTTTACGTATTTCTTTTTGATTGAAATGTCTGATCTGAAATTTGAACCGTGACACCAACTCTCAGGGAATGACCCCTCTTCATGCAGTGCATTGTGTTGGAATACAAGAAAGATATTTTATATATATGTACTGTGGGCCATGTACACACTTCTGATTACCAAACGTTTACTGAGTATATCCCGCCAGTCCTCAAACATTTTACGCAACCACTGAAATTAATACGTACACCCAATATTTGTTTTGTTATTATCCTCTATCATAATTTCTCTGTTCTGTCTGTCGTATTTTATTATCGTCTCGTTGTAATTTAAACGTAATCCCCAGGCATATGTAGTCAACACTACATGATATTCCCTCATCCCATTCAGTCGTTGTTATGCCCTTCGAGGATAACACTTAAGAGGAATACAGTAATTTCTCTGTTTAATACGGGAATAAATCATATGTTTTATGGCGTTAATACGTATCGCATGTATGGCATTCTATTTATAGAAATACGACAATATGAGAGGCATTGTTAAGCCACATTCATAACCTTAAATAAGTTTAACAGTGAGTGACAAAAGTCAACGCCTAATACGATTACTGTGTCATCTATTTCCTTCCTATTTTCTTTCTATTTATTTCCCTGCTTTAAGCATATGTATGTAGCAACTGAGCTCCTATGATTGTGCCACCACTTAATTGAATTGATTTAAAAACTTTGTTTTAAGAAAAAAGTTTGAAAATCCCTACAGTTTTCTTAAAGTGTTAAGTTTCTCTCAGTTTCTTATTATCCTTCTTAAAGAAAATTGTAAATAATTAAAAAGAAAAAACGGAAGAGATAAGCAACAACAGATACCATATTTTTAAATTGGACGTATTTAATTTTTTTTTCCAATCCTTTAAGGATTTAAGGCACGATAGATTGGAGCTCTTGCTGCACTTGAATGTTTAAAAATGTTGCAAAAATAATTAGAAAACCTAGAATGCATGTAATGAAAAGAGATAACATGGTACCCCCCCCCCCCCCTCTAAGAAAAATTTTGGTGGGCGAGCAGAAGCCCCCAAATGTCCGCTGCTGCAGCCATTCCACACTCATTACGAGAGAACTAAGTTAGGTGGATAGTTAAATAAGGCTGACATCTCTAGAAGATAGGACTCACTTAGACAAGTGTGAGTCAATGTAATACCACAGTCTGCCCTAACCCCTAATAATATAACCATCCAGAGAAGATTTGAAAAATTCGTGAATCTTTTTTCTGCACACTTACGATCGTGATCGATATATACCAATAGGTAAGAGACCACCCAATTGGATGATAAGCTAAGCATAATGCTATGTTCGCACGAGCCTTCGAATTACTTCGCTCTCTGTTTGTATTACTTATTTAAATTTTCATGTTCACACGGTAGTTTTGTAATTCTTTTTTACAGTTCTTCTTCTTTTTATTACTAAATTATTATTAATATTTTTCATACAGCTTCTTCAAAAGCTGCAAATACTTTTCATAAGATTTTCTACACACATAGTGGCTTCCTCCGCTAATTTCGCGAATAACTTTCTTATAAATAATACTTTTTTAAAATATTATTTTTGGATTCCATTATTGTTTATTGTTTACAATATTTTTTGTTTATCTTTTTTGTGCTTTGACAGCTGGTGATGGCAAAAATACGATAAAATTTAGAGATTACATTGATTTTTAAGTAATCCACAGGGTAATAAAAATTGGATTACACACAATTTGGGTAATGCGCTCACAAAATTTTGTATGGCGAATGACGTAATTTAGCACATAATTGGGTGTTGAATTGCGAATGAGAGAGCGAATTACGAAAAATTGCTGCCGTGCGAACATGGCATAAGATAGAATTTCTTGCGCTACCGTATTTTGAAGATCTTCCACAATTCCTGAAACCAAGCGTCGAAAGCTAGCCACCACAGTCTCCATTGTTTAAATCGTTTGGTCAACAAATCTTATGTAAAATTCTACTCTTAAAGAGCCCACGAATAGCAGCACTTGCTTGTTCAAACTACAGGCTTATATCAAAGTAAATGTGGAATTAGCGTGTCATAGACTGGCCATTACAACCCTTTTAGTCAAGATTCGAACCTAGCTTCTCAAACCACTTATTTTTGACAAACTTTTCATGATAATTTTATTTACGCTCAGAGATTTTGACAGAAAACTGCTTAGGGGAAGTCGCCGTTTATATTGTTCGAGATGTCTGGGTTAGAATTAGGACAACGGTGTCACGTCTAATAAGCCAACACATAACCTACTAGACCATGGCAAATTTAACTCATTAAAAACCTAAGAAAGCAGGGTTTGCCCAGTCAAGGCAATTCGCTCAGTCGATTCAATTCACCACCAGAGATCAGCAATGAGTATTAAAAAATATGAGTAGATTCGAATCATACTCATAATTTTTGATACTTATACGCATCCATGCGACTTATTTCATACTTATTTTAATATCATACTCATACTACTCATATTCAAAGTTTAAAGTTCTCAATGTACTCATACTTAACAATACGCATGATGTTGTTGATTTCGACTCTCCCTTACTCAACATTTACAAGAATCACAAAATAAGTATGATTCACATACGAACACTACAATACTCACTAGAAGGTTGTGTGTTTGCTTTGCTTGCTGTCTTTGTCTGTTTCTTTCTTCTTTTTTTGTAAATGCAACAACAACTAAGACTGTAAATTTTAGTGAATGATTCGAATCACTCTAATTTTGGAAAATACTTATAATACTCATAATAAGTATTTTCCAAAATGTATGAGTCTAAATGAGTAGGCGTATGAATCAAACATATTTCGAATGTTATGAGTTTAATGTTAACGTTGTACTCATACTCATTGCAACCAGTACTTATAAATGTTGTAGTGAGTATGTTGTAGTGAGTATGTTGTAGTGAGTACGAATGAATCAGAGTAGTTGAATTTCAATACTATTGACTCACTTATACTCAAAATTTCATGAGTACTTATGAGTAGCGTAAAAACTATTCATTGCTGATCTCTGATTGGAATCACTCGAATCATTTATGAGTATTATAAGTATTTTTCTAAATTTATGAATCTAAATGAGTAGGCTTATGAATCAAATAAATTTTGATTGTTATGAGTTTGATGTCAACGTTGTACTCATACTCATTGCAACCTGTACTTATAAATCAATGTGTCGTAGTGAGTACGAATGAATCAGAGTTATAGAATTTCAATACTGTTGACTCACTCATACTAAAAATTTCATGAGTACATATGAGTAGCAAGAAAACGATTCATTGCTAATCTCTGATACCCACACAATGTTAACGTTCAAGTATGGCGGTTGACTCTGGATGAGATAAACATTTAAGGCAACCACCTTAGTGAAACCAACTTTGTATTCTTCTGTAGTTTTTCTTAGTACCCCAATTGCAAAACCACCAACTCCAAAAATCCACTTGGAAAACGTTTCCGATGCTTGATTTCTTTGTGCGCTTATTTTGCATAAAATCCACACACTGTTTTTTATGCATTTGAGAACATATGCCACGTTGCAGCATGAGCATGCACTTTGACTGTGGTTCCATTATTATGCTTTTTTTGTTTTTTTTGTGTTACTCTACTCCGTGATGAAGAAACTAAAGCTCTACAGGACTATGTGAAGTGTGTGAGTGTTACTATTTCCGCTACTCACGCCTTTAAGAGTGCAATGAGAATCCAAAAAGAAAACGCATCACATAATGTATCGCATAACGTTTGTAAAAAGCAAATAAAAACGTACAAAAAAGAAAAAACAGAAATAAAAAGCATTTTAAAGCAGCTGGTGCATGAAATTGAAGACGTTTTTACAAAGATGGATTTCCTTCTTTTTTTTATAAAAAAAAAACTTCGATAGTTTCTTCAACAACTCTTTGGCAAAAAATGAGAGAGAAACTGTTTGACATGTGCCAGTGAGGCAACCGCTGTTTTTAATTAACACGGAAAATAAGAAAAAATTGTAAAGCCATGGCACTGTAGAAGTGATTCAATTAAAGAGAAAAACATTTTTTTCTCTGCTGGATGTAAAATTCTTGAGTGAACTTAACTAAATATCTGGTAGCCTTTAAAAAAGTGTGAAATTAATTATAACACGGTGGATTATCTCACGAGATTTATTTTTTAAATACAATTTCGACACTATATCTGGCACAGTTATGAGTTTTATCTATCAATGAATACAATTTTCAACTACAGTCGGGCCTCGATTATCCGTGATGGTCGGGACCAGAAGCATTACGGATAATCGATTTTCACGGTTAATTGAATAACAATTTTGATTATACAGTTTTTTTAATACAGTCAACCCTCCTATAACGCGGTGAGTGCGTACCGCGTTAAATGGAAACCGCGTTATAAGAAACTCGGATTTCACCGTATAAACCAGGCTAATTTGTAGCGCGTTCTATAGAAACCGTCTACCGTGTTGTATGGAAACCGTGCTATAAGAAACTCAGAGTTAGTACAAATCCCATCATTCGTACCGCGTTATATGGAGACCAAGAAATACAAAAGGCAAGATAAATTATAAATTATTTTTATTGAATTCAAGAGTTCCTTATATTATTGATAAAAAAATGAAATAAAAACTAAACTAAAAGACTGCAAGGAACTTATGGGATGTTATTGAACGGAAACCGCGCAGTAAGAGTACCGCGTTATAGGAAGGCTCCGCGTTATATGGAAACCGCGCTTGGAAAGTACCGCGTTATAAGAGGGCTGTCGCAATTACAGCCCCGCGTTATATGGAAACCGCGTTCTGAGAGTACCGCGTTATAGGAGGGTTTACTGTATTTCTATTATTTAACAAGTGAACACTGGTGTACATACATACATACATATTTACATTAAAAGTTTATGTACATTTTTAAATTAAATAATTACGTATACATTAAATTTTCTACTAAAAACCTGAGGCAAAAAATTACAACTCCTTAAAAATAGTCATGTAATGTTGTTTGTCTAAAATTTTTCAACTTATAATTTTCTTTTGTACATAATTTTATAAATTTCAAAATTAAACCTTATCACTTTTAAATGCTTCTGACTCATCGTATGCAAACAGGGGAATTCCCCGTTTTCATGTTTATTATATTGTATGTATGAATTTGAAGTTAATAAAAAATTCATCATTCATCCATCATGGATAATAGAGGTAATCACGGTTAATCGAAGCAAATAATTTGAAAACATTGCAAACAAAAAACAATAAAATGATCTTTGGCCATCCGGATCACGGATAATCGAGGCCCGACTGTACTTTCTCTAATAAACCTGGCCATATGGCGACCATAGTGGCTTGAATATTATCTTCCAATACTTCAAGAGTTATAGGTTTGTTTGCATAAATCACTGTCCTAACATAGCCCCATAAAAATAAATAAAATGAAGCGTTAAACGCTTGTCGCCGTAGTCTAGTAGATTGTCTGTTGACTTATTAGACATGAAGCCTTGGTTCAAATTCCAGAGTCCAGACATATCGAAAAAATCGAAATATGAACGGCGACTTCCTCTCATCAGTCTTCTGGCAAAAACTCTGAGAGTAAATAAAGCGGTAATGAAAAGTATCTCAAAAATGCTGTGCAACTTAAAACTGTAGGTCCCACCACAGAACATGAATGATGTTACAAGCAAGGTCATATTCCTGACTAAAGGGTTGTAATAACCAATATAACACGGAATAACCAATTAAGTAATCGCATGAAAAACGGTCGTAGTCTAGTAGGTAGTGTGTTGGACGCAAAAGCCCGGGTTCGAGCCCCAGGCCAGACATCAAAACGAAATATAAAAAAAAAATATTTCTACGGCGACTTCCTCTCAGCAGATTTCTGATAATAACTCTGAAAGTAAATAATCCTGCCATGAAAAAGTTTCTCAAAAATCTGTCGTTCGAAATCGACGTTAAACTGTAAGTTCCGCCACTCAAGTATAAAACTAAGGCACACAACAAGAGTGGTGTGAGAAGCTAGTCCGTAATCCTGACTGAAGGGTTGTAATGGCCAATTATGTATGTATGTATATATGTATGACTTCCTCTCATCAGTCTTCTGGCAAAAACTTTGAGAACCATTATTACAATTTGCCGTTAAACTTGGGTTTAGTTAAAGGTACCTTTAGCGTAACATTCTGCAACCTTTTAAGGGCCATTATTACAACTTGCCGTTAACTAAAGGAAGAATTTTAATGGGCAGATAAATTGTTTTTCATTATTATGAGTATCCAATAAGATAGAAGTGAGCGTTAAGCTAAAGGGAGGATCATCCTACCTTTAACTTTTAAAGTTATTATTTAAAGTATTATTTTCAATATGGCAACTTCAAATATAAACCAAATGAGGAAACACAACAACAAAAAAGAGGCCCTTGTTTAACGTTTAATTGAGCAGTTTTATCTCCGGCATTGCCATATTTTTGAAAACAGTTAACTTTATTTTATCTGTAAGTTGTAATAACGAGAATAAGTTAAAGGTAACTTTACAGTTTCCTTTAGCTAAAGTTACCTTTAACTAAACCCAAGTTTAAGGGTAAGTTGTAATAATGGCCCTAAGTGTCAAATGGCTGAACTAATCTTAGTTCCAATTAGTTGACTAAGAACTTCAATGCATTGTCAGTCTTTATTTTGTTGTAGAAAGCTATAAAGACCCTGTGACCTTTCTGATGCAATATGCTGTTGGAAAACAACTTATTACGATCGCTTCGCACGCCATTCTTGGCGTGTTCGGTTTCGATACAAAGATCTAACATGGGCGATTTTATGTATTCCTCAATTCATTAAGATTTTAGAAAATTATTCACGTTATTGTTGCAAAAAAGATTCGATAACAGAGATAAATAAAGACTGAATTGCGATGTAAGAAACAAGAACAAGAACAAATGACAACAACAAATCAGCAAAGAAGTTCTAGAAGTTGCCAGAATTTATTTTATTTTCACTTTTATTTATAAAATTTTATATTAAAATTTAATCCTTAGAGCAGTTAGTTAACGATTAAGAAAGAAAGGTAAATGAAAAAAAAATATTCTCTTATCTTCCTTCGTGTAGTTTTACTACTCTACTGGTGCAATATGTTTCAAAGAAGCATTCACAAAACAAGTTTGTCTGGTGAATGTGACACTCATTATGTCATAAGAGATTTATGTACAGTGTTTGTCATTTTAAGGTCCAGTCATTAAAAAGTTTATGCTGAAGGACATTGTCTTAGGAAACAACTGCCATATTTCCAGAATATTTAGTAGAGAATCTGACGCCCCCCTGCCTAAAGAGTTACCAGTTACTTCCAGCGAAGCTTAGTCGAATTCCAACTGAACGTTACAACAAAAATTGTCCTCAATGCAGCAACCCCTTCATTTAAAATTGTTTTCAGTTTTCCTCATTAAATGATATCCTTTTGCCTTCACTAACTCGTTAACAAATTAAATTTCTTTCTTCATTGTTCTTAATTATGAGGAATTAATTTTAAAGAAATCCTTCATAAACTTTTGAATCTCTTCAAAAAAGCAAACTCGTGTGCTATTAAATGTCATTTATTATATCATCTACAGTCTACTAGTGATGGCAACAAAAATTGTTGGAGTAAGTTTCTGACGATAAGAGAAGAAGAAGAAGAACAATTATCGGCAGCAAAGAGAAAACTTACGAAAAAAATCATGACACGAAATTCATTAAAAATACTGATGCAAACTTTCGCGCGGAGGACCATTTTGACGCAAAAGAAAAACGTGTAAAATTCATGAGTTAGAGACACAGTTTACATCAGAGAATGCATTCACTTTGCATATGCCGATGATATGGATATCATGCTCACTGTACCGTTATTGGAAAGGATGCCAACAAGTGACATTTTGATCTTTGAAGGTCGTTAAGAGACAATGCCCTCTCTAGACAAAGAAATCTTACAGACTATGTAGTCTAGTACATAGTCGTAGTCTAGTACATAGAGTTTTGACTTATAGACCAATGCCTGTGGTACAAACCTCAGCTAACAAAACAAAATTTGACCTCTCGACCTCTCGACCTCTCTCCGCAGTCTTCTGGCAAAAAAATCTGAGAGTTTTTCAAATCTGTCATTAGGAGTCGACATTAAATTGTAGGTCCCATCACTCATGCATAAAATTAACACACACACAACATGAGTGATCCGAGAAGTTAGGTTCGAATCTTGACTAAAAGGTTGTAATGGCCAGTTAAGTAAGTCTATGGCACACTAATTCCACACTTGCTTTGATATAGTGCTGAAGCTTGAACAATCAAGTGCGGCTATTCGTGGGCTCTTTGAGAGTAGAATTTTAAGACTTGTTGCCCAAACGCTTTAAATAATGGAGACTGCATTGGCTAGGATATGTCGTATGGATGAGCGAAAATATTCGAGCAAGAAAAACTCTTTTGTGAAATTCCAGCAGCGTTTACAGAAGAAGGCGCCCAAGACCTCGTTGGAGAGATTAGATTGAGGAGAACATTTCGACGCTTAGTTTGAGGAATTGCAGAAGATCTTCAAAAGACCAAAGCGCATAGAATTCTAAAGGGTCCGCCATATAACATTTTTTTTTTTTCAACAAGTGCTTATTTCGTGAATGGTAACAACTAGCTCATGTCTGATTTGACAGATAATTAGTTTTATCCTACCGCTGAACGAATATGGTTGTGTATACGCTTGAACAACGCTGGGAAATATTGCGACATTACTTTGAAAATCATGGTAATGTTGCAGAATGTGTGCGAAAATTGTGTACGGATCTTGGAAGATATGTTCGTATGTTCGTTATCTTGTGAAAAAAGTGAAAGAAACTGGCATCCTCATCGATAAACCAAAGCGTGAAAAGCCAAAAACAGTGCGTACACCCGAGAATATTGCTGCTGTGGCAGAAAGTGTGCGTGAAGTGCCATCAACATCAATTCGCAGTCGTTCTCAACAATTGAACATGTCGGAGACATCATTGAGCAGAATTTTGCATAGAGAATTTTGAATAAAGTCCAATTGGTTCAGGAGTTGAAGCCAATTGACCATCCAATGCGTTTTCGCTTCGCTAAGTGGGCCTGCGATCGACTTACAGTAGATGCCGATTTTCCCAAAAAAAAAAATCATCTTTTCAGATGAAGCTCATTTTGATCTTGGCGGGTAGGTAAACAAGCAAAATTGTGCCATTTGGGGTACAGAAAACATAGAAAAGCCGACGCACTCAAAACGATTCACTGTTTGGTGCGGATATGGGTCCAAAGGCATAATTGGGAGTGGCCGTTACAGTCAATGGCGATTGTTATCGGGCCATGTTGAGGAGGATATTGGCAACATTTGGTTTCAACAGGACGGCGCTACGTGCCACACAGCAGAAGCTACACTCGATATTTTGCGCCCTGTTTTTGAAGATCGCATTATCAGCCGCAGAGCTGATGTCGTTTGGCCAACTCGGAGTTGCGATCTGACACCGTTGGACTGTTATTTGTGGGGTGCCGTCAAGGATAAGTGTTACGCCGACAAGCCAGAGACAATTGACGCTTTAAAGGACAATATTCGTGAAGCCATTGGTGAAATTGTACAGCTACACACAATCGATAATGTGCTTAAAAATTGGACCGATCGTGTAGGCTACTGTATGGCCAGTCGAGGCAGCCATTTGAATGAAATTATTTTCCATTATTAACCGGAAGGATTGTACTTTCAAATAAAAAAAGAAATTTGAGAAAATATTCAGTAGTTTTTTTTTAAAGCATTTTCAAAAAAAAAAAAAAGTTAATTGGCGGACCCTTTATCTTAAGCTTGGGCTACCATACAATTTAGTTTGTTGAGAATGGTCATCTAAGTAAGTTAGATATTTGCGAATCAAAATCGAGCATTTCTATATAAATGCGCTCATTAGCTACGAACTGAATGTATACATCACCTAGAGAAATGGCGAAGGTCTCAGGAGGAGAGAGTGAAACATTTAGGGCCATTATTACAACTTTCCGTTAACTAAAGTGAGGGTTTTAACGGGCAGATAAATTGTTTTTCATTATTATGAGTACTCAACAAGAAGAAGTGAGCATTTAAGCTACAGGAAGGATCATCCTGCCGGTAACTTTTAAAGTTAAGTTTATGTTTGAACTTGCCATATTATATATTATTTTCAATATGGCAACTTTAAATTTAAACAAAATATCAAATTTAAAAATGAGCAAAAAAACGAAGTCCATCGTTGCCACTGCGTTAAAAAAAATTGTTTAATTTGAGCAGTATTATCGACATTGCTCCGGCATTGCCATATTTTTGAAAACACTTAACTTTATTTTATCTGTAAGTTGTATTAACGAAAATAAGTTAAAGCAGACTTTAAAGTTTCCTTTAAAGTTACCTTTAACTAAACCCAACTTTAACAGCAAGTTGTAATAATGGCCCTTAATCTATTAAACATAAATACATACCATATAATTTAACTTATACACTAACCCACGTACATGTTATTTAAGGTTTTAGCTAAATTTTAATTGATTTACTAATTAAAGTGGAATTGTTTCGTTCGGAATTCTTTTGAGCAATTCAAATGCAATTATTCTAATGTGAGTTTTTCTCCAGATATTACTTCGAATTGCATTTCAATTATTGGAATTAAATTGTAACCACTGAACTGAGAAATGCTATTTTTTTTTGTTGGTGGTTTTATTAAACGGATTTTAATTGAAATTTTAAATTAATTTTGCATGCAAAATGGTTATATTGGCTGTATATTTTCAATTAAAAATGAATTCAATTCAATTTATATTTCCTTTATAATTCTTTTTTAATTCAAAATAGTTTGTGGTCGAACGAGAAGTTCTGTTAACAATTTCGTTAAATTTTTAATACAAGGATTACTGTCGTATTTAATACAAACACCTGTGAAATAAAGCATTTACGACAGTTTGGCATTCAACAATTGCTGTTGTAAGGGGCAGTATGACTATTAGTAGAGGGGGTCGTTGTATGACTAAGTGATCTTTAGGAACAGACAAGCCTTTACAAAATCACTGCAAACAAAATGACTCAATTATGAATGACAAACAAACCTGACTTCAATTGCCATCCATAATTGAGCCATAAGTCGCCGTAGTCGCTAGTAGGTAGTGTGTCGACTTATTAGACGTGAGCTCAAGGATCAAACTCCAAGTTAGACATCTCCAGGAATATGAAATACAGAAAACTATTTCTGAGGCGACTTCCCCTCAGCAGATTCCTGGCTAACAACTCTGAGAGTAAATAAAAAAATTGCCATGAACAGTTTCTCAAGAAAAAATCTGTCGTTCTGAGTCGACTTTAAACTGCGGGTACCGTCACTCATATGTAAAATTAATGCACACAAGTGGTGAGAAGCTAGATTATAATCCTGACCTATGTGTCGTACTGACTAAAAATGGAAACATCTTTTAACATTAACATGATTAACAAAAACTACAGTAACAAATACAAGGAACTTGTTACAAGTAAACCAACAACTTCGGTATGAAAGAAACGGGAATAGACAAGTAAGCGAGAACACAACAGCAAGCAATGTGAACAAAATACAAAAACAATAATTTAGTCGCCTTCTCGAGAAGGCGAAAACACGAACATTCTACTTTAAAAACCTTCATCAGACTGTTTACGTGAGCATATAAAAAGGCAAGACAAAGCAGGCATCGAGCAGTAAGAATTCAATCAGCCTTGTGTGAAGAGACGAGTTGTGTGTGAAAAGAACAGTCGTGGTTTGAAGATCAGCGTTGTAAAGTTCTACCGAACAGTTGTCAAAGCTTACCTGATCAGAAATGCAAAGAGGAATGGTGACTAAGCAATTATTGCTGTTGTAACGCTTAAGCATTTGCTTAAGTTTGATTCAGCATTTGCTTAAGTCTGCTTAAGCATTTGCTTAAGTTTGCTTAAGTATTTGCTTAAGTTTGCTTAAGTATTTGCTTAAGCATTTGCTTAAGTTTGCTTAAGTTTGCTTAAGCAATTGCTTAAGTTTGCTAATGGTGGTAAAAATTGCTATATTCTAGACACAAACCACACAACCGGTTATAATTTCTCTTTTGCACCATTTTATTCCTTTATTCCATTATTCCATAATTCCTTTATTCCATAATTCCTTTATTCCATAATTCCTTTATTCCATAATTCCTTTATTCCATAATTCCTTTATTCCATAATTCCTTTATTCCATAATTCCATTATTCCACAATTCCATAATTCCATTATTCCACAATTCCATAATTCCATAATGCCAAAATTCCATAATTCCACAATTCAATAATTCCACAATTCCATAATTCCACAATTCCATTATTCCACAATTCCATTATTCCACAATTCCATAATTCCACAATTCCATAATTCCACAATTCCACAATTCCATTATTCCACAACTCCATAATTCCACAATTCCACAATTCCATAATTCCACAATTCCATAATTCCACAATTCCATAATTCCACAATTCCAAAATTCCATAATTCCACAATTCCATAATTCCACAATTCCACAATTCCATAATTCCACAATTCCATAATTCCACAATTCCATAATTCCACAATTCCATAATTCCAAAATTCCATAATTCCATAATTCCACTATTCCACAATTCCATAATTCCACAATTCCACAATTCCACAAGTCCACAATTCCATAATTCCACAATTCCATAATTCCACAATTCCACAAATCCATAATTCCACAATTCAACAATTCCATAATTCCACAATACCATTATTCCACAATTCCACAATTCCATAATTCTACAATTCCACAATTCCATAATTCCACAATTCCATAATTCCACAATTCCATTATTCCACAATTCCATTATTCCACAATTCCATTATTCCACAATTCCACAATTCCATAATTCCACAATTCCATAATTCCACAATTCCATAATTCCACAATTCCATAATTCCACAATTCCATTATTCCACAATTCCATAATTCCACAATTCCATAATTCCACAATTCCACAATTCCATAATTCCACAATTCCACAATTCCATAATTCCACAATTCCACAATTCCATAATTCCACTATTCCACAATTCCACAATTCCACTATTCCACAATTCCACTAGTCCACAATTCCACTATTCCACAATTCCACTATTCCACAATTCCACAATTCCACTATTCCACAATTCCACTATTCCACAATTCCACTATTCCACAATTCCACTATTCCACAATTCCACTATTCCACAATTCCACAATTCCACTATTCCACAATTCCACAATTCCACTATTCCACAATTCCACTATTCCACAATTCCACTATTCCACAATTCCACAATTCCACTATTCCACAATTCCACTATTCCACAATTCCACAATTCCACTATTCCACAATTCCACTATTCCACAATTCCACTATTCCACAATTCCACAATTCCACTATTCCACAATTCCACTATTCCACAATTCCAATATTCCACAATTCCACTATTCCACAATTCCACAATTCCACTATTCCACTATTCCACTATTCCACAATTCCACTATTCCACTATTCCACTATTCCACAATTCCACTATCCCACAATTCCACTATTCCACAATTCCACTATTCCACTATTCCAAAATTCCACAATTCCACTATTCCACAATTCCACTATTCCACAATTCCACTATTCCACAATTCCACAATTCCACTATTCCACAATTCCACTATTCCACAATTCCTTTATTCCACTATTCCACAATTCCTTTATTCCACTATTCCTTTATTCCACAATTCCACTATTCCTTTATTCCACTATTCCACAATTCCACTATTCCAAAATTCCACAATTCCACAATTCCACAATTCCACTATTCCTTTATTCCACTATTCCTTTATTCCACAATTCCACTATTCCACAATTCCACTATTCCACAATTCCTTTATTCCACTATTCCACAATTCCACTATTCCACAATTCCACTATTCCACAATTCCACTATTCCACAATTCCTTTATTCCACTATTCCACAATTATTAAATTTCTTTATTCCACAATTCCTTTATTCCGCTATTCCACAATTCCTTTATTCCACTATTCCTTTATTCCACTATTCCACAATTCCTTTATTCCACTATTCCACAATTCCACTATTCCACAATTCCACTATTCCACAATTCCATTATTCCACAATTCCACTATTCCACAATTCCACTATTCCACAATTCCACAATTCCACAATTCCACTATTCCACTATTCCACAATTCCACTATTCCACAATTCCACAATTCCACTATTCCACAATTCCACTATTCCACAATTACACTATTCCACAATTCAACAATTCCACTATTCCACAATTCCACTATTCCACAATTCCACAATTCCACTATTCCACAATTCCACTATTCCACAATTCCACTATTCCACAATTCCACAATTCCACTATTCCACAATTCCACTATTCCACTATTCCACAATTCCACTATTCCACAATTCCACTATTCCACAATTCCACTATTCCACAATTCCACTATTCCACAATTCCACAATTCCACTATTCCACTATTCCACTATTCCACAATTCCACTATTCCACAATTCCACTATTCCACTATTCCACAATTCCACTATTCCACAATTCCTTTATTCCACAATTTCTTTACTCCACAATTCCTTTATTCCACAATTTCTTTATTCCACAATTCCTTTATTCCACTATTCCACAATTCCTTTATTCCACTATTCCTTTATTCCACTATTCCACAATTCCTTTATTCCACTATTCCTTTATTCCACTATTCCACAATTCCTTTATTCCATAATTCCACAATTCCATTATTCCACAATTCCATAATTCCTTTATTCCTTTATTCCACAATTCCACTATTCCACAATTCCTTTATTCCACTATTCCACAATTCCTTTATTCCACAATTCCACTATTCCACAATTCCACAATTCCTTTATTCCACAATTCCATAATTCCTTTATTCCACAATTCCACTATTCCACAATTCCTTTATTCCACTATTCCACAATTCCTTTATTCCACAATTCCACTATTCCACAATTCCACAATTCCTTTATTCCACAATTCTTTTATTCCACAACTCCACTATTCCACAATTCCTTTATTCCACTATTCCACTATTCCACAATTCCTTTATTCCACAATTCCACAATTCCATAATTCCACAATTCCACAATTCCATAATTCCACAATTCCATTATTCCACAATTCCACAATTCCATAATTCCACAATTCCATAATTCCACAATTCCATAATTCCACAATTCCACAATTCCATAATTCCACAATTCCACAATTCCATAATTCCACTATTCCACAATTCCATAATTCCACAATTCCATAATTCCACAATTCCATAATTCCACAATTCCAAAATTCCATACTTCCACAATTCCATTATTCCACAATTCCACAATTCCACAATTCCATAATTCCACAATTCCACAATTCCATTATTCCACAATTCCATTATTCCACAATTCCACAATTCCATAATTCCATAATTCCACAATTCCATAATTCCACAATTCCACAATTCCATAATTCCACAATTCCATAATTCCACAATTCCATAATTCCATAATTCCACAATTCCATAATTCCACAATTCCAAAATTCCATACTTCCACAATTCCATAATTCCACAATTCCACAATTCCATAATTCCACAATTCCACAATTCCATTATTCCACAATTCCATTATTCCACAATTCCACAATTCCATAATTCCACTATTCCACAATTCCACTATTCCACAATTCCACTATTCCACTATTCCACAATTCCACTACTCCACAATTCCACAATTCCACTATTCCACTATTCCACAATTCCACTATTCCACAATTCCACTATTCCACAATTCCTTTATTCCACAATTTCTTTACTCCACAATTCCTTTATTCCACAATTTCTTTATTCCACTATTCCACAATTCCTTTATTCCACTATTCCATAATTCCTTTATTCCACTATTCCTTTATTCCACTATTCCACAATTCCTTTATTCCACTATTCCTTTATTCCACTATTCCACAATTCCTTTATTCCATAATTCCACAATTCCACAATTCCATTATTCCACAATTCCATAATTCCTTTATTCCACAATTCCACTATTCCACAATTCCTTTATTCCACTATTCCACAATTCCTTTATTCCATAATTCCATAATTCCACAATTCCACAATTCCATTATTCCACAATTCCATAATTCCTTTATTCCACAATTCCACTATTCCACAATTCCTTTATTCCACTATTCCACAATTCCTTTATTCCACAATTCCACTATTCCACAATTCCACAATTCCTTTATTCCACAATTCTTTTATTCCACAACTCCACTATTCCACAATTCCTTTATTCCACTATTCCACAATTCCTTTATTCCACTATTCCACAATTCCTTTATTCCACAATTCCACAATTCCATAATTCCACAATTCCACAATTCCATAATTCCACAATTCCATAATTCCACAATTCCATAATTCCACAATTCCATAATTCCACAATTCCAAAATTCCATACTTCCACAATTCCATAATTCCACAATTCCACAATTCCATAATTCCACAATTCCACAATTCCATTATTCCACAATTCCATTATTCCACAATTCCACAATTCCTTAATTCCATAATTCCACAATTCCATAATTCCATAATTCCACAATTCCATAATTCCACAATTCCATAATTCCATAATTCCACAATTCCACAATTCCATTATTCCACAATTCCATAATTCCACAATTCCATTATTCCACAATTCCATTATTCCACAATTCCATAATTCCACAATTCCATAATTCCACAATTCCATAATTCCACAATTCCATAATTCCACAATTCCATAATTCCACAATTCCATAATTCCACAATTCCACAATTCCACAATTCCACTATTCCACAATTCCACAATTCCACTATTCCACTATTCCACAATTCCACAATTCCACTATTCCACAATTCCACTATTCCACAATTCCTTTATTCCACTATTCCACAATTCCTTTATTCCACTATTCCACAATTCCACTATTCCTTTATTCCACTATTCCACAATTCCACAATTCCACTATTCCACAATTCCACTATTCCTTTATTCCACTATTCCTTTATTCCACAATTCCACTATTCCACTATTCCACAATTCCACTATTCCACAATTCCTTTATTCCACTATTCCACAATTCCACTATTCCACAATTCCACTATTCCACAATTCCTTTATTCCACTATTCCACAATTCCTTTATTCCACTATTCCTTTATTCCACTATTCCACAATTCCTTTATTCCACTATTCCTTTATTCCACTATTCCACAATTCCTTTATTCCACTATTCCACAATTCCACAATTCCACTATTCCACTATTCCACAATTCCACAATTCCATTATTCCACAATTCCATTATTCCACAATTCCACTATTCCTCAATTCCACTATTCCACAATTCCACTATTCCACAATTCCACTATTCCACAATTCCACTATTCCACAATTCCACAATTCCACTATTCCACAATTCAACTATTCCACAATTCCACTATTCCACAATTCCACTATTCCACAATTCCACTATTCCACAATTCCACTATTCCACAATTCCACTATTCCACAATTCCACAATTCCACTATTCCACAATTCCACTGTTCCACAATTCCACTATTCCACAATTCCACTATTCCACAATTCCACAATTCCACTATTCCACTATTCCACAATTCCACTATTCCACAATTCCACTATTCCACTATTCCACTATTCCACAATTCCACAATTCCACTATTCCACAATTCCACTATTCCACAATTCCACTATTCCTTTATTCCACTATTCCTTTATTCCACTATTCCACAATTCCTTTATTCCACTATTCCATAATTCCACTATTCCATAATTCCTTTATTCCTTTATTCCACAATTCCACTATTCCACAATTCCTTTATTCCACTATTCCACAATTCCTTTATTCCACAATTCCACTATTCCACAATTCCTTTATTCCACAATTCTTTTATTCCACAACTCCACTAATCCACAATTCCTTTATTCCACTATTCCACAATTCCTTTATTCCACAATTCCTTTATTCCACAATTCCACAATTCCATAATTCCACAATTCCACAATTCCACAATTCCATAATTCCACAATTCCATAATTCCACAATTCCATAATTCCACAATTCCATAATTCCACAATTCCACAATTCCATAATTCCACAATTCCATAATTCCACAATTCCACAATTCCATAATTCCACAATTCCACAATTCCATAATTCCACAATTCCATAATTCCACTATTCCACAATTCCATAATTCCACAATTCCATAATTCCATAATTCCACAATTCCATAATTCCACAATTCCAAAATTCCATACTTCCACAATTCCATAATTCCACAATTCCACAATTCCACAATTCCATTATTCCACAATTACATTATTCCACAATTCCACAATTCCATAATTCCATAATTCCACAATTCCATAATTCCACAATTCCACAATTCCATAATTCCACAATTCCATAATTTCACAATTCCATAATTCCACAATTCCACAATTCCATTATTCCACAATTCCATAATTCCACAATTCCATTATTCCACAATTCCATTATTCCAAAATTCCATAATTCCACAATTCCATAATTCCACAATTCCATAATTCCACAATTCCATAATTCCACAATTCCATAATTCCACAATTCCATAATTCCACAATTCCATAATTCCACAATTCCATTATTCCACAATTCCATAATTCCACAATTCCATTATTCTACAATTCCATTATTCCACAATTCCATAATTCCACAATTCCACAATTCCATAATTCCACAATTCCATAATTCCATAATTCCACAATTCCATTATTCCACAATTCCATAATTCCACAATTCCATAATTCCATTATTCCACAATTCCATAATTCCACAATTCCATAATTCCACAATTCCATAATTCCATAATTCCACAATTCCATTATTCCACAATTCCATAATTCCACAATTCCATTATTCCACAATTCCATTATTCCACAATTCCATAATTCCACAATTCCATAATTCCACAATTCCATAATTCCACAATTCCACAATTCCATAATTCCACAATTCCATAATTCCACAATTCCATAATTCCACAATTCCATTATTCCACAATTCCATAATTCCACAATTCCATAATTCCATTTGCTTAAACATTTGCTTAAGTTTGCCTAAGTATTTGCTTAAGTTTGCTTAAGCATTTGCTTAAGTTTGCTTAAGCATTCGTATAAGCATTTGCTTAAGTTTGCTTAAGCATTTGCTTAAGTTTGCTTAAGCATTTGCTTAAGTTTGCTTAAGTATTTGCATTAGCATTTGCTTAAGTATTTGCTTAAGCATTTGCTTAAGTATTTGCTTAAGCATTTGCTGGAAGATATAATCATCATCAGTGAGCAGTACGCAAAAATGACTACTGGATTATGGTTTGATGACGAATCGGAAACCAGCGCAATATGGATTCCCTGCCAGAGGCAGATTCACATGAGGAGTAGCGGAACGGTTTTGCCTGGGTTCAAATTGGAACTGTAGCGCATCTCTTTTATAGAGAATATCAAAGAGCATTGACAACATTGTTGTCAATGATCTTTGACTACAGCTATGTAACTAAAATACTCTAAGTTGCTGTCAATACACTTTATTTACAACTCTGTAACTAAATGATAAAACAGAAATACAGTAGTTTTGACTTACCTGCACAACTAACTTTTGCAAGAATTTTTGTGCAGATAAGTCAAAAATGAAGCTAAATTAAATTTTTTACTTTAATTATAGATTACACTCTCAAAATTTGTGTGCAGGTAAAGGCAATGCGCACGCAAATACAAGGCAGCTAAATCAAAACTACTGTAGTACTTTTAATAAATTCATTCTGGACTAGAACATCGAAGTGACTAGTTGTTTAATTTATTTACAAGCTGGAATGCTCACAGAACCCTCCCCAACCTACCTAACCCCAAACGACAATATCGATACATTCCATGAGAAACTTGACAATATAGAAGATCTCGCAAGGCTTAAGGGAAACAATCTTATTGTAGCAGGTGACTTCAATTCCCGCGCAATCGAATGGGGATTAAAAAATACCGACTCAAGAGGCACAAGAGTATTAGAAATGGTAGCACGACCAGGGATGATGACAGCAAACACTGGCAGTGTCCCAACTTTCAGGCGTCCTGGATGCGAGGGCACCATCCCAGACGTAACTTTTGCCTCTGAGGAAGTGGTCCATAAGTTAAAGGACTGGAGAGTTCTTGAAATATATACAGCCAGCGATCATCAGTATATATCGTTCTGTTTGAAAGACGGAGAAGCTGCACATAAGGGGAAAACTAGTGGAACCACCCGAAAATGGAATGTGAATAAGCTTAATACAGCGGTACTGCTCTCCGAAATCGACAGACGAGTAGGAGAACTTAGAAGCGAAGCAGACACGAGAACAACAGTCGCCCACACCATGGCGACAATCACAAGATGCTGTAACAGCGTAATGCCAAAAATGAATAAAGGTCCCAAATGGAAACCAGTACATTGGTGGAATGCTTCGATCGAAGAATCCAGAAGGAACTGCTTACAAGCAAGAAGGAGGTACACCAGAGCCAGGCGCAGAGACGACGCAGAAGCAGAGCATAGTGAATATAAAGAAGCCAAGAAACAGCTGAAAATCCGAATACTCAAAAGTAAAAAGGAAAAGTGGGAAGAACTGAGGACCGATATAAACCAAAATCCCTGGGGCCTTGGTTACAAACTCGTGATGAACAAACTCGGAATGAAAAACCCGGTAGAAATTATGGACGAAGACATCATGCACAATATTGTGAGCACTCTATTTCCACGACACGAAATCAGACAAGATGACAGCGGAACAGAGACCAGTTCCACTACTCCCTTGTTCACAACAGTAGAGCTAAAAACGGCCGCTCGCAGCCTCAAAAACAAAAAAGCACCCAGACCCGATGGAATCCCGACAGAGGTAATAAAGGAGATAGCAATGAACCGCCCCGAGATACTGCTGAAAATGTATAACAGTTGTCTTAAAGAGGGGATATTCCCAGACGCTTGGAAGGAACAAAAACTAGTTCTTATCAGCAAGGGTAAGGGAGACCCAACATCGCCATCATCGTATAGGCCCCTGTGTTTGTTAGACTCTGAGGGCAAATTATTTGAGAGGCTCATAAAGCCTAGGCTTGACGAGGCCATTAAAACTTCGGGATGTCTTTCTACAAGACAATACGGATTTCGACCTGGAAGATCTACAATAGGAGCTCTTAAGGAAGTAGTAGATGCATTCGAAGCAGCCCAGACCGGGAATCATTTCCCGAGACCGGTTATACTCCTGGCGACCTTAGACATAAAGAACGCCTTCAACAGTCTGAGGTGGACAGATGTGATAGAGGCCCTGGATACAACTTTTAACGTTCCAGCATATTTGATGAGAGTTATCAAGGATTGCCTAAGAAATAGAGTGCTGATATACGACACAAACCAAGGATCAAGAAGAATGCAGGTCACCTCCGGAGCGGCACAGGGGTCCATATTGGGACCAGATCTCTGGAACGCGACCTACGATGAAATCTTAAGAATAGAAATGCCGGAAGATACTTTCCTAGTCGGATACTTAGACGACATCGCAGCAGTTATCAGGGGCAGAAACACAGACGAAGTCCAACGCAGATTACGACAAGTCATGATGCGGACTAAGCACTGGTTGGAATCTCACGGCCTACAGCTGGCCATGCATAAGACGGAGCTGCTTCTACTAACCAGACGACACATTCCAATAGAGATTGAAATCAACATAGGCGACGTGGTTGTTCCCACGAAGAAATCTATTAAATACCTTGGGGTTAGATAGGACTCGAAACTGACTTATTCAAACCAAATAGAATATACTACAGCGAGAGCAGCTAGAATAACAGCCCAACTAAGTAGACTGATGGCAAACATTGGTGGACCCCTTCCAAGTAAGAGGAAGCTATTCATGGAGACTACTGTCTGCGCAGAGAATAGCTGCTCTACGAGTGACATCCTCGTATCGCACGGTATCAACACAAGCTGCCCTAGTGATAGCCGGAATGGTTCCCATAGACCTACAGCCACTTGAGCGCCGGATGATCTTCAACGCCAGGCAAAATACGACTCAACCACAGAGTATGGAGGCGATAAGGCACGAAATCTCCCTAAAATGGCAGTCTCGCTGGGAGAATGAACAGCATGGAAGGAAGGTGGACATACAAACTGATTCCAGAGTTGCAAGTGTGGAAAAACAGAAAACACGGAAAAGTAGACTACTACATAACCCAGATGCTGACCGTTCACGGATACTTCAGAGAGTACCTGCATCGCATGGGTAAATGCCGCTCGCCATTTTGTATCTATGAAGAGAAGGAAACGTTAGATGACTCCGAACACACTTTCTTCAGCTGTCGTCAATGGGCCGAAAGCCGTCAGCGACTCGAAGCTGAAATCGGAAATATTAGTGCAACAAACGTCGTGCTGAAAATGATAAGCAATAGAAAAAGCTGGAACGCAGTAAGAGAATTTGTGCACCATGTCCTGCGTACGAAGAAATACGACCTAGACGCAGTGGAATAAGAGAAGAGCGGAGCCTGGACGCAGGCTGACGATAATGGAACTGGCACACGTGCCAGAAAAGGGGTCCACCTCGAAGTAATACAACCGTGGTTCCGAGGTGGAATATACCCTGGTGAGGAGACAAGGTGGGGTTTTAGTCGGTATACCTAATGGGAGAGTCCGACATACCATGTATGGTGACGGCCTCCATGAATGCATAAAGCATTTCCCCTCCTTCCCGCAAAAAAAAAAAAAAAAAAAAACATTTGCATAAGCATTTGCTTAAGTATTTGCTTAAGCATTTGCTTAAATATTTACATAAGTTTGCTTAAGCATTTGCTTAAGTATTTGCTTAAGCATTTGCTTAAGCATTTGCTTAAGTATTTGCTTATGCACTTGCTTAAGTATTTGCTTAAGCATTTGCAAAGCATTTGCTTAAGCATTTTCTTAAGTGTTTACGTAAGTTTGCTTAAGCATTTGCTTAAGTATTTCCTTAAGCATTTGCATAAGCATTTGCTTAAGTATTTACATAAGTTTGCTTAAGCATTTGCGTAAGCATTTGCTTAAGTATTTACATAAGTTTGCTTAAGTACTTGCATAAGTTTACTTAATCATTCCTTAAGTATTCGCATACGTTTACTTAATCATTTGCTTAAGATATTAATTGCCCTCTGATTATACAGCACTACAGCAAAGGAATGGGAGGCGGTGATCTAATGGACCAAAAGAAAGTTTATTATGAGTACGATCGCAGAAGTAAGTGGCGTTTTTATTTACGATTGTACTATGTATACATAATAGTTATATAATATATAAGAAACTCATATTGGCTAACAGTTCCTCAATCAATGAGACTTCTATTAAATTTCGAGCAGCTTGAACCAAAGAACTGATAAGTTGCTTCAGTTCAAGAAAACGTACCTTTTCAGCGTCAATCGAATTTAGAACTCATTTTATCTTTTTTTTTTATTTTTATCTGTTAATTGTAGTTCTTATTACGCAATATTTTGTAACAGTGATTAACTATAGGACTTATTTTTATCAACTTTTGTTTTTTTTTTTTCTTATATTACCCGGGAATTTAATTAATTTGCCCTGTTTTTCTTTCCCAGTCTTAAACTAATTATTTAACAGAGTTCCGTTAATAGCATAACAGAGCTCTGTTAGTTCTGTTAATAACATAACAGAGCTCTGTTAGCTAACATGGAGAGATAGATTTTAAAATCTATCGTCACACACATCAACGTTATGGCAAAATCTACGCAAATACTTCGAAGAATAGCAAACGATTTCAATAGCAGGCTATCAAACATGGGTTATCTAATGATATACAGCTCTGACATGAAAGCTAAAAAGCCTCTACCAAATAGAAATGAAGACGTTAGGGCAGATGCCCTTAACAAACAGAATACAATTAAAATCTAGAAGATGTCTTCATAAACTGTTATCTCGATAGTCTTCGAACTACAACAGAAAACTTTATTGAACGGCATGAGGACTAGGACTAATCCCCTTAACAACAGAATAGAATCAAAGGCTAGAAGATGTCTTCATAAACTCTTACGCGATAGTATTTGGACTACAACAGAAAACTCTATTCAGTTATGAGGACTAGGACTAATCCCCTTAACGACAGAATAGAATAAAACCTAGAAGAAGCCTTCATAAACTTTTATTTCGGCAGTCCATGGAGTACAACAGAACACTCTATTCAACGGCATGAGGACTAGGACTAATCCCCTTAACAACAGAATAGTATCGAAGCCTAGAAGATGTCTTCATAAGCTGTTATCTCGACGGTCTTCGAACTACAACAGAAAACTTTATTGAAAGGCATGAGGACTAGGACTAATCCCCTTAACCCCAGTATGGAATCAAGACCTAGAAGATGTTTCTATCAACTGTTATCTCCATAATCTTTGGACTACAACAGAAAACTATACTCGAAGTCATAAAGGCTGGGACTAATCCACTTAAGAACAGAATAGAATCAAAAGCTGGAAATTCTATACAAAGTCATGAGGACTAGGACTAATCCCCTTAACGACAGAATAGAATCAAGACCTATAAGATGTTTCCATCAACTGTTATCTCGACAGTCCACAGAATACAACAGAAAACTCTATTCAAAGTCACGACGATTAGGACTAATCCCCTTAACAACAGAATAGAATCGAAGCCTAGAAGGTGTCTTCATAAACTGTTACGCGATAGTCCTCGGACTACAATACTGTTATCTCGAAAGTCTTCGAACTACAACAAAAAATTTTTGGAAAGGCATGAGGGCTAGGACTAATCCCCATAACAACAGAATAGGATCGAAGCCGAGAAGATGTCTGCATAAACTGTTACGCGATAGTCCTCGGACTACAATATATATGAGGACTAGGACTAATCCTCTTAACGACAGAATATAATCAAAACTTGGAAGATGTTTACATAAACTGTTATCTCTATAGCCCTCGGACTAAAACAGAAACGAGGACGTTAGGGTAGATGCCCTTAACAAACAGAATACAATTAAAATCTTGAAGATGTCTTCATAAACTGTTATCTCGACAGTCCACGGAATACAACAGAAAACTCTATTCAAAGGATTAGGACTAATCCCCTTAACGACAGAATAGCATCAAAACCTAGAAGATGTTTCCGTAAACTGTTATCTCGACAGCCTTCGGTCAGTCTTCATATCCTAAGCTTGATACGGCGATCTGTAGTAATCATCGGAAGAAAAAAACTGGGCAGGCAAGAGTTCAAGCTTGAAATGAGCTCTTGGAAAGACAATAAATCTTTGGAGGCCTTTATAAATCGATGTCGATTATCTGAACGTCGAAGTGCACCAAAAAAGATGAAGGTCTTAAGTAAGAGACAATACCAAAACAGTAGATCAACGGTCGAGTTTCTATAAGCCAAACACCACACGTAGTGTTTAAGTGTCCGCTTTCTTACGACATATTCATGCACACACTTTATTTTTACTTTAAGCTCATTATTCGTAAGTGCAAATCAGTTCTTAAGGTATTTCTGTCACTCGGTTTTCCTTCCCACCCAACAACATGTTTTCCTAGAACCAACACAATACAATGCATGAGGTTGGGGTTATAACTTGGGCAGTAGTCCATTATGTATGTACAATGTTACCACCAGTAATCATTACAATCTCTTGTTTAATTTTTCTAATTTTGGTATTTAAAACAGTTCTAATGACAATGAAATGCCCGGATACTTTAGAAATTTCCAAGTGGCTCAATACTGGTAAAAGCACAATAAAAATTATCAGAGACCATCTTTTATCCGCATTCTGGCATTTAATCTGGCATTTGGCTTTGTTAGTCGTTGTTTTTCTTTTCTCTCTCTCTCTCTAAAGTTGCCAGTTAGTTTATCTGGAATTGTTGTTTTTAACAAACTTGTTGTTGCTCCCATACAGCCATTGTTAAAGTTTTCATTTGTTATTCGAAACGAGAAAAAGTTGAAGGCACACACAGAAAGTAAAAAAATTTAATGTCACTTCCAAAGAGCAACAAAGAGTAACTCTTGTTCTACAGTCAGTAAATTAAACTAAACAACTGCGTGTTGTTTTGAACTTTTGTATGCTATTCGACATTTGAAAGTGTGTTTCGTATTTTAGGCAGTGTTTCCCAAATAACAGACTTTTGGTACAATTGAAACAAATTTGAAAAAATAAAAAATAAAATGGAAAAAAGGATAGAATTTGAAAAAGAGAGAGTAAAAACAGAGCCATAGTGATATAAACCCCATGAGAGCCTGAATATGGCCTCTCGATACAGAGTTTAAACCTTCGAACAATCCTCTACATAGAGTATTCCTTCTCGTTCTTGTGTTTAGTTTCTTTAAGAGCTACGAGGATATCTTTCCGACAAGGTGTGGACCGAAATATCGCTCGAAAAAGAGTTCGAGGGCACTTCGCCTACAATCAGCACTTGTTTAGAAAAAGCGTATACGATCCTAATATCTACTACTACTTCTATAACTCCTTACTACTACTGCTACTACTCCTTACTACTACTATTACTACTACTACTACTGCTACTACTCATTATTACTGTTATTACTACTACTCTTTACTACTATTATTACTAGTACTACTATTACCACTACTACTACTATTGCTCCTTACTACTACTACTCTTTACTACTACTATTACTGCTACTACTATTACTACTACTACTACTACTCCTTACTACTACTATTACTACTACTACTGTTACTACTACTAATGCTACTGCTCCTTACTATTACTGCTACTACTCCTTACTACTACCATTACTACTATTATTACTACCACTACTACTACTCCTTACTACTACTATTACTGCTACTACTCCTTACTACTATTATTACTACCACTACTACTATTCCTTACTACCACTATTACTGCCACTACTCCTTACTACTATTACTACTACTACTGTTACTATTCCTTACTACTACTATTACTGCCACTACTCCTTACTACTATTACTACTACTACTGTTACTATTCCTTACTACTATTACTATTGCTACTGCTACTACTCCTTACTTCTACTACTTATATTGCTCCTTACTAATACTATTACTACTACTACCTTTACTACTACTACTTATAGTACTCCTTACTACTACTACTACTACTACTGCTACTACTCCTTACTACTATTACTACTACTACTACTACTACTACTACTATCTAAATACTATTACTACTACCTACTACTGCTGGAACGCTGTGAGGAAATACGTTGAGCGTATACTCCGCAGGAAGAAGGTCGACCTTGACATAGCGCGACGAAATGATACACGAGAAGACGAGCCAATAGCTTGAGTCTGGCTTCAAATATGGCGTACCCAGACGTGGGAGAGTAGATAACGGTCCTTTACTGGACGTCGTTCTGGGCCCTTCCCGAAGTAATGCAGATAGCCGTCCCGGGAAGGGAGTATCCCCAGAAGAGGAGGAGGGATTGTTTTAGTGGAAGCACCACTCGACGCAGATGACGACGGTCACTGTAAGTGCGAAAGCATTTTGAACCCTACCTCACACGCCAAAAAAAAAAAAAAAAAAAAAAAAAAAAAACTTATTACTATTACTACTACTACTACTATTACTACTACTATCTAAATACTATTACTACTACCTACTACTGCTACCTACTACTATTACTACTGCTACCTACTACTATTACTACTACTAATACCTACTACTACCTACTACTATTACTACTACTATCACTACTACTATAAGATGATCGACTTAGATGAGAGAAGCAGAATGAACGTTTGAACACCTTGTCAGGATTCGTTACGCAATCCGGACGATGAGAAGGGGCCAAACGGCCAAACGGACTTCACTTCGAACTAATACCACAGTAGTTCCGGAGTTGGCATAAGGAGTCCAAAAGAGGAGGGGGAGATTTAGAGGGTGAGGGCCCCACACACGGGGTATAGTGCCGACTACTCCTATGGTGCGGTTAGGTACATTTACTCCTCCTCAGCGTAAAAAAAAAAAAAAAAAACTATCACTACTACTACCTACGACTATTACTACTACTTTTGAGAACCGACGAGTCCAACTGAGGTCAATGAGTCAGTTTATGAACTTTTTGCGGTATCCAAACATAGGGTATTCAATACACTCTTCGCATTTTCTTACCATCTGAGAAAGGTAACCGGATATAACAATGCAGAGGTCTGCTTCGGCGCCATAAGAAGATAGCAATGAACTGATATTCATAATGCCTACGCCCATCAGTTGCATGAATTAGAGCTCAGCTTTAGGCTGTAGTGGTGAAGAAGCCGCAAGATTCCAAATCAAAGTTCATATCGGATACATACCTTACAAACTTGAATGTCGAACATGTGAAGATACCACACCACAGTTCATATTGTATGCAAACCCTAAGAACTTTAATGTCGTACACGTGAAAGAAGTCACACCAATTCCATTTCAAGCTGAAAGGATTTTTATCTTGAACTGGCTATCAAAGGGGAGAGAATATTAGTCCATCTTAAGATGGGTAGTCCACTATAGCAACCTATCACTGTGCGGAGTTATTTGCCTTAAATTGTGTAATACTTCGATGAAAGAATGGGTGCCAACTGTTATCTTTCTAACACACACATTTAAATAATCTTTAATTGTATGTAAAATTATTTATTAAATTATGTTGTAACGGTAGTTAAAATTTAAACATGTCAACCCTTGTCTTTAACCTTTTGACACATAAACTGTAAATTCCCCGTGACACAAACAAAAACACGAAAATATGTGTAACATGGCAAGGTGTTAAAGAGGCATGAACAGAAAATTACAATTTTAACACTCAATTAAACCAGAAAAATATTATTTTGCATTTCCCCGAAAAACGTAAACAGAATTTAATGGAAAGGATTTTGAGGTTAACAAGCTCAACAAACAACAACAACCGATAAAAAGTTCAACATATGGTGACATAAAATGAATGTAAATAAAAGTTGTTTTCTTTTTTGTTTTTTTGTTTTTAATTTGGCTAATAGTAGGGTAAACAAAGAGTTAAGAAGAGAGGGGGAAAACAGCAGCAGCAGTAGAGTTTTTAAATTTTATTTGTTTTGTTCCCCGCCTTAATTAAGTTGAATTTATTTGATTAGAATATGTAGGAAACTTTAAGGTTCAGAGGCTCAAAGAAAGTTTGTGAAGAATACACTGACGTTAAGTTCTAAGTCTCGATGGCATAAGAGATTAGGCGGGGCCATACCCCATCATACGAAATTTCTAAATAAAACTGTTACATACAATAATACATATGTACATCCTTAATTGGCCATTACAACCCTTCAGTCAGGAATACGGCCAAGCTTCTCACACCACTCATGTTGAGTGCTTTAATTTTTTTATGTTTAAGCGGCGGGACCTACAGTTTAACGTCGTCTCCAAAAGACAGATTTTGAAAAACTTTCTCATGTCACGTTTATTTACTTTCAGAGTCTTTGCCAAAAATCTCTTCTGAGAGGAAGTCGCCGAAGAAATATTTTTTTTTCTTTCATATTTCGTTTTGTTGTCTAGCCTGGGCTTTGAATTCGGGCCTTACGTCTAATAAGCGAATACACTACCTACTAGAATACGGAGACTTACCCGCATAACCACTGCTTAATAGCGTCCATAATACTACGCCATTAAGAAGCACGGGGGGAGGATAAGCGAATTTGTAGAGTATAAGTTTCATTGTACGAGAGAGGCCTGTGTTACTCAATTGCCTATTGAAGCCATAATAGCAACTGTTAGCACGAATGATTTTACACTTAATCTCGAGACTCGAGACATCATTTTTGGTGTTAACGGTGCGGAGCCAAGATAAATAAATTCCTAGACAACATCGAAACTATAATTATCGGCAGTAATTTGGAATTCAATACGCCGCATCTTCCTACTTGTCGACAATATACATACATATACCTGAGTTTGGCCTCATTGACTTTCAGTCCCCAACTTAATAGACTCCCGTTCGATAGCACTAAACATCTTGATTCTGATTACAGATCAGAGATCAGCAATGAATCGTTTTTTCGCTGCTCATAAGTACTCATGAAATTTTGAGTATGAATGAGTCAACAGTATTGAAATTCAACTACTCTGATTCACTCATACTCACTACAACATACTCACTACAACATTTATAAGTACAATTTGAAATGAGTATGAGTACAACGTTACATCAAACTCATAACATTCAGAATATATTTGATTCCTAAGCCTACTCATGTAGATTCATAAATTTAGAAAAATATTTATAATACTCATAAATGATTTGAGTGATTCGAATCAGAGATCAGCAATGAATAGTTTTTTCGCTACTCATAAGTACTCATGAAATTTTGAGTATAAGTGAGGCAACAGTATTGACTATTCAACTACTCTGATTCATTCGTACTCACTACAACATACTCACTACAACATTTATAAGTACAGGTTGCAATGAGTATGAGTATAATGTTGCCATTAAACTCATGACATTCGAAATATGTTTGATTAATACGTCTGCCTACTCATTCAGATTTATAAATTTAGAAAAATATTTGTAATACTCATAAATGATTCGAGTGATTTGAATCAGAGATCAGCAATGAATAGTTTTTTCGCTACTCATAAGTACTCATGACATTTTGAGTATGAGTGAGTCAACAGTATTGAAATTCAACTACTCTGATTCATTCGTACTCACTACAACATACTCACTACAACATTTATAAGTACAGGTTGCAATGAGTATGAGTACAACGTTGCCATTAAACTCATAACATTCGAAATATGTTTGATTAATACGCCTGCCTACTCATTCAGATTCATAAACTTAGAAAAAAACTTATACATACTCATAATTGATTCAAATGATTCGAATCATTTATCAAAATTTACAGTCTTAGTTGTTGTTGTTGCATTTACAAAATGAAGAAGAAAGAAAAAGACAAAGATAGCAAGCAAAGCAAACACACAACCTTCTAGTGAGTATTGTAGTGTTCTTGTTAATGTTGAGTTATGGAGAGTCGAAATCAACAACATCATGCGTATTGTTAAATATGAGTACGATGAGTACTTCAAACTTTGAATATGAGTAGTATGACTATGATATTAAAATAAGTATGGATGCCTATAAGTATCAGAAATTATGAGTATGATTCAAATCTGCTTATCTTTTTGAATACTCATTGCTAATCTCTGTTACAGATGTCCATGGATAGAACAGACGAACTTATCAATTCAAACAAAAGATTTATTGGATTGCGAGATAAATTATGCTGCTGTACAGACACAGCTTTTAGAAACCTATTGTTTACGATTATCGATAACTTAAACAAACCTTGCATGAAACCGCTCATAAAACCGCCCTTAAAGCCCAAAGAAAAAACAAATTAAACTAACACATCCGTTTATGAAATTCATTCGTTCGTAAAAAAAAAAACTCATGTGCTAAAACTTGTAGTGACATTCTCATAAATTGTACTCATATGACAGCAGTTCCTTTCTCGTTTTTCTCTTTAAGGAATTAAGAAACATAAAAGCGGATTAAAAGAAAATCTACTTAAAATCCCAACTGGCAACGTAATGAGCAGTGGTCACAGAATTTATTATGAAAACCAGCGACAACTTTAATAGCAAATTAATGATAATGATGAGGATGATGAAAATGACTCATGGAATTAAAAGGAAAACGAATTGTCATCTGTCTTAAACACATGGAAGAGGGACAAGAGAAAGAGAGAGCACTTAATAGTTTAAAAAAAAATCCTCCTTGTAATCTAAACCATTTAATTAATCATGTTTTAAAAATGTTATTCTAAACTACCACCACTATTACAACTACATATTTACTACAAACATTTTAAATTGAAATTGAAATTTTAATTAAGCGTTACGAAATTGTGTGGTTGCAGGGTTTGAAGACAAATGGGGTTTTAAGGGTTGTATAATTAATTCTTAACTCGAAACATTAATCATACGTCAGCTATAATCAGTCCGAAGGGTCACGTTTGGTGTAAAAAGTAATTTTTTATACAGAATTAGGCAAAACAAATTAATGAAAATATATATGTATGTGAGTGAATATACATTTTAAAATATATATAACCCTAGACACAAACCCTCTTAGTTAATACAGTTTTGTTATGCTACTAACTAATAAATTGAAGGCTTGTATACAAAGATTGGAAAAATTGTAGTAAACTCCTGGTTCAAGTATAAACGCATCAGAGATCAGCAATGAGTATTCAAAAAGATGAGCAGAATCGTACTCATACTAATAATTTCTGATACTTATACTCATTCACAGCTATTTTAATATCATACTTATACTACTCATATTCAAAGTTTGAATTTAACAATACGCAATCATACTCATAATTTCTGATACTTATACGCATTCATACTTATTTTAATATCATACTCATACTACTCATATTCAAAGTTAGAAGTACTCATCATACTCATACTTAACAATACATATGATATTGTTGATTTCGACTTTCCTTTACTCAACATTTACAAGAATCACACAAAATAAGTATATTCGCATACGAACACTACAATACTCACTAGATGGTTGTGTGTTTGCTTTGCTTGCTTCTTTTTCTTTCTTCTTCCTTTTGTAAATGCAACAACAACTAAGACTGCAAATTTTGATGCAAGATTCGAATCACTCGAATCATTTATGAGTATTAGAAATATTTTTCTAAATTTATGAATCTGAATGAGTAGGCAGGCGTATGAATCAAACATATTTCGAATGTTATGAGTCTGATGTCAACGTTGTACTCATACTCATTGCAACCTGTACTTATAAATCAATGTTGTAGTGAGTACGAATGAATCAGAGTAGTTGAATTTCAATAATGTTGACTTACTCATACTCCAAATTTCATGAGTACTTATGAGTAGCGAAAAAACGATTCATTACTGATCTCTGTTACTTAGTTAGTTAGTCATTACACGCTTTATCCAGGGTATTACAACCCATCCTCTCAAACCACTCATGTAAGCTTTAGTTATATTCATGAGTGGCAGAACCTATACCTTAATGTCAACTGAGAACAATGGATTTGAGAAACTTTTCATGGCAATTTTTATTTTATTCTCAAGAGATATTGCCAGAAGACTGTTAAGAGGAAGTTCGAAGAGTCTTCGAAAAAATATTTTTTTAATGGGTCAACTGCTTATAGATGCCCAGGGAAGTTCCCTAAAGCACCGCATGACCATTGACGCCGGGTCTGTGGCATATTTGGTTTGGGCTTAATTTGTATAGTCTGACATCTTACAGGGGCATACTCATTATAGAGAAGCTCAATCTCCTTGGCAGCAAGAGAATACTCGCTAGGCACTGCTGGACACGTATTAACGAGAAGATAACTGACTTCCGAAAGGATTGCCCTTAAGTAACATGACCACCCATCGCACTGACCTTTTGATAGGCATGTGGAAAGATTCGGCATATGACTTCTGCATTAGCTGTGGGTATGAAGAGACTGTCTTTCACGTAATGTGTGAGTGTTCTGCTCTTGTCATGAAGAGACGGTGATTTCTGAGGTTTTCTAACATCGTTAACCGAGCTCTATATTATAAATATTGCTGCAATAGCAAGATGTAGTTTGGACTCATGTTGGTTTTTTAAGGAATGTTTGACCCACGGGTAAAATTTAGTGTGCTTGTCTAAGTGGGTCCTCTTCCTTTAAATGTGTGTGATGTTAAATTCAAATTTAACTAGCAAAGACAAAAACCAAACATTTTAACAGTGCTAATGTTAAAGATAACAGAGCAATGTTATGTGGTTAACAGAAAATACGACAGCTAGTCAAGGAAGAAATCACCCAAATATAGGATATCAGAACTTGCCTCACATATCCCACTACATATATACAAATTGTAGCCTAAGGTGTCCCTAATAAAACTCAATAGTGGTATATCCCAAATAATTTTGGAACTGGAGATATTGGGCTTCCAATATGCCCTATGTATAGTAGGATATGTGCAGCAAGTCCCATTTTTCCACAATATGCGTCATACACCCAGACTCTGTTAACAGAGTGAATATTTGAAGCTCGATATCTCAAGTTTCAAAATTATTTGGGATATACCACCTATTGGGTTTTATTAGGGACACCTTAGGCTACAATTTGTATGTATTTAGATATCTGCAGCAGTTCCCTGATATCGTATATTTGCGTGATTTCTTCGTGATTATTTTTCGTATTTTCTGTTAACCACTTAACATTGCTCTGTTAACTCTAACATTAGCTCTGTTAAAATTTTTGGTTTTTGTCTTTGCTAATTAAATTTGAATTTATCGTCACACACATTTCCTTTAAAGGGATCATCTTACCCATAGATGGGCACTTTGCAGTACCAGTAAAATTTCAGTAAAAATTGATTTTTACTGATTACTGAAAAAAATTTCAGTATTCAGTAAAATTTTACTGGTAATGCAATCTAGTAATGCAAAATAGTAATTGTTTTGCAACTGTACACTCTTTTAAGCCCAGTGTAGCGGCTTAATAATGTCTAGATTTTTCTTCATAATTAAGATGATTTGCCTTTCATTTCTTAAATCTCTTAAAAAGCCTTCCACTATTCTCAAAATAAATCCTTTTCATAGCATTTGAAACATAATTAATTAAACATCAAAATTAATTACAAAATCATTTAATCTTTTAAATAACAAAAGACGGCGGCTCACCTTAAAAAAAAAAAACCTTTTTCATGAAAATCAAAACTTGTTTGCATACCGCCACTCACTTCACTTTAAACTTAAAATTCCCCTTTTTGAATGTGACAAAGAAATCCCATTTATTGTGCAACAATTTATTACGTTTTTGTTCATTTGTTGTAATTGAATTCAAATATTTTCCATTTCCCTTCATAAGCACACCATTCCGTAGTCAGTAGTTTAATTATGAACTGTTGATGCTCTTAAATGGCTTTGTTCGCAACTCTTTACAATTCGCATCTCTTTCATGTTTTCTCAGGCATAAAAGTGAACAGCAAATGCCGCGAAAATTTACAAGAACTTTTGCTCTCCGCCTTACAAAATAGTTCGTAATTAAACTGATTAAAGAAACTCGTCAAATAGGAAAGTACCAAGTGTCCCGGGGAGAAAGGCGGTGGGAGAAAAGTGCTCAGCTAAAGGGGTGGCAACAAATGATGGTTTAAATTGGGAGATGGATTTTTAAGAAATTTTTGTGTTTAATTGTTTTGTTATGTAAAAAGTACCTAAAAGTACTTTGGTACTAAATTTTACCCTCTTTAAGTGACCAGAAATAAAATTTACAAGAACTTTTACTCTCTGCCTTAGAAAATAGTGCGTAATTAAAATGTTTAAGAAAACTCCCCAACTAGGAAAGTACCAAGCATCCCGGGGAGAAAGAGGACAAAAGTGTCTCAGCTAAAGGGGTGGCAACAAATGATGATTTGAAGTGGGAGATGGAAAGACACTCGGCAACTAGGAAAGTACCAAGCATCCCGGGGAGAAAGAGGACAAAAGTGTCTCAGCTAAAGTGTTTTGATGGATTTTTTAAACAATTTTTGTGTTTAATAGTGTTGTTATGTAAAAAAGTACCTAAAAGTACTTTGGTACTAAATTTTACCCTCTTTAAGTGACCAGAAACAAAATTTACAAGAACTTTTACTCTCCGCATTACAAAATAGTTCGTAATTAAAATGATTAAAGAAACTCGTAATCTAGGAAAGTACCAAGCGCCCCGGGTGGCAACAAATGAAGATTTTAGATGGCAATGTTTTGATGGATTTTTTAAGCAATTTTTGTGTTTTGTTTTTGTTTTGTTGGTACTAAATTTTACCCTCTTTAAGTGACCAGAAACAAAATTTACACGAACTTTTACTCTCCGCCTTACAAAATAGTTCATAATTAAACTGATTAAAGAAACTCGTCAACTAGGAAAGTACCAAGCATCCCGGGGAGAAAGGCGGTGGGAGAAAAGTCTCTTAGCTGATGGGGTGGCAACAAATTAAGGTCTAAGGTGGCAATGTTTTGATGGATTTTTAAGAAATTTTTGTGTTTTGTTTTTGTTTTGTTATGTAAAAAGTACCTAAAAGTACTTTGGTACTAAATTTTACCCTCTTTGAGTGACCAGAAACTAAAGATCATAAAATATTCACCTTAAAATTGTTCCTTAAATACTAAAAGAAAACAATTTTAATTCTAAAAAAAGATACTAAGTATCTATTTAAAGAATTTGCAGTCCAGGTTCGAATCCAACCGAAGGCAAATAACATTTCATAATAATTTTAAAACAATTTTAAAACTAAGAAGTCGAAGTAGTCTAGTGGGTTAGGTTAGTGTGGTAGCTTTTATACCAAAAGCTCACTTGAGCACGAATAGCGGCCCGTGGTGATGCCACTGGTAAACGCAGTCCCTGTACTGACGAAGTTCCCCTGAAGATACGAGGGAAGGTCTGCACATTTAAAGCACGACTACCCCGCTCTGAAAAACCAGCCAGAAAGTTCAATAAACGAGGCTATATCCTTGACATCAATGGACGATAGCTCCGTCAAGCCAAGACAAGGGTTAGAGAGCCAAATAACGTATATATGCACCTCGCAAGGGATGGGCATTGACAAAGAAACAGATAACAGTCTCCTCTTCCTTAGCAGATCGTTAAATGGGAGAGGCATTCTCTCCGCGTGTCTACCCTGTCAGCATGGTCACTGTGATTGAGATGATGCTACGACCAAGTCCAAGTAACTGATTAGTACGCCTTCTATCCATCAGGGGCCAGGTGAGTCTAGCGCTAGAGCAGGACTCCTCTTTGATCCAGGATAGATTGGTCTCTCGGAAGATTTTCCGCGCAATGGCCAGTCTAGTAGGTAGAGTGTTGGCTTATTAGACGTGAGGCAATGGTTCAAACCCTAGGTCAGACATCTCCAACAAGATGAAATAACAAAAAAAATATTTCTTTAGTGACTGCTTCTCAGTGGATCTCCCGCAAAACTCTCAGGGTTTATAAAATTGCCATGAAAAAGTTTCTCAAAAATCTGTCGTTCGAAGTTGACTTTAAACTGAAAGTGTCGCCACTCATGTATAAAATTAACATATAAAACATAAGTAGTGCTAGGTCGTAATCCAAACGGAAGTCTTGTAATGACCAATTATGTATGTATGTATGAAATGCCTCGATTACGAATGAAGTGAAGACCACCGAGTGATTCTCCTGTAACCTCACAATTTAAATTTTCAAAAAATAACAACATCTGCTAACCTTTTCAATTTCCCTAATACTATATTCAGATATGCACTTTTATTGAGTCAATATTCGGTTTATTGATTACAATATTTTGAGTGTTCAGACAACAATATACGCAGCTTAGCTGCTTATTCAATATTCATTTGACAGCTGGTAAACAAAACAGCTGGTTGTTTCAACAACATTGTTTTTATTTTGTTTTTGTTGTTATTTTTGTTCGCCGTTGTTGACATTTGAGTTGTCAAATATCAACCGAAAGTATTCGGATAATTGTAATATGCTGACTGAACATACTTATGACAATTTGCGCATTTATTGCGCAATAATTAATTGAAACTTTATATGAAGTATTGAGCTCAATTCGTGCGTTTATTGCGATTTACGCAATAAAAGTGCATTTCTAAACATAGTATAATACTAAGTTCACGTATGCAACTCAATTGAGAACAATAGTCGTTTAATTGATAACAATATTTTACCCGTTCAGGGAAAAAAATATACGCAATATTCATTAAACAGCTGATAAACAACAACATTGTTTTTATTTTGGTCGTGTGTTTTTGTAATTTTTGTTTGTGTTTGTTTGCAAGTTGCCATTTTTTTTGTCGTTGTTGACATTTGAGTTGTCAAATAACAACAGAAAGTATTCGGAAAGGTGTAATATGCTCACTGAATATACAGTGCTGTATTTTAAATTTTACTCAATATTATAACAATTTGCGTATTAATTGTGCAATAATTAATTGAAAGTTTATATGAAATATTGAGTTCAATAATGGCGTATATTGCGATAAATAGTGCATGTCTGAACATACAGTGAGCGTCAAAAGTGAGTAAACACCACTGAAATAATTTATTTTCTTAGGATAGCGAGAAAAGTAAATGAGAATAGTCGAATAAATTTCCAAAAATAAAAACGTTTATTTATTATTTATAAAATATTAAAACAAAAACAACAATTCATGATAAAGGAACTTTTTTTATACTTAAGAACATAATAGAAAATTTAAAATTATAGTGGACGTTGACTCACTTATGGTGATCACTGTAGTATAATTTAGTTTACCTAACTACAAAAAACAAAGCCCTCTATTTCACTGTGTAATACACTTTTTTGAGTCAATTAAAATAATTTTATTTGAGATTTAATTCAAATGAAATTCAAATGAATTGAAATTCATTATTTTAAGGACTTCATAAGTACAAAGCTGCTCGTAAAAGTCGTAACAAAAACAACAACAAAAAATTTACAGTTGTAATGTCAATGTTAATTAGTAACTGTAAATATTATTGTCTTTAAAAAGGAAATTTTCAATCTTCATTTGTTACACTCCACATCAAACCATGGCAAGCCCGCCCACATTTCTTTGTCACTTCATTAATGACAGCCCGAGAATACAGCGACGGAGAGTGAAAATTTTTGTCTCCACATTGTAGCGCATATTGTTTTAGATGTTATTGCTAAACCGTGAAAAGAAGAAGCTAAGAAAGGAGGAGACACATCGAATGTAATCACGGTTGTGGGCGTTCAAATTGTGACACTTTGAATGACATTTCAATTGTCACAACAATTATTGCCGCTTTTAGTTTCGCTCTGAGAGTCTTATTGTATTTGCGACAGAGAAGCGACAGACATTGGTAATGGAATAATAATTAAAAGCCTTTTATTTAAGCAAGTTAATGGAGGGCGACAGGGGGAGGTAAACAAAGTTACATTTTGTAATTAAAATTCAAATTCGAATAAATGAAGTGGTAGCAGCAAAATATATTTCAAGAACTTGAAAGAATTCAAATTAATTTTGTTGCTTTTAGCAGCTGCTCAAAAGGAGACATATTTTCAACAGAATTAATAAAAAAAAAAACTTCTAAGAAAAGAAGTTATGTATGTATGTAGGGCGTCTCATAAAGAAATTTTCAAAAGTTATTCGAAATCCGTTATGCAAACTTCAATTAATCATGGGTTATTTAAAACACTTAAGACGTTCGGACGGGTTCGCATCCCAGGCCAGACATTAAAACGAAATATGAAAAAAAATATTTCTTCGGTGACTTCCTCTCAGCAGATTTCTGGCAAAAACTCTGAGAGTAAAAATTGCCATGAAAAGCTTCTCAAAAAATCTGTCGTTCGGAGTCGACGTTAAACTGTAGGTCCCGCCACTCAAGTATAAAATTAACGCACACAACATGAGCGATGTGAGAAGTGAGAGGCTAGGCTGTAATCCTGACTGAAGGGTTGTGAGGGCCAATTATGTATATAAGACATCAGCACTAGTCCAAGTATGATGGGCTGTATGTAAATAAGCTGGATAGCCTGCAATATCAATAGCAAATAACCTTTCAGTGTTAGTAGCAATTTGTTCCCAAGAAAGACTGGCAATGGTAGACCAAAAATAATCTCTAGAAATAATACTAATCCACGACTGCTCTAGGGGTAATGTTTAGCCCACCAGAGATCAACAATGAGTATTCAAAAATATGTGTAGATTCGAATCATACTCATAATTTCTGATACTTATACGCATTCATACTTATTTTAATATCATACTCATACTAATCATATTCAAAGTTTGAAGTACTCATCATACTCAGACACATAAACTCGAGATTGTACAGAACTATAAAGAATAAAATCGTACTATGGCCCGTTGAGCCACCATCTTGCCAATTAAGGCCAAAACATTTTGTCATCATGTTCTCGTAACAATTGTTTGTGACAGTAGCTATAATTTCGGCCTCATTTTCAAAGAAGAAAGATCAAAACCCACACCAGACAGTTGGCCGTGGTGGGTAAAAGAGATCAGCAATGCGTATTCAAAAATATGAGTAGATTCGAATCATACTCATAATATCTAATACTTATTCATACTTATTTTAATATCATACTCATACTACACATATTCAAAATTTTAAATACTCATCGTACTCATATACTTAACAATACGCATGATGTTGTTGATTTCAACTCTCCATGACTCAACATTTACAAGAATCACACAAAATAAGTATGATTCGCATACGAACACTACAATACTCACTAGAAGGTTATGTGTTTGCTTTGCTTGCAGTCTTTGTCTTTCTTCTTTCTTCATAATTTTGTAAATGCAACAACAACAACAAAGACTGTAAATTTTGTTAAATAATTCGAAACACTCGAGTCATTTATGAGTACATATTATAAATATATTTCTAAATTTATGAATTTGAAACTGAGTAGGAGTATGAATCAAATCGAATGTTATGAGTTTGATGTCCATGTTGTGTTCATACTCATTGCAACCTGTACTTATAAATCAATGTTGTAATGAGTATGAATGAATCAGAGTACAGTTGAATATAAATACTGTTGACGCACTCATACTCAAAAATTTCATGAGTACTTATGAGTAGCGAAAAAACGATTCATTGCTGATCTCTGTAGTTTACTTATAATCTCTAGTGGTAAAGATAGACCACTGCCGATAGTAGCGTAGGTAGATTTTCAATTATCACTAACGGCGATTGTAGTCTGCCAAATCATTTCTAAGGGAAATGGTACACTCCCGGCTATTTTTATTTATATTTTATTCATGATAGCTTGTAGGATGTGGCATATCAAACCATGGCAATTGTCCTGTTCATACTACATGCCAACCAATTCCAACCTTCCATGTTAGTCAAAAGCAAGGAGTCAGTAATTATCGCACGGTACAGTAGCGGTCAATTTTAAAGCCGATGCACAAACCACACATTTTTCAGAGTGCTTTATAGCGTGGACTGCTGTTAGAAGTACGAAGCAGATGTTTAAAAGTTTCGTGGTATATTTTCCCTTCCCCAAGAAGTTACTGGTTAATGGGCTCAATGGAAAAACTGTTAATTTTTACACGAATATTTGGAACATTTTTGAAGCAGCTTGTATACATATGTCAAAGATTCTTTTATATCTTCGCAGTGTTGACAAAGCACAAATCCTTGCCTTCAAGAGTCCTGTAAACTAACCAAAACAGAGTGTCCGAATTTTAGGAATGTCTACACGGATAATCGATTCGCCATTACATATATACACATAATTGGCCATTACAACCCTTCAGTCAGGATTACGGCCTAGCTTCTTACACCACTCATGTTGTGTGCCTTAATTTTATACTTGAGTGGCGGGACCGACAGTTTAACGTCGACTCCGAAAGACAGATTTATGAGAAACTTTTTCATGGCAGGTTTTATTTACTATCAGAGTTTTTGCCAGAAATTTGCTGAGAGGAAGTCGCCGAAGAAATATTTTTTTCACATTTCGTTTTAATGTCTGGCTGGGGGCTCGAACCCCGTCTTTACGTCAAATAAGCGAACACACTATCTACTAGAAGACGGCGACTACAATTCGCCATTAAAGTATTGAAATCTCTATTCCTGAGAAGAAAAAGTGTCCTGGGTTGTTGTTCCTAGCTTAATGAAATCGCTGAACAAAGTGGGCGTTGTGGGTTCAACTCCTGCTATTCAATGGTGTGTTCTTTAATTCGTATTTAAATATTTAAAAACGTTAAAACATATAAATTTTGGTTTTCTATTGTTTAAATTATCACAGAAATTCCTTAAAAATAAACTAAACATATAAGAAAACAAGGTAAACAAACAATAACAAAATATACATATCGTACGGTACATAGAATTTCACAGGCAAATATAGAGAAATTTATAAGAAGGAAACAAAACAAAGAATAAAAATGCAACAACAACAATTCTAAAGATAAGATCGGAAGGTTGCCAGACATAAATAAATAAAGGAGCATAAATAGAGCGAAGAACAATGCTGCCAGTCAATCAGGAATTGTGATTCAGTGATGAGACATAAGTCGGTTGATTAAGTAACGGAGAATTGTATTAAAAAGTGAGTGGTAAGCTCAGTGACAAACAAAATCCTTAAATATTCATTTCAGTGCACAATTTTTCGTGCAAATATTTGTGAAAAAACGTGTTCGTTTGCAGACTAATTAAATTATTTTGCCAAAATTTTCATCGTTAAAGCGATAACGTTTAAATCAGTTAAACAGTTGTGTTGTCCATAGATAGACATAAAACGATAAAAACGTTCAATTAATTTATGATGCATTAACGCAATAAAATCCATAAATTTCTCTTTTACAATCCTATTCACGTAAACGGCTTTAACGTTTAACGTTAACAATAAAAAAGAACGGTAAAGACGTAATAAAAATTATATTTAGCCAAGGGTAGCCGAAAGCAAAACAAAAACACGGTTAATTAATCATAAAAACTGAAGGATTTCAACGAAAGGTGTGAAGTCAATAAATATTGCGGAAAGGGAGAGAGAAAATTCAATATAAACTGATAATCAATGCACTATGGGGCATATGTGCTGCCAGTATGATGTGTACATAAAGTATACTTCATATGAAAAACTCATGACATTTAAACCTAGTAATTGAAAATATTTTATTACCCGAAAAACTCTACTGCGGCGCAATAAAAGCTAAAAATGCCTATTTTAAGGTACCTGACCTGATTAGGGGAAATACTATGTACTATAAATCACTGCATGTGCTGATTAAATAAAATCATAAAAATAATCGAAAAAATTATCGATAAAATTTACAAATTATTTAATCTACATACTGCAGCTATTATTATAGTTAATCAATCATTGCAAACAAACTAGATATGAAATATCTAAGTTAATCACCTGTCTCAAGTACATTTGCCTTCATAAGGGGGAAAAAAATTACATCAAATGCTAATGGATATTGTCATGTTTGGAGAAAACTGAAGTGCCTAAATATGTTACAAAAAAAATAAGAAAGCTCTAGACAACGCCTGAAAGATAGGCTATAATCTTTTAATATAACAAATGCCTGTAACATATGCAACAGAATTTATTTTAAGAAGACTCCTTAAGGTTATGCAATCTTTTTTGAAGGTGAAAATGAAAATTGAAAAGAAATTTGAAAGTGAAAAAACAGCCTCAATAAACTATCATACGTTTCTTGATGGTAGAAAGCATTCTCGATCTCACTAAGAAGATTAACAGTCCATAAGCAGATCCATTTTTATATCATGAATTTTATTCCCACTGCTCTATTGGCTACTGCTCTACTAGGCTACGGCGACTTGTGGGCTTCCTAGACCATGAAGTTCTTTCATGTGACCACTACTTAACGAAGCGGAAAATACCATTCAAAGTGGTATCAGTGTTAAGTCTCAAGTCAGACTCCGCTTATATAGGGTGTCCCATTTAATAGTTTAAATTTAAAAACGCAATAGAACAAAAAACACATTGAAAATTGGGATTTTTTTTTTGTGTGGAATACAATTGCTCCGATTGCTACCGGATTACTGCAGCGTTTTCCAGGCGGAGATGTTGACAACACAGGCTGCGATTAAGATTATTTGGCATGCTAATGTCCCCAATTGAAACATCCCCAGACTCACCGATAGCAAGACAATTATCAGGGCTCTTGGTTCCAATGTGATGAACTCCAGAGAATGGTCTACGGCTGCCGTAATCACCTAAATAGGGTGGCGGAGAGGTATAATGTACATATCATTTGGATTCCATTAAACAAAGATATCCCGGGCAACTGCAGAGCGGTTGAACTGGCCAGACATGGCACCACCATCGAACACTCCGACGAATTGTCGGATATTGAGATCCCATTGGAAACCTGCAAGCTCATGATTGACAACGAGATCATGAACTATGTCAACCGCAGGTGTACAGTTTCGTATAAGGGCAGAAAACCGCGCATAATCTGGCCGTGGCTGGATGGAGGGCTTAATGCAGAGCTACTTAAACTCCAGAGAGACGTGCTCAGTACGGTCATTCGTTCGGTACGGTCATTGTAGTCGTGACGGAGCATTGCATTATGGGTATCCACGCGAGGCACATTGCTCTGGCACATCTCGCAAATAATTTATGCAGAAGCTCACAGTTCTTCATCTAGTGGGAACATGCGCGGCACTATGTCAAAGGATAAAGAGGCATCTTGATCGATGATCTGAGTGATTTGCCGAACATTGACGTCGGCTGGTTGAGTCGTTTCATTGGAAGATCTAAGTGGTTCCAGGACTAGGTGATAATTGACATGAACTGTGGTATCACAATGGGCCCTAAGTGAGTCCATCCGATTCCTTGGTGGGGGGGGGGGGGAATGGGCACTTATACTTATTTCGACCAAGTCACACATGACTGAACATCCTAACATTCTTCTGATATCATCCACTAAACCTAATCCATTTCATTGTAACTTGCGTAGGGTATTTCAATTATCTGTTAAAAACAAAACAAAAATCAGAAAAACACTCTCATCCATTAAGCCCTTTTAACCACAATACCAACATAGTCATGTACTTTATCATCTCCCCTGAATACATTTAGACAGGCAAACAGACAGACAGACAATACGTTCAAGCATTTAAATTTGCGATAACGTCAAGTACTTGAAACCAAATGCCAACATTTACTAGCCGAAAAGTTATTATCATTATCACCGTCATTATCACCATCATCATTATTAGTGCTAGTGGTAGAGTGCTCTGTTTTTTTTTTTTTTTGCCTACATTTGGATGTTTTAACGCATTATTTTGATTAATCGTGTATAGTTTTGTGGTTTGTTGTATTAGAATAACGGATTTTTACGAAGCAGGTTATAATTGTTTTCCACATACTAATCCGTAACAATTAGAAAGAAAAATTGCTTTGAGGAAAATTAGAATTTTTTGAAGTGCGGTTGGCACCTAAAAGTCTACGCTTCATATACGTATGATGACTTTTTGATTTTCTATCTTACACTCGACGTAAAGTATTGACATGGCATAGCCTTTGTAAAACGCTAAGATTATTCCAAGGATAAACTACATTTTTTGAGCTTCATTTCACTATTGACTGTGACATAATACGTCAGAACAGTGTTGCAAAACTGAAATTTTGAAATGGTACTGAACTGTAACTGAAAGAGTACTTTTTGTGATGGAATGGTACTTTTGTGAAAAAATACATACATACATATAAAAAAATACAGACCTACTCTTTAAAGTCGATTCCGAACAACAGATTTTTGAGAAACTTTATTGTGGCAATTTTATTTATTTATTTTCGCCAGAAGGAAGTCGCCGGAGATATATTTTATTATATTTCGTTTTGATGGCGATGTCTGACATGGGGTTTTCCCGATTGCCAAAAAAGCTCCTTTTGGTGTTAAAAATTGGTCCCTTTTTTGATTTCATTTTTGCAAACATATCATAAAAAGCAGACGTGCAAAAGTGAGTACATGCGAGTTGTTTTTCCTTTGTTTGTTTTTGTTCTTAAACCTTGATGCTTTTTGTTTTAAATCTTGATTTATTTTGTTAATCACTAAATGCTAAATAAAAATTTAGTTTTATTCAATAAAAAGCGTCCAAAGTAAAAACATGTACTCATTTGTGCACCTCACTATATATTTGGAGGTCTAGATCAAAGACGCCAGTAATCTCTACGCCAATAATCATAAAAGGATAAATATTCGGGCCGAAATAACTCTCCAAGGTGATCATCTAAAGCCCCCTTCACACTATCACACAAGTAATATGTAAAGTCTGATGAAAAAGTAAAATGAAATTCCATCCGTATTTCAAAAAAGAGAATAATAGTCGTATGATTATTTTTTCTGTGTTTACACGATTGGTATAAGACAATAATAAAGTAAGACGAAAACAGCTGTTAAAAAACATAAACAAAGTGAAAAAATTTGCTTAAAGTTTCTATTGAAATTAAAATGCCGGGAATGGCTACTACGGCGTAAAACTGGAGACAAATCAACAACTTTTTCTAAATCCATTAAATTATTAATTAAATATTGAATACAATTCTAAAAATATTTTCACAAAATAGGAATAATTGTTTGTGCCAAAAATGTTTTTTGTTTTTGTTTTTTTTTGCACATGTGTTTTACACTTTTTTGTTCTGTTTACATAAAAATGCATCCCTGATCTAATGAAATTTTCTTGTTTTTTGAAACATTTCAAAAAATGAAGAGAGCCATGCGACTGTCAAATTTTCATTCTCTCATTGTGTGATAGGTTCATTACATATTATGTTTAGACGATCCCATCCGTACTCTCCTACATAAAATTTTGACAGATCATATTACTTGTGCGATAGTGTGAAGGGGCTTAAATGACATTGCATTTCGTACATAATGGCAGGATAAATCACGTGTGTTCTATTTAACCTTACTTTTGAATCCTAAAAATGTATAATCCGTTAATAATCAAATTATTAAAGACACAAACCATTACTACTACTACTAAAAGATAAGTGAATGCCTCATTTATAATAAACAGTTGCCTAGGCTTGAAACAGTTTTAATTATTATTAGCATATGTACTACATGTAGGACCCGCCCTTAAGGTTTAGGTTAAGGTTAGAGGACATGTACTTGTCAATTGAGGCAATTACAGTACTCGTAGGTCGAAGTGACTCATTGTACGTAAAGCCCTTATAAAGGAAGGATAATAGAAGGAGAAGAGGCAGGAAAGGGATAGGGCCCTTAAAATCTATTAAAATTATTTTGAAAAAATATATAATAAGGTACAGTACTTACTTGGCGGCCTCGAGGCATGTATCGTAGCTGAAATAGAAGAAAATAAAGTGTCAAATATTATTTCGTAGCGTGATAGGAGAAGAAATTATAAGTTAAACTTTTATCTTTAAATACATAAAATTCTATACTTTTCGCTTTTGTAAAGAATATTAACCCACTAGCAAGCATTTGAGCATATATTGATACGTTATGGATCCCTTATTCATATCAGAGATCAGCAATGAGTATTCAAAAAGATGAGTAGATTCGAATCATACTCATAATTTTTAATATTTATATGCATTCGTACTTATTTTAATATCATACTCATATTCAAAGTTTGAAGTACTCATACTTAACAATACGCATGATGGTTGTTGATTTCGACTCTCCATGACTCAACATTTACAAGAATCACAAAATAGGTATGATTCGCGTATGAACAAGGTCTTTCTTCTTCTTTTTGTAAATGCAACAACAACTACGACTGTAATTTTTGATGAATAATTCGAATCATTCGAATCACTCGAATCATTTATGAGTACATATAAGTAATTTTCTAAATTTATGAATCTGAATGAGTAGGCAGGCGTATGAATCAAACATATTTCGAATGTTATGAATATGATGTCAACGTTGTACTCATACTCATTGCAACCTGTACTTAAAAATGAATCGAAGTAGTTAAATTTCAATACTGTTGACTCACTAATACTCAAAATTCCATGAGTACTTATGAGTAGCGAAAAAAACGATTCATTGCTGATCTCTGATTTTAATCACTCGAATCATTTATGAGTATTAGAAGTATTTTTCTAAATTTAAAAATCTCAATGAGTAGGCAGGCATATGAATCAAACATATTTCCAATGTTATGAGTATGATGTCAAGGTTGTACTCATACTTATAAATATTTATAAATCAATATCGTAGTGAGTATGAATGAATCAGAGTAGTTGAATTTAAATACTGTTGACTCACTCATACTCAAAATTTCATGAGTACTTATGAGTAGCAAAAAAACGATTCTATGCTGATCCCTTATTCATATCCACATCCATTATTAAAAAGTGACATACTTCATAATCGTTTACGTCAGACAAACAATATTTTGAACATTTACAAACAGCACAAAGAAGAAGAAGAAGAAGATAAAGAGAACTATTTATACATGTCATACTAGAATAAGAAGAAGAAGCATGGAAAAATACATTTTCATTTTTCAAAAACAAATAACTTTCGAATAAAGTATGATGGAGGGAGGACAAGAATTAAAACGAAACCAAAACGAATTCCATGCTGAAAAATGAATGCAATTCTATTGACAGCAAAAAAAATCGTTTTACAAGCAAGAGCTGTAAAGGAATGCATTATTGAAAATATTATTTATTTATTACTAACAGTACCCTGCGCGCGTTGCTGCGGCGCCAACTAAAATAAATTTTCAGGAAATACATTACACAAATATCTAATTAATTATGTATCATTTTACTGATTTTGTTTTCCATTGTCCAGATGATTCAGACGAACGGGTCTGAGTAGTACACATTCGATCAGTTTCTAATCTCACTTGTCGTTGTTCAAATGATTCATGCGTACGAGTGTCAGCGGCATGTACTCGAAGATTTTCCAGTCTCAATGCTCATTGCCTGGTCTGATTCGGAGGCTCGTAATGTTCTTTTCTGCGGTGCTTGAGGTGTAGGTCGACCAATTGTTTATCATTCATTTTGAATAATTTTCAGCGGCGCCACCTGTCGGAAATTGGTCATACCAACTTAGAGACCTTCGTGTGATATCGACTCCACGAACTAACCCACCAAATTTTATTCGTCTACGATCAATATGTGCCTAAATATTCAATTTTAATGATTTGCCACGCCCTCTTAACATTTAGGCATATGAAAAATAGATGTTGTCCGATTCTCAGACCTACCCGATATGCACACAAAATTTCATGAAAATCGGTCGATCCATTTCGGAGGAGTTTAACCACAAACACCGTGACACGAGAATTTTATGTATTAGAGATAATTATGAGCTGAGTAACTTAGACCTTGTGCTCGGTGTAGTGTAACAGACCAGAGCCTCTGGTGGGAATCGAACCCACGACCCTCACGATAACAGTCTAGCACACTACCCAATAGACTATCAGGGCGCCTTTATTGAAAATAAAAATGGAGTCGAACTACAGTTTAAAGTGGCTATTTAAGCAAGAATCTACGGGGAAACAATTGTTGGCTCATTATTTAACATATCTCAAGACACTAACCAAATAAATTAGCAGAGACACATTTGGAGTTCACAACGCAAAATTTGACTTTTGACACAGCGCACTGTTAGCTGCTTAACAGTACCCATCTAAAGAAGCTAATATGTTGAGGAGGTAATTGTACGATATATACTAGGTCCACATTCAAAGGAAGATCTGAATATTTGCTTTGCTGACGTCATATGTGGCTTTGGAAAATTTTTGGTTTGTGTCTTGAATTTTCAAATTCGAAATTATCCTCACATACACAAGTAAATATTGGAGAGTCATAAGATGTTCTGAACATGAAAATACAAATGCTATGTTCGCTAGAAACGGCAAGTAAGTAAGAAACTAAGACATTCCTCGTCCAAATGCATCCCAATGCTTATGTTTCACTGTTCCATCGCTAGTGTAACTGTTCGTGGTCGGATGAAGTAAAGCATATTGTCCCCAAAAATCATATGTTTTTGCGTAGTACTCGTAGAGCACATGAGCACAATGTATTACAAAGAAAATCCAACTTCATACCAGCAAGAGTTCTCTCTAATAACCTACTTCCTTAGGTTAGCCTAGGTTGCCGTTCACAGTCAAATTCACTCGGTGGCCCTTATGGTCCTTTATGTCGCCCAGAGGTAAGTCCCCTTGTCATGATGCGTTAGTGGTGTGTTTGAACCACCCTTAGTGGCACATTCGCCACCATGCTTAGATTTTCAAACGTTCTGTCACCTAAAATCCGTTGAAGTTCAGGGCAGTCGCATTGAAGGTATTGCACTTCTTTCGTTTTTTATTTTCTTAGGCCCAACAAAATGCTATTCATTAGTAGACAGAATCTCTTGAGTGTTTATTGTCTAATTTAAGTACTTAACTGGGTTACTTTGATTTTTGAGTTGCTGGAAATACAGTCTCAAGTCGACAGATTTTTGAGAAATTTTTCATGATAAGAGCAAGTTGCAGAAGAAATATTTTTTCATATTGTTACGTCTTACATACATACATAATTGGCCATTACAACTCTTCAGTCAGGATTACGGCCTAGCTTCTCAACAATACTCATGTTGTGTGCGTTAATTTTATACGTGAGTGGCGGGACCTACAGTTTAACGTCGACTCCGAACGACAGATTTTTTGAGAAGCTTTTCATGGCAATTCTTACTCTCAGAGTTTTTGCCAGAAATCTGCTGAGAGGAAGTCGCCGAAGAAATATTTTTTTTTTTCATATCTCGTTTTGATGTCTGGCCTGGGATTCGAACTCCGACCTTTCGTCTAATAAGCCAACACACTACCTACTAGACCACGGCGACTTACGTCTTTACCTATTTAAAAACGTTTAGAATATGAGTTCATTGATTGCAAACCAATTAAAAACAAATATGTGATTTGTTTCAATTAATCTTTTATGTGTCACTGTTACAACTCCAACAATTATTGCTTGTTCACTATTTTACACTTCTGTCCGCGCAAATCAACTCTTCGGTATATCTTCACAACAGCGATCTTCAAACCACGACTTCGCACGCAACGTGTCTTTACACAAGACTGACTGAATTCTTACTGACTCGTTGTCTGCTTTGTCTTGCTTTTTTATATGCTCACGTATCAGTCTGATGTATGTAGGTGCTAGAAGTAGAATGTTCTTGTCTTCGCCTTCTTGAGAGTTATATCGCGACTGCATTGTTGTTTGTGTATTTTGTTCACATTGTTTGTTGTTGCCTTCTTTCATACTTGTCTGTATTCTAGTTTTCTTATACTGGTATACTGTTGTTGTTGGTATACGTAAGCAAGTTCGTTGTATGTGTTTGTGTTAAACGATGTTTTCATTTTCGTAACAATATTTTTTTTTTGTTCGAGATGTCCAAGCTGAGGTTTGATCCACGACCTCATATCTAACAAGCTAATACACTAGCTACTAGATGACAATAACGGGATTTACATCCAGGTTTTCGCGACTTTGAAAATTTCATGGAATTTCTTTAATTTTTTTCTTTCATCAACGATTGCTTACATTTACATCTCTGATGGAGTAATAATATCGTATACGAACTAACATGACAAGTAACCAAAGAACTTTATGAATTTTTAACACCAACAACAACAAAATGAAAAGAAAAGCTTGAAATACAATACCCAACAATTCCTTGTTTACAATGTCACACTTGTTCAACATCAAATGAGTTGAATTGACAAGAAAAATGCATGGAATTCAGGAGAAGAAACCAAGAGAAGAAATGAATTCAAAATTATCGATATTTACAACTTAAATGACTCCTGTAGAGACGACACACAGTAAATATTTGTTGTCATTCATAATGGTTGATGACAGTTTTTGAGAATTTCCACAAGAATTTTTGTGGAAAATATTACAAGAATTACGTATACAAGTGTACTCGTATTAGAAATTTAAATTCTTTGAAATGTAAAGCAATCAAGTGAAAATAAAGGAAAATTAATTGAAATTAAATTTAAAATTGAAATGATTTCGATTACTCTTGAATGCTAAAAGTATAGTCACTTAAAGAGTGTGCACGAAAAAGTTTTCACATATACTTATACTTTACGTGATAATAGCAGTCATCCCATCCCTGTTTGATTCCTGAAATAGTTTACAATTGTTATACATGTATCCTTCGTGTAGCACAATGTATTGAGGACTGTTGCTACCCCCTATTGTACACTTTACGTGATAATAGCAGTCATCCCATCCCTGTTTAATTCCTGATATAGTTTACAATGGTTACACACGTTCCCCTCGTGTAGCACAATGTATTTAGGACTGTTGCTACGCATTATTGAGATAATCTTCTATGGATTTAGCCTGTGTCTCTTTTATACAGCCGTGAATGCTTTTCCATTTCGCCATTTGTTCTATTATAATCCTGTGGTTGTTTATTTGATCGGACAAATATGTGACAAAAATTCGAGGACATACGAGGGCGTAAGTCCTAGGATATAGGAAGGCATGAGTCCGAGGACATATGAGGGCATAAGTCCTAGGACATAGGACGGCATGACTCCGAGAACATAAGAGGGCATAAATCCGTGGACATATGAGGGCATAAGACCTAGGACATAGGAAGGCATGAGTACGAGGACATATGAGGGCATAAGTCCTAGGACATAGGAAGGCAAGAGTCCTAGGAGATAGGAAGGCAAGAGTCCTAGGACATAGGAAGGCATGAGTCTGAGGACATATGAGGGCATAAGTCCTAGGACATAGGAAGGCATGAGTACGAGGACATTTGAGGGCACGACTCCAAGGACATAAGAGGGCATGAGTCCTAGGACATAGGAAGGCATGAGTCCGACGACATAAGAGAGCATAAGGTCTAGGACATAGGAAGGCATGAGTCCGAGGACGTATGACGTCATAAGTCCTAGGACATAGGAAAGCAAGAGTTCTAGGACATAGGAAGGTATGAGTACGAGGACATATGAGGGCATAAGTCCTAGGATATAGGAATTCATGAGTCCGAGGACATATGAGGGCATAAGTCTTAGGACATAGGAAGGCAAGAGTCCTAGGACATAGGAAGGCATGAGTCCAAGGAAATAGGAAGGCATGAGTCCGAGGACATAAGAGGGCATTAGTCCTAGGACATAGGAAGGCATGAGTCAGAAACAAAAAACGCAATGCTACTCATATCAACAGGTCTCTATCAGTTCACTTCCCGTCCTTCTCAAGTGCCAATTGGTGAATATTATGTCTACTCAAAGAAAAATGATCGTATTTGGCCAATGTAATAATGAATACACAGGTCTCTATACCAGGGTTAATGGATTTAATCCCTTCGATGTTGGGTCCATATTTCTTTAGGAACGACTTTGGCCAATCCATCACTGAAAGAAAAGGACAATGTTCTACGTCTACACTGGATTTGAAAGGCGCACATCATTATCACAGATCAGCAATGAATCGTTTTTTCGCTACTCATAAGTACTCATGAGATTTCGAGTATGAGTGCGTCAACAGTGTTGAAATTCAATTACTCTGATTCTTTCGTACTCGCTACAACAACATTGATTTATAAGTATGAGTACAATGTTGACATCAAACTCATACCATTCGAAATATGTTTGATTCATACGCCTACTGATTAAGATTCATAAATTTAGAAAAATACTCCGGTCTCAATTAACGCCCGACCCTAATGAAAACTGTTTTGGAATCCTTGATACTACGTCTATCCAGACCACTAGGTCCACTTGCCACACAAGTCCGTGTTTTTATCTGATTTATACAGAGCACTTTTTTGTTGCTAATTTGACAAAATGTCGCCTATATCTCCGGTCTCAATTAATGCCCGACCATAAGGAAACCTGTTTTGGAATCCTTGATACCTTGGCTATCCAGCTCACTAGTTTCGAGACTAGATCTATTAGCTTCGTCGCCTATATCTCCGATCCTGAGTAACGCCCGACCGTAAGGAAACATGTTTAAGAATCCTTGATACCATGGGTATATAGTGGAATAGCTACAGCAAGAAACATTTTTTCTGAAATATCGATCATCCTACCTAGACACTATTAACACACTATTAAAAGACAAAAACCAAAAATTTTAACAGAGTTAATGTTAGAGTTAACAGAGCAATGTTAAGTGGTTAACAGAAAATACGAAAAATATTTAAGGAAGAAATCATCCAAATATACAATATCAGGGACTTGTTGCAGATATCCCATTATATACAAATTGTAGCCTATGGTGCCCTAATTAATTAACTAATTAATTAAGTCAATTAATTTGGTGCGACCGGTCTATTAGCGGGGCGATAGTGTGTTGGATTCCCACCAGAGACTCTGGTCTGTTACACTACACTGAGCATATGGTCTATGTTACCCAGCCCGTAATAATTAAATATAATTTGTAATTGTATTGTAATTGGAATTAAATAAATAAAATAATTTAATTAAATTAATTAAAAATTTCATTTGCATAATTATTGAATGTTATTTAATATTATATTTCAATAATATTATACGATTGCTTCATATTTAATTTAAATTGTTGGTAAATTTTAAACTCATTAATCTTTTAATTAAAAAACATACATACATTTTCCTGATGATTTATGGCCCGTAAATAAAATTTTCATGGTTAATTCCAGGAATGTAAGAAAAAAAATATATTCCGCCTGTTTTATGATTTTAACAATAAAAAAAATAACTGAATACTTTAATTTATTACACACATTCACACCATAATATTTTCATTAATTGATAAGTTTAAGTTCATTTAATGTTATTAAAAAAGCATTAATAATAAGTTCTGTTATTACTCATATTCATTTAGGGCCATTATAACAACTTGCCGTTAAACTTGGGTTTTGTTAAAGGTAACTTTAGCTAAAGTGAACTTTAAAGTCAGCTTTACCATATTTTCGTTATTACAAGTTACAGATAAAATAAAGTTAACTGTTTTCAAAAACATGGCAGCGCCGGAGCAATGTCGTTAAAACTGCTCAATTAAACAAGTTTTTTTTTAACGCAGTGGCAACGACGGGCTTCGGTTTTTTTTGTTGTATATGCTCATTTTGTTTAAATTTGAGGTTGCCATATAGAAAATAATATATTATACGGCAAGTTCGAACATAAACTTAACTTTAAAAGTTACTGGCAGGATGATCCTCCCCCCTTTAACTTAAAGCTCACTTCTATCTTATTAGGTACTCATAATAATGAAAAACAATTTATCTGTCCATTGAAATTCTCCCTTTAGTTAACGGCAAGTTGTAATAATCGCCCTTAATATGGCAACATTAAATTACTTTCCATAGCTATTTGCCCGCAATTTCAACCGTAAATATGTCATCATGTGTAAATGAGCGTGTAAAACCAAATGTAAACAATTCTGGTAAATGTAAAGAATTTCATTTTCAATTTATTTTCATTTAATTTTTTCTTTTATTTTTCTTCTTTATCATAATTTCTATTCAATTATTATATCCGGTGTGTTGTTTTATTCATTTTCTCAAAAAAATTATTTTTTCTTTTATGAAGATCGATTGATTATTTACTGATGCGGAGAAGGAAAATTGTTGCCATAATTAAAACAACAGGTAGTATATGTGTATGTGTAGGAAATGAAGTCGTAAATAATTTTCTTTTATCGTGTTTTTTCCATTTTCATTTTCATATTTTAATGTTTTTCTTTTTTTTTCCTCAAAGATAACTTGACTTCGACAAGGAATATAATGAAATTGAATGAATTATTTATGAATGTTTGAATGTAAAATGGAAAAATTGTAATGTAAACTGTATATACAAGGAGCATATGGCTGACGTGGTCATGGCGACACGCCATTTTTTAATGTTCTATAGCATCAAACCGTTTTGGGCTAGGTATCATCAGATTTGTCTCTACTTCTACTTCCTGAAATGATTGACGTCAAGCACCATGTCATTGTGCGATGGGCGTCAATCATGGCAGTCGCCGTGGTCTAGTAGCTAATGTGTTGCCTTATTAGACGTAAGGCCCGAGTTCAAATCCCAGGTCAGACATCAAAACGAAAATATGAAAAAAATATTTTTTAGGCGACTTCCTCTCAGTAGATTTTTGGCAAAAACTTTGAGAGTAAATAGAAAATTGCCATGAAAAGTTTCTCAAAAATGATCAGATTAGTCTCTACTTCTACTTTCTGAAATGATTGACGTCAAGCACAATGTCATTGTGCGATGGGCGTCAATCATGGCAGTCGCCGTGGTCTAGTAGCTAATGTGTTGCCTTATTAGACGTAAGGCCCGAGTTCAAATTCCAGGTCAGACATCAAAACGAAAATATGAAAAAAATATTTCTTAGGCGACTTCCTCTCTACAGATTTCTGGCAAAAACTCAGAGTAAATAGAAAATTGCCATGAAAAGTTTCTCAAAAATCTGCCGTTCGGAGTCGAATTTAAACTGTAGGTCCCACCACTCATGTATAAAAATTACCACCCACAACATAAGTGGTGTGAGAAACTAGGTCGCACTCCTGACTAAATAGTTGTAATTATCAATTATGTATGTATGTCAATCATACTCCCCAGTACCTCTATCATATTATTTTATGCGACCAAAACTCAGAGGATGGTCTTTACTCATGCAGTGCCATACAGTATTTCTGTCCTGTAAAAATCAATCTTCTCCTTATGGAGTTAAATTTTATTAATCATGTTTAGGATTGGAATTGGTCCCTCCCCCTTTTCTTATATTATATGTAACCGCCTTTAGTAGGAACAGAGTTGTATGACGAAAGACCCTTGAGATGAATTGGCCGAAGAAATTTTTCATATTTCATCAGTTAAGCCATCACAGTACCTACTAGTCTTTTGCGAAGCCCTAATGTTTATGCAGATTATTCCAGGCTGGGTGTAGAAACCTCCAGAAATAAGATTTTTTTTTCAACAAACCAGCATCTGTTATTGCCGTAGACTAGTAGGTAGTGTGCTGGATTATTAGACGTGAGGCCTCGGTTCAAACATCTTCAACAGAACGACTTCCTCTCAGCAGATTTCAGGCAAATAAAATTGCAATAAAAAACCTTCTAAAAATCTGTCATTGCAACCCTTTAGTCAGGATTACAACCTAGCTTCTCACACCACCCATGCTGTGTGTCTTATTTTTATCTAGGAGTAAAGGAAATTCAGTTTAACAACAAAATTGACAATCTTTCTATGACAGTGCTAGTTTCTCTTAGAGTTTTCCCCGAAGACTGCTGAGAGCAAGATAGGTGTGAAGATAAATTCAATTTTAACTAGCAAAGACAAAAACCAAAAATTTTAACAGAGCTAATGTTAGAGTTAACAGAGGAGCAATGTTAAGTGGTTAACAGAAAATACTAAAACTAGTCAAGGAAGAAATCATCCAAATATACGATATCAGGGACTTGCTGCAGATATCTGACTATATACAAATTGTAGCCCAAGGTGTCCTTAATAAAACAGAATAAGTGGTATATCCAATATAATTTTCGAACTGGAGATATTGGGCTTTAAATATACCCTATGTTAACAGTGTCTGGGTAGGATGCCGAATGATGGATATTGTAGAAAAATGGGACTTGCTGCAGATATCTGACTATATACAAATTGTGGCCTAAGATGTCCTTAATAAAACAGAATAAGTGGTATATCCAAAATAATTTTGGAACTTGAGTTATCGGGCTTCAAATATACCCTATGTTAACAGTGAACACTGCAGAAAATATAGCAAATAAAGTGCTAGACACTCCTTATAAACTTTGTCCAGAAATAATAATTTTTCGGTGATTGAAAAAATATTTGTTTAAACGATGTTTATAAGAAGTATTTTTTCTGCAGTGTCCACATGTTTTTATTTTTTTTTACTACAATCAGCAGTGATAACAGTAAATATCAAAATATTTTGATTTCTTCCTTGACTAGTTTTCATATTTTCTGTTAACCACTTAACATTGCTCTGTTAACTCTAACATTAGCTCTTTTAAAATTTTTGGTTTTTGTCTTTGCTAGTTAAATTTGCATTTGTCTTCACACACATAGAGAGGAAGACCCCTCTGAGATTTTTTTCATATTTCATTTTGTTCGACGTCTAGTAAGCCAACACACTACCTCGTAGACTATGACGACTCAATCAATGGATAGAATTTAGCTTGTATGACTCTTACACTACGTTGTATAGAAACAAATTCTTCTTCTGTGAAAAAGTGTTCGGTGGTGGGGCTAAGTGTCGTAGTAGTAAAATATCTTGTAAAGATTTATTTTGCACTCGAAATGGTTTTCTCTAGGAAATGAGTGACCCCCGGTTCGAATTAATTATGATATCATAATGATCCTAAATGTTGGTATAAGTGGTACTTCTTTCTTTGAGAGGACATGCCACCTATCCTAACCCTACCCTAACCTAAGAAATTTTGTGCATTGAATTCTAGTGTTTCCAATAAAGCGGCGCTTATTTCTTCTATCGGAGAAGCTGTCATTTGGTTCGGATTATTTAAAAGAAGAACCAAGTCTTTTAATTTTTACAATTTGAAAAAATTATGAAGAAAACTTATTTACCTTCTCCAGTGGTCAAACCTGGCATGAACCTCACCACGCTCTTGAAACCTCAGCTCAACTCAACAACGTTTTTTACATTGGGGGCAGTAAAGGCTGGGATCAATTTTAGATATCAAATGGAATTTAATAAAATCCTTAACAAAAATGCTCTTTGCCAACAATTCGTTTTCTTCCCACTTGGCTTACCTTCCCTGGCATATATTTTTGCAATATCTTTTGATGCCTTGCCAGAAAAATTTACATGTTTTTGCCAAAACAATTTTTATTCTTTCCTTGTTTATGGTCGTAAATTGCATGTGATTTTTATGTCTTGTAATATGTTTTGGTTTCTTTTTCTGCTCTCGTAAGGCGTTTATTTGCTTTTAATTTTGTTTGCTGTTGTGTGGTTTTGTGCTGTTAGAAAAGATTTCCTCTTTCTCTCTCGCTCTCTCTCCCTGTGGTAATATTCTTTAATTATTGATTTTAGTTTTTAACACAAATATTTGCATTACATTGTACATACGTACACATGTGCATCTTCTGTACTACACACATGTATGTCTGTTTTTTCCAGTTACTGGTGTACGTCTATCAATAGGAATGGAAACACTAAGTTGCATTACAAGCACTGGCGTTGAAATATGCATTTCCCTTTGCCATATCCGTTTCCATGTAACATACACTTGAGTTTGAATTTTAAAAATTTTGAAATTTTTATTTTCAATTTTTATGGGATCTTATGTTTCCTGTTTTCTAATTGCAGAAAATTCTGTTTTTTTTCATTATTTGTTTGCTTGTTTCGAAAAGTAATTCTCCAAGCAGGAGCAGAAGAGAAAAGATTTAAAACTTGTGTAGTTACACAAAGGGTCCGCCAAATCATTTTTTTTTTTTTTTAAATGCTTTAAAAAAAACTACTGAATATTTTCTTAAATTTCTTTTTTTATTTGAAAGTACAATCCTTCTGGTTAATAATGGAAAATAAATTCATTCAAATGGCTACCTCAGCTGGCCATGCAGTAGCCTACACCATCGGTCCAATTTTTTTGTATTTTACCAATGGCTTCACGAATATTGTCCTTTAAAGCGTCAATTGCCTCTGGCTTGTCGGCGTAACACTTATCTTTGACGGCACCCCATAAATAATAGTCCAACGGTGTTAAATCGCAGCTCCGAGGTGGCCAAACGACATCAGCTCTGCGGCTGATAATGCGATCTTCAAAAGCAGGGCGCAAAACATCGAGTGCAGCTTCGGTTGTGTGGCACGTAGCGCCGTCCTGTTGAAACCAAATGTTGCCAATATCCTCCTCTTGAATTTTTGTGAACAAAAATGTCGTTCAACATGGCCCGATAACGATCGCCATTGACTGTAACGGCCACTCTTTGCTCATTTTCGAAGAAAAATGGCCCAATTATGCCTCTGGACCAAAATCCGCACCAAACAGTGACTCGTTTTGAGTGCGTCGGCTTTTCAATGCATGCGTGCGGGTTTTCTGTGCCCCAAATGCGGCAAATTTGCTTGTTTACATATCCGCCAAGATCAAAATGAGCTTCATATGAAAAGATGCCAAAATCGGCATCTTCTGTAAGTCGATCGCAGGCCCACTTAGCGAAGCGAAAACGCATTGGTTGGTCAATTGGCTTCAACTCCTGAACCAATTGGACTTTGTATGGCGTCATACCAAGGTCTTTATGCAAAATTCGTCTCCATGATGTCTCCGAAATGTTCAATTGTTGAGAACGACGGTGAATTGATGTTGATGGCGTTTCACGCACACTTTCTGCCACAGCAGCAATATTCTCGGGTGTACGCACTGTTTTTGACTTTTCACGCTTTGGTTTATCGATGAGGATGTCAGTTTCTTTCACTTTTTTCACAAGATAACGAACATACGAACATTTCTTCCAAGATCCGTACACAATTTTCGCACACATTCTGCAACATTACCATGATTTTCAAAATAATGTCGCAATATTTCCCAGCGTTGTTCAAGCGTATACACAACCATATTCGTTCAGCGGAAGGATAAAACTAATTATCTGCAAATCAGGCATGAGCTAAGTATTACCATTCACGAAATAAGCGCTAGTTGAAGAAAAAAAACCTTAGATGGCGGACCCTTTATTTTGAAAGGCTAATGCCCACAAATGTATGCTTTTATTTACATTTGTGGCTTCCTAAGGCCCACTATCCCATAGTGGTACAGAAACATACATATTCCAGACAGAAGGGTGAAATAGAAATACTATATAACAAATCCAACGAATACATGTTGTTAAGGGTATTCTTCCAATGATCTGTATAAAGAAATTCCGAGATAATCGTCGCTGAAAACAACACCTTTTCAACTGATGAATATATTGTTAAGCAAATGGAAACGATCTAATATCGTTGCACGAGAAAATATCGTCTAACATAAACAATAAGCGAAAGCTACAAAAACAAAGACCATGAGTATGAGTATGTGTACACAACAAATCCACACACGACACAGATACACACTAACAAATACATCGAACACGTTCCAAGTAAACCCACAACAACAAGTATGAAATAAACGGTGATTTTTTGGCTCTTATCTTTTTGGCAACACTGGTTTAAACAGCTCACGCACGATTCGTGTTTTGTTTCACTGTCAAACATCTTCAGTTTGGTCTATAATTTAACCATGAATCGTCTTACAAATGAACAACGCTTGCAAATCATTGAATTTTATTATCAAAATGCGTGCTCTGTTAAGAAAGTTCATCGCGCACTTCTTCCATTTTATGGTCAGTTTAATCGACCCACTGAAGCGGCTATGCGGGATGCGTAAATAAGCAGAATTGTCGATTTTGGAGTGAAGATCAGCCAGAAGCATTGCAAAAGCTACCAGTGCATCCAGAAAAAGTCACAGTTTGGTGCGGTTTATGGGCTGGTGGCATCATTGGACCGTACTTCTCAAAGATGCTGCGAATTGTAACGTAACTGTGAATGGTGAACGCAACCGTGAGATGATATCCAACTTTTTTTTGGCCCAAAATGCAAGAGCTTGGCTTGCATGACATGTGGTTCAACAAGACGGAGCATGCGCAACAATGGACTTATTGAGAGGCGAGTTCAGTGAACATTTTATTTCACGTTCGGGACCGGTCATTTGGCCGTCTAGATCGTGCGATTTAACGCGTGCGATTTAGACTATTTTTTGTGGAGCTATGTTAAAGCTCATGTCTATACAGACAAGCACGCCTCAATTGACGCATTGGAAGACAACATTGAAGCATTTATTCGTGAGATACCGGCCGAAATGTTGGAAAGAGTATGCCAAAATTGGACTAAGCGGATGGAACGTTTTAGGCGCAATCGCGGTCAACATTTGCATGAAATAATATTCAAACATTAAATTATATGGACCGTACTATCGATTCAAATAAAGATTTCATGCATTTTTCTGAATTTTATGTGTTTTTTCTTTTAATTTTCCTATAGCTCTTAAAAAATCAGACCTTACAACAACGTGGACACAAAATACAGAAACAACAATGTAGTCGCGATAGAATTCTCGAGAAGACGAGAACAAGAACCTTCTCCTTCGAGAACGTTCATCAGATTGATTTTGCGCACATACAAAAAGGCGAGACATAGCCGGCGGCAGTCAGTAAGACTGCGGTCAGTCTTGTGTGCAGACACGTTGCGTTCGAAGTAAGCAACCAGTTTAAAGATCGCTATTGTGTGAAGATCTCCGCTATAAAGATATAACGTACAAGTGAGTAAGCAATAAGATAAGGTTGAAAGCAGAGAAGAATAACGAACTAGCAAGTTGTTGTTGTATCGTGAAGTTGTATACGGTGGCACACAAAAGTAGTGCGAATAATAAAGAGTTTAATTGAAACGAAATACATATTTGTTTTTATTTTGGCTTGCAATCAACGAACTCATAATCTAAACGTTTTAAAAAAAAAGTAAAAATGTAACAATATACAGTGGTGGCCACGAATTTAAGACACGACATATGACTGACTTATTTGTGATAATTTTGACAACCCTGTAATATCAAATTAGATATTCTTTATTTTTCTATGTGCCCTGTAATGTTAAGAAAAAGTACCGTTATTTTCTTTTTTTCTTTTTACATTTTGTTGCCACGAAGTTAAGACATTTCAGAATTTTCTGATTTTTAAGCGATTTTTTTTTGTGTTTTTTGAAGCTAAACGGTGAGTAACGAATGTTTTTATTATTTTATGTTGAAATACATCGAAATATTTAATTAGAAATGGCCAGAGGTACTTGGAGTTCCGATGCCGAGCGAAAACTGATCCAACAACTAAAATCTGCTGGAAAAACAGTAATAGAGATATCCATGATCTACAACGCGATGGAACACATCTAGCAACATGGTTTCACCAAAAATATCAAACAGCAACCTAGAGCCCGAAAAACTACACCCAGGGAGGATATTTTAATTTATAGAGTAGCTGCTAGTAATCCTTTAGCGAGCTCAACTTAAATAAAAAATAACATTGCATCGGATTTTCGCATTAATATTTCGTCTAGGACAATAAGAAGACGATTAAATGAAAAAAACTTGCGTGGGTGTATTGCACAACGTAAACCACTTGTGTCTCTAGCGTTTTCGAGAGAACATCTCAGGAAACCCATGATATTTTGGAAAAATATTCTTTGGAGCGACGAGTCGAAGTTTTGCCGCTTCGGCTCTGATGGAAAGCGGTACGTATGGCGCCCTCCAAACCTGGAGCATCATCCAAAGTACACCCTAAAAACGGTCAGACATGGTGGTGGAAATGTGATGGTATGGGCAGCGTTTTCCTGGCATGGTGTAGGTCCCATTTACAAGATAGATTATAAAATGGACCAGCATGTTTACAAAAACATTATAACAGACACTATGATACCATTCGCTGAAGACAACATGCCTCTAATATGGAAATTTATGCATGATAATGACCCTAAGCACACTTCACGTCTAGTGAAGAGTTGCTTAGAGGAAAAGGATATCGTTGTTCTTAAGTGGCCAGCTCAATCCCCGGACCTCAATCCAATTGAGAACTTGTGGAATGATGTTGAGAAACATGTACGAACAGTTAAACCAAGAAATTCAAGCGATTTGTGGGAAGAAATCCAAAAGGGTTGGTATGCGATTCCAAAGCAACGTTACGTGGCATTAGTCGAAAGTTTACCCAGGAGATGTGCTGCTGTGATCAAAAATAAAGGATTTCCCACTAAATATTAGAATTTTTTTTATGAAGCTGAGCTTAATTTAGAGAATAGTGTAATATTATGCCTATGTCTTAAATTAATGACCAGGATAAAATTTGTATTTATGTATATATTATGTAAATAAAAATAAATAACCGAATATGGGTAACAAAATATTATTAATTTTTCTTCATAATATTACTAAAATCTTAAGAAAAATATCATGGACCCAAAACTTTTTCGATAAAATGTAAAAATTATCACAAATAAGTCAGTCATATGTCGTGTCTTAAATTCGTGGCCACCACTGTATGTCCATGGTCCTAACAAACTGTTACGAAGAACGATTATGTTCAATTCATATAGTCGAGCATTCGATGACGTCCCTCAACACCAGACTACAAACATACATAATTGATCATTACAACCCTTTAGTCAGGATTACAACCTAGCTTCTCACACCACTGATGAGTATGTGTGTGTGTGCTAATTTTATGCATGAGAGAGACATTCTACAAATACGAGGATATTGTCATATATAGTCAGCACAACATCACCTTCCTTTTAAGTGCACACAGTGCATCAAAGAACCCACAAATTAAACTATGTATGTATGTGTTGAAGTTTACTACGATATTTCTTTTAATTAAATTGGAATTTATTGTGTTTTGGCTCTTGTTGTTTGTTTAAAATTTCCTCAAGAAAATATTTAATTTTTTTTTGTTTCTCTTGCCACATAATCAATTACAAAGTTGCATACTATGGCTCAAGAATACCATACATTGAATACATATGTACATACATTCTACATATATGGTATAAAAAGAAAAGAAAATTTCAGAAGATAAATTAAAAAACAAAAGAAAAAATAAAATAAAATACAAAGTAATTGACTGTTGCTGTCATTATAAAGATAAATGAGCACAAAAGGAAGTAAAAATGAGCACTGATGATGCAAAAATTTAATTTTTTTTTTTAATTTTTTCAATTCCCGGAATATTGATGAGTAAAACAAAGAGAATATCTCTTGGAAGCATGGAATAATATTTAATATGACACGATGACTTATCATTTAATTTAGAATTCATTTTTAATTAATTTAATATACAGTGCCGGAAAAAAATAGCACTATAGCCATTGCTAGACTTTGTACTTGATTTCTACTTGTATATTCTATTTGAATTGAGCTTGAAACACGTTAATGAAATGAGATATTTAATTGTATTAAGAAAACAAAAAAATTTGTTACATTTATTTTGTTTGAAAAATATTATTAGCAAAAAACAATTGACACTTCAAATTTGGCCGGTAAAAAAATAGCACTATGAATAATATCTTATACAAAAACAAAACAATACAATAAAAAAAAGAAAAAAATTAAGAAAATATAAAATAAATCATAAAACTAAATAAATGGAAGGTTTTAATATTTTGTTGAATGGCCTTTGTTGGCAATAACCGCAGGACATCGATTTGGTATTGAATTGACTAAGTCCTCACATATTTTTTTCGGAATTTTTTCTCGCGACTTCTTAATTACTTCCCACAGCTGCTCGTTGTTAGTAGGTTTTGCTTCTGACACACTTTTTTTGACGTCAGCCCAAAGATTTTCAATGGGGTTCAGGCCATTTCATAATATTAATGGAATGGTCTAAAAACCATTGACGAGCCTTTATGCTGGTATGTTTGGGGTCGTTGTCTTGTTGGAAGACCCATAACAAAGGCATTTCCTCTTCAGCATAAGGCAACATCAAGTTTTCGAATATATCAACGTAAACATGTTGATCCATTATGGTTTTTATCCAATATATTGGCCCCACTCCTTAGTATAAAAACATGCCCAAACCATTACACTTGAACCTCCGTGCTTTATGGTCTTAGAAGTGAATCTATTGTTATATTCTACTTTAGGTGGTCGTCTTACATACGAAAGAGATCCTTTTCCACCATATAGCACAATTTTGCTCTGTATAATATAGTAAAACTAAAAACAAAGTGAAATGTATAGTAAATGTTTCATATGAAGAGAAAGCATATACATACTCTATAGAAGTGCTATTTTTTTTACCGGCACTGTATACCGTTACATCGTTGAAGACCACCACTGTACAGTAAGCCTTCGATTTGCGTCACCTCGATTAACGTTGTTTCGATTTACGTCGTCAAATTTTTTGTTCCCTCTAACTTCAATTTGCGTCGTCATTCGATTTAAGTCGCCTTTTTTAGGAACCAACTGTGACGTAAATCGAGGGATTACTGTAACTTTTTTAAAGTTTCTTGTTAAAAACTACTTTGTAGTATGAGCAATATGAAATTCGATTTATGTACGTCGTTGCGATTTACATACATCGCCTTTTTTTGGAACCAACTGCTACGTAAATCGAGGGATTACTGTAACTTTTTTAAGTTCCTTGTTAAAAACTACTTTGTAGTATGAGCAATATGAAATTCAATTTACGTCGTTTCGATTTACATACATCGCCTTTTTTTGGAACCAACTGCGACATAAATCGAGGGATTACTGTATTACCACATGACTTATGAAAAGATAATTTGGAAAGGTTAGAACAAAGCTAAATGGTTAGGCAAAGCTAAGAAATATAAATTGTTTTACTACCGTAGAACGCATAAGAATTTACTACAAAAGTCGTAATGCAAACGTAACCATTTTTGGGGCTTTGCGGACTAATTATGTTCATCATAATCGGCTTAGTTTGCAAAGTAAATCATTGCTAAGTAAATCATTGCAAAGTAAGCACTGCTAAAAACATTACTTCAGTTAGAGAAAATGTAACGAATAATTACAAAGCATTCGCAGCAATTGACCCCTCTTAAGCTTCATTGTATCATACGCACAACGAGATTAAAAGTAGAATTAGCCGAACGTTTACGTAACGTAACGGAAACAAAATAAAATTATTTAAAAATAGAGAGGAATATAGTGTGTTTACCCACGAGTAACGAAAAAAAAATAAATGTCACGAATAAACGCTGTTGTTGTTAAGTATGAGTATGATGAGTACTTCAAACTTTGAATGTGAGTAGAGGTTCCATGATATTAAAATAAGTATGAATGCGTATAAGTATCAGAAATTATGAGTATGATTCGAATCTACTCATCTTTTTGAATATTCCTTCCTGAAAGGAGTATCGAAATCAACAACATCATGTGTGTTGTTAAGTATAAGTAAGATGAGTACTTCAACTTTGAATATCAGTAGTATGAGTATGATATTAAAATAAGTATGAACAAGTATAAGTATCAGAAATGTAAGGCGAGCTAAAACATTAAAAAAAAATAATTTTATAAAATGTTTTTATTGAGAAAACATATTCAATTCCCAAGAACAGCTTGTGGAAATACGATACAAAGATTGTAATTAAAAAATGGTAATTTTTATATCAATCAATGCATCAATAAACATTGAAGGATATGAATTTTTAAATACAAAAAAAAAGAAAAGAAATTTTATTGGCAGATTTTGTTACAAGAATTTCAAACAAAGCCCGAAATGCTCCACTATCCCGATTATAGTTTATTTAAATAAAACTTTATCAAACATCATCCCATTTTGGGCGTGGCAAAGCTAACGACTATAGATCGCATTAGAATTTACTACAAAAGTCGTGATGTAAACGTAGCCATTTTTAGTGACTTACGGACTGATTACGAGCAAGGAATTGGCAAGACTGGAAGCATTACAGATGTTTTCAGGCCTGTAATTCGTCGCAATGCAAGCACTCCTGAAAATATTATTTCTTTTAGAGAAAGTGTACGGATTTATCAATACTACAGCATTCGCAGCAATTGGACATAACTTAGACTTATTTATGGCATTTGCGCAACGAGATTAAAGGTAGAATTAGCCGAACGTTCACGCACACACTACAGCATTCGCAGCAGTTGGACCTGAATTAGGCTTCATTGTGGCATCCGCACAACGATATTAAAGGTCGAATTAGCCGAACGTTTACGTAACGTAACGGAAACAAAATAAATTAATTAAAAACAGAGCGAAAGATAACGTTTCTCCCAAGTGCAGTAAAAAGAACCACGAATAAACGCTGTTGTATTATACAATGTGAACATAGCTTACTCGGGTTCAATAATATTCTGTTGTAATACCGAATAATAGTACCTATTCGAACCATCCTCATAGTCTTATAAAGGTGTTGATTTAAAGAAAATAACCTTTGGCTATAGACGTTGTCTGCATAACTCCTGGTGCTAAAAAAACAGAGAACATTTTCTGTAGCCTGGTCTTCTTGCTTGTCATAACAGCTTCTGCAGAAGGTATTATCAGCCTCTGGGTATGTAAGTATATTCAGGAACCAGAGTCCCATTGTAACAGCTATAATATTTCTAAGATAGATTCTGGTTAGGTTATCCAGATTTGAGTGGTCTCTATACCCATAAGTGTATTATCAAATATTTACTTTGCAACTCAATAAACTAAGTAAAGTTTACTCATTTGCTTGCCCCTCTACGGAGGTATATAAATCTCATACGTGTACTAGGTTTTGCAGTTATTTCGATTTTGTTGTTACCTTTAATGTCTCATATTGGATTAACCGTTAAATATCTCTTTACCTCCTTCTGTAACACCCGAAATTCTTGGATATTCTAAGATGTAATGTACACGTTCCCTAGGGATCTAATAAACACTTTACCATCGAGTGAAAGTGTGCACTTTCAATATATCTATTCTAGAAACTCATATTGGAGTAACTGTTAAATGTCTTGTTATTTCCTTCAATAACACCAGTAATTCTTGGACCTTCTGGGAAATGATATATACGTTCGGTATGATCGTATACATCCATTGTCTAGTGCTGCTTAATATGGTCGGTAGCCTGGTTGGTAGCCTGCTAAGGATATTAAACAAATGGCGACTCCATACAATAGCGTTGTTACGCTTTTACCTTTTTAAAAACGTTTAAAATATGAGTTCGTTGATTGCAAACGAAATAAAAATAAATTTTTGTGTTTAGTTTTAATTAAAATTCTTTATTGTTTGCACTACTTTTGTGTGCCACCGTATACAACTTGACGAATACAATAATAATTGCTTGTTTGCTATTCTTCTTTGCTTACAACGCAGATCTCTTCAACGACAATCTTCAAACCAAGATTATTCTCTTCACACAAGACTGACTGAATTTTTACTACTCGTTGCCTGCTTTGTCTTGCCTTTTTATATGCTCACGTAGTCTAATGACGGTTTTTGAAGTAGAATGTTTTTGGTTTTGCTTTCTCGAGAACTCTATCACGACTTCATTGTTGTTTGTGTATTTTATTTACATTGTTTGTTGTTGCGTTCTTCTATATCGATGTTGTTGCTTTACTTGTAACAAGTTCGTTGTATTTGCTAGTGTAACAATTTGCGCTCCCTTTAATTGGTTTAATTTGCCAACAATGCTTAGGTTGATGGCTATTTTAAAAAGCTAGACAAACACGTCTTATTTAAACAAGTTATTGAAGCGCTTCATGATATTTCTGATCCAATATATTATATTTTTAATCACGTTTTACTATTTTCTTTTTTGTTTTTTTTTTTTATTTATTAATTATAATACAATTACAAAGTATATCTAACTTAGACAATGTGCTCGGTGTAGTGTAACAGACAAGAGCCACTGGTGGGAATCGAACGTCACGACCCTCACGCTAGCACAGCACCCACTAGTCTACCAGGGCGCCCTCACGTTTTATTATTTTGTTACCCTTCCATGGAATGATTTTTTATTGATTTAATGATTTTAATTTATCATATGAATTTATCGATTACAATTATAGCGTGTGTTACTACATTTGAAGTAAGAACTCCTCTTCATGTTCTGTTTAATTATTTATTTACATTGTAATTTGCTGAAAGTGTTTGTCCTGTATTCAATTAAGCTGTAATTACTGAGTAAATATTCTTTTTATTCTTTTTAATTGTCATGCTAATGTTATGGTATGCATTAACAGAGAGAGAGAGAGAGAGAGAGCGAGAAGGAGAGAGAAAGCAAAGTTAGTTTGAATATGAAATTTCACATTTGAAATTAACTTCGAATGGTGTGCAGCACCTTTATGTCCATTAAAGGGAAACCAGTTTATTAAAATGTTTCAAGGTCTCAAGGGCATGCAATAATTGATACGTTTTTAATTTTGAGCGCTTTATTGAAAGAGAAATTGAAATGTTTGTGAAGGAAAAATCGAATTTAAAAACCAAAGACGCAAACCCATACTTTTAGCAGCGCCATATCTTACCTATAACAGAGTAAAGTTTGCTATTAACAGACCATTGCTATTAACTGTTGCTGCAGATATCTGACTATATACAAATTGTAACCTAAGGTGTTCCTAATAAAACCCAATAAGTGGTATATCCCAAATAATTTTGGAACTGGAGATATTGGGCTTCAAATATTCACTATGTTAACTGTGCCTGGGTAGGATGGCGGATGATGGATATTGTGGAAAAATGGTTATATTTGAAGCCCAATATCTCCAGTTCCAAAATTATTTGGGATATACCACTTATTGGGTTTTATTAGGGACACCCTAGCAAGTCCCTGATATCGTATATTTGGGTGATTTCTTCCTTGACTACTTTTCGTATTTTCTGTTAACCACTTAACATTGCTCTGTTAAGTCTAACATTAGCTCTGTTAAAATGTTTGGTTTTTGTCTTTACGAGTTAAATTTGAATTTATCTTCACAAACATCAACAACTAAGACTGTAAATTTTGATGAATGATTCGAATCACACGAATCATTTATGAGTACTATAAGTATTTTTCTAAATTTAAGAATCTGAATGAGTAGGCACGCGTATGAATCAAACATATTTCGAATGTCGAACGTTGTACTCATTCTCTTTGCAACCTGTACCTATAAATCAATGTTGTAGTGAGTACGAATAAATCAGTGTTGTTAAATTGCAATACTGTTGACTCACTCTTGCTCAAAATTTAATGAGCACGTATAAGTAGCGAAAAAACGATTCATTGCAGACCTCTGAACAGTACCTATAATTGTTAATATTCTATTTATTAAAAGAAATTCTAATAGTTAGGAGCAGAGCACATCAGGTTATAATTCGTTTAATTGTTATTCGTTTTTATAACGTCTGGCATTAATGTTTTTCGTTAACATTTGTTTACTTAACAGAAAACTTAAAATAATTTTTTTTTATTGAATTTTTAACAAACAATACATGTTTTTGTGTTTGCTTTTTATTTCAACAATAAGATGGGCGAATAAATAAAATTTTATTAGATTTCATGTTTTTTTATTATTGCTCATATGGTGGGGTACACTGTACAGTCTTGTTTATTCTACAACATATTAAATTTTATTTGTTTTTGTATAGAAAAAACATAAGACCCACTATGTATGTATATTGGGTATATGAATTAATTTTAGGTAATTAGATTTGCTAAGCATCATCTGTGGCAAATATATAATTTCCACTCTGGAATGATTACTCATCGATTGAAATCTTACAGGAATCCAAACAATTATACTTTCGATATCGAGAAAGATTGTAGTTCATATCTCATCGATAAGGTGGCAGACACAAGGCAAGCTCACGTTGTCAGTGCAAATTTTTCGGGAAGAATAATATTCTCCGATGAAGCTCATGACTTGCTGAATACAGAAAATTATCCACCACTTCGAACTGTCTGGAGTGGCTTTTGATCAGATGGCCGCTTTGAGTCCTTCTTCTTTGAAAATGAGGCCGAAATTATAGGTACTGTTCAGAGATCAGCAATGAATCGTTTTTCGCTAATCATAAGTACTCATGAAATTTTGAATATGAGTGAGTCAACAGTATTGAAATTTAACTACACTCTGATTCATTCGTACTCACCACTACAACATTGATTTGTAAGTATAGGTTGCAATGAATATGAGTACAACGTTGGCATCAAACTCATAACATTCGAAATATGTTTGATTCGTACGCCTATTTATTCAGATTTATAAATTTAGAAAAATACTTTTAATACTCATAAATAATTCGAATGATTCGAATCTTTCATCAAAATTTACAGTCTTAGTTGTTGTTGCATTTACAAAAAAAAAAAAAGAAGCAAGAAAACCACAGCAAGCAAAGCAAATACACAACCTTCTAGTGAGTTTTGGAAGTATTCGTACGCGAATCATACTTATTTTGTGATTCTTGTAAATGTTGAGCAAAGGAGAGTCGAAATCAACAACATCATGCGTATTGTTAAGTATAAGTACGACGAGTACTTTAAACTTTGAATATAAGTAATATGAGTATGATATTAAAATAAGTATGAATACGTATAAGTATCAGAAATTATGAGTATGATTCGAATCTACTCATCTTTTTGAATATTCATTGCTGAAAGGAGAATCGAAATCAACAACATCATGCGTATTGTTAAATATGAGTACGACGAGTACTTTAAACTTTGAATATGAGTAGTATGAGTATGATATTAAAATAAGTATGAATGCGTATAAGTTCCAGAAATTATGAGTATGATTCTAATCTACTTATGTTTTTGAATACTCATTGCTGATCTCTGATCCTAACTAAATGGTTATAATGAGCAATTTAGTAAGTAAGTAAATAACAGGCTAATGATATATGCGAAGCATTAGCATGTGCTCACATGCAGGTGTTGAAGAGGTCCTCAGAATATATTGCATACTCATTGCTGATCTCTGCTGTGAGCCTCCCTCTCGTCCCTTTTGAAGATTTTAAAATTATTTTCTGTGATTTTATTGGACGGCAATTTCAATTTCTTTAAATAACTTTATGAAATGAAACAAGAAAAGTTTATTTTTCAAGCCTTTTCCTTCCACTCTGCTTATTTTAATTTTTATTACTTACACCACAGCGGGGAGAATAGGTAATATGACTTCTATAAATAGTATCCCCCTGCGTACTTTTTTTTATTTGTTTAACAATTCAAGAATGTTTTTCTTATAAACACAGTTACTTATTTTTGAAACTTTTCATTCTCCTTCTTTATTTTAAAATTCAGTTACTTTCGTTAACTTTCGAAAGGGGGTATACAAGTAAAATGAAAAAAATATTCAAAGAAATAAAGGAGAGGCCCAAAAGGCAAAGGGAAAAAATGGTGTTAAATAAACTTTTTTTAAAAAAGTTTTCTTTCTTTTCACAAGTACTTTACTTTTTATTATTTTATTGTATGCAAATATTTTTCCTAGGTTTCAAACTTATATTTCTGCAAACATTTTTAATAAGTCTTGTATGAGTATGAGTACTACTACTTACTACTACTACTACTTACTACTACTACTACTACTACTACTGCTACTACTACTACTACTACTTACTACTACTACTCCTTACTACTACTACTACTACTTACTACTACTACTCCTTACTACTACTACTACTACTTACTACTACTACTACTTACTACTACTACTACTTACTACTACTACTAATTACTACTACTACTACTTACTACTAATACTACTACTACTTACTACTACTACTACTTACTACTACTACCACTTACTACTACTACTACTTACTACTACTACTACTTACCACTACTACTACTACTTACTACTACACTACTTACTACTTACTACTACTTACTACTACTACTTACTATTACTACTACTACTTACTACTACTACTTACTACTACTACTTACTACTACCACTACTTACTACTACTACTACTACTTACTACTACTATTACTACCTACCTGCGATTTGACCCTGTTAGACTTTATCTTGTGCGTTTTTCTTAACTCGCAAGTGTATGCGAATAAGCCACAAACCACAACGGTACCCAAAGCCAACATTATTCATAACATCGATTATCGGTCAGATTATTTCACATATGATGGCATCAATAGGTCTTTCAAATGAAAAAAAAAATTCAATGATATCTCAAACACACTGTGTTTATTCAAATTCGAAAATATGAAGCGCTTAATAAAAGACCCGATATTCACTCAATATTCACTATAATTGCATTTGCTTAAGCCAAGAGGATTAAGTTCTTCGAATAAAAATTTCTCTCGCTCTCTCAACCTTTCCATTTATGCTTAAGAAAATCCTTGAATTTAATTTTAGTTTTCTCAAAACATATGCAAACACAGAGTTGGCAGAGATAATTAAAATCAAATTCCTAAAGGATATCTCAAGAGATAATTTCTGGGGAAATGCTTTTGAAATTCTAACTTAAATTATATGAACATTTGAATTATAAGGAAATCATCATCATCTTAAGCTCACAAGATTACCGACAATATGGTAGAGCAGAGAGAGAGAGAGAATAGAATGCAAACACTTACTTTACTTTTCAGGATGAATGCCTGCCTGCTTATGTGGTACATTCTTATATCAGCCTGCAGATTATTGTAAGCCAAAGTAAACGAGAACAGAAACAGAAACTCTGAAATACATGCTTAAAACATAAGCATGATTACAGCTGGTGCGAACTAATTAGAAGCAGAAATGAAAACGTTCGAGAGTGTTATCTATTGCAAAATAGGTAGGTAGAAGTGGCTGTCCCTCGATGGAGGAGTCTTGAGCAGACACACTTAGGCCGCACACAGGGCCCATTGTGATACCACGGTTTGTCCTTTCCCCTATTCTAGGAACCATCCTAAGCTTACAATGAAGCGATTCAGACTGCCAATATCCATACATGCCAGTTCATCTATATCCTCCATGTAGTCGACACCCAGGAACCTCTTTCTCCTCCGACCAGGTGCCGGACATGTGCACAGTAGGTGAAGAATAGTCTCATCCTCCTCTTCAACTCCACAGCTTCTGCAGAAATCATTTGCAAGGTGCCCAAGACCAACACGCCTCGAATGCGGTCCTATAATGCAATGCCCCGTAATAACCCCGACAGCAGTACTGAGCCCTAACTTCTTTGGAGTCTTAGCAGAGCCGCCGTGCGCCTCCTGTCTAGCCTTGGCCAGATCTTTTGCGCCATTCAGTACGAATGAATCAAAACTTTTGAACCCCAATAATGGATAACCATTTATTATCAGAAGATCGGTAAAGATAATGCCAATTGAACTATTTAGCTGCAAGCAACTGTAATTCAATGTAAATATACACAGAGTTATTAAAATGCTCTCTTCTATCTCCTGCTCACTTCAGGTTGTATTACGAGTAAAATTTCTTTTCAGTTTCTGAAAGAATGCATTCATATCCTTTATTATATGCCCTACATGGTAGACAATGATAACTGATAACTGCCTTCCTAACTAACCCCTGAATAGAATTAGTAGACTATATGGATTTGGAAAATGCTTTACAACAATACTGTCTACTAAAAATGAATAGTGTAGGGGGATTCCATTTTGCCGTACCCAAATACGTCATGAATAGGTCGTAGAAAGTCGCTGTAGTTTAGTAGGTAGTGCGTTGGCTTATTAGAATTGAAGTCACGGTTCAAACTCCAGATCAGTCATCTCGATCAAAACGAAAAATAGAAAAAAAATATATTTCTTAGGCGACTTCCTCTTAGCAGATTTCTGGCAAAACTCTGGGAGTCAATAAAATTACCATGAAAAGCTTCTCAAAAATCTGTCACTCGGAATCGGCTTTGAACTGTAGGTCCCGCCACTCATATATAAAAATTAACACACACAACATAAGTGGTGTGAGAAGCTAGGTTGTAGAAGCGATATAATGACCAATTATGTATGTATGTATGATCATACAGGGAGCTATTGGGTACTGCGTGTAAGACAAATAACTAAACAATCCGAGTTAAGCATGAGTATCAGGTGTAGCCCTTAGGTAGACTATAATAGTGACATCAAGGGCTTTGATTTTTATAGAACAAGATTGTGATGTGAGCTGTAGTTTCCATTTAAAGATTTAATTCTTTTACTTCGTTTTATTTATAGATAAAGAGATAAGCAGCTGAGCTTATTAAATTTCTATCTCTCTGAAGAATTTAAGAAAAAAATTTTATTTAACCAATGAGAACTTTTATTGTAAGCGAGGGCTGTCCTACAAGTACAAAATATGTAAGTTCAATTGAAATTTCTCCATATTTGCAACACCTCATTTTGAGGATCTGTTATTGATGATTTTATTTTCATTTGTTAGCCATCAAGTAGCTGAAAAGTACATCTCATTGCATGAGGATGTTTCCGTTTAGACATGTGCTGTTCAGACATGTGACATTATTTTCCAATTAAACATTTGCTCTGCCTAGCAGCGCATTTACTAGGCAATTTATGGTATTCCACCTGGCGTTATATCCTGCACAATTGGTTTCAGGCCTTAAGAACTGTTCTTGCCCTAATCAGCCAGGGACTCGTTTTCTGCCCTAATAAAGTGTTGCAAGAGTATCTCTATTGTAGTCTCCGTAGCCTACTAGATAGTGTGTTGGCTTATTAGACGTGAGACCACTGTTCAAACCTCAAGTCAGACATGTGTGTGAAGATAAATTCGAATTTAAGAATCAAAGACACAAACCCACACCCTGTCTCTGACAGGGTAAACTTTCATATTAACAGAGCACTGTTAATTGTTTAACATTATGATCATTATTGTGTGAAGATGAATTCTAATTTAAAAACCAATGACACAAACCCACACTGTTAGCAACGTCACTTCTAACAGGGTAAACTTTGCTATTAACAAAGCACTGTTAACTGTTTAACCTTATGATCATTATTATTTGTGAACAATAGTGTTGAAGACATGTTTGTGAAGGTGAATTCGAATTTAAAAACCAATGACACAAACCCACACTTTTAGCAGCGTCACTTCTAACAGGGTAAACTTTGCTATTAACAGAGCACTGTTAACTGTTTAACATTATGATCATTATTATTTGTGAACAATAGTGCTGAAGACTTCACACACATGAATTCGAATTTAAAAACCAATGACACAAACCCACACTGTTATCAGCGTCACTTCTAACAGGGTAAACTTTGCTATTAACAGAGCACTGTTAACGGTTTAACATTATGATCATTATTATTTGTGAACAAAAGTGTTGAAATGTAAAGGATGTTTGGTGGAGATGCAGGACGGAATTATTCTAACTACCCCACTACCACGGTTCGAAAGAGGACCCCCTCTGAACTACCATTTGCGTATAGTCTGTATGATGTACTATTTCTTATATGTTCCAAAATGGCTACTGATCTTTTAGAGAACTTTCAATCTAAAGATTGATAGTTTCAAAGCCAATTTTCACAATACCTATCACTTTATATGGCACTTTTTTGCTAATTATATTAAGGGGCCTTGGAACCTTCCTTTATGCATAATATGGTACTCATAGACCTAATGTATGCCCTAAAATTAGCTCCTAAACAAGTGACCTTCTTCAGTTGGATACTATTAAACAGCTAACAGTGCTCTGTTAGGGTCAAATTTTGTTCTGTTAAGAGTAAATTTTGCTCTGTTAACGACAAATGTGGCGTTGCTAAAATGTATGGTTTGTGTCTTGGATTTTCAAATTCGAACTAATCTTCACACTCATGAATTTGTACTCATAGACCCAGTGTATGCTCTAAAATTAGCTCCTAAACCAGTAACCTTGTTCAGTTGGATACTCTTAAGCAGCTAACAGTGCTCTGTTAGGGGTGGATATCTTACTACCACGGTTCGAAAGAACACCCTCTGGTGCTGTATGGTGCACTATTTCTTATATGTTCCAAAATGGCTACTGATCTTCTAGAGAACTTTCAAAATTCAAAAAATTGATAGTTTCAAACCTAACTTTTTCTGATTATATTAAGAGGACTTGGTACCTTCCTTTGAGAATGATATTGTACTCATAGACGTAGTATTTGTCCTAAAATTAGCTTCTAAACAAATGAGCTTCTTCAGATGCATGCTGTTAAACAGCTAACAGTGTTCTGTTAAGGACAAATTTTGTTCTGTTAAGAGTAAATTTTGCTCTGTTAACGGCAAATGTGGCGCTGCTAAAATTTATGGATTGAGTCTTGGATTTTCAAATTCGAATTTATCTTCACACACAAAATCACGGTGATTTCCTCTCAGCAGATTGCTGGCAAAAACTCTGGGAGTAAATAAAAAATTGCCATGAAACAATCAGTCCTTCGGAGTCGACTTTAAACTGTAGGTCCCGCTACTCATGTATAAAAGTAACACCCTCAATATATGTGGGTGGTGTGAGAAACTAGATCGTAGTCCTGTCTGAATGATAGTAATGAGCAATTATGTATGTGTGTTTGTTATGTCCCTTACTTGTGTGGCAGTCTGGAATGAAAATAAGTACTAAGTACAGATACTTTTCACACACACCTCGTCATCGTTTTTCACACACACATATGTGTGTTAATTCCTGTATACATTCTAATACTCAAACACATTACACTTTATGTTTATATTTATCCCAGACAGACATCATTCACTGGAGTGCATTAAATACTAGCAAGTCAATCAGTATTATTGACACTTTCATGTCACACTTGGGACTATTTTTCTCTTCTTCTTCTTCTTCTTCATTTGCAACATTTATTTACACTAGTGTAATAACAATAAAAAGAAAAACAACAAGAAAATCTCACTATTGTTACCCTTAAGCGGCTACAGAAGAAAAAAGTCATATATCTGGTATATTGTGTGATAGTGAGAACGTTAGGAAGCAGCAGATATGGTGAGTGAGTTGAGAGGAGCAGAGGAGCATTAAACGATTTTCAAGTCTTTAGTAAATATGTATGCCTTCCATTAAATATTAATTCCATAAGAAAAAATTATTGTCCACAAATGGCATCGTAAATGTTTTCAGTTCCCAAGACATTGTAGTGCAGAGGCAGAGGATTATGAGCCATAAGTCATGTGCCAAACGTAATAGAGTGGTATTCCCTGTGACATTGTCAACTTTCTGAGTGCAGTGGCATGAAAATAATAATAAAACTATAAAAATATAATCTTATTAAGCAAAGTATTGAAAGAGAAATAAAATTCAGGGTCAGAGAAGTTCTCATAGAATATGAAATAAAAATGAAGAGGTTTTCGAAGTATCTGATTCCTTAGGAAACAACTTTTGATGCTATTTTCGTGACAGAAGCGGATTGCTAAGAACAGTTAACCAAACTAGAAATATGTAGCAGAGATCAGCAATAAATCCTTTTTTTCGATACTCATAAGTACTCATAAAATTTCGAGTATGAGTGAGTCAACAGTATTGAAATTTAACTACTCTGAGTCATTCGTACTCACTACAACATTGATTTATAAGTATAGTACAATGAAGAGGTATGTAGCAGAGATCAGCAATAAATCGTTTTTTCGCTATTCATAAGTACTCATAAAATTTTGAGCAAGAGTGAGTCGATAGTATTCAAATTCAATTACTCTGATTCATTCGTACTCACTACAATATTGATTTATAAGTACAGTACAATGAAGAGGTATGTAGCAGAGATCAGCAATGAATCGTTTTTTCGCTGCTCATAAGTACTCATGACATTTTGAATATAAGTGAGCCAACAATATTGAAATTCAACTTCTATGATTCATACGTACTCACTACAACATTGATTTATAAGTACAGTTTGCAATGAGTATGAGTACAACGTTGACATCATACTCATAAAATTCGAAATATGTTTGATTCATACGCCTGCCCATTCAGATTTATAAATTTAAAAATATACTTATAATACTCATAACTGATTCTAGTGATTTGAATCAGAGATCAGCAATGAATCGTTTTTTCGCTACTCATAAGCACTCATGACATTTTGAATATAAGTGAGCCAACAATATTGACATTCAACAACCCTGATTCATTCTTACTCACAACAACATTGATTTATAAGTACAGGTCGCAGTGAGTATGAGTACAAAGTTGCCATTAAACTCATACCATTCGAATTATGTTTGATTCATACGCCTGCCTACTCATTCAGATTCATAAATTTAGAAAAATAATTATAATATGTACTCATAAATGATTCGAGTGATTCGAATCGTTTATCAAAATTTACAGTCTTAGTTGTTGTTGCATTTACGAAAAAAAAAGAAGAAAGAAAAAGCAAAGCAAACACAAAAGAACCTTCTGGTGAGTATTGTAGTGTTCGTATGCGAATCATACTTATTTTGTGTGATTCTTGTAAATGTTGAGTAAAGGAGAGTCGAAATCAACAACATCGTGCCTATTGATGTGTACGAAGAGTACTTCAAACTTTGAATATGAGTAGTATGAGAATGATATTAAAATAAGTATGAATGCGTATAAGTATCAGAAATTATGAGTATGATTCTTCGAATTTACTCATTTTTTGAATACTCATTGCTGATCTCTGGTGCTTCAAACTTTGAATATGAGTAGTATGAGTATGATATTAAAATAAGTATTAATGCGTATAAGTATTAGAAATTATGAGTATGATTCGAATCTACTCATCTTTTTGAATACTCATTGCTTATCTCTGGTATGTACAGTCGGTAATTTGAAGTGGTAGCTTTGATCACCCAAGCTCACTTGAGTACGCATAGCGGCCCATTGTAACGTCTTAGGTGCTACTAAGACATCAGTTCAGTTTAGTCGTACTTTAGTGCAATCGTTAACAAGTCTTGTAATATTACAGAACAATGTAAACAAGTTATAAGAGCCAGTCGCCACTTGGCAGTTCAATAACCGCACTGAATTTGTAATTAATCACCATTTATCTGAAACAGGGCTTAAAGTAAGTATCGCCACAATGACTTGCCTCCACGCACAATGATACAGCCTCATGATAAGCATCCTGGATTGTATCAGCGTACGTGAGTACCAATTCGAAGTCATGCATTTGGACAAGACTTCCTCCCTCTTGGTTAGCGGTCGTAGACTATCTTGCTTGAAAATCATGTATATGAAGTAATTAGGAATTTTAAAATCCAAGACGCAAACCAACATTTTTAGCACAGACACTTTTGGCGTTAACAGTTTACAAATTTGACATTAACAGAGCACGGTTAATTCTTCAACAGTACCCATCTGAAAAGCCCATTATTGTATCACATACATACATATATAATTGGTCATTAGAACTCTTCAGCCGGGTTTATGACCTAGCTTCTCACACCACTCATGTTGTGTGTGTTAATTTTATACGTGAGTGGCGAGCCCTACAGTTTAAAGTCGACTCCGAACAACAGATTTTTGAGAAACTTTTTCATGGCAGGTTTATTTACTCTCAGAGTTTTTGCCGGAAATCTGCTGAGAGGAAGTCGCCGAAGAAATACTTTTTTTCATATTTCGTTTTGATGCCTGGCCTGAAGTTTGAACTCGGGCCTTACGTCTAATAAGGGAACACACTACCTACGAGACTACTACGACTACTACTGCAACTATCTGCTACTTTTCGGAAAAATAAACAACATTCGTGCATAAGTTTAGGAATTCATATGACATTCGCAAAAGATTCTAGGGCAACATGGCTATACGGGTAGATACTCTCAGAGAATATTCAAATATTGAGCAACCATTTAATTGCCATAAAGATAGTACTACCATAGCATCAGAAACAAACTGTTCTAGGTCCCTGTACAAGTTCTAGATATGCATATAGAGCCTGCTTGGGAAAACGGTTCCGTATATCGGGCGAACTTAAATTCGCTAAGTTTAACACAATATGTCTGCGTCATTTGCCTTTTTAAATTTCTTTTCACCCGCCAACAGCACACGATAATAACTTTCATTCAAAAGAACATTTTAACAACTTATTTGGTCAAAAAAGAAATCAAAGTTAAGTTATAAATGGCCACTGAAATACAACACCCATACACTTTAAAACACGTTTCGCACAAACTCTGTTCGCCATATGTTCGAAGGGAAATGTAACACGTTTCCACGTATTTACAAAAGAATTCCGTTTCCGTTATAAAGACAACACACATTAAAATTTCTATTCAATTGCTTTAATCGCCAGTCATTCTAATGAAATTCTACAAGCACATACACACACATGTGTATGTGCTATCACACACGAGACTATTTTTTAAAAGGCGCACAATTTTTGTTCCTTCAGTCACACACGAGACTATTTCATCAGGCATAAAATTGTACTACTCACCGCACAACGAAAGACTAAATATGCTGCCATTTTGTGCCAGCATAATTGTTCTCGTGTGTGATTGCCCAATAGCATGTATTAAATGCTTTTAAGTGCTTCAGAGGTCCTCTCTACAAGCATTTCCTTTTTGAAAATTGACACTTTAAATTTCGCTCTTTTTACAACGACGGCATACTCCTGCAACATGACTAAACGGAAACATATGTGCATATGTATGTATGTACATGGTTACAAATTACTCGATTATTCGTTGATGATAGTAACCATCTGTGTTGTGCTTTGGTTTCATTGGATAAATAAATGTACATGTATTTACTCAGAGAACCGGAAGTGCTTAAAGATTTATGTTCCTGTATTGCTATTGACTTTTACCCTCTAAAGTTTAATGGTTTTATAAGCTATGCTAGGTGACGTGACTAAAATAGAGGAGGATGGCTCAATTTTTATTGCTATCGTATATGAGAATTGCTGTATCATAACAATTATCTGAGGTTATGTTATGCTATTCAAAAGCTATTGCTTAAGCAATCATTAGGTTGGAAATTTTAAAATATTTTTAAGAGCCCCTACCATTACATGACAGTATTTTCATTTCAAATGAACAATTTATTGCAGACAATGAATTTAAAGTAGTAGTATTTGTAGTACAATGAATTTAAAGTAGTAGTAATTGTAGTACAATGAATTTAAAGTAGTAGTATTTGTAGTACAATGAATTTAAAGTAGTAGCATTTGTAGTACAATGAATTTAAAGTAGTAGTATTTGTAGTACAATGAATTTAAAGTAGTAGTATTTGTAGTACAATGAATTTAAAGTAGTAGTATTTGTAGTACAATGAATTTAAAGTAGTAGTATTTGTAGTACAATGAATTTAAAGTAGTAGTATTTGTAGTACAATGAATTTAAAGTAGTAGTATTCGTAGTACAAGGAATTTAAAGTAGTAGTATTTGTAGTACAATGAATTTAAAGTAGCAGTATTTGTAGTACAATGAATTTAAAGTAGTAGTATTTGTAGTACAGTGACAGCTAGAAATGTAAAAAATGATTTGAGAAAACATTTTAAATATCATGTTATCGATCATGTCATGGTCAATAGACTTAGAAACCTAAGTATACTTATGTAAGTATGACTTATAGTATATGTAGCTAGGATTTTAACCGTTAAGCATAACTCCCATAGATTCAAACTGAATCGATTATTAATCGATTATTAGCAAGTAACTACAGCTCCATTAGAACATAAGGCAATACCACATAGAGCCAGAGCCAGAGCCATAGCAGCTATAATAGGCAATATTCTCGTCTTCTAAAACCACTATGCACAATGACCCTTGGGAATAAAAATTTTGTGACAGAGATGTTCAAACGTCTATTTGTATAGGTTGTACGTGGGGCCTCGGTTCAAACCACAGGTCAAGCAACACCAACAAAACGAAAAATGAAAAAATATTTTTTAGGCGACTTCCTCTCAGCAGGTTGCTAGCAAAAACTCTAAGAGTAAATGAAAATTGCCATGAAAATGTTCTCAAAAAGTAGGCCTCACCATTCATGTCACACATGTATGTCGTTTTGGTGGTTAGAATTTTAAATCTAAGCTCACTTAAGCATGAGTTTGGATCGCATAAGTAGCTACATTCGCCAGAACTATCCGACAACAGCTTATGAACCGATCTCTACAGTCAGCATCATGGGTTTAGCAGGTTTAGCATGTACACATAACTCCTACAGAAACAAACTGAATCGATTATTAGCAACTAACTAACAACAGCCCTGTTAGAACATGTGCGAATACTACATCGAAGCAGAGACCAAAATTAGCAACAAGTAAGCAATAATCTCTTCTCTTCTAAAAGGCTAAGCCCTTTGCCCCTTGAGAATAGCGGAGATGCTCAAAAGTCTATTTTAATAGGTAGGATATGTACAAAGAAGTCGCCGTAGTCCAGTAGGTAGTGTGCTCGCCTATTAGTCGTGAGGCCTCAGTTCAAACACCAGGTCCAGACATCTCCAACAAAGCGAAAAATGCAAAAAATATTTTTTAGGCGACTTCCTCTCACCAGATTGTTGGCAAAAGCTCTGAGACTAATTGAAGTTGGCATGAAAGTCTTCTCAAAAATCAGTCGTTCGGAATCGACTTTAAACTGTAGGCCTCTTCACTCATGCATGAAATTAACACACACAACATAAGTGCTGTGAGAAGCTAGGTTGTAATCCTGACTGAAGAGTTGTAATGACCAATTATATATGCATGTATGTGATACAATAATGGGCTTTTCAGATGGGTGCTGTGGAAGAGTTAACCGTGCTCTGTCGTTGTAAAATTGTGAACTGTTAACGCCAAAAGTGTCTGTGGTAAAAATGTTGGTTTGTGTCTTAGATTTTAAAATTCCTATTTATCTTCATATACATGATTTTAAAGTATCTTTCGTTAGTTTTGAGAATCCCTATTCGATTGCTGAGCAGAGCCATGTTCCTTTTTCTACGACCAGCAATTAAATTGCCATGAAAATTTCCTCAAAAAGTTATCGTTCGGAATCGTCCTCACCACTCATGTCCAAAATTAACACAAACAGCATAAGTGGTGTGAGAAGCTAGGTTGTAATCCGGGCTGAAGCGTTGTAATGAGCAATTATTTATGTATGTAATAATTACCATTGGATAATGGAGAGCTCAAGGGAGAAGAAATATCCCTTTTTGAAGTGGTAGCAGTGTTTATGAGCTACACGATACCCAAGAATGTTGCGTCTGTGTTGTAATTCTGACTGAAGAGTTGTAGTGACCAATTATATACATATGTATTATGTATGTAATGGAATAATGGGCGTGTCAGAAGACCGTGCTCTGTTAACGCCAAAAGTGTATATGCTAAAAATGTTGGTTTGCGTCTTGGATTTTCAAATTCATAATTTTCTTAATATAAATTTTCATAAGCGGATTATTACCGTTGGGTAGGTGTATTCCGTCTCTAGCATCTACCAAATGCATCAACTAAACAATTATCAAAGGTTTCCCTATGACTAGGAACTGTTATGAGTCGCACAAGATGTCAAGATAGACATCCGATTGCACAGAATAAATATAGCAACACGTACTACTACAGAATAAATTTGAAACACGTAAATGACTTTTATTTCGACCTAAAATTCAATGTACCAGGCTGTTAGGCGGGAAGATTACTTACTCCATTGGTTATTACAACCCTTTAGTCAGGATTACAACCTTCTCACACCACGTAGGTTGTATGCGTTAATTTTAAAGATGAATCCGAACAACAAATTTTTGAGAAGCTTTTCATGGCAATTTTATTTTACTCTCAAAAATTTTGCCAAAAGACTGCTGAGAGATGGTCGTCAAAAAAATATTTATTTTTCACATTCCGTTCTGTTCGAAATATCTTAGCCAAGTGTTGAACCCTTACATATATTTAAGCCACTGTCCGCTATGTCTAACATTCCAAATCTAATCCCTAGGAGTAGGGTGACCATTCAAAGGCTAGCATTTCATTATATTTCATTCCTGACACAAAGTGACTAATGGATTCGAATTAAAATTTTAATCAGGAAACTTTCAAGTTAAAATTTTGGCTTTTAAGAATTGTTCCAACCATACAACAATATGGTTTATTTGGCTTGCTGCCCTTTTTTTGTTATGGCTCCATTTGGGCTTACTATTTTCTACAAACTTTTAAATTCAATGACAAAAATATTTTGAAAGCACTTCAAGAACAAACAAAAATAAGAGAAATTTATTAAAAATAGAAAACTCATAACGTGCCAGGTCATACGTAACCACAATACGTGACAGTTTATTGCTTTGACTTCACTTTGAAGGCCAACGTTATTACTTTTAAAACTGCCAACTCAATACAGGTTTTTTTTCTCAGTGTAAGGTAGGAGTAGAATACGAAATTGATTAATGACAACATATTTTAAGTGCGTAATCAAATAAAATTTCAATGAGGAAATAAATGAAACGAAATAAACGAAATAAAAATGCCTAAGGAAGGTTGTGGAATTTGGCTTTCCATCCCTTAATTCTATTTACGTAGTCGTCAGTTGAATCTATTTGAAGTATATTGGCTCGTCTGTGCACTCTTACTGTAGTGTAGTTTCTCTTGACTTCTTATTATTTCCTATCAAATCACAAATTGCCTCTTCTCTTTTCACATCCTCTTCCATCGTTTCGTATTGTGAACTATCTGCAGTTTGTAGGCTACGATAGGTGGCAATCCTATCATCCTAGAACCTGTTGCTGAAACTACGCCATGTATCAGTCTTCCGATACTTAAAGTAACGAAAAGCAACAATTCTTCATTCAGGAAAAACAAGTTAAACGAAAATAAACAAACAAGATAAACAGACAACAACAAAATGCACACATCGTACGGTACAAAGAATTGCACAGAATTGCAATAACAATAGACATATTGGCGAATGAGATGAGGTGGATATACTTTCCGCCCAAATCAAAATGAGCTTCATCTGAAAGGAGGATTTTTTGTCAAAATCGGCATCTTCTGTAAGTCGATCGCAGGCCCACTTATCGAAGCGAAAACGCATTGTATGGTCAATATTCGTTCAGCGGAAGGATAAAACTAATTATCTGTCAAATCAGACATGAGCTAAGTGTTACCATTCACGAAATAAGCACTAGTTGAAAACAACGTTAGTTGGCGGACCCTTTACTTTCTGATTAAATTCGATACTTGGTCACTACATCGGGTCTAAAATCTAATAGACATGGAATAGTAAGTATCAATTCCAACAAAGGAAAAAATATTTTTTTATGCCTTTATCCACCCACCCTCGGAATTTTATTTATTATTTCAAATGTTCTTTATTTAAATGAATTTAAAATTAAATTAAAATATTTGCCTGTGCTCAATCAATCTCTCTGCAAATTTGTTTATTTTAAAATACAAAATCTACTAAAAATTCTTAAGTATTTTTGCATAAATTAAAGATTTTCGAAAACGGAAATCTTCACTTAATGATGAGGCAATTAAGGATATACACAGACAGACTGTGTTCGCACGCAGCAAGACAAGGCAGAGAGAAGAAGCATTTTACAGGAAATCTTTGTTAAATATATTACGAACAGATTTGATGAGGATAAACAATAACAAACAATACTAAGGAAATGTTGAGACTGTACAATTACACTGCGCTATGCAATAAATAATGATGGAATAACAATTAGCATCAGAGTTGATGGACTACCCAAATGAGAAGGATGGAGGAAGTAATTTAACGCTCTACACCATTGTATAAGGAACCTTAAACATGTGGCTGTAATGTTCAGACATACACTTTTATTGCGTAAATCGCAATAAACGCCATTATTGAGCTCAAGATTTCATATAAAATTTCAATTCAATTAATTATTACACAATAAATACGCAAATTGTGATAATATTGAGTATAAGTACGAACACTTTCGGTTGATATTTGACGACTCAAATGTCAGCAACGTCAAACAAAAACAATGTTGTTGAAACAACCAGCTGTTTTTATTACCAGCTGCCAAATGAATATTGCTTATATTATGTCTGAACACTTAAAATATTGTACTCAATAAACCGAATATTGACTGAATAAAAGTGCATGTCTGAACATAGTATAAGAAGTCTAGTGAAGGATAAACCAACGTTTCAAGTGTGCTCCAGTGATACCACGCACAAAGCCCTGATTTTGGAAAAAGAATGGCAAATGATCTTCAGAAGATTCAGTGTCCAGCTAACGTCTAACAGTCGGCAAAGGGACCTCGATACTGCACAGAAAGTTAGAAACTTTATCTGTTTACAGCAAATTTACAAGAACACAGCAAGTGTCCAAGTAGGCGGAGACAGATTCCACACATTCCTTCCTAACGTGTTTTATCAATTCGCTGGACTCAAATTGTTGAAAAGGTTACATAAATTACCTTTTTGCCGACATCGGAAAAGGCCGAATACCATGATGATGTTTAGAAAGCTTGCAGATAAATCCTGGGGTTGTTACCCAAGGATTATGTACACGATATATCATGATAGTCAGATCAATAGTGGCTTTTAGGATGAATTTGTGAGTAGACAGAATAAACCGAATCAATTAGCTCTAATGGAATTGGACAAGATACAAAGACTAGCGTGTCGCTATATACTGGAGTTTGTAGACCCATGTCGAAATCTGCGAGTACTGTCCAAGTGAAAGTCTATGCCACCGAAAGATGTGTTAAATTTAAAATGGATAAGAAGGTCGCCACTCGAGCACTCGGCTCTTGTGACGTTAAATCTGAAAGAGAATGAGACTGTATGGGGAAGCTGAATTAGTAAGAGAGGGGAAATCGTGTCATCCTCTGCTGACATGTTTGCATGTAAAAGAGATTTACATTCTCAAAATCGTAATAACTTCCACGTGAAATAGAGGTTTTCGGTAGTCTAAAGAATGCTGCAGATTATAGGATTGCCTTGTTCGGGGAAAATACCCGTTAACAAATCGGGGACCATCTTGAAACCAACCAGAATCTGTAAAAATGACTTCTAGGTATCATTTTATGGTAGTCCTCTGGTAGTCGAAGCAAAATCTTTTGCAGGGACTTGAGAGCATAAAAAGAAAATTGTTTTCTGTGCCTAGAAGCTTATAATGGTACTAGAATTGGAATATTTTTACTAAGAGGCTTGAAATGCAAGCATTATCTTTAACACTTCGGCGACGGGTGTCGTGTAGTCCTGTGCAGAGCAGCAGCACAGCAGCTGATGTCGTGTTAACACGGCAGTTAGTTAAGGATCCATAGTTCGCGATTTCGCCAACAACGACACAGCACTGGCTGTCGCGCCTCCGTGCAAAGTTGCGAATGCTTAAATGTTAGGTGGGCAGACTTTCGTTCACTATCTATCCCACAAATTTTGCTGAGCTATTTTGGTCGTAGTCTAGTAGGTAGTGTGTAGTAGTAGTAGTCGTCGTAGTAATATAGTAGCAGCAGTTTTAGTATAGTAGTTGTAGTAATATAGTAGCAACAGTAGTAGTAGCAGTAGTAGTAGCAGCAGTTGTAGTATAGTAGTAGTAGCAGTATTATTAGTAGTAGCAATAGTAGCAGTAACAGTATTTTAACTCTAGTAATAGTAGCAGTAGTATTAGTAGTAATAGTAGGGTGTTCGCTTATTAGACGTAAAGCCCGGGTTCGAGCCTCAGGTCAAACATCAAAACGAAATATGAAAAAAAAAATATTTCCCACGGCGACTTCCTCTCAGCAGATTTCTGGCAAAATCTCTGAGAGTAAATAAACCTGCCATGAAAAAAGTTTCTCAAGAATCTGTCGTTCGGAGTCGACGTTAAAATGTAGGTCCCGTCACTCAAGTATAAAATTAAGGCACACAACATGTGTGGTGTGAGAAGCTAGGACGTAATCCTGACTGAAGGCTTGTAATGGACAATTACGTATGTATGTACGTATGTATGTATTTTTGTTGTATACAAAGCCATCCCCTCGACCTTGTCAGAATTCATAACTGCGTTCTCAATTTTATGCTCCCGGGATGTCTAATGTTGAAAACTCACTAGAGGGTTTAATCGTTATGAGATACTGGCAGTAATCCGGCCAACTCTACCCATTCTTCTCTTCATTTTAGGATAAGTACAGTAAAAATGTAATCAATGCCGTCAATGACTTTTCCGAACCTGTTATTTCAAATTGGAACTCTCTTGAGAGCTCTCATGATTGTTTAAGAAATTGTTTAAAAAATATTTGAAATATTTTTCATACAAAATCTCTCTCTCTAGAATTGCTATTAAAAAATTATAAAATTTTTAATATTTATTTACTTTTAATAAGCAAAGTAAACAATTAAAAGTTAATTTATTTTTTATTAGAATTTATTTTTTTTATTTTTTAACGAAATATTTTGTCTAGAAATTCTGTGCTGCCTAGACAACGGCCACGGGATACAATTCTAAACATCTGTTCGATGGAAACCCCATTATATGGTTTCGTTTATTCGCTGGCGCTGCCTCGTTTTATTGTTATTAACAGCTGAAAACTATTTTTACGAGTAATAAAAATAATTTTTCAACAAAATTTCTTTTTTTTTGTTTATTTTTAAGGCAAAAAATTTATGAATTTTAAAACAAATTGAAACTGGAAATTATTTTAACAAAAAATTTCCTAACAATTGCAAACGTCCAGCTCTGGTAAATTGTTTATTGTGTGGAGGAAAGCAAAAAATTTAAAAAATAAATAAAAGTATGTGTTTGTTATTATTATTGTAATAAACATTGGAAGAAGCAATGTATTTTAGCATTTTATTGCTTTCATTTATTGAGCTATTGCTGCCATTAGTTGTTATTATTTTTTTTTATTGTTTTCCTAAACAACAATTAAAATAAACAAATAAAAGTAACGCTATTTAATTGAAATTTAACAACTTTCCCGTTGTTAACGTTGATAATTAATGGAGATTATTTATAAAAAAAACTTATGTCTACAACATTTTAGGGTCAATGATTAAAAATTGACATTTGACCTTTGCCTGAAATTTGATTTTATATGATGAAAGGTCACGTAACGTAAAATTAAAGAAAGTACATGAAGGACTATTCTTTCATTTCACACTTTGGCGATATGTATGACCTTTAACCTTAAAATACCAGAGGTCAATTTAAATAGTCAAAAAGTATAAAATTGTGTTACTTAAAGTCGCATTAGTCTAGTAGGCACAGAGGTGGCTTATTAGACAAGAGCCCGAGGTTCTAAACCTGGCTGAAACAAATATACGACCTTTAACCTTAAAATACCAGAGGTTATTTTAAATAGTCAAAAAGTATAAAAAGTGATCGACCCGAAATTCTGTTAATTAAAGTCACATTAGTCTAGCAGGCAGTTTGGTGGCTTTTTAGACAAGAGCCCGAGGTTCCATTCTGGCTCAGACAAATGTATGACCTTTAGCCTTAAGCTATCAGAGGTCAATTTAAATAGGCAAAAAGTATCGACTCGAAATTCTGTTGCCTAAAGCCGCATTAGTCAAGTAGGCAGTGTGGTGGCTTATTAGACAAGAGCAAATGTATGACCTTTAACCTTAAAATACCAGAGGTCAGTTTAAATAGTCAAAAAGTATAAAATGAAATAAATTTACAACTTTCCCATTGTAAACGTTGCTAATTAATGGAAATTATTTATAAAAAATGTATGTTTAAAACATTTTAGGGCCAATGAATAAAAACTGACATTTGACCTTTGACCTGAAATTGGATTTTACATGATAACAAGTCATGTAACGTAAAATTAGTGAAACTACATGAAAAACCAGTTTCTCATTTCACACTTATACGATAATGTATGACCTTTAACCTTATAATACCAAAAGTCAATTTAAATAGTCAAAAAGTATAAAAAGTGATCGACCCGAAATTCTGTTACTTAAAGTCGCATTAATCTAGTAGGCAGTGTTATGGCTTATTAGACAAGAGCTCGAGGTTCCAACCATGGCTGAGACAAATATATGACCTTTAACCTTCAAATACCAGAGGTCGATCAAAAATTCTGTTACTTAAAATCGCATTACTCTAGTAGGCCGTGTGGTGACTTATTAGACATGAACCCGAGGTTCCAACCCTGGCTGAGACAAATGTAATACGAGTCAATTGAAATAGTCAAAGGGTGGAAGTCATCGATCTCACATTCTGGTACTAAAAAAAGTCGCCGTTGTATACTAACTAGAATGTTGGCTTATTAGAAGAGAGCCCATGGTTCAAACCCTGACTCAGGTTAGGTTAGGTTAGGTCGGAGTGGTAGCTCCGATATCACAAAGCTCACTTGAGCACGCATAGCGGCCCGTTGTGATGCCACGGTTGAATACAGTCCCTGTACTAACCAAGTTCCACCAAAATCAGGGAAAAGGAAAAAGTTGCTCAGCGCAAGCGCTGCACAACAAAAGCATGACTACCGTGCACTGGAAAACCAGCCAGAAAGTCTGATGAACGAAGCTATATCCTTGATGTCAATAGATGATAGCTCCGTTAAGCTAACAAGGAATGGGGAGCCAAATAACCTATATCTACACCTAGCAAGAGACGGGTACTGGCAAAGAACCCTGACTCAGATATCTCAAACAAAACGAGGCAAGAAAAAATATTTCTTTTAGCAACTTCTCATCAGCATAAAAGTGCCATGAAAAATTCCTCAAATCCATCGTTTGGAGTCGACTTTAAACGGTAGGTCGTGCCACCCATGAATAAAATTAATACACGTAACTTGAGTGGGTTGTAATCCCGGCTAAGTTAGTCAATATAGCACTATTTAAAATTGATGGCAATTACTCTAGGGGTTTGGGTGTATCAGACTTTTCTGCATTAGCTTTGAATTTATCGGAAATAGGTTCACTTGATCTCTTTCTAAAACTGCCGTTCGAAGAACTGAATTTCTTTTAAAATGTATTTAAAGAAAACAACAAGCGTTGCAAGCCTCTCTTGAGTACACAACGGCTCGTTGTAGCCCAATGCCCCAAAGCTAACTGACAAGTCCAGTTTAGCAGATCGCGACATGACATGAATACAGATGAAAACTGAGAGAGCATAAGCGAAATGAGAGACGACTACATCTAGCAAATCTTCCTTCAGGCAAAACACCATTTCAAAATGGCAACGCCAATGGGATGAAGAGGACAGAGGAAGGTGGACGGCGAGACTTATCCCGGATACTGAGGTATGGATTGGACGAAAAATCGGAGAGGCATGGATATTTTAGAAAGTACCTGCATAAAATGGGCAAGAGCGCCTCCCATTATTGCCTTTACGAAGAGGAGGAAGTAATTGATGATGCAGAGCACACTATTTTCGAATGTGCACGCTGGCGGAGCTACCGCTCTGAACTGAGATCAATAGTTGGAACGATCACGGTCGCTAACATTTCGGGGTTATGATTGCGAGTGAAGAGAATTGGACTTCAGTGGCGAATTACGTGGAGTGTATCCTAAGACTGAAGAAGAGAGATCTCGAGGCTGCACAGCATGTAGGCACGCCGGCATAGATTATACTTGCACACGTGTCAAACAGAATCCGACACAGGGACCTGGACGAAAGGAATAGTGGAGAAACGTAGAAGTCTCCTCAACTTTCGACACGCAATCCGGACGCGGATATGAACACGCAGGGGCTAAAGGGCCAAAAGGACTCCAAATCGAAATAATACCACCGTAGTTCCGGAGTGGGCACAACAACAACAACAAGTCCACGAGACGAGGAGGGGAATTTATTGGGTGAGGGCCCCACACACGGAGGATGTGGCGACTTCCTCTATGGTGCGGTTAGGTACATTCACCCCTCCTCGGCGAAAAAAAACAACAGATTTGAGAAACTTTTCATGGCAATTTTGTTTTACTGTCAGAGTTTTTGGGCCGAAATCTGATGAGAGGAAGTCGCTGTAAGAAGAATTTTTTTTTTTCATTTTTCATTTTGTTCGAGAAATCTTAGCTGGGGTTTGAACCATGGCCTCAGGCTACAACTACTTCTAGTATTGCATATTAAAACCTTCAGTAGTCAGAAAACTTGTTTGGGAACCACTACCGAAAACAAACACAATGTTCAGGTGTCGAATACAATTAAAATTTAAAAGTAACGTTTAACTGTCTGCTGTGATTTACTTGATGTACAATTGAATAAATTAAACAAACAAAAAAGCATTCTTCTGCTAACTTTTGTTCGCTGTTGCCTCAAACTTCTGTGTATTTTCCTTTTATCAGATCGCTTTGGATATTGTAACAATGCTGGCAGTTGAAAAATTTATTTCAAACATTTCAAGAAAAATTAACATAAAAATTATGACAGCTGTCAGTCAGTTTGAGCTAGACAAAGGAATAAGAAGATGTTAATCTTTCCCGAAATTATTTTTTTTTTTAATTTTTTAATACCACTGGCACAGAAGCATTAACTAAGAAATGAAAATTTAAGTAAATTTCATCCTACATGGCTCAGTGTAAGAGCCCACTGTTGTGACACATATTGCATTATTTCAATTTAAAAAATCCAAAGGCTTTTTGAGGCACTGAGAACCGAGTTACAAGTGCTCCAGTATTGTAGGCAAAATTTCTAACATACTTAAGGGCTTCTAAATAAGTCTAAATAAAATTGATGAGAGCTGAATGATGAGTGTATTCTTACACGGCATCTGAAGCACACAGATGCTGTAAATAACATCGAATATAGGGACTTTAGAGGGAGCATCGCAACTATAGAACGCTTCTAATGTCACTCTAATTCTAATGTCCTGAACGCATGCAATCGAACGGATAACGTAACGTAACAGTCAGATATTACTTACTTTACGAATTTATCATTACAACCCTTCAGTCAGGATTACAACCTAACTTATCACATCACTTATGTTGTATGTGTTAATTTAATCTATTTGTATTAGTTTTCAAGGCAATTTTATTTACTCTCAGAGAATTTTTGCCAGAAATCTGCTGAGAGGAAGTTGTCGAAGAAATATTTTTTTATACATACTTCATTCGATATGTGTGATGATAAATTCAAATTTAACTAGCAAAGACAAAAACCAAAAATTTTAACAGACTTTCAGCAGATATCTGACTATATAGAAATTGTAGCCTAAAGTGTCCCTAATAAAACGCAGACACTGTTAACATAGGGTATATTTGAAGCCCATATTTCCAGTTCCAAAATTATTTGGGATATATCACTTATTGGGTTTTATTAGGGACACCTTAGGCTACAATTTGTATATAGTCAGATATCTGCAGCACGTCCCTGATATCATATATTTGGGTGATTTCTTCCTTGTCTATTTTTCGTATTTTCTATTAACCACTTAACATTGCTCTGTTAACATTAACATTAGCACTGTTAAAATTTTTGGTTTTTGTCTTTGCTAGTTAAATTTGAATTTATCTTCACACACATTCTCCTTCGAGATGTTTGAGCTGGAATTTTAACCGTGGCCTTACGTCTAAAAAGCCAACACACTACCCACTAGACTACGGCATCTTCACGTCTGAAAATCAATAAGTAGTAGTATTTATACCCTGAGATTTGATCATATGCCGTCTGTTTATATGGATATACATATATAATCTGACTATTATGTTGTTCATTGGGTGACTGCTAAAGTAAAGTCAACGTACCCTGACTTTGTTGCCTACTTTTAAGGGAGTCAGTCCCTAGAATTTGTATCCAGTGTGACTAATGTGTTGCTCATTTGCTGACTGCTTAAGTAAAATCAACGTAAATTCAGTGTAGCATTACAATCTTAAACGAATGACATGAGCTATAGAACAACGGAAGTTTCCAATGGAAAATCATAGGAGAGGAATCCCATACCAAAATAATATCGGATTTATGAGCATTATAGGCATCATTAATCACCGCAGGATGTATCATAAAACGGCTGTTGTTACCTTAGCTCAATGGACATTGTGTTAGCTTGCTAGCCTAGAACAGAAAATTAAACTTCGCACAAAAAATGTTTCTTACGACGTCCTGCTGTCAGAAGTCATCTAAAAAATATTGTGAAGGCAACTAACTTTCGTGCAGAGGCTCTCAAATATGCGCCACTAATGGAAAATCTTAACACACCCAACAGTCTAAGTCTTAATACTGACTAAAGGCTGCTCATTGCCTCATTGCCCAACTGACGCGTTCCATAGTAGTAAGAAAACCGAAAAATTCACGTCAGAGCCTTAAGAGAATGCAATCTATAACACAAATCTATAATATAATCACGATTTTTGTGGATTGTTGACACACAATATCCGCTCTAAGCTTGCAACTTAACGCTGAACACTATAAAATATTACAGCCAGCCTTCTAGCAGTATTTCTATGCCTGAGAATCTTTATACACATACGATTTTGCCTGTGTTGCCATCAGCCTTACTGTTGCGATGTATGTACTAAAACTTCATGCTATCGTTAGAGCTAAATGAGACGAAAAAAAAGAAATTCTGAAAAATAATTAAGAAACCATACAAGTTTGTAATCATTAAGAGACTTTATTTGTTTTAATTCCAGCAATTCATACACTTTTTAATTACACACTACCACCCACCCACTTATCTCTACAGCAACGTATGAGTAATGTTTTCAAATTATTAAATTCATCATACGCCATGATGCTTTTTCTGCTTCTTCTCAGAATACTAAATAGTTAAAGTTTCCGACCATGTACATACAGACATACATACCGTTGGTCTCATGTAGAAAGGCCCTAACTCAAAATTTTTTCGATATTGATTTTTTTTGAGATTCCAATGCATTTAACACAAATACACATTGAAATCACAAAAAAAACAATTTCGAAAAAAATGTGAGTTAGGGCCTTTTTACATGAGACCAACGATATGTATATTGCCTCCAAAATACTTACTTAAAGAGAAATTTGAAAATATTTAAAAAAAATCATCGTCGCCAAAACATATGTTGCAATGTTTGGACTGAAAAGTTCGTACTCATATTCATAAGTTAGACAGTCATGGATAAAATTAATACACACAATATGGATGGTGTCAGAAGCTAGATTGTAATCCTGACTAAAGGATTATAATGAAAAATTATGTAAATACTTTTCAGTGGCTATTATTCAGGTGCCTATTAGAGCCGGCTTCGAAGACAATATTACTGATGTAGCGTTAAGTCTTGAAGAACTCCACTTGGTATTTGATATCCTCAACATGGAAAATTTAATTCTTGACTTAAAAGCCTATAAAACACAGACAAGATTTGAAGTCAAACAACTATCGATTTCGTCGCATTTTTATTAATTGCACTCATTTGGAAGTGAGCATTTTTATTTAAGAATTGTGTTCAGTTTCTGATTAAACATTTACGTCAATAAGCATAAAAGAAAATTGTCGTCGTGCAGAATTAGTAAATTTATGGCATTTTTCTTCTCAAAAAGTAGTTTTATTAGAATGATGGAAACTAAATACTAATGGGCTAGATGTTCCTGATTTCAAGAATTCCAAAACAAATTTTGGTATATCGATAACGAAGCTAATATCTTTATTATCGACCGAAAAAAGCAAGCCAATTAACATAAAAAATGCAAATCATCAACCAAAAAATGCAAGTAATCGACCAAAAAATTCGAATAATCAACCAAAAAATGCAAGTCGTTAAGAATAAGAATGTATGTAATTGATAAAAACCGCAAATCATAGGAAAAAAAACAAAAGAATGCAAATCATCGATAAGAAAATGCAAGTCATCGCCCAAGATAATGCAAGTTATCGATCAAAAAATGCAAGTCATCGACCAAGAAAATGCAAGTCATTGATTAAAAAATACAAGACATCGACAAAAAAGCAAAGCATTTATTAAAAAAATGCATGTCATCCGACAAAACTGCAAGTTATCAACCAAAAAATAAACAAGTCATTAACTAAAATAAGAATGCATGTAATCGACGAAAACTGCAAATCATAGAAAATAAAACAAAAAACCCAAATCATCGACCAAAAAATGCAAGTCATCGACCAAAAAATGCAAGTCATCGACCAAGAAAGTGCAAGTCATCGATCCAAAAAGCAAAGCATTCACCAAAAAAGCCATGTCATCCACCAAAACTGCAAGTTATCGACCAAAAATGCAAGTTATCGACCAAAGAAAAATGCAAATCACGACAGAAAAAATGCAAGTGAACTATCAAAGAAAAAGTAAGTCATCAACAAAAACTGCAAGTCACCGACAAAAGAACAAAAGAAACGCAAGACATCGAAAATTTTTCCCGCTTTATATAGAGAATTTATATAAAAATTTAGATTCTTCGCCTATATCTCCGGCCTTAAGTAAAGTCCGACCGTAATGAAAACTGTTTTTGGAATCCTTGATCCAATCCTTGATCGAAAAGCTATTTTTGGTGAACAATGAAATACAGAGATTTTTTAAACATTTTAAGAAACAAATTCATCAAAAGTTCTGCAGAATTATGAATTTCCAATGGTCATTACTTCCAACATGTCAATGGAAGCCAGTCATACGGCTGCTAATGTAAAGATGTGATGTGCCTACGAAAGTCCCCACAGACTTAATAATCTAGGACAAAGTTCCAATATGACTCCAAGAGACTATTTGGGAGATCATTTGGAAGAACGGTTACGTAGTCGCTTAACCTCAAACACAAGTTAACCGAAAAACTTGCTCATGAGTGCATGGCGGCAACTATCATCAGAAAATACAAAACAAAACTGGTACATTCAATGCCAAATAGGTTAAATGGTGTTCTTGACCTTTAGGGATATTCTACCAAATATAAGGGAGAACATTTCCATATATTAGGCCTTTGAATTTGTAATTACAAACAAACGGTACAAAAATAAGGAGTTATCAGAAACTGCTCCTTATTTTTCTCTTGTTTTGTAAAAAAAAATATTTAAAAACTTTTTTTATCTCATAATAAAACGGAAATAAATTAATAAAATAAGTATAAAAACTTTAATTATTTATAAGAACTTTTGCTACAAACTCATGAAATTGCTAAAATGTATTGCCGTACTAAGACTTTTGCTGTTCACTGTATACTATATTTTGAAAGTGAATATCAAAAGCATGTACTTGGCGTATGATTGATATTTAATACGAATGAAAATAATTAATGCTCATACGCACTTGAAAGTGTTGCACTTTAAAGTGTACTTCAAAGATACAATACATGTAGGTTTATATAGCTTTTAAAGTCAAACTATTTTTGTAATTTTTAGTAGATAGTGAGTGTTGGCGTATTAGGCATGAGGCCAGAATTGAAACCCGAAAACGAAATATTAAAAAATATTTCTTCGGCAACCTCCTCACAGCGGATTTGTTTTAGAAACTCTAAGGGCCATTATTACAACTTTCCGTTAAACTTTGGTTCAGTTAAAGGTACCTTTAGCTAAAGGGAACTGTAAAGTTACCTTTAACTTATTTTTGTTATTAAAATTTACAGATAAAATAAAGTTAACTGTTTTCAAAAGTAGTCTAGTAGGTTGTGGTTAACTAAAGGAAGGATTTTAGCAGCCAGATAAATTGTTTTTCTTTATTAGAAGTGGCCAATAACTTAGAAGTGAGCGTTAAGCTAAAGGGAGGAGGATCATCCTGCCAGTAACTTTTAAAGTTAAGTTTATGTTTTATCTTGCCATATTATATATTATTTTCAATATGGCAACTTCAAATATAAACAAAATGAGGAAATACAACAAAAAAAAGGTCCTTCATTGCCACTGCGTTTAAAAAAATACTTTTTAAGTTAAGAAGTTAAAGGTGACTTTAAAATTCACTTCAGTTAAAGCTACCTCTAACTAATCCCAACTTTAACGCCAAGATGTAATAATTTCCCTGAGAATAAATAAAAAAATGTCATGAAAAATTTCTCAAAAAATCTGTCGTTCTGTGAATTTAACTCACACAACATAAGATGTGTGTGAAGATACATTCAAATTTAACTAGCAAAGACACGAACCAAAATTTTTAACAGAGCTAATGTTAGAGTTAACACAGCAATGTTAAATGGTTAACAGAAAATACGAAAACTAGTCAAGGAATAAATCATCCAAATATACGAATATATCCTATGTTAACAGTGCCTGGGTAGAATGAAGGATGGTGGATATAATGGAAAAATGGGGCATATACAAAATGAGGACAGTGTCCTACCCAGACACTGTTAACATACTGTCTTATCCAGACCCTGCTAACCTAAGGTATATTGTAAGCCCAATATCTCAAGTTCCAAAATTATTTGGGATATACCACATATTGGATTTTATTAGGGACACCTTAGACTACAATTTGTATATAATCAGATATCTGCAGCAAGTCCCTGATATCGTATATTTGGGTGATTTCTTCCTTGACTAGTTTTCGTATTTTCTGTTAACCACTTAACATTACTCTGTTAACTTTGATATCGCCTCTGTTAAAATTTTTTATTTTTATCTGTTTTAAAGGGTCCGCTAAAGAACTATTTTTTTTGAAAATGCTTTAAAAAAAACTACTGAACATTTTCTCAAATTTCTTTTTTTATTTGAAAGTACAATCCTTCCGGTTATAATGAAAAATAATTTCATTCAAATGGCTGCCTCGGCTGGCCATGCAGTACCCTACACGAGTAGCCTACAGAAGATGCCGATTTTGGCAAAAAAAATCATCTTTTCAGATGAAACTCATTTTAATCTTGGCGGGTATGTAAACAAGCAAAATTGTCGCATTTGGGGCACAAAAAAACCCGCACGCATACATTGAAAAGCCAACTCACCTAAAAACGAGTCACTGTTTGGTGCGGATTTTGGTCCAGAGGTATAATTCGAAAATGAGCAAGGAGTGGCCGTTACAGTCAATGGCGATCGTTATCGGACCATGTTGAACGAATTCTTGCTCACAAAAATTCAAGAGGAGGATATTGGCAACATTTGATTTCAACAGGACGGCGCTACGTGCCACACAGCCGAAGCTACACTCGATGTTTTGCGCCCTGTTTTTGTCATTTTCAAAAAAAAAAAGTTATTTGGCGGACCCTTTAGTTAAATTTTATCTTCACACACATCAACATAAGTAGTGTTGAGGAGCTAGGCCGTAATCCTGGCTGAAGGGTTGTAACGACCAATTATGTATGTATTTGCTTTTCAATCGAAGCCATCTCTTGATGGTATTCTTCACACTATTCATCACTTACACACAAACAAAAATATGTTTGACTTCTATTCAAAACTAACTTCACAATCTAAAATTCGGTAATTACTCGAATGTATTTTCACTGTTGCAATGTATAGTAGATGGAGAAATATTTTGATGTCAAAAAAATATATTTTTTCTTTAGTTTGACAAAAGTTGGTATTATTTTCACGATATAATCACTATATTTTAGTAAAAAGAATTTAAAAAAAGCACATACCTTTTAATGGAATTTATTTCTGGTTTTAAATTGTATTTCCGTTTTTTTTTTTGTTTAATTATTTTACTTTTCACTTTGAATTTTTTATAGAGATTTTTATTTAAATTTTTTTTTATTAATTTTTTCTATTTTATTTTATATGTTTTTAATTAATTGTAAACATTTGTTTTTTTATTATTTAACAAATATTTTATTTTTCATATTTTAAATACACCTTTTTAAACGTTATTGAAAGTTTATAATTTTATTTATATTTATTTATTTATTTAATTTTTTTTTCACTGTTTCTTCACTTTTAATGATTTCAATTACATATTATGAATTTTATTTATTTAGTATTTATTTAATCAAATTTTAAAATTTATTAAAATTTGTTTAATTTCTTCAATTAAATTGTTAAAAGATCATTGAATTTAAAAATGTAAACTTTTTTATTTTTCTTTTGTAAACTCCAAAAAAAAAAATTTATTAAAAATATTTAATTAAGTATTAATCATGCCTTTTCGAGACAGTAAACTATAAATTATGGAAATAAAAATAAATTTCAATACAATATACAACATTTGAAATACTATTTGGTCAATTCACACAAGGTGTTGTATTGAGTGTATTGTTGGACGAATATACAACAGTGTAAGCTTGTTGTTAATAATTTTCATATAAAAATTCGATACACTTATACATACACATTTTTTTCATATGTTTTTAAAAAGTTGTATTGATTTTGTGCTATCAGTTTATGTGAATGCCAGTAATCAAGAAGAGGAACAAAATATTTTCTACGTAATATGATTTCAAAATTACATTGTTCGCACAGATAATTAATTAATTTACTTCGTTCCGTAGTACATATTTTTTATTTCGTTGCTTGAAAATCAAATGAATACTGGTCTTCTGCTTCTTATCGCTTTTTGACATTTGGAATACACAATACTGCATAGCATTGAGCGTTCACAAACAAAAAATGTGTTCAATACAATATACACGATACAAAGTCGTGTGAATTGCCCAATTGATTCCTTGTTCATCTATAGGACAGTGTACAGAAGCGCGTGGGAACTTCAGTGAAATCAAAGCTGGCATACCATTGTAAAGCAGTAAAGGAGCGAATGCCAACTTCATTGAAATTACAGCAGGCATCTCATCCATAAATGTCAAATATGTACTACGCTCTGTAAGGTAAACTTTCACCACTTACAGTGGTGGTCATATAACTAGCACATCGATATATTCGACGCTTTCCCAGTAACAAAGGATGTAATACTTTTTAAAAGTTCACTTAAGGGCAATTAAATATACAGTCAACCCTCCTGTAACGCGGTGAATGCGTACCGCGTTGTATAGAAAGCGCGCTATAAGAAACTCGGATTTAACCGCACAAACCAGGCAAATTCGTAGCGCGTTCTATGGAAACCGTCTACCGCGTTGTATGGAAACCGCGCTATAAGATATTCGGAATTAGTACAAATCCCATCATTCGTACCGCGTTATATGGAGACCAAGACAAGATAAATTATAAATTATTTTTATTGACTTAAAGAGTTCATATAAGGATTGCTAAAAAATGAAACAAAAACTAAACTGAAATACTGTTTTCCAACAAAAATAAGAAAGACTTGTAAAATTACGCAAATTTTTCCACATTCATCCTCACTGTCAGATATAAGTTGCAGAAAAATTTTTAGAATGTCGTAGACGGCTATGAGACGGCCTTTTTTATATAAAAATGTTGTTTGTATATCTCGGCTGTGCTTTTGCGTCGAAAATAAAATTGATATTAAACCGTCTTACAAAATCTAGTTACTAGATTCGGAAGGAACTCATGGCATGTTGTTGAACGTAAACCGCTCTGTACGAGTACCGCGTTATAGGAGGGCTGTCGCAATTTCAGCTCCGCGTTAAGTGAACACCGCGTTATATGGAAACCGCGTTCAGAGAGTACCGCCTTATAGGAGGGTTGACTGTACTGAAGATAAATGCTATTTACAGAGCACTGTTAACTGTTTAACAGTGGCAATAGTATGTAGATTATTAATCTACTTTGCAATTATTGCAGACTATTGACATAAAATATAATTTTTGGGCGCCCTGGTAGCCTAGTGGGTAGTGTGCTAGACTGTTGGCGTGAGGGTCGAGACGTTCGATTCCCATCATAGGCTCTGGTCTATTACACTACATCCCGAGCACATGGTCTAAGTTACGCAGCTCGTAATTATAATTAGATATAATTTGTAGGACGGAATAATTCCAGCTATCCCACTACCACGGTTGGAAAGAGGACCCCCTCTGGACTACCATTTGCATATGTGTAGTCTGTATATATGCTCCAAAGTGGCCACTGATCTTCTAGAGAATTTTCAACCAAAAAATTGATATTTTCAAAACCAATTTTCTCAATATCATATCACTTTTTTTATATGGTACCTTTTTGCTAATTATATTAAGGGGCCTTGGAACCTTCCTTTGAGCCTGATATGGTACTCATAGACCTAGAATTTGTCCTAAAATTAGCTTCTAAACAAATGGACTTGTTCAGATGGATGCTGTTAAATAGTTAACAGTGTTCTGTTAAGAGCAAATTTTTCTGAATGTGGCACTGATAAAATTTGTGAATTGCGTCTTGGATTATCAAATTCGAATTTATCTTCACATACATATTATGTAAATATGCCATGGGATGTATAAAGTAAAGGGAATTTAAAATTAAATTCAAAAAATTAACTTCAAAATTGGATAACGATAGCAGGCGACTTTTTTAAATTTCATCTGGTAGCCCATATAAATAAACAAAAGTCATCTGCTTTACAGGGCATTATCAACACTCTCGATTTATACAGGGCATAAAATGCAATGCCCTCCACCATTGGCAATTGCGAATTATTTAGAATAAAACCTACCACCCAAACATTTTTAAGAAACGAACACAAAATTGCTTTTTTTTAATAAAATGCAAATTTTTTTGGTAGAAAAGAAAACACCATAAGTTTAATGGATTTTATGCCCGAGGTGCCGCCTGTGTGTTAGCCTACGAACTTTTCAGTGCAACTGTTAATTGTTATCAAATATCGATGACAATCGAATTTCAACTATATTATCAGTTTGCTGCCAAAAAATTTTAATTACTGAAAAAAAAATTTTTTTCCAAGTAAAATTTTTTTAGTTTTCTAGTTGGCTTCTGTAATACCTTTTCTGATTACTGGCCACTCAACTAAACTTTGGTTGCCATCGATTAGATTTTCTATATTTTTTTATTTTATTTCTTAAACAGTTTTTTATTTTTGATTCACTTTAATGTTTAATCATTAATTGAAAAGAATTGTTTTTATTATTTTTGCGTTTGTTACACAATTTTTGTTTTAAAAAAAATTATTTAAATTTTTTTTTTATTTTTTTTTTTTTATTTTTTTTATTTTTTTATTTTTTATTTTATTTTTTTTTTTTAATTTTTTAAAAACTTTGTTTTTTAATTTTTTTTTTTTAATTTTATTTTAATATTTTTTAATATTTTTTAATTTTTTTTTTTAATTTTTTTTTAATTTTTTTTAAATTTTTTTAAAATTTTTTTCTTTAATTTTTTTAAAAATTTTTTTTTAATCAAATATGTAATGTAATTATTTTTTTTTTTTTTTTGTAGTGATTAAAAATTTTTAAAATTATTAATTTTATAATTAAATTATTTCTTACATTTTGTTTTAATAAAACTTCATTGATTAATTTATTTCGATTATTTTTTTAATTTTTAATTTTCACTTTCTTCGGCAAATTAAATTGATTTTAATTTACACACTTGTTTTTTCTTCTCAATTTTTTCTAAAATATTTTTTGTTTCGTTTTTTACTTTAATTTCCCGTATTTCAATATCCGCATTCAAATTGTCTAAACGGCCAACAAATAAAATGAATAAAATTTTACGCTTGAATGCCAACGAATGCATTGAGCGGATACGTAGTAAATCATATCTAGTGATGAAAACCGTAACGTTACTAAAGTGTAGTAAAGTATTCCACAAAGAATAAATTTTCAATTCACTTCTTCTTCTTCTGTTTGTTGCGTACGATGTTGATGCGCGTTCAGGATTTTGCAACTTGTTTGTTGCACGCCCTACGAATAGAAACTGTTTGGCGCCTAAGCGACGTTTTACGTTAGAGGACCTACACAAGAAAAATTGTGAATAAAAAATAAAAAAAACACGAATATTTACGATAGCAACAACAAGTACAATAGCAACAAAATTACACAAATTAATGATAATAACGATTACGATGTTATTAGAGACGATAATAATGATGATGATAATGATGATGGAAACAGTTTAACATGTGGTTGCTTCGTGATGATAAACAAACGAAATATTTACGAGTGAAAACAGAAGTATGTTTATGGTATAGTCCGACTATTTGTTGTCCAACAATTCCAAACACTTTTTTCTATCGTCATATATGTATTGGTTCCTTTATTTACAAATAATAAATCTCTACTCTAATCAAGGATCGAATTCATCTTTTTACAGTCTGTCATGGATAACTGTTCTTATACTATGTTCAGACATGCACTTTTATTGAGCCAATATTCGATTATTTGAGTACAATATTTTAAGTGTTCAGATATAATATATATATATATATGGTCCAAATGTCTATGATCAATGAAAAGGTTGGTCTTCACATCCCTTAATTGTGTGCCGTAACCTCAACTTGTTAGAGAATAAAATCTACAAGTGGGAAAAAACTTCTGTCAACAATGAGATTAAGCCATTTCGTCATGCGCCCGCAAGATTGTCGTGTAATGAAGAAAATGCTGTCAATGAACAAATACAAGAGTGGTTAGAAAGTGGAATTATTAGAAAGTCATATTCAGATTTCGCCAGTCGCCTGGTCGTCGTAAAGAAAAAATGTGGTGCGTATAGGGTGTGCGTTGATTTTCGCCAGTTAAACTCAATGGTTTTAAAAGATTGCTTTCCGGTGCCAGTAGTTGAGGATGTGCTGGCACAACTCAGCGGTGCTAAATATTTTATTACGCTAGATTTGGAAAACGGATTTTTCCATGTACCCATTGAGGAGGCAAGTAGAAAGTATACTGCGTTTGTAACCAAGCGGGGATTTTTTGAATTTAATAGAGCACCTTTCGGATTCTGTAATTCTCCGGCAAATTTTATTCGACTTGTTAATTATATATTCCAAGATATGATAAACAAAGGTATTTTAGAATTGTACGTCGATGACATTATTATTTGCGGCAAAACTCCGGAGGAATGTCAGCAGAAATTACAGTTAGTCTTCGAACAGGCAGCTAGATTTGATTTGAAGTTCAAATGGGTGAAATGCGTTTTTCTGAGAACAAGAATTAACTTTCTTGGACATGCTATTGAGGATGGAAAAATATGGCCAGGAAAAGAGAAGACAAAGGCGGTTCAGAAGTTCCCTATCCCGAAGAATATTAAGGACGTCCAGTCCTTTTTAGGACTAACAGGTTATTTTAGAAAGTTTGTGCAGGGGTATTCTCTCATTGCAAAGCCATTAACAGAATTACTGAAGAAAGACGTGAAGATCAAAATTGAGACGGAACAGTTAAAGGCGATCGGTCAGCTGAAGCAGATTCTTACAAACGAACCAGTGTTACGTATTTTCAATAGGGAAGCGGAAACCGAACTGCATACAGACGCGTCGAAACTGGGTTTTGGAGCTACGTTGATGCAGAAAAGTGATGGCGAAATGCACCCAATATATTTTTGGAGCAAGAAAGCTTCGGTACAAGAAAGCCAATTGCACAGTTATGTCCTTGAGGTGAAAGCAGCATTCTTGGCGATGAAAAAGTTCCGGCAATATATTCTGGGTATAAAATTTAAATTGGTAACAGACTGTGCAGCATTCAAACAAACCATTGCGAAAAAGGACGTCCCTAGAAGTGTAGCACAATGGATCGTCTTTTTGCAAGAATTTGACTTCACAGTAGAACATAGAGGCGGAAATAGAATGAAACACGTTGACTCGCTAAGTCGGTATCCGGTGGAGGTAATGTTAATATCAACAGAGTTAACGGCAAGACTGGCAAAACAGCAGAGCGAGGATGATTATATAAAGGCGGTCAAATATGCGTTATCTTTGGGTCCATACGAAAACTTTAAGGAAAAAGGTGAATTAATGTACAAGACGGTAAAAGGCAATGATCTACTCATAGTTCCAAAGTTGATGGAGACAGAGATAATTAGAAGTGTTCATGAGAAAAGTCATTATGGAGTAGAGAAGACAATGCACGAAATTCAGCAACAGTTTTATATACCGCATTTAGAGAGCAAAATACGTCGAATTATTGGTAACTGCATTAAATGTATCATACACAACAAAAAACTGGGAAGAAAAGAAGGTCTGTTAAGCGTCATTGACAAAGGTGAAGTGCCTCTACACACATTGCATGTTGACCACTTGGGCCCAATGGATGCCACAGCTAAGCAATACAAACATATTTTTTCAATGGTGGATGGTTTCACAAAATTCGTGTGGTTGTTTCCTACAAAGACAACAAATGGCGACGAAGTGGTCAGGCATTTAACTACGTGGTCTGATATCTTTGGGTTTCCGACCAGAATTGTGAGCGATAAGGGGCCGGCTTTTACTTCAGAAAGGTTCAAAAAATTCTGCGACGAAAGTAATATTGAACATGTACTAACAACGACTGGAGTGCCGCGTGGAAATGGTCAAATTGAGCGTGTTAATAGATGCATAATATCAATCATTTCGAAATTGTCAAGTAATGACTCAACTAAGTGGTACAGGCACGTTGGAGAGGTGCAAAAGGCCATTAACAGTCATGTACACAGTTCCACTAAAGTCACACCTTTCCAATTGTTAGTTGGCGTTAAAATGAAGGCAGGCGTTTATGATAATATAATACAAATGCTGGAAGAAGAGCTAATACAACGATTTGACGAAGAACGTCAAGAAATTCGCAATGAAGCAAAGATACAAATTCAGGATGCACAAAAACGTTACAAAGAAAATTTTGATAAACAAAGGAAAAAGACAGACGGTTACCGAATTGGAGATTTAGTGGCGATAAAAAGAACACAGTTCGTAGCTGGGAGGAAATTAGCGCAAGAATACCTTGGTCCGTATAAAGTCGATAAAATAGGGCCCAATAATCGTTATGAGGTTGTTAAAGTAGCCAATGTAGAAGGTCCACATAAGACATCCACGAGCAGTGACATGATGAAACCTTGGAAGCAGATGGAACCTGATTACCTGTCATCTGGGACAGATGAAAGTCAAGATGGCCGAATGTAACATGGCAACCCCGATCTACCCAAAGCAGAGACGTTCAATTAGCGGCAAAAGAACAAAGGAGAAGTAAAAGAAAGAATTAGGCAGTTCTTGAGGAGAAGTCATAGAAAGCAGAAGTTGTGAAGATCGTTTTTTTTAAAGAAAGAAGTTGAGGTTGATGAAGAAGTTGTAAAGATAATTTTTGAAAGAAAGTAGTTTTTGTGTAAAAGTCGTTAGAAGTTGTACAGAAAGTGATAAAAATACAATTAAAGAGTTGATAAAAAAAAAAGCTTAAAAAATATCTATTTGTTTGAAAGAGAATAATAACTTAATGATTATAATAATAATATTTTTCTGGAAAAAATTTAATTAGTGAACTCTTATTTTACTATTGTTTAATTTAATTTTAATTTTTTATTTAAAAAGAAGAACAGAATTCAAATTTAATTTAACTTTAATTTTTTGTTTAAAAAAAAGAACAGAATTTAAATTTAATTTAATAAACTACAATTAACTTAAAACCCAAAAGCTTGAGTTTTCTTGATGAGAAATTAAGCCATATCTTACATATATATGCGTATTTATTGCGCAATAATTAATTGAAATTTTATATGAAATATTGACCTCAATAATGGCGTTTATTGCGATTTACGCAATAAGAGTGCATGTGTGAACATAATATTATTCTAATTAGCGTCTCACAAAAATCTGACGAATATTTCCTCTTCTTTTCTTTTCTAGCTTATTCTCTCTCTCTACTTTCCTATACCTTCTTCTATTTCTAACATTCTCTATTTTCTTCTCTATCTTCTTTTCCATCATCTTCTGCACCTTCTTCTCCATCTTCTTCTAAATCTTCTTTTCTATCTTCTTTCCTATCTTCTTCTCTACCATCTTCTTTTGCTTCTTCTCTATCTTCTTTTCCATCTTCTTCTGCATCTTCTTCTCTATCTTCTTCTCAACCTTCTTCTCTCTTCATTTCTATCTTCATCTCTATCTTCTTGTCTATCTTCTTCTCTATCGTCTTTTCCATCTTCTCAATCTTCTTCTCTATCTTCTTCCCTATCTTCTTCTCTACCATCTTCTTATGCTTCTTCTCTACTTTCTTCTCTATCTTCTTTTCTAGGTTGAGAACCTTCTTCTCTCTTCATTTCTATCTCCTTTTCTTTCTTCATCTCTATCTGCTTCTCTATCTTCTCCATCTTCTTCTAAATCTTCTTCTCTATCTTCTTCCCTATCTTCTTCTCTACCATCTTCTTTTGCTTCTTCTCTATCTTCTCCTCTACTTTCTTCTCTATCTTCTTCTCAACCTTCTTCTCTCTTCATTTCTATCTTATTTTCTTTCTTCATCTCTACCTTCTTCTCTATTTTCTTCCCTATCTTCTTTCCCATCTTCTTCTGCGTCTTCTTCTCCATCTTCTTCTAAATCTTCTTCTCTGTCTTCTGCCCTATCTTCTTCTCTACCATCTTCTTCTGTTTCTTCTCTACCACCTTCTTTTGCTTCTTCTCTACTTTCTTCTCTATCTCTTTTCTAGGTTGAAGACCTTCTTCTCTCTTCATTTATATCTTCTTTTCTTTCTTCTTCTCTGTCTTCTTCTCTATCTTCTTCACTATCTTCTTCTCTACCATCTTCTTTTGCTTCCTCTCTACTTTCTTCTCTATCTTCTTCTCTCTTCATTTCTCTCTTCTTTTCTCTCTTCATCTCTATCTTCTTCTTTTATATCTTCTCTATCTTCTTCTCTACCGACTTCTCTATATTCTTTTCTATCTTCTTCTCAACCTTCTGCTCTATATTTTCTCTCTCTTCATTTCTATCTTTTTTTCTCTCTTCTCTCTATATTGTTCCATATCTTCTTTTCTCTCTTCATCTCTATCTTCATCTTTATCTTTTTCTTCTCTATCTTCTTCATCTTCTTCTCTATCTTCTTCTCTATCTTCTTCTCTACCTACTTCTCTATCTTCTTCTCTATCTTCTTCTCTACCTACTTCTCTATCTTCTTTTCTATCTTCTTCTCAACCTTCTGCTCTATCTTTTTTCTCTCTTCTTCTCTCTTCATTTCTATTTTTTTCTCTCTTCTTTCTATATTCTTCTATATCTTCTTTTCTTCTCTCTTCATCTCTATCTTCTTCTCTACCTTCTTCTACATCTTCTTCTCTATCTTCTTATCCATCTTTTTCTCTATCTTTTTCTCTATCTTCTTCTCTTTTACTTCTCCATCATGTTCCGCTTCATCTCTGGTATTGGAAATCACAATCTTAGTTTCATGGCCTCTAATCCGTTTTGCCCTCGATTTCACTGAAAGATGGTATATTCTGGGTCATCAATGAACTCCGCTCCATTTATTAAACCTGTGTACATACTTCCCGAAATTATCTAAAGATATTTTGGACCATTCCGATTTCGGTGCGATTAAGGTTCTTCTTGGAACCAAAAGAACAGAATTTCTTGCTGTGCAAAGTGTAATAAAATGTCAACCTCTTACAAGATGCATTAAAAAATTGCCCCGAGACGCAATGCCAATGAGGAAATGCCAATTTGTTCAAAAGCAATTCAATGTAAGTAATAATATTTAATAACAACTGATTTATTACAGTTTTTGCAAATAAAATAGATGCAGCAATATCCAATGCCCTTTTAGAGTGCGAAACATTTTTAAGAAACAAACACAAAATTGCATTTTTTTTAAATAAAATGCACATTTTTTGGGTAGACATTACTCATTCTAAGGAGACAGAATTAAATATCTTGGAAAAAAATGATGCTAGACCTATAAAATTTGGTACAAGGTGTTAATAGGCCAATATGTATCATTATCAAAACAAAAAATGGGCGACATTGGACCAATGCCACGCCCACCTCCCATACAACTGCAAAAATTAGCATACAAATGTAGCATGCATTTAAAAAAATGGACATGTAGGCCTTCTAATACCTACTTAAGGGGTTACAAACTTAGGTTGAAAACATATACAACATCTGTAATGGCGTAGGGTATTAATATGTAAACAACATGATTACTATAGAAGAGAAGAGAAAGTTTCACTTGAAAAAAAAACACCAACACGACCGGCATGTCCAATGCGCAGGCTTAAATAAAAATTCATTCATAAAATCAATCTACAGAGAACAAAGTCACAATTTTATTTGTTCCAAAATGTCTGGACACCCTAATTTAAGAGAAATTTTATTTAATTCTCTTAGAAATTAACGTAACACAGTGATTGAATGAATCTTTAACAGTTTAATTGATAATTCTGTGACTATTGAAGTGTTTCGATACTGTTTCGTGTTATCGCTGTTATCGCTTCCAAAAAAAAAAATTAATCGGAGTCCTCACAATATGCCTCGTTTCTGCGATGATTTCTGTTATGTTATCGGTGTTATCGCTTCCAAAAAAAATTAAATTTATCGAAGTCCTCAGAATATGCCTCGTTTCTGCGATGATGTCATCGTTGGAGTTACAACTCTTTCCATGGAGTAATTTCTCAGGATTGAATAAAAGAAGTATTCATTAGGAGGAGAGCAGAGCGCATAAGAAAATAGTTCGTAGTTCCCTACGACTTTTTAGGACGAAAAATATTCCCCCGATCGTAGGAAATCGAAATAATAAGTCCAGGCAGCTTAAAACAGAATTCGATAACAACTTTTTTGCAAATAGCCTGTAATCCATGTAGATATTAAGAGAATAGAGGAATACATATTCGAATAGTAAAGGCTTGGGAACTTCAATATATGAAGTTATCTGTCCTATACAGATAGGGCTAGATAGTGATAGTGCTACATAACTTGATGAAGACTTTTTGACTGAAGTAGTGTCTGTAACTTGAGCAGCGTAGCTTCTTTTTGACTCAATGCACAAAGAGGCGCATTTCAAGAGACGCCGTGAATGACGGGTCGCCAGCATCTTTGAAGCATTTTCTTCAAGAACGATAACAATTGTAATACAAATATTGACACACTTTAAAGCAATACATTGGCCAAAAAAGTATTTGCGATTTGACCCCACTGCATTATTTTCTGAGGGATACGTGATCCCCTCTTGTGGGCCACCCAGACCTACTGCATTGCTGAGGACAACATTTACATGAAATTAACTTAAAAAGTAAACGACAGACATTAATTAATCGCCCCATGTAAATATTTCATTCGCTTATGGTGATATTCCGATCAACTCGCTTGAGAAGATTATACCTCTCCGTATAACACTCCGACAGATTCTCGACTTTGGGAATCCCTATGAGAACCTGCAAGCTTATAATTGACAATGCGGATGCAGATTGGCAGCCTCGAACACGGATAGAACAACGAAAAATATCTGGCCAAGGCTGGATGAAGAGTTGCCGTGCCGTGCCGACGAATTTTCGACTTTGGGAATCCCCCTGTGAACGATAGATGGGCGGCCTCGGACACGGATAGAACGGCGCGAACAATCTGGCCAAGGCTGGATGAAGTGCGCACGGCAATTCTGTTTAAACTCCAAAGAGCCACGCTCAATATCGTTGTCTGAGTCATTACAGGGCATTGCATTATGAGTACGCATGCGAAGCGCATTGGTCTTAGACACTTTGCTAATGATTTCTAAAGAAGCTGCAGAGATGAAGAAAAAGAGGAGACTGTTCTTTTCCTACTGGGTATGTTCCCAGCACTTTGTCAAAGTACCTTTGTGCATACATACTATATAGATGATCTGGAAGAACTGCAACGTATTGATATACATACATAATTGTCCATTACAACTCTTCAGTCAGGATTACGGCCTAGCTTCTTACACCACTCATGGTGTGTGCCTTAATTTTTATACTTGAGAGGCGGGACCTATAGTTTAACGTCGACTCCGAACGACAGATTTTTGAGAAACTTTTTGTTAGAAATCTGCCGAGAGGAAGTCGCCGAATAAATATTTTCATATTTCGTATTGATGTCTGACCTTGGGCTCGAACCCGAAAAATGCTTGAAATCTTTATTTGAATCGATAGTACGGTCCATATAATTTAATGTTTGAAGATTATTTCATGCAAATGTTGACCGCGATTGCGCCTCAAATGGTCCATCCGCTTAGTCCAATTTTGGCATACTCTTTCCAACATTTTGGCCGGTATCTCACGAATGAATGCTTCAATGTTGTCTTCCAATTCGTCAATTGAAGCGGGCTTGTCTGTATAGACATGGGGCTTTAACATAGCCCCACAAAAAATAGTCTAAAGGCGTTAAATCGCACGATCTAGGCGGCCAATTGACCGGTCCCGAACGTGAAATAAAATGTTCACCGAACTCGCCTCTCAATAAGTCCATTGTTACGCGTGCTGTGTGGCATGTGGCACCGTCTTGTTGAAACCATATGTCATGCAAGTCAAGCTTTTGCATTTTGGGCAATAAAAAGTTGGATATCATCTCACGGTAGCGCTCACCATTCACAGTTACATTACGATTCGCAGCATCTTTGAAGAAGTACGGTCCAATGATGCCACCAGCCCATAAACCGCACCAAACAGTGACTTTTTCTGCGTGCATTGGTAGCTTTTGCAATGCTTCTGGCTGATCTTCACTCCAAAATCGACAATTCTGTTTATTTACGTATCCCGAATAGCCGCTTCAGTGGGTCGATTAAACTGACCATAAAATGGAAGAAGGGAGCGATGAACTTTCTTAACAGAGCACGCATTTTGATAATAAAATTCAATGATTTGCAAGCGTTGTTCGTTTGTATGGTATGGTATGGTTAAATCGTAGACCAAACTGAAGATGTTTGACAGTGAAACAAAACACGAAACGTGCGTGAGCTGTTTAAACCAGTGTTGCCAAAAAGATAATAGCTAAAAAATCACCCGTTATAATTCATTTATGGCTGAATTCTACCACGGAAAAAAAAAAAATTTTACTTTCTCTCTTCGAGTTGCGTACATAAAATTATTAAATTTTTTTTACAATTTAATTTAATTATTGCCTCCTTATGCATGTAAGTACATATATTCATATAAAAAAGAAATCACAATTAATATTCATATTCAGCAAACCAACCATATCCACCACCAACTGACAAAATTAAATAAAAATTAAGGCACTGCGAGACGTCTGGCGCATGAATATTATTTAAATAATTTTATTACGATAATAAACATTTAAATTCGCATTAAATTATGTAATCTACTTACGAATTTTGTCATCGATATTCTTACGGTTTATTTATCAAAAGAAGAAGGAGATAAAAAAAATTCCACAAAATTCGTTGCCATATGGTACAAGAGAAAAATTTCTTGTTTTTGTGAATAAAAAAATATTTTTAAAGCTCTCCTCACAGCAGGATCTGTAGAGACGTGAATGAAATAAAAGTTTGTTTTTGTTTTTAAACTTACGCTCATAGTCTCTCTCTTTCCCTCTTCGAAGTCTTTGAGACATTTGAACTTTCATATCTAGCACACGTGCTCTTTTATACACTCTCACACACACACACACACAGGCACGCACTCAGCAATGGATATTTTTTATAATTTTCAATTAAATATGTTACAATTTACTTAGAAAGTACCGTTAGCATAATTGAGAGTTGCCATTAACATACAAAATGATATAAAAATGTGGAAAATAATAAAGCGAGTAATAAGGGAAATAAAATATTTTCGTTTTCAGTAAGGAAAAGCAAGGTTAGGTTAAGTTAGAGCGTAACTTGTCGTTCACAGACAAGTTCACTAGGTGGCCCATATGGTCCATTATGTCATGTAAAGTAAGCCCCCTTGTCATATTCCGTTAGTGGTGGTTTTGTACCACCCCGACCTTGGGATGAAACCGACCAGTTCCCTTAGTGTCATGTTCGCTCAGTTCCGTTTTTACCACATCCTGGCAGCTTTTGCACTTATTCTGATGGTGCAGACCGAACTTGTCAGCGAAATTTCCAATAGAATAGGATTGCCCATTAGAATTCCTGATAGAGTGTGAACTTTTCTCTTGTTGACCTCAAGTAGTTACTTGTTACTGTCCACTGCTGGACATAGCAGCCTGTCAATTCAGCAACCAAATACGTGGGACCATCTACGGTTTGTTGAATTTCATGCTGCTTTTTCCAATTTGAAAAAGTATTCTTGTAGGGTCGCATATATCCCCTCTGTTGCCTCTTCTTTAGATATCTCCGATAGTTTCTTTACCAGTTCATCTGTCGTTTCGTTTCGTTCTATGCGACAGTGGCCTGGATCCTCCTGTAGGCAGGCGATCGACTTATTCTCTGTAGAGAGTCTATGCAACTCCGGATGCCTTTTGATTTCAAGAGGCACACATATGATCAAGTTCGAAAGAGACAGGTTCCTGGTTTCAATCATACTTGCAGCTTGATCAACAGAAAAAATTTGCACGTGAAATACGCTGTCCTGGTTAGGTAACCTGTATGACCTGTTCAGTGCCAGCTTATCGGTATTAAACTATTGGGGTAATTTTACTGATTTTTATATACAAATTCAAATAGCAACCTGAGTTAATAAATATTTTCAACAAAAAAAAAAACAAGTAATTTTGGCACATTTAAAAATCCCTTTTAGGAATTTGCGTTCAAATTTCATTTCTTCAAGAAATTGTATTCATATGCTACTGTTTTAGCAAATCTTGTAATAAAATGAGTAAAAAATAACGAAAAACAAAATAAATAAAGAAACGAAAGAGTAATAAATTATTTCATTTATTATTTATTTCTTCAAGTGTTGAATAAAAAAAAGCAATAAAAACACATGTAAATAGCAGACAACAATAGTATTCAGGAATAGAAAACAAAAAAATCACAACAAATATACGACTACAAATGAAGTGGTTTAGTCTTGTAGTAGTAGTGAGCGTAGTATACTACAATAACAATAAACTCTTCTTCTTTCTCAACTTTAAAAACAAACAAAAAAGTGTATGAAAACCTATACCATTTGATGTTATAAAAAAAACAAAAACAACACACACACACATGGTTCGCCTACTGCACAGCAATAAAGTCAATAAAGAAAATAATAATAACAATAACAATATGCAGCACTATTCAAATTCAGAGAGAATACAATGCTGATATTACTGTTTTAAATAGAGCAATGAGAACATATTAAAAATATAAAAAAGCGAGTGAAGGAATGTATGAGTCTCTCTTGTGAAGCTTATTAAAGATTAAGAAAATGAATACCTAGAAAATAAAAAAGAAGGAAGTATCTCTTTGCGTGGTGTAAAACATCCCCATTATGATGTTGGAATGTGTTGGATTTTGTTGCCGTGGTAACTGTGTTTAAGCGGATTTATTATTATTGTTGCTGTTTTTGTTTATTAAGGTTATGTTTTATAGCGATAAAGAAGGATTTTCTTGTGTTTTTTTTTCTTTATTGATGAGGGTAATTATTTATGAGTGTCATTCGTAGTCAAATGCTTTAAACGAAAAGCAACAAAACATTGAGCACACGCACACAGTCTCTTAGTTATTTTTGTTTTTATTCAGCTATTTTGGTATTATTTACAGCATTAGTAATTTATTGTTGTATTTTGTTTTTGTGTTGTTTTTCAACATTTTTGTGTTGGGGGGAATGGTCAATGATAACCTGAAATTGAAATCCTCAGGGTAATGTAAGAGGAAATAAAATTTGTTTGAAATAGAAAAACAAAGAAATATTTGGTGTTTATCAATTTTATAACTTAATTTCCTGATTTTTTGTTTGTAATATTTGTCTATATTACAGTACTATTGTGTGTGCATAATAGAAAATTATAAATAATGTCTAAGCAATTCATAAAAGAAATAAATAATGCCCTAAGGGATATGGCAAAACGTATTTTTAAATGTCATTGGTTTTATTCTTGTAATACATACTGTTCACACGAGTGAACAAACATACACACATACACATACCCGTATGTTCACATACATACATACATACACATAATTGGTTACTGCAGTCCCTTCAGTCAGTTTGTTTTTGTAATTATGATACTAAAAGCAATACCTTTACGGTTGAAAATGGCGATTTGATTACTCCGTCAAATGGTCAAGATCCATCAAAAGATAAGATTACATATATAAAAATATAACACGACTATTATACTATTAAAGTAATTACTACGGTAAAAATATATTTTTGAGTTCTACCAAAGAAAATAAAGTATAAAGAATCTGCATTTTGGCATATTTCGGAATATTTCTCAAAAATATTTCATGACGCGGGGGGAAAGATAGAAGGGAAGGGTAAAGAAACCAAGAGCGTAACAATGCGTTGTTCTCATCGTGTGTTTTTGTCGTTTGACTAATTTTTTATTTATTTTTTAGAAACAGTGTTGCCATGAAAAAAAATGTTGTAACCAACATTTGTGAAAAAAATCACCAAATAAAAAAAATATAACCAAAATTAAATAGACTTTTATTTTATTTTTTTCAAATTTAAATTATAATTAATAAGAAAAGAAACAAAAAATAGCTTTTTTTATAAGAAAAAAAAATAACCAAAACCAAAAAAATCTACACATCTACACATTGATCAAAAAAATAACCGATTTTGGTTAGAAATAACCAAAAACGGCAACACTGTTCTCAAATCACTTATTCTCAGACGTCGACACAAAGAGAACATGATAAAAATTATGAGAGGCATGTGTTAACCCAGAGGAAAATTGTTAGTAATATTTTCAAGTCTACTTATTAACCCAATAATATGTATGTATATGTGAGCGAAAAATATAGACAAATTGTACTGCGCTAAAAACCTAAAAACACCGTATTTAACTTGGCAAGTATTCTTCCAAAAATCGAAATCATTTCTCATTGATATTAGTGAATCATACTGTAATATTTCTTTGGGTGTAAAATTGAAGTCTGAAAAAGCGATATGAACATTCTTCTTCAGAACCTGACAAGCGAAGCAACTGACAGCGTTGTTAACTCAGTGCTTTTAGCACTGTTTTTAGTGCTTTTTAAAACTTTCGACGCGGAAAATTTTCGAGTCACTGCCTAGTGCTTTTTTGAGTGCTTTTCTTTTCATGTCAGTGACACCAAAGCAAAAATTAAAAAAAAAAAAACTAAAACAATTGGTAGAAGAAATAAGATTAAGACTTCCTAAAAACTATGAAATGCTAAGCAAAATTTCAGTAATCAATGTAAATAAGTCACGATACACACTAGTCAAGTCTGACTCGTCAGGTTTTTTTAGATTTTCTTTTCAACCTGCATTCGCGTTCATATGTGAACATTTCGTCTCGTCAATTTTTTTTTGTCTATGCGTACAACTTTCGGTATTTTTTGACATTTCCTTTTGTTTTATTTTAAACTTGACTGTACGATCAAGTATTTACCCCTTTCAATTCTCTCTTCGTCCATCACCTACAAACTTAAGACTTGACGAGACTTGACAAGACTTGACTTGACTAGTGTGAATCGTGACTAATGTTTTATCCTATACAAAAGACGAAATCATCTCATTAGCTAGAGAATTTGAATCTAAACCAGACATTTTGACAAATATTGAAAATACATGTCGAACGATACTAAAATGGCAAAATATATGGTTAAATAATAAATAAATGGTTAAATAAATAATATTAATTTTGGTTTATAAATTTTTTACTGATTATATAAAATGGTGATAAAATTAAAATAAATATTATAATGTTTTAGTGCTTTTTTGTAAAAATTAAGCGTTTTTTTTAACGAGTTTGGTGCTTTTTGAAAATTTATAGTTAACAACGCTGGCAACTGAATGCATTTTTACGCTCTCATGATGAGAGCAACACATTGTTACGCTCTTTGTTTGTGTTTATTTTCCTTCTGTCTTCCACCCTCCTCATCTGGAAATGATTTTTTAAAAAGATTTTGGTGAGAACGGGTCGTAATGTTACAACCCGCCATAAGAAATTTTACTTCTACATAATGCGCATTCTTTATATCCATATTCTTGGGTTCTACTCAACAAAACTCACCACCTACACTATGTCATTACTTGTGCACATTTCGACTGTCGCACCGTATTATAGTTAAACATTTAATATAATTAACTGAATTATTGATAAATTGTAATTAAAGTTCTAACATGTTAAATATATTGTTAGGATTTAATTTTGGAAGTACGCATGCATTAAAAACGCAAGTTTTTTTAAATTATAGATTATTTATATTATTAACATAATATTATTAATGAGAGAAATAATAATCATTTCTCTAAAACAATACTATGTTTTTATGATCAACTTGGTAACTCTTTTCTTTTAAAACATAAACGAAAAACATGTGTAAACAGAAAAGTAAATGGCAATGATTATACATATTCAACTCTGGCATGCCACTAATGGCATGGCATTCTCAGTGTAAAATTCTTTTTATTTTTGTGAATCCCCAAGTTTTAAAGAAGCAGCACCTAGTGTTTTATGTTGTTGTACGAATTACCGTACGAACTCATGTTTAATATTTGAGTGGAATTCCAGCCGACAACACTGTACTTTAAAATCTGTTACGGAGAGAAAGAGTGACTTAGGAACTTAGAACAAAGAAAAAGGCATCATATACGAATATAAAATAAAAATATTAAATATGGATGCTGCTGATCTAATGAAAGTAACGTATTGCTATGGCATTGAGAAAGTGGTTAGATGTATTCGTTTTCATCCATACTGTAAATCATTTTTGCAAGAAATATGCAAAAGAAATCCTCGGCTTTGGTTTGAATGTTCTATATATTGGATTGGTAAGTTATCACATAAAGTAGAACTACATATTTAGAAAATATAAGATGATAATAAAACTTAATTAAAAATTTTTCTTCGAGAACAAATAGATTAATTTTATGATTTATGATAGAGATTGGGAGAGAGTTTCTGTGTGTTATTGTATTTATTGTTCAAAGATACGTAATACATACTATCTTCACACATGCATTTTTATTGAGCCAATATTCGGTTATTTGAGTACAATATTTTAAATGTTCACATATATAATATAAGCAATATTCATTTGACAGCTGGTAAACAAAACAGCTGATTGCTTCAACAACATTGCTTTTAATTTAATCGCGAAAATTAGTGACAAAAAAATTTTAGAAAAAATGGAAAACAATTTTACATTGCAAAAGGTCTTGCTAATGATTGACCGAAACGCCCTGCTATTGCGGTTAGTAGGGACTACTTTTGACTCCAAAGTGGACCTGCTGACCTTCCATTTTTTGTTTGTCGTTGTTTACATTTGAGTTGTCAAACATTAACAGAAAGTGTTCGGAAAACTGTAATATGCTCACTAAACACATACTAATGACAGTGTTGCATTTTAAGTTTTAATCAATATTATAACAATTTATGAATTTATTGAGTAACAATTAATTGAAATTTTATATGAAATATTGAGATCAATAATGACGTTAATTGCGATTTACGCAATAAAAGTGCATGTGTGAACATGGTATAACACACTCTTCAGTTCAAGGCAAATTTATTCTATCTTTACAATAAATACAACAATGCAAAAACAACAGGCATTTTATTTTTGTTAAAGCGTAAGCATCTTATCAAAAAAAAAACCTCTCAAACCTCCATAGGAAATTAATTAAAAACTAAATAAATTTTATATATTGAAAATTCTTATGATTTTTTTGTCATTCTAAAGTACACAATAGTGTAACAACTATAAGTAAAAAAAATTATTTCATGCAGTCAATAACATTTCCACTTTACGTAAAGTGGTATATGGCCATCGAGATAAATGGCAGCTGCAAACGTTATTTCTTATTTGTCATAGTTTAGGCACCTAGTTGAAGACACAGGGTACACAGAGTCGAAACTTTTGACGTTTAATAAACGCTCAAAGCAGTAGCTTAACTTATCTCTTAGAGGGAGAAACAAAATATTACAATGTATTGCGAAACAAATGTGCGAAAAGCAACAGATATACGGAGTGAAAACTGGCGGTTAAAGTAGAAAAACTAAATGTAAATAAACATTTATTTTGTATTAAAAAAGGGAAATTTTTCAATATTTTTTAATTTCTTCAATGAAAAGTTTAAAGATTGATAAATATTAATCGAAATGTGGGTGGTTTTCGGTCATAATGAATAAAGTTTCTTGTACAAGAGGTAATTAAGAGGCTAAATATTACAAGATCAAAATAAGACGTACTGCTCATAAAAAAATTTTCTTGCTGAGTTTTAGACAAAAATTACATTTTTATTAACTCTCGCCAATATAAAAAACCCACCCCGAAAATCAACAAAACATAGTTACAATCAGAGAGGGACAGAAATACTTTTTCGTAATATTTGCTGTCACTTTCCCAATGCTAGGATAACTGTCAAAATCGTCTTTCGTCTCTGTGTACCTTGTGGTTGAAGAGTCCGAATTCTTTTTTTCTTTTTTTTTTTTTTTTGGTAATTCATCACTCTCGTCTAAATAAATATAAATATAGTAAATCTAGGTTGTAGCTTAAAAGATATACGTATGTATTTAGTGCTAAAGGCTTAAATATTGTTAATCACCATGGACAAATTTTAATATAATTGGCTTTAAAATAGTAATCCTGAACAATTTCTGGATTGCGTATCGTTAAGGATACATGTGGTACATATGAAGGTTTATGACTAATATAAATACAAAATACTCAACAGCTGGCATCTTATAGTCACCTGATATATGAATTCGCCTTGCTTCAGCTGGATTCATACATTTTTCCCGTTATTTTTTGACAACATGGATGAACCCAGCTTTCAGATAACGAAATGTTAAATATATCAGAATATTTAAAAAGGCGTTAATGAAAATAACGCAATATATAATAATGAAATAGTATAAACAGAATATCTCTGTTAATTCTTATTCTCTTTTTTCAGATGGCGAAAACGATCAAGTTGTTATCAAAGATGAGGAAGATTTTTCCAATTTTAAGCGACTTACATCAGGATTGAAAAATCGTCATATACATGCCGTGAAGATACGTTAAATATATGTATATGTACACGAATATTATATCAATAAACACATGATAATAATCCATTAAAAATTTTAATTTTCAATTTATTTATTTAGGACTTTATATGGATTGACAGGCTTTTGGAAATAATTAAGCTGTATGTCATGTGCATAAGTCATGTTTTGTAGTGTCTTTAAATTAAAAAAGGTGGCCCAAATGTCTATGATCAATGAAAAGGTTGGTCATCACATCCATTAATTGTATGCTGTAACCTCAACTTGTTGGAGAATAAAATCTACAAGTGGGAAAACTTCTGCCGACAATTAGATTTAGGACTGCAGGAAATATAAAGTTATAGTAGGAATGGAAACCAGAAGCATTTAGTATACAAGATTCTGTTAGAGTTTGTTGTGATAGAGCTTTACAAATAAGCCGAAATTTCATATGAAATAATTGACAAGTATAAGTGACATACTTCATTTTAAAATGATAGATAAAAAAAAAATAAGGATTTTAAAGGTGAAAGTAGTTTTTAGTAGTTTAATGTTATACACCACAAGAAAATATGAACTCTCTACATTCAGGAACAAAAAATAGTTTGCGCAATTTTTTTTAGCCGATTTTTTGAAAATTTTACTTTTTTTTGAAAAATTAAAATAAATTAGACACAGTGTAATAAAGCCATAGGCAATAAAGCCATATGGCCTTATTTCTCAATAGAATGAGAAATTAAACAATAACAGTGTAATGTTGAGCTTGGTTGGTCTTGTTTGGCGGGCGAACTCGGCGCGCGCTATATTTTATGGCTTTATGACTTTATTACCTATGGCTTTATTCCATTGCACCAAAAATTACCCTTTTTCTACCAAAAAACGAAACACAGGATTTTTAAAACTGAAAATAGCAAGTGCTCAAAAATTTTTATATACCGCAATAAAATATGTCAAAGCAGTGACCCTTTTATAAGCTGTAGTACACAAAAATCGCAAAGGAATAGAAAATAATTTTCATCAGATACTATTAAATTACTCCTTTCTGACGTTGATGATGAAAATGATAACGATTTTAACGATTGTATTTAGTTTCACTTTTTAAGTACAGTTAAACCTCGATTAACCGGGCCTCCATTAACCGGTCACATCTATTAACCGGCATGCAGATATTTTTGAATTTTTACCTCTATTATCCGTGCTTTGGATTTTTACCTCTATTATCCGTGCAGCATTCATATGATTTTTATTATGTTAATTTTAATCCGGTGGTTTCCCGTTTTAATTTCATATGTCCGCACATAATTGTATCATGTGCTTGTATGTATTTTTATTCATTATGTAAGTGGAATTCATGATTTAACAGAGTGGATGGAGAGCGATGCTGATGTCATGCCGTTTGCTATTTTATCTGACATTGACATGGTCAATCAAGCTCAGGAAGGTGATCATAGCTCAAATTCCGAAGATGAAGAGACTGAAATTGAAAATCCAACTTTATTAAAGGCAATAGAGGCCTGTAATGTTTTGTTAAAGTTCGTATAAAATTCTCCAGCTATATCGGAAACAATTAAAATTCAGATGCATCGTATTAAAAACCATTTATTTAAAGAACAATTAAAAACAATGAAGGAAACTAATATAAAAGAATATTTTAAATAAATAAATATTTGTATGTTTAAAATAAAAATATGTAGTATATATGGATCTGTAAATATACAAATTGAATTCTTGAATAAAAATTAATTAAAAAAAATAAAATCTTGTATGTTTTAATACAACCCCTATTAACCGTGTATTTCGATTATGCGTGCTAAGCCCGGTCCCGAGCGAGCCGGATAATCGAGGTTCAATTGTATATTTAAGTTTAGTATTAAATAATGCAAAATAAATATTAATTATCATAGAATTTTAAAAACTTAATTACATATATCGACTATTATGTACAACAATATGAGATGTATGTTTGAATTTCTTAATGGACCGTATGTGGTACCTAGGAGCACTTACGATCCGATCATAATAAAATCAGGTAAAATGATTCACATTCATATTAAACATGTTCATGTCGAATTTCATCGACATAAACATAATTTCTTAAGGGGCCCTATTTTTCAGCCATTTATAAGCGCAAACGTGAATTTCTAAAGGGGACTTCATATGAGGACTAGGGTCAATTGTGATCCGATTTCACCCAACTTAGGGCACAGAACTGATCCATGTTAAATTTTATCACGATTGTTGCATAATTACCATAATTATGTGTAAATAAGTGCAATTTCGCGGGGAATTTGTGTGGGGGCTAAGCGAAATCACGGACCGATTTGAACCAAAATCAGTTGGATTCATTTTTGAGTCTAATTATCACTAACACTATCAAAAAATCCCGCCATTAAGTCATAAAACACTTCTATTAATTTTGGCCAGATTTTGAGGCAAAATGCCCCTCTGTGTGTCGCATCGTATTATAGTTAAAAATTTAATACAAATTAACTGAATTATTGATAAATTGTAATTAAAGTTCTAACATTTTAAATATATTGTTAGGATTTAATTTTGGAAGTACGCATCCATTATAAATTATTATTTATATTATTAACATAATATTATTATTCAAAAAAAATAATAACCATTTCTCTAAAACAATACTATGTTTTTATGATCAACTTGGTAACTCTTTTCTTTTAAAACATAAACGAAAAACATGTGTAAACAGAAAAGTAAATGGCAATGATTATACATATACAACTCTGGCATGCCACTAATGGCATGGCCAAAGCGAATTTATTCATATGAATTTGCCTTGGGCATGTCATTCTCAGTGCAAAATTCTTTTTATTTTTGTGAATCCCCAAGTTTTAAAGAAACAGCATCTAGTGTTTTATGTTGTTGTACGAATCACCGAACGAACTCATGTTTAATATTTGAGTGGAATTTCAGCCGACAACACCGTACTTTAAAATCTGTTGCGGAGAGAAAGAGTGACGTAAGAACTTAAAACAAAGAAAAAGGCATCATGGATAAAATAAAAATATCAGATGTGGATCCTGACGATCTAGTGAAAGTAACGTTTCATTTTGGTGCGAAAGAAACACGTTCTAATGAAAATCAGAAATTGGTTAGATATATTCATTTACGTTCAGACTATGCACTTTGTATAAAAGAGATACGCAACAAATTTAAGTGGGATAATCCTTCATGGTCTATTTATTGGATTGGTAAGTTAGCACATAAAGCAGATTTATATATTTAGAAAATATAAGATGAAGTTTTAAAAAATATTTGTTGAATACTTGCGTTAATTCTTATTCTCTTTTTCCAGATAGCGAAAAGGATAAAGTTCGTATCTGTGATGAGGACGATTATTCCGCTTTTATGCGACTTACATCAGGATTGCGAAATCGTCATATACATGTCGAATGAAACTCTTAAATATCTGTATATGTACACGAATATTATATCAATAAACACATGATAAGCCATTAAAAATTTTAATTTTCAATTTATTATTTAGTACTTTATACAGATTGACAGGCTCTTGGAAATAATTAATCTGTAAATCATGTGCATAAGTCATGTTTAGTAGTGTCTTTAAATTAAAAATGGTGGCCCAAATGTCTATGATCAATGAAAAGGTTGGTCATCACATCCATTAATTGTATGCTGTAACCTCTACTTGTTGGAGAATAAAATCTACAAGTGGGAAAACTTCTGCCGACAATTAGATTTAAGACTGCAGGAAATATAAAGTTATAGTAGGAATGGTAACCAGAAGCAGTTAGTATGCAAGATTCTTTTAGAGTTTGTTGTGATAGAGCTTTACAAATAAGCCGAAATTTCATATGAAATAATTGACAAGTGTAAGTGACAGAAACTGCAACAATGCCAAAATGTGTACATAAAATTATATGAAACCATGGGAGCCTGGTTCAGATATTATAAACGCTTAATTGAGGAACCAAAAGGCCTATTTATACAAGGTCATGTTTACGTTGCCAAATTGGCATTACATATGGTCACTGACAGCTGGCAATTATTAATTTTTGCTGCAGCGTAGATTTTTTTCATTCATATCTCACGAACATATTCATCAATTATCCTTGTTTAAACGGCTACCTATAATAGAGCAGCCTTACTCCCTCTAACTAGGCCCGCCAAATTTACATCACTATATCTCCAGGCCTTTAGCGAACCACATCTACAATTGGCTCTACAGCAGTGGTGCTCAAACACATACTATCATAGGTTTGGTTGTGTTGGTAAAGCAGCGGAGAACAAAATTCAACTTAATTTTTGAGAATCGTACACTGGGAAAATAATAAAAAAGAAAAAAATTGGTTTATTGTGTTGTGTGTATGTTATTACAAAAAACAAAACAAATTTTTCGCCAAAACAACTCAATACGTCGGTCGTCAAATTCAAGAAGAAATTTCCATCATCGAATGGACGGCCCTTCTTTGCTAAAGCCAAAGCAACTGTATATGATGCCTTTTTAAGAGGCAACGACAATTTCTCGTTACTACATGGTAAATTATTGTAAATTCTGCTTTTAATTGCAATAATTTTAAAGTCCTATCATTCCCTTTAATGTTGTCGAAAAATCCATGGCTAGCCTCGTAAGGTGTAATTTTTGTTAAAAGTGTTATTTATCAGGGCATTTGAAATACTTTTTATTTTTATTTAAGCACTGAGCACTTATGTATATATTTTGAACTGTCATTATAAAGTATATTTTGATACTACTAAATAAATAAATAAATAAAAAAAATGTCTTTTTATAAAAAAAAAAATTACGACATAAAGCGCGATAACACACAATACATTGTACATTACCATCCATATTCTCTATAAAAAATATCATATTCCCAATTTTCATCAAACATTTTGCTGCGTGTAAAACGTCAGCTGAATTGATTTGGTTCTCTGAGAACAACACAAAACAACAAACAAAGCAACAAACACACGATTATTATAAGAAACCACACAAGTAAGCTTATAGTGTACGTGTGCCAACGGAGCGTCGGCAGATTTTTCTTTGCCTATCACATGTGATAGGAAATTTCGATTTTGAGCATCACTGCTCTACAGCCAAGTATTATGTGGGGTACACACAATGCAATGTTTTCCAATACATGCTGCAATCAACAATTAAATTTTAACCAGTAAATATCAAAATAATATTTTGATGTCGACGAAACCTTATAGTGTTTCCACACCGAGTGGTTTTAACGCAAAAGTTGGTTTTAACGTTAAAATCAAAAATAAAACCTGCTTTTACCATACAAAATTATTGTGTTAAAATCAACTTAAAACTTTTTTGAATTGGTTTTAAGTTGATTTTATGAAATACAACCTTGTTTTATGTACTAAATCAGAGCTACCAGCTCTGAAATGGTAAAAACAGCTGATAAAAATTAAATTAAAAAAAATAAAAACAAAACAAATTTAAAAATATAGAAAGCCGGTTGCAAGGCAATTCAATAAGGTAACCGCAACTCGACAACAAGTACAACAATGCAAAAACAACAGGCATTTTGTTTTTGTTAAACCTCCATTCGGATGTCAAAATAGGAAGAAAAAAAATGGAAAAGAAAAAAAAATCAAGAACAACACACAAACGCACAACAAACACACACAAATTTTGACAGCCCAAGACTAGTCAGCTGTTGACATAAGGCCACTTGTTATGAATTCGCTTTGGCCGGTTGTATAAAAATGTAAAATTTCAAATAATGAATGCTACAACAATAATAAATAACAATATTTTAACAATAATATTAATATTATTTCTTAATTTTTCATATTTTTTGTTTTTTCTTAAACAAAAACATTTCTGTTCCGTCATGAATGTATGAAAGTTAAAACCTGATTTAAGAAAATTTGCAGTGTGAACGCAAAATCAGCTGATTATGGTTTTAATGCTAAAATCAGGTTTTAACTTTCATACATTCATGACGGAACAGAAATGTTTTTGTTTAAGAAAAAACAAAAAATATGAAAAATAAGAAATAATATTAATATTATTGTTAAAATATTATTATTTATTATTGTTGTAGCATTCATTATTTGCAATTTTACATTTTTATACAACCGGCTTTCTGTATTTTTACATTTGTTTTGTTTTTATTTTGTTTTTATTTAATTTTTATCAGCTGTTTTTACCATTTCAGAGCTGGTAGCTCTGATTTAGTACATAAAACAAGGTTGTATCAGGTATGTGATGAAAAACGATTTCGATCAAAAAACGATATAAAATCGGAAATAGTTGTGATGGCACCATTTATTTCTGTTTCGTTTTGTTTTGTTCTTAAACCGAATTCGATTTCATTTTTCATTTTGTTCTATAAAAATTTCAAAAAATAAGAATGTGATAGAAAACGAAAATTTAGTTTGATTTTCGTTTTTAAATCGAGCAACCATTTGTATAAGATTTACTAAAATTTTTCTGTTTTAATAATAAAAAATACGGTTTATATTTCTAATTTATTTACTATATGAAATTATTTAAAATTAGGCTTTCTGCAATTGCATCTCGGTTTCTGCTTGCCTCAGTATTTGTTGAATTTCTTAAGTCAAGTTCGATGTCACTAGGTTCAGGTTCTTCAAGTGGAGTAGTCGCAGTATTAACGATTCTAAAATGAGTACCATCGATACAACCAATAACGCCAGGAATTTTGTATTTTTGAAAAAAAAAAATGGTGTTTCGAATAAATGTTTGCATAAAACATTTTTCAAGACAACTATCAGTTTAGAAAATTATTTAGAAAATGTAGTGTACTACAATGGAGTCATTCCCAACGGACCGTTGAAAACTGCCTCCTGCCAACATTCTTAATGTGGTTGCTAATTCGATAACCAATGGAATTGATTTCGATTGTATATGGGGTTCAATTTTGTTTAATATATAAGAAAACCCTTCCTTATTTAATCTAAAGCATTCTTTAAAACTAAAAATATTTGTATTATATACTATTAAACTCATTAATTTAGATTATGGCGTTTTACTTTTTTTCCGGCATATTTAATGGGTTCGATCCATCCCTTAACATTTTTCGTTCAATACTTTCAAAACAATTGGAATTGTTGATTATTAAAATTGAGGTTGATAAAACAAACGCCATTGTTACGCTTTACAAATTAAAAAATAATTTTTTTTACTGAAACGTTTGTTATTTTACATGAAACGGTTTGGAATAAAACAAAAAACGGAAACTAAAACCGTTCGGATTTCATCACATCTTATAACAAATCGTTCGTTTTCCAAATTCGATTTTACTTGAAAACGAATCGATTTTCATCACATACCTGTATTTCATAAAATCAACTTAAAACCAATTCAAAAAAGGTTTTAAGTTGGTTTTAACACAATAATTTTGTATGGTAAAAGCAGGTTTTATTTTTGATTTTAACGTTAAAACCAACTTTTGCGTTAAAACCACTCGGTGTGAAAACACTATTAAATTAATTCCGAAATGAAACGAGAAACACCACACTACACATTATGCAACCAACAATGTAACATGCATGTTGCATAGTGTATATTAATACATCTTGATGCGTATCCACCATTACAAAGCGGCAAAGTAATTGATAGCGAAACCCAGGGTCAAAGTTCAATTACATACGTGGTGCTTTAACACTTTCATTAGGTTTACGCAGACAGCACCACAGATATATACAGATACGATACTTTTGACGTTTAAAAAGCGCTCAAAGCAGTAGCCTTCCTCTTAGAGGGAGAAAAAGTGTTATAATGTTTTGCGAATCAAATGTGTTAGGAGCAACACATATACGGAGTGAAAACTGACGGTTAAAGTAGAAAAACTAAATGTAAATAAACATTTATTTTGTGTTAAAAAAAGAGAAATTTTGGAATATTTTTTAATTTCTTCAATTATTATTATGAAATATTAATCGAAATGTGGATGATTTTCGGTCACAATGAATATAGTTTCTTGTGCAAGAGGTAATTAAAAGGCTAAATATTACAAGATCAAAATAAGACGTTAGGTTAGGTTAGGTCGGAGTGGTAGCTCTGATATCACAAAGCTCACTTGAGCACGCATAGCGGCCCGTTGTGATGCCACGGGTGAAAATAAGACGTACTGCCTATAAAAAATTTTTCTTGCTGAAAGATGCCAATATTTTTTAATTTTACTTTTTGGTAATATTTGCTGTCCCTTTCTCAATGCGGGGTTTAACTGTCAACATCTCGTTTCGCTTCTGTATATATTCTGTGGTCTGATAAGTTGCTTGCACTCAACAAACTAAAGAAAAAAAGCAAAATAAACTAGTTGGCTGCTGTCAAAATAAGCAAACGCAAGTCAAAAGATAAAAGTGGACCAACTGTTCAAAGTCCTTTGCAAAGAATCATCATTCTTTCACAAACATATGCAAAGTCTGGCGGTCGAATAAGCTATATATTTTCTATTTTCCAATTAAGAATATCTTAATATAATAGGGATGCCATCTATTGAGTACAGAATTGTCATTATGTGTGTATTTAGTGAGGAACTTTACTACACTTCTTTCAAGAGATGGCGCTGTCTGTACTTCTTTCGGTGTTCATTGTTGATTGTATTCTATCAAGAGATCTTAGAAGACTTCCTGAATGGATTGGAATTAATGAAAGAGGATTAATAACTCATCATAAAGATGTCTCAAGGACGCAAAGCATTTTCATCCGGGTTTCATGTGAAGCCTTGTAACCACTACATCAAGCTGTCTTCTAAAGTGAACTTATTCTACTCTTAGGACCATTATTACAACTTGCTGTTAACTAAAGGGAGGATTTTAACAGGCACTTAAATTGCTTTTCATTATTACGAGTACCCAATAAGATAAAAGTGAGCGTTAATCTAAGGAAAGGATCATCCTACCTTTAACTTTTAAAGTTAAGTTTATTTTTGAACTTGCCATATTATATATTATTTTCAATATGACAACTTTATATACAAAAAAAAAGAAGACCGTGGTTGCCACTGCGTTTAAATAAAACTTGTTTAATTGAACAGTTTTATCGACATTGCTCCGGCACTGCCATATTTTTGAAAAATTTTATCTGTAAGCTGTAATAACGAAAATAATACTATGTTCACGTATGCATTTTAATTGAGAACAATAGTCGGTTAATTGATAACATTATTTTAACCGTTCAGGTATAATAAATATAAGCAATATTCATTTAACAGCTGATAAACAACAACAATGTGTTTATTTTGGTCGCGAGTTTTTGTAATTTTTGTATGTGTTTGTTTGTAAGTTACCATTGTTGACATTTGAGTTGTCAAATAATAACAGGAAGTGTTCTGTAACTTATAATGTGTTCACTAAACAGACTTATGACAGTGCTGTATTTAAAGTTTTAATTAATATTATAACAATTATACTAAGTTCACGTATACAACTTAATTGAGAACAATAGTCGTTTAATTGATAACAATATTTTACCCGTTTAGGTATAACAAATATACGCAATATTCATTAAACAGCTGATAAACAACAACATTGTTTTTATTTTGGTCGCGTGTTTTTGTAATTTTTGTTTGTGTTTGTTTGCAAGTTGCCATTTTTTTTTTGTAGTTGTTGACATTTGAGTTGTCAAATATCAACAGGAAGTGTTCGGTTACTTATAATGTGCTCACAAAACAGACTTATGACAGTGCTGTATTCAAAGTTTTAATCAATATTATAACAATTAGCATTTAATTGATCAATAATTAATTGAGATTTTATATGAAGTATTGAGATCAATATTGGCGTTAATTGCGATTTACGCAATAAAGGTGCATACGTGAACATAGTATTAGCATTTAATTGAGCAATAATTAATTGAGATTTTATATGAAGTATTGTGATCAATATTGTCGTTAATTGCGATTTACGCAATAAAGGTGCATACGTGAACATAGTATAAGTTAAAGTTAGCTTTATAGTTCCATTTAGCTAAAGGTACCTTTAACTAAACCCAAGTTTAACGGCAAGTTATAATAATGGCCCCTAAACTAACTGAATACTTCCACTGCAGTCATCAATCTCTGTTGTCTGCAAGAAAAGTTTTACGGTAAATTTTGCAGTTGTGGAGACCAATTAAGCGATACAGTAGTTAGAAAGCCTTATAAGCAGAGAAAATTATGAAACCGCCATGATTTGCTTAAAAATCTGTTAATTTTATGTTGTGGATAAAATTAACACCCACAACATAAGTGGTATAAGAAGCTAGTTCGTAATCCTGACTGAGGAGTTGTAATGACTAATTATGTATAAATGTTTACAACTGTGCCCCTCTTCTTAACAACTGTTCTCCCTGCCGATAATAGAGACCATAATCCACTCCAATCTGGTGAAATAAATTATCTTAAATGGTCTATCATTTGATTTCCAGAAAGGAATGTAATCACGTCTAAGACTGACTTCGATCCAGATCGAATAGCTATGTTCCTAACGCCTTACTGGTGACTTTAATTTGAAGTGCAAAAAAAAAAAAATGGGGCTCCTCATACCAACGGTATTGCTTAAGTGCTAAGAGGTGATCTTATTGTATTAAAATTAAGTAAATAAAAAATCATTCCATTTATATAGTACAAACAAAAACGTTTTAAACTTACCTTTTAAAATTATTTGTGATTTAACTTTTATGCTTTTTAAATATTTACACAATAAATATAAATTCTATTGACTTTTGATTTATTTCAGGCACACAAAATCCACGGCCATTTTTTAATTGGCAAACAACAGAAATACACTCACTTTGTAATTACACGGCTTTAATTTTTTTCTTTTTTCATATATATTAAAAAACTAACACTAAAACATAGTAATTTTCATCGAAACATTACGAAAATAAAGATCTGCGATTGTAAATACTATATTTGAAAAATTCTTTAACGATTTTAACACAATTTAAACAAAATTATCGGTAACTTACGAAAAGAAATCAACTACAATGCACAATTTTCACAAAACATTTCTACTTTACACGACGCCATCTTGTAGTCACATTGTTGTTGCCATTAAAACAGTATAAGCGTACTAAACACAGCTGCAAAAGGGAATTTCACCACCAGGCGACGCTGTGAGCATTATAAAGCATATTGACAGCTGTCAAATCGAGACGCTTTGACAATTTCCGTATTTCCTTCTTTTTCGTGTTGAAGACGGTCTTTTATAAAAGGGCAAAATGGTATGTGCGCGTAAAAAATCGAAAATTTAACAAAACATCTGAGAAATAATTATGAAAATCGATTGAAAAAATGATTGTGATACAAATAAATGTTTTGAAAATGGAAAAACTTTTAAGAGAATATACCAAATTAAACAAACAAATAATGTGAATGAAAAATAAATCTAAAGAAGAAAAAAAATTTTTTTTTGCTTAAATTGTTGCTATTTGTGTTTGGATTGTCTCGTTAAAACAATTTTATACTGATAATATATTTTTTGTTTGTGTATTTTTTTTTCTAGTCGCTCGTTATCCCAGAAAAGTTCCAGCACATTCTCCGTATCATGAATACCAACATTGACGGTAAACGCAAAGTTGGTATTGCCATGACCGCCATTAAGGGTGTTGGTCGCCGTTACTCCAACATTGTGTTGAAGAAGGCCGATATCGATTTGACCAAGCGTGCCGGTGAATGTACCGAAGAAGAGGTAAATACTTAAACATATTTCTTTATATGGTAGAACAAAGAAAAACTAAAAATTGTTTTTGTAATTTCTCCTACAGGTTGAGAAGGTTGTAACCATCATCTCTAACCCATTGCACTACAAAGTACCCAACTGGTTCTTGAATAGACAAAAGGATATCATTGATGGTAAATACAATCAATTGACTTCCTCCAATTTGGACTCAAAATTGCGTGACGATTTGGAACGTTTGAAGAAGATCCGCTCTCATCGCGGTCTCCGTCACTACTGGGGTCTCCGTGTTCGTGGTCAACACACCAAGACTACCGGTCGTCGTGGTCGCACTGTCGGTGTATCCAAGAAGAAGTAGATTTATTTTGCTTATCTTTTCGTTTTTTTGGTATGCTCTGGTGGCTGTTTAATTGTAGTTTTATTTTATACGCAAACAACGTTCCATTGTTTCCCATCTCTCGCCAATGGTTGAATTCAAAATATTTTTGAATTCGTGAAAGTGAATAAAAACAAAAATCATACAAATTAATTTTGTATATTGAATAATAACATAAACAATGAATTAAATTATCATTTTCCAATACTTAAACAACAAATCAAGTGTGACTAATTATTGCCTGCCTATCTTCGAGAATATATGGTAAATAGACGAGCCTTAATAGCGCTAAGGAATTGATGGCAAGCAAGATCCATATGATGAGTGAGCTTTAAAAGGCAAGTAAAACTTACGGCTTTATTACGAACAGCAGCCAAATTTCAGTTGCATTGCCAGCTGGTAACCTAAAATTTTATAGATGCCGAAAAAGAAAACTTTGTTTACATACAAAAATTTATAAACATTGGTTGTCAGCTGTTGTCTTGGCAACTGAAGTTCAAGTTGTTGTCCGTACTTGAGCTGTTAATTTCATTTATTAACGTTAATATTAACTATTCAGTTCCATAAATGTTGTAATGGAAGCTGTTTAAACTTGTGTGTTGGGTGTGTTCCGAATCTAGGAAATGAGAATAGCCGGTAGGAGAAATTGCAATTGTATTTAGAATAGAGGAGTATGGATTTAGTAACAAGCAAGATCAAATCAAAAGGCAAGTACAATTTTATTTCATTTATTATAGTTTATGTAGTTCTTGAAATGCTTAAATGACAAGCAGTTTAAAGCTATTGCTTGCCCCTACTCGAAACGCCATAAGGAATTGTCATTCATAACTTTGAAAGGTGTGATGTAGAATATTTTTTTGGAACACAGCTTGATCCCGACTAAAATCCGAGTAGTTAATATAGGTCGATTATTGATGGCAATCATATTTGTAGATGCCGAGCAACAAATCTTTGCATGCGAAATTTAGAAAAATATTGGTTTTTGTCATTGGTTCATTTCATCTTCAAAAATGAAAGTGTTATTGCTTGATATGTAGTCTTCAAGATGTGTGATATGGTCAGAGGTTCATAGATATATGTATGTTATGTTGATGTTCCACTCTGGACAGGAACAGTTAGAGAAGTGCCAAGTCATTAGGCCAATGTCTGCATAGGTTCATAGAACCCGGCATTATTTTGGCACGATTTATGTGTACCATTCCACTAAATCCCCGAAAAGTAGCTGAAACAGAATTGCTCTTTTATACCTTGAGAGTACAGGAAGTTTTCATAATCTCCGATGCTAAGGAAATCACTTTATTTGCCTCAAGTGAAATAGTAGTGGTTATCACGCTTGCGATCCCTGTATACTTAAACTTTCTGCAGGTTTACGACCTTAAACCCTCGTCGCGTAACGAGGTACGCTATTCATCTCCTGGATAGTAGCAGCACAGCTAAGCTCGGACGTTGCTATTGGAGAAGGGACTATTTTTACCTCAATATGTTGAAAGTAATTTCCGATCATTTTAATGTGTTTTTCGAAACATACTGTCTATGTCCAGGAAGAGGTGAAGTTTAGGAAGAATGTTCTGACTCAAAACTTTTGAGAAAATTGGCAGGCACAGAGGGTAATCATGTCCACGTACAAGTGTCGCCAAATCAGTCTTGTAAAATGTACGTACCAGTACATACCTCCTCAAGCACAGTGTCAAGTCCTTATTCACTATTTTCTTCTTTTTTTTCGCCTGAAGGTATGTAACAGTTTCTGTAAAAAGTTTTACGAATACGACACATTTTAATGCAAGTTTACTGAACCGGGTGACCGATTTTTGGAAACTTTTTTTTACTCCTCGAGTTTTTGTCAGAAGACTGCTGTCAACGAAAGAAATATTATTTTTTCGCTTGTTCGAGATCCCTGAGCTAGGCTTTGAACTATAGATTCAGTGTTTTCTGATGTACATACATACATACATAATTGGCCATTACAAGCCTTCAGTCAGGATTACGGCCTAGCTTCTCACACCACTCATGTTGTGCGGCTTAATTTTATACTTGAGTGGCGGGACCTACAGTTTAACGTCGACTCCGGACGACAGATTTTGAGAAACTTGTTCATGGCAGGTTTATTTTACTCTCAGAGTTTTTACCAGAAATCTGCTGAGAGGAAGTCGCCGCAGAAATATTTTTTTTTTCATATTTCGTTTTGATGTCTGGCCTAGGGCTCGAACCCGGTCTTTACGTCTAATAAGCGAACACACTACCTACTAGACTACGGCGACTATTTTCTGATGTCCTGAAATAAAATGTACGGATAATGATCCCTGATTGTATTTTCAAATTTTACATTAAGAGTTTCTAAGTTTATCAAATCGCGGTAGTAGTTTCACATGTTGTAACGTAAGGTGCGGCAAGCCAAATTGGTAATCGAACAGAAGATGATTTGATAATGCATTTCTGTGTTACAGTAAACATATTGATGAGCTAAATAATGCCAACCCAAGTAGCTAAAAAAGATTCACATCAATTAAGGTCATCAAAACTTAATTATCCTTTATATGAAGACAGCTTTTATTATCAGTCTTAAATTTTACATTTGTATGCATCATCGGATTAGTTTATAAATCTTTAAATTGAATAACAAAAAAAAAACAATTTTTATTGTTGTGAAAACTATTGTTTATTTCATCTATTGTTTAAGCCATTTACGTGTTGGTATGTGCAAAATGTGGTCATGCTAAAATATAGGGTTATCCATTTCGTGGTTTCAAAAGTAAACGTAAATAAAACATATGTATATAAAATATTTTTTTCATGATATTTCTTTTTTTATTGTAAAGTTTGAACGTTGTTGACATTATGTGTGAAACACTACATCATTTAAATGACCTCCACGCGAAGTGTTGCAAGCATTGATTCTTTTGAGGTAATTTTCGACCACTTTTTGACACATATTGAGCAGTATCTCAGCCATAACTTGACGAATGTTGGTTTTTAAGTGCTCAAGAGTTGAAGGTTTATCTGCATAAACACGGTCTTTCCCGTAGCCCCACAAAAAAAGTCTATTGGTGTCAAATCACATGATCTTGATGGCCAGTTGATATCGCCACGACGAGAAATTACGCGGCCAGGAAATGTCTCTTGCAATAAAGCCATATTTGCTCGAGTTGTGTGGCATGTGGCACAGTCTTGTTGAAACCACATACTCTCCAAGTCGTGTTCTTCAATAGCATGCAAAAAAAGTCGGTTATCATATGACCATAACGCTCCGAATTGACGGTGACAGTCGTTCCATCGTCGTTTTCGAAGAAGAAAGATCCAATCACACCTTCGGACCAAAGAGCGCACCAAACAGTGACTTTTTCTGGATGTAATGGCCTCTCTTCAATTACTTGAGGATTCTCAGAACCCGAAATACGACAATTTTGTTTATTAACATACCCACCGAGTGTGAAATGTGCTTCATCGCTAAAGAAAATTTTGTTCGAAAAATTGCCGATACGTGGCTGTGGCAGAATCACCATTTTTGTAGTAGGTTTTGATCATTTTTATGCGTTGTGTGATAGTTAAGCGATCCATTTTCGTCAATGTCAGACTTTCAACTGAAAAGAAAAAATTGGTTTCACAACTTTGTTTGACAGATGTCAAATTCCAGTCCCATACTTTTGAAACCACGAAATGGATAGTCCTTTATATAAAAAACTATGAATGAATAAAAATGATTTATAAACTTTTGGCGAATTCTAATTATCAGCGGAATATTTTCTTTTTTTTTTATCAACTTCATTGATTATTAACAAAGTGGTTAAATACTTCAAATAAAAAACAATCAACTTCATTAATCATTTTTTTGTTCTTGTTTCAAACATATATTTTTTCTTAATTAGCACTACTTAAACTGCTGCTTAACAAAAAAAAACAAGAAACCTGATTTAGCCAAAATGAATACAAAGGCATACGAAAATAGTTTTTTTTTCTGCAGACTGAAATAATTATTTTGCAAAACTCTCAACTTTCTCTAGACGAAACGATTTACTTTATAATACATTGACCCTTAAAGAAATTTAATGAATTGTGAATAAAAACTAAACATGAGATCTGCGAAAAGTAATACGAAAAGTGTTGCTATATAAGTATAAAAGCACTGTCCAGTAATGAAAACTCTTCGGATTCGGCTGAATTTAAAAATTACTGTCGACTTGTAAAATTATGCCAATAAAAACGGGAGTTGGACTTTTTGGAAATTGTAGCATCGCTACAGTTTCACATTCAGAGAGCTTATCAGTTCCTACTCCATCCCATAAAGTTATCAAAGTTCTTAAAATTAATTTAAGTCACATGATTTCAATCCCAGTTTTGCGTCTGACGTTTAAGATCACTTACTGCTGAGACTTCCTCTCAGCAGATTTCTGGTAAAAACTCTGAGTAAAAATTGCCATGAAAAGCTTCTCAAAAATCTGTCATTTGGAGTCGACTTTAAACTGTAGGTCTCGCCACTCATGTATGAAATTAACGCACACAACACGTTGTACAATGGGTCAATTCAACCACCGGGTACTATACTTGTCACAGTTGACAAGTACACGTCCTCTAACCTAACCTAGTTGCCGCTCAGTAAATATGCGTGTCTCTACATTCGATAGACTGTGCTGCCTGCTTTAAAATGAGCGAGATTAAAGAAATATCACAGGGGAAAGAAATTAGACTCCCGGCTATGAAATCATGTCATGAACAAATATATCATGATGTTCAGAAATCTTAATTTTTGGAAATGATGAAAAATCAGGGAAATCTTGGGCAAATTGCGTAGAGCTTAAAGAAGACTACGTATGTTTATTTAAAACGTTATGGAATGATTGATCCGCCCTCATGTCTTAAAAACAGGGACCAAAAAAAAATTCTTTTTGATAAGAATCATGAAGTAAAGAAAACATTTCTCTTTTCTTTCGTTGTCCAATGTAAGTTAAAGGTGGAAACAGTGTAATGTGATTGAAATGATTGATTTTTATGCCATTTAAAGGTCAATAACTTTAAAGTATGACAAGATAACTTTGTAAAAAAGGCTAATTTTAATAAATTGTCTATAAATACAGTGTGAAATCTACTTAAATATTCATATTGAACTATTAATATATGTATGTATGCATATATGTATTATGTGTTATTCAATATTTGCTAATTTGTAAGAAATGAAAATTGTTTCTCACAAACTAAATAATCTTGGTTCAGTACAAAATCCAAAAAACTTTATGAATTTCAATGAATTTCTCCAAATTTTTAATACATTATCAGTGTATACATACATATGTACATACATACATAAGGGTGATAAGCGAAATATCTATGCACCAGCAACAACCAGTACCATACGTAATTGAAACGTATCAGTTGAAATACCAATAAAAATGCAACATCATGATAATATGGCATAATAAATTTATTTTGGATTTTTTGGTTTCTTATTTTTTTTTTTTGTTACTTTTTGCCAATTAAAGGGTGGTTTAAAAGTAGGATTTATTTGCAAATAAAAAAAAATTTTAATGATTAAATTAAACCATTCATTGAACTTTCGAGTAAATACTCTATACTGAGAGCCCTATTGAGGACCACCTGTATGCTCAAAATTCATAATGAAGTAACAAATGTCGTAAACGCTTAGTGGGTGTTTGTTCAGACTTAGCGTTGTTGTCGAAGGACAACTCATGGTCTCTGCCACTCCCTAATCACTGATTTGTGTTTTCCCATTTCCATTACTTGGAAAACAATTTTATCAATGCCATCGTCCTCAGGTTTTCTTCAAATTTCATATTTTCTGTGATATTTATCAAATCGAAGAAAGATAATAATTTGTAAGATTTCTTAACTCGTATTGTAACACCCTATAAAAGTTATTGAAAAACAACAAAAACAAAAATGGTGCAAACATGAGTTTTTAATATCAATTATTAACATTTTTTTTTGCCCAATTTTTTATAATTTTAAATTAATATCCAATGAAAAAAGAAACTCAAGCCAATACTGCATATGAGGTGATCAGTTTTAGTTGTTATTAGTCTTGTTGTACTACTAAATCAACTAACCAGACTAAGTACTCAGTATTTGGCCCATCAACTTATGTATGTTTGCTTACTTTTAAACGAATTAGTCATCACGCCTATAGCACCATAGTTTGCCGAAAAGAGAATACGAAAGCTAATTTGGACTTTGATTATTTAAAATTTTTGTTGTTGTTTACCTATCAAAATAAGTAAGAAAATTACAAACAAGTTCTATACTCACCTATGCGAAGGTAATGATAAGAAAATAGACAATTAACACACGTTAAAGCAAATCGTTCGCCTCTCCAGTGCATTGGTTTTTATTCAAAATTTGTTAAGTAATCATGGGTGGGTTTTTCGGTAAACGAAAATATTTGCTAATCTTTTCGATAATATTGTATAAGCCCTGGGAAGCGGAAAAGACCATGTGCGTCATGAATGACGGTAATTTGTTTATAAAAGCAGATCAATTAATTAATTAGTTAATTGGAGCTACTAGGGGTGGTGCAATATTAAAGCTGATGTAACATTCAGCACAGTCACAACCATACTCCTTCATTGAATGCAAAAACTGTAGCGTTACCACATTGTTGACTGAGTTTGATTAATAAAATGTTGACGTCTATATACATAATTATTTAATAGTTGGTCCTGACCCCACCCTCCCCAGTCTGCCACCTCTATGACCTCATAAATGAATGGGTCGGGGAGGAAGAGCAGAGACGTTGGGGGAACGGATCGGGTTGTTTTGTTTCTAGATGTCTATGGCCTGCTGCTGTGGACAGCAAGAGAACAGGTTGGCTGCTGGGCTTGGATAAGGCCAGCTTAAGGTTGATAGTCGGTTTCATCACGGGGCACTGTGAGATTAGGTTGCTGACGGGGATCTGCAACACATCCCCAGCCGGATATTGCAGGGCCTGTTGCGATGAGGAGGAGCTGGAGACTATCGAACACCTCCTCTGTAACTACCCAACCCTTTGTAGGTTGAGGACCCTTGGCAGGGCCTTCTTTGAGAGTTTGAATTCTGTGTCGAGAGCCGAAATCAAGGCTCTCCACAGATTCATTAGTGGCTTAGGCTGGTTGAGAGGTGCTAGGTTTTCATCAGTGTAGTCGCGCTCTCCCTTTTTGTTGTCTCCGGTCTGTGTAATTCCTCCGCTTCCCATTCTCCCCCTTTCCTACATCCTCTCCTTTTATCCTATTCCCTCTACTATCCTTCCTTCTTTAACGACGTTGTACAATGGGTCAATTCGACCTCCGAGTACTGTACTTGTCTTAATTGACAAGTATACGTCCTCTAACCTAACCTACATATATGCACAATTGGCCGTTATAACCCTTCAGTCAGGATTACGACCTAGCTTCCCACGCCACTTATGTTGTGTGTGTTACTTTTATCCACAAGTGTCGTGACTTACAGTTTAAAGTCGACGTCGAGCGATAGATTTTTCAGAAACTTTGCAATTTTATTAACTTTCAGAGTTTTTGTCAAAAATCTGCTGAGAGGAAGTCGCATAGGGTTCACATCTTCCAAAAGAAAAAGTCGAATTTCCAACACACCGTTATCTACTGGAGAAGTATCTTCAGTGGCTTAGCAAGGCTTTTGACACACTTGGTCAGACGGCGATTTGAAATTTATTTCAGAGCAAGGGAGTTCAGTATGGGCTTTAAAACTTTACATTTACACAGCCGATTATTGCAATAAAGGCCAGCTAAGCGATCTCTATTATTCAACATCGTTAATCAGCATGTAACCTATGCTAGTCATGGATTATGTTAAACAGGCGATCGCCTTTAGTATGGCTCATATTGAAGTTTCATTGTGCTTATTTGCTACTATTACTAGATGTTTATTGTTATTGTCTGACATTTGTGGCACTTTTGACGAGATAAGTTCTGTCGGTAAATTCTGAGTGCCAAAAATATTTCGCATCAGGTCGCCAAATGCCTCTAAATGGGTTTAGTATAATATTTGCAGTCTCTGAAGTTTATAAGTTATACTGTTGAAGTCGCCGAAGTGTAGTAGGTAGTATGTTGGCTCAACATAGTCTTGTTGTAGGCCAGAGTCCGTAGTTGAAATCCCAGCTTAGATTAGATGGTTAGAGGGCGTGTACTTGTCAATTAAGACAAGTACAGTACCCGGAGGTCGAATTGACCCATTGTACAACAACAGCTTACACATGGCGAATTCCATTCAGCAATCTTCTGGCGAAAACTCTGAGAGGTAAATAAAATTGCCATGAAAAGTTGCAGAAATCTGTTTTTCGGAGTCGACTTTGGTCCCGCCATTCAAGGATAAAATTAACACACACACACACACATCATGAGTGTGATCACGACGTAGATGAAGCATGCCCAGAATGCCGTAATGAGAAGGAGACGGCGGAGCATGTTTTCTTTATCGGCCCGCTATACAACGATCAACGAATTTGCCTGGAGAGGACAATAGGATCCCAGGTAACGCCCGATAATGTAGTTAACCTAATGTTAATCTCAAGTGACAATTGTAACGCAGTATGTGTTTTCGCAAGGAGGGTATTGATGCGGCAAAGATTGGCTGAGAGAACAAGATCAGCAGAATTGGAAGGCAGCACTCGCTGAATCTCCACTCCCTCCGAAGTAATACTAATCAAATGGTTGGAAGTGTGACGAACGAAGTTGGATTTAGTACGCAGGCGCTCAGCAAGCCGAGAGTAAGTCTAGGCCGGGCTACCAATGTCTTTTGAAGATTCCCAGCCTTTAGCACGTAAAGCAAAAAAAACCCAGTATGAGTGATGTGAGAAGTTAGGTTGCAATACTTACTAAAGATAGACTGTTAGTATGATATTATTTGTTTTGCCCTTCAAGAAAAGATTTGATTTGTAAACCACTGGCTTAATTAATGGTTCTGTTTTACTCTCGGAACTTCTATAGGCTTGTGTTGTAATTATGTATATACTACCATGCCACTTTGATGATGACACACCATGCCACTTCTTTCCATTGTTTAATTATTTCTAACGCTTATTAGTGTGAATTGAAATCAATTGCCATTAATAATTTACGATTTTGATGGGGAAATAACAAACAAATTAATTGACTTTTAAATGTTTTCATAAACGGAAAAATACTCATTTCAATTCAATTTAAATGAGAACTGATTTTGCTATAAAAGAATAAGAAAAACATTTTCATCACCATCATTTCACATGAGAAACTGTGAAAGATCACCATATGTACACACCAAATATGGGCTAAATACGTGATGTCTGATGATCATACAAGTGCTGGCTGGTACTTTATTGAATGTGATTGAATGAGCCTAATCACACGAGAACAATTTTTAGTTGCACAATTTTTGTTCTTTTCAAATCACACGGGATGGATGTCAGTTTAGCATGAAATGTATACGTATACGATACACAGCTTTGTATGTATGAGTTGATGTTTTGCTGATTTTTAAAAATATGCATGTATTAGTTTTGTGCTGGTAATGCGGGATTGTAACTGGTTGAAACTTTACGCCACCGAAAAACCATTCTCTTCGCCTCTCTTGCCTAAAATTATCATTTCACCAGCCAGCACAATTGTTCTCGTGTGATTAGGCTCAATGAATGATATTCTAAATGCAGCGTTATAAGCGTTTTTTAGATAATGTTGCCATTGAGTAATCAATGGCAAGTATGAGTATAACATGAGAGCACTATTGATTCAAAATTTCTATCAATTAATGCGGTTCAAGGTCGACAAAGAAATAAAATTTAAAACCAGCACAGAAACAGGCAACTTTCTTAATTTTTCAGCTATTTTATAAGAGTCTGCTACTTGAAATGTGACGGGTATCTTAATTGAGTGATTGGGAAAACAATAAAAACGTAAATATTTGTCGCAATTGGTGGCATAAATAAATATTTTCAAGAACAAAATCAATTTATCTCCTTATAGGATCTCATATAGGATGTTAGCGTCCTTATCTATGTATATAAACTCTGCTTATGTACTTATGCAGGTGGCATTTACCGTATACAGCTTCCTAATACCATACCTTAGTCGCCTGCAATGATGTGGAATTGACCGCATATCAATCAAATTTATTTCACGGAAGCATAATCTTTTGACTCACTACAAGAAACAACACAGGCAGCGGTACTCTTCCCCTCTCATATGCTATAGAAATTCCAAAATAGAAGGCGGAGATTTAACGGGTGAGGGCCCCACACACGGGGGGCACGCAGACAGCGGTACTATTCCTCTCTCATATGATACAGAGAGTCCAAAAGAGAAGGCGGCGATTTAGTGGGTGAGGGCCCCACAAACGGGGGATAGTGACAACTTCCCCTATGGTGCGGTTAGGTACATTTACTCCTCCTCAGCGGAAAAAGAAAAAACTTCCCCTCTTATGAGGCCTTATGATCATTGATCTGCTAGCGACATTGGAACACAGATCAACTTTGTGACAATACAGTTGATGTAGTCCTTAAAGTGTCGTGTAGTTTTGTATATCGTATTGGGAACACAATGTAACTTGATTTGTGAATTTGATTTGCGGTTTGTAAGAGCCCATATAAGAGCAGTGTAGGTATAAATACCGGGAAAACGAAGGTTGCGCTTTTTTACCAGAAGGCATAAGTCAACACCTTTTCAACCAACCCACTGAGGTTGTATGAAACAAATCTTCCCTGAGGGATAGGCCGCACTTTCTGCAGGTTATTTTTGATATTAACCTGTTCTGGAAAACGGAGACAATGAAAAAACTATCCATTGTTAAAACTGCTTGTAATAAAGATTTAAAGAGACTATGTCCCTTGGCATGACGATAGATCTTAACTGTATAATGCCGATAGAAAAATTCCACCCCATTACTATTACTGGTACACTGCGTATCACATTTACATTGTTACTTTATTTTCTGTAACGGCCCAGCAGTAATACTAGTCATTGTCTATTAGCACGAATTAAAATATCGGTTACTTAAAAATCCCGACGTAATTGGGATACTTTAGGAATGTAGATTACATAATACCACACATGTCTTAAAATTCAGAACGTTCATTTGGTGTGCCGTAATTTGCGATTTTTATCGATCTTTTGAAACTATATGAACCGTTAGGTAGGCTAGAGGACGTGTACTTGACATTCAAGACAAGCACAGTACCCGGAGGTCGAATTGACCCATTGTACAACGTCCCTAAAGAGGGAATTTGATAAAAATGAGAGGATGTTGGGAAGGGAGAATGGGAATCGGAGGGATCACACAGACCAGACATAACAAAAAGGCAGAGCGCGACTACACTGATGAAGCCTTATCACCTCTCAACCAGCCTAAGCCACTAATGAATCTGTGGAGAGCCTTGAGGTCAAACTCTCGAAGGAGGCCTTACCAAGGGCTGGACAGTTACAGAGGAGGTGTTCGATAGTCTCCAACTCCTCCTCATCGCAACATGCCCTGCAATAGTCCGGCTGTGATCTGTTCCAGATGCCCCGTGATAAAACCGACAACCAACCTTAAGCTGGCCTTATCCAAGCCCAGCAGCCAACCTGTTCTCTAAGTGTCCACAGCAGCCATAGACATCTAGATACAAAACAACCCGATCCGTTTCCCCAACGTCTCTGCTCTTCCTCCCCGACCCATCCATTGATGAGGCCGTAGAGGTGGCAGACTGGAGAGTCAGGACCAACTACTGACCCCCCAGAAAGCGAACCTAACCTAGCGAGGGCATCCGCCGTCTCATTGCCCAGTATTCCGCTATGACCCGGAACCCAGCATAGTTCGCTTATTAGACGTAAAGCCCGAGTTCGAGCCCCAGGCCAGACATCAAAGCGAAATATAACAAAAAAATATATCTTCGGCGGCGACTTCCTCTCAGCAGATTTCTGGCAAAAACTCTGAGAGTAAATTGAAAATTGTCATGAAAAGTTTCTCATAATCTGTCGTTCGTTAAACTGTAGGTCCCGCCACTCAAGTATAAAATTAAGGCACACAACATAAGTGGTGTGAGAAGCTAGGCCGTAACTACTAACTGAAGGGTTGTATAGGCCAATGATTTATGTATGTATGTATGTAAAGAAATGATCGCTCGGTTGGGTGTGAAACTATATTTTGTTGATTGCAAATTAAATATTGTTTTACCCCTGATTTGGCAATAAGAAGAGTAGGAGTTAATATGTGGGCAAATACTAGATAATGCTGCTATTAAATACCAACTTATGGTGTGAAAAAAGTCTCCACTCTTTACCTTTATTGCATTACATTAAAGAACTTGGTGTAAACCGTACTACTCGCTGATTGTCTAAGGGCCATTATTACAACGTGTCGTTAACTAAAGGGAGGATTTTAACGGGCAGATAAATTGTTTTTCATTATTATGAGTACCCAATAAGATAGAACTGAGTGTTAAGTTAAAGGGGGGAGGATCCTACTGGTAACTTTTAAAGTTAAGTTCATGTTTGAACTTGCCGTATTATATATTATTTTCAATATGGCAACTTCAAATTTAAATAAAATGAGCATATACGTTGCCACTGCGTTTAAAAAAAATTGTTTAATTGAACAGTTTTAACGATATTTTAACGGCACTGCCCTATTTTTTAACTTTATTTTATGTGTAAGTTGTAATAACGAAAATAAGTTAAAGCTAACTTTAAAGTTCACTTCAGCTAAAGTTACCTTTAACTAAACCCAAGTTTAACGGCAAGTTGTAATAATGGCCCTTAGGGCAAATAGTCAAATATATTTCTTTCAACCTTTTTCTTATAATGTGGGAAAGCATATTCCAAAGTCCACATTGCTGGCAGAAATTACGTGTCTTGTTTTCTTTTTTTTAAGTATTCACAGAAAATACTTTTAAGGCTGACATTTTAAACTCAAAATTTTCTTCTTTAGTTTGATAATTTGTTGTAGGCGAAACGTAACGTAATGTCTCACACACTATTAACACGTAGATAGAAGGAGGCGTGGCAATAATATGAAAATGAAAATATTTCTTTAAAAATAAAAACAACAATTATTTTGCGTAATAAACAATGTTCACGCCGCCACGCTTTTCTATACGATTTTACGCATATTCTTTTACTCACTCAGAAATACGTCAGTGATGAGAGATAGAGGGGGGGGGGGAGGGGGGTGCGGCAATAGTCTTTCATATCTTCCGCGTTTGTTAGTATGAGGAATATAAGTATGTATGTATGTATGTATGCAAATTGATAACAAAATTGTTTATATTGAATTCTTTTTTTATTAATTCGTAACAACAATTTCGTATACGAAGATTTAAATGACCGCTAAAAAAGTGAAAATTAAATTCTTTATCAGTGAATTTATATACGATTTCAGAGAATGTAAAAAACTTTAAAATATTTCCCTTCATATATACAGTCAATAATATTGTCTTTGATCTAAAGGTTAATTTATAATACATGTACATATATATGTCTGTGTATACCTATTATTTAGGCCTGACAAAATTAAATCATTTTTAAAATTTTTCCTTAGAAAGTCATTATTTCACTCAGGGTATAATAGAACGCGCGCTATCAGACTAATTCCAGCTGTACACAGTACAATAGGTTAGGTTAGGTTAGTGTGGTAGCTTAGAAGTCGCCGTGATATAGAAGGTAGTGTGTTGGCTTATTAGACGAAAGACCCGAGTTCAAATCCCAGTCAGACATAAAAACGAAATATGAAAAAAAAAAATATTTCTTCGGCGACTTCCTCTCAGCAGATTTCTGGCAAAAACTCTGAGAGTAAAAATTGCCACAAGAGTGGTGAGAGCAGCTAGGACGTTGTATAATGGGTTAATTCGACCTCCGGGTACTGTACGTGTCACAGTTGACAAGTACACGTCCTCTAACCTAACCTAACCTAGTGTGCTAGCCTCATATCAAAAGCTCACTTGAGCACGCATAGCGGCCCGTTGTGATGCCACAGGTGAACGCAGTTCCTGTACTGACCAAGTTCCCCCGAACTTAGGAGGGAGAGGTCGGTCAGCGCAAGATCTGCAAATCGAAAGCACGACTTCTCTGCGCTGGAAAACCAGCCAGAAAGTTTGATGAACGAGGTTATATCCTTGACATCAATGGACGATAGCTCCGTCAAGTTGACAAGGGTCAGAGAGTCAGATAATCTATATCTGCACCTCGCAAGAGATGGGCATTGACAAAGAAAGTGGGCAACAGTCTCATCCTCCGCAGAGGATCTGCACCCACGGCAGAAGTCGTTAAATGGGAGCCGCATTCTTTCCGCGTGTCTACCCATAACACAGTGATCTGTAAGCATGGCCACTGTGATTGAGATGATGCCGCGACCAAGTCCAAGTAACTGGTTGGTACGCGTTTTATCCATTCGGGGCCAGCTGAGTGTAGCGGTAGAGCAGGACTCCTCGTTGATCCAGGATAGGTTGACATCTCGGAAAAATTTCCGCGTGATGGCCAGTTTGATCGAGGCACGTGCCATTCCTTATTTGATTGAACAGAAAGTAACTGGTTGGTACGCCTTCTATCCATCCGGGGCCAGCTGAGTCGAGCGGTAGAGCAGAACTCCTCATTGATCCAGGATTGGTTGGCGTCTCGGAGAAATTTCCGCGCGATGGCCAGTTTGATCGAGGCAAGTGGCATTCCTAAGTCGATTGAACAAAATTCCCGGAGTAGTGCACCAGCTCTGGCCAGCTCGTCGGCTCTGCAGTTTCCCGGTATGTCACAGTGTCCGGTTACCCAGACAAGTGTGACACTGAAGCGCCCAGAAACAAGGTTAAGGCAACGGCGACATTCCCTGACGATCCTGGAATTATTTGCAATATTCGACAGAGACTTTATGGCAGCCTGGCTATCCGAAAAGATCGAGATGCAGGTGAAAGAAACATCGTATGCGAGGATCCATTGTGCAGCCCGGTAGATGGCCATTATTTCCGCCTGGAACACGCTGCAATAGTTCGGCAGCCGGAGTTTAATGTTCAAATCCAATTTGCCGGAGTAGACTCCGCTACCCACCCCGTGTTCTGTGCTGTTCAAAAAAATAGATTCACCTGCTCTCCGAAAGGTTTACTAGACATCTCTTATGCAAAGGAGTATATGTAAAAAAGTAACTGCACTTTGTTCACTGGCCTCTTATGAATATAATTCCGATAAATTTCAAAAATTGGAAGCGTAACTCTTCTTTAATTAATTGCAAGATGTTGATCATGATGAATCTATTTTATTGCGCAGCAGTGTACATCAGGGAGTTCCGGGGGGACGGTCGTGTCAGGGGTCCAATCGCTTCTGCACGGGATCAAGAAGTTGAAACCGAAATACTGAAACTGAAATAATCGATTTCCATTGAGGCCACAGGATTGATCTCCAGAATAGAGGAGTGACCAGAGGGAACGATGCGCCAACGAGATTTGAACACAGTACAATAAGACTTTATCCTATTCCACCCTTAGGTTCTGTTCCATTTTCCTATTTAACATCATACGCCAAAATTTTCGGAAATTGAAACGCACTATCTACATAAAATCTCCATATGGCATCGATTGCAACGTGTGCGATATTAAATGCTCCTAGGTGTCTCTAAGGATAACATCATACCTAGTGCTAAATAAGGTTAGGTTAGAGGACGTGTACTTGTACGGCAAGTACAGTACCCGGAGTTCGAATTCACCAATTGTACAACGTCCTTAAAGAGGGAAGGATAATAGAGGGAATAGGATAAAAGGAGAGGATGTAGGAAAGGGGCAGAATGCGTAGCGGAGGAATTACACAGACCAGACACAACAAACAAAAAGGGAGAGCGCGACTACACTGATTATGCCCTAGCATCTCTCAACCAGCCTAAGCCACTAATGAATCAGTGGAGAACCTTGGTGTCGGCTCTCGACACAGAATTCAAACTCTCAAAGAAGGCCCTACCAAGGGTCCTCAACCTACCAAGGGCTGGGCAGTTACAGAGGAGGTGTTCGATAGTCTCCAACTCCTCCTTATCTTAACATGCCCTGTAATAGTCCGGCTGGGATCTGATCCAGATCTTGCAGTTCCTCTTGATAATAGTGCTTAATAAAAATCAAAGCATTTTTTCTAAGGTGTATTAAGGTCGCCAAGTTTCCAAGTACGTACGTATATTTTTGATTAGTTTTCCTCATCACGATTCGCGACACCTAGTATTCTTTGAGTCTGCAATGCTGCAGTCACAATAACTCAAATCCCTTTCTATTGTAATTACCCAAATAAAACTTGTATTGTCTCAAAACCAATTGGCTTAAGACGAGCATTCGCCACTTTTCATCTACCATTTCAAACTTCTCTTCCCAATGCATAGAAAGATTCTAGGTCCTCTACCAGCTCGGTGCCGTGACTTCTCACATGATCTGGGTGAGGTATTGAACTGTCCGTCTTTGCAGCCGTTTGACAGATACTTTATTTTTAATTGGAACATATCTTCTTAACAATCCAATATAAAAATGAAAAAGTGAATTTTAGCTGAGACACACAACCTTTATTTCGTTCACTGGCGTAAGGGACTCCCCATCAGTGGTTGAAACTATCTACGCGATATTAAAAATTTTTGTAATTTAAAACAATTCCCACGTTACTTAGTAAATCTTATTTATCTGTACAATTATTATCTGCTTAAGATATTTTTATATGTATGTACATACCTATTCGTATGCAATATAGTAGTCTGTATCTTTATGGTTTAGATACAGAAGATACAGTAGCTTTTCATACGGCAGCCTCATAAAAACTAAATCAAACTATAAACATTGGTTTTATAAACAAAACATTGTAAAAGTTTTTATTTTTATTATTTTATTTATTGTATCTACAAATTTTTATTTTTTTTTTCAAATGATACATATTACACTAGGTGTAAAAAGTCTGCGTACATATCTTTATACATTACTTTGTACATAAATTTTTTCGGAAATATTAAAACTCCTTAATTAATTTAATTTTTTTTATTTAATAAAATCACACATACTTTTTCTATCTACAGTGAGCGCCGTAAGTGAGTCAACACCCACTAGAATTTTAAATTTTCCATTATGTTTTTAAGTAAATATAAAAAAAGTTCCTTTGTCTTCAGTTTTCGTTAAAATTCACGTTCCCATGTTATTTTAAATACATTAGGCCAAGTTAGATTAGATGGCTGACCCCTCCATGGAGGAGATCCCACTTAGGCCAGCATTTAGACGTATGTTTATAGGATACTACAACTAATACCACCCGGGGGTCAGCCATTCAATAGAGAAAACCATCTCAAGCTCAAAAATAAATCTTGTTATTGCAGCAATCGAGGTCACCGTAGTCTAGTAGGTAGGTAAGTCCCGACTTCAAACAAGTACAACCCTTCAGTCAGGATTACGGCCTAGCTTCTCACACCACTCATGTTGTGTGAATTAATTTTATACTTGATTGGCGGGACCTACAGTTTAACGTCGACTCCGAACGACAGATTTTTGAGAAACTTTTTCATGTCAGATTTATTTACTCTGAGAGTTTTTGCCAGAAATCTGCTGAGGGGAAGTCGCCGAAGAAATATTTTGTTTGTTTTCATATTTCGTTTTGATGTCTGGCCTGGGGCTCGAATCCAAGCCTTACGTCTAATAAGTGAACACACTATCTACTAGACTACGGCGACTACATGTATAATATCCTTAAGCAATTGCGGACGCTTCCCCTACCAGGCGATCTCAATTCCATTGAATATTTGTGAGATTTATTAGATAAAAAAAATTAAGAACGATCAAGTAAGTTCGAAATTTATTCTAAAAGAAGCGATGAAGCAGGAATGGAATAGTATAACATAAGATTATACAAAAAAAGCTCGGTCATAGTATGCCAAAAAATTCGAATTTGAAAAATAAAGGCCGTGTCCTACAAAAGCGAAATATCTCAATTATTAAAAGTTTACTTTTTAAAATTGTACACAGACTTTCAAGCATTTTTATTGAATTTTTTTTTTTTTTTGTTTTGACTTCATTTTGTTGTTATTACCTAGAAACTAACTTTAATTTAGGTTTAATGCTATTTCAAAAGGCTAATAAATACATATATTTGTATTCAAAAGTTAAGTTAGGTTATGTACACTGACTTTTTATGCCTAGTGTGCATCCACATGCATACAACATTGTATTTTGCAAACATTTATACATATATTTTTCTTTTTTTTTTATAATTTTTAATATTTTTTCTTTTTAATATTTCGAGTACATAATTTACTTGTATTACGTGGGTACGCGTACTTAAATAAATTCAATTCTTAAATACGCTGACTATGACACTTGAGTGGATATTGTCTGGCCAAATTTGTTTTTTCTTTCTATCATTTAATATAATATATGTATCTTTTAATTTGTATAACAGTAAATATAGATTTAAATATTGTATTTTGTTTTTGTTTTATTTAAATATACGAATGCATACTTTATAAGCAATATTATATACATACATACATATGTACGTATCACATACAATATAAATTTTTAATATTATTTTTACTATTGCTACAGCTACAATTACAATGGAAGACTTCAACGTGGTAATTATTATAAATTTTTTCCTGTTCTTTTTTTTTATTTTTCTTAATAATTAAATTTTATTACACAAGTATGTGTTACAATATTGCAAAGATTTTTGCATTCAGCACTAATTTTATTTACTTCTGTTGTACAGTCAACCCTCCTATAACGCGGTGAGTGTGTACAGCGTTGTATGGAAACCGCGCTATAAGAAACTCGGATTTAACCGTACAAACCAGGCTAATTTGTAGCACGTTCTATGAAAACCGTCTACCGCGTTGTATGGAAACCGCGCTATAAGAAATTCGGAGTTAGTACAATTCACATCATTCGTACCGCGTTATATGGAGATCAAGACAAGATAAATTATAAATTATTTCTATTGAATTAAAGGATTGTTTTTCAACAAAAATAAGAAAGCCTTGTAAAATTATGTAATTTTTTAACATTCATCCTCACTGTCAGGTCTGAGTTGCAGAAAAATTTTTAGGAAGACTTGATCACCAACAAAACGTATGTACTGTGAAAGAGCTCTGAGATGACTGAAACCGATATCGTAGACGGCTATGAGATAATCTGGCATGTTTATATAAACATGTTGTTTATATTTCTCGGCTGTGTTTTTGCGTTGAAAATAAAACTGATATTAAACCCTCTTACAATATCTAGGTCCTAGTGTCATTCATATGGGATGTTGTTGAACGGAAACCGCGTTATATGGAAACCGCGTTATATGGAAACCGCGTTTTGAGTATACAGCGTTATGGGAGGGCTGTCGCAATTTCACTCCGCGTTATATGGAAACCGCGTTCTAAGAGTACCGCGTTATAGGAGGGTTGACTGTATTTTTATATTCCATTCAAACAGATACTTTCTAAAGCCAAATATTTTATTGCGTATTCAAATTTTAAATATACAAAATATTTAATTTTCATTTTTGCTAAAATTTTAAATTTATAAATCGAAAACAAAAAATTTAAAGGCAATATTTGTCTGTCATGATGACCAAAACCAATATATTAGATCAAGACCTTTAGACGTAAAGATGAAAGAACTTAAGGTGCATAACTCTTTCGGTATTAACCTACAAGCAATCTCCTGATGTAGAGTCAGTTTTAATGAGACTACGACCTTCACATACATACACTAGCAGTACACTGCGCACGTTGCTACGGCGCCAACTAAAATAAATTTGAAGGAAAGACATTACACAAATACAATTACCATAACAAATCAACAATAAGATTCTAGAAGTTGTCAGGCCAAAATGAAATGCAGTTTAAACAATAATTTATGAATGAAAGTATTTGAAAAAATTATTATAAAACTAGTTTTACCCTGCGCGCGTTGCTGCGCTACCAACTAAAATAAATTTGAAGGGAAGACATTACACACAAATATCCAATTAATTTTGAATAATTTTATTGATTTTGTTTCCCATTGTCCAGATGATTCAGACGAACGGGGGCCTGAGCAGTACACATTCGATCAGTTTCTAATCTCACTTCTCGTTGTTCATGCATGATTCATGCGTACGGGTCTCAGCGGCATGTACTCGAAGATTTTCCAGTCTCAAGGCTCGTTGCCCGTCTGATTCAGAGGCTCGTAATATTCTTTTCTGTGGTGCTTGAGGTGTAGATCGATCAATTGCTTGTCATTCATTTTGAATAATTTTCAGTGGCCTCATCTATCGGAAATTAATCGTACCAACTTATAAACCCTCGTCGACTTATGCGCAACAACTTTTCTAAAGATCATAGCATGATCAAATGCACAGTTAACGATTTAATTCTTTTTAAGTAATTTTCAGTGGCGCCACCTGTCGGAAATTGGTCGTACCAACTTAGAAACCTTCGTCCGATATCGACTCTACGGACTTACCCACCAAATTTTATTCGTCCACGATCAATATGTACCTAATTATTCAATTTTAATGATTTGCCACGCCCTCTTAACATTTAGGGATAGGTCTATCCATTTCGGAGGAGTTTTACCACTAACACCGTGACACGAGAATTTTATATACTAGATACATAATTGGCCATTACAATCCTTCAGTCAGGATTACGGCCTAGCTTCTCACAACACTCATGTAGTGTGCCTTAATTTTATATTTGAGTGGAGGGACCTACAGTTTAACGTCGACTCCGGACGACAGATTTTTGAGAAACTTTTTTCATGGCAGGTTTATTTACTCCTCAGAGTTTTTGCCAGAAATCTGCTGAGAGGAAGTCGCCGAAGATATATTTTTTATATATTTCGTTTTGATGTCTGGACAGGGGCTCGAACCCGGGCTTTACGTCTAATAAGCGGACACACTACCTACTAGACTACGGCGACTAGAAATCCCCTGTAGTAAGCATTCCGAAATGTGATGATGAAGTATGCAGTCTTAGATCACGGAGAAGCTAGGCCGTAATCCTGACTAAAGGGTTGTAATGGGCAATTATGTATGTATGTACGTATATATCACCGCTGTCTGGGTGCAAGTGCTCGGAGGATAGCATTATCTCACAACGACTTTTGGAGAAGCTATAACGACAAGGAAGAAAATGAGATCACAGAACATTTCCTCTGCCATTATCCGGCACTTGAGAATCTAAGAGGAAGAGTTCTTGGGTATTTGCGATATATTGACAGAAAGTGTTTAGCCATAGGTGACTTAAATAGATTTCACATTTTCATAAAACTATCGCAATGGCAATTATGTACGTATGTACTATAGGGGATCAGGCGAAACACGTTAGATCTAGAAGTATATATTGAAGAAGTGTTTTCGAAAACAGAATTAACAGTTCCCAAAATACCGGTAACTCTACATATGTACAAACATACATAATTGGTCATAACAATTTTTCAGTGAGGATTACAACCTATATTCTCACACCACTTATGTTTTGTGTGTTAATTTTATACGTGAATGGCTGAAGCTACATTTTAAAGTCGACTCTGCCCAATTGTTTTTAGAAAGGAAAATACAATTGGTCAATTCACACGACTTTGTGTCGTGTATGTTGTATTAAATACACTTTTTGTTTGCGAACGCTCAATGTTATACTGTATTGTGTATTGCATTGTATTGTATAAAATATTACGGAAAAAAGTAAATTAATTAATTATCTGTACGAACAATTATAATTTTAAAATTGGTCAATTCACACAAGGCTTTGTATCGTTGTATTCATTGTATTATTGGAAGAACATACAACAGTGTATGATTGTTGTTGATAATTTTCATATACAAATCCGATACACTTATACACATTTTTTCCATGTTTTTAAAAGTTGTATTGGTTTCGTGCTATCAAATTGTGTGAATGAAAAAAATGTGTATTTGTTTTCATATGTTGTGTTGGTTTCGGGCTATCAAGTTGTTTGAATGCCATGAAATACACAATACAGCATAGCATTGATCGTTCACAAACAAACAAATGTATTCAATACAACATACACGATACAAAGTTGTGTGAATTGCCCAAATGTTAATTGTTGACTCAAGTTACATAGAAAATATTTTGTATTTTTATTCTTCTTCTTGATTACTGGCATTTACATAAACTGATAGCACGAAACTAATAGATATGTATGAAAAAAATGTGTATAAGTGTATCGGATTTTTATATGAAAATTATCAACAACAAGTATATACTGTTGTACTCGTATATTCGTCCATCAATACACTCAATACAACGATACAAGGGCTTGTGAGAATTGCCCAAATATATTGTATTAACAATTTTAATACAAATTAACGACTAAACAGATGTTTTTTTTTTTTTGTTATAAAATTTTACATGCGGACTTTTAAAGTCCATTTAATAATATTATTGTATACATATACATATTTTCTTGTTTCTTCTTTTCAAAATTAATTTCATTTACAAAATAAATTAATATCAAAAAAATTAAGTAGATTTTCTTTAAGTAAAATAGCTTACATACATACATAGGCAATAATTAGACTTAAAGTATAGAAATTAATTTAAATTAAATTGAATTAGACTACAAGACACTTTTAGAAATGTACGAAAAATTTTAAAATTAATTAAAAACATTCCTTACTTAAAATAAATTATGTAATTCCCCCCTAATAAAATTTGCTTAAAAATTAAAATTAAGTTTTACAGTTAAATAAATCTTAAGTAATTTGTTTGTTTGTTTGTTTTTGTTTTTAAAAAACTTTTGTATTTTGCGTATTTAGTTTAGCCAATTCCCCTGAGTTTGCAGCTTCTCTTTGTAATTTTCTGGCTAAAATTGGTACAAATAAATCATAATCGATTTGTTTACATGCCAAATCCACATAGATTTGTGAGTTATCGGCCCAATATAAACACTCTAGCAGCCAACTGAAGCTGTAGCCACAAATAAAGGTTATACCGAAACCCAAAACACAATACCACAGATACGACAGGCGATATAACCAGAAATACTCTTTAGCTGCTGGTACCATATTCTCAGTGGTAGTAGCTATTGTTATATTCACAACATCCTCAAGGGCTCTTAAAGATTCCGCTACTAAGGTAGTAGTAGTACTGTTTGCTGCACAGCCATCATCGTTTAAAGGCAAAGAAATTGGTGGCGGCTTTGGACCACCAAAACCAATCCAAAATGCAAATAGTAAACCACATAACAGTCCCAGAAGTGCACCTCTTTGATTGGCTCTTGTCGTACACATGCCTAAAGTAAAGACCGCTAACAAAGGTCCACCCACTACACCGAAGATTGTCAGCGAGGCCTGTAGTACACCACCCATTGAACCAGCTGCAAATGCCAGACCTATACAAACGACACCATACAGGCAAGCCATAATTTTTGTTGGCAACGTCGTACTGGTATCGGTCATGGGTCTTTTAAATATTTGCTTATACAAGGGTTTCAAATAATCCTCCAGTGTTACCGCCGACAAAGAACTGACAGCCGATGAAATTGTCGACAAGCTGGCTGAAAAAATGCCGGATACAAAAAGGCCACATAAGCCCGGATATTGACCTGTAATGATTAAAAAAAATATAAAAAAATATTTATTAAAATACCAGTTAATCGAAAATTAATTACAGCTTTCGATGTCGAACAGAATTCGAGTTCGAATACCCGAATTTTGTATCAGTATGCATAAAAAGTTCCAAAGTTGAACATTTTTAACTGCGCTTAATATTTTTCCGGTTATTCCATTTAGTAGTTTCAAAACTTCCAACATTGATTTCTTTACCAAAATTTTCTTCAATGACTAGGTTAGGTTAGGTCGGAGTGGTACCTCTGATATCACAAAGCTCACTTGAGCACGCATAGCGACCCGTTGAAATGCCACAGATGAACGCAGTCCCTGTACTGACCAAGCCCTACCAAAACCAGGGAAGAGGAAGAAGTTGGTCAGTGAACTCAGTTCCTGTACTGACCAAGTTCCCCCGAACCTAGGTGGGGGATGTCGGTCAGCGCAAATCTGCAAATCCAAAGCATGACTACCCCGCGCTGGAAAACCAGCCAGAAAGTCTGATAAACGAAGCTATATCCTTGATATCAATAGATGATAGCTCCGTCAAGCTGACAAGAAATGGAGAGCCAAATAACCTATATCTACACCTAGCAAGAGACGGGCATTGACAAAGGAAGTGGATAACAGTCTCCTCTTCCTCAGCGGATCTGCACCCACGGCAGAAGTCGTTAAATGGGAGCTACATCCTTTCCGCGTGTCTACCCATAACGCAATAACCTGTAAGCATGACCACTGTGGTTACGATGATGTCACGACCAAGTCGACTTCTGCCGTGGCTGCAGATCCTCTGCGGAGGACGAGACTGTTGCCCACTTTCTTTGTCAATGCCCATCTCTTGCGAGGTGCAGATATAGATTATCTGGCTCTCCGATCCTTGTCAGCTTGACGGAGCTATCGTCCATTGATGTCAAGGATATAGCCTCGTTTATCAAACTTTCTGGCTGCTTTTCCAGCGCGGGGTAGTTGTGCTTTGGATTTGCAGATCTTGCGCTGACCGACCTCGCCCTTCTAGGTTCGGGGGAACTTCGTCAGTACAGGAACTGCGTTCACCTGTGGCATCACAACGGGCCGCTATGCGTGCTTAGGTGAGCATTTGGCATGAAGCTACCACACTAACCTAACCTAAACTAGGTGGAGGTGCAAATTTAAATAAATATGCACCATAACGACGTATACGATATGCACAGTTGCTGAAAACGCTGACGACTCGACAATTTTGGATTATAAGACACACTTTCGCTAATAACAGCGATATGCATAGGCCTGACCACCACATCTGTAACGCTTTTAGTCTTTCGAAACTTCTTTATAATCCTACAAATTCTTTGCGCAATGACCGTAATACTAATACACGCAATACTGCAATCCAAATCCTGGAAAATACCCATGAACAACAAGTCGACACACCATCCTTTTGTCGACTATAAGGCAGCCTTTGATAGCCCCATAAGGGATTGTGTTTTTGCCGCAATGTCTGAGCTCGGTATACCTGCGAAGCTGATAAGGCTATGCAGAATGACGTTGAGCAATTTCTGCAGCTCCGTCAACGGGAGTCTACCATGATGGCAGTAAATGACGGCAAAACAAAGTATATGTTATCGACAAGTAGAGACGTGCGGCGTATTGACTCTCAGATTACGGCCGATAACTATACTTGTGATACAGTCAAGGAATTTATTTATCTTGGCTCCGCCGTTACCACCAAAAATGATGGCAGTCTGGAGATCAAGGGCAGGATCACTCTTGCCAACAGGTGCTACTATGGTCTCAATAGGCAATTGAGTAGCAGAGACCTCTCTCGTGCGGCAAAACTAACACTCTACAAGACACTCATCCTACCCGTGCTTCTTTATGGCGCAGAGGCATGGACCCTATTAAGTACTGATGCAGCAACCTTGAGAGTGTTCGAGAGGAAAGTCCTACGTAAGTTCTTCGGTCCTGTGCGAGTTGGCGATGATTTCCGTATCTGATTCAACAGTGAGCTGTAGGAGCTCCTCAACGACATAGACGTTGTACAGCGTATTAATATCCAGTGGCTGCGTTGGCTTGGCCATGTCGTTCGAATGGAGGAGAATGCTCCGGGCGAGACGTGCATTTGATGCGGGAATCTGAGGAAGTCGGCGAAGAGGACGACCTTGTATCCGTTGGAAGGACCAAATCGAGGAAGCCCTGTCGTCGATTGGTGTAACCAACTGGCGTAGGCGCGCAAGAAGCAGAGGCGCCTGGAAGGATGTGTTGCGGCAGGCCAAAATCCATTAAACGGGTTGTTATGGCCAATTAAGTAAGTAAGTAAGTAATACTGCAATACTAAGTAAGTGTTAAAGCGTTAGTGATGTTAAATGATCCACCAGTTTTAAAACCACTAAATGGATAACCCGATATTAATCTTTGTCTGAATGCTGATGACTTCAAAAGCCTATAATTTTTAAAGAATTGATCATCAATTTAATTGAATTGATGAAAATCTTAACCAATTTTGTTCGAATATTTTGTAAACTTACCCATTGTATCGATTGCAAATAAAGGCATCAGCTGGTCCCTCGATTTGATGCGACCCGTTAGGACAGGATCACAATTTCTGTAGTAGTAAAATATGGCCAAACCAGTAAAAAGTGTACTAAAACTTAGACAGCTTAAAATAGGCAAATTCCACCATAAAGCAGCTTGGGCACCCTTTAAATTTTTTACGCTAAGCAAACGTTGAACCTGAGTCTGATTAACACCGTATAGGGAAAGATACGTGACCATGCCACCAATAATTAAACTCCACCAAGTATGACGTACTGTAGGATCTAAGGATATTGATGAAACATCCAAACGACCAGTTTCTTGTGCTGCTAGCCAAATGGGCGAAAGACCACCGGCCTTAATGGCTGATATTACAATTACCGAATAAATGCCAGCAAACATGAGTAGAGATTGAAAAACGTCTGTAATAAGAACTGCTTTCAAACCACCCAAGGTCGAGTAGAAGGTACAAACGAGACCTATCGATAGAATAGCAGCCACATGACTTATGCCCGTAACGGCCTCTAAAGCTAAGGCGGGAGCATACAGGACTATACCCATGTATATAATCATTTGTACTGAATAGGCTAATGAGGCGGCCAAACGCATGCTATGACCAAATCTTCGCTCCAAATACTCATAAACACTAGTAGTCCGCATGCGATAGAATACGGGCAAGAAACCATATGCTGCTATAGGTGTGCTCAATACATACGCAATATTAATGGCACAAAACATAATGCCAAACTGATAGCTCTCGTTCGAGACACCCAGTAGAGTAACGGCTGACATAAAACTGGCCATTAAACTAAATGATACAGGCAATGCTGACATACTTTGATCGGCCATTAAATATTCTTTGGTGGTTTTCTGTTTGCCGCCCGATAATCGATAATATATACCAATGCCAGCGGATATAAACAGAATGATGATCAACACCGTGTAATCCCAGACATCAAAATTACTCATGTTGTAGGGGGGGAGGGTTGATGTTTTCTCTTATTGTTGTAGTAAAACTTAACTTGCGAGGTAGTTGAATTTGGTTGAAAACTTTTTGAGGACACTTTACATTGGTTGCTTTTACAGCTCAGGTACTTTTGCACATTGTATTTCTAATGTTAAATGTTACATTTGTGGTACTTTTTTCAGTTCACTAGAGACATTAAGATTTTTTTAATACAAACTATTTTAAGGCATTTTCATTTTGTCAATACAATTAAAAAAATTATAAAATTTTTTTTAAAAACCCGTTGCAAAAAACCAGAAGGAAACGGAAGCAGAAAGCTCTAGTTTCAAGCTGTATTAAAAATTATTTAAAAGAGAAAAATATTCACTTAAATATGAGTTCAAGTTCAATGTTCATTTCACATCATTTGAAGGGTGTTTGAGGGACAGAAGCGTTAGAAGCAAATACAAGATTTAGTGAAAGTAAGCAAAACACACAAGTTTTACAGTGAAAAAATTCCATTGACCGAAAGAAAAAAAAACGAAAATGTCTCCAAAAGAATTTGCAAAAAATTTTAATTCAACTTTTTAAGAAAAATATTTTGTTTTTATTTTTGTATTGTTGTCATGTAAATTTTTAAGCATTGATAATTTAAATTGATTATAGATTTGGTTGCTTTATTTACGTATTTCCTTTTAATTTATTTCAATTTTTTCTTTTAATTTAAATTCAATTAAAATCCACATGTTTTTTATTTCAATTTTTATATTTTTAATGCTGAAATTCATTGAACCATTTTCGTCACCAAACGTGTGTTTTTGTTCTTGTTGTTTTTTTCGTATAATTTTCGTTTTTTTTTCTCTTTTTTTAAATGCACATTCACCACACCACAAACAATTCATATGTTTTTGTTGTTGTTACTGCAATGTTCTAATTTCTGTTCTGTTGTTTTTTTTACGCAAAATCGCGCGACCTTCGTTGAAATCAGTTGTTTTCCTTTTTATGACGTTTTCTAACACATGAATAAATTCATACACTTTCTCTCATTCTTCCTCTCTTTGAATTAATTACTTAACCATCACTCACTCACTTAATTATCGTTTTCTATTACCACAACACAACACTAAATGCTTAATTGAAAACATATACCGGCGGGGTATTATTTATTTCACATTAAAAAAAATTTTTGATTTTTTTCTAATTATTTACTTTTTTAGCATTTAATAAACAGACAGAAACTAAATAATACATCCAACGCCGATTAAATAATTTTAAAAACTGACCAAAATATGCTGCTGCTGTCAAACGAAAATTTTTTTAGAATAAAGCTTTATTAGCTGTGCTGGTATGTGTACATTTATTAAGGTACTGTAAGCTTAATGTACACAGTTGTATTAAAAAAGTATTATACCATATACTACTTTTTTATTTTATTGGGCAATCACACACGATAACAATTATGCTGGCACAAAATTGCAGCTTGTAGGCAAGAGAGGTGAGGAGAGTGTTTTTTTGCCGGCATAATTTTTCAACCAGCTTCTATCCCGCACAAACCAATACATAAACAACACAAAACCAATATACATACATACATTTATAAAACAGCAGGTACATGTATACAATTTTATGCCAGATGAAATAGTCTCGTGTGTGATAGCACATTGACTCTAATATGTAAATGTATGGGTTTTAAGGGTGAATGAAAATTTCCATTAAATATAGGTTGGATATAGGCTACCAATGTTTCAAGTGTTGCTGGTTTATCGGTATAATCCAATGACTGAACATAACCTCATAAAAAGTAATTCAGAAGCGTAATCCTCACAATGACACTAAACAGAAGTACATCTGGACAGAAAGTTGTCAACGATTAAGTCTTCCAATAAATAGGAAAAAATATTTCTCTAGCAAAAAATAACTGATTTTAAAACTAATTGCATTTTGATCCAATGGTGGATTTTTTAACAAAAAATTGTTATTTCATTTCGGGCGTTACGTCAATAAGAAGTGATTTCGGAATTACTTACCAGGAAAAAGTAATTGTTTGCTATATAATGGTTTTGAGGTGTCAGTTGTGATTTAATCAAGAACCGATTTATTCCAGAAAAAATAATTTCATATATAGTTGGGTCCAAGCTTTATGTTGAAGTAAAAGTTTGAATGAAATTATATTTTTGCATTTTATTTATTTTTTTAAATAATCTGTATCAACATTGATCGTAATTTTTTTTCAGTGTAATACAACATAGAAGTTCTTTTGATATACAAACTAAACAAAGCAAAATATTTACTTGTCAATCGTTATCGATAATCGTTCGAAAAGAACAGCTGACCGCGCTTTTTTCTTTGTATTCTAAAAAAAACATCAGTTGAAAAAAACTTACGAAGAGAATAAGATTGCAAGGAAAAGTAAAAAAAGAATTGGTGATTAATAAATATTTGAAAAAAACCAATAATAAGAATTATTAATAATTAAGAAAATATAAATAACAATAAGTGAATAAGAAAACAAGAAAAAACAAAATTATGAGTTTTTCCATAGTGGAGTATTATGGACACCAAGAAAGTCGATGCGGTTACTGCAAAGGCACCAAGTGCAGCATTGGTCATGGTAAGTGGCTGAAAAAATATGAATCAAATCATGATTTATTTAATATTTTAAAAATGCAATATTAAAATATCTTAAATTGTTTATTTTTATTTTAACACGCTATGCATAAATTATAAATTTTGAGAGATTATTCATTTCTTTGAATGAAAAAAAAAACAACGAATTATGATGATGAAATGACATACGTACGTATTTTTCTTTGCATTGAAATACAACAACAAATTATAACAACTTTTATATAAACAATAGGACAGGTGTCTTGTTGTTATTGTTTCTCTTTTTTTAAAGTTTTTTTCTTTTGTTTTTAACAAGAAGAAACCGTTGACACCAGCTACAGACAAGATGCGAATCACCGGTACAAAAACAAAAAGAAGAAATAAGATAATGAACGACCTTCTGGAAAGAGTCTTATCAATTCGAAACATTTTCTATGGTTTTTGTTGTATTCCCAAACATTTCAAATGAAATGATCTTTTTTCGAAAAGCATTTGATTGATTGGGTTCATTTGGTTTAAATTTAAACAAGTTTTTGCAAAGGACTTTGATTTCATTCACTTCTAATTTGCTTATCGTACAGACGTAAACAAATAGTTTAAAATATAATGTTTGAACATGTTTAGTCATGTTTCCGTTATGCTGACTTTGTATTTATTATTGGGCAATCACACACGAGAACGATTATGCTGGCACAAAATGGCAGCTTGTAGGCAAGAAAGGTCAGGAGAGTGGTTTTTGCTGGCATACATTTTCAACCAGCTTCTACCCCGCACAAACCAATACATAAACAACATAAAACCAATACACACTCATACATTTATAAAACAGCAGGTTCAGGAAAATTTTATTTACACACAAATCAGAGTACATGTATACAATTTTATGCCAGATGAAATAGTCTCGTGTGTGACTGTGCGCTTAAAAAATAGTCTCGTGTGTGATAGCACAATTAAAAATAAATTCATTATCAATGTTGCAATCTTTTAGTTGAAATTCATTTCCCGGAATGATTAGAATAACAAAACATATTATTATTCTATGAAAAAGCTTAAGGGAAAACCAATACGTTATATTGATCTTGGTTTCACTTGACCCTAATGTGGTCTGAATTTAATGTAAGAAATTAACCCATTATACGCTAGATATGTCTGGCGATTGTTAGACCGGTTGTTGCTTATGGCTGCGTTGTTTGGTAGTGTGCCTTAGATAAGAGTTTCCAACGGAAAATCTTAGATAAGGTTCAGCGGATTGCCTCCTTGAGTATCACTGGAGTGAGAAGGGGTTGCCCTCAGGCTGCTCTTGACACTATGCTCTGCCTGACTCCGCTTGATTTCCATATAAAGCGGTGTGCAGCGCATAGTACCATACTTCTGAGGGAATCGAGCCGCTGGAAACAGCGCTCGATAGTTCATTCCAGAGTTCTGAATGTCGTCTTTCCTGGCGGGAGATATGGACTTTCAGAAAAAGCTACACATTATATTGTGCCTGAGGCTATGTTCCTGCCTGGTTTAAGAGCACTTATACCGGAAAGGACACAATGGAATGGTGGGGTACTCCAGGGGCAGAGAGGTATACCCAACTTCACAGATGGGTCTAAGTTAGGTGGATGTACAGATGCTGAGATTTTCTGTAGGGAACTCGGTCTTGAACTCCACTTCAGGTTGAATGATGACTGCAGCGTTTTTCAGGCGGAGATTTTCGCAATCTTGAGGGCTATTGAGGCCATAGCTGGTGGCCCAGCTTCGAATTCGGAATCTTACATGATCTTCGTTGACAGTCAGGCTGCCCTTAGGGCCATTGCGTCGGTCTGGTGCAAATCACACTCGTTCGCGAGTGCAAGGAGTCGTTGAGAACTTTTGGACTAGACCGTATCCGTGTATGTTGGGTTCCGGGTCATAGCGGAATAGTGGGCAATTAAACGGCGGATGCCCTCGCTAATTTAGGTTCGCTTTCTGGGGGCGATTTAATAGTTAGTCCTGACCGCCAGTCTGCCACCTCTACGGCCTCATCAATGGATGGGTCAGGGAAGAGCAGAGACGTTGGGGGAACGGATCAGGTTGTTCTGTTTCTAGATGTATATGGCCTGCTGTGGACAGCAAGAGAACAGGTTTGCTTGCGGGGTTGGATAAGGCCAGCTTAAGGTTGGAACAGATCTCAGCCGGATATTGCAGGGCATTTTGCGATGAGGAGAAGTTGGAGACTATCGAACATCTCTGTAAGTGCCCAGCCCTTGGCAAGGCCTTCTTTGAGAGTTTGAATTTTGTGTCGAGAGCCGACATCAGCGCTCTCCATAGATTCATTAGTAGCTTGAGCTGGTTGAGTGGTTCTTGGGCTTCATCAGTGTAGTCGCGATTTTTGTTTTGTTTGGTCTGTGTTATTCCTCCGATTCCCATTCTCTCCTTTTTCCTATTCCCTCTATATCCTTTTTGAAGGACCTTATGTACAATGGGTCTATTCGACCTCCGGGTTCTGTACTTGTCTTAATTGACAAGTACACGTCCTCTAACCTAACCTAGTATAACGTTGTATGCTGAGTATAACCACAACCCTGATGGTTGATGAAAGCAGCACAAATTATGACTGCATATTGGACTCTCTCTCTCTCGCTCTCTCTTATCAACTGCTTTGACTAAAAGAAGAAGAGAAGTAATCTTGCATTTGATAACCGTTTATTGCCAGTAATGACGAGTTGTCAGTATTTACCCCTATATATTTCTGTACAATATGGGAAACTCCAACGAGGTAACTACATAAGGATGGAAACATTTTAGACGATGCCGATAAACAATTTTTCAAAATATAGTTCTTGCTTGAACAATCACTAAAAAGTTAATGAAATTATGGATAAAATTGTCCGCGAGTGTCGCAAGAGGGCTAGACGTAGACCTCTAAATAGTTAACAACCATTTGAAGAAAGTTGGATGCACATGTGAAATATTGAATGGATATACTTTGCGATTCATATTGAAAACGAAACGAAATCGAAATCATTTTTAAAAAGAATAATTACGGGCGATGAAAAGTGAATCGCGACGTACGAAAAGATATGAATGAAAAAAGGTAAAGCTTCAAAGACGGTATGCTAAAACAAGACAACACCAAGAAAGGTAATCCTGTGTGTCTATTGGAATTGTAAGCGATTTGTTTATTTGTCAAACGATCCCATCTTTTATGTCTATGATTAACCAGATTGAAGCAATAAATTTAATATAAACTACCAGAATTAATTAACAGAAAAAGTGTTGCGTGTGTCATCATGACAACGCCAAACCATACATATGTATCTTGGATAACACGATAGAAACTGAGAGAACTTTTAAAAATATTAAAAATATTTAAAAATTTTATCGTGTCGCCATGTTCCTGGTATATATCACACCCCGACAAGATTAACTTGTATACTTTTATATTAAGAAAACATCATTAATTGAATAGTTTTCGCTTTTATATTGTATAATAGATTTGGAGTTTTTAGTTGTCACTACACCACTCATCTTGTTCGACAACTTTTTAAAGAAATAAATAAAAATTCTAAATTCTCTTTTATTTTCTATAAATATTTAAAAACTAAAACACATAGTTTCAAATTACTTTGATCATATTTAAAATCTAAAACACACATAGTTTCAAATTACTTTGATAACAATGACTTGCAAGGTTTATCTGATGTCTGCATACATTAATTTATTTTCACACAGATTTAAAATAGAGAAATTGGGTTGAGACAGAAGTTGATCATATTTTTTTATTTACTTAATATTAATATTCATAATACTTTAATAATTCTTATTTACGTTTATATAATTTACAAAATTAACACATTTTGTTCTAAATATATTATAATAAAATTCTCGTGTCACGGTGTGAGTGGTTAAACTCTTCCGAAATGGATCGACCGATTGTCATGAAATTTTGTATGCATATCGGATAGGTCTGAGAATCGGACAACATCTTTTTTTTCATATTCTTAAATGTTAAGACGGCGTGGCAAATCATTAAAATTGAATATTTAGGTGGGTAAGTTCGTAGAGTCGATATCGACAATCCCACCAAAAATGGGCGTGACAATCCTCCCCTTTCAAATGATACCTATAACTCTTAAACTACTGAACCGATTTTAACCATTCTTTTTTTGTTCGAAAGCTTTTCAGGTTTAGATGGTTTGAAAAAAATTCGATATAGCAAAAAGTAGGCGTGGCAATCCTTTAAAATTGAATATTATAGGGACATAGTGATCGTAGTCGAATGCAATTTGGTGAGTAAATTCGTAGAGTCGATATCGACAAACTCACCAAAAATGGGCATGGCAACAAATATGTAATAATAATTAAGTAATAGAAAAATTATGTACAATTATTTTTGATGTTTAGATAGCTATCAAGAAATGGTTTTTTAAATATATTAGTTACTTTAACAAAAGAATAATTTATTACCCTAAATAAAGCATACTTTCATTGTCTAGAACGCTTTCGATTATAGTAAATTAGTTATTTTTATATAACTGTTTTTATTATATTATAAATATATAATGTGATCTGTTTCGGGCAATAAAAAATCAATTTTGGGCGGGATGAAGTTCGCCGGGTCAGCTAGTACATTATAATTTGTCTGCTTTTTAATATCGTATCGAATATTGAATACTTGAAGTCCCTTATAGAGTAACGATTTTTTGCATTGCCACAGTATCTGCTTTCCTTAGCCTGAAGTTTTCTGCATTTCTTAGTTGATATGGCTGTACTTCACCTACGTATTTGATTTGATTGCATAGATATTCAGGAGCATTGCCTTAAGAGCGTTGAATACTTGAAGTCCCTTATAGAATAAAGACTTTTGCATTGCCGCTGTATCTGCTTTCCTTAGCCTGAAGTTTTCTGCATCTTGTTGTTGTTGTAACAGTTCGGCTGTTGTTTCCGGAAGCTTCTCCCTGTATATAAAATATAAGATGGTTAGTTTTAGTTTCATGCATTTGGTTGTTTGTGTGCCATGTTATTCGGTGAGGATGGGATGGTTAAGAGATGGGATTGTTTGTAGCTGGTTGTGTGTATATGTTGTCAGCGTCATGTGGTCGACAGTCTTAGGAAGTCCGCCGCGTTGTCGGTTTAGCTAGACAGCTAAAGATATGCACCGTGTCGTATGGTATCTGGTTGCATAAGGGGCAGCTATCCTGGGTTCCCGGGATGATCCTAGCCCTCTGGCTATTCAGGAAGTTCGACCATCCTGATCAAAGCTGGGCCAGAATGGTTCTCGTAGCCCTTGGTAGCTGCCTTTCAGTATCGGATATAGGTGGTGGATGTCGATTTATGACCCTGTTATGGCTGAGCTCGTCTCTGGCTGTCGTGACAGTCGTTTGATGTAGGGCGTTTTGTGCCTCTCTCACAGACTGTGGGTTCTACTATTGAGGGTATGAGATGAGTGATGTCCGAGTTGTAAATTGTGAGGTCTTATGTGGCGAGGAGGGGGATCATTCATGGCTATGTGGTGGTTTGGATGAGTAGGAAAGTAGCAGGCTATGAGATATTGCTTAGTCAGTAGCTCATTGTGCATCTTAACTGTCAGCATTTTGGACTCATCGTGGAGCTGGTCTATACTGGACATCTTTACGCATCCGGTGGCTATTCGCAGGGCGTTATTCTGTGTCGTCTGTAGTGTCTCACTCAAGAATGATGTCCAAATTGGAGCAGCATAATTGAGGAGTGACCGTCCGCTTCTGCATCTTAGTTGATATGATATTTGTAAAGCAGTTCCAGACGGGACGGATGTAAACGCGTTCTTACGTTTCGAATTGCTATTCCTGTCGATTTCTTCATACCCAAGTTGGTCAAATTAATTTTAATAGAATCCGAATTCAAAGAAACTCAGTATTTAAGCGGAGACCGTTGTAGCTTGGAAACTCTTGTTACCTAAGTAACTGCCTTTGCATTTATTGGTTGCTCGAAAATAGAGTTTGGCACTGGGGCTAGGGATCTACTTGCGGGAATTTTAGGTTCTTCAAAGAGCGAGTTGTTGATGATCACCAAGGCGTTGAAGCTGGTCTAGGTTAGGTTAGGTTAGAGGACGTGCACTTGTCAATTAAGACAAGTACAGTACCCGGAGGTCGAATTGACCACGTCCTTAAAGAGGGACGGATAAAAAGGAGAGGATGTAGGAAAGGGGGAGAATGGTAAGCAGAGGAATTACACAGACCAGACACAACAAAAAGGGAGACCGCGACTACACTGATGAAGCCCTAGGACCTCTCAACCAGTCTAAGCCACTAATGAATCTGTGTAGAGCCTTGATATCGGCTCTCGACACAGAATTCAAACTCTCAAAGAAGGCCCTGCCAAGGACCCTCGACCTACCCAGGGCTGGGCAGTTACAGAGGAGGAGTTCGATAGTCTCAAACTCCTTCTCATCGCCAAATGCCCTGCAATGGTCCGGCTGGGATCTATTCCAGATCTCCGTCAGCGACATAATCTCGCAGTGCCCCGTGATAAATCCGACAACCAACCTTAAGCTGGCCTTATCCAAGCCCAGCAGCCAACCTGTTCTCTTACAGTCCACAGTAGGCCATAGAGATCTAGAAACAAAACAATCCGATCCGTTCCACCCCCAACCCATCCATTGATGAGGCTGTAGAGGTGATAAATTGGGGGGTCAGGACCAACTATTAAATCGCCCGCAGAAAGCGAGAAGCTGGTCTAACCACGTCTAGTGATAATGTAGCAAGATCAGTTTGACTACCTTAAAGCTACTGACTGGTTTTTATGTCAGTCTGCTCTTATAAGGCTCTTTAATGGGTGATACTGTGTTTACTCCTAATGCATAAGAGAATGAGCGGAGAGACCTAGACCTACCTTAAAACACTTCTTCGGGTTGATAATCTTGACATCAGATGCAAAGTAGACACTTTATGATGGAATAGGTTAGAAGGCGTGTACTTGTCAATTGTGACAAGTACAGTACCCAGGGGTCGATTTGATCCATTGTACGATTGTACGAATAGGGGAGATTGAAAAGTATACACGGTATTTTGTTCCAGGCTTGGCAGTACGACTGATGGAATGTGTAGGGATTTTTTATTGCCTTGATATAATTTTTGAATGGGCATATTGCTCTGAAACCGAAGACAAGTTTGTAGGACATAGACACCTCTTCTTTCTAGGTTTCACGGGAAAAACTGGTATCTCTACCCTGACATGCTGAGGCATTCTTGTGTAAATTTAACCTTTTTTTAATTATTAGAGCTCAGTATTCTATGAACGTTAATCATTTATTTATTCCTGTTAATTTACTTGTAGGAATGCATGCTTACACGTTGTCAGCCCAAGACTATCAGGATTTAATTGATCGTGGTTGGCGTCGCAGTGGACATTATTGTTACAAACAAGATAATAAGGCAACATGCTGTCCCTGTTATACTATTAAGTAAGCATATGAATATTTAATGTCTAATACATATATTGCCAACATGTAAATGTCAAATGTCTTCTCTTTTTTGCATTTGAATAGGTGTGACGCATTAGAATTTAAATTAACAAAGTCAAATAAGAAAATACTTAAACGCGTGAATCGTTTTTTACGTGATGGTAAACGTGATAAAAACGAAGAATGTCAAAATTCATGCAATTTAAACAATGGCGATGAGGATGCTGACGTAGGAGATGATGCTGGTGGTGGTGGTGGTGAAGGTGAAGGTGGCGGCGGCATTAGAGAAGAGGTTCAAGGCCCTAATGTCCCCTTAAAAGATATAAACTTGGAGGCATTTGCTAAAGCAAATACTGAAAAACGAATTGAGAAAAAGGAAAAATTGGAAAGCGAAAAATCTCTGCCTAAAGATATAAACCGTGTTCCAGAACAATGTGATGAATCTTCAAGTGGCAGTAAAAAATGTATTACAAAAATAATTTAAAGAAATTTTCTTAACGTTACTAACGATTATTTTCGAATTTATAGCTTTTGATGGTCTTAATACACCATGCAAGAAGGCTAAACAAATGCGTTTGGAAAGGAAAATGGCTAAACAGGCTGCCAAAGGCCTACCCACAGATTTACCCCCAAAATCTCCACGTAATCAAGAGAAATCTCTTAAGGATTTCATTAATGATACCCGTCCTGATGACAAGCATAAATTAAAGGTAAACGAATACTTGATTTTTGATTTAATCCATTCGCTGCCAAGCCTACATTATATGAAGTTATTCCCATTGCTATTTATATTTTGAGTGTTATTGTTTACCAAGAGCACATATATTATCATACATAATCTTTTACAAGCAGAAAACCAAAGACGAGTATACTCGTCGTTCTGCAATAGGAAGGCAGGACTCGTATTTGCGTACGTTTTAGTAGAAAGCAAATAATAAATCACGCAGATGGATAAAATAAAGAAAATGGAATAAAACGATACACATTGCGAAAATTAGCAACAGTAGGACGAATATAGTCGTCTTGGCAGTGCGGGATACCCTAACAAAGACGAGTATATTCGTCCTAGGCAGCGAATGGGTTAATTTAGTAGGCAACTTTGCAAATTATTGGTTGTTGTTTGGAAACGTTAAACGTGTACACACAAGCTACTATACTTTAATTCTCTTAAGTATTTTGCTTACAAACAAAACACTTTCAATTTTTCCAGGTAGTCTTAGTACCCTCAAGTAAAGACATTTATACAGATACGGCATTTGAAATATACCGTAAATATCAATTAACCATACATAATGATAATCCAGAACGTGTACAACCTAAAAATTTGCAACGTTTCTTGTACAATTCACCTCTTAAGGTAAATTAACTAAAAAAAAAAATTTTTTCTCTCTTCCCCCTTTTTTGTGTTTTCAATTTCAGTTGGAAGTTATCCATGTTAAAAGTGACGAATTTAAACAGACATTAAAACAAACATATGCTCTCTATAAGAAATATCAAACGATTATACATAATGATCCACCTAGTAGTGAGGCGGATTATTTGACATTTTTACAGAGGTCACCATTAAAGGTGGAATATTAATACGTATTTAAGTTTTATTTATGTTTTAAGCCTGTATTTACAAAAAAAAAAAAGGAAATTGTTTAACAAAAGTCTTATGAAACTAATTTCATATGAAAATTATTTGAAAGTTAATTTTGATTTTTTTTTATAAATACAGGTATTATTATAAAGGGTCCGCCAAATAACTTTTTTTTTTTTTTTTGAAAATGCTTTAAAAAAAACCTACTGAATATTTTCTCAAATTTCTTTTTTTATTTAAAAGTACAATCCTTCCGGTTAATAATGGAAAATAATTTCATTCAAATGGCTGCCTCGGCTGGCCATGCAGTAGCCTACAGAAGATGCCGATTTTGGCAAAAAAAAAAAATCATCTTTTCAGATGAAGCTCATTTTGATCTTGGCGGGTATGTAAACAAGCAAAATTGTCGCATTTGGGGCACAGAAAACCCGCACGCATACATTGAAAAGCCGACGCACCCAAAACGAGTCACTGTTTGGTGCGGATTTTGGTCCAGAGGCATAATTGTGCCATGAGGAAGGAGTGACCGTTACAGTCAATGGCAATCGTTATCGGGCCATGTTGAATGAATTTTTGTTCACAAAAATTGAAGAGGAGAATATTGGCAACATTTGGTTTCAACAGGACGGCGCTACGTGCCACTCAGCCGAAGCTACACTCGATGTTTTGCGCCCTGTTTTTGAAGATCGCATTTTCAGCCGCAGAGCTGATGTCGTTTGGCCACCTCGGAGCTGCTATTTGGCACCGTTGGACTATTATTTGTGGGGTGCCGTCAAAGATAAGTGTTATTGCCGACAAGCCAGAGACAATTGACGCTTTAAAGGACAATATTCGTGAAGCCATTGGTGAAATACAGCTGCACACACAATCGATAATGTGCTAAAAAATTGGACCGATCGTGTAGGCTACTGCATGGCCAGCCGAGGCAGCCATTTGAATGAAATTATTTTCCATTATTAACCGGAAGGATTGTACTTTCAAATAAAAAAAAGAAATTTGAGAAAATATTCAGTAGTTTTTTTTAAAGCATTTTCAAAAAAAAAAAATTATTTGGCGGACCCTTTAGTTTATTATAAATTTTTTAGCTTTAAGTTAGTCTTAAGAATTTCAGTTATTTTTACTATAATCAGTAAGACTGGAGAAAGAACACGATTCTTTACATGCCTCGGCTATTATAAGACTCTTTGCGGAATCCATAACCACACCTAAGTGGCATTTGCTCTTTACTGCTGCAAGAAAGCGATTGGCATAAACTGAGACTTACTTACTTAATTGGCCCGTAACAACCCGTTTAATGGATTTCGGTCTGCCGCAATACACCCTTCCAGGCGCCTCTACTTCTTCCGCGCCTACGCCAATTGGTCACACCAATCAATGACAGGGCTTCCTCGATTTGGTCCTTCCAACGCAGACAAGTTCGTCCTCTTCGCCGACTTCCACAGATTCCCGCATCAAATACCCGTCGTCTCGCCGGAGCATCCCCCTTGAGCATTCGAACGACATGGGTGAGCCAGTGCAGCCGCTGGATATTAATACGCTGTACAACGTCTATGTCGTTGAGGAACTTAAACAGCTCACTGTTGGATCGCATGCGGAAATCATCGCCAACTCGCGCAGGACCGAAGATCTTACGTAGGACCCGTCTCGCCGGAGCATCCTCCTCCATACGAACGACATGGCCGAGCCAGCGCAGCCGCTGGATATTAATACGCTGTACAACGTCTATGTCGTTGAGGAGCTCATACTGCTCACTATTGGATCAGATACGGAAATCATGGCCAACACGCACAGGACCGAAGATATTACGTAGGACCCGTCTCGCCGGAGCATTCTCCTCCATTCGAACGACATGGCCGAGCCAGCGCAGCCGCTGGATATTAATACGCTGTACAACGTCTATGTCGTTGAGGAACTCATACAGCTCACTGTTGGATCGCATATGGAAATCATCGCCAACTCGCACAGGACCGAAGATCTTACGTAGTAATTTTCTCTCGAATACTCTCAAGGCTGCTGCATCAGTACTTAATAGGGTCCATGCCCCTGCGTCATAAAGAAGCAAGTGTAGGATGAGTGTCTTGTAGAGTGTTAGTTTTGTCGCAAGAGAGAGTTCTCTGCTAATCAATTGCCTATTGAGACCATAGTAGCACCTGTTGGCAAGAGTGATCCTGCGCTTGATCTCCAGACTGACATCATTTTTCGTGGTAACGGTGGAGCCAAGATAAATAAATTCCTTGACTGTTTCAAAAGTATAGTTATCGGCCGTAATCTCGGAATCAATACGCCGCACATAAAAGTGAGACATGAAAGCGAAAAACGTATACTGGCGCTATGATTATTGAAATCAATGTTAGTCATGATAACAAGTGCTCTTAGAACTACATCACCTCAGGCATTGATCTGATTTGGAGCTCTTTATTGCATAAACGCCTGCAGAATTGATTTCGATCCGGGTTTTATAAAAAAAGACTGCAGAATGGATTTCGATCCGGGTTTTATAACAAAAAAATCAGGTAGATCCTATAAAAATTATTAAGACTTCTCGGATAACGTCATCCAATTATTCACCGACACCGATCGTGCAAACAAATAAGATATGGAATCTCTTCTTAAAAGTTTAATATTTGATTCAAATTAATGATTACAAAAATTTCATCTAGCGAATCCGATATCAGAGTATACTGTATGTATGTAAAGTAAGCAGACCACTTGATCCACAACGAGTAGGGTACAGCACATCTAAAATTGTCCAAGAAGGCCGGGTGCCTCTTAAGCGCCTTAACAGCGAAACATTCGACGGTTACCCTAGATAAGGGCGGTATTAAAGCTAACAACAAAGCCGACACATATACGAAGGCTGGTACAAATGAAAATTCAAATAAGTTCATGTGTAAGGTTGGTATGAGCCTGCAAAGGGTCAAACCAATACCGCAGCCAGACCTTACTTATTCGCAAAAGAAAGATGTGAAAATTAACTCGCTTCTATAGATACCAGACAAATCTGCCTCGCTATAAACATATATGTACTGAACAAGATTTGCATTAAACCTAACTAGAATCCATCAAAAGAATCGAATAGCTATCATAACACTGGCGTATAAACATACATACCCCGAAGAAGTTCGCTGAAATCCATCCCCGATCTGCATCAGCGACACTGAAAGAAATTACAAAATGATCGTTCCCACGACAATCGGATCTTCGCTCCGGAACGATCCGACTCTACATCGGCCAAGGATTGTCAACCCAGCGAAAGCTATATCAACCGGAAGTTTTTTCCCAAGGTGAGCAAAATATGCCAGCACTTTTGCTCTGTACCCTTTTAATAAGAGCTGGCTGGCATTGAACAGAATCCAGGTCCTGCATGGATTTGTTCAGTATGCCGTACGACCATCAGGACAAATACTACATCAGTGAGATGTAATGACTATGGCAATTGGTGCCACCTCAAGAGATGCTCTGGCCTTTCCTCTCATCGTCGGGAATGGTCAGAAAACTACAGAGCCCACTGCTGTAGTAGACAACAAGACACCGATCCAACGGATAATGGACACAACACCAATGACAGAAGAAGAACTTGGACCTGCTCTGTCTGTGGGGACAAGATAAGGAGAAACATTACTTCGGTGAAATGCAACAATTGCAGTGGATGGTGCCACATGACGAAGTGCACTACCAACCTTACACGTCACACGGAGTGGAATGATCACTTTGTAGCCGACTGCTGAACAAGCAGCAGATGCTCCCCTAATTCCCTCGGGACACACGACTGATACACATAGGGACTCGCAACATGACACACGCGCAACAACTACACGACAACGCAACCGGCAGGAATGAACAACAAGCGTAAATCAATAACCCATAATATCCATCCCCCATAGCCTACATTTCAATTTCAGCATCATGCAGTTTAATTGTAACGGACTTGGAAATAAAATAGCGGATATCACAAATTTCATGCACAACAACAACATCAGAATAGCCGCCATACAAGAGACCTATATACCCAGGGACTACCCCACTACATCTGCGGGCAACTATAAATGTACTGTTTGGACCAAAAACTAGCATCAATCGAGTGAAAATTCAATCTAACAAGCATGTGTAAGTCATTTCAGGAAAGCCACTGTGCCTCGAAACTCCAATAAAACTGATCGGATTCTACCCAAAGGCTCCTATGGAGTCCTTATCACTTGCAGCATACACCAGATCTATTCTATCGACGGCTAGAAAGCTTGACAGTCAATGAATATCACGTAAGGATACGTTTTAGAAGAAACTATGTCAGATGCAGTAGCTTCAATAGCCTTAAAAATGGGAAATATATTCGCCTAAAAGCTTTTTATATTATTTCCTAATATTATAAATGACTTTTAAAAACATATTTTTAAACATTTATTTAAATTCCTTATTTTGTCTTCCAGGTATCTAAATCAGTTGCTGGTTTACCTTCTGGTTACGGTTCATTTCATCAGCAATATTGGCTAGATGATAAATTAATCGCCGTAGCTGTTATTGATATTTTACCCTATTGCGTTAGTTCCGTTTATTTCTTTTATGATCCCGATTATAATTTCTTGTCTTTGGGTACTTATAGTTCCTTAAGGTATGTAATTTAGTTTGTTGTGGATCGTAAAATAATTCCTTTATGTTACATGTATATTTTATGTCATTTTAGAGAAATTGCATTAGTCCAACAGCTTGCCACAACTTTACCAGACTTAAAGTATTATTATATGGGCTTCTATATACATTCCTGCCCTAAAATGCGCTATAAAGGCAAATTGTCTTCGTCTTATTTACTATGTCCAGAAACATACACCTGGCATTTATTAACTGATGGTTTGTAATGCGAATACAAGTTGTAAATAGAGTCAGATTTCATGAAATCAATTTTTCTTTTAGAAATACGCTCTAGATTGGATACGGAAAAATATCAACGTTTTAACAGTGATCTCCTTGCCAAAGATGCTAATGAGTTTAAGGATTGTGATATTGATACAGTATTATTGCTCATTGATCCCAAAACATATGTTAAATATTATCAATATGCAGAGGTAAGTCCAGTTTTATTTTCTTTATCTTTATCACAGTGCATTAGAGCATTATATAGTGAGGTTAGATTGCTATCTTCGAAGATGAATAATTCGTTTAATTGAAAAAAATAAAGCAAATTCGCTTTTTCGAATAAAGAGAGATACGAATTATTTATATTCGATAATAGAAAACTTTAGGTTAGGTAAAGGGTCCGCCAAATAACTTTTTTTTTGAAAATGCTTTTAAAAAAAAACTCCTGAATATTTTCTCAAATTTCTTTTTTTATTTGAAAGTACAATCCTTCCGTTTAAAAATGGAAAATAATTTCATTCAAATGGCTGCCTCGACTGGCCATGCAGTAGTCTACACGATCGGTCCAATTTTTAAGCACATTATCGATTGTGTGTGCAGCTGTATTTCACCAATGGCTTCACGAATATTGTCCTTTAAAGCGTCAATTGTCTCTGGCTTGTCGGCGTAACACTTATCTTTGACGGCATCCCACAAATAATAGTCCAACGGTGTCAAATCGCAGCTCCGAGGTGGCCAAACGACATCAGCTCTGCGGCTGATAATGCGATCTTCAAAAACAGGGCGCAAAACATCGAGTGCAGCTTCGGCTGTGTGGTACGTAGCGCCGTCCTGTTGAAACCAAATGTTGCCAATATCCTCCTCTTCAATTTTTGTGAACAAAAATTCATTCAACATGGCCCGATAACGATTGCCATTGACTGTAACGGCCACTCCTTGCTCATGGCCCAATTATGCCTCTGGACCAAAATCCGCACTAAACAGTGACTCGTTTTGGGTGCGTAGGTTTTTCAATGTATGCGTTTTCTGTACCCCAAATGCGACAATTTTGCTTGTTTACATACCCGCCAAGATCAAAATGAGCTTCATCTGAAAAGATGATTTTTTTTTGCCAAAATCGGCATCTTCTGTAAGTCGATCGCAGGCCCACTTAGCGAAGAGAAAACACAATATTTCCCCGCGTTGTTCAAGCGTATACACAACCATATTAGTTCATCGGAAGGATAAAACTAATTATCTGTCAAATCAGACATGAGCTAAGTGTTACCATTCACGAAATAAGCACTAGTTGAAAAAAAACGTTAGATGACTGATCCTTTATTATACTTTATTTAAAAGCTTTTTTAATTATCTATAAATCAGCATCAAAATTTTCCATTAAAGTAGAAAAATCGACATTTGAATAATCTCATACCTAGTGTCCACTTACATATACATTTTGAGCCACTGTATTTAAAATTGAATTGAACCTTGAAGTGAAATTTCGAATTTACATTTTATTTTAAGAAAACACAATAATTCTATTTATAAACGATAATTCATAAAAGCATTGTATGTCCTGACCTAATTCATCATTTTTACCATCGTAGTAGTAGTTGTTAACAGTTCTCTTGTGGTATTAACAGACACTGTTAACTTAACAGAATTGAAAAAATCGATTAAAAATCGCAAAAATAGAGATAAATTAGAGAACAAATGAAAGGAAGATGAAGCTAGGCTTTTTTACAAAAAAAAAAAAAAATTATATGAAAATAACAATTTGCTTATTGGAGATAATAAGTTGAAAAATCAAATATTTTTGCCAAATATGCCCTCCATAAATTGGAGAAAAATCGATAAAATTTTCTGACCTATTGAACTGGATAGCTATTCGATCAAGAATTCCAAAACAGTTTTCGCTTGCTCATATGAAAAAGTTAGCTACGTCGGCTATATCTCCGATCTCAAGATTCGCCCGACCATAACAAAAATTGTTTTGGAATCCGTGATTAAAAAGCTATCCCGCCCAATAGGTCAGAAAACCGCACCTTTTTAAATTTTATCGAATTTTTCACGAATTCAAAAGACATTTTGTTTGGTCGTATAAAAAAGTTAGCTTCGTCGGCTATATCTCCGATCCAAGTCGTGACCCGACCATAGCGAAAACTGTTTTGGAATCCTTGATCCAATAGCTATCCAGCCCAATAGGTCAGAAAACCGCACCTTTTTAAATTTTATCGAATTTTTCACGAATTCAAAAGACATTTTGTTTTGTCGTATAAAAAAGTTAGCTTCGTCGGCTATATCTCCGATCCAAGTCGTTACCCGACCATGGCGAAAACTGTTTGGGAATCCTTGATCCAGTAGCAATCCTGCCCAATAGGTCAGAAAATCTTAGCTTTTAAAATTTTATCGAATTTTCACGATTTATATAGAGCATTTTGTTTGTTCGTATAGAAAGGTTAGCTACGTCGGCTATATCTCCGATCCCAAGGTTGCCCCGACCATAACGATAACTGTTTTGAAATCCTTGATCCAATAGCTATCCAGCCCAATAGGTCAGAAAACATCACCTTTTTAAATTTTATCGAATTTTTTACGATTTATATAGAGCATTTTGTTTCCTTGTATAAAAAGGTTAGCTACATCAGCTATATCTCCGATCTCAAGGCTGCCCGACCTTAACGAAAACTGTTTTGAAATCCTTAATTCAATAGCTATCCAGCCCAATAGGTCAGAACACAGCACCTTTTTAACTTTTATCGATTTTTCTCCAATAAGCAAATTGTTATTTTCATATAATTTTGTTTTCTTTTTTTTTTGTAAAATTCAAAGGTTTAGCTTCGTCTTTCTTTCATTTGTTCTCTAATTAATTTTTAATAGATTTTCTTTTCTCCCATTTCCAAATTTTTCAATTATGTTAAGTTAACAGTGTCTGTTAACATAACATTCTCTGTAAAAAAAAGAATATAACTTTCGTAGCTAACTTCGCACACTTCTATTGAAAACTCTTTTGGCTTTCTTCCTAAGATGCTTTAGCTTCGATGACCACCACGGTGAGGTGGGCGCCGGCTAATTTGGCATGATTTGAGAAAATCCATCCCAAGATCCCTAGTAAGTTGCTGAATATATTCTTCAATGTGTGCGACATCAACCGTTCCCGTCTTCACAAAGGGAGGTAGCTTGTCCATCAGCATTTCAAAACTTTCCCGTTCGGCCTCCTGAGATCCCTGGGTTTAAATCGTTAGAGGCCAATGCTGACAAGTATTCGATGATGATCCGCAAAGACACGCTACATGGATACCTTCCAGTTTGCGACCCTGACTACTTGCGCGTCCGACACTATCATCAGAGCTATATATCACTTGTTCCCTGTTATCAGTAAACAATAATAAGTTTAGAATTAAAAATTAAATTGAAAAATTACTCACCTTTTTTGTTGTCCGTGCTCCCCCGGTGTGGTAGGCGTTGGCAACGCATCCTATCAAAACCTTCTGCCTGATCCTGTGTGCCCCCCACTGCACCAGGTGCTTGAAGGTAGATGTTAGGGGCTCCTCGTATTCGTATGGCAGATATGCGGATGCTACCAGGTAGTTACTGGTCCCACACATACCGCGGTGAGGTCGGGAGAGCAGATCTGTGGTAAGAGAAGAATATTAATTAGTTTGTTGAAAAGTATGCAAGGACAAGAAGTGTGTACAAGATAGACCCTAATCCATTAACTCTGTTTCTTACGTACCAGGGGCCACATCCATCCTTGATCACGAACGACAGTAGATTTTCGCTTGCAGCATTAGAATGGTGCATATTAACCTCAACTACCTTCACTTCTTGCGAACACTGCTGTAGTTAGATGGTAGGATCAGCCTTAGCTCTCCTACTCTATACCTGATTTGCCGTGCTTGCGGATTCTGGAGTTTTTTTGTTCCATCCTTTCCATCATCTTTGTCCCTTGCACGGCAGCACACAATCTTCCAACCGAACGCTTTTAGACCACATTTTGTAGTTTGATCAGGGAGAGTGTGGCTTCGTCCTGCAAAATTGGGAGGGGAACCTGACAATGGGTATGACAGGGGCTTCCTTTAGTGACACCACGTCGAGCTGAGCATCCCGCCACAACTTTCCTTGATTGCGGAGATTGTGGAGTTTGTGAGATACTCGAGGGCTTCTCAGTTACTGCTTCATACTATTCTCAATCGTTTTTGCCACTTGGCGCCGATTGCAGGACTGCATATCGTAAGGTTCTCGCCTCCAAACTGAGCCAATTATGGCCACCTGAGTGCTGTTATCCGATCGCTGGTGCTTCAGCGTTTTGGACCATGCACCTTTCGACATCAACGGGTTAACATCTACAGCACGAGCTTGCGGCCAGTCCTTGGGTTCACAACCGTTGCCGCTGAGGTTAGTGGTCGATTCCCTTTGGTCTTGATGCTGATGCTACACCTTTCGACGTTTGGAGCATATTGTCTAGCCGCCTCGTCGTCTTTGTTGAAGATGATGCCTTTTAGCCCGCGGTATTGAGTTTGCCGTCGGAACCGACAACGTTCTCGTATCACCTATTGAGATAGACATGTTGCTTCTTCAGTTTTTCTTCTTGTTGGGTCATGTTCGCACATTCGCTCAGTTTGTTTAAAAATCGAAGTGAGTTTTTGCAACCCGACCTACGGTCTAGGTTTAGCGGAATCTGACCTGTTTCATCGGTGCACAAATGTCCTCTGGTTGGCGTTCTCTTCAACTGAGAGAGAAGTTTCAAGTCCCTTCGATCCTCCAGTCGATTAGACATTTCGGAGTTTGCATGCAGAGACAGCTCTGCTCTGTCTTCGAAGAGCTACCCTTAGTAGATCGTCGACATCCAAACTTGAGGTTGACATTTGGGTAGCCCCGAGGTCTCAGTAGCATGGCAGTCACCCAGGCCTGTGACCTCCACCTGAGCGATCGGGTCTCCGGAGATTTTTGCGCCCTCTTTTGCTGGTTACTGAGGGCAGTGATTTGGGGTAATTTTATACCTACTGCCAGATCAGACGCAGACCAGGGGGCCGCCCAATGTGAGGCAGACACTTCTATATTTTGGAGAGGAATATAGGGAGAAGAAGGTATGGGGATTAGGGAATTGGTAGTATTTAATTTGTACTCACCGTTTAACTGTCTGGCACGATTGAACCCAACGGATATGATTAGGTTTCTAGGCCTAGGCACACGGAAAATTTCGTACAGCTAATAGATGACTAAAAAACAAAGTTAAAAAGTTAAAAAAGCATTTGAAATCGCAGCGATATGTGTATAATTCTCTATAAATTATTACCTGCCCTAGTATCACATTAAAATGAGAGGGGATTGTGGTATGGATACAGGATGGATTTACTTTACAACGTTTACTTTTGTGAATCTAATTTAAAATTTTTGATATGTTTCTCTTTTTTCAGGTTGCTGGCGATGATGAACGTGGAAACGTTTTTGAATATGGTACACTGGTGGGTAAAACATTGGCCCATCGTATGCTGTATGTTAAATTAAATTGAAACATATTAAAAAAAAACTTTAATTAGTTCTTTTGTTTTTATTGTGTTTGCTTATAAAACTTAAAAATTTTACTTCATTTCGTTATGTTAATTTAATTAATTAATATTATTATGTACTTTTAATTCTCTCTTTAAAATATGTAGAAAATAAAGACTTAAATAAATAAATATTTTTAAAACAATGTTAACTAGCTTTGTCTGGAATCTTGATTTCTGTGTGATAGACACAAGAGGAAAACTGCTAGATATGTAGTATAATTTATGAAAAATTAGAGGCGTCTAAAAATCAGGCGGAAAACAAGCTGCACGCGTGTTTGAAACCGGGGACTTACCTCCTTCGAACTTGAGCATATGTGTGGACAGTTAAGCAGCAAACAAAGCGATGGGGGGATCCCCTCTCGTCAAATCAAAGGGCGTCAGGAGTTGCATGGACTCTCTACACCGTATACAACAACCATCTCTACTGGATTCCGGGCCACTGTGGCACGGAAGGGATCGGAGATGGCTGAGGAGGAGACGATAGAGGGGATATAGTATATGCCTCTACGGGAATACACATACACACATACATAATTGGCCATTAAAACTCTTCAGACAGGATTACGGCCTAGCTTCTCACATCACTCATGTTGTGTGCCTTAATTTTTTATATGTGAGTGGCGGGACCTACAGTTTAACGTCGACTCCGAGCGGGAGATTTTTGATAAACTTTTTCATGGCACGTTTATTTACTCTCAGAGTTTTTGCCAGAAATCTGCTGAGAGGAAGTCGCCGCAGAAATATTTTTTCATATTACGTTTTTGATGTCTGGCCCGGGGCTAAATAGTACAATTTATGAAAAATTAGAGAAGTGTAAAAATCAGACGGAAAACAAACTGCACGAGTGGTTGAAACCTGGGAACTTGTCTCATTCGAACTTGAGCATATATGTGGATAGTTAAGCAGGAATCAAAAAAGTCAGGAGTTGCATGGACTCTCTACATCGTATACAACACACATTTCTTCTGGGTTCCGGGCCACTGTGGCACGGAAGGGATCGGAGATGGCTGAGGAGGAGACGATAGAGGGGATATAGTATGTGCCTCTACGGGAATACACATAAATATATTCATAATTGGCCATTACAACGCTTCAGTCAGCATTACGGCCTAGCTTCTCACATCACTCATGTTCTGTGCCTTAATTTTATACGTGAGTGGCGGGACCTACAGTTTACCGTCGACTCCGAGCGACAGATTTTTGAGAAACTTTGTCATGGCAGGTTTATTTACTCTCAAAGTTTTTGCCAGAAATCTGTTGAGAGAAAGTCGCCGCAGAAATATTTGTTTTTCATATTTCGTTTTGATGTCTGGCCTGGGGCTCGACGTCCAATAAGCGAACACACTATGTACTAGACTACGGCGACTTCACGGGAATACGTTTCCAAATTCGAAAAAGCAGCATTGAACAAATTGTGGGTGGGCCAATATACTTGGTTGCCTCACTTCAAAACTGCTGTGTCCAGGAGTGGACAGCAGGAAAGTCAAGGAACTTCTTGTATTCGACAAGAGAACGGTTCGCATTCTAACAAGAATTTCCTAATTGGACACTGCGCTATTGGCAGTTTTGCTGGCAATCCCAGTCTACCTGCTTCCCCAGGATTATTGCAGAAGTTGCCAGAATGTTAAAGAAACGGAATCGGTACAACTCCCTTTATGCGAGAGCCCTAGGTTAGGTTAGGTCGGAGTGGTAGCTCTGATATCACAAAGCTCACTTGAGCACGCATAGCGGCCCGTTGTGATGCCACGGGTGAACGCAGTCCCTGTACTGACCAAGTTCCACAAAAATCAGGGAAGAGGAAGAAGTTGGTCAGCGCAAGGGCTGCACATCAAAGGCACGACTATCCTACACTGGAAAACCAGCCAGAAAGTTTGATGACCGAAGCTATATCCTTGATATCAATAGATGATAGCTGCTTCAAGCTGACAAGAAATGGAGAGCCAAATAACCTATATCTACACCTAGCAAGGGACGGGTACTGACAAAGAAAGTGGATAACAGTCTCGTCCTCTTCAGCGGATCTGCACCCACGACAGAAGTCGTTAAATGCGAGCCACATTCTTTCCGCGTGTCTACCCATAACACAGTGACCTGTAAGCATGGCCACTGTGATTGAGATGACGTCGCGACCAAGACCAAGTAATTGGTTGGTACGGCTTCTATCCATCGAAGCCCAGGTGAGTCTGGCGGTGAAGCAGGACTCCTCATTGACCCAGGATAGGTTGGCGTCCCGAAAGAATTTCCGCGCAATGTCCAATTTGACCGAGGCAAGTGGCACACCCAATTCAATCGAAGAGGATTCCGAAAGGAGCGCACAAGATCTGGCGAGCTCATCGGCCCTACAGTTTCCCGGAATGTTACTCTGCCCGGGGACCCACACCAGTGAGACACTGGTGAAGCGCCCAGAAAGAAGGTTGAGACAGCGACGACATTCCCTAACTATCCTGGAGTTATTCACAAAACCCAATAGAGATCTTATCGCGGCCTGACTATCGGAAAAGACCGAGGAGCACCGTTGACGAGGATCCATTGAGCGGCCCGCTAAATTGCCGTCACCTCCGCCTGAAACACGGGTGGACAACCGTATTAGGGTTCCAGTCGTCCCTATAAGGGATCAGAAAGTAGAAACCCCTGTCGAGACAATATTCAGCGGGGATATATTCGACGTTAACGGGGGACACTGGATCAACCTCCAGAATAGTGGAGTGACCAGAAGGTAAAATGTGTAATGTTGAAAATAACGTCTTGGAGTTATGATTGATACTCGTCTTTATTTTAAAAAGCATTTGCAGGATATGGTTTTCAAGGCTTCAAAAACATGCTCAACGCTAGCTTGAATTATGTCGAACATAAGGAGAGAACATCAGATTTTCTTTCAGGCGACAGAATTGTTGCGAATTAGCAATAATTCCTTTCGACTTAATTCTACAAGTTCTAGTGTACGCTTAATTTTGTCGATTAAAATGTTTGCGTTTTTCTGTTAACCAGTGTGATTTGTTTTTGAACGATAGTGTTAATTCATTATCATTATCTTTATAGTGTCTAATTAAGGAAGCCCAAATAAGAAAAACAAAATTTATAATATTTTCCAGTTTTTATTTCTTTATTTGTAGAATTTTTTATCAAAAGTTTTTAATTTTGCCCATCACGTTTGAAATCTTGGGTTTATTGACACAGATTTGATATCGTAAAGCAAGTATAACATCAATAAACGAATTTATGATATCAAATAAACAGTTTTAAAAAATATTTTCTAACATTTATGGGCTTAAGCTATATAAGAATTATTTATTTATTGCATTTTTCCTCTGTAAATAAATATTTGTTTGAAAACACTTGTAAACTTCTCTGGCACACTTCTCAAAAAGGTATTAAGGTTCAGAAGTCTAGAAGTAGGGGTTCTTTGATAAAACCTCTTTGAATAACATTTTGCCTTTTTTTTGGGGGTCTTTTATACGCATCTTAAAGAAGTAGTAGGGCTATTATTGTCTTAGGCACACACTTTAATTAAATAATGTTTCAAACGTTGCGCATGTACAAAGCAGTATTGATTTGAAAATCAGTCTTGCTATAGGAATGCAAAATTACTGCAAAGCATTTTTGAAGTTTCTGAAGTCTTTAATTGGGCGTCGTATCCACAAAGTGGTTTGCAAAATTTCGTTACGGAAATACATACATACATACATAATTGGCCATTACAACCATTCAGTCAGGATTACGGCCTAGCATCTCACACCCTTCATGTTGTGTGCCTTAATTTTATACTTGAGGAGGGATCTACAGTTTAACGTCGACTCCAAACGACAAATTTTGAGAAACCTTTTCATGGAAATTTTTGCCAGAAATATGCTGAGAGGAAGTCGCCGCCGAAGAAATATTTTCTTTTTTCATATTTCGTTTTGATGTCTGGCCTGGTTCTCGAGCACGGGCTTTATGTCTAATAAGCGAACACACTACCTACTAGACCACGGCGACTACGTATCACATGTAATGTGTATGTACGTATCACACTGTAATTAAAGAATCTTTCAAATGTTGCGCATGTATAAAGTAGTATTGATTTGAAAATAAGTGAAATATCGGGCATATGTTCTCATGCTTTTTGGCCATAAGAATTCAAAATGACTACAAAGCGTTTTAAAATTTCTTTACAGTGTGAAATCTTTAAGTGGGCACAAAGTGGTTTGCAGCATTTCGTTACGAAAATTGTGACTTTAAAGATGCATTCTGCTTTGGTTGGCTAATTGTCAAAGAAGTTATGCAACTGGTGAAGCAAAAGTGGCACTCAGGAGATAGTAGTTGACAAACACAAGGCTGGCTACTGAGTAAATTTGAGTATCGAAATAAAAAAATTTAATAAACGAGCATGAGTGGTACTCAGAACAAAGTCGACACACTTAATGTCAACCAAACGACTGTTTGGAGTCATTTAAAAGACACTAGGGCTGCTGAGTAAATTTATATGATATTTGAGTGCCGAAATAAAAAATTTTATTAACCGATATGCATACATTACTTACTTACTTAATTGGCCACAACAACCCGTATAACGGATTTCGGCCTGCCGCAACACATCCTTCCAGGCGCCTCTGCTTCTTGCGCGCCTACGCCAGTTGGTCACACCAATCGATGACAGGGCTTCCTCGATTTGGTCCTTCCAACGGATACAAGGTCGTCCTCTTCGCCGACTTCCGCAGATACCCGCATCAAATACTCGTCTCGCCGGAGCATCCTCATCCATTCGAACGACATGGCCGAGCCAGCGCAGCCGCTGGATGTTAATACGCTGTACAACGTCAATGTCTTTGAGGAGCTCATACAGCTCACTGTTGAATCGGATACGGAAATCATCGCCAAAACGTACTGGACCGAAGGTCTTACGTAGGACTTTTCTCTCGAACACTCTCAAGGCCGCTGCATCAGTACTTAATAGGGACCATGCCTCAGCGCCATAAAGAAGCACGGGTAGGATGAGTGTCTTTTAGAGTGTTAGTTTGGTCGCTCGAGAGAGGTCTCTGCTACTCAATTGCCTATTGAGACCATAGTAGCACCTGTTGGCAAGAGTGATCCTACGCTTGATCTCCAAACTGACATCATTTTTGGTGGTAACGGCGGAGCCAAGATAAATAAATTCCTTGACTGTTTCAAAAGTATAGTTATCGGCCGTAATCTGAGTATCAATACGCCGCACGTCTCTACTTGTCGATAACATATACTTTGTTTTGCCCTCATTTACTGCCAAACCCATCTTAGTAGACTCCCGTTCAATAGCACTAAAGGCAGCAGTAACATCTCGCTTGGTACGCCCTATGATGTCAATGTCGTCAGCGTACGCAAGCAGCTGGACACTCTTTTGAAAACTAGTGCCATTGCGATGCACTCCCGCCTTTCGCAGAACACTCTCCATGACGAAGTTGAAGAGGTCGCATGATAAGGGATCGCCTTGTCTGAAACCTCGCACGGTATCAAAAGGTTCGGAGAGGTCCATTCCTACCTTGACGGAGCTGCAGGAATTGCTCAACGTCATTCTGCATAGCCTTATCAGCTTCGCAGGTATACCGAGCTCAGGCATTGCGGCAAAAACACGATCCCTTATGGGGCTATCAAAGGCTGCCTTATAGTCGACAAAAAGTGGTGTGTGTCGACTTGTTGTTCATGGGTCTTTTCCAGGATTTGGCGTAGTGTGAAGATCTGGCCGATGGTGGACTTGCCAGGTCTGAAGCCGCACTGATAAGGTCCAATCAGTGTTTTGACGAGTGGCTTCAGTCGTTCACACAATACGCCTGTAAGAACCTTATATGCGATAGGGAGAAGGCTATTACCCCTGTAGTTGGCGCATATCGTAGGGTCTCCATTTTTCAGGACAGGACAGAGGACACTGAGGTTCCAATCGTTGGGCATACTTTCCTCTAGCCATATTTTGTAAATAAGCTGGTGCATGCGCCCTACCAACTCATTACATCCGGTCTTAAACAATTCAGCAGGGAGGCCATCAGGACCCGCCGCTTTATTGTTTTTAAGACGCATTATCGCGTCTTTGACCTCTTCATGGCTAGGCGGCGGAATCTCCACGCCGTCATCAACGATCGGGTTCGGAACATCATCTCTAAAGGCGGAATTGGTGTCGTCATCGCCTTGTAACAGAGAAGAGAAGTGCTTCCTCCATAACCTCAGCACCCCTTGCGGATCTGTTACCAAGTTTCCGTTTTCGTCTTTGCAGGAAGACGCTCCGGGCTTATAACCCTCGGTTAGACGCTTAACCTTTTGATAGAATTTTCGAGCGTCATTCCTGCATTTATACACCTCGATTTACTCACGCTCACACCTTTCCTGCTCCCTCTTCTTGCGTCTGAAAAGGCGTCTCTCTTCCCTTCTCCTCTCTCTATAGTCCTCGACAATGGCTCGCGTAGCGGCAGACTGCAGAGTTTTTCTGTATGCGGCGTTTTTCGCTGCAGCTGCCACGCGACACTCCTCATCGTACCATTGATTTCGTTGGGGTGGATATGCATACATTCCACTCACTAAAAAAATGGTGATTCTGCCACAGCCACGTATCGTGCTTTAAGAGGAGATTATGGTTTACATAATCGTCCAACTACGCAAGCAATTGGCAAAATTGTGAAGAAATTTGAAGAGACTGGAGTGCTTAGAAATATTGAAAGGCCTATGCATCATCGTTTCGCTCGTTCCGCTGAAAATATCGCTATTGTAAGTGAAAGTGTTGCCGAAGACCCGAATGTGTCGATTCGTCGTCATACTCAGGAATTAGGACTGTCTTATGGCACATTAAGGCGTATTTTGCATTTAGATCTACACCTACAACCATATAAAGTCCAGCTCACGCAACAACTGAAGCCAGCTGACCATTCACAACGTCGAAGATAGGTGGAATGAGTGCTTGAACAACAGGCGGTGGACGGCAATTTTTCGAACAAAATTTTCTTCAGCGATGAAGCACATTTCACACTCGGTGGGCATGTTAATAAACAAAATTGTCGTATTTGGGGTTCTGAGAATCCTCAAGTAATTGAAGAGAGGCCATTACATCCAGAAAAAGTCACTGTTTGGTGCGCTCTTTATTCCGAAGGTGTGATTGAATCAATGCTTGCAACACTTCGCGTGGAGGTCATTTAAATGATGTAGTGTTTCACACATAATGTCAACAACGTTCAAACTTTACAATAAAAAAGAAATATCATGAAAAAACATTTTATATGTGTTTTATTTATGTTTACTTTTGAAACCACGAAATGGATAACCCGATACAATAGCCATCAGAGATAATAATAACAAAGAAGTGCTAGATTGGAATTAATGTTCAAAAGGTGGTTAGTTGATTTAAAGGGAACCTAAAAGGAACTGTTCGCTTCTTATCGACACAAAAAAGCCATATCGTCAGCTTGTTGTGCGTTCACCAATGAAAGAAGGTTAGGTTACCTTTGAGGACGAGACAACAAAATATCCGTTAATGGAGTGGAACTATCCCTTAAGGGCCCTAAGTTCCCCCTCCAGAGCCTAAAGGGCTTCTGAAAGGTGATATATTTATACTGAAGGTTACCAGATGGTAATCGGAGAAGGAGCACTCGTTTGAAACCCTTCAACCCTAGTAATATACCTGGTCCATGTTAGAGAACCTAATATCAATTACAGATTCCCTAACACGTTTTATAAATGCCAGCGTTTTACCGACATTACACATATCGACGCCTCCGTTCTATAACATTCTAAGTCCAAAAAGTGTGTTTTGAGTTATGAGCTCTCAAAGTTTTCACGCGACATACGACTATATGTGTATTCTAAGTAGATTTTTCCCTATAACTTTGGAACGGATCGGCGCATCTTAACCAAATTTTGACAGTATTTAAATTAGAGAACGTAGAATTTAAAAATGTAAGAACATTAAAAACGTTCTAAGTGTACTTAGAATGGAGGCGTCGATATAATAACCAAGAATAATAAAATCTAAAATCGACTCACCCTTATTATTTATGTCAGCACTTCACCATTGAGTATGTTGAGCATTCACATCACAATCCAAGACACCACCATTGGGTATGATGAGCATTGACATCACAATCCAAGACAAGACGACATCTTTTTCTTTTCGCATACTCCACCTGAAGGTCACTAAGAGAAGCTGCAGCGTCTTACGGCATATATACAGATGACAGCATTAGTTTGATTCCAAGATCGTTTATGTACGCCACAGTTGTATGTAAGGTCACTTGTAAAAAAGGAAGGAGTGATTAACATATCCAACTTACTACTTGCAAAAATACGAACTCTTACCTTATCACTTGTATTGAGAACAAGTAACTAATTATTAGGACCACTCAAACCCAGAATCCTACGGCTCGTAAGCATCCAAGGTTGGTGGATAAGAATGATATCAACTTCAAGGCGGTGTAGGGTTGTTAGAAGGTCGTGTGAGACGGCTTCGCAATCTAGCTTCCTCTAGGTTTTTGGCAACACTTATGTCTGGAGGACAGATCCTCAATTGTGTCAACCCATACAACACTATACCGAATTCAGCCTTTAGAGATGGCTGATCAATTGCGATCCAAAGATAGCAGCCTTTTCTTTTAGAATCCACTAGTCAGAGAGTTAACAATTCAATCCATTGTTCTCTCGGTGTTTGGCAACATCTGGATGACGGATCCTCAGATGTACCAATTCACACAACACTATGCCACATTCAGCCTTTAGAGATGGCTGATCAATCGCGCTCCGAAGATAGCAGCCTTTTCTTTTACCATCCACTAGTCAGGGAGTTAACAGTTCAATCCATCGTTCTGCTTCCCAATTAGTTCGGGTGAGGAATTAAGATGCTTAATTCTAGGCGAAATCTATACCGTCACTGTTGCGCGCAAAGTGAGGTTAGATTGAGCTATCACACTTCCATTTGAGCATCACCGGGCCAGAGTTCTCAAAGGCGCAGCAATGCTTCAAACAAGAGAAACTAATCAAGTAAATTTCTTAGAATATCTGTATTGTGTAAGTATATATTTACCCAATATAAATAATGTCTGATAAGAAGTCGTCCATAAAATATAGGGTGTTTTTATAGAGGTATAGAACTTTAAGTTGCAATAAAATAACGATGGATTATTCGATTGACATGAATTTTATTTATCCGAAAGATAATCTTGTGGCATTACATTTTAAATATGATTTCTGGCATATGACCGCCACGGCTGGCGCGGATGTAGTCCAATCTGGACGTTCAATTTTCGATGACTTTTTCCAACATTTGTGGCCGTATATCGGCAATAACACGGCGAATGTTTTCTTTCAAATGGTCAAGCGTTTGTGGCTTTCCCGCATAGACCAATGACTTTACATAGCCCCACAGAAAGTATTCTAGCGGTGTTAAATCACAAGATCTTGGAGGCCAATTCACAGGTCCAAAACGTGAAATTAGGCGGTGACCAAACGTGTCTTTCAATAAATCGAAATAAAATTGCACTATTTGCAAGCGTTGTTCATGCGTGAGTCTATTCATGATGAATTGCCAAACCAAACTGAGAATAAATCACTTGACAGCTGTTAAATCGGTTGCCATCTTGAAAAGTAATGCCAACTTAAAGTTCTATACCTCTATAAAAAACACCCTTTATTTGGATACCATGCCTACGAAAGTCGTCGTAGTCTAGTAGAGAACGTGTTGACTTATTAGACGTGAGGCCACAGTTTAAACTCCGGGTTAGACATCTCCAACGCAAGGAAATATGAAAACATATTTCTTCGGCGGCTTCCTCTCAGCAGATTTTTGGCGAAAGCTCTGACAATTTTCTCAAAAATCTGTCGTTTAGTTTGGGCCTTTAAAATGTAGGCCCTGCCACTTATGGATAAAATTAACACACACAAGACATAAGTTTTGTGAGAAGCTAGGTGGTAATCCTGACAGAAGGGTTGTAGTGACCAATTACGTTATGTATTCTTTTCGCAACGTCACGGCTACTAATTTTGCTGCTGCACTCGTATGTAAGAAATTACATTTCGTATAAAAAAAATTTTTTTTGAGTCAAACAACGCCACCAACCATGCATGTGACTTCAACGATTTTAATAAATTAATAAAATTAAAAAGAAATATACGAGTATATTTTTTGGAAAGGGGATTTTAGGTGAAGAATTCTGAAAGAAAAAAATAAGAAAAAAGAAAAAAACAATGAAACATGAATTGATTTTAGCGTAAAAAAATTAGCATTTGTTTATTAATTGGCGCAAAAACAAAAAAGTTATTAAGGAATGTGCGTTTCTAACAAATCAAATTGATTTCGTATCATTATTTGATTTTAATTATTTAAAAAGGTTATTTAAAGGTTTATTATTGATTACTAATCAATTTAATCTTGGCCAAGCGTTTAATAATGACTAAAAGAACTGATTAAAAGCAGTTTTATGTTATAAAACATACGAGTATGAGGCGATAACATACATACATATGTATGTATGTTTAATACATCTGTTAAACAAAATATGTTTTTTTCTATTTTATCAATAAAATAATTTATTTCTTCTCATGTTTAATAAATAAAAACAGTTTTCTAATAGATTTTGTTTCAAATATACCCTGAAAGTTTTGATAACATACTCGTACTCTGCTTATATTATTCCGTTTCTAATTACACAAGTCGTAACGCTTCGTGTCTTTTTAGAATTATTGTCATGGCTCAAGTCAATAATTTGTCAAATTTAATTTGTAAAATGTTATTGACATTTATCAATAAGTTATAAAAAGTCTATACAAAATCAATTAAAAGATAAAGAAAGCATAGCATAATATAGCTTGTTAAACTATGCTGGAAATCTCACACTTTGTTGCAAGTATCGTTTAGAAAGTAAAAAATGGTTTAAGGTTAGGTTAGGTTAAAGGACGTGTACTTGTCAATTAAGACAAGTACATTACCCGGAGATTGAATTGACCCATTGTACAACGTCCTTAAAGAGGGAAGGATAATGGAGGGAATAGGATAAAAAGGAGAGGATGTAGGAAAGGGAGAATGGGAAGCGGGGGAATTACACAGACCAGACACAACAAAAAAAGGGAGAGCGCGACTACACTGATGAAGCCCTAGCACCTCTCAACCAGCCTAAGCCACTAATGAATCTGTGTAGAGCCTTGATGTCGGCTCTCGACACAGAGTTCAAACTCTCAAAGAAGGCCCTGCCAAGGGTTCTCAACCTCAACCTACCAAGGGCTGGACAGTTACAGTGGAGGTGTTCGATAGTCTTCAACTCCTCCTCATCGCAACATGCCCCGCAATAGTCCGGATGGGATAAGTTCCAGATCCCCGGCAGCGACCTAATCTCGCAGTGCCCCGTGATAAAACCGACAACCAACCTTATCCAAGCTCAGCAGCCACAAAAAAATGGTTTAACACAACACCTATTTTACCCTCCCTACCTATCCATCTTTTACGTTTATCTGTGTGAATTTGGTAGGTTTTCAATTAACTCAAGCTAAGGCAATGCTTTTGAATTGCTGAAAAAAACTCGGCGTTTAACCCTCTCCTAAGGATCAGCTGTTAAAGTGCTCGACCACAAGCTGCCGAATTGATCTCTGATGTCGGTGATTGTACTCTTCGTTCAACCGCAGTAAAGGCCGTTGTCTAGTAGGTAATGTGAAAACGAAATATAAAAAAAATATTTCTTCGGCGACTTCCTCTCAGCAAATTTCTGGGAAAAACTCTGAGAGTAAATAAACCTGCCACGAAAAAGTTTCTCAAAATCTGTCGTTCGAAGTCGACGTTAAACTGTAGGTCCCGCAACTCAAGTATAAAGAGTAAAGCATACAACATGCGTGGTGAGAGATGCTAGGCCGTAATCCTGACTGAAGGGTTGTAATGGCCAATTATGTACATATGTATGTATGTTAGCTCCAAGATCGCCTAATACCTAAACTTTATTGTAGAATTTCTGAGTGAACGAAAACTGCACTTATCTCCCTCAAAATCAATCTTAAATCTTTTCATCTCGTTGACGAATGAGGCATATTGACGGTCCTTAAGCCAAAAATATTTATGGTGGTCTTAGGTTAGGTTAGTGTGTTAGCTTTTATACCAAACGCTCACTTGAGCACGCACAGCGGCCCATTGTGTTGCCACAGGTGAACGCAGTCCCTATACTGACAGTTTTCGTTACAGTTTTCGTTACTGTCCGGCATTACTTAGGATTGAAGATATCGCTGACGAAGCTAATATAAGCGCTGAAACTAATATTTTTATCTTCGATTAAAAAATGCAAGCTACTAAAATACTAAAAATGCAAGTCATCTACACAAAAATGCAAGTCATTGCCCCAAAAAAAGCCATCGGGTAAAAAAAAGCCATCGGCAAAAAAATGCAAATCATCGACCAAAAAAATGCAATTCATTGACCCAAAAAATCCAAGCCATCGGTCAAAAAAATGCAAGTCATCGGCAAAAAAAAAAATGCAAATCATCGACCAAAAATCCAAGTCATTGACACAAAAAATACAAGTCATCTACAAAAGAAATGTAAATCATTGACCAAAAATGCAAGTCCTCAACCAAAAAATGCAAGTCGTCGACCAAAAAAATGCAAGTTCTCAGAAAAATAAAAATTAATGGTGTTTTCTTTTCTACAAAGAAAATGTCACCCTCTTACAAGGTGCATTAAAAAAATTGCTGACCAACCCTGTTATAATGTAATTTTTATTTGAGATGAACATAACACAAATATGAAAAAAGGGTATGCCCCGTGCCCTTAAAAATATGTTTAATTTTTTGGTTTGTTTTCAATAAAATATGTAAACATAAAAAAGGTATTGCCAGATCGCTAATTTTTCGATATCATTTTTTTAGAGCTTTTTTTTATAACCAAATAAAATTTTTTTAACACAGTTCTAACGCTGGATGCAATTTTTTATATTACTGACCATGTAGCTTTAATAATGTAATGTTCTCTTAAGGTTACCCCACAAAACAATGAACAAATTAACTTCAAAATTGGATAACGATACTAGTCGACGTTTTTTAAATTTCATCTGGTAGCCCTATAAATAAACAAAAGTCATTTGCTTTACAGGGCATTATCAGCACTCTCGATTTATACAGGGCGTAAAATGCAATGCCCTCCACCATTTTCAAGTGCGAATTATTTAGAATAAAACATACCACCCTTTTAGAGGGAGAAACACTTTCAAGAAACAAACACAAAATTGCATTTTTTAAAATAAAGTGCACATTTTTTGGTAGAAAAGAAAACACCATAAGTCATCGACCAAAAAAATGCAAGTCACCAACAAAAACTGCACGTCATCGACAAAAACTCGCAAGACACCAACAATTTTGCCCGCTTTATAAAGATACTTTTTTCTGTCCACTTGAAGAAATCAATTTGCTTCGACGCCTATATCTCCGATCCCAAGTGACGCCCGACCGTAAGAAAACCAGTTTTGGTATCCTTGAGACTTTGGCTATTCAGTCCACTAGGTCCATTTCACACACTAGATCCGATTTTTATTCGATTTTGAAAATTTGAAGAAAAAAATTAGCTTCGTCGACTATATCTGCGGTCTTATGTAACGCCCGACCGCAAGGAAACCTGTTTTAGAATCCTTGATCCAATAGCTATCCAACATACTAGGTTAGAAAACAGCAACTTTGTAAAACGTTATCGAATTTTATCGGAATGATGGAAAACAAATTTGTTAAAAATACTTGAATTTTCAACTTTATATATTGTTATTGATGCCACTATGTGTAGAATATAATATCGCTTAAAACGCAGCTAGTTATTGGTCACAATCCTACAAAAGCGGGGAGTACATAAGATGGTGATCCGAATGACGTTGTCGATTACAATCATTGCGATCTGTTGGGGGTATTTGTCGTAAATTGTATTTCCTAAAGATATTGAAAGAAGTAAACGAAACAATACCCTTAAAATGAGTGCCAATATACACTAATCTGTCAACAATTTAATGTTACGATAACTTTTAAAATGTTATCATTAAAGGTGCTACCTAAATAAGCTTTAACTATTGCGTACCATTGCGATTAGTTGTTGCTCTACGTGTATTGTGGTTTATTTTCATAATTAACTTTAAGTTTAATCAATAAAAACATCATAATTACATAGGCTTCATATCTCGAGACCACATATCACAGTAATCGGGTATTCCAATAGACAAATATAATCGCTACCTAGACCACAGGTTATTTATTGTTGTGATTAAGAACAGTACAATTTATACTGTGTCGTTGGTATCAGTAGTTTTACGAAATCGGTTTTAACTAGTAGATGCGGGCTAAATCAATAACGTAGATCTGTAAATCTTATTTTTCCTCGTGACGTTCAATTTTATCAAAACGTGTTAAACGTAATAATAAACTATACTCGATAGATTACAAAATTTACTGAACGATGGCTGCCGTCAATGTGGAATAGTTTTTTTTAGTAGTAGATTATGGCAACAAAATAGTGTAAGAAATTAAAGGGGATTTGAACGGCTTTTCTCTAGTTTTTGACGTCAATTATTTAAATATTTAAAAAAAAAGTACTTTTTACAATGCAGAAAAAATATATTTTGCCCTGTGGCATCACAAAGGACCGTTATGCGTGCTCAAGTGAGCTTTGGTAATCAAAACTACCACTTCGACCTAACCTAACCTTTCCCGATATCTCGGCGTTAACATAACGAATGTCGGTTTGCTTCAACGTTAGCAGATTACTCGCACAGACATGATCTTTGATGTAACGCCACAAAAATAGTCCAACGACAATATATTAATGGCCACTCGAGGTCTTCAAAGCGAGAAATTACTCTTTCATACCAAATCGCTTATGTTATCTTGTTGAAACCACATATCGTTCAGTTCATAATTTTCAATCTCAGGCCCAGTAAAAATTCAGTTCTTATACGGCCTTAGCGCTGAGAATAAATGGTGACGGTTCATCGAAAGACTTTAATTAAAAGGGGACCAATGACACCTACAGATCATATTATGCAGTAATGCAATCACGTTTCCGCAATCATTTCTGAGTTCTCCCGGCTCAATGTGCGACAAAATTTACATGTTGATGTAACACTGGAAAGATAATTTTGAATCGGCATTAAATGAAATGCCTTTCGCTCCAATGTTGTGAATGGTGAGTAGGCTTTAAATGTTGCGTGAGTCGGACGCCATTATAAGCCGTCAGATAGGCGCAATTGCTAAGAAGGCTGTGGAATAGATATCCGACACATTTTCTCTAGGTTAGGTTAGAGGACGTGTACTTGTCAACTATGACAAGTACAGTACCCGGAAGTCGAATTGACCCATTGTACAACGTCCTAGCTTCTCGCACCACTCGTGTTGTGTGCGTTAATTTTATACATGAGTAGTGGGACCTGCAGTTTAAAGTCGACTCCAAACGACAGATTTTTGAGAAGCTTTTCATGGCAATTTTTACTCTCAGAGTTTTTGCCAGAAATCTGCTGAGAGGAAGTCGCCGAAGAAATATTTTCATATTTTCGTCTAATAAGCCGACACTCTACCTACTAGACCACGACGACTTCTACATTTTCTCTAATTGAATCGATTTTTTGGAATACCAGCATTATATTGATAAACGAATCTGTCGACATCTCTCCACATTCTTCATAATTCTAGTCTTTGCACAGTAGGTCGATTATAAAGATCATAACATACATACATAATTGTTCATTACAACCCTTCAGTCAGTATTACGACCTAGCTTCTCACACCACCCATGTTGTGCGTGTTAATTTTATACACGAGTGGCGGGACCTACAGTTTAAAATCGACTCCGAACGACCGAGTTCTTGAGAAACTATATATACATGGCAATTTTTTATTTACTCTCAGAGTTTTTGCCACAAATCTGCTGAGGGGAAGTCGCTGAAGAAATATTTTTTCATATTTCATTTTGTTCGAGATTAGAACGTGGGCTTACGATCTAATAAGTCAACACACTACCTACTAGACTGCGGCGACGATCGTAAACACCCCGTAATTATTGGAAAAAAATAACATGTTTGAATCCCTACTTTTGTAGCCTTATTACCCTTTTTTTTGGTTATGAAACGATCTTGGCGGTCTTGAATTCATTGTTTCAAGGTTGTTCACATCCCTTGATTGTGAAATTTTACGAATGCAAAAAAAGGATTAAAAATTAATGCTTAAAATAATCTGAAAGGAAAGTTAATCGCCGTAGGTAGTGTCCAGGCTTATTACAAGTGAGACCATGGATCAAACCCCAGGCCAAACATCTCCAACAAAACGAAGTATGAAAAAATATTCCTTGGGCAACTTTGTCTCAGCAAATTTCTGGCCAAAAATTCTGAGAGCAACTAAGATTGCTATGAATAAGTTCCCCAAAAATCTGTCGTTCGGAGTCGACTTTAAACTATAGGTCTTGCCATTCATGCATACAATTAACACACACAACATAAGTGGTGTGCGAAGCGAGGTCGTAATCCTGGCTGAAGGGTTTTTTTACGCCGAGGAGGGGTAAATGTACCTAACCGCACCATAGAGGAAGTCGTCACATGCTCCGTGTGTGGGGCCCTCACCCACTACATTCCCCGCCCCCTCGTCTCGTGGACTTGTTGTGCCCACTCCACTCCGGAACTACGGTGGTATTACTTCAGAGTGGGGTCCTTTTGACCCCTGCGTGTTCATATCCGCGTCCGGATTGCGTGTCGAAAGTTGAGGAGACATCTAAGTGTCTCCACTATTCCTTTCGTCCAGGTCCCTGTGTCGGATTCTGTTTGACATGTGTGCAAGAATCATCTATGTATGCCGGCGTGCCTTCATGTTCGGCAGCCTCGAGATCTCTCTTCTTCAGTCTTAAGATACGCTCCACGTAATTCGCACTGAAGGCCAATTCTCACCACTCGCAATCATAACCCCGACAATGTTAGCGGCCGTGATCGTTCCAACTATTGATGTCAGTTCAGAGCGATAGCTGAAGGGTTGTAATGACTAATTATGTATGTATGTATGTATGTAAACCAGCTATCTTTATAAATGGTAAACCTTTCACTGAATGAGTGACACTTCAGACGAAAGATATTCAACAAATGGCAGCCTCAATAGACTGCAGTTACTGGAACCACTAAATGAATAACCCAATAACCTAGAATATATTGATTTTCCATTAGTTATGCCACAAAAAAGTACTTTTGGTACTATTTTTTAAATTTGGAATCTCGTTTACCAACACTATGATTAAGAGCTGCTGTTTTACAGTTATTCTCTTCAGTTGAATGATACTCTTATTTGAGAAAAAAACAGAAATAATATTACGATGCGCGGCTCTGGAAGACCTACACAATTAAAGAGAGTTATTTAGTTGAACTATTTTATGTTTGTTGTTGTATTTGTTACAGTATTTGTTCACATCTTTTTATCAGTGATAATACAATGCTAACGTTAATGATTGTAAGCACAACGTTTATTTCTTAACGTCGTACAATTGAGATTTTGGCCAAAGCGCTAAAGAGATTTTGTCGTTTTTATTTTATTTGTTGTTTTTTTTTTATTCTGTTTGGATTTTGGCCAACTGTGAATTGTTTTTTATAACTTTAATAAAATCAACAATGTTAACTTCATTCGCTGTCAAACGTTTAACGTGCGCGGTTGGTTTAAAATTAGTTTAAGCTGGAATTTAAATGAAAATAAAATAACAAAAAAAAAATAAATAAATAAAGAAAAGAATTTGAAATTTAATTTCAAATTCAAATTAAAAATTATTGTGTAAATAATAGAAAAAAAAATTTTCTCAATAGTCAAGTGCATTGCAGTAAAAAAAAAATAAATTTCAAAAGAAAATCTAAAAAATTAAAAATATTTACAAAACAAAAACAACAAAAAATTGAAAATTATTAAAAAGAAAATTAAATAACCGGTGATCTTTTATAAAACAATAAAAGGTAAAATAATAAAAAAAAATATAATAAATTTAGTTTAAGCAAAATAAATACATTTTTAATATTTTGGAAGTGAAAAAGATTTAAAAAATTTTTTTTCAACATTTTATTCCATCGGAATCCTATAAATGTAGGATTCGTGAAGAACCTTGAAACATTTCTTGTTAATTTTAGTTTAATAGTGAAGTTAGATTGGCCCTCTCTAGCGAAAAAGCTCGCTGGAAATTCTAATTTTTATATTCATAATAGAAATGTTGGAGTAGTCGCCGTAGTCTAGTAGCTAGTGTGTTCGCTTATTAGATGTAAAGCCCGGATTCGATCCCCAGGTCAGACATCAAAACGTAATATGAAAAAAAATATTTCTTCGGCGGCGACTTCCTCTCAGCAGATTTCTGGTAAAAAACTCTGAGAGTAAATAACAACCTGCCATGAAAAAGTTTCTCAAAATCTGTCGTTCGGAGTCGACGTTAAACTGTAGGTCCCGCCACTCATGTATAAAATTAAGGCACACAACATGAGGGGTGTGAGAAGCTAGGCAGTAATGGCCAATTATGTATGTATATGTATGTACGTATTCAGGATAACGTAGAACATTTCCCAGTTTTTCAGCTGAATATTGAAGTTAGATTGGCAGTTTCGAAAAAATTTTAAAATCATAATGAGACCCCTAGTGAAAAAGCTTGCTAGAAATTCTAGTTTTTATATTCGTAATAGAAATGTTGTTTTAAGCCCACCAGCATTTCTGGTTTAATATGCGATACAATCGCAATTCCAAAACAATAACCTACCGCCGAGTGTATCCTTCGGAGTTTGAACAAATTACTAAAATTTGTTAAAGGATTTTCTGTCTTGCCAAGGCGGCATTTACATACGCCATTGAGACTTAAATACATACATAATTGCTCTATACAACCCTTAAGTCATGGTTATGTTGTGTATCAATTTTATTCATAAGTGACGGAACCTACAGTTTAACGTCGACTCCGAACGACAGATTTTTCTGAAAAGCTTGTCAGAATGGTCCTTCATGACAATTTTTTTGCTGTCAGAATTTTTTTCCACAAAACTGCTGAATGAAAGTCGCCGAAGAAATATTTTTTCATATTTCATTTTGTTGGAGATGTCTGATCTGAGGTTTGAACTGAGGCTTCATATCTAGTACACTAGACTACGGAAAAAATTCTTAACTCCTTTAGATTTTGTATAGACCATAAGGACTTACAGCTACCCACAGGAGAATAATATTTGAAATATTTTCAATAGTTGTGTAAGGGGGGAACTAATCATCTCTTAAATATTCGCCTGATATGTCTCTTTTATCGAGACTTGAAAGTACTTGCAAGGATTTTTCTGTTGAAATCTGCAGATTATGGAAATAAGAACATATTTTCCGGATAATTTCATTCGAGTTGCCTTTGTTGAAAATTCATTTTTTTTTTAATTAAATGCCTAGGAAAACATTTAAGACTTTGTTGTTATTTTGTATCACAGTATTATAACACAGTGACTCAACATTAAAAATACGAGTATTTTCAAGTATCATCACATAATATTGTATTTAAGATTATGGTAGACCACTTTAAGATAAGGTAATCCAATCAAGATTATTATTAAATTAAATTGAAGGTGTTATTCAACTGAATTGCCAATTTTTATAAGTGTTTTATGCAATTAAAACGAATTAAACTGCCATATTAATTAAATAATAAACATAATAAAAAAAATTTCCATTCCATTATTTATGGCATTTTATAGTTAAAGGAAGAGGAGAGAGCAATAGTAATAATTCGAAGAGATCTATATTTGAGCGATCGAACTTGAAATTTTAATCAGATCATGTCTATGAAGCTTAACAGCTCTTTTCTGATGAACATTCGTTAAATCCAATAACATTGGGAATTAAAATAAAGTTTGTATTTCCCGTTAGAAATACTACTGATATATTCGGAGTCTATCAAACCAAAAAAAACGTTGAACTAACGTCGCTCAATATTCAAAAAACAACCGCCACGAAACATCATAAATTAATTGTGATCTTATCCCGAAGTCACCATTGTCTAGTAGGTAGTGTGTTGGTTCAAACACCAGATCAGACATCTCCAACAAAACAAAATATGAAAAATATTTCATAGGTGACTTCCCCTCAACAGATTTCTAGCAAAAACTCTGATAGTAAATAAAATTACAATGAGAAGTTTTTCAAAAATCTGTCGTTCGGAGTTGACTTCAAAGTGTAGTTCTTCACATTCATGCATAAAATTAACAGATGCAGCATAAATGGTGTGAGAAGCTAGGTTGTAATTCTGACTGAATGATTATAATGACCAATTGTGTACATATGTAAATAATTTGACACATTCAACTTCGGCAAGCTGATCGCTATTGATTGTCAAAGTTCAGAAGACCTTATAGATAATCTCAAGTCTTATTGCGGCTAGGGTCACATATTTAACAATATTTTAGCATTGAAACTCCTAAGTTTACTACTTTCTTTACCATTTCATTTTAATACAGATTACATATGGCTTTATCGAAGTGAATATGAACAATTAAGTGTAATACTTCTTGATTAAAGATAAATAAAAATTAAAAAGTCATATAATTTGATATCATAAACTTTCCTATAGTGACTCCAATAAATTTTTAAGAAACTTAATATGCAAATGCATTACTTTACAGCTCCTCCCTTTTATAGTTAATAATTGTTAAATCGTTTACCCTAAAAGATTAAAATACGGGTAAATAAATAAATAAAACACAATAAAAATATTTCAATACGTATACAATATTTTAGAAAATTGCCGCAGATATTGTATTATAATTAGAATTTTTTTTTTTTGAAAATATGTATTCAAGGCAATTATTAAAAAAAAACAAGTGTTTAGAAATTGCTCTAAATATTTAATTTTTTTCTAATAAAAACATTGTTCACTTAAAATCCGGTCAACTTTTAATTGAATAATTGTGGACCACATATCATTTTGATTTACCAGCTCTGTAGACATATTACAGCAATTTGGTATGTACCAGAGATCAATAATGAATCGTTTTTTCGCTACTCATAAGTACTCATGAAATTTTGAGTATGAGTGAGTCAACAATATTGAAATTCAACTACTCTGATTCATTGCGTACTCACTACAATATTGTTTTATAAGTACAGGTTGCAATGAGTATGAGTACAACATTGACATCAAACTCATAACATTCGAAATATGTTTGATTCATACTCCTACTCTTTAAGATTCATAAATTTATAACAATACTTATAATATGTACTCATAAATGATTCCAGTGATTCGAATCATTATCAAAATTGTATGTACAAGAAAAGAAGAAAGACAAAGACAGCAATCAAAGCAAACACACAACCTTCTAGTGAGTATTGTAGTATTCGTATGCAAATCATACTTATTTTGGGATTCTTAAAAATGTTGAGTAAGGCAGAGAAATCAACAACATCATGCGTATTGTTAATTATGAATACGATGAGTACTTCAAACTTTGAATGTGAGTAGTATGATTATGATATTAAAATAAGTATGAATGCGTATAAGTATCAGAAATTATGAGTATAATTCGAATCTACTCATCCTTTTGAATACTCATTGCTGACCTACGGTATGTACAACAAAGGAACACGTTTCCGCTTCTCTTTAACTCCAAAATATTGTTTAATTAGCCGAAGCCACATTTCAAAAGCCATCTCAAGCAAAAAACCAAATATGAAAAAATATTTCAAAGGCGACTTCCTCTCAGCAGATTTCTGGCAAAAATTCTAAGTAAATAAAATTCCGATGAAAAGTTTCTTAAAAACATGTCGTTCAGAGACGACTTTAAACTGTAGGTCCCGCCACTAATGGATAAAATTAACACACACAACATGAGTGATGTGAGAAGCGAGGCCGTAATCCTGACTGAAGGATTGTAATGACCAATTTGCCGTTAGATAACCACGATTACTGAGGAGGTCATGTAGTTGATAAATTTAGAATAATTACCACATATCCTCTAACAGAAGCTATATTTCCGACGATGAGAACATTGCCATGATGTTCAGGGAGGTTACACTCTATTGCGATGTGAAAAGAAAATGGTACGTAATCGAACAATTACATAATTGGCCATTATAACCCTTCAGTCAGAATTACGGCCTAGCTTCTCACGCCACTCATGTTGTGAGCCTTAATTTTATACTTGAGTGGAGGGGCCTACAGTTTAACGGCGACTCCGAACGACAGATTTTGGGAAACTTTTTCGTGGCAGGTTTATTTACTTTCAGAGTTTTTGCCAGAAATCTGCTGAGAGGAAGTCCCCTAAGAAATATTTTTTTTTTTCATATTTCGTTTTGATGTTTGGCCTGGGGCTCGAACCCGGACTTTACGTCTTATAAGTGAACACACTACCTACTAGACCACGGCGACTACCTACTACTAATTGAACAATTGGTACTCTTTATTGCGCTTTTGTATTTTCCTTATGCATCTAATTTTTTCCCTTGCGCAAATCTGGCATCATTTTCAATTAATTTCGCGAAAACTTTTGTGTAAGCGATACAGTGTACCAAATTGTACTCTTAGGTTAGGTTAGGTAAGAGGACATGTACTTGTCAACTGTGACAAATACAGTACTCGGAGGTCGAATTGACCCATTGTACAACGTCCTAGCTTCTCACATCACTCGTGTGCGTTAATTTTATACATGAATAGCGGTACCTACAGTTTAAAATCGACTCCGAACGACAGATTTTTGAGAAGCTTTTCATGGCAATTTTTACTCTCAGAGTTTTTTCCAGAAATCTGCTGAAAGGAAGTCGTCGAAGAAATATTTTCGTTTTGATGTCTGACCTGGTATTTGAACTCGGGCCTTTCGTCTAATAAGTCAACACACTACCTACTAGACCACGGCGACTTCAAATTGTACGTTTAACGCATTTAACTTACGCATCGAACTTGCTTACACATCGCAGTAGAGAGTAGCCCTCCAGGCCTGCACACATCTGTAACGTTTCCAGTCTCTTTAAAGTTCTTGCACAATAGGACGACTGCGATGCTAATGCTCGTAAAGAGGCCAAATTTGAATTACCACTTAAGAAATGTAAGACCATTCGCCAAAAAAAAAGACACTTCAGATGAAAGATATTTGACAGCTGACAGTCTTGGATAATCCAATATATTATGTAATAGAGATAAGAACACCAGATGTAGTAAATTATTGCTAGTAATGTTTTAAGATATCATCACCTAGCCCTCGCTAGAAAAGCAAGACGATATAACACTTTCCACGTTTTTCTAAGATGCTTACGTAGTGTGTGTGAATAATACTTTATTTGTTTTTTATTTAATTATTATAATTAAGAAATATATAACAACGATATTCAATATTCTTTTCAAACAATATCATACTCTATTTGCTCTGTTTTTTTTTTATTATTTTGTTTATTCACTTGTAAAAATTATACATATTTCGTTACTGACTACTGACACATTTCGATATTTAATTTCGAATTCTAATTTATTTTTTCATTTTAAGCGTGATAATATTGATTTATTTATTTATTTAAATTATATTAAATTACGAAGAGAAGAGAAGAGAAAAATAAATAAATAAACAAGAACAAAAAATGTGAATTTATTTCATATTTTTTTACAATAGAATTAATAATTCGAGAGAAATTTCTGTTTTATGCCTTTGCCATACGCGGCGTATGAGTTTCACAGTGAAAAAATTAAGTCGAAAAAAATTCGATTAAATTTTTACAGTTGTTTTCACACTTCATCTGAAAAATGTGTTAAAATTAACTGTATCTTATAAACATGTTCAATACAATAAAACAGACAATAGAATTTTATTAGGGCGGTATCAATTTAGGTTTTAAATAACAAACTTGAGTAAGCGTAAGGGCATACAATAACCAGGGTGTGGCCATTACTCATCAGGGATTACTTATAAAGCTTTATACATACAAACATACATAATTGGTCATTCCAGCCTCTTTGGCAGGATTACGAACTAGTTTCTCACTCCACTTATGTTGTGTGTGTTAATTGTATACATGAATGGCAGGACTTGTAAAGGGTCCGCCAAATAACATTTTTTTTTTTTGAAAATGCTGTAAAAAAAACTACTGAATATTTTCTCAAATTTCTTTTTTTATTTGAAAGTACAATCCTTCCGGTTAATAATGGAAAATAATTTTATTCAAATGGCTGCCTCGGCTGGCCATGCAGTAGCCTACACGATCGGTCCAATTTTTAAGCACATTATCGATTGTGTGTGCAGCTGTATTTCACCAATGGCTTCACGAATATCGTGCTTTAAAGCGTCAATTATCTCTGGCTTGTCGGCGTAACACTTACATATCTTTGACGGCACCCCACAAATAATAGTCCAACGGTGTCAAATCGCAGCTCCGAGGTGGCCAAACGACATCAGCTCTGCGGCTGATAATGCGATCCTCAAAATTTTCTGTGCCCCAAATGCGCACACTTTCTGTATGCACTGTTTTTGGCTTTTCACGCTTTGGTTTATCGATGAGGATACCAGTTTCTTTCACTTTTTTCACAAGATAACGAACATACGGAGCTGACAGTGCTTCTCTTCTTCCAAAATCCGTGCGCAATTTTCGCACACATTCTGCAACATTACCATGATTTTCAAAGTAATGTCGCAATATTTCCCAGCGTTGCTCAAGCGTATACACAACCATATTCGTTCAGCGGAAGGATAAAACTAATTATCTGTCAAATCAGACATGAGCTAAGTGTTACCATTCACGAAATAAGCACTAGTTGAAAAAAAACGTTAGATGGCGGACCCTTTTGGTTCATCTGCCGTTGTATTGTATTTCCATTTTAACTCTCAAGCTCAATTGAGCACGCATAGCGACCCGTTGTAATGCCACAGGTGAATGCAGTCCCTGTACTAACCAAGTTCCCCCGAACATAGGGGTGAGAGAGGTCGGTCAGCGCAAGATCTGCAAATCCAAAGCATGACTACCCCAAACTGGAAAACCAGCCAGAAAGTTTGATAAACGAGGCTATATCCTTGACATCAATGGACGATAGCTCCGTCAAGCAAGACAAGGGTTGGAGAGACAAATAACCTATATCTGCACCTAGCTAGAGACGGGCACTGACAGAAAAAGTGGATAACAGTCTCGTCCCCCTCAGCGGATCTGCACCCGCGGCAGGAGTCGTTAAATGAGAGCCGTATTCTCTCCGCGTGTCTACCCATAACATAGTGACATGTAAGCATGGGCACTGTGATTGAGATGATGCCACGACCCGGTCCAAGTAACTAGTTGGTACGCCTTCTATCCACCAGGGGTCAGGTGGGTCTAGCGGTAGAACAGGACCCCTCGTTGACCGTGTCATTGACTTAGGATTACAGCCCAGCTTCTCAGACCACCCATATTAATGCCATGTTCGCACGGCAGCAATTTTTCCTAATTCGCTCTCTCATTCGCAATTCAACGCCCAATTATGTGCTGAATTACGTCAGTCGCCATACAAAATTTTGTGAGCGAATTACCCAAATTGTGTGTAATCCTATTTCTATTACCCTGTGGATTACTTAAAAACCAATGTAATCTCTAAATTTTATCGTATTTTTGCCATCACCAGCTGTCAAAGCACAAAAAATATAAACAAAAAATATTGTAAACAATAATGGAATCCAAAAATAATATTTTAAAAAAGTATTATTTATAAGAAAGTTATTCGCGAAATTAGCGGAGGAAGCCACTATGTGTGTAGAAAACCTTTTGAAAAGTATTTGCAGCTTTTGAAGAAACTGTATGAAAAATATTAAGAATAATTTAGTAATAAAAAGAAGAAGAACTGTAAAAAAGAATTACAAAACTACCGTGTGAACATGATAATTCAAATAAGTAATTCAAACAGAGAGCGAAGTAATTCGAAGGCTCGTGCGAACATAGCATAAGAGTGTTGATCTTTATCCATGAGTAGCGGTACCTACAGTTTAAACGTCGAGTCCGAAAGACAGTTCTTTGAGAAACTTTTCATGGCAATTTGGAGTCCGAAAGACAGTTTTTTGAGAAACTTTTCATGGCAATTTGGAGTCCGAAAGACAGTTTTTTGAGAAACTTTTCATGGCAATTTTATTTTACTCTCAGGGTTTATGTCAGAAATAGTCTTCATGCTTCGTTTTGTTCGAGAATTGTGAGTCGGTAGCTGGACCAATTTGTAGGTTTCTTATTTAGACCATTCTGTAGTCCATCCTACTAAAGAAACAGGCAGTGGATTCTAAAATCTTTTTAATTGTTCACAATACTTGTATTGAATGACGAGAAAATTAGGTCAGTCATGCATATGTATATAAAAAAAATTTTTTATGTTAATCTAAAATCTCTAATAAACTTGATGGAAAAAATTTATTCCAGTACGTGACAGTTTTACAGAAATTTATCAAATTTTGTATGCAAAAATAATCTTTAAGAAGCTAAATTTCTAAAACTCATTCTTCTTTTAATGTTACACTGTGCAACATAGAAATAAAATTCAAATATAGAGAACTACTCAAATTTCTCTCTTTTAAATAATAAATTTAGAGAGAAAAAAATCTTCGCAGTACAGTGTTATTAAATTTTAAAATTAATTTTTTCTAATACTAGCTTCTCTTTTCAAACATTTACATTTATCAAATCATTTTTCTTTTTTCTTGCAACCCCTAATAAAAATGTAAAAATGTTAAAAAAAATTGTGATTATTTTGACAAATTACTGAATTAAACGAATCAATTTTATAAATGTTTTGAAATAATTTTGATTGGCTTACGACGTACAATAACTTTGATAATATTTTATCTGTTTTCTTTGCCATTTTTCTGACAAGTCAATTAATGCGCGAGTATTTTAACAATATAATCATCGTATTTCTTCCGGTAATAAAATATCATGCTCACGCAAAATGTTTAGAAAATATTTTGATAACACTGTGCAACAGATTTTATTCAGTTTAAAAGGTTCTAGAAAATCCAATTTTGAAAATGGTCGTATATAGGCTGTACATATATTATGTATTTACTATATATAATATATAAGCAGTATATACGTTGATGTAGACCTAGGCATGGATCGCTAAATACAGTCACAAAAAAGAAATTACATACGCCGCTGTATGCAGACTTTTTCCTTCGAATCTAGTTATCAATTATTTGAAGAAAACTAGTTAAACTTGGAGAACTCTGTGTTTGCATGTCTGTTCAATATTTGTAGCACTGAGATACAGTGAGCGCCATAAGTGAGTCAACACCCATTATAATTTTAAATTTTCTATTATGTTCTTAAGTATAAAAAAAAGTTCCTTTATCATGAATTGTGGTTTTTGTTTTAACATTTTATAAGTAATAAATAAATGTTTTTATTTTTGGAAATTTATTCGGCTATTCGTATTTACTTTTCTCGCTATCCTAAGAAAATGAATTATTTCAGCGGCGTTTGCTCACTTTTGGCGCTCACTGTAACTGCCGAATAGGCTAGAAGTAGATCAGTTAGACATACATACATAATTGGCCATTTGACCCTTCAGTCAGGATTACGGCCTAGCTTCTCAACACCACTCATGTTGAGTGCGTTAATTTTATACATGAGTGGCGGGACTTACAGTTTAACGTCGATTCCGAACGACAGATTTTTTTGAGAAGCTTTTCATGGCGATTTTTACTCTCAGTGTTTTTGCCAGAAATCTGCTGAGAGGAAGTGGCATAAGAAATATTTTCATATCTTCGTTCTGATGTCTGACCTGGGATTCGAACTCGGGTCTTTCGTCTAATAAGCCAACACACTACCTACTAGACCACGGCGAATCAGTTAGAAGTCAGCATAATTTAGGAGGTAGTGTGTTGGCTTATTAGACCGAGATCACTGTTCATACCTCAAATCAAACGTCTTTAACAAAACCAAATATGAAAAAATATTTTTTCGGCGACTTCCTCTCAGCGATGTCTGGCAAAAACTCTGAGGGCCATTATTACAACTTGCCGTTAAACTTGAGTTTAGTTAAAGGTACCTTTAGCTAAAGGGAACTGTAAAGTTAACTTTAACTTAAATTCGTTATTACAGCTTAAAGATAAAATAAAGTTAACTTTTTGAACAATATGGCAGTGTCGGAGCAATGCCGATATACAGCTCAATTGAACAAGTTTTTTTTTTTAACGCAGTGGCAACGACGGGCCTCGTTTTTTTTGTTGTATATGCTCATTTTGTTTATATTTGAAGTTGCCACATTGAAAATAATATATAATATGGCATGCTTCTAACATAAACTTAACTTTAAAAGTTAGCGGCAGGATGATCCTCCCTTTAGCTAACGCTCACTTCTATCTTCTTGGGTATCCATAATAATGAAAAACAATTTATTTGCCCGTTAAAATCCTGCCTTTAGTTAACGGCAAGTTGTAAGAATGGCCCTGAGAGTAAAAAATATTACCATGAAAAGTTTCTCAAAAATCTGACGTTCGAATTTCGATGAATAGCAGTTCTAGAAGTTGCCATGAAATATAGTACCGATGAAATCGCGGTATTAAACACTGAGATATTAAACACTGGCGTATAAATTACGTTGTATTATAAATTAAAGTGTGTTTTAAAGTTATCAACTCTAAAATAACACATTTCTTTTTTTAATACGTTGTCTGCCACGGCAATTTTCAGAAAACTCGCCACGCTTGGTCAACATAGACTTTTTGTTCCTTTTCCCTGAAGCCATTTATCGATATTAGCACCGATATAATATTCGTAGCTAAACAAAAATGGCAGGTTTAGTGAGTACGAGATAACTCGTAGATTGCGTTCCCTTCTAGGGTGCCAACTTAACTGCCGACTACGAGATAACTCATAGATTGCGTTCCCTTCTAGGGTGCCAACTACGAGTTATCTCGTAGTCGCAAGTTAACGTGTTAAGTAAGACCACTGCCCATTTTTCCATAGTATAGCGTAATACCTTCAAAATTCATTTGATACATTACCGAAGACACTTCTCTCAGTGTAATTTAAAGCTTAAAATCGAGTTTAAATAATTACAAAGAAGTTTATTTCTATGGATTTATTGTGAAGAGTTTTAAAACTTCTATCTCATAATATGATATACCCCTACCCCAACTTTCACTTCCTTTATTTCAAAATGATTTAGAAATTTGAAATACTTTCTTATTCCCGTTGAATTACAGTTTATAACTTGACTTAATCATGTGTCATTTAAGTATGATTAAGTGTTTATTAATACTGACATATTGAGTAATTATTAATTAAGAAAAACAATCACTTTCCTATGCTTTACACTATATTTAACATATTTATATACATTGTATGTATGTATGTATGTTCGTATGGGTGATATTTCATTAGCGTTAATTAAATTTATTGACAACACTGAGTATATATTTCAATAGCGAATTTGACATTTATTTCCAATTGAGTGATTTGTCGTTGTCATTTGATTGTATAAATCAAATCTACAGTGAGCGCCATAAGTGAGTCAACACCCATTATAATTTTAAATTTTCTATTATGATTTTAAGTATTCCTTTATCATGAATTGTTGTTTTTGTTTTAACATTTTATAAGTAATAAATAAAACGTTTTTATTTTTGGAAATTTATTCGACTATTCTCATTTACTTTTCTCGCTATCCTAAGAAACTGAATTATTTCAGTTGTGTTTACTCACTTTTGGCGCTCACTGTATATTGAAAACAACAATTAATATAGGAATTTTTACGCGATCATAACCGAATATATGTGGACCTATGCCATAGACCCACTTCACTACATACATTGACCAAGCCTTCAGCCAGGATAACGGCCTAGCTTTTTACACACTTGTACATATGTCAGTTTTATTCACTTTTTGAGGTGCACTGTAGTTTAACGTAAACTTAAAACAACAGATTTGAGCAGATTTTTCATGATAATTAGTTAGGTTAGTTTAGCAATATTGCCAGACTCCGCTTTACATGTATAGACGAGAGGAGAGTTGACTCACTTCTGTCCTTAAATCGTGTGGCCATCCATCGTACAAAAGCGATCCTTACAGGCCACTGTCCTTTTAATAGGGATGTCGAAAAACTCAGCCTTACAATTATATGGCTTCCGCAGGAGCTGTAGGTCTGAGAAGGAGGAAGAGACTGTCTTTCACCTCATGTGTCAGTGATCTGTTCTTGTCATGAAGAGACGGTGATTTCTGACCTCTCATTTTCTAATATCGTTAACCGAGCTCTCTAATATAACGATTGCTGTAATAGCAAGATTTATTTTCAACTCGGGATGGTTTTCTCTAGGGAATGGTTGACCCTAGAGTAGAATTAATTGTGGTATCACAATGGGCCTAAATGCTGGCCTAAGGGCCAGGGGGTCCACCACAAAACCTAACCTAGGTTAATTAAAATTGGCCGCCGTCTTTATTCCTTCATATTATTATAACTCCTGATTAGAATTGAAGTTGCCGTAGTCTAGGAAGTAGTTTGTTGACTTATTAGACGTGAGGCCACGGTTCAAACCCCAGGAAGACATCTCCAACAAAAGGAAATATGACCAAATATTTCATGGGCGACTTCCTCTCAGCAGATATCTGGCAAAAACTCGGAGAGTAAATAAAAAACTGCCAGGAAAAGTTTCCAAAAAAACAAAAATCTAACGTTTGAGATCGGCTTTAAATTGCAGGTCCTGTCACTTATGTTTAAATTTAACACATACAACATAAGTGATGATCCTGTTTGAAGGGTTGCAATGACCAATTATGTAGTACAGCATTAATTGTACACACATAACAGCATTAATTCAGTGTTACGCCGTAGTATTGGGATTCCCCTAAATCGCTCACTGTATTGGTACTTGTTGTATATGTGCGCAAATGAAACGACCATGCACCAACCACAAGCGGTGCACTATATAGCGACGGTGTATACTATGTAGTCGTCGTAGTCTAGTAGGTAGTGTGTTCGCTTATTAGACGTAAAGTCCGGGTTCGAGTCCCAGGCCAGACATCAAAATGAAATATGGAAAAAAATATTTCTTTGGCGACTTCCTCTCAGCAGATTTCTGGCAAAAACTCTGAGAGTAAATAAGCCTGCCATGAAAAAGTTTCTCAAAAATCTGTCGTCCGGAATCGACGTTAAACTGTAGGTCCCGCTACTCAAGTAAAAAATTAAGACACACAACATGAGTGGTGTGAGAAGCTAGGCCGTAATCCTGACTGAAGGGTTGTAATGGCCAATTATATATGTATGTATACGATGTATCATTTTCAACAATCTTTTGTTATTCTGTCCAGAATAAAGATTCCAACTGTATTTTTCGAAGACGCAATCACAGTACGAACCCGTTACATATGTACATTAGAGCGACTCACCAAAAAAAGTGCTCGATGTACCCTCCTAAAAATGAACCTTGGACTTTTTTAAGATGACATTTAAAATATTTCGGCTCCAGCTTTGACCTCTCGTGAGCTGGACCATTTCGAAAAAGGGTCTATTTTTCCATGTTTTGTCAATTTGAGAATCTGTTTCCTTACCAACATATACAATATGGGTGTCATAAGAAAGGTTTTTTCAATGCGCGTCCAACTGTATATACAATTTGTCCAAGGACGATCATCCATGTCCTTTTTTTTAATGATATTCTGTTAAAAAGAACGGTTTTTGAATTTTTTCTTCGGGGTTGTTTGTAATAAAATAACCAAATTAACATATTTTAATCTTTAGTTGATTTAATTAAATACGTGTCTTAGCTTTTTTTGAAATTCGCCCTAGTTTGCGTTTTTTGAGTATAGTTTTGTAAATATAAACAAAAAAATTTAATACCTTTTTTTAATTTGGGAAAAAAATATGCCCACAAAAAGTCGTGGATCATTTCTTTTTTTCTTTCTTTAGTCCTATTTTCATCCAAACATCATCTAGAAACTAAATCCGCCATCATATTAGAGTTAATTTGGTTAGAAACGAAGAAAAGAAAAAATTCAAAAACCGTTTTTTTTACAGAATATCCTTAAAAAAAGGACATGGATGATTGTCCGTGGACAAGTTGTATATACCGCTGGACGCGGTATAAAACCTTTCTTATGACACCCATACTCTATATGTTGGTTAGGAAACAAATTCTCAAATTAACAAAACATACAAAAATAGACCCATTTTCAAAATGGTCCAGCTCACGAGAGGTCAAAGCTAGAGCCGAAATATTTTAGATGTCATCTTAAAACAGTCCAAGGTTCATTTTGAGGGGGGTACATCGAGCACGAATTTTGCTTCCATACAACTTGAGTCGCTCTAATGTACATACGTGTTAAGTTGTCTCGTTTAACACTGTTTTGTTTAGCGCTGGAACTTATTGGAACGTATCCTCCGCGTTAAGCGGGGTCTTACTGTATGTACGATTGGAATCTCTCAGCCTATCTGATAGTTTTATTAAGTTGTGACTTCTTTCTAAATCATTTCTGACTAGAACGTTCTATCTGGGTACCCAAGAAGCCTTCGTCTCAGGAGAAAAGATGCTCTGTGATCTACTTTACATCGTTCTGCAGAAGTTATTGCAAGGTATTCCCAAATTTTAAATTCAATTATTAGACTTAAAATCAGACACTCTTGAGATTTAAAAAGTACATAATTCTGTTTCGATCTTCATAACTACAGTCAGACCTCGCTTAACGCGGGGGATACGGTCCAATAAGTTCCAACGCTAAACGAGGCAACTTAACACGTACATGTGTAAATACATTGCGACTTCGGAAAATACAGTTGTAATCTTTATTCTGTACAGACTAACAATAGAGCGTTGAAAAAGATACATTGTATACACCGTCGCTATATAGTGAACCGCTTTTGGATGGTGCATGGGGAATTCATTTGCACACATATTCAACAAGTATCAATACAGTATGCGATTTAGGGGAATCCCAATACTACCGTGTACTACTGAAACAGCGTTAAGCGGAGCAGCGTTAAGCGGGGTCTTACTGTATTGCGTATGAGACTGATGAGTTGTTATATAGCTCAACCACTTGCATACATCTTTCTTGGTGATTTTCAGAAAATTATTAAACGATTGAATGATTGACAAAATGAATGAGTGAATGATTATTACATGTTTGAATTCGATGTCAACATATTTTGTTTTCATCTTTTACTATTATTTATACGACTCTATAACCAAATATTCGTTCAAACAATACACGATTACATGCATAATTTACCAACACTTGTATTGCATTTACTATATCAATAAGTTTTTTTTTTTTTCTTCTTCTTTTTGTTTTTTTTTTTTTTTGTGTGTAATAGCGTGTTGACATTAAATTACAAACATTATTTTGAATTTTGATTGTTACAACAAAAAAAAAAAAAGAAAAAAAAAAAAAATTAAAAACAAAAATCGGTGAAAAAAAAATAATCAACGTTAATATAAAAATATATATGTATATATGTACATACAAACAGCATGTAACAAGTACAAGGCCCAAACAACACACAACAAACACAACAAAACGTAATTGACATCAAAATTTTAGCGGTTTACAAAGCAATGACTAAAATAAACTTGTGGCATAACATTCAAATTTAACGGTCAAATACATTCAACACGTTGGTAACAATATTGAAATTTTATATTTTTTTTATTTTTACATTTAAAGTAAACTATAGTTGATCGAATCGAACCGATCTGTAATAGGAAGTTTGTAATTTATTGCATTAAAACAAGAAAATCAATACAATTTGTATTACCACTCTTGTTTGTAATAGAAAACGTAAGTTTTGTGTGGTTATGTTCAGTTAAAAGAGTACCCTGCAACTTTGGCTTAAGTTACGCTAAACTAACCTAACTTAAATTATTGGTTTTTTATTTTTAATTGTTAAGGTTAGGTTACTTTTTATATTTAATTATTAAGGTTAGGTTAGTTTAGCGGATAGAAGTCGCCGTAGTCTAGTAGGTATTGTGTTGGCTTGTATCCCAGGCCAGACATCAAAACGAAATATGATTTCTGGCAAAAACTCTAATTTGAAGAAGCTCATGTATCCCCTATATCGTCTATCGCCTCAGACATCTCCGATCCCTTCCACGCCAGTTTGTCCGTTTCCTTAACAATCATTTAAGGCGATAGGTAACAGCCGCCATAGTCTAGTAGGTAGTGTGTTCGCTTATTAGACGTAAAGCCCGGATTTGTATCCCAGGCCAGACATCAAAACGAAATATGAAAAAAATATTTCTTTCGGTGGCGACTTCCTCTCAACAGATTTCTGCCAAAAACTCTGAGAGTAAATAAAACCTGCCATGAAGAAAGTTTCTCAAAAATCTGTCGTTCGGAGTAGGGTCCGCCACTCACGTATAAAATTAACGCACACTACATGAATGGTATGAGAAGCTAGGCTGTAATCCAGACTGAAGTGTTGTAATGGCCAATTATGTATGTATGTATGTTATGTAGTTTAGCGGATAACTTAGCGTTCATTGGCCCCTTGTGTTATCCAGCGTAAGGTAGGCCCCCTTGGATGAAACAGTTTCCCTTAGCAACACTTTCGCCACCATTCACAGAGCTTCAAACGTTCCGTCACCCAAAAATCGATAACATCTGTTTTAAAGTGCAGGGCACTCATATACCGATTCTGTTTCTTCCACATCGTGACAGCTTCTGCAAGAATCCTGGCGGGGCAGAAACTGCTAATAGCGCAGTGTCCCATTTCAAGTTCAATTATTCCTGCTATCCACTGCTGGACACAGTAGTTATGAAAATTGGCAAACCATGCTGCTTTTTTCAATTTGTAAAAAAGTATTCTTGAAGGGGCGGATATATCCCCACTGTTGTCTCTTCCTCAGACATCACCCTTCCGTATCAGTTCGTCTGCCTTTTCGTTTCTTTAAATATTTATTTAAGGCAATATTGGATTTATTGAAGTTACCGTTGTCTAGTAGGTAGTGTGTTGGCTTATTAGACGTGAGGTCATCAGACATCTCCAACAAAACGAAATCTGAAAATACCGTTCAAACCCCAGACTAAACAACTCCAACAAAGTGAAATATGAAAACAATATTTCTTAGGCGACTTCCTCTCAGCAGATTTTTGGCAAAAACTCTGAGAGCAATTAAAATTGCCATGAAAAGTTCCTTAAAAATCAGTCGTTCGGAGTCGGCTTCAAACCGTAGGTCTCGCAACTCATAGATAAAATTAACAGACATAACATAAGTGGTGTGAGAAGCTAGGTTCTAATCCCGACTAAAGGGTTGTAATGGCTAATTATGTATGATATGTAAATGCCGGGCATTTAGTTTTTAAAAATTATGTCATCTAACATCAGATAATTAGAAGTCGCCGTGGTCTAGTAGGTGGTGTGTTGGCTTATTAGACGAAAGGCCCGAGTTCAAATCCCAGGTCAGATATCAAAACGAAAATATGAAAATATTTCTTAGGCGACTTCCTCTCAGCAGATTTCTGGCAAAAACTTCTCAAAAATCTGTCGTTCGGAGTCGACTTTATATTGTAGGTCCCGCTACTCATGTATAAAATTAACGCACACTACACGAGTGGTGTGAGAAGCTAGGACGTTGTACAATGGGTCAATTCGACCTCCGGGTACTGTACACGTCCTCTAACCTAACCTTACATCAGATAATGTCGTAAAAAAATTTCACGTCGAGAAGGGAAGCAAAACCGCGAATTTGATGGCTTGGCCCATTTCAGGAGTATGTGTAAGGAGACAGTAAAACATTTTTCACTCGAGAGAACACAATATTGTTTGCATATGTCACCCTCCTTTGTGTATGAAACTATCTATATAAACACCATACAACCCTGTATTTTAGAGAACTTCGTGAATCTACATTTGTACAGTAGGGTATCAAATAGAGGACTTTGACAAACTATAATATTCTCAACTGTCAAAAATTCTTCATTTTGAATCTAAATTTCCTTATACGATATTTTTTTTTCAGTATAGCCATGAATTCCAAAACCAGTTCTCTACAAATCAAGAATTTTCATTCAACAATCCGACCTTGTATTATAGAGGGCGTTTTTGTATTCCGAATATGGTTCATTCGTTAACGTTAATTAACTTCCAAAAAAAAAACAACACCTTCAATGAGAACACATTTTTGATAGCAGGAACATTTTTTTATTCGTTCCAAAAATGTTTATAAATTGATACGTGACTGTCGAATGAAAATGAGTGATTGTCATTAGAATATTGAAAATGAAAAGGAAAATCAAGTTGTTCAGTAGTTTGTTAGCTATGCTTTATTGTGATATTTTTCCTAAAATGAATAAAAAATAAAAACAAAAACTAAGTCAAGTTGGTAACAAACTTAAGTGAACCGTAACAGACACGAATATGGTCAAAATATATGCTTGTACACCAGCAAGCACCGTTTTAAATTCAAATGAAGTGTCAGAGAAGTGAGTGAGTGTGTGCGTTGCCTTGCGTTACGTTACGTATAGAGTTATTCACGTGACTAGCATAATTACCGTTATTTAATTAGTTACGAATCTTTTTCTTTCTTTCTTTCTTTTCAATTGAATTTTCGTTTAACACAAGTATGTGCAACAGCATAAGATTAAAAAAAAAATAAAAACTATTGAAAAACATTTTTTTGTTGAGCAGTGGAGCGTTTGGAAAGAAAGTTCAAGTTAAGTATGGTTTAAGAAAGGATTAGAATTTCATTAATGCCTTATATATAGTATTATTAATTGAATGACTTAATGTAGCGCCTTAAAAAGCAATCCAGAAACCTTTTATCTCACGAATCGGCCAGTGAACAAGGTCACTTCCGAAAAGAAGGAAGGTGGCTGCCCATCCAAGAAACATTTTTGGATGGACTCACTTATGCCGCATTGGGCCCATTGTGCTACCACAGTTATCCGTTATACCCTAATCTCGAACCCACTCGGAGCTCCTGATAAAGCGATTCGGGCTGCCAATGTCAATCCTTGACAGTTCCTCCAGATCATCCATGTAGTAAGTACTCAAGTACTTTCTTCTCCTTTGGCAAAGAGCCGGGCATGTACCCAGCAGGTGAGGGACAGTCTCCTCTTCCTCCTCATCCCCATAATGCAATGCCCCGTAATGACACTGACAACTACACTGAGCGCGCCTCTTTGGAGTTTAAGTAGACTCATTGTGCGCCCCTCATCCAGCCTTGGCCAGATTTTACGAGCCGTTCTACCCGTGTCCGAGGCCGCCCACCTGTCGTTGACGGAATCGACGATCGAATTATCAATTATGAGCTTGCAGGTCCTCATAGGTATGTCCAGATTCGAGAACTCATCGGAGAGTTCTATGGTCGTGCCCCGCCTGGCAAGTTCATCAGCTCTGCAGTTACCCGGAATACCACTGGGCCCTGTACCCATACCATATGGATATCATATCGTTCCGCTCTCTCCGACAGCCGTACAGCGTCTTGGAGTTCATTACGTTAGAACTTAGAGCTTTGATAGCCGCCTGGCTATCAGAAAGTATGGTGACGTAAAATTGCAGACGTAGTGGAAGTTTAAGTTGCAATAAGTTGAGAACGGTGGCGAATTTACCGAAATTTGCATGAAATCTTTATTTGAATCGATAGTACGGTCCATATAATTTAATGTTTGAAGATTACTTCATGCAAATGTTGACCACGACTGCGCCTTAAATGGTCCACCCGCTTGTTCCAATTTTGGCATACTCTTTCCAACATTTCGGCCGGTATCTCACGAATAAATGCTTCAATGTTGTCTTCCAATGCGTCAATTGAAGCGGGTTAGTCTGTATAGACATGAGCTTTAACATAGCCCTACAAAAAATAGTCTAAAGTCGTTAAATCGCACGATCTAGGCGGCCAATTGACCGGTCCCGAACGTGAAATAAAATGTTCACCGAACTCGCCTCTCAATAAGTCCATTGCTACGCGTGCTGTGTGGCATGTGGCACCGTCTTGTTGAAACCACATGTCATGCAAGTCAAGCTCTTGCATTTAGGGCAAAAAAAGTTGGGTATCATCTCACGGTAGCGCTTACCATTCACAGTTACATTACGATTCGAAGCATCTTTGAAGAAGTACGGTCCAATGACGCCACCAGCCCATAAACCGCAACAAACTGTGAATTTTTCTGAATGCATTGGTAGCTTTTGCAATGCTTCTGGCTGATCTTCACTCCAAAATCGACAATTCTGCTTATTTACGTATCCCGAATAGCCACTTTAGTGGGTCGAATAACTGACCATAAAATGGAAGAAGCGCGCGATGAACTTTCTTAACAGAGCACGCATTTTGATAATAAAATTCAATGATTTGCAAGCGCTGTTCGTTTGTAAGACGATTCATGGTTGACAGTAAAACAAAACACGAAACGTGCGTGAGCTGTTTAAACAAGTGTTGCCAAGAAGATATGTAATAGCTAAAAAATCACCCATTAGCTTAAGAGGTTAATAATAAAAAAGGGTTTAAAGCTGGGTTTTCAATAAATCAGTTAAAAAATATTTACAAAAAAAAGTATTAAGAAATGAAATATTTTTTGTTTGCACTTGGCAACGAATGTTTTTTTTCTTTTGTCTTAATTATAACATTTCAGGGGAATTTTTTGTTTGTTTTTGTTATATTTTTTTTATTTATTTTCATTTTTAACGTTTCTCTGCATATTCATAACAATACATTTATTATTTAATAAAAAAAAACATAAAAAAACCCAACAATTACAACAAAAAAACACCTAAACCTAGCCATTAATACTCACTAATTAATTTACCAAGATTTTTGAAATTTTGCAAAGAGAAAAAAACTATTTTTTAACAAACAAAAAAAACACAAAAAAAACTTTAAAATTTTAACAACCTGTCATGGAATATTTTTATCAAAGAAATTTCTTGAAGCTTCATCATTGAAATAAAAACAAATAAAATGGAAATAAAAAAAGAAAAAAATTAATAAAAAAGAAATGTCAAATATATTTGTATTTGTATGTAGTATATACACACATATGTACGTACATACATAATGTTAAAACTGTGTTAATTTTATGCCACTTAAAATAGTTTTTTTCTTTTTAACTTTATTTCATGGAGTATTTGCTTACTTTGGCTTCACAAGACAAACTATTTCAAATGGCCATACAACGGTTTTCTGCGTAAAAACTGTAATCATTAATAAAGCCAAGCCCTTGTCAAATGGAAATTTAACTCTTTTACTCCCAACGCTGACGAATCTAAGCAAAAAACAGTGCAAATTACTTTAAACGCAACACGCGTTTTTAAAACTCACATAGAAAATTAAACAAAAAGGCGTAAAATATGTTAAAAAGTTTTAATTTTTCTGTTTTAACCCATTCGCTGCCCAGGACAAGTATACTCGTCTTTGACAGGGTATCCCGCACTGCCAAGACGAGTATACTCGTCCTACTTTAAATATATTATAACATGCAGGCTTTTGAATTAGCAAATTTTAGCAATAGTGAATTTCTAAAGAAGTCGCCGTGGTCTAGTAGGTAGTGTGTTGGCTTATTAGACGAAAGGCCCGAGTTCGAATCCCAGGTCAGACATGAAAATGAAATATGAAAAAATATTTCTTCGGCGACTTCCTCTCAGCAGATTTCTGGCAAAAACTATGAGAGTAAAAATTGCCATGAAAAAGCTTCTCAAAAAATCTGTCATTCGGAGTCGACTTTAAACTGTAGGTCCCGCCACTCATGTATAAAATTAACGCACACAACATTAGTGGTGTTGAGAAGCTAGACCGTAATCCTGACTGAAGGGTTGTAAGTTTCAATTATGTATGTATGTGTGTTATAACAGCCAGCTATTTTGTTTACCAGCTGCCAAATGAATATTGAATAAACAGCTGAACTGCGTATATTATTATGTCTGAACACTTAAAATATTGTACTCAATAAATCGAATATTGACTCAATAAAAGTGCATATTTGAACATAGTATAAATTTGATTTAAAATAATTAAATTAAAGATGATGCCCCCTGCTAGTCCTGTGAGTAGCGTGCTAGACTATTAGCATTACACCGAGCATATGTATGTCCTAAGTTACGTATGTAGCTCGCAATAATAAGATATAATTTGTAATTGTATTGTAATTAATAAATAAATTAAATTAAATTAAATAATTTAAAAAATAATAATTTTTATAATCAATTAAAGGACTGAAAAATAAAAACTCCGACAATTAATTGACGTAAATAATGTACTACGTTTAAAATGCAAATAATTCTTTAATTAAAAATACAATATTCAAAAAAAAAATATTTACAGGCTTATAAAAATATAAAACCTGCTTATTTCAATTAAAAATTTAAAACAAAAAATCTTTTTTTGATTTAAGACTACAGATGCGATTAATAAAAAAAAATTTCAAAAATTTCCAGAATTTTATTGAACTCTTCTGTACTGAAATCTAAAATACAGTGAGCGTCATAAGTGAGTCAACACCCATTACAATTTTTATTTTTTTATTATGTTCTTAAGTATAAAAAAAAAGTTCCTTTATCATGAATTGTTGTTTTTGTTTTAACATTTTATAAGTAATAAATAAAAGTTTTTATTTTTAGAAATTTATTCGACTATTCTCATTTACTTTTCTCGCTATCCTAAAAAAATGAATTATTTCAGTGGTGTTTACTCACTTTTGGCGCTCACTGTAAGTGAATGGTTATTCATCTTTATATCTCAATTTGAAATTCAAGGTGAATAAGATCGATTTTAATACGTATAAAACTTACTGACTACATACATACATAATTGGCCAATACAACCCTTCAGTCAGGATTAAGGCCTAGCTTCTCATGTTGTGTGCCTTAATTTTATACTTGAGTGGCGGGACCTACAGTTTAACGTAGACTCCGAACGACAGATTTTTGAGAAACTTTTTCATGGCAGGTTTTATTTATTCTGAGTTTTTGCCAGAAATCTGCTGAGAGGAAGTCGCCGTTCGTTTTCGTTTTGATGTCTGGCCTGGGGCTCGTACCCACAACCACGTGATTCATTAGACCACCTCTAAGATGTGGCTTGCGTTTCACTGTTTTACCATTACATACATACGTAATTAGTCATACACATACAAACATACATAGTATCATTTAGTCAGCTTCTCAATTTTATACGCGAGTAGTGGGATCTTCAGTTTAAAAGCGGCTCCGAAGGACAGTAAAAGGTAGAATTTTTATTCTAATTTGATCTTCAATGCACATTTTTTCAGTATAAGAAAAACACTCGTGACATGTGTAAATGTAAACGGATTGGAGGCAATCTAAATTTTTGTTACGTACTTAAAACATTAGGAGATTTGTGTCATGTATCAGACTATCCAGCCAGACCTGCTACCTTAAGGTCGGTTGTCGGTTTTATCAGGGGCACTCCGAGATTAGGTCGCAGAACTAAGTCGGACTATTGCAGGGCATGTTGCGATGAGGAGGAGTTGGAGACTATCGAACACCTCCTTGGTAACTACCCAGCCCTTGGTAGGTTGAGGTTGAGGACGCTTGGTAGGGCCTTCTTTGAGAGTTTGATTTCTGTGTCAAGAGCCGATATCAATGCTCTCCATAGATTCATTAGTGGCTTGGGCTGGTTGAGAGGTGCTATGGCTTCATCAGTGTAGTCGCGCTCTCCCTTTTTGTTGTGACTGGCCTGTGTAATTCCTCCGCTTCCCATTCTCCCCCTTTCCTACATCCTCTTCTTTTATCCTATTCCCTCTATTATCCTTCCCTCTTTAAGGACGTTGTACAATGGGTCAATTCGACCTCCGGGTACTGTACTTGTCTTAATTGACAAGTACACGTCCTCTAAGCTAACCGAACCTATCAGACTATCCAGAAACAACATAAAGGGGTAGTAGCCGACCTCTTAAACGGGCTGACGTTATAGACAGAAACAGCATTTGTTCAGAATGTTGATCACCTCGATCTCTTTATATAGATTTTATAATGATAGGAGTCAATCATCAGAACACATTATTGCAACCTGTTTACACACATTGTGTAAGCCTTGCTCACTTACAACCCTTTAGCCGGCATTACGACCTAGCTTCTCACATCAGTTATGTCGTGTGCGTTAATTTTATACATGAATGGCGGGAGCTACAGTTTAACGTCGACTCCGAACGACAGAGTTTTTGAGAAATTTTCATGACAGAAGAGGGCTGTCACCGAAGAATAATTTTTTCAAATTTCATTTTGTTCGAGATGTCTAAGCTGGTGTTTGAACCGTGGCCTCACGTCTAATAAGCCAACACACTACCTACTAGACTACGACGACTGTTTACTTCATTTACTTCAATGAAAAGTGCTTAAGGGAATAAAAAAAAATATTTCTTTGCACAGCAATTGTCTTCGTCACAGCATACATCGGTTGATAGTCAATTGAGTAATGCAACGCATAATGCATTGAAATGAAAATTAATTCCTTTGTAGAATTATCCGTATATGGAATGCTATTCCTGCAGAAGTTTTTCTTGTGACTTAAAATAGAGAAGGGGATATCCCCTCTAACAAAAAAACAAACGCGGGGAACGTGTCCTATACATGCTATATTATTTAAGTTTCTACTAGAAAACTGTTGAGAGGAAGTCGCCGAAGAAATATTTTTTCAAATTTCAATTTGTTCGAGATGTCTGGGACAACGTTTGAACAAGAGATCAGCAATGAGTATTCAAAAAGATGAGAAGAATCGAAGTATGTATACTCATAATTTCTGATACTTATACGCATTCATACTTCTTTTAATATCATGGAACCACTACTCATATTCAAAGTTTGAAGTACTCATCATACTCATAATTAACAACACGTATGATGTTATTGGTTTCGACTCTCCATAACTCAACATATATACGAATCACAAAATAAGTATGTATCGCATAGGAACACTATAATACTCACTAGAAGGTTGTGTGCTTGCTGCTCTGTCTTTTTTGCTTATGTGTCTTTTTTCATTTGTTGTAAATTCCTAACAACTAAGATTTTCATTTATAAGTATTATAAATATTTTTCTAAAGTTTTGAATCTAATTGAGTAGGCTTATGAATCAAACGTACATATTTCGAATGGTATGAGTTAAATGCAACTGAGTAATTGCAACTTGTACTAATAAATCAACGTTGTAGTGAGTATGAATGAATCAGAGTAGTTAAATTTCAATATTGTTGATTCACTTATGTTCAAAATTTCATGAGTGCTTATGAGTAGCAAAAAAACGATTCATTTTTGATCTCTGATTTGAACCACGACTTCACTTCTAATAAACCAATACACTACCTCCTACTAGACTACGGCGACTCCTTGCTTAATTCTACTTGTTACCAACTGATAAACCAAACGGTAAACCACACGTATCTAATTCGTTAGAAAACAAACTAGCAGCGCCGTAAAAAAAACACCCTTTATATCTGCCCTTAATTAATCATTTACAATGTTTGTGATTAAGTCATGTTTCTTAATCATTAATAATTAGAAAATAATTGTATTTTTAAAAGAAAAAAAAAACAAACAAATCGCTGTTCTAATTACAAAAGATTCTTTTCATTTAAATCTAAAATTTAAATTTAAAAAAAAAAATTAATTTTTTTTAAAACCAAAATAGAAAAGAAAAAAAAAGAACGTAATAATTATTTGGTTTAATGTTATGCTTCAGCAAAATCATATTGTTTTTTTTTTTGAATGCAATAAATAATTTATATTTTCTTAATTACAATATAAAACAAACTAAAACGCGTAGGGGGAAGTAAGCCAACCAAAGAAAATGGAATAAAATTGAAGTGTTTTAAATGAGACAATAAGTTAGTTAAAGTTTTATTTCCTTAAAATTTAATGATTTTTTTGTATTTTTTAAATATTAAGCTTAGGTTACCTTCCCCTAACCTAACAATTTTATTACTTTATTTGTTAAAAAAAAATATATTTTTTCTCGTGCGAAATATGAAATAAGAAAGAGTCATTGTAAAACAAAAAAAAAAAAAAAAAAAAAAAAAAAACTTATTTGTTGGCATTTGTATCTTTTGATTTGTATCTGATGAAGTTTGTAATAATTATAATTTGTTTTTGTATTTTTTTTTTATTAATTCTTATTCTTCTTTTACATTTTCTTTCGCAACTTATTTGTGTTCGTCTTCTTCTTATTTTTTTCTTAATTTAAAATTTAAACTTAATTTAGTATGAGTTTGGAAACCGAAAAAAAGAGGTTTATTGACATTGAAATTTTATGCAGAATCGAAATTTATTTCGCAACGGATTTTTACGTTAAAACAACAACAATTATACAAAATAAAATTCTTTTTTTTTTTCGAAATATTTTTTTTTTGTTTTGTTTTATTTTTTAAGTCCGACAGCAGTTGTAGCACGTGCAAAACGGGAATACGTGAAGCGTTTCATTTCATTGGGAATTTTTGTTGTTGTTGTTAATTTTTATTTCTTCATTATTTATATTTAAAGTATAAATAATTAAATCAATAGCACTTTATTATAATAATTTAGTCAATATTTCATTTTTATGACCGAAAATTTTTAAAATAAAAAAAAAAATTAAAGCAAATAATTTAAATTAGTTTCACTAATTAACTTAGTAGGCTATTTCAATGCTATTCTATCACACATATAATGAACTGGGATTGTATTTAGAACGATAGAAAAAAATAAATAAACAGAATAATAATAAAAACAAAATTTAATATTCGAGATCGCACAATCTATTGTAATGTCTCTTTTAATCATACTGCCCCAACAAACTTCGGGATACTGCTCACTAGTGCATCTTATATACGCCCCAGATGTTTCCTTTTGGTATGCATTAATAGCTTCCAAGCGTGTGTATGTATGATTCACACCTCTTCAGTACCAAGACGTTCCTTGAATCTACAGTGCCGTGCCAAAGAACCGATTGCTTCTCAATACGCCGATGCACGACTTAAATCTCCTCCAATTGCAATTACACGACAAAAGTTTCGATTCAAACTCATTGAGTACATTGTACAATGGGTCAATTCGACCTCCGGGTACTGTACTTGTCTTAATCGACAAGTACATGTCCTCTAACCTAACCTAACTCATTGAGAAGAGCCTTCATCTCTCACTCTCTCTGTCTTTATTCTCCCTTTCGCTAGAATTATCCTTTCTAGCATCTCTTTCTACTCCACAGAAAGGTTTTGGCTTCATCAGCGACATTCCCTCCTCAAAAGCTTATCTTCTACTTATTACAATGAATACTCTAATGTCTAACATAAATCTACTCCTATTGTAATTACCCGACAAAAGTTCCGATTGCCTCAAAAGTCTTCAGCTACTTTTCTATTTTTTCTTCCGCAGGAATTGACCTTCTAAAGATCGCTTTCCACTTAACAGAAAGGTTTTGGCCTAATCAGCAGTATGTCAGTTACCCTTCTGAAAAGCTCACACACTTGCTTATTGTTATGAATTTCTACTTGGCTTGCGACCCGCAGAGGATAATCCTATTTCCCCTACTTAATAAATTTAATTTCTTCGCTAAGTTTTATAATAATACCGAATTACCCTCAGAACAAGAGGGCAGCCTGAGTGAAACGAAATTGTCAGGAAAAATTTCTCAAATAAATCTGTCGTTCGGAGTCGACTTTAAGCTGTAGGTTCGCCGCTCATGTATAAAATTAACACACACAACATAAGTAACGTGAGAAACTAGGTTGTAATCCAGACTGAATAGTGAGTGATACTGATCAATTATGTACGTATCAGATATTCGATTTATCAGGTCACAATGTTCCTTGATAAATTTCGTTTTCGCCTTGAGTTCCATTATCCTAAGTATAGTTTTCAAAACTATAGTATACATAGTAGGAAGGACCTACCATGTGCAACGAACCTCAATCCTCCAAGATGGCCTCCAAAACTAGACCCTTATCTGAGCTATTCGCGATGTACATACAACCAAAGTCATTTCAACTTTCAACTAAACATATCGGCACTAAAAATTCTGACACACTTATCTCGTTTAAGTTTATTAATGAAATAAAAAAAAGTCATAAATTTTAATACGATTAAATTTTTAAATAATTTTTTTAACTAGCCAGAAAATAATCATTAAAAAGTGATAAAAAAAACCAGGTACACCACCATCATAAAACACATGCATTTTTTGATTTATGACCGTTAAAAATGTATTTTGAAAGTATTATTGCCTCACTATCGCAAAAGGTTTTCCGGGCAAAATGTTCTGGGAATCATCATCAGCCAATAAATACATTAAATTAATCAGAAATAAATTTTAATTAAATTATAAGAAGATTACACGTTTTTTTAATTTTTTAATTGTGTGTTCGATTTTCGATTAATTAATCGCAATTATGAATGAATTGTTTATGACTTTAAGAATGTTAGAATAAAATATCATTCACTATTGACGTAAATCGAACAAAAAAAATTACAGAAAATAGAGCAAATTCTATAGAATTTTAATTGTAAGGTTATTATTAAAGTATTTTAAATTGGACATAAAAAATTATAAATTAATAGGGTTTTCAGCAAAAAGATTTATATAGGCATGTAACTCAAGATCCTTATGGTAGGAACACAATAAACATAACGCAACAAACATAGCAATCTTTCAAAATTAGAATGCATTTTAAAGGCAACGCGTCTACAAGCAAATAATTGTTGCAAAATTTCTATGCTTGTAGCGTTGAATTTATTGTGTTTATAGCATAAGGGTCTTGGTTTACGTGTCTATTACTATGTTCAGATATGCACTTTTATTGAGTCAATATTCGGTATATTGAGTACAATATATTAAGTGTTCAGACATAACAATATACGCAGTTCAGCTGCTTATTCAATATTCATTTGACAGCTGGTCAACAACATTTTTTTTATTTTGTTTTTTAGTTTTTTGTCCTTGTTGACATTTGAGTTGTCAAATATCAACAGAAAGTGTTCGGATAATTGCAATATGCGCACTGTACATACTTATATGGTAGTGCTGCATTTTATGTTTTCCTCAATATTATAACAATTTGCGAATTTATTGCGCAATAATTAATTGAAACTTAATATGAAATATTGAGATCAATAATGGCGTTTATTGCGATTTAGGCAATAAAGGTGCATACCTGAACAGCGTATATGACGTATAGTCCGTACAAGAATTGAAACTAAACGATCGACCATTATTTGCATTGCATATTTGCTGCCTTTTGGCATATTTGAAACCGAACAAAGATGATATAATGATAATTATCATCTTTGGTTAAATTGCTACATTAAGCAAAGACTCAAACCTTTGTTATCATTTTCACAATCATATCCATTAAAATTAAGCCACGATTCAAAACCCAGGTCAGACTTCAAAGCGAAAATATGAAAACATATTTCTTTGGCGACTGCCTCTCATCATCATCTTTCTGGCAAAAATTCCAAGAGGAAATGAAATTGCTATGTAAAGTTGCTCTAAAAATCTATCGTAGGAGTCGACTTTAAACTCGTAGATCCCGCCACTGATCTATAAAATTAACATTTAATCCCCACTGAAGGACTGTAATGTACGTATGTATTGGTTTTTAGAGTAGCTATAGTAACTTAAACTTAACTGGAAGTCGCCATAGTCTAGTAGGTAGTGTGTTGGCTTATTAGACGTAAGGCTCGAGTTCAAACCCCAGGTCAGACATCAAAACGAAATATAAAGAAATAAATATTTCTTCGGCAACTTCCTCTCAGCAGATTTCTTTCAAAAACTCTGAGTGTCAAAATAAAATGGCCATGAAAAGTTTCTCAAAAATCTGTAGTTCGGAGTCGACGTTAAACTGTAGGTCACGCCACTCACGTATAAAATTAACGCACACAGTATGAATGGTGTGAGAAGCTAGGCCGTAATCCTGACTGAAGGGTTGTAATGGCCAATTATGTGTGTATGTATGTATGCCGACAAACAAGCAGTTCCATGAGTATTGAAAGCCAAAGAAAAAGTATTCAAAAATTCAACATGGAATAGAACGATCGAACTAATGCTGGAAATTATGTTTAATAAATTTTAATTTAATTTAATTTTAATAATTAATATATTTCTGCTTTACTTTCAGATCCCTTGGCTATGATTTTACCTTGACCGTTGATGATACAAAACTTGTAGATTTGAATTGACATTTTCATTTCGTTACAAAAGTTAGTCTATCCTAAAGCCACTATTTGTTGGAACACAAAACAAATAAAATGGCGTTCGTAAATGTACCATTTCGTAAGTATAAATAAAATAAAGTAAACAAAAAAAATATTTCCTAGTTTAGACCAGATTTACTTTTATTTTAGGCCAGATGTTGCATAATATGGCCTATAAATTTACGTAAAATATTTACCAAGAAACTAAAAATAGCCTCCTAAATATTACGCATTAAGAAAACAAATTCGTTTATAAAACCCCTCTGAACAAAAAAAAAAAATCAAACAATTCAGCCCTGAAATTGTTTGGAACGTGAACAACCATAAAACCTTTAAAATTTAAATCAAATTTAAGTTTATTTTATATGATTTTTGTTATTGTTTTCTACGATATATTTTTTATTTATTTTTTGCACATGTGAATTAAATTTTCGTGTCATGTGTATAATTGCAAAAATCAATATTTAGAATTATTATTCCATCGAACACTACTTATGAATATTAAAAAAAGGTATGAATTCACGATAGCGATTCTAGGTATGCGTAGTTGAAGGAGACGATACTTTAACTATCATAATAGTTTAAACGATATTAGATTTGTGTGATATTTATTTTAAAATTTTACGAATCCAATAAAACAATAAAATAAAATTTTAAATACAATTATTTTATTACGGGTGTTCAATATTAATATCGTTGGAATCGATTTATTATTTTCGATTACTTTCCACACAAATGTACTATTGAAATAAATAAGCAACAGGGTTCGTTGTCTTTCTCGTCTCTTCGAAGATTATTTTATTATGGAATGAATATAACCATAATGCGGATTCAATATTAATTTCGTTGGAATCGATTTATTATTTTCGATTACTTTCCACGCAAAAGTATACAAGAAAGTTCGTTGTATACTCTCTTCGGAGATTATTTTATTATGGATAAAATTCTTCCAACATATACCCATAATACGGGTTCAATATCAGTTTCGTTGGAATCGATTTATTATTTTCGATTACTTTCCACACAAATGTACTATTGAAAGAGGTAAATATGCAACAGCGTTTGTTGCCTTTCTTGTCTCTTTGGAGATTATTTTATTATGGATTGAAAAATGCAAGTTCTTCCAACATATGACCATAATGTGGATTCAATATTAATTTCATTGCAATCGATTTATTATTTTCGATTGCTTTCCATTCAAAAGTATGCAACAAAGTTCGTTGTATACTCTCTTCGGAGATTATTTTATTATCGATCAGAAAAAGTAATTTCTTTCAACATATAACCATAATGTGGATTCAATATTAATTTCATTGCAATCGATTTATTATTTTCGATTACTTTCCACGCAAAAGTATGCAAGAAAGTTCGTTGTATACTCTCTTCGGAGATTATTTTATTATGGATAAAATTATTCCAACATATACCCATAATACGGGTTCAATATCAGTTTCGTTGGAATCGATTTATTATTTTCGATTACTTTCCACACAAATGTACTATTGAAAGAGGTAAATATGCAACAGCGTTTGTTGCCTTTCTTTTCTTGTCTCTTTGGAGATTATTTTATTATGGATTGAAAAAATGCAAATTCGTTCAACATATAACGATAATGCGGGTTTAATATTAATATCGTTGGAATCGATTTATTATTTTCGATTACTTTCCACGCAACAGTATACAGTTCGTTGTATACTCTCTTCGGAGATTATTTTATTATGAATTGAAAAAAGTAATTTCTTTCTACGTATACCCATAATACAGGTTCAATATCAATTTCGTTAGAAACGATTCATTATTTTCGATTACTTTCCATTTTGATAGAGGTAAATAAGAAACAGGGTTCATTGCATTTCTTTTGTCGGAGATTATTTTGTTATGGATTGAAAAATGCAAATTCTTTTAACATACACCCCCGTAATGCGTTTTCAATACTGAATAGAATCGATTCATTATTTACGATTACTTTCCATACTAAATTACTTCTGACAGATGTAAATAAGCAACAGAGTACACTACCTTTCTACTCTCTGCAGAGATTACTTTATTATAAATTGGAAAAAACAATTTCTTTCAACACATATCCGTTATGCGAGTTCAATACTAATTTCAATAGAAACTATTCATTATTTCCGATAGCTTTCCATACAAAAGTACTGTTGACAGAGTTTAATATTCTATAGAGTTCATTGCCTTTGCTACTCTCTTCTTGGGTCAATGTTATCTTTCAGGATACCTGATAAGTATTAGCGTTCAGTATTGACATCACATAGGCCAGTAAACTGTTTTTAAGTTTTTTGTATATTGAAAGGGATATTTGACTTTTAATCGATAGCAATACTTCAGCATAATCTTATAGTATACATAGCTTATAGTACATCGAGCCTATTCTATATACATTTGCTACTATTAAAAGTGACTAATCAACCCAATTGGATCATCAAATGGACATGTGATAACAGAATCGTGAAAACTGCATTGCTTCTATTGATTTTGTATTCATTATGGAGAAACTAGGTCTATAATCCTGACTGAAGGGTTGTAATGACCAATTATGTACGTATGTATGGAAGCCCCTATCAGTATAAGTCAGATGGGGCATTGGGCGGGCTTACACAACAGAAGTAACAATTTTGGTCCATATAACACTTGGCCACAGGAACGTTGTGTGCAAAATGTTTTCTACCGATCTTGCTAAGAGGCTCAACCATCTTCATTACATACATACATATGTAATTAGTCAAAACAATCCTTCAGTCAGACTCACTTATGTTGTCTGTGTGTTAATTTCATCCATAAGGAGAGAGGAAGTCGCCGAAGAAATATTTTTTCAAATTACGTTTTGATGTCTGGCCTGGGGCTCGAAAACGGGCTTTACGCCTAATAAGCGAACACACTACCTGTTAGACTACGGCGACGACAGCCATTCTATTACGTGTAGGGTAAAAGACATCAAATACAGAAAGAATAATACACGGAATACTAAAACAACTATTGAATGAAGATAAAATTCAATAAATTTTGATTCTGTTTTAAATGTACAATTTTATTACGATGCTTCATAACTTCACTTTTTTTCTAACCTCACTTTTTTCTACCTACAGTTTAAAGTTGACTTCGAACGTCAGATCTTCTTGAGAAACATTTCATTGCAATTTTATTTTACTTTCTGGGTTTTTGCCAGAAACCTGGTGAGAGTAAGTCGCCGGAGAAATATTTTTTTTATTCTTCATTCCCCGTTTTATTCGAGATAACTAACCTGTGGTTTGAATCGTGACCTCACGTTTAATAAGCCAACACAGTAGCTACTAGACAACGGCAACCTGGATGAAATTTTAAGATTAGGACTTATATAAGTATGTATACCTGTGTGCATAGGATCATATTATATTTTGCATGAGCAGCTGCACGGACTGCAGCATTCGAGACTGTTGCTATGGCTGCTAGTTAAGCCTATCAGACAAGTCTTGGACAACACATTTGCATGTATAGCGAACTGCTAATACAGACAACAATTACTGCTCTGTCTGTCTTCTCAAATATTGTCGTAGAATATAGTTTCTAAGTTTATCTGTACAAGACGCCAATACTCTCATTTCAAATGTCGATTTCTTGTTTTGATGTTCAGCGTAGTCCAGAGGGTGAAGTAGGATGTAGTGTGTTTACGTGCTATACGAGGGCTCCAAGTTTCGACCTCAGGTTTCTGATATCTTGTAAAAGAAAAATAAAGAGGAAGTTCTAGCAAAATTTCGGAGAGTAAACTAATTTCCATGACAAAAAAATGCTTTTCGAATCTGTCATTTGGAGTCGATGTTAAAACTGTAGATCGGGTTATTCACGAATGAAATTAATACATGCAATAGGGGTGGTGTTAGAAGCTAGGCTATGTCATACTAGCTAGCGTATGAACATCGTAGCGTCTACGATGTTTAATTGCACAATTTGACAACATTTTAAAAATAGGAACCAAAGGAACCAAACCCTACTTTTCTAAAAGTTTTGTTTACGTTGAATCTGAATCTGGTCTTAGAATTGCTATACGAAAACCCCTGTTTAAATTATTTTATGAGTTTAACAACTAAATAAATAGTAAAATAATAACAATTTTGTTTTTAATTTATAGCCAATTTTATGCAATTATAAATACTATTTTTTATTGTTATTATATGTTTTTAAAATTGTTTTTAATTTTTTTTTTTTTTTTTTTGTTAAACAAAGTATTCGTGTGACATTTATTTTTTTAGTTTCTAGCATGTCACTGTTTGATTGAAATCAAATAAAAAAAAAACGAAAATATTGTCATTTAAATTATATATTTCTATATAAAGTTTCCCTAATATTTTTAATAACTTTAATTGAAATGTATTGAAAATTAAAAAAAAAATTGGAAAACTTTACTTAACTTACATATGTATGTATATTGCATGTCAACTAAATTCTAATAGAGAAAGATGGAAAAGTTTGATTGCTTCTAATTAATGATTTAATCAATTAAGACACCGTGAATTTATTAAACAAATAAAAATTTTAATTAATTTAATTAAAATATTTATAATTTATTATATTTTCTAGAAGAATTTTTTCTTAATCTCTGTAATTATTTTTTGAGAAGCGATAGGGAAAAAATAGTATCTTAACTGTGTTGAGGTATTCTACCTTAAGATAGAAATTGAACAGTTGTGACAATAAGCCTCAGTAACTATGGATGCAAAAGTCACCGTAGTCTAGTAAGTAGGGTGTTGGCTTATTAGAAGTGAGGCCGCGGTTCAAGCACCAGGTCCAACGTCTCCAACAAACTGAAATATGAAAAATATTTTTTTTGGCGAGTTCCTCTCAGAAAATTTCTGAGAACTCAAACTCAGGGTAAAATTGTAAAAATTGCCATGAAAAGTTTTTCGAAGATCTGTCGTCCGGAGTTGACTTTAAACTGTAGGCCACGCCACTCATGTATAAAATTAATATACTCAACATAAGTGGTGTGAGAAGCTGGGTTGTAATCCCGACTGAAGGGTTGTAATGATCAATTATGCTCTTGATATTCTGGATATGAAAAACCAACGAGATGTTCGCTAGAACCAGCATATTTACAAAAAAACATTTAAGTGCCTCTGTTGCCTTAGATGGTGCGAGAAATACTGCGCGTCATCTCTTTATTGTTTAGGTAGTGTGTTCGCTTATTAGACGTAAAGCACGAGTTCGAGCCCCAGGCCAGACATCAAAAACAAAATTTAAAAAAAAATATTTCTTCGGCGACTTCCTCTCAGCAGATTTCTGGCAAAAACCTTGAGAGCCATGAAAAATCAAAATCTGTTGTTCGGAGTCGACGTTAAACTGTGGGTCCCGCCACTTAAGTATAAAATTAAGACACTCAGCATGAGTGGTGTGAGAAGCTAGGCCGTAATCCTGACTGAAGGGGTGTAATGATTAATTATGCTCTTGATATTCTGGGTATGAAAATCCAATGAGATGTTCGCTAGAACCAGCATATTTTACAAGAAACATTTAAGTGCTGTTTCCTTAGCCGGTGAGAGCAATACTGCGCTTCACCTGATTTCTTTATTGTTTACACCAGTTATATTAGGCCAAATATATGTGAAGTGGGGGTTTGAAGTCTATTTTGAGGCTTTCATTAATGACAGCAGGATATATAACTCAACAACTCACTGCCACAATGTGGCTTGTGTCTATTCTATTCAAATAAAGAAAATTGTTGCCGAAATTCATACATTTTCACAAATATCTCGTCTTTCTCGCAGAATAACATCCGTTTGAAAACGATTGACCAATTGGAACGTGCAATAAATTACAGAAAAAATTCTTTCTTCAACAGCACTATCTGTTGGTAGAAGTTCTTCCTATCTCTTACGACTTACAAACTATATTCCCCTATCCAACAAACTATTGTCCTAGCTTCAACACACAGCACGAAATGAGTAGAGGCTATCACTTAAGTGATGGTTGAACAATGGTTTTGCATTTTAATTCTGTCGGTTCTCTGTGGGGAAAAATACAGTTTCACCTTAATTAACCTCAATATAGACGAGTTTTTAAGACGTCTGACAATCGTGGAAGAAACAAGAATCCACCACAACATATCGGAGGCCATACAACAGACAAAGGTTTATCGAGGCAAGTTGGCTCCAAGAATTAAGTCATGGTGTTCGTTTAATGGAATTCATGCACTCTCTGTTGGTAGAAGTTCTTCCTATCTCTTACGACTTACAAACTATAATCTTCTCTCTTACAAACTCCTAGTTCCAACACAAAGCACGACATGAGTAGGGTCCATCACCTAAGTGACAATTTAAGATTGAATGGTTTTGCATTTTAATTCTGTCTTTTCTTTGTGAAGAAAAATAAAGTTTCACGTTATTCAACCTCAATATGGATTAGTTTTTAGGACGTTTAACAATTGTGAGAGAAACAAGACTTCACCACAACATACAAGAGACTAGACAACAGTCGAAAATCAGCTCCAAGAAGGCATCCAATTCCAAATCATGAAGATCGCATTTTGGCATTCATGCGAGGGCTATCGAAACTGACTTCCTCTAGAAGAGTAAAACAAGCAAAGTTAAATGTTATGCCGAACCTACTGGGAAGGTCAAATGATGTTTTGAAAAGAACCACAACATTTGGTCAAGAAAAAGATTCGTTTATTTTATTATAATTCCTGGATTTAGGCTCACCCTCTTATTGTACAGGTTTAAGACCGAGTGATTATTTGTGTTGATGAAGAAAAGACATGTCGGAAAGACAGTCCTACGATGATATAAACTGACAACTAATACTTATTTTGATGTCCTCGCCAAATCGCTTTTGTTGGAAAGTACAGAAACATTGGATAAAGTGTATACAGCTTAATGGATGCTATGTTGACTTGCGTTCTTTAAAAACATACGGACTTTCTGACCTACTCTAGTGCACTTCCCCATGACCTTATCATATCCTTTCAAAACTGCATTTGTGATATTCGAAACCTTACATTTTTTCTCTCTTCCTTTTCAGTCAATATACCGAAACGTTTCAATGTAGCCGTTATGTTATTCATGGCCTGTCTCATGAGCTACATGATGCGCGTCAACCTGTCCATAAATATTATTGCCATGGTCGAGAATACCGATGCAAATTCAACAGAAGTATTGCCAGATGTAAGTAAAATCATTAATTTTGTTTTCCGTTTTTGTGATTTTTCTTATCATTTGCCGAGATATTTATTTATATTTTCCACAGTTGTATTGCTATGTTTATCAGATCGGTCATAAAATATGTATGTTTATATAGACTACTAACACGTAACACCATTGTACCCATTATAAATTAATTATTTGATAAGATTTGCTTTTTTATTACCCAATTTTTTTTTTTGTTTTTATTTTATAATTTTTTTTTAAATGGTAAAAAACTTTAATGACTTTCGCTTAATTATTGTGGTTGTTAGTAAAAAAAAAATTGTTTAAAAAAAAAAACAATTCATTTTTAAATTCATTTGTTGTGTAGCAAAAAAAAAATTCTACAACATTTTAAATGTAACAAAAAAGAAACCATGACTCCACAATTTCGAAACGAAAATTAAAATTAAATGTTTTTATTTTTAATATTTAAAGTCTGTGAAATTAGCAAAAAAAAATTATTTGTGACAAAAGAAAAAAAAAACTAGTAAAGTAACGAAAAATTATCGATAGCGAGTTTCATAGAGAAGTAATAAAAACACAACGAATGAACTACTTAAGAAGCTAGTAACTCAGTAATCAATTATCATATTCTATGCCTAGTACAGAGGGACCTCCTTTATTAGTTCGTTACGCTTAGCGTTATATCGGGTCCGCCATCTAACGTTTTTTTTTTTCAACTAGTGCTTATTTTGTGAATGGTAACACTTAGCTCATGTCTGATTTGACAGATAATTAGTTTTATCCTACCGCTGAACGAATATTGACCATCCAATGCGTTTTTGCTTCGCTAAGTGGGCCTGCGATCGACTTGCAGAAGATGCCGATTTTGGCAAAAAAAAAATCGTCTTTTCAGATGAAGCTCATTTTGAGCTTGGCGGGTATGTAAACAAGCAAAATTGTCGCATTTGGGACACAGAAAACCCGCACGCATACATTGAAAACCCGCCGCACCCACAACGAGTCACTGTTTGGTGCGGATTTTAGTCCAGAGGCATAATTGGGCCATTTTTCTTCGAAAATGAGCAAGGAGTGGCCGTTACAGTCAATGACGATCGTTATCGGGCCATGTTGAACGAATTTTTGTTCACAAAAATTGAAGAGGAGGATATTGGCAACATTTGGTTTCAACAGGACAGCGCTACGTGCCACACAGGCGAAGCTATACTCGATGTTTTGCGCACTGTTTTTGAAGATCGTATTATCAGCCGCAGAGCTGATGTCGTTTGGCCACCTTGGAGCTGCGATTTGACACCGTTGGACTATTATTTGTGGGATGCCGTCAAAGATAAGTGTTACGCCGACAAGCCAGAGACAATTGACGCTTTAAAGGACAATATTCGTGAAGCCATTGGTGAAATACAGCTGCACAGAATCGATAATGTGCTTAAAAATTGAACCGATCGTGTAGGCCACTGCATGGCCAGCCGAGGCAGCCATTTGAATGAAATTATTTTCCATTATTAACCGGAAGGATTGTACTTTCAAATAAAAAAAAGAAATTTGAGAAAATATTCAGTAGTTTTTTTTTTAAAGCATTTTCAAAAAAAAAAAAAAAGTTATTTGGCGGACCCTTTAAAAAACTTTTGATCCTTCTGCACTGGATGTGGGTATAATATGCACCACTATAGATTGGGCTCCAATTCAGACGCATATACCCAGGTTAGATCGCAAATTTACAAATTTACCAAGAGACCATCATAAGGCCTATTATGAGGCAGACAACATCGAAGTTATTTAGGGATAGCACTTACATACATAATTTTTTGTACTGCAACAGCCATTCATAATTTGTATTTTAAATCGTTGTTAAAAGTAAGGAGTGTGCACGAAAAAATTTGAACACACACTTTATATTTCCTAATAGGTTTTAACAATGTTTTTTATTTTTTGAATTCGTTTCATTAGCGCCATTAGTTACCAATTTCCGTAGAGTTCTTCACTTCAGATTAAAACCTTTTTTAGTTTTTTAACCAGACTTTTTGCGTCCTTTGAAATGCTTCTTAATATGAAATTTGATTAATTGGCCTGCCTGGTTACGTGAAGAACATTATTTGTATGATACGAATTAATGAGACAGAGGATATGCGCCTAGAAGTATGACCAAATTTTTTTATGCACAGTCCTAACTTTAGGTTTTTCTTAACATTTGGACTATCTGTTGCGCCTATATTTAACCGTATATATATGACTTTCATATATGTAGCGGTCAAAGTGTAGCGGTCAAAATTTAAAACCTTTTTTCACTCCTTAGGGTTGAATACCGACAATACTGCAATTACAAAGGAAATTCTGCGGCGTAAATGTAGTTCGATTGGGCACTATCTGCACAACTTCGCTAACGATTTTGCAAGAGTTAATTTAGAGTGGAATCCACAAAGAAACCGAAAAATGAGAATACCAGCCCTTACTTAGAGGAAAGATAGAGTAGCTCCTTTATATGCATGCGAGGCGTATTGGTCTTGGACACCTCGCGAATGATTTCTGCAGAAGCTGTGGAGATGAGGAAGAGGATGAAACTATTCTTCACCTACTGTGCACATGCCCGGCACTTGGTCAAAGGAGAAAGAAACACCTGGGTGTCTACTATAGGATGTTTTTTATAGAAGTATAGAATTTTAAGTTGACATTACTTTTCAAGATCGCGACCGATTTAACAGCTGGCAAGTGATTTATTCTCAGTTTGGTTTGGCAATTCATCATGAATAGACTCACGCCTGAACAACGCTTGTAAATAGTGCAATTTTATTTCGATTTATTGAAAGACACGTTTGGTGACCGCCTAATTTCACGTTTTGGACCTGTGAATTGGCCTCCAAGATCTTGTGATTTAACACCGCTAGACTACTTTCTGTGGGGCTATGTAAAGTCATTGGTCTATGCGGTAAAGCCACAAACGCTTGACCATTTGGAAAACAACATTCGCCGTGTTATTGCCGATATACGGCCACAAATGTTGGAAAAAGTCATCGAAAATGGTCGTCCAGATTACATCCGCGCCAGCCGTGTCGGTCATATGCCAGAAATCATATTTAAAATGTAATGCCACAAGATTATCTTTCGAATAAATAAAATTTATGTCAATCGAATAATCCATCGTTGTTTTATTGCAACTTAAAGTTCTATACCTCTATAAAAACACCCTATACATGGAGGACCTAGATGAACTGTCATGCATGGATATTGGCAGTCTGAGTCGCTTCATCGGAAGCTCCGAGTGGTTCCTGGAATAGGGGAGAATGTGAAACTGTGGTATCACAATGAGCCCTGTGTGTGGCCTAAGTATGTCCGCTCATGAATCCATCGAGGGGACAGCCACTTCTACCTATCTACATAGCTCCTTTCCATGGATTAATCACTGTTTCCACAACTTCGACAGTGTTTTTCCAATAGTTGGTTTAGTGTGAAATCCATAAATTAAGCGAATAGTAAGAACACCACCCCTTACTTAGAGGAGGCAAATAAAGATAGAGCATCACTTTCCACCATTAGCTTTGGACATACATAACTGAAGACAAATAGTAACCTAAGGGCCAAAGGTCTGATATATGATCTGATGGTACTGCTATGACAGTAGGATTTACTATATTTCCGTTGTAAAGTAGCTCGATGTACTATTTATTCGGTACCACAACGTATTAACAAACGGAATATAGTCATAAAAATATAGAATTTTCGAACAGGGACCTTCGAACTTTGACAGTTAATAACGGGGATCTTTCTGAAGCTATGTCTTGCAAAATTAGATGTCATTTAGTCCGTTTTTCCAAATCATCATGGGCGGATATACCATTCAACAACACGTATACATGTAATGCTTTCATAGAAAAGTGATCTTCAGCAGTGAGGTGCATTTCTGGATGATGGGTACGCGAACAAATAAAATTTTCGAATTTAGAACAATACCAATCCACATCAGACCCAAGCACATCCAACGTATCCCAAAAAACTCACATCGATTAATATTTCTTTGATGGTTAGCAACTCTTTTCGACCTGAATTGGATGATCTGGACCTTGGTTCAACATTAAGGCGTTACGTATCGTGTGTGAGAAGATAAATTGGAATTCAAATTATAAGATAAATTCGAAAATTCGAAATTCATGCAGAATATCCAATGTGGCATTGGCTGACATGCTGATCTCACATTGAGGTAATGTGAACTGGCTACTAAGATTGTTCTATTTGACCACGACAGCGGTCCACAAACCAACATCACTAAAATTCGAGGCGCCAGTCATGGAAAATTTGTCATTTTATTCATTACACCAAGCTAGTTTCAACTTTCGCTTTAGCTACCTTCTCTAGTGCTTTGTTCCGAATATTCTCTTGCCGTACGATAGTTTAATAGAGTAGTAGTAGGAGGAATGAGATCGGGTACAGCACTTTTTGTAAAAAAACATTGCTCAGAGGAAAACTTTAATAATTTTTACAAATTCATACTTTAATTATAATTACCGTTCGTTATACATATAAACCAAAATTTTAAATAAAATTTTATTTTTTTTCTATTTACAGTATGGACCACGTTATAATTGGAGTCAAAATGATCAGGCCATGCTATTGGGTGCATATTTTTATGGTTACATGATTACCTCTTTGCCAGCTGGTATGCTGGCTGAAAATCTAGGCGCCAAGCCAGTGGCTGGTTATAGTTGCCTGCTGGCCGGTATTTTGACTGCCCTAACCCCTTTGGCAGCTTCATGGGATAAATGGGCCGTTTGGGCTATACGTTTTGCCATAGGTTTCTTCACTGTAAGTAGTTTTTCTTTTTCTAATAACATTTTAGTTTTAATTTCCTTAACAAATGTAATTTCTTTTTAATAATAATCCATAATTTTGTATTTTCCCATTTTAGGGCGTGGTTTATCCTTGCTGCCATTGCTTAGTCTCTCGTTGGTCTCCACCCGATGAAAAGGGTAAATTTGTGGCCGCCTTAATGGGTGGCACATTTGGTACTGTTATAACTTGGCCTATAAGTGGTCTCATTATTGAAAATATGGGCTGGGATTGGGCTTTTTATATGGTCGGCATATTTGTTGCCATAGTATGTGGTGCTTGGTTTATATTTGTTGCCGACAGTCCTGCCCAGCATACAACCATCAGCATAAAGGAAAGAGAAATGATTGAAAAAAGTTTGGGTGATACGATTACAACGAAGAAGGTGAGTTTTTTTAAACGAAAAAAAATTTTCACATAAAAATTTGAACTTCAGGGTCCTAATAATGTTTTGGCCACAGTTCATACTTATATTGGTGACTTTTTCTATTCAAAGAAACATAATCAGTTTAAGACGGCAGATTACAAGATTCTATTCAAAATTTAGCTTTAAATATCATTCGTGAAATGTTTCACTGGGATGGCATCTTGTCAAAGCCATTATACTCCTTCAATTAGTGGTAACGAATAGATCCATGGCTTCAACATGTGCAACAAGGACGAACCACACAACATTTATCAATTGATGATGTTTTATCGCTTCGGCCTTAGGTAAATTGAAAATCTCTTGAGAAAGACTAGAACTTATTGGAGAAAATTCGTCCACACTATGCCCGATAAAACGATCCAGATGGCAACTCTGTCATCCTCGAACCTCTTACAGTAGGCCATTAGGTAAATTTAAAATCTCTTGAGAAAGAGTAGGACATATTTATTTCGTCCCCACTATGCCCGATAAAACGAACTAGTTGGCAACGCTGTCACCCTAGAATCTCTTACAGTAGGCCATAGAAAAGTAAAACAAAGAAATACGATGTAGGATATATTTTGTAGGTCTTCAGACCAATAATATCGTGGATCAATACCTTTAATAAACAGAAAGAAATAGTGTGCACCAGTTGGCAAAGCCGCCTAATAATATGGAGTCCAAAAATCCTGCGTAAATCATATTTAGAGAGTCCGGCTGATCCCGATTCCGTAGGCGATGAGTGCCTTCTAGCAAATATTCAGGAGAATAGTGTAAAGAATGCGAGAATAATAATGCAAGGGAACGTATGATGCCACAAACCTTTCTCTACTAAAAACTTTCAACCCTAAGTAGTGCTTCACTTTTGCTATTTGAGTAGCATAGTATCATCGACTAGGGGCTGGTCAGATCACATCATGAGAACTCCTTAAACTTTGGAGGAAATCGTTGATTCTTAAAAAAAACCGTTCGCCTGAATGGATGCGAAACTGGCAATATTGCTGTTAAAAGCCTAGACGCATAGAAAGTTTTGATCAATAAATTCTTGAGATTGATCTTAAAATAAGAATGGCCAACTACATAAGAGTAAAAATTGCCATGAAAAGCTTCTCAAAAAATCTGTCGTTCGGATTCGACTTTAAACTGTAGGTCCCGCGACTCATGTATAAAATTAACGCACACAACATGAGTGGTGTTGAGAAGCTAGGCCGTAATCCTGACTGAAGGGTTGTAATGGCCAATTATGTTATGTATGTAACTCCATAAGGCACGTACCCAATTGGTAACACGGAAATTGAAATGACAATGTGTGTTAATGGTAAGGCTTTCGACTGGAATCCGCAAAGTAGTAAAAGGGGGAATGTCCCGTACACAATTGTTGCCCTACAAATATGAGGCGATTTCGAGCACAGGAGGAGTCTATTGTACGAATTTTGAACAAGCCATAGCCCCTAGAGAAATAATAGAAATTACTAGCAGTTTTTCTAGAAGGCCTCATTTGCCTCTTTTGAAGGTATCTTCCACTAAAATCGAAGTGTTATAAGTTCGAAATGATTTGAATGAATTTCATTTATACTGTGGATATATGTAGATAAGTTTGTAATCAGCAAAAGTTACACCATTATATTATAAACAGGAATATTTTTCGGTCTAAAATATCTCAGCTCCACTTAGGGCGGAATTGATTTTGATTTGGATTTTTCTGATATTTTGTTTACTTATTTTTTAATTGTTTTTATTTTTTTTTTATTTTAGCGCTGGCCACCATACAAGTCTTTGGTCTTGTCTATGCCCTTCTGGTCCCTATTACTTTTGCACTATGGTAGCATGTGGGGCTTGTTCTTCTTGATTACAGCCACGCCTAAATTCTTAAGTGAAGTATTGGGCTTTAATTTATCATCAGCTGGTTTCCTTTCATCCTTACCGCATTTGGCTCGCCTGATATGTGCCTTTGGTTTTGGCTCAGTTGCCGATTGGATAAGAAGAAAGAACTGGTTAACGGTAACGAAAATGAGAAAAGTTTTCTGCCTACCATGTAAGTACCATGCATCTCTAATGAAGTCGATAACAATTGCAAGAAATTTTTTTTTTAACATTTTTCTTTAGCCCATGTTATACCCGGTATTTTGTTGATTGTGTTGGCCTATTTTGGCAAAGATCCCTATGTGTGTGTAGCCATTATGACCATATCATTGGGTTTCAATGGTGCAGCCACGGCTTCGAATTTACAAAACTCACAAGATTTGGCACCCAACTATGCGGGTACTTTGTATGGCATTATTAATTGTGTAGGCACTACGCCTGGCATCTTCTCGCCGATTATAGTGGCTGCTTTTACCAAAGAAAATGTAAGTTTTTCTCTTTGAGAATAAAAAGAAAAAATTATTGGAACCGTATTGATGGTTTTTTTTCTTGTATCATTTACAGAACTCCATCGAACAGTGGCATTATGTTTTCATTATTGGTGCTGCTGCCTATATTTTACCAGCCATATTTTATTGGATATTCGGTTCGGGTAAAATACAAAAATGGAATGAAATTAGTACAACTGAATCTAAAGAGGATATTGTCAATACGAAATTATAAAGGAAAAGACTTTCCTAAAAAAGGAAGTAAATTTGTTTTGTATTTGGAAAGTAGGAAATTTAAGAAATTCTTTCATACTCGAAATTATTTTCTAAAACAAAACTACCAATATACATACATAACATAACGTTACGTTAAATTGGAAAAGCCTTAACTTTAACTTTTTCAAATTAATGTGATGATACAACAAATTTTTCTTGAGTATTTTACAAATTTTAAAGTGCTGTGCATAGACATTTATAAAATAAAAATTTATTTTTAATTGACAAAAATAAAAGATCACATATTATATTTACTTAATATTTCTTTATATCAGTCAGTCAGTTTATGAAACATTAGGTTTTTATTTTTAATTTTTTTATTTTCCTTTTAATTTATAGAAAATATTTTTGTAAGCTTAAATCTATTTAGAAAAAAATAAATTGTAGTTTAATACTGTATGTAGTGTAGTATTAAAATGTTACTAATAATAATATATTAATAATCAGTATATATTATATGATGAATAATATGTTGTAGTAAATTAATAAATAAAATATAAAAAAATATAATTCCATATAAATATCATTCAGTGTTATTTGTTTTAATGCGGCACAAACTGTGCTAATCGACACGTCTTATGTGTGTCTAGTGCTAATTAATAGCAAATAAAAACCTTTAATTATTTTTTTCTCTTTATTTTGCATTCGACTTTCATAATAACCGATTTATATTTGATTTAAATTTTATTGAAAAAAAAAAAACGGTTTGCTTTACTCAGTAAATAACGGTACAATAATGTTGATTTTAATCCGAAAGCGGAAATATTTTCTTCAGAAAATAAACAAAATCTTTGTGAAATAATTTTGCAATGACATTTATATGACTTCTTTGGCAGGAAATCACACTTGCAAATTTTCCATGTACAGTGGGCGCCGTAAGTGAGTCAACACCCACTATAATTTAAAATTTTCTATTATGTTCTATCATGAATAGTTGTTTTTGTTTTAACAGTTTTATAAGTAATAAATAAAACGTTTTTATTTTTGGAAATTTATTCAACTATTCTCATTTACTTTTCTCGCTATCCTAAGAAAATGAATTATTTCAGTGGTGTTTACTCACTTTTGGCGCTCACTGTAGTTGGCCGCTTAACTAGTCTCGATTATGCAGGCAACCTATGCCTTTTCACACTTAGTCAGTCCAGTATGATGAAAAACCTCAAATTGACGGAGAAAGAGATTGCAAAGGTTTTCCTCAATAAAATCTAAATACGACAATGGTAGTCAGAGTAAATACAGGATACAACAAACCCTTTCTCTTATTAAAAACATCCAACACCATGAAGGGCTCCTCTTTTGCTATTTGTGCGGCACAATAGCCTCGAGTGCAACTAGTCTAGATGATGTTTCGAATTGCACCATAAGAGCTCATTCTGCTTACGATCAACTCCGCACAGTGTGGAAATCATTATGATTCTTCACCCGCACAAAAGTCGATATATTTCAATCAAAAGTAAAATTGGCTATATATGGGCTCGAAACTTGGCATATTAATGACAAAGACGTGCCAAACAAATACTAATCTTAGTAGTAAAACTTAAATACATATGTAGAAATTTTTGGCAAATTTGGAGGGATGATGTTATGAAACACTGTTTATGGGGTGTTCGATTAGAAATTGGTCATTACAACCCTTCAGTCAGGATTATGGACCTAGTTTCTCACACCACTTATGTTGTGTGCGTTAATTTTATACGTATGTAAGTGGCGGGACCTACAGTTTAATAATATTTTTTTCTTCATATTTCGTTTTGATGTGACTTGGGGTTTAAACTCAGACCTTACGTCTAATAAGCCAACGCACTACCTACTAGACTACGGCGACTTCCAATAAGTTAATATAGCCACTTTAAAAACCAATACATACGTACATTACAGTCCTTCAGTAAGGATTAAATGTTAATTTTATACATAAGTGGCGGGACCTACAGTTTAACGTCGGCTCCGAGCGACAGATTTTTGGGAAACTTTTTCATGGCAAGTTTATTTATTCTCAGAGTTTTTGTCAAAAACCTGCTGAGAGGAAGTCGCGAAGAAAAAATTGTTTTTTCATATTTCGTTTCGATGTCTGACCTGGGGCTTTACGTCTAATAAGCCAACACACTACCTACTAGACAACGCCCAAAAATGGAGACATTTTTGACAAATTTTAAGGGATTTGTTATGAAACACTGATTAAGGGGTGTTCGATTACAAATTGTCGATGTCTCTTAAATGTAATTAATACCTGTGGTAATGTTAGCTACGTCAAGGCAACACTATGACATGTTTGAAATACGATATTTTTGGTTTCACATTATTCTGTTGAAAGTTTAAAATGTAGACCCAAGTAGGGAGCCCCGTGGAATGTATTCGAGCCATTACTATGGTATATTATGTACGATAAAGCTCTTAGACTATAATTATCGGTCTGTACTACAATTGTATATATCACGGGCGTCATTACCATAGTCTCAGTGGCTAAGGCGATAACGAAAATAAATAAAACGACGAACACAGCATATATGAGATAGATGCCGTGTTGATACATAGCCGAAAAATAGTGAAGAACTACGTACTGTTCTAGGTAGTCAAATAGAGGGCCATAAATTAATATTTGAGTGTGATTATCGACGACAGGTTGAACATCAAGGACAATGTGAATTTTATCAGTGAAAAGGTATCTGTGAGCTGAACTTTTACATGACCCAGGTCATGGTTGCTGCAGGAGATACTTGCACAGACCATGTGAATTTCATCAGTAAAAAGCTATCTGTGCCAATAGAGCATTAGCGAGGATAATGCCAAACATGGGAGGAATAAATTCATTGAAGAGTAAAATAATATCGAAGGCTATAACATCGATAATACTACACCTATACCATGGAGAACAACTGATTACTGTGAGCTGAACTTTTACATGACCCAGGTCTTGACTGGTCATAGTTGCTGCAACAAATACCTGCACAGGTTTGGACGTGATAAGTTCGTTATATGTCCTAAGTGTGCGGATGAGATTACGAAACATATTCTTTTTAACTGTCTACGATTTAATTGCTCCCAGGAAATGGCTGTTGTTATGATGAAAGTTCGCAGATTGAAGAGGCAGAATTTGGTGTGAAAAGCTTTAGAACTAACCAGCGCTCTCTGAAACAATACCGAAAGGCAATAACGTTGAGGCACAGCTGGTATATGGTACAGGGAGTGGGCTTAATACGCAGAAGCCATCCACAAGGGAATCGCACATAATTATACTGGAACGTAAGTATATTTTGAATATTCAGAATAAAAAACACAGGAACTGTGACTGTCGACTGTGTGACGAAGTGGGCCACATGTGGCAACGAGTGAACGGCAAGCTACCCGCTAACATTCTGACAAAAAATGAAATAATTTAATTATGTGAACGTAGACTTTAATTTGTTGCAAAATGACTTGGATGGAGCTGAATTACTTTAATTCCATTACTATCAGCACCGACCTGAGCAAGTCTCTTGTACTTAATCTAATTAGATTATTATAATTCGTATTTGGATATGTATAAAATTCTATTGTACATACACACTTACTGTGAACAAAATATCACGCCACAATGCAGTTTTTGTTCCTTAACAATTTCTTGCTTGTATAATCTATTAATTTTCACAAAATTTGTTTTTTTTCACTTAATTAAACACTATTTTTATTAAAATAATTCTTTTAAGCACAAACCAATTGATTAACTTGCATTTTTTTTGATCACTTTGTTTCTACCGTTATTCAAGCGCGCTAAACTTTGTTACTCTAAGCAGGGTTGTAAAATTCAGTATCTCTGCTACACTTTCAGTACTTTTTTATTATTATATATTTGATGTCTTGAGCTTATCAACTATTAATACATTAGCAAACATTTTCAACGCAATGGTAAAGGTAGAATTAGTCTTAATTCCCGTTACGTTCCGTCGATATTTGACTAAATGGGGCTTTTACGTACATTTATTAAATATAAATAAATATTTTTTTATTAAACTACCATTTGATTCAAAAAAGTACTCTTTTAGTTATAGTTCAACATCTTTTAAAAATTTCCGTTTTGCAACACTGTTATGGACTGTTATTGATGGATAACAAAAAAAAAAAAACAAAAAAGAGAGGTAAACAAATAGTCTCACCAAAAGATGGAATAGTAAACTCCACAGGGTAACATAAACCCACTTGTGTAGAGCACAGGGTATACAGGCTACTCGGTGGGGTGTGGAGGATAGACAATCCACAAACCACACCCCGCATTAGGACATCATAGCAGCTAAAATATAACGCTGACGAGGAAAAAGAGTAGATCACAACATTTTATTTCATATTGTCCGGCATTTGGGAATAAAGGATTCTTGGACCCATAAAATTAATTGACAGAACGTGACTAGGCAAAGGAGATTTGGGAAGAATCCAAACCTGTATTAAACTGTGTTATCCAAAATAGAAATGGACTCACCTCACCAGGCTACTGACCGAAGGGACAACTTCTTTTTCAGCAAACGTAATCACACGTCTAGGCGATTTGGACATTTTAACATGTTGACTGCCGACTACGAGATAACTCGTAGTTGGCACCCTAAAAGGGAACGCAATCTACGAGTTATCTCGCATTTTTGTGTAGCTACGAATAAAATCGTATGATATGAGTGCCGACTACGAGACACCTCGTAGTTGTTGTTGTAGTTGGCACCCTAAAAGGGAACGCAATCTACGAGTTATCTCGTAGTCGGCACTCATATCATACGATTTTATTCGTAGCTACACAAAAATGGGAGGTTTATTGAGTACGAGATAACTCGTAGTTGGCAGCCTAGAATGGTACGCAATCTACGAGCTATCTCGTACTCACTAAACCTGCCATTTTTGTGTAGCTACGAATAAAATCGTATGATATCAGTACTAATATCGATAAATGGCTTCTGGGAAAAGAACAAAAAGTCCATGTTGGCTTGAGTGGCCGGTTTATGAAATTTGCCGCGGCAGTCAGCGTGTTAAGCGATAGTAAACCAAAAATTTTTTTTGCTTAAATTTTATATTTTTAATAAAACGACTTTCAAATTTCTGACAATTACATTTGTATCTTATTAGTTACGGGTCTATTATCGATGACACACACCATCCTTATCGATCCTTTATATACTACTAGCTGCTGTTTCCAAATAGTTAACCATATTTTCCGTTGCACCATTAAACTTTAACTTATCCTTTGCTATATTAAACATATAGCCTCGTATAAATTCCCAAAAGCATTGTGATGCTGGAGGATCTTCCACATTCAATACCGTAAATATGTGCACACATACAGCCAAACAGTTTTCGTAACTTAACTTGTAATGCAAATCCATAAAGGCCACATAACACTCTTCAACTTCCAACATACTATCGCCCACAACAAATATGCAGGGATATGGTTCAGTATACTCATCGACTTCGGCTTTATGTCGTATTAAACGTGTCATTGAGTATTGAGAGTCGGTAATGGCATTAATGACAGTTTTCAAATGGCGCAATGGTTTTGTAATGGCATGAACCAAATAGATTAGAACACAAGAACTAGAATCTGTTAATAGATTTAAGATTTTAGTTTCGAAAAGAAGAATTGCAATTAAAATGTTGAAACACTCACCTTCATTTGTAGTGGCCTTATGCAATTGATATTTTCCCAAAAGCTTTAAATGATTAGAATCTTTAAGTTCAGCTTTAAGGAACGTTTCAATGTTTTGTTTATATACCAGCCAACGTGTACGAAAAGTCTCCATAGATTGGGGATATAAATATTTAAAATCCATAGTCAACTAGAAGGTGAAGAAAATTTTCTTTTTAAAAAAGGTTTAATAAGAAATGTAATGCTTTACTTAATAATCTTAATCGCTATACATTATAATTCATTGTAACAAAGCTTTGATTGTATCAAGCTAAGGTTTGGTCCTTAGAAAAGTATATTCTTTAAAACTCACCAATTCATGGCCTGTCTCTAATTTATATTTGGGCCAATTATTTAGAAATTCTTGTATGCTTTTAAGATCCGTTAAATTTTGCGTTTGCCAGCAACGATATTTCATTGTATCTTCCCACAAATCGATAATTTCCGAAAAATTTTCACATTTATGAAATTTAAGCCAAGCTTGAAGGGACTTGCTATCATCATCATGAACTTCCTCGCGAGACTCCGACTCTCTTGAGGTAGAGTTAGTGCGAACTTTTGAAGTGGATGTATTGTTGGTTTGCTTGGGCATGTTTCTACGTGAGTTACGAAGACGATGAACAAGGCGACCGCTTGTGCCGTTACCATCACGTTTACACCAGGATTTCTAAGCAAGTTAGTAAGGAGAATAAATCATTAAAAAATTTATATTCTTTAATAATTTCTATGTTTTAATAGAGAATACCTTGTCTTCTTTGGGAAAATGTTCGACTATTTGTACTGCCAAGTCTTCCATTGTATCCGAAGTAAATTTCATTTTTCTGCTTTCGAAATAATCCACAATAGAACTGCACAAGAGACGACGTTCATTTGTCGATAAAGAGTTTTTATCTGCGTAACTGTCTTTCAATTTCTTTAATAATTTTGGTATCATCATTTCCAATGTCTAAAAACGAAAATAGAAATTAAATGTAAAGCGGTTCTTTAAATGTTTCTTCACGATTGTTTAAATATCTTACAAATTTCTCTTCATCATTTTCTATCAATTTCATACGTTTTGCATTAGGTGCCGTGGAGTTTTCATCCGCATCCAGTACAGTAAATAGTACGTCAGGTTCAGCTATAACCATAGCTGATGATGGAATAGATGAAATTTGAGGTCCTTGTAAATTTATGGGCAAGGGTTTGATGTCAATTTCTTGCTTTACAACCACAACTGGTTGATTGTTGCCCGGTATATGAGGTTTTTCTTTAGCAATAATTATATTACTCTGTGCTTGAGGTTTGTCTTCGAGACTTATTAAGTTCTGGCTTTCATTAGCCCGATTCAATTGCAGCGGAGAATAGCCTTTCGAAATTTGCCATAGGTTTAGTGAAAATTCAAATTCCACTAAGATACCCAACTCAGTTTTGGGTATTAATTCGCGTATGTGATCTTGTCTTAAGTAACGTAGTTGGCGAGCATTAACATGGCAAGCTGAAGGCATAGAGTTAAAAAAATTTTATATTTTTTTGGAAGACTAGATAGTTGTAGTTATACTTACTTTTGCAACGTTCAAACACGTACGCATAATTGTTTGGATCGATGTCACGTAATGTGCTTAACAGTTCAGCATCTAATTCCTCTGTAGACTTAGCTAAGAACCATGAATAGTTTTAAAAAAATTAAGCAATTTGCAGCACTTTAAATGTATGTATTCTTTGTAGTCGGAGGAATGTAATTCTATTTAAGTAATGTCACCGATTTACAAAACAATACCAAGAAGAAAACTGAAGTTATTAAAACTCAGTTTAATTTTGCCCAATAAGCAGACACCATCCATGCAGTAATATTGATCGTATATTAACACGTTTGAGGACCCTTGGCAGGGCCTTCTTTGAGAGTTTGAATTCTGCGTCGAGAGCCGACATCAAAGCTCTCCACAGATTCATTAGTGCTTTAGGCTGGTTGAGAGGTGCTAGGGCTCGCTCTCCCTTTTTGTTGTGTCTGGTCTGTGTAATTCCTGCCATTCTTACCCTTTCCTACATCCCCTCCTTTTATAATATTCCCTCTATTATGCTTCCTTCTTTAAGGACGGTGTACAATGCGTCAATTCGACCTCCGGGTACTGTACTTGTCTTAATTGACAAGTACACGTCCTCTAACCTAACCTAACCTTAACATGTTGACTGCCGACTGACTACGAGATAACTCATAGATTGCGTTCCCTTCTAGGGTGCCAACTACGAGTTATCGCGTACTCACTAAATCGGCCATTTTTGTGTAGCTACGAATAAAATCGTATTGTATATCAGTGCTAGTATTGATAAATGGCTTCTGGGAAAAGAACAAAAAGTCCATGTTGGCTTGCGTGGCCAGTTTTCTGAAAATTGCCGCGGCAGTCAATGTGTTAATAAATTATTTGCAACTGTTGGAGAATATTTTGTTCGGGGGAATTAGTTTATTAAAGTTAACATTTGGAATCCCTTGCGCTGACCAACTTCTTCCTCTTCCCTGATTTTAGTGGAACTTGGTCAGTACAGGGACTGCGTTCGCCCGTGGCATCACAACGGGCCGCTATACCTGCTCAAGTGAGCTCTGTGATATCAGACCTAACCTAACATTTGAAATTCCTTCGCTTCCCATTATCCCTTCCAACTTCCTCTCCTTGTTTCTATCCCCTCTTTTATCCTTCCTTCTTAATTACATTACGTACAATGGGTCAAATCGACCTCCGGGTACTATACTTATCTCAACTGATAAGTACACGTCCTCTAACCTAAACCTGACATTTGGACAGCAGCAACAAACAAGAAGTTCTTTGGCACGGCACATGCAACAAACTTTTCTGCATTTTTTCTCCACCACAATACACTCCAACACTTCAGCAAAGAATACATTTTTTCATGTTGTTGTTGTGTAAACAACAAATACTTACCAGCAGTGGAATCCATCGTCAATATTTTGTTTTTTTTTTAAATTTTTAATTTTAACTTGAATGTAAATGTTGTTGTTTTAACTTTTTTACAATGCACTACTAAACAATGTGGTATTAAAATTTATGCACAACACTTCAATTAGTAAAACTATGCAGGAATACTTTCCATGTATGATTTTTCAATCATTCGGTTTTGTAGAACATTTTCGTTTTGTATACATGTTTACATTACGGCTTTTCTCTATTTCATTTTAACTTACTGCTTTGTTTACTTAACAGATTACAGGCTGTAGTTTGTTATGGACCAATGTTGAAAAATTTAGTACTTAAGTACTTTTACTTTTCCACTACACTTTTAGTACCTTTTTTTATTACATATTTTATGGTTTGCGCTTTTCAGCTATTAATGTTCAACATAATGCTAAAGGTAGAATTAGTCTTAAGCCCCGGTTAGAGGACGTGAACTTGACAAGTACAGTACTCGGAGGTCAAGTTGGCCCATTGTACAAATAAAACTATATGTGTATTAAGCATAAATAAATATTTTTTTTATAAAAGTACCATTTTATGCAAAAAGTTACTCTCTTAGTTAGAGTTCAGTACCATTTAAAAAATTTCATTTTGCAACACTGCTCTGTGGTAATTTTATGGCTTATTAACACAGAGTTGCTTTTCAACAATAAATACAACAACAGACATTTCGTTTTTGTTGGTGAGTAATGTTAACCTTTAAACCTGCACAGAAAAAGCAACCGTAACTAAATAAATTTAAATAAATAAATTGAAAATTCTTATGATTTTTATGTCGTTGCTAAATTACACAATTGTGCAGCACCTATAAATAGAAAAAATAGTTCCTGCAGCCAATAACATTTCCACTTTACCTAAAGAACATGTTTTAATATGGCCATAGAGAAAAATGGCAAAAGTTATTTCTTATTTATCATAGTTTAGGCACCTAGTTGAAGAGACCAAATTATTTTTTTTTTGCAATTCATCATTTTCGCCTAAATAAATATAAATATAATAAGTTAAATGCTTAAATATAGTTAATTATCTTGCAAAAATTTTAAAATTGTAATTCGGACGAATTTCTAGTGTGCGATACGTTAGCGATACAGGCGGTACTTATAAGGGTTTATGACTAAGATAAATACGAAAATTAATGTCTAAGCAAAATAACAAAAAACCAACGAAATTTTTGACAACAACAATACTCTGGAATTTTAGTACCAGCTGATAGGAATTTAAAAAAGAATTTGCTAGAAAGAAGAAAGCAAAAACGAATTAATTAATAAAATAAATCAGAAAATTTAATAAACAAAAAAATGGTACGTGTGGCCTTACAAGTCTCAGCAAATTTAGAAAATATTGAAGAATTGAAAACATGTCATCCGGATTATCCCTTCTTTATAAAAATCACTTGCACAAATTGTGGTGAAACCTCCGAGAAATGGCATGATATTACCGAATCGGAACGTATACAACAGGATACACGTAATCCAGATGGATTTAATTTCTATATGAAATGTAAAATGTGCGGTCGTGAGAACTCCATAGATATAGTGGAGAAGTCTAATGGTAAGTGGCATCCATAAAAAATTCTTATTCTTAATGTCCGAAATTATATGGTGTATTTTGCCTATGTTTTTAGAGGTGTACACCGAAGAGGATAGTGGTAAATTTAAAACTATTGTTGTATTTGACTGCCGGGGAGCTGAACCTGTTGATTTTTCTCCTCGTACCGGTTGGATTGCACGTGCTGCAAATAATGGAAAGACATTTGATGATATTGACCTTTCGGAAGACGATTGGGTGGAATACGATGACAAGAATAATACTTCGGTTGGTGTTTATGAATTTGCATCGAAGTTTATTAAGTTGAAGAAGTAAAAAATGATTGGGGAATTAATTAATTGTATTTATTTGTGTTGCATTTTCTGGATGAACTGACTTTTTTGCTGCTCCTAAATGATATTAAAATTTGTTTAATAAATAAATATTAATTATTAAAAAAAATTCTTTAAAAGCATGGACAAAGTCATTCAAGTCATGGAGTAAACAAACACGAGGAATCAGCGACACTGGTAACAATGAATAGCAGATGGATGGATTACTACTGTGGGTTTCGATTTTTTTCCAAAAATTATTCATTCTATTTAGATAAGATTAGAGGACGTGTACTTGTCAATTAAGACAAGTACAGTACCCGGTGATCGAATTGACCCATTCTACAAGCATGTAGAGCATGAGACTCTTCATTCTATTTAATCACATACAAAATTTACGTTTAGAAATAGTAAACAAAAACTGCTTAGTTTTATATTTTTAAATAATTAAAATAAATTATAAAAAAATAATTATCAAAATAAGAAGGATGTTTGCCGAAACCCGGGATTGAACCGGGGACCTTTAGATCTTCAGTCTAACGCTCTCCCAACTGAGCTATTTCGGCACATGGTACACCTTGCACTATAGTGCTATTAGAGTAAAATTTCAAATAATATGGTAGCTCTATGACCAGGAAATATAACCGAGCGTATCATATAAAATAATTTCTATCATCTAATTAGCCGTTAATTTCAAATTCTTCAACCGAAAAGTCATTACAACTCTACAGTCAGGATCACAACCTAGTTTCTCACACCACCTAAGTAGAATGTGTTAATTTTATATACGAGTGGCGGGGCATACAGTTTAAAATCGACTCTGATTGATAGATTTTTGAGCCTCACCAAAATCTCGGGAAAGATTCTTTCTTGGCTGGTTCGAGTACAGTTTTTAGAGTTTCGTTGAGTCATACTGTTGCACCTTTTTCCTTCAAATTATTGCAAATTTCTCGATTGGCATTGGATGTAATATATAAGGACGTGTATTAAGTGGTCTGGGCGCATAATATAAGAGTCAGTCCGAGCAATATGGGGAGAAGTTATTGACCTGGAAAATCCATGAATATCTCAAGCTGTTAAATGATTTTGTTTCAATATGAATTAATTTGAGCAATATAAGGAGAAGGCTGGGCATATTGACTTATAAAATCCATGGATACCCCAAGCTGTTAAACGATTTTGATTCAATATGAGTCAGTTCGAGCAATGTGGGGAGAAGGCTGGATATATTGACTTGAAAAATCCATGGATATCCCAAGCAATTAAATAATTTTCTTTCAATAAGTCAGCTCGAGCAATATAAGGAGAAGGCCGAGCATATTGACCATGGATATCCCAAGTTGTTAAACGATTTTGTTTCAATATGATCTTATATTGGTAGAAATTCTTATTATCTTCAACAAAAACCACCCCATTTGGGTGGTTTAACTGTGTCGACTCTCATTAGCTACATATATAAGCGGCAAGCTTATATACACTACGAATTACTACATGGCATCGCAGAGGAGGGGTAAATATACCTAGCCGCACCATAGAGGAAGTCGTTATATCCTCCGTGTATGGTACCCTCACCCACTAAATCCCCCCTCGTCTCGTGGACTCATTGTGCTCACTCCGGAACTACGGTGGTATTACTCCGAAGTGCAGTCCCTCTGGCCATTTGGCCCCTTCATATCCACAATATCCGCGTCCGGATTGCGCAACAAAATCTGACAAGGTATTTAAACATCTACTCTAATTCTTTCATCCAAGTCAAGTTTCTTAGATTTCAGCAAGGCTTCAGTGTAACTGGTAAAGATATTCCAATTTTCTTCGCTGTTCAGAAGTACGTCGCAGAAGTTTTCGACAGTACAGACGCCGACTTTGGCCTCAAGATTCGTTCTTTCTAAGCTCCATCTGTCACAATGAAAGAAAATGTGTTTCGCGTCATCAATCTGCGCTTCATCGTAAATCCAATTTGGTCGTATCATCTTCCCCATTTTAAACAGATATTTACAAAAATAACAGTGTCCGGATAACAGCTGTGTTAGATAGTAATTAACCTCACCAAATTTCCAGCCTCACCAATCCAGCGGATAATATCTTGGGGGAGAAGTTTTGCCGTCCATCTACCACTTGTTTCAGTGTCCCATTGCTCTTGCCAGTGTTGTATGGTTCTCTTTCTGACATCGGCGCCATTTATTGTCTCTCCGTGTACGTTTTTAGACTTACACACTTTCTTCCGTTCGCTTGCCTGTAGACCTATAGGTATTACACCACTGATTACCAGTACTGCTGACTTAGATACAGTCCTATATGCCAATGCCACCCTAAATGCAGCGGTTCATTGCACTGATGATTTTGAATTTACATTCTATAGTCGGCTTTTAATGCTTCTGCTCAGACCTCACTGCCGTAAAGCAGAATAGAGTCCGTAATAGCCATTATCAATCTGCGTCTGCTCTGTACAGGACCACCAATACAGGCCATAAGCATACTCTAAGTAAGGAGGTAACCTTAGCGGCTTTAATTGCAGCGTGTTGGATTTGAGCCTAGACCGTCTGTTTAGGGTGCCCGTCGAATGCCAAGATAGTTGACTACGTTCTGCGTTGTCAAAGTGCTGTTGCATATCGTAATGTTAATTTCCAGCGGTATAAGCTTCCTCGTAAGAAGTATCAATTCAGTTTTCTACGTTGCGAGTTTAAGTTCTGTGTATATATTTATGTTTAATTAAAACAATGCAAATTTTAGTGGTAGTGTTTGATTATTTTCTTTTTTTTTTTCAAACAAAAAATTTTTTTCTCAAATTTTTTTTTATTGTCTTTTCGGTAAAAAAAAAAAATAAAATTTTTTTTTTAAAATAAATTTTTTTTTTTCATATTTTCAATCATATGTACGTTAATAATTGTTTTTGTTGTTTTGTAATACAAAAAATTAATGTAAAAACTGTTTAAATTATTATTTTGCTTGTTTTAGTTAGTTTAACAAAAATATTTTTTTTTTTTAAATTTATACATATAAATTTATGTAAAAAAAAAATTAACAGCATTTCTTTTTGATTTTTACTATCACATATACAGAAAAAAAAGTTAGTTAAACTTATTTAAAATAATTACAATTATAATAATGAAATCTACATGGTAGGCAACACAAAATTTTACAAATATTTTTTTAAAAAATCTTTTCTTTTCTTTCTTTTTTAAATAACAAAATAATAATTTACAAAGAGCAAAAAAAAAAAAAAAAAATTAAATATGAATTAAAATATTTGATATTTATTGTCGTATAAATAGATTTTTTTTTCTTCTTTACAATTTGTTTTTAACAATGAGGTAATTTTTTTCTTGTTTTTTTTTTGTCTAATTTAAATAATTATTTAAAATAATTAAAAATTATACTGACATTAATCATTTTGTGCTAAATTTTTATTTTATTTTTTTAATGTTTTCTTTTAATATGACTTATAATTAATAAATAACTTAAATAATTCATTTATTCTTTTTTTTTTTAGTGTATAACTAATTAATTACTTTCTTTTTAACCTCACTTTTTATGGTTTCTTTTAACATGTCTTTTACATTCTTTTTAATAACTTTTAGTTTTTCTTCTTCTCTTTTTTAACTTAACAACTAAAAAAAATCTAGCTTAGCCTTTTTGTTTTTGTGTTTTTTTCTATGTGTAATAATAATAATAAAAATAATTATGAATTAAAATTAAAAAGTTCTTTTCTCTAAACTATATACTATTGGGTGGCTTTAATGGCTGCAGGACGTAACCCTGTAATAGTTGTGGTGACGGGACTAGTTTGATGTTGTGACTCGACAGTATTTGAGTCTTTGTCATCATTGTCGGGATTATCCCAAGGTTGGCGTTGACCCGAACCAAACAGATTATAAAAGGTACCAGCGGCAATGTAAATGCCAGCGGCAATAAAGAATACCTTTTGCCATTGAGCAATTGTAGGCTGTAAATACAATAATAAATAATGTTAAAAACACGTTCTATATTTCTCTTTAAAAATAAGTCAAAACCTACCTGATTATTAATTAAATTGCCAGCGGCAATGGGTGCCAAAAGACCAGCCAAATTGGCTAAACAATTTGTAATGGCCATTAGGAAACCAGCAAAGCGTGGTGTCAAATCCAAGTGATTGATTTTGAAACCTGAGTAAATACCACCATTAAGACCCACACCAATAGTTAGAATTGCCAAGGTTAAGACACGATCACAACCCGTATAGGAGGCAGCTATTAAAGCAATGCCAGGACCATATTGACCTAAAAGGAATTTCCTTATTAGTATTCATACAATAACATTTCCTTTTCTGTTGCTACTTACCAATTGTGTTCATAATCTTTCTGGTGGAAGTATGATTAAAGCGATTTGAAGAGATCATCCAATCGGCTACCACGGAAATACTCATTGAGAATATCCACATAGCCAAATAGGGTAATGAAGACAGCAAGCCATTCGATTTCAATGAGAATCTTAAAACTTGTTTCATATAAGTTGGCAATTCAGTCATCAAGGTTTCATAGCCATAATTATGACCCATGTGAGCAAACAAAATAGCATAGAAAGGCAAGGATTTGCAAATGGCTTTGAAGGGAATGGGTGGAATCTAAAACGATAAATTATTTATCGATAAATAAAAATTATTATGAAAATTTAATTTAAAAAAAAAGAATGTGAACCCACCTTAATTTCATTGGTACCCCATAGCGAGTGATTAATGTATTTCTTTTCACGTTCATCAATCTTCGGATGACTGGATGGATCTTCATATACCCATATTAGGAAAGCTATCGACCATATTGTGCCTACAGCACCGAATACATAGAAAATTGAGGGCCAGCCTCCATCGAAACCGTATTCAGCTAAGAGACCCGATAAAGGCATGGAAATGATTGTACCAAACTGAGCTCCGGCATACACTGCAGCACCCATACGTGATCTTTCATTCGGTGGTATCCATTTGGCCAACAAGGCGTGTGTGCAAGGTACAATTGGTCCTTCGCCTAGACCCTGAATGAAACGTACCACACACAAGCCCCAGACACCACCTTCGCGAGCAGCAACGGGTACGAGGAAAGCAAAAACGGAATTGATTAACATACCCCAACCGAGAAAGTTAAGGGCACCATATTTTTTCGCCAACATGCCAAAGGGTATCTGTTTGAAAGGAACGAAAAAATTAAATTCAAGTTCTGTATTCCGTTGGGGTTTGCAGAACTTACCTGTGTAATGACATAGCCATAGAAGAAGGACGATAAAATATAACCCTGTAAAGCCGAACTCCAAGCAAATTCACCATCTTGACCGTGAACCTAAAGAAAAGAAGAAGATATTTAATTTTAAAGTCATGTTTTAAACGTGCAATCTTATTAGAATTTAATTTTTCAATTTTTCCAAACAGGTTTCTGAGTTATTCCTGTCAGTTATTGTTAGTGAGACCCTATTAAAGGTTTTTGGGGATGGTATCCTCAAAACTTCGTTTTACTTCTTTTTAACCATCTCTTCTATTATAATTGACAACAACATGTGCTACTCATAACCTTACATTCTAGAAGAAGTTTTTTGAAGATTAGGTCAGTTTTGAAAAATTCAGTACTTTAGTACTTTTTTCAGTACTTTTCCATTCCAAAAATACCTCCGCAGTACCCCCCGCCAGGCTTTCAGTACTTTTTTATTATTATGTATATATTCTATGTCTTGGGTTTTTAAACTATTAATGCATTAGCAATGTATTGCTAATGGTAGAATAAGTCTTTAGCCCCGATTAGCCAAACGTACACGGCTAATGTCCGTATTTATGTAGAATACGAAATATCCGCTTTTAGAATATGAAAAGCAATGAGAACGCTTGCCGAACTGTAATGTAATTTCGGTAAGTATTTAATTTGCTCTACATATCATATTAAAATCAAAGTTCATTGCGTTACGTTCCGTCAACATTTGACTAAACGGGGCTTTTACGTTTCGAATCAACAGTTTTTGTTTTGTATATAAGAAACATGTATCAGTCGTTAGTTTTTCTATTCCATTCCGTACGTGTATTAAATATAAATAAATATTTTTTTATTAAAGTACCATTTGATGCAAAAAAGTACTCTTTCAGTTATAGTTCAGTACCATTTAAAAATTTTTATTTTACAACACTGAATTATAGGCATCTGTTTATTGTCAATTGGTGATTTAAATAAGTAGACTTCATGACTGGGACCTATTAATCCTTATTGAGGATCAATTTTGTGCCCCTTTTTTAATTTTAAAGTCTCTAAATCTGAGAAAAGGACAGAAAGTCAATGTTGACCATGCGTGGCCACATTTCTATAAATTGCCACGGCAGACAGCGTGTTAACGATTTATTATAACTTTTAGGGTCCCTCCGTAGTCTAGTAGGTAGTGTGTTGGCTTATTTAGACACAAAGTCACGATTCAAATCCCAAGCCAGACATCAAAACGAAATATGAAAAAAAATATTTCTTCGGCGGCGACTTCCTCTCTCAGCAGATTTCTGGCAGAAACTCCCGGGAGTAAATGAAAAATTACGATGAAAAGTTTCTCACGAAAAATTTGTCGTTCCGAATCGACTTTAAACTGGTAGGTACCGCCACTCATGTATAAAATTAACATACACACCATGATTGTGGTGTTAAGAAGCTAGGCCCAGTAATCCTGACTGAAGGGTTGTAATGGTCCGCTTTAGTTTTGAACATTACTTCGATTAGAGTGTAAAGAATTCTCTTTCTATTTAATCACTTTTTCTGTGTTAAAAACTGATTTGAAATAAACCGGAATATACATATATTTTGAAGCCTGACTTTATAAAATAAAGTGAGGTTAAGTCGAAATTTTAATCAGCGGTGTATAGGTAGGAACGGTACGTATTCTAGACAACTTGAAAACATTTTTAAACGATTTTTTTAACAAAGAGACGATAAAAAATAATTTGAAATAAATCGGAGGATTTATTAAGTCTGACTTTATAAAATAAAGTGAGGTTATGGCTAATTTTTAATGAACGGTATATACATAGGTGGAAACGGTACGTATTCTAGACAACTTAAAAACATTTAGGATTTTTTTTACAAAGAGGCGATAAAAACTAATTTGAAATAAATCGGAATATATATTTAAAGTCTGACTTTATAAAATAAAGTGAGGTTATGGCTAATTTTTAATGAACTGTATATACATAGGTAGGACGGTATACGTATTCTAGACAACTTGAATACATTTTGAAATTACTTTTTTTTTAACAAAGAGGCGATAAAAACTAATTTGAAATAAACCGGAATATATATTTAAAGCCTAACTTTATAAAATAAAGTAAGGTTAAATCGAAATTTTAGTTAACGATATATAGGTATTCTAGACAACTTGAAAACATTTTGGAATGATTTTTTTTTTAATAAAAACTTACCACTTCCGTGTAATTGGAATCGGGACATTCATCATCCATTATATCAACATGATCGGATGATATAGCTGTATGATTGACCATAGCCACAATGGCTACCGACATATTGGTACGCATCACATAGGCATTTGCCATGCCCAAAAACAGCATAAACGTTACAAAGTAACGCGTTTGCATAAGACCTGCAAGGAAAAGAAAACAAATTTTGAAATTATTTAAATAAATTTAAAAATATTAAAAAATAAACAATTAAAAATAAAAAAAATTATTAAAATTAAAGAAAATAAAATATAAATAAATAAAAAACAAATAACATTTCTTTTTTTTAAAAATCTTTTCTAAACTGATTACAAATTATTTAAATAAATTTAAAAATATTAAAAAATAAATAATTAAAAATAAAAAAATGATTAAAAATAAAGAAAATAAAATATAAATGAATAAAAAACAAATAAAATTTCTTGTTTTAAAAAATCTTTTCTAAACTGATTACAAATTATTTAAATAAATTTAAAAATATTAAAAAATAAATAATTAAAAATAAAAAAAATGATTAAAAATAAAGAAAATAAAATATAAATAAATAAAAAACAATTAAAATTTCTTTTTTTTAAAAATCTTTTCTAAACTGATTACAAATTATTTAAATAAATTTAAAAATATTAAAAAAAAAAAAAATTAAAAAAAGTAAAAAAATAAAAATAAATAAAAACAAATAAAATTTCTTTTTTTAAAAAATCTTTTCTAAACTGATTACAAATTATTTAAATAAATTTAAAAATATTAAAAAAAATAATTAAAAAATAAAAAAATTAATCAAAAATAAAAAATAATTAAAAATAAAAAACAAATAAAATTTATTTTTTTAAAAAATCTTTTCTAAACTGATTATAATTAAGGAAAAGAAAAAATTTTGAAATTATTTAAATAAATTTAAAAATATAAAAAAAAATAATTGTAAATAAAAAACAAATAAAATTTCTTTTTTTTTTTAATCTTTTCTAAACTGATTACAATTTAAATAAATTTAAAAATATTAAAAAAAAAATAAAAAAAAAATAATTAAAAATAAAGAAAATAAAATATAAATAAATAAAAAACAAATAAAATTTCTTTTTTTTTAAAAATCTTTTCTAAACTGATTACAATTAACGTCACATCGAATGAGACTGTCTTAGCTTAGCTTAGCCCAGCAACAATTTCAATTTTATTGGGGAAAAAAACAAAAATCCCTTTCAAATAAACAACAACAGCAGACAGATAATCTGTCTGTATAGATTTTTAATCTTTTTATTTATTTAAATTTTTTTTTTTAAATAAAAAAGTCTTTTAGAATGTTTTAGAAGCAGAAAAAAAACACATGCTTTCAAGCATTACCGTGGTACGTCGTTAGTCATGTTTCTTTCGTAGTTACGTTACGTTACGTTAACTAGAGGAAGTTGGTTTTTAAATACACAATATATTACCACTGTTATTGTAGTAATTGTTAAAAGATATTTTAAATATTTAGCACCATTTACTACCTTAGAGCTTTGTTAATAACATTATAAATTATCATCATACGTATTTAAATGTGTTAAATAAAATTTGCTAAACGTTATGAATAAACAACAAATTTATTGTTAAACAAATACAATGAATTTCTTGTATTTTTTTATTTTTTTATTTAAACCCATGACTTCACGTGTTCCACTTCTGCGTAAATGGTAGAGAGAAGTGGGTGTCTGGCAAAAAAAAAAAAAAAAAAAAAATTAGAAAAAAAAAACATAAAATTCTACTTATGAATTTATCTTTCTTTTTTTTTTATGATGCTCAAAGCGATCGTCATAATGGCTACATATTTTGTTTTTGGAATATCCACTGTTTTTAGATAACATTATAAAACCTACATACATACATACACACTATATATTATTATAATTTATATTTAGTTTTTGGTTTTTAATACCAATCAGATCGGTTTGTTGGGGGAGAGTGAAAACACGTGGGGACTTCATGTGATGCGTAATAATATATACAAGAGAAATACATAATAATTTAGCCGGCATAAAATTTTTCGAACTTTAAAATGTTTTTTTTTTTTTGGCAATTTTAAAAACCAGTGTTCGTTCGCTTTCGTATTTGCTTGTTATACTTATGGCATATCAATTAGGAAAAAAAAAAAACATTTTTTTTTTGTGAATGGGATTTTTTTTTTTAATTTTTAAACGTTGCCAATCGCCAAAAAATTTTTTATACTAAAAGTTTAGAGGTCATTAATAATAAATTTTGTATTATTTTTTGAAAATGTTTGCCATATTTGCTGATTTTTTTTTCTTCTTTCTTAATTGCCATAATTTATATTGTATTGTATATACAGTGAGTGTCAAAAGAATGTGTACACCAGTGTTGAAAAATTCTGTATTTTAATACTTTTTCAATTCAAAAATACCGCAATACCGCCACCAGGCTTTCAGTACTTTTTTTATTATATATTTTATGTCTTAGGCTTTTAAGCTATTAATGCCTTAGCAATGTATTGCTAAAGGTAGAATTAGTCTTTAGCCCCGATTAGCCAAACGTACACGGAACATAAGTATGTCTAGTACTTTTTCATTACAAAAATACTGCAGTAACCCCTCCAGGCTTTCAATACTTTTTTTATTACATATTTTATGTCTTAGGCTTTTAAGCTATTAATGCATTATCAACGTGTTGCTAAAGGTAGGATTAGTCTTTAGCCCCGATTAGCCAAACGTACACGGAACATATGTCATTTTCATTTCAAAAATACCGCAATACCCCCACCAGGCTTTCAGTACTTTTTTTATTATATATTTTATGTCTTAGGCTTTTAAGCTATTAATGCATTATCAACGTATTGCTAAAGGTAGAATTCGTCTTTAGTCCCGATTAGCCAAACGTACAGGGAACATATGTCTAGTACTTTTTCATATATATTTTATGTCTTAGAGCCATTATTACAACTTGCCGTTAAACTTGGGTTTAGTTAAAGTTATCTTTAGCTAAAGGGAACTGTAAAGTCAGCTTTAACTTCTTTTTTCGTTATTACAACTTACAGAGATAAAATAAAGTTAACTGTTTTCAAAAATATGGCAGTATCGGAGAAATGTCGATAAAACTGCTCAATCAAAAAGTTTATTTTTAAAGCAGCGGCAATGTCAGGCTTCGTTTTTTGTTGTATATGCTCATTTTGTTTAAATTTGAAGTTGCCATTTTGAAAATAATATATAATATGGCAAGTTTAAATATAAACTTAACTTTAAAAGTTACCGGTAGGATGATCCTCCCTTTAGCTTAACGCTCACTTCTATCTTATTGGGTACTCATAATAATGAAAAACAATTTAGCTGTCTGTTAAAATCCTTCCTCCCCTTAGTTAACGGCAAGTTGTAATAATGGCCCTTAGGCTTTGAGGCCATTAATGCATTAGCAATGTATTGCTAAAGGTAGAATTAGTCTTTAGCCCCGATTAGCCAAATGTACACGGAACATATGTATGTCCGTTTTTAGAATACATACATACATAATTGGCCATTCAGTCAGGATTACGGCCTAGCTTCTCACACCGCTCATGTTGTGTGTGTTAATTTTATACGTGATCGGCGGGACCTACAGTTTAACGACGACTCCGAGCGACAGATTTTGAGAAACTTTTTCATGGCAGGCTTTATATTTGCTCTCAGAGTTTTTGCCAGAAATCTGCTGAGAGGAAGTCGCCGAAGAAATATTTTTTTTTTTCATATTTCGTTTTGATGTCTGGCCTGGGGCTCGAACCCGGGCTTTACATTTAATAAGCGAACACACTACCTACTAGACTATGGCGACTACCCATTCATATCTAGCATTGGGAAATCAGTCACGCTGACAGTCGCAGTCACGTAATCAGCAATTTCTCTCTTTGTACGAAAGGTCACTATGACAAACCTCACGAAATGACATTTCAAATGGGGTTTTTTTCGGTTTTGTTGTTGTCACCGTATTCATATATACAATATTTATGAAATTTCTGGTAGTTGCTGCAGATTGTCATTTCTAGATTACGTCTTTCATAAAATTGTATCCAAAGCGATAACGTCATTTGGGGGGAAATAAATAGGTATGTATGTATATACGATTTTCATATTGTCGCATTATTATGAATTATTATATAAACAATTACTCAACTTCAATGAAGTTCCAATGATAATGGAAATTACCTTAATTTTTATTTATTTATTTATAATATTTGTTTAATTTACTACAGTCATATCAAATGGCACAGTAAATATTAAATTACAAACATCGTTGAGATAATGATTAAAAAGTAAAAGCAATAGAAACAAAATTATTAGTTTTGTAAAGAAAATTCGAAAAATACATGAAAATTATTTTATTTTTAAACGATATAATTTTTAACATAAAATATGAGCATTTACTAACAAGTATTTATGGAATTGACAACGTTTTCACTTTTTTACTTTTAAAGTTAATCAGCATATGTATTCAATAATGAACTTTAACCTCTTGTTAAATTGCCAATAGTAAAGAAAGAATTAAATTTTTAGTTTCATATATTGTAAAACATTATGTAAGTAAATAAAAATTGGCAACACCAATTCATTTATGCTATAAATACAAATAATTATTGATGGCTAAAAACAAAATATTAAGGTTTATTATGTATTCAGTTAATACAACAAATTATCTTTGGAAAGAATGTTTATCTTAATAATTAGGTTGGCAACTCGAAATTTTTTCTTGTCTAAATATACAAAAAAAAAAATTATAGATTGATTCAAATTATTTTTTAAAAGAGTTAAAAAGTAATAAATTGATTATAAAAAGCAATTGAACTTTATTGGCGTTGCCAACACATAACAATAAGTTTTTACAAATAATATTGTAAAAAGTTAATGGCAATTTCTACCATTTTTTTGCAATTGAAAACTCAACTTCGGTTGCCAGCCATAATAAAGTCCAAAAATTTTCAATACATAATTGGCAATGCAACTTTTATTAAAACAATTATTAAGAAATATTCAAAAATATTATTTTTTTATTATTATTATGTGCCTTTGGAAATAATGAATTAAAGTGGTTTGTTTGTCTTAACAATAATTCGATTGGCTCGAAATTTTTTTCCAGTCTAAATATACAAAAAAATTATATATTGAATGAAATAATTTTTTTTTTAGAATAACTAAAAAGTAATAAATTGATTATAAATGTCAACTAAATTTCATTCGCGTTGCCAACAGACAACGATAAGTTTTTACAAATAATATTGTAAAGAGTTGATGGCAATTTCTACCATTTCTTTTTGCAATTGAAAACTCAACTGGAGTTTGGTTGTCGGCCATAATAAAGTCCAAAAATTTTCAATAAATAATTGGCAATGCAACTTTTTTTTTAAAAAATTATTAAGAAATGTTTCTAAATATTCAAAAATATTATTTTTTTATTGTTTATTATTATTATGTGCCTTTGGAAATAATGAATTAAAATGGTTTGTTTGTCTTAACAATAATTTGATTGGCAACTCGAAATTTTTTTCCAGTCTAAATATACAAAAAAAAATTATATATTGATTGTAGGTATTTTTTTAGAATAATTAAAAAGGAATAAATTGATTATAAATATCAACTAAATTACATTCGCGTTGCCAACACATAACAATAAGTTTTTAAAAGAAAGAGTTGGTGGAAATTTAATCCGTATTTTTGGCAATTGAAAACTCAAATGAAGTTCTGCCATTAGCCATAATAAAGTCATGCATTTTTAAGTTATAATAATAATACATAATTGGTAATGCAACTTTTATAAAAAAATTATTAAAAAATTGTTTCTAAATATTCAAAAATATTTCTTTTTTTTATTGTAATAGAAAAAATCTGATAGACATTATTATTATTACTATTTATTATTATTATTATTGCTAATATTATTTATTATTTAATTTAATATTATTTAATATATAGTAAATTAAATTATTAACCGTAAAAAAAGTGTTTAAATTATTTAATATTTTTTTTAAATGCTAAGTATAGCCCTAATCTTAACATTATTTTTGTTTTAAAAATTAAATTATTTTTAATAATTTTTTATATAAAAAAAAGTACTTTAAAAATTCATTTTTTGCACACGTGGTGTTAAATGCAATTTTTTTTGATGATTTTTGAAAATTTCTTATCGTCTTGAAACGGAATTGTCGTTATGACTATACAAATTATACAAAAGAATTGTTGATTTTATTTAAAATGTAGCAAAAAAAAAATAATTCTAATAAATATGGTGAAATTATTAAAAAAAAAAAATAACTGATAATAAGGAGTACAAAAAATTATTTGCAAAATTTCATATTAAATCGAGGGAAAATAAAAAAACAATTCCTAGTATTGAAATGTATGGGAAATAGTTAAAGGTATTCATTTTCAATGACATAAATTTTAAATATAGTGCAAGTAAATAATGCTGACTAAATGTCTACAAATATTAAGAATGACATACAAAAAAGTACTGGTCACACCCCCTTAAAATAATTTAAAAAAAAATATTTCCTATAAAAACAATTATTTTGAAGGCATGTGGTGAAATATAGATGTGAAGTTAACAATGTTAACATAGCTTTATTACAATAAATAAAATTCCTCTTAAAAATTGTCACTTTAAATCAATTGATACACTTTATTTTTTAATTAAATTGTCAGTTTGAGAGTGTCTTTTGTTTTGACAATTCATTGTGTTCATTTTTACTCTGTCAAGTGTCATTTGAATATTTGTTTTCAATATGAAAAAAGTAAAATTATTGTTTTTTATTATACAATTAATTAATTTGCAATAAGTTTATTGACGTTTATATTTGTAAGAGAGAGAGTGACTGTCAATTAGATAATGAAATATTGTTTTAATATTTTTTTTTTTTGACTTATAATAGAGGTATTGAGTATTGATTCAATCAGTGTGTTTTTCAAAGGTCAAAGAAAGGTTCATTTATTAATAACTTTATGGAAATATTTCGTATTATAGACTTAAATCAAAAGTTATCAGCATGAAAAATATGCAATTCAAAGCAATTTTATTATTTTTCTATAATTTTTTATTAAAATGCCATAAATTGGCAACTCTATATTTTTGACAGAAATCAAAGATTATTTTTTGTCTTCAAAAGCTAAAAAAATTAATCATGAATAAATACTCAACTCAACATTTTTATAAATTAAATTAAAAAAAAATTAAAATTTTTTAGTTCAACAACCAATATGTAAATATCGCTTTGCCAACTATTTTAAAGAAATATATACTGCAATTAGGCCTCATGTAAATAAAAACAAAACATTTTTCTCATTTTCTACATTTAATTTAAGAATAAATATAAAGAAATTTGCCTTGTCAACTATATTTTATTACTTAAGAATCTACACTCAAGGTTAACTATAATTATTTATAATTATTGCATTGCCAACTATAATTTGTTGTTTATAAAAACCTTTTATTTTAAATATTTTCATTTTATTTCAGTTAAAAGAATATATATAGCTGGGGTTTAATGCAAGGACAACTACTAGAAAACTACTATTGCATTGCCAACTATGTTTTATTACAGTATTTTAATTCAAATCGATTTCTATTAAAACTTTAAAAAAGTTTGTTGAACCCATTATGTATTTAAAATGGTTAATTCACTTGTAAACAACTACTGGAAAACTACAATTGCATTGCCAACTATATTTTAATACAGTAAAACAATTTCCCCATATTTTAATTCGATTTCTTTTAATATTCTAAAAAAGCTTGTTGAAATAATTATGTATTTAAAATTTTTAATTCACTAGAAAACTACCATTGCATTGCCAACTATACTTTAATACAGCAAAAAAGGTTCCCCGTTGTTTTTAAATAATATTCTAAGGAATATTAATTTTAAAGAACATTTTAAATATTTAATTCACTAGAAAACTACTATTGCATTGCCAACTATATTCCCAATTTTCCCATATTTCAATTCGATTTCTATTAATATTCTAAAGAAGCTTGTTGAATCATTGAAGTATTTAAAATTTTTTATTCACTAGAAAACTACCATCGCATTGCCAACTATACTTTAATACAGTAAAACAATTTCCGCATATTTCAATTCGATTTCAATTAATATTTTAAAGAATATTAATTCTAAAGAATATTTAAAATGTTTAATTCACTAGAAAACTACCATCGCATTGCCAACTAATACAGTAAAACAGTTACCCTATATTTCAATTTGATTTCTATTAATATTCTAAACAATCTTGTTGAACCATTGAAGTATTTAAAATTCTTAATTCACTTTACTGTAATTAAAAAACTTTTTGAAAAGATAGAAATTCTTCTTCGCATTGCCAATTATTTCGATTTGTATTAATATTCTAAAGAATCTTGTTGAATCATTGAAGTATTTCAAAATTTTAATTCACTCCCCTGTAATTTAAGAACTTTGTTGAAAAGATAAGAATTACTTCGCATTGCCAATTATTTCGATTTCTATTAATATTCTAAAGAATCTTGTTGAATCATTGAAGTATTTAAAATTCTTAATTCACTTTCCTGTAATTTAAAAACTTTATTGAAAAGATAGGAATTTTTTCGCATTGCCAATTATAAATAAAACAGGAATTTAAATCTTGAAAGCTAATTTATATAATTTTGTTTGGCTATTAACAACTCAACTGGAGTTCTGTTGTATGGATAATGGAGTGCCATACGTTTTTAATTAAATTTTGGTTAGGTTTTAGCGTTGCCAATTTCAAACAAAGTGGTGTTTAAAAACCCTTTAGAAAGTTTGTAGTACCAATTACACCTAATTGGTGTCATTTTAATTACCGTTAAAGCGTATAAAATTATTTGCATTGCCAACTACTATGTTTACAATACTGTTTTAAAATAAAGTGTTTATATTTTAAAATAATCTCTTTAGATTCTAAAGAAGTTTGTAATACCAATTACAGCCGTTTGGTGTCATTTTAATTACCGTAAAAGCATATAAAATTATTTGCATTGCCAACTATGTTTGCAATTCTGTTTTAAAATAAAAATCATTTTTATTTTTTTTCTATTTGTGCTTTGCCAACCACAATAGTACTTATCAAATTCGTTGTTGCCTTAATTATTATTTTTTTATATTTATTTTAATTAAAATTAAAAAAAATATACTTTCATTATTATTGTTGTTGTTTTAATTTTTTCAAGCAAAGAGAACTTAAGTGTTTTACAAACACACACGAATCATTTTAACATTTTTATTGCACAATTGAAAAAAAAAATTAAATGTGACGAGACGTAAATGAAAAATAAAAAGCACGTGAAAAGAACCACTCAACTATTTTATATCAAATGAAATGAAATAATTTCAAAACTCTTAAATGTAAATGTATGTAAATACAGAATAAATTATTATAAAACAAAGTAAATATTCACCTCTGGGCCGATTTTCTTCGAAGATCTCATTTAAGCCATTTTGATTCCAAACAAGGACATGACCGTTACGTTCACGATTTTCGTATGTACGTGTAGCAGGCATTTTTGCAGATTTTTTTTAACGTATTTTTTTAACTTAAATTTAAACACTTAATGTATGTATGTATATATATTGGGGTTTCTAAGCGAATGTGTATGTATATAAAATAAATAAGCGTAAGATCTTTTTTTTTTATTAAAAAATTTTTTTTAATTTTTTTGGTTTAAAATATTTGGACGATAAATTAACGCGTTTTGTTTTATTTGATAAAAATTTTTTTATTTGTTGAGAAAAAGTATCAGAAACACTTTTTACGCACACGTTTAAACCATTTCATGTTCTACCGTAAATTTTGTAAATATTTCAACATTTTCAGTTTAATGTTCTGTTTTTTTAAATGATGAAAATTATTTTTTGAGATTTTATTTTAAAATGAATATTTTAAAACGCGAGAAAAAAACCGCCGTTCTACTAAGTAAAGTTAACGTTTCAACGTTTCACTTGAGACTGTTTGTTTGCAATGAATGCTTTCTAAAAAGAATTTTGAAGTGTGCTTTGCTAAATTCTTGTGTTGCCGTTGCCGTTTTGTTGTAATTTAATTGATGTTTGTTTCTTTCGTATTTCCTCTGAGACTGAACTTTTTTGCCGTATTACGGAAATAATTTATTACTGTTGTTGCAAAAATTTCTTGCGATTGCAATTTAATTTAATTTTTTGTTTTCTTGAAAATATTTTTAAAATTCTTTTTCTTTTATTTATTTATTTTCAAATTGATTTTGTTTAAATTTCTATCTTCTATTTGGCGCGCGTTCTATAGACCAACTGACACTTGTCTATCGGTAACGCTAAACTTTTTATCGTCGTGTTTCGTGTTGATTTTTTGTTTTTTTTTTTTTTTATGGGGGGTTCTTTAACAAACGAAGATCTGTACTTTTTACTTTTGGTTTTATTTGTTGTTGTTTTTATTTAATTTGCGCGAGCAACAAGAGAGTATCGTATATATGCGAGAAGAATCATATGCATGTGTTCCATTATCGTAAATGGTTGAGAGGGGGCTGGTTCACATGCATACATATGTATGTGTGTATCCAACTTGTGTGTTGTTATTGCAGAAAGAAGAAAAAAAAAGCTTTTTTCTCTAATAATCTCGTGTATTTTTTTATTACTTTAAATTGTTCTTGGCAAATTTCAAAGCTTTATGGGTGAAATGTAAAGGGAATGTAGTAGTGTGCCGCTACAGTCACATTGTGTTTGTATTGAAAATTTTCTTGTGTCATGCTGTTATTTTAAAGTATATATTTTGTTGTTGTTTGTTTCATTACGTTTTTTGTTTTATTTGAAGTGGCGGTATTGTGATCTTCAATGTTTTGTCAGTGAATGAGGTAGAAAAAAAGAAATGATACAGCAGTAAAATATCTTTTTTGTTTTTTAATTAAGATTTAATGTGTGATTGGAAATTTAAATGCAATAAAAAAAATAAAAAAAATTAAATAAAACTGGTGACGGATTTTATAATTAGTATGTATTTTTAAAGGCTTGAAACCAAAGAAAATTATTTTTGCGAACAAAAAAAAAATTTTTTGAAAAATTTTAAAAAGTAATTGGCAACTCAATAATAAAAAAAGCACGCAATAAAATTTCAAGTTGTAATAAAAATAATCTAAAGAAATTAGGAAATTATTCTTGAGCTTTGAAGTGAAAGGCAGAAAATTTAACCTAATTGGCAATGCGAAAAAGAGCAATATTGTTTACGTAGTCTAGTAGGTAGTGTGTTGGGTTCTTAGACGTGTATCACGATTCAATCGCCATTTAATTTCAAATATTGTAAGAAAAACTTAATAAAATTTTTACTATCTAGACCACCTGAAAAATTTTAAAAAAGTAATTGGCAACTCAATAAAAAAAAAATCATGCAATAAAATTTCAAATAATAAAAATAATCTAAAGAAATTAGGAACTTATTCTTGAGTGATTCTTGAGCTTCGAAGTGAAAGGAATTAAAATTTAACCTAATTGGCAATGCGAAAAAAAAGCAATATTGTTTACATAGTCTAGTAAGTAGGTAGTAGTGTGTTGGCTTCTTACACGGGTATCACGATTCAATTTCTATTTAATTTAAAATATTGTAAGAAAAACTTAATAAAATTTTTACTATCTAGACCACCTGAAAAATTTTAAAAAAGTAATTGGCAACTCAATAAAAAAAAAATCATGCAATAAAATTTCAAATAATAAAAATAATCTAAAGAAATTAGGAACTTATTCTTGAGTGATTCTTGAGCTTCGAAGTGAAAGGAATTAAAATTTAACCTAATTGGCAATGCGAAAAAAAAGCAATATTGTTTACATAGTCTAGTAAGTAGGTAGTAGTGTGTTGGCTTCTTACACGGGTATCACGATTCAATTTCTATTTAATTTAAAATATTGTAAGAAAAACTTAATAAAATTTTTTACTATCAGGACCACCAGAAAAATTTTAAAATGTAATTGGCAACTCAATGAAAAAAAGCATGCAATAAAATTTAAAATAATAAAAAAAATCTAAAAAAATTAGGAAACTATTCTTGAGCTTTGAAGTGAAAGGAATAAAATGTAACCTAATTGGCAATGCGAAAAAAAGGAAATATTGTTTGCGCAGTCTAGTAGGTAGTGTGTTGGATTATTAGACATGAGGCAATGGTTCAATCGATAGGTCAGGCATCTCCAAAAAATGTTTTTACATCCGTTTTGTTGAAGACGTCTGCCCTGGGGTTTCAACCGTGACCTCTCACGTCTAACTAGCAAACACACTATCTACTACACTACGACGAATTTAAAGAATATGAAATTCCATAAAAAATTACTCTTAAGATTTCAAATATAAGAAAAGAGTAAACAATGTTATTGGCAATGCGATAAAAAAAGTTATAAACCTATTTTACGATTTAGAAATTAAAGAATACAATAAGAAATATAACAAAACTATTGCGGAGTTTCTAATTATTTAATCATTAAATATCTAGACTGTAAATAAATTATGTATTCGTCTGATAAGAAGCCAGAATAGAAAAAATTTATAATTTTTGGCAACGCAAAATAAATACTCGTAAATGAAATTGTTTTATAACTTGAAAAATCTTTAATTGTGATTGATAATTTTGAAAGATTATTAAGTAATTTTTAAAATTATAGAAAAAAAAAGAAAGGAACATTAAAGATAAAAATTAATAACAAATTTAATTGGCAATGGGCATAAAATTAATTGCGTCTGACTTATGAAAAAAAAAAAACAAAATTAATTTGAATTGTAAATTTTCTTGGTAAAAAAAAATATTGCTTAAAGGGTTTCAATTTAAAATATTAAATTTTCTTTTTTGATTAATTTTTCAAGGCCTCTGAAGCAACAATGTGCATAAATCCTTTCACATAATAGGTGGTATAATATCCAACCCCTCCAGTATTACTTTATACGACCGACCCTCATTCAAAATCTCTCACGTTGACTGCTGACTACGAGATAACTCGTCTAGATTGCCTTCCCTTCTAGGCTGCCAACTACGAGTTATCTCGTACTCACTAAAGCTGTTATTTTTGCGTAGCTACGAATAAAATCGTATTTTATCAGACCGAATTCCACTGAACTGATCGAAGAAGTTGATCAGGGCAGGGGCTGCCCACGTAGAATCTAAGTGTACAATGAAATCGCTGGACTTTACTTCTATTTTTTTATTGGAATTATAATAGTTGACTGCATTTCGAAATCTTTGGAATTTTCTAGTAAAAGCAGTTGCAGAAGATATCTTTTGCAAGGCTGTCTTGCCCTCTAAAGGAATCGCTGATAAAAATATTTCGAATATAATTTCTTATGGAACATATTAGAGAATCTCAAGGCATAGCTGGAGGCATAAATAATGAGAATAAGGAGATTGGATGCCCTGACGAGCAATGGCACCAAATTAGTAGATCCCATTACCATTAAATTTTAAATCTTGGTAACAATCTTACATGGATTTCTGTGCACGCTCGCACTGTTCTACCATTTCAAGTATCGTCTGTCTTCTGGTGCTCTAAACTAGACCCCGGTTTCTGGGCCTTGAGAATTCTAGATATTTTCTACGTTTTTTTAATTACAGTATATTATAACAAGTGAACGTTTCACATTTTAACAAGAATCCTATCAGAACACTTCGCTATTGGCTGTTTCGCTGACAAGCTCGATCTGCCTCACCAGGATTACTGTAGAAGCTGCCATGATGTGGAGGAAACGAAATCGAAACAACACCTTTTGTGCGAATGCCCTGTACTTCAGAACAGACTTTATAGGTTTTTGAATGGCAGAACGTTTGAAGATCTGAGCAAGATCTTGTCTTACTCCATAAGCCCATGACGTCAAGATATCAGCATGATAGTCGCCGTAGTCTAGTAGCTAGTGTGTTCGCTTATTAGACAAAAAGCCCGGGTTCGAGCCCCATTTCGGACAACAAAACGAAATATAAAAAAAAATATTTCTTCGGCGACTTCCTCTCAGCAGATTTCTGGCAAAAACTCTTAGCGCAAATAAACCTGCCATGAAAGAGTTTCTCAAAAATCTGTCGTTCGGAGTCGACGTTAAACTGTAGGTCCCGCCACTCAAGTATAAAATTAAGGCACACAACATGAGTGGTGTGAGAAGCTAGACCGTAATCCTGACTGAAGGGTTATAATGGCCAATTATGCATGAATGTATATATGTAATGAACAATTGGGGGAAAACCCAGTAATAAAGGTTATGAATAGAGTTCTAATCTAGCTTTAACTCGCCCTATACTTCCTATCTTTCTGAAGAAGTTACTTTTTTTTTAAATTTTTTGAACAACTTTTAAGACCATTTCCGATGATGATGTTATGATTTCAGGTTTTCTCAAATCATATGATGATACATATGCAGACAAATGTAGATGTGTATGAAATCTAACCTATATTTTAATACAGTTGGTAAATCAGTAACCATGTACGCACATAAGCATTTATTATCATTTATAGGCCAATTAATGGAAAATAAAAGCAAGCTTGTAAAATTAAAATTGATAAAAAATAAAAAAAAAAAAACAAAATAATTTCAATAAAAATTAATTTTTTTATAATTTTTATTTTTGTGGTTTTTTTTTTTGTTTTAATTTAATAAAAAAAAAACTTTTTTTTATAAAATTTTTGGCTTTTTGTCAAGACTGTTTCCAACTACTGATATTTTAATTTATACACATGTATACATAAAAAAAAATAAATAAAAACAAGCCAAAAAACAATAACAACAATTCGGAAAGTTTTGTTTCTAGTTTTTATTTTATTTTTAATTTATTAAAACGTGTGTAGTGGTTCGAAATGAAAACAACAACAAAATAACAATAAAACTTGTATAGCATACAGTAATTTCAAATCAAAATTGTTGTTGCGGTTTTAAAATTTTTTTATTGTATTAAAATACTTTGAAAATCATACGTAAGAGATGTAGTTTTGGGCTAGAGGAGTTGAGTAGCAAGAGAGAGATACAGAGACAGGGAGAGACTAGTAGTAGTTGGTGGTCATTTAGATGTATGGCTAGTGTTGTTCAATTTGTATTGGATGTGTGTGTTTGAAGCTGTGGTATGATGACTGGCCGGCATATTTCTAGTCACTAAAGTCACGAGATCTTTTTAGTATAGATTTTGTAGTTTACTTGCTCTGTACGAAAATATTATTTTTTGTGTTCAATAATGCGTTTTATTTTTAGTCAACTTTCCGATGAAAGTCCATTAACATGAAAGCAAAAACAGTTCTAAGAAGAATTGTAAAAAGTTTAAAGAAAAAATCTTTTAAGAAAAAATAAAACTTTTTTTTTGTTCTACTTTCTAAAAATTAAAAAACTGTTTTCCATTTTGAATACAACCAACCAACTAAATCAGCTGATACTATGATTTTTCTTTAAGGAGTACATTTGTGTTCCTTCAAACGATCACGCTGTGCTTAAACGAAAATCATTCATAGAAAATTTATTTTGGCAATCGAAATCGTTTATTGCGTTCGTCTGTTTTATGACTCAATTTCATTCATTCGTTTTATATTAATCTTGTTTGATAGGCGACCTACCCCTTCTTCTGCTCATACATATGTACATAATTTCAACGCCGTCAGCATTATATAATTTTGAACGTAATACTCTGCACCCACCTCAGTAAAAGGCTAATACATGAAGACAAATTGAACTATTTTTAGGGGGACGACACAATAAAAAATAAATTTTAAAAAATGCAAAATACTTTTGCTCTAAGTGTTGGCAACACTTTTTCTTTTTTTTTAGGAAATTGTTTACATGGCGTTTTATTGTAAATTGATGAATGTAGTCTTTTGACGTACATTAAACATACATTTGTGCAATAAGTATTGGCAACACTAATTTATTGTATGTTTCTATTGTCTACCTATCATTCTGACGAAAATTTTTTGATACACATGACAAACCTTGTACGTAAATATTTATTTATTATTTAATGAGTATTGGCAACACTTTTCTTTTTTTAGAAAATTGTTAACTTGGCCTGTCATTTGTTTATATATTCCTCTAATTGGCTCTAATCACACGAGAACAATTGTGCTAGTGTAAAATGATAGTTTATAGGCAACCCCGCATTACCAGCACAAAACTAATACATGCACATTTTTAAAAATCACCCAAACATCAAATGAATGCAAAAACACTAATACATACAAAGTTGTGTATACTAGTATACATTTCATGCCAAACTAATATACATCCCGTGTGATTTGAAAACATATCTAATAAGTATTGGCAACACTAATTTATTGTATGTTTCTATTGAGCCAATTCGCCATGGTCTAGTAGGTAGTGTGTTGGCTTATTAGACGAAAGGCCCGAGTTCGAATCCCAGGTCAGACATCAAAACGAAAATATGAAAATCTTTCTTCGGTGACTTCCTCTCAGCAGATTTCTGGCAAAAACCCTGAGAGTAAAAAATTGCCATGAAAAGCTTCTCAAAAAATCTGTCGTTCGGAGTCGACTTTAAACTGTAGGTCCCGCCACTCATGTATAAAATTAACGCACACAACATGAGTGGTGTTGAGAAGCTAGGTCGTAATCCTGACTGAAGGGTTGTAATGGCCAATTATGTATGTATGTATTGAGCCAATTCACACGAGAACAATTGTGCTGGCACAAAATGATAGTTTATAGGCAAGAGAGGTAAAGAGAATGATTTTTCGGTGGCGTAAAGTTTCAACCAGCTACAATCCCGCATTACCAGCACAAAACTAATACATGCACATTTTTAAAAATCAAATGAATGCAAAAACACTAATACATACAAAGCTGTGTATACGTATACATTTTATGACAAACTAATATTCATCCCGTGTGATTTGAAAAGAACAAAAATTTATGATGATGTACTATTTTGACGTACATTACACATAAATATATACAATAAGTATTGGCAACACTAATTTATTGTATGTTTCTATTGAGCCAATTCACACGAGAACAACTGTGCTGACTGGTAAAATGATAGTTTATAGGCAAGAGAGGTAAAGAGAATGGTTTTTAGGTGGCGTAAAGTTTCAACCAGCTACAACCCCGCATTTCCAACACAAAATTAATACATGCACATTTTAAAAAATCAAATGAATGCAAAAACACTAATGCATACAATGCTGTTTATACATACGTATACATTTCATGCCAAACTAATATTCATCCCGTATGATTTGAAAAGAACAAAAAATTGTGCGACTAAAAATTGTTCTCGTGTGAATTGGCTCATTGTCTATTTTTAATTCTGACGAAAATTTTTTTGTACACAGGACAAACGTTGTACGTAAATATTTAGTTATTACTTAATGAGTATTGGCAACACTTTTTTTTATAGAAAATTCTTAACTTGGCCTGTCATTTGTTTGTATAATCCTCTAATTCGCTATAACAAGTTAGCATTTATTTTATTTAAGGATTTAATCATTTAACTTGGAAATCGCTTGTAAGTTTTGTTGATATTAACATTATTTTAGCCAGCAAAATTCAAAAATTTGGAGATTATTGATTGGCAACTCGATCTCGAAAATAAATGCAAAGATACTATTATTATTTATTTTTAACCGACACAATTTAATTATGTTTTTAAAGTATTAAAAAATCCATATGCAAGAAAATAATTCAATTATTAAATAGTTGGCAACTTTACTTACAAAAAAAGAAAAAAAAAAAAATAAATGGAACTACGCATTAATTGTGTTTTATTATAAAAACTTTAATTGCCGAAGTTCCTTGTTTTTTTTTTTTAGATTTTTTTTTTTTTTTTTTTGCAAACTCATTAGGGCGAAAAGTTTTACATTTATTGTTAATTTTTTTGTTTAAATTCTGATTTGATTATTTTTTTATTATTAAAATCTAAATAAAAACATTGTTTCCTTTCAAATAATTACTTAATTTTTTTTAATGATTTATTGCAATAATGATAGGCAATTTTTTAAATACAAAAGAAAGATATTATTATTTATTTAATTTTATTGGCAATGCGAAAAATTCATAAATAATTAAATTTAAATAGAATTTTATTATTTACATGGTTTTTGTAATTAAAATATATTCTAAAAACAAAGAATATAGATTTTACAATTCCATACAAACAAATTTCATGAAACTAACATTGCCAACCAAACATACTTTTTTGCATTTTCATAATATACTGTTCATATTTTTGTTTTAAAAAACTTAAGGCATTATAAAAATTCATTGATATGCCAAGATAGCCTATTGGAGTAAGGTTTTACAAAAAATAGTATTGCCAACCTTTAAATTATTTATTTATTTTTTTGTTTTTAATTTATGATACATTTATGATTGATTGTTACAGTGAAGTGTTGTGTGTTTAATATTAATTGTGATAAATAAGTTGGCAATTCGGAATTTAATAATTGTTGTTTATAAAATATGTAAATTGGTAGAAAACTTTGATATTTATACTTATTTTTCATCAAAAAATATGCATATACATACATGCATAATTGGTCATTACAACCCTTTAATCTGGAGCACGACATAGCTTCTCACACCATTGATATTGTGTGTTATGTGTGGCGGGACCTACAGTTTAAAGTCGATTTCGAACGCCAGATTTTTGAAAAATTTTTTATGGCAGAGTTTTTGCCAGAAAGCTACTGAAAGGTAGTCGCCGGAGAAATATTGTTTTCATATTTTCCTTTTGATGTTTGATCTGGGGTTTGAGACGAGGCCTCACCCTCTAGACTACGGCGACTCACCTTGATCTTATATTTTCTAATTTATTTGAATAAATTGAATTAAATTCTAAAAATTAGTTTGGCAATTCTGTATAAATTTTATCTTTATATTAAGAAATATGTATATTCCAAGAAAATATATTTATTTAAGTCTCTTTTACAAAATATCGAGTTGCCAACGAGTTGAATTTAAGGTTAAGATCAGGTATTTTAAAAGAATTTAACACTCAGAAATATTCATATTTCACTAACTTATATTATCTATAAAAACTAGTATTGCCAACCTTTATTATTAATATTTTTTTTCAATTCTCATTAAACATTACCGTTTTAATTGATCATTACAATGTTGAATGGAATTCCTTTTTCTCTGAAAATTGTTTTAATGATGTAAAGGAAAATAGATATTGGCCTTGAATTGCCAAACTCAATCATGTGTCATGTCAATAAATTTCAAAATTTTTGCTAAATTTAAAAGCTTCGAAAAACGGAAATGATTTTTAATGTAATTTGGGTACATTTTCGCGGTGATCATTTAACCGGCACAATGACATTGAGTAATTTTTGTAAAAATATTTTTAATTTTAATTGCAAAATACTAATTTTATTTACCTTTTTCAATGTGTTTTGCAAAACATAAAACATTTCAAACAAATTTAAATAGAATTTTTGAATCAGAAGGGAAAATTTTTTGAAAAAAAAACACACAAAGAGAGAGGGAGAATGAGGAGGGAAGATTGGAGGAACTAAAACCATTAAAGAAATTTTTAAAAATAAATTAAAATATATTTTAATTTGCGTCACTCAAATGGTGAATGCATAAATATGTATGTATGTATGTACTGTATATAACATTAGAAAAAAAAAGAGAAATTATTTCAAGTAATTAATTATATTTATAATAGCTATACACAGCACATATTTTTTATTTATTTTGCTTAATAAATAATATTTTTAAAAATAAGCTCTAAACCATTTAAAACAAGAATAAATTCAATTCAATGCAAAAGAAAATTAAAACAAAACCATTTTGCAACACTGTTTACAAACGGTATAAAACGGAGTTTGTTTTATAACACAATAATATGTACACCCTGTGTTAAAAAGAAAATGATTCAGAATTTGCAAACTTCAGCCTGGCCTTGCAAAGTTCAAAGTCAAAAGTTCATACCGGTTTGTGTTTGCCTCTTTCATTTTCCATATCCCCATATAAATTGGAAAAGCTTTTCTGATCAATTGATAAAGTGTTTGCATTATTTCAATTGTTTTTTTTTGTAAAATTATTATCAAAATAAATGTGTTTTAAACTAAAAACGAATAATTGTTGTTGTTTTGGTTATACCAACGTATCATTAAAATACTCAGAGCCACATAAACACTCTCTCATACGTATGCATATTTATACTATCGCACCCATACCCATATACATATAACGTACTGTGTGGCTATGTTTTCTGTTTCGTATTGTGTATGTGTGTTTCGTATTGTGTACTGTGAGCGTACGTGATGTGAGCAATTGCTCACGTGTAAATCGCCTGATAAATAGCAAAAGCACACTGTGTACGAGTATATACGATTTTATAGAGAAATAAAATAAAATAACAAAAGCAATAACAACAACAATCAATAACAGCGCCATAAAAACAAGTGCTAATAAATGTGATTGTATGGAGCAGAAATAATGTATGAGACATACAAAGCTTCATATAACGAAGGAAAAAAAAACACCAATAAAACAAGAGCACCACATTGTGGTTTTAAAGTTGCCACACTTAATAAAAGTGTTTATTCCTAAAAAGGGTTGTTAATAAGTACCAAAAAATAGAGTTTATCACGTGTACAAAAAAAAAAAAAAAAAAAAAAAAAAAAAAAAAAATAGAGAAATTGTTGTGTAAAGAGAAGAGAACTCATAGGAGATTATGTTGAAAAAAAAAAAAAATTTTTTTTTGTTTCATTCAAAAAGTCACGTCCCTGTCCTCCCAAACATCTTCTCTGTCATTGTCCGGCACTTAGGGTAACTTAAACGAAGGATTCTTGATCTGCCAGAGTTTGTTGACAGAACATTTCTAGCAAAAGGTAAGGCGAAAAGACCTCTACACTTTTATAAAACTATCATGATGGGTGAGAGATGCCAACCACGTGTTATAATTTTATGACGTAATGGATAATATAGGTGTTACAATGGAATCTTATTGGACCTAGGTAAGCTATATCCATTGAGACAGCTGTCAATTTAAACTAACCTTGTCCTAGTAGTCGCCGTAGTCTAGTAGGTAGTGTATTCGCTTATTAGACGTAAAGCCCGGGTTCGAGCCCCAGGCCAGACATCAAAGCGAGATATAAAAAAAAAAATATTTCTTCGGCGGCGACTTCCTCTCACCAAATTTCTGGCAAAAACTCTGAGAGTAAATAAAATTGTCATGAAAAAGTTTCTCAAAAATCTGTCGTTCGAAGACGACTTTAAACTATAGGCCTCGTAACTCAAGTATAAAATTAAGGCACACAACATGAGTCATGTGAGAAGCTAGACCGTAATCCTGACTAAAGGGTTGTAATGGCCAATTATGTATGTATGTATGTATGATGGATTGTCCTCGTATGAATATAAATATTATGAAGTCGCCGTAGGTCTAGTAGGTAGTGTGTTGGCTTATTAGATATGAGGCCTCGGTTCAACCCTCTGGCAAAAACCCTGCAAGTAAATAAAACCTGTCATGAGAAAGTTTTAAAAAAAATCTGTTTGCTCGGAGTCAACTTTAAACTATAGGCCCCGCCACTCGTGTATAAAATTAACACACAGAGAACATAAGTGAGTGCGAGAAGCTAGGTCGTAATCATGATTGAAGGGTTGTAATGACCAATTATGTACATATGTACGTATGCAAACATTATGAAATAACGAATCGTAGTGTCAAAACATAGGTCTATGCCTGCCCAATCTGTTTAACATGTTGACTGCCGCGGCAATTTTCAGAAAACTGGCCACTCAAGCCCACATTGACTTTTTGTTATTTTCCCAGAAGCCATTTATCAATACTAGCACTGATATACAATACGATTTTATTCGTAGCGCTACAAAAAAATTACAAGTTTGGTGAGTACGAGATAACTCGTAGTTGGCACCCTAGAAGGGAATGCAATCTACGAGTTACGAGCCATTTATCGATATTACCACTGATATTATACGATTTTATTCGTAGCGCTACAAAAAAATTACAAGTTTGGTGAGTACGAGATAACTCGTAGTTGGCACCATAGAAGGGAATGCAATCTACGAGTTACGAGCCATTTATCGATATTACCACTGATATTATACGATTTTATTCGTAGCGCTACACAAAAATGGCAGCTTTAGTGAGTACGAGATAACTCGTAGTTGGCCTACGAGTTATCTCGTAGTCAGTCGCCAGTCAACGTGTTAAGGGTTTGTTTTGTTTGGATTTGAATGGCTAAACTTGCAATAACATTTTTTTGTACTGCCAATTCCTTTAAGCAATCTGGCAACCATGGCATGACTTTCAAAACTCAATATCATCATTATTACAAAACCACTTTTTTATTTAGAAACTTTTTTTTTTGAATACTCATTTATAAATACCCCCCTAACCCTGCTGGTCAACTTCCATATCATCTATAGCAGTTATAGCTTTATCAGAAATTTTATTTTTAGTGTGGGTCTTTATCTCTAAAAAAAAAAGTTGCTTGAATTTCATTAAAACGTTAATAAATTACGCGACATTTTTTCTGTTGAATATATATGTATATATTTTTATTTCAAATACAACGGAATATTACCGGCATTTTTCAATTAAATATGCCAAAACAACACTCCTCTTTCGTCCCCCAAACCCTCTCCCTCACTTAACACGTTTGATTTTAAGTTAAAAAAAAAAGTCTAAATTTAACACTAAAACTCGTGACAGAATAGATGATTATCTTGAGTTAAGAGCAGCCAGCGGCATATGGTCACCATATACTTACGAATCTAATCACGATTTTAACACGATTTGCAAAATGTTGAAAGTATTTTGAAATGCCAGTACGAGAGCATGTATGTACTTTAAACTCGTGAGCATTTTTTAGTATCTTTACTAAGAGTCACTTTTTTCTTTAGTCATACTTGATGACACACAGAAAAAACGTGTGAATAAAATGCGTCAAGTCATTGTCAGTCAGTCAGTTTAACGTCATATTTTATTAATTTCACCCAGTGATTATGAGATAAATTGTGTTTTTAAAGTGGAAAAAGTTAATGAAATTTGTATACAAATCGTATCTTTTGTCGGAGAGATAAAAAATATGCAAGAAGCTCTACTGCAAAAATTACTCAAAATTAATGACATGACATGGCATTAGGCAGTTGTAGTTGCAAGAAAAATTTCTTGCAAGTTTCATACAATTTTTAGATACGGATATGCGTCAATAAATTCGAATCTTTTTGAATATCACGCCTCTTAAATGAAACAACAAGACTGTGGGCCATTACTACAACTTGCCGTTAAACTTGGGTTTAGTTAAAGGTACCTTTAGCTAAGGTCCATCCAAGAAGAACATAAATTTTGGATGGGTCCATTGTGCTACCACAGTCATCAGCTACAACCTAGTCTCAAAACCACTCGGAGCTTCTGATAAAGCGATTTAGGCTGCCAATGTCAATCCTTGACAGTTCCTCCAGATCATACACGTAGTAAGTACCCAAGTACTTCCTACTCCTTTGCCAAAGAGCCGGGCATGTACCCAGCAGGTACATCCTCATCTCTGCAGCTTCTGCAGAAGTCGTTAGCAAGGTGTCCAAGACCAATGCGCCTCGCATGCGTACCCATAATGCAATGCTCCGTAATTACGCCGACAACTAAACTGAGCGCGCCTCTTTGGAGTTTAAGTAGACTCATTGTGCGCCCCTCATCCAGCCTTGGCCAGATTTTGCGAGTCGTTCTACCCGTGTCTGAGGCCGCCCACCTATTGTTGAAGGAATCGACGATTGCATTATCAATTATGAGCTTGCAGGTTTTCATAGGCATGCCCAAATTCGAGAATTCATCAGAGAGTTCGATGGTCGTGCCCCGCCTGGCAAGTTCATTAGCTCGCCGTGGTCTAGTAGGTAGTGTGTTGGCTTATTAGACGAACGGCCCAAGTTCAAATCCCAGGTCAGACATCAAAACGAAAATATGAAAATATTTCTTCGGCGACTTCCTCTCAGCAGATTTCTGGCAAAAACTCTGAGAGTAAAAAATTGCCATGAAAAGCTTCTCAAAAATCTGTCGTTCGGAGTCGATTTTAAACTGTAGGTCCCGCTACTCATGTATAAAATTAACGCACACAACACGAGTGGTGTGAAAGGCTAAGACGTTGTACAATGGGTCAATTCGACCTCCGTGTACTGTACTTGTCACAGTTGACAAGTGCACGTCCTCTAACCTAACCTAACCTAAGTTCATCAGCTCTGCAGTTACCCGGAATACCACTGTGCACCCGGTACCCATACGATATGGATATCATATCGTTCTGCTATCTCGTGGAGATATATGCGACAGCCGTACACCGTCTTGGAGTTCATCACGTTAGAACTTAGAGCCTTGATAGCCGCCTAGCTATCAGAAAGTATGGTGACGTTCCGCTTGGAGACCCTTCCGTCCCCAATAATTTTCGCCGCAGTCTGTATTGCCACCACCTCCGCCTAAAAGACACTGCAGCGGTCTGGTAGTCTTATAGACTGGGCTATTTCAACCGATTACGAAAAAATTCCACTACTAACAGCTAAGTTCAGCTTCGAACCGTCGTAGTAGAGTCCCTTACCCTTCCAGACCCCGTTGTCCGGAACCGATGTCTTGAATCTCCTAGTGAAGTCGTACTGCGGTGCCATATAGTCACTACTCCCGACAGCTCCCGACTTCCCTCAAGATCTTTGCGTGGCCGATATCCGAGTCCTGCCAGTTCCTTTAGATAAAGGGAACTTTAAAGTCAACTTTAACTTCTTTTTTCGTTATTACAACTTACAGATAAAATAAAGTTAACTGTTTTCAAATATATGGCACTGCCGGAGCACTGTATTCCGTTTTTAAGTATTTCATAGAGATTCTACAGTTGTGTTACAACGACTTCAATCTCACGTTAGTGAATTGGAAAATTGAATGCTGAAATGGCAGTCAACGTTTCTAAGTGCGTGCACATTACGTTTACACTGAGAAGGGGAAATTGTCGCCCATCAAGATTAATTGTGTGACAGTATCAGAACATAATAGTGTAAGATATCTGGGCATCCATCTCAACCGTCGCCTTACATAAGCTCACCATATAGCTGCCAAAAATTACCCAGATGAAACTCAGAACAGCACAGCTTTACTGGCTTATTGGACCTAAGTCAACGCTTGACTTAGAACTTAAACTGCTTTTGTATAAATCAGTATTGAAACCTATTTGGCTTTATAGAGAGAGAACCTGCAAAGGCGGCAATCTAGACTTCTTAGAATAATAACAGGTGCTCCTTGGTAATATGAGAAACAGTAACATCCACAAGGTGAAGGTGCCCCTATTTCGAGAGGAAATAAAAATAACAAGTGTCAACTATGTACGTCTCTAGATTACAGAACATCCCAAACCGTCTTTTAAGAGACTTACTTGTATTCGAGGGTCACAGACGTCTCAAGAGGGTTCAAACAAATGATCTAATCAGATAAATTTGCTTTTGATAAGCACTTTTAGTTCTACGTTGCAGTGGAAATAATAACTTTTATTTTTGTATTATTTTAGGTTAAGATTTGAATACTTATTGTAAATGCCGAAAGGAAAGATTCAATAAATAACATATGAAAACAAAAAAAAAAATTTAACGCAGTGGCAACGACGGGCTTCGTTTTTTTTTTTTGTTGTTGTTGTGTTTCCTTATTTTGTTTGAATTTGAAGTTGCCATATTGAAAATGTAATATATAAAGTTCTCATGGTTAAACTCCTCCGAAATGGATCGACTGATTTTCATGAAATTTTGTATGCATATCGGGTAGATCTGAGAATCGGACAACATCTACTTTTCATATCGCTAAATGTAAAGAGGGCGTGGCAAATCGTTAAAATTTAATATTTAGCTACATATTGATCGTAAACGAATAAAATTTGGTGGGTAAGTTCGTAGAGTCGATGTCGACAATCCCACTAAAAATAGGTGTGACAACCCACCCCCTTCAAGTGATACCTATAACTCTTAAACTACTGAACCGATTTTAACCATTCTTTTTTTGTTCGAAAGCTTATCAGGTTTAGATGGTTAAAAAATCGATATAGCAAAAAGTAGGCGTGGCAAATATTTAAAATTGCATATTTAAGGACATAGTAATCGTAGACGAATGCAATTTGGTGGGTATGTTCTTAGGGTCGATGTCGACAAACTCACCAAAAATGGGCGTGGTTAACCTCCCCTTTAAGAGATACCTATAAGTCGGCTAATTCGATAGTTTATAACTACATATGTATGTACATATATAACATGTATGTCCGTTAGTTTTGTTTCGGAGCGAGTACAACAACTTCAACTTCGTCAGCGCTATTACAATAAATTATTACAATAAATATATAATGTGAACTGTTTTGGGCAATAAAAAAGTAAATTTTGGGCGGGACGAAGTTCGCCGGGTCAGCTAGTAATATATAATATGGCAAGTTCAAACACAAACTTAACTTTAAAAGTTACCGGCAGGATGATCCTCCCCTTAGCTTAACGCTCACTTCTACTTTATTGGATACTTATAATAATGAAAAATAATTTATCTGCCCTTTAAAATCCTTCCTCTCTTTAGTTAACGGCAATTTGTAATAATGGCCCTATATCTGTTAAAATTATCAGAACGCCTAGAGGTTTTTGATGACCCTGAAAACAGTGCGCTAATCTTTAAAAGATAATTTCCCTTTTAAAATATAAATTTCCAAATAAAAAAAAATAAGTTTTTTTATTGATTGCAACACTTTGTCAGGCTATTTTTGTTATCGCAGTGACAAAGTAATAAAAATATTGTGTTAAATTATGGATTTAGTAATGCAGACGTATTGAAATTCTTTTTCGCGCTGTTTAATCAGAATGTACGTGACATGTATCCATGTATAACACGCTTTAAATTTCAGATAACATTTTAAATAATTACGGGTTCTTTAGTTCCCTTATTTATTTTCTTTCAAAGGCTGAAAGATAGCAAAAATGTTACCAAAAATTCTTATTATGAAGGACCAGGAAGCTATTTGGAAAATTCAATTGAAGTCTTCGAAGTCTGATTCGAACATTTAATTGCAATGTTAAGTCCACATTGGCTTAAAACACGGAATGTCGCACCAAAGAACCAATTTTTTATTGGGAATCCTATGGAATCTTCTTTCCTTTGAAGGCGGAAATTGGCGCGCATAGGACACATCATACATAATTGGCCATTACAACCCTTCGGTCAGGATTACGGCCTAGCTTCTCACATCACTCATGTTGTATGCCTTTTATACGTGAGTGGCGGGCCCTACAGTTTAACGTCGACTCCGAACGACAAATTTTGAGAAACTTTTTCATGGCAGGTTTATTTACTCTCAGAGTTTTTGCCAGAAATCTACTGTCGAGAGGAAGTCGCCGAAGAAATATTTTTTTTTCATATTTGATTTTGATGTCTGGCCTGAGGCTCGAACCCCTGTAGGTCCCAGTTTAACGTCGACTCCGAACGACAGATTTTGAGAAACTTTTTCATGGTAGGTTTATTTACTCAGAGTTTTTGCCAGAAATCTGCTGACAGGAAGTCGCCGTGGAAATATTTTTTTTTATATTTCGTTTTTGATGTCGGGCCTAGGGCTCGAACCCGGGCTTTACGTCTAATAAGCGAACACACTACCTACTACACTACGGCGACTACATAAGACACATCACCCTTGGAAAGCAATCGGGGATTTAACAAAAACTGTCATATTTTAGAACTCTTAAAGTTTGCTCGGATCTTTGCAGATTTGAAAAAGTCAGTCGTACTTGCAAATTGGTGCGATAGACTTAGCTAGCTGATGATGGCCTAGCTCGAAGCAATTGGCCCTGTAATCAAAATTTTTGGATTTAAAATTGACACTTTGAGCTATAAAGAGGCCATCTTTTAAGACCGTAGGCCAGTTATCTGCATAACTGGAAAAGTTTGGAAAAGCAAATTCAGAATAGAAATCAAATAAGGAGATAGGACGCCATATTCTATTCCACTGAAATGTATTAAAAATAGTGATAAATAGGTAAGTAAAGGTCGATGGGTTTCAAATTTATTTGGCAATCCTATATTTCCGACGATAAGTCTTCAGCGCATAGAATTTTCTGTGAATAGTTCTGAGCAAGAAGCTGGGCTGGAGTAAAGTGAGAATCACTTAAGATCACATTTTTTGAGAACCAAATGCGCCTGCGTCTGGTCTGGCAGTCTGTTGAAAACTAGACTTATGTAAGTCTGAAAACAAAGAAAAATTCTGATCTCGCGACTATGGATTTATCTGTTTAAATCATTGAGAAATCTTTTGCTAACTGTAATGAGATACATTCCCATTTAATGTCATGCCAAAGAGTATAAAAAATACTTCCATGCAATATGGATTCCTTTTTCCGGGGGTTAAAGCCCTGGGGCCAAATCGCCGCATTCGATATCGAGTACTTTATTATCGAAATGTGGTTAACGTGGATCACGGTAATCGTTATCGTAACGTATCTACTAGAAGTTGCACTCGCTTTATAACTGGTCATCGAATTAATAATCGGAATAAATTACGATCGAGTACCATGATCCAAGAAATTGTGGCCATCGAAAACAGTGTTTATTCGATTGTGCATTCGATTGCGAATGCGGTGATTTGGCCCCTGGTTGGACTAAGATTCATATTTCACTATGTTCAGATATGCACTTTTATTGAGTACAATATTCGGTTTATTGAGTACAATATTTTAAGTGTTCAGACATATACGCAGTTCAGCTGCTTATTCAATATTCAATTGACAGCTGGTAAACAAAACAGCTGGTTGTTTCAATAAAAAAATTTGTTTGTCGTTGTTGACAGTTTGAGTTGCCAAATATCAACAGAAAGTATTCGGAAAACTGTAATATGCTCACTGAACGTACTTATGACAGTGCTACATATTAAGTTTTACTCAATATTATAACAATTTAAGTATTTATTGCGCAACAATTGATTTAAACTATATGAAATATTAAGCTCAATAATGACGTTTATTGCGATTTACGCAATAAGGGTGCATATCTAAACAACGTATTAGTTAAGTACTTAAATATCTTTAAAATTTTTTTAATAATAAATATCCTTAACAGGTTGACTATATCAATTTACAATACTGAATAACTTACAATAGTTTTCGGATTTTTTTTAAGAAAATCACGATTTATTGTCAACAACATACCTGCAAATAAAAGAAAGAAAGATAAGCAATTAGTTTAGAGTTAAAAATTATAAACTATAAAATATAATGGAAAATTTAACGGAAGTTCTTTTTAGTAAAATCGTTTTCTAAATTAAAATACATTAAAAAAATATTTCAAAAATTGTAATAAAATTGACTTTATTATCATTAAGTAGATCTTAGCTGGTCTATATAAAAAGACGCTGCCAGCTTAAGCCCTAGTGAGTTCTAATTAAGGTTGATTTTTTTTAGAAATTTTAAAATTTGCTTTAAATCGATATTAATTAAATAAATTTCTTGTTAAACAAATTATATAATAAAATAAATAATTTGCTTTATTTTTTTTAAATTAAATTTCAATTTTATGTACCTTTAACGCTAAAAAAATAAAATCCCTTAAATAGAATACCTTTATATAATTTGTTAATTTTTTATTATTTTATTTATGTATTGTTAAAAAATAAATAATTTGTTTATTTTGTTTAAATTAAATTTTAAATTTTATGTACCTTTAACCCTAAAAAAAATAATTTCCCTTTAAATTGAATACCTTTATCTGGTAACATTATATAACAGAGTTACTATTGCTGTTAACACCATAAACAAGCATAAACAACAATAATAGTTACTAAAAATTAAAGCATACTTATGGGATGTTAAAATAAAATTATCAAGAGAAGTAATAACAAAAATCGTTAGCAAAGACACACACCATCAGTGTGAGTTAACAGTGTTTAACAAATCGAAGAACTGTAATGCTTATCAAATACCGTTAACATTTGAATGCTTCTTTTAAATTAAATTTTAGAATATTTAACACATTTCTTTTGACATTGAGATTTTTAAAATTTAATTTTTTTTCTTTAAATTTTTAATAACATTTAATGAAATTTTGTTATTATTTATTACAAACATTTTTATTTTTCTTGGCCACATTAAATTTTTCTCTTTTATTTTTGGCACATGGCTGGCTGGCTGGCGTTTGATGGATGAGATTTTCTTTAGCTGTTTAAATGCAATTAAAAATAGGTTTAAATCGAATAAAAAAAATAAGGCACAACATATTTCGTCGTTACGCTTGAGTTGACCATGACTAAGAATAATTGTTACATTTAAATGTGAATTTCCGTTTAATTTAGTTTTATTATTTGTAATACATTTTGTTGTAGTTGTTGTACTATTTTTTTTTTGTTAATAAATTTATTGTTTTTTTTTCCAACACACATTACTTCGCTAGATTAATTGACGAGATGAGTATAAATAAAAGACGAGTCATACTATTTTTAATTTAATTACAGTGTTACTGAGAATATGGAATAGAATTGGCAACGCCAGCAGGTTATTTATAAATCGGAAATTGTATTATTGTTGTGTATTAAACTAAAATAGAATTTTTATTACGTTTTTTATTAGGAAATTAGGAAATAAAATTTTTGTTTTTATTTTAAGTTTTTACAGGAAAATGATTTTAATTAATGGGTTAATAAATTGGCAACGCGAATTTATATAAAAGGAATGTCATAATGTCATGGCGAAGCCTACAGTTTAAAGTTAACGCCGAAAGACAGATTTTTGAGAAAGTTTTCATGGTAATTTTCTATTTACTCTCAGACTTTTGAAAGAAATCTTTCGGTTTGAACCGAGCCCTTATGTCTAATAAGCCAACACACTACCTACTAGACTACGGCGACTAATAATAAACACTAATTTCTATTTTCTGCGAATAACTTATATTTTATAAACTGATATTTTGTAAGTTTTTCTAGGTAAGACTCTGCTGTCAAAAAAATAAGTCTTATTGAATTAGGAAATTGGCAACTCTAATCTATGTAAAAATGAATGTTTGTTTGTATGTAACTTATAGAATCGTAAACTATGCATTTGATCATATTATGATCTTCAGCAAAGTTGTTGCTCATGAGCCGGGGAAGGCTTCTAAGTTGGTGTGACCAGTTTCCGACAGGTGGCGCCACTGAAAATTACTAAAGATGATTTAAATCGTAAACTATGCATTTGAATATGTTATGATCTTTAGAAAAATTGTTGCTTATGAGCCGACGAAGGTTTCTAAGTTGGTATGACCAACTTCCGATAGGTGCCGCTACTGAAAATTGGCATGAATCCCTTAAACAACGAGAAATGAGATTAGAAACTGATCGAATGCGTACTAGTCAGGCCTCCTTTTTATCTGAATCAGCTGGATAATGGGACACAAAATCAATAAAATGATTCAAAATCAATCGGATATTTGTGTGACGTCTTTCCTTCATGTGTATTATAATTGGTGGCATAGCGACATGCGCAGGGTACAGCTAGTTTTATAATAATTTTTTCAAATACTTTCATTCATAAATTCTTGTTTAAACTTCATTTCATTTTGGCCTGACAACTTCTAGAATCTTATTGTTGATTTGTTATTGTAATTGTATATTTGTGTAATGTCTTGACTTCAAATTTATTTTTGTTGGTAGCGCAGCAACAGGCGTAGGGTACAGCTAATTCAATATATTTTGAGGTTTTTTATTAGAGGAAATATTTGCTATGATAAAAAGGATTTTAAAGGATGTTAGTATTGCCAACCTGTCACCTTATTAATTAAAACTTTTTTCAGGTTGAAAAAATGCTCATTAATTCATGACATTCCTAATGTCTATGGTCGACATTGCTTGTCATTTTTTTGTATGCCTCTGTCTGATAGCATATATTTTCGCTTGCATAAATAATTTGTTGTTGTTGTCAAGTTTGCAAACAAATTTCCACAACTACCTGACGTCTTTGAGCCAAATTTGAGGCGCCAAAACATGTTTTCTAAAGCAATGCATTCGTTAAAGTTCGTGTGTTTGGTTGCACAAAATTTGTTGGCTTTAATTTATTGCAATTGTGTTGTTGTACTGTGTTTCACAAAAATTCAGTTGCAAGTTCAACATAATTGCACACAGACCCAAATGTCTAGGCAGTTGTAAGTAAAGTCAGGTTTTAAGCACGTGCGCTTGGAGAAAAAACCACACATAAATAAATATAAAATGCAATAAAAAAATAAAATAATTGAAGTATATGAGAAACGTGTTGCCAACTATAAATGGTAAAAAAAACCAAGGCTAACAAAGAGATTTCTTGCGGTTTGGCGTTGATTTTTATTTTAATTTTTTTTGTTTATAACAACGCTTAGCAACACTGAAAAGATTTCTTAAATGAAATAAAAATTATATATATGTGTGAAGTTTTCAATGGGCAATCACACACGAGAACAATTATGATGGCACAAAATGACAGCTTGTAGACAAGAGAGGTAAGGAGAGTGGTTTTTTGCTGGCATAATTTTTCAACCAGCTTCTACCCCACACAAACCAATACACATACATTTAAAAAAAACAGCAGGTTCAGGAAAATTCTTTCTATAGAGCATATTTAGCCTTTCGTTGTGCGAAACTAATACACACAAGCCAGAATACATGTATACAATTTTATGCCAAATGAAATAGTCTGGTGTATGACTGAAAGAACAAAAATTCTGCGGCTTAAAAAATAGTCCCGTGTGTAATAGCACATTCAGTTGTTTTTGTGCAAGTATTGCCATATTTTTTTTTGCTGTGTGTACTGGTAATTTGCGTAAATATGCACTTATATGGAGAGTTTAATGTGCGTCAAGTTTACAACAGAGATAACATTGCCAATTTGTACGTGTTTTTTTTTTAATTTTTTGTTAAATTTAAATTAACCGTTAGTTTAATAGCCATATATGTATGTGCATATACATGTATGTATAACTAAAGTTAATTATCATTATTTTTTTGGTTTTATTGTATTTGTTACGGAATTATCTCTAACAATGGCCTAATTTTTATTGCCGAATTGTACTTTTAATTTCTATCACAATAAAACATATGACCAATTCACACCACTTTGTATCGTGTATGTTGTATTGAATACACTTGGTTGTTTGTGAACGCTCAATGCTATGCTGTATTGTGTATTTCGTGCCATTCAAACAATTTGATAGCCCGAAACCAACACAACTTTTTAAAAACGTATGGAAAAAATGTGTATAAGTGTATCGGATTTTTATATGAAAATTATCAACAACAATCATACACTGTTGTATGTTCTTCCAACAATACAATGAATACAACGATACAACGGCTTGTGTGAATTGACCAATGGAAAAAATGTGTATAAGTGTATCGAATTTTTATATGAAAATTATCAACAACAATCATACACTGTTGTATGTTCTTCCAACAATACAATGAATACAACGGCTTGTGTGAATTGACCAAATAAAACATATGGCCAATTCACACGACTTTGTATCGTGTATGTTGTATTGAATACACTTGGTTGCTTGTGAACGGTCAATGCTATGCTGTATGGTGTATGTCGTATTTTTCTTCATAATTTTTGACATTCACACAATATGATAGCCCGAAACCAACACAACATATAAAAACATATGGAAAAAATGTGTATAAGTGTATCAGATTTTTATATGAAAATTATCAACAACAATCATACACTGTTGTATGTTCTTCCAACAATACAATGAATACAACGATACAACGTCTTGTGTGAATTGACCAAATGTGTATAAGTGTATCGGATTTTTATATGAAAATTATCAGCAACAAGCGTACACTGTTGTATATTCGTCCAACAATACACTCAATACAACGATACAACGGCTTGCGTGAATTGACCAATAATGATCTTGGCAATAATTATGGTTGAAATTAATTGAAATTTGTTAACAAATAGTGTTTATTGTTTTAAATACTTAAAGCATTTAAACATGACTTGAGGAAAATAAAAAACATTTCTTTCAAAATGCCAATGAATTCTTTAAAGGTCTCGTTAACTAATCCAATAATGTCAATAAAAAGAAATAAGCCTTATAAGCCGTAATTAACGAGCATTTAAAATAGTAGTTTAAAGTGGATTTGAAAGTACTTTTTTGGGCAAAAATTTGTGTTTTAAGTTAAATTTTAAAAATATTTCTTAATCATCTTAAAAAGCTTGTTTAGGTTATTTTTAAAAAAAAATTGCATTTATTTATTAGCCAAAATGAGATATTGTTAAAAAGAAGGCCGGAATTTGCATTAAATTAAATAAATTAGAGTTGCCAATCAAATACATTTGACCGTTCTCCTTTAGAAATATTTATCAGCTGCTGTTTACTTAACAAGACATTTGAAAAAAATAGTTGTTCAATAATTGTTCAAAAGTCAAAGTTAAGTAAACAAAAAATGGTTGGCAATTCTAACACATTTCAAGAGGCTACCCTCATTATGAAGTACATAATAATATACAATGTAGTTGGCAATTCCTTCAAGTATTTTATACATAAAAAGAAAAAGAAGTAATAGTATACAAGTATATGGAATAATGTTGGCAACGCCAATCTAATAAAATCATAATATTTAAAGCTGTTCACAATAAGCTTATCTTTATATCTTAATATAATACTCAGTAAATAAATAATTGGTAAACACATTAGGTTGGAAGTTCCAGCTGTAGTTGGCAATGCCAAATTGAAAAAAAATAATGTCGCATTGACATAAAATACAATGTAGTTGGCAATTCCTTTAAGTATTTTTATAAATAATAAGAAAGAGAAGTAATAGTATACAAGTATATTGAATAATGTTGGCAACGCTAACCTAATAAAATAATAATACCTAAAACTATTCACAATAAGCTAATCTTTATACCTTGATATACTACTCAGTATATAAATAATTGGTAAACACATTAGGTTGGTAATTCCAGCTGTAGTTGACAATGCCAAATTGAAAAAAAACTGACAATAGTACTGAAAATTATTTTTAATAAGGTACAACAACAAACATCATAATATAGTATGTATTAGTATGGCATAAAGTTGGTAACTCTAGCTGTAAGGGACAAAAGCAAAATTTTAAAAATTATTTAAAATTCCTAAAAAAAAATATATTTAACAAGCTAATTCAAACAGATTTAGACAGATTTTAGACAGTTTTTATAACTTAAAATAGTAAAAGGTCATATAAAGTATCTTATTTTGTTTTTTTTTTTATTAATTTGAATGTTTTTGACATGAATTTAACTCAAAAACCATCAAAGATTAATGGTGTCACTAAAGTGATTGGCAACGCTAAATAAAGAGGTTAATATTTTAAAGAGGTTAATATGCAATTCAGCATTATAACTCTGAATTCAATTTATGCTTGTAGAAAAACCATCAAAGATTATTGGTGTCACTCAGGTGATTGGCAACGCTAAATATTTAATGAGAACTATATTTTCTATGCATAAAGAGGTTAATATGCAATTCAGCATTATAGGTCTGAGTTCTATTTATGTTTGTAGAAAAACCATCAAGGGTTAATGGTGTCACTCGGGTGATTGGCAATGCTAAATATTTAATGAGAACTGTATTTTCTATACATAAAGAGATTAATATTTTAAAGAGGTTAATATGCAATTCAGCATTTCAGCTCTTAATTCTATTTACGCTTCTAGAAGAAACATCAAAGATTAATGGTGTCACTCAGGTGATTGGCAATGCTAAATATTTAATGAGAACTATATTGTTGTTGCATAAAGAGGTTAATATTTTAAAGAGGTTAATATGCAATTAAAAACCATCAAAGATTAATGGTGTCACTCAGGTGATTGGCAACTCTAAATATTTAAAGAGATCTATATTTTCTCTGCATAAAAACGTTAATATTCTAAAGAGGTTAATATGCAATTCAGCATTACAGCTTTGAATTCTATTTATGCTTGTAGAAAAACCATCAAGGATTAATGGTGCCACTGAAGTGATTGGCAACGCTTAATATTTAATGAACACTGTATTTACTATACATAAAGAGGTTAATATTTTAAAGAGGTTAATATACAATTAAGTGTCACAGCCTATGTAAGCTTGCAGAAAAACATGTCCCCTAAGTATAAAATTGGCAACGCAATGCAATGGAAATGCTATATACATAAGTTCAATGACTTTTATTTATTTTAAAATCCTGTTACATTAACATTTTTTAAGCTTATAAACGGGATTTTTATTTGAAATTTATTAATGAAAAATAATAATTGGCAACGCCAAAATTTTTATTTTTATTAAATCATTTAAAAAAACAATATTCTCTTATTTACTAACAACTTTAATACGATTTTCTAAGTAGAGTAGTTATAAAAATCCACTATTATTGGTAAATAATAATATATTTATTAAATAACCTTTAAATATTTGTGAAATGATTTCATTTTAATTTATACAAAAAAAGAAATTTTTCTATATTTTTATAGGTGACTGTGCTATATTCAAAATTTTGAATATTTTTTTCTAATTGCATATGTAACGGAAAGAAGGGAGGGGGTATAGTATGTGTGTAAAAAATCAACATAACAGACGTAGGAATTTTAAATGAGGTTTTAGCCGGCAAGCGGTTAAAAAGTATTTTTTTTCTCATGTTTAATTTGAATAAAATTTGCATAAAAAAATAACAAACAATTTAAATATCAAATGTTTATGAACTTAATAATCAATTTTAATTTAATCTGCATCATTATTTTTAAATAAACAAAAAAAAACCAAAACTGTCACATGAAATTAAATTTAAAAAACGGATTGCGGATTGAATGTAAAAATTTTGTTAAAAATTTACACGTAAAATGAGTTTCAAATGTTCTTTTTTTATATTGTTTTAAACAATTATCAAGTTAACAAATTATAAACAATATGACGTTGATATTTGATTATAACGAAAAAAAAATTTAATTAAAATTAAAAAAATAAACAAAAATTTATTTTTAAAGAAAAATAAACATTTTACTGTCATATTTTTTATGTAAACAACAATGACAAATGACTTCATTTTGTTTTTATTGATGAAAAACGTCAATAAATAGGGCTTAAATTTATAACAAAATTTTTAAGCAGGAGGTGCTTTTTAAATACCCTCAAGGGCCATAATTACAACTTGCTGTTAAACTTGGATTTAGTTAAAGTTAGCTTTAGCTAAAGGGCATTTTAAAGTCAGCTTTAACTTATTTTCATTATTACAACTTACAGAGATAAAATAAAGTTAACTGTTCTCAAAACAGTCGATTTAACGCAGTGGCAACGCCGGCCTTCGTTTTTTGTTGTATATAACCATTTTATTTAAATTTGACGTTGCCATATTGAAACTAATATGTAATATGGCAAGTTCGAACATAAACTTAACTTTAAAAGTTACCGGCAGTATAGGAGGAACATAGCTTAACGCTCACTTCTATCTTATTGGGTACACATAATAATGGAAAACAATTTATTTGCCCATTAAAATCCTTCCTCCCTTTAGTTAACGGCAAGTTGTAATAATGCCCCTTAATATGGCAACTTTAAATCATATTTCAATAAAAGATTTTGATAGGATATGTCTATTGTACGTGAAACCAAGCCATATAATTAAGCCATGGTATAAAGTAATACAGTGCTACACAGAAATAAACTGTAGGGGTATTAAGGAGTAGTCGCCGAAGTCTACTAGGTATTAGAGCTGAGATCGCGGTTCGAACCCCAAGTCAGACATCTCCAACTAAACGAAGTATGAAATAAATATTTCTGCGGCGACTTGCTGTCTACAGATTTCTGTCAAAAACTCTGAGAGTAAATAGAAAATTGCCATGAAAAGTTTCTCCAAAAACCTATCGTTCGCTGTTGACTTTAAACTGTGGGTCTAGCCACTTACATATGTATAAAATTAACACACAATATAAGTTTTGTGAAAAACTAGGTTGTAATCCTGACTAAAGGGTTGCATTGACCAATTATGTATATACATATGTATGTAGGATCAAGAAAAAGTCCAGCTCTGAACTGAGTTAAAAATGTTACTTTGTAGACATTCTAGGACCAAATTCAAAGTCCCTGAAGAGCTCATTTTGCAACTAGGGTGGTATCAAAGTAAGGTTCTTATATTTGTTTTCATGGTAGTGAAATGGTTGGCGTCTGTGCTAATAGTAGATGGAATGGTTGAATAACTAGAACGAAATTTTTGAAACTTGATACGTCGAACGTATACGCTAACATGTCGAACGAGTACACGAGACTTTTGAAATTTTGACAGAAATTGTCTTAACGAATCAAAAGAGGTTTAGAGGTGCTGTTTAGAAAACGTAGATAATTTTGCTGGGAATATCTTTTCTTTCAGTTTCACGAATATATCGCAATTGTGAACTTTAAAATCCCACACTTTCGGGAAATTACGATCAGAATATGAGCAACGACTTTCCAGTTTTAAGAAATTGTAGACAGAACTACTTGAAAGTTTTACAAAGTTATCTATCAACAGTATTCCAAATATAATCCTTGGCAGTCTTAATAGAAGTAAAGAGAGGGTCATGGCGCACCAACAATGAAACCAGTTTCACGAACTTTAACAATAAACTTGCGCATATCGGGCACTGTTGGTCCTTCGCTGCGACCTAATTGTATACGATATTTTCATGCAATTTCCGACCAATTGTCTGTTTTTTTTGGAAATAAATTTCCAATAAATCCCGACGTTGATCAAGCGTAAAGCGATTCATTACGTTCAATAGAGATAATATGCTGAAGTTAATGACATAAGTATTGTCAGATTCGTAATAACCGATGGCCCACCCGATAAAAGCTGGTTTCATGCCATTTTTGGACTTTTCGAAATGATGCGCGAGTCTTATTGAAACAAGAATGACGAATTCTGTATAAGAAATGTCAAAATTTGTTTAGCACGCCGTCAACAATAGCGATTTAAAGTCATGTACAAAAATTTGTTTTAAAATTTCTCAGAATTTTTTTTAAATACGTTAAAGTTATTGCGAAGCTTACTTAATAAATTCAGTGCACATGTTTTATAATAATAAAATAAAAAAATAAAAAATTATAATAATAACTGAAGTAAATAAACTTTTGACAAATGCTTCTCCTTAAAGCTGTTGTTATAATTACAAAGAAAGCATGTGTCAATCTGTGCTACATTTCGTTCTATAAAAAAGCTGGGATAACACTGTACTTAATGCAGAAGAGTTGTAATGGCCAATTATGTATGTATGTATTTAACCCGCTACGCGGATTCACATCATTAAATGACTGGACTTTCTCAACTTAGTCGTTTCAACGCAGAGAAGATTGTGTTCTATGTCAAAGTACACTAACCTTAAAGTATACTTTTGTTTGTAGCATACGATGAAGAGCAATGTAAATAGTCCTTTCAACGCAGAGAAGATTGTGTTCTACGTCAAAGTACACTAACCTTGAAGTATACTTTTGTTTGCAGCATATGAAGAGCAATGTGAATGCTTACCGAAATCATATTACGATTGGGCAAGCGTGCTCATTGTTTTCCGTTTGTTTCTAAAAACGAACGTACGTTCCGTGTACGTTTGGCTAATCGGGGCTAAAGATTAATTCTACCTTTAGCATTATTTTACTAGTACATTAATAGTTTAAAAGCCTAAGACATAAAATATATATGTAATAATAAAAAAGTACTAAAAGCGGCGCGGTGGTACTGCGATGAAAGTACTGAAATGAAAAAGTACTAAAGTACTGAATTTTTCAACACTGATTTAAACCAAATCTAAGCTAATACTATGTTCACACATGCACTCATATTGCGTAAATCGCAATAAACGACATTATTGAGATCAATTTTTCATATAAAGTTTCAATTAATTATTGCACAATAAATACACAAATTGTTATAATATTAAGTAAAACTTAAAATACAGCACTATTATAAGTATGTTCAGCGAGCATATTACAGTTTTCCGAACACTTTCTGTTGATATTTGGCAACTTAAATGTCAACAACGACAAACAAAAACAAAAGAAAAAAACAAAACAATGTTGTTGAAACAATCAGCTGTTTTGTTTACCAGCTGTCAAATGAATATTGCATAAGCAGCTGAACTGCGTATATTGTTATGTCTGAACACTTAAAATATTGTTACGTTTTTACCTTTTTAAAAATGTTTAGAATATGAGTTCGTTGATTGCAAACCAAGATAGAAACATATATGTGTTTCGTTTCAACGAAACTCTCTATTAATAACACTACTTTTGTGTGCCACCGTATACAACTTCACGATACAACAACAACTTGCTTGTTTGTTATTATTCTCTACTTACAACCTTTTTGTAAGCAATAATACTTGTACTTTATATCTGTATAGCGGAGATCTTCACATAACAGCGATCTTCAAACTGACTGCTTACTTCGAACGCAACGTGTCTTCACGCAAGACTGACCGAATTCTTACCGACTCGTTGCTTGCCTTGTCTTGCCCTTTTATATACGCACAAATCAGTATGATTAACATTCTTGGGAGTTCCATTGCGACTTCATAGTTGTCGTTGCTTTTGTTTACTGGTCTATAGCTTTTTTCCTATACTTGTTGTTGTGGGTTTACTTGGAACGTGTTCGATGTATTTGTTGGTGTGTATCTGTGTCGTGTGTATTGTGTACATATACTCATACTCATACTCAAACATCATGGTCTTTGTTTTTGTAGCTTTTGCTTATTGTTTGTGTTAAACGATGTTTTCTTGTGAAACGATATTAGGTTGTTTCCATTTGCGTAACAACATTGTTCTCAATAATCCGAATATTGACTCAATAAAAGTGCATGAACATAGTATAAGGTAGTGGAACAATATTACCAGAATAACCAATTAAATTAAATAAAAAAAAATTAAATTTAAAACAAACAAAAAAAAAAACAGCTGTTTTACCCAAGCCATTGTATCGTAGTTTCCCTATTAATGACAGTCTGTGTATATGAGGTCATTTACACGAAAGAAAAATAAAAAAAAAAAAAAAAATAAAATTTAAAAAAAAACGTACAAAACAAATCACAAGTGTTTCTAGTTAAAAAAAACCAGAGACAGCAACAACCCATAAAAAATGTGTGTAAATTTAAATAAATTTTTTTTTTTTATTCATTTAACATAAACGAGTATACTTGAAGATGACAACTGAATTTAATAAAAAAAAAATAAATCCGTGTGTATTATACTGATCTAGAGTAGCAGTAACCGTACTTATATGGTAAGGGGAATTACATTTAAATTGAATTGAATACATGATTTGTTTTTTTTTATTTTTTTTTTTATTCCCCGTATTGTTGCAATTTTTAGTATGGAAAAATAACCTTCTTTTTTTCTTTATTTGTTGTAACAAAAAAAAGCTTTAAATTTAAACTTAGCTTAGTTTCAATTTAAATTAGCGGAAGTTATTTGTTATGCTAAGAACGTTTATAAAAAATACAAACAAATTTTTTTTTCAATTTAAAATTATTTTGTTTTTAACTTATTAAGCGTATTAAACTAATTAAATTGAAACAAACTATGTATTGAATTTAATTTTAATTCATAAACATGTATGTAAATAATACAATTGAATTCATTGACTTTTATTTTTCGGCTTTTTTTTATATACGAAATTAACAATTAAAACACATATTTTTTTATTACCAATTTTGGTTACTTTTATTTCGTTCTGACCTTGTTTACGTTTATTTTTTTAAATAAATAAAAAAATTGTTTTTTTTTCTGAACACAAAATTATCTGGAAAAAGTCAACAAATTGTTTGCGGAATTTTAAATAATTTTTTTTCCAACATTTTTAACACATTTTTCAATTATAATTTTAAACCCTCAATTATAAAAATTGTTTAATAGGGGGTATTTACTTTTCGCATACACTATAATTCACACTTTGCTAATTAAACACAGAGCGATAAAAAAAAATACCACACTTAGCACACACAGTTTCGTCTGAAGGACCATAATTTTCTAAACATCTCTAATCAGTGTTGCAAAATTTAAATGGTACTCTACGATAACTGAAAGGGTACAGTATAAAACACAGATCAATAAAAAAAATACCACAATTAGCACACACAGTTTCGTCTGAAGGACCATAATTTTCTAAACATCTCTAATCAGTGTTGCAAAATTGAAATTTTGAAATGGTACTAAACGATAACTGAAAGAGTACTGTTTTCTTTCGAGTGATACTTTTGCAAAAAAAAAAAAATATTTATTTGTACTTAATACATATACGAAATGGAATAGAAAAACTAACGATCCAATCCAATGCATTTTCGCTTCGCCAAGTGGGCCTGCGATCGACTTACAGTAGATGCGGATTTTGGCAAAAAAAAATCATCTTTTCAGATGAAGCTCATTTTGATCTTGGCGGGTATGTAAACAAGCAAAATTATCGCATTTGGGGCACAAAAAACCGCTCGCATACAGTGAAAAGCCGACACACCCAAAACGAGTCACTGTTTGGTGCGGATTTTGGTCCAGAGGCATAATTGGGCCATGAGCAAGGAGTGGCCGTTACAATCAATGGCGATCGTTATCGGGACATGTTGAACGAATTTTTGTTCACAAAAATTGAAGGGAATATTGAGGAGGATATTGGCAACATTTGGTTTCAACAGGACGGCGCTACATGCCACACAGTCGAAGCTACACTCGATATTTTGCGCCCTGTTTTTGAAGATCGCATTATCAGCCGCAGAGCTGATGTCGTTTGGCCACCTCGCAGCTGCGATTTGACACCGTTGGACTATTATTTGTGGGGTGCCGTCAAAGATATGTAAGTGTTACGCCAACAAGCCAGAAACAATTGACGCTTTAAAGGACAATATTCGTGAAGCCATGGGTGAAATATAGCTGTACACAATCGATAATGTGCTTAAAAATTGGACCGATCGTGTAGGCTACTGCATGGCCAGCCGAGGCAGCCATTTGAATGAAATTATTTTCCATTATTAACCGGAAGGATTGTACTTTCAAATAAAAAAAAGAAATTTGAGAAAATATTCAGTAGTTTTTTTTAAAGCATTTAAAAAAAAAAGTTATTTGGCGGACTCTTTACATCTTTCTCATATATATAAGCCAAGAACAGCTGTCTCGGAACGCAACAAAACGTAAAAGCCCCGATTAGTCAAATGTCGACACAACGTAATGCAGCATACGTCGTCCGTTTTTAGCATATGAAGAGCAAACGTTCTCATTGCTTTTCGTATTCTAAAAACGAACGTACGTTACGTGGCCGTTGGGCTAATCGGGGCTTCTACCTTTAACATTACGTTGAACATGTTGCAAACCCCATTAATAGTTGAAAAGCGCATACCATAAAATATGTAATAATAAAAAGTACTAAAAGTGTAGCGAGGGTACTGTGGTATTTTAGAAATGAAAAAGTACTGAAAAAAGTACTAAAGTACTGAATTTTTCAACTCTACCTCTAATGTCAACAATAGCAACAATGCGTTTAAATCTATACAGAGAATCCAAGACTGAAAAAAATTCAAGGTTATGTCAGAAATATTCTTAGGTTAGATTGAGGTTAGGTTTGACACAATTCCCTTACATGCAGATAGGTGTGGCCATTTGAAGCATTTTAAATATTAATAGAAACGTTGTATTAGTTTTATTACTTGTTAGCTTTTATTTTTTAATTAAATGAATATATTTTTATCTTTAATTTTAATTGTTTTTTCTTTCCTTACTATAATAGTTTATAGTCTAATAAATTTTTTTAATTTTTTTTTCTACAAGTTTTTACATTTAAATTACAAAAACGTGAGCACTTGAAAGAATTTCAAAGAAAAAAAAAAAGTAAAAGTAAAATTTAATTTTATTTCGTTGTGTAATGTTCGTTTCTTTTTTGTGCAATTCCGCATTCTTTTGACAGTAATTTTCAACAGTAATAAATCATAAGAATAATAAAAAATAAACACAAAAACTGTTTATAATATATAATAATGAAACAATAAAATAAAAAATAAAAAAATGTGACCCATATTTAAACAAAAACATGAACCTTGAATTTGTACCTTAAAAAAAAAATACATTATAGTTGCCACATATTGGCTCTAATCACACGAGAACAATTTTTAAGCCGCACGCATTTTTGTTCTTTTCAAATCACACGGAATGAATATTAGTTTGACATGAAATGTATACGTATATATACAAAGCTTTGTATGTATTAGTATTTTTACATTCATTTGATGTTTGGAAATGATTTTTAAAAATGTCCATGTATTAGTTTTGTGCCGGTAAAGCGGGGTTGTAGCTTTACGCCACCGAAAAACCATTCTCTTCCCCTCTCTTGCCCATAAACTATCATTTTACACCAGCAAAATTGTTCTCGTGTGATAAGGCTCATTGAAAGCTTGACATTCCATTAGCTAGAATATTTCAACTAGAGTAGCCATGTGGCTAAACTTTGCGTCTGTATATACCATATGACCCACTAGACAACCCACCAGTACTACAGATACTATCAGGTCAACAATAACAAACCAACCAAAATAAAAGCGTTAAGCGTTGACGCTGAAGTGGCATACCGAAACAATGTTTCAGTTTTGTCATGAAACGTAATGCCAACTCAACTTTTGAACAAAACATACATAAAGGGTGTTTTTTTTATAGAGGTATAGAACTTTAAGTTGGCATTACTTTTCAAGATGGCGATCGATTTAACAGCTGTCAAGTGATTTATTCTCAGTTTGGTTTGGCAATTCATCATGAATAGACTCACGCCTGAACAACGCTTGCAAATAGTGCATCTTTATTTCGAAAATAATGGTTCTGTGCGGAAAACGTATCGCGCACTACGTCCATTTTATCGTCGACAAAATCGTCCATCAGAGCAGTTAATTCGATTAACCATGGAACGTTTTCGCACCACGTTTACTCTTATTGATAACTCGCATCCCCAGAGACGCTGTACGGTGCGTACAGAAGAAGCTATTGCTGCTGTAGAGCGTAGCATTGAGGAAGACCCGAATGAGTCTATCCGCGGTATAGAGCCATGATTACTAACTTTTTCATTCCTGAATTGAATAACCATGATGTCCAGGAGATGTGGTTTCAACAAGACGGCGCAACATGTCACACAGCTCGTGCCACAATAGATTTATTGAAAGACACGTTTGGTGACCGCCTAATTTCACGTTTTGGATATGTGAATTGGCCTCCAAGATCTTGTGATTTAACACCGCTAGACTACTTGCTGTGGGGCTATGTAAAGTCATTGGTCTATGCGGTAAAGCCACAAACGCTTGACCATTTGGAAGACAACATTCGCCGTGTTATTGCCGATATACGGCCACAAATGTTGGAAAAAGTCATCGAAAATTGGACTACATCCGCGCCAGCCGTGCCGGTCATATCCCAGAAATCATATTTAAAATGTAATGCCACAAGATTATCTTTCGGATAAATAAAATTCATGTCAATCGAATAATTCATCGTTGTTTTATTGCAACTTAAAGTTCTATACCTCTATAAAAAAAACACCCTATATATGTATAATAATAAAAAAAGTACTGAAAGTCTGGCGGGGATACTGCGGTATTTTTGAAATAAAAAAGTACTGAAAAAAGTACTAAAGTACTGAACTTTTCAACACTGGTCCAATTCAATTAATAATAAAATCATACCAACAAAAGGCCGGAATTTTTGTGCCAAGCAAAAACCATAGAAGCCCTAAGGCGTTATTTATTATTATTGAAGATGAGAAACATTTCTTGGAAACCGCTTGAACAAACCTCTTCAAAAACAAACAAACAATTTTTTTTTCTTTTGATGTTTTAAGTATTTTGTTTGGTACTAAAACTAGGGAATATAACGTAAAAAAAAAATCCGCAAAAAAAAATAATTTTTTTGCAAAAAATATTTTGTTTTCTTTTTTAAACTTATTTCAGTCAATGGAAAGTTTATTTTGATTTTTAAAAGTTTGGTGGCGAATATTAATATTTGAAAAAATAGAAGCTAAATAAACAAAATACAAAATACGAAATAATGTATAGAAAAACAGAGACAAAAATTTAAACGTGTTTTTGTTTTGAGTTTTAAAAATAAAATTAAAAATAAAAACCAATCAATCAATCACTTTTAAAATATTACAAGTTTTATAATGCTGCAGGTTTAATAAAATAATCAAGTAGTAATACTAGAAAAGAAATTAATTTAAAATTAATTTGGAGTGAAAAAAACCGAATTTGAAATAAAAACAAATTATATATAAAGACTGAAACATGGTTCTTTCGAAACAGAAATTCCTGTTATATGGTTAAATAGATTGGTTTTCTTAAAATCATATTTCTTTCATTTCGTTTGAGAGGTGAGCGTTAATGGAAGAAAAACAGTTGTGGGCATAAAACCAACAGTACTTTGAAAGACTCAAATAATATCATAATTTATGTACTTTTAATTTCCATTATAAAACAGTTTGTGATTAAAAAAAAGCAGAAAGCACAGGCTCTATATATCATTAAAGATATTGTGCTCTTTTCTGAGAAAAATATGCCATTACACTGATGTTATCGGCAAGATAACAACCCCATCTATATCAGACTTTTTGGTTTTGTCATAAAAAAAAGAATTGTTTGTTATGATTTTAAATTCAATTAAAAATCCTTGGCAACACTTAAAAAGTCAACTAAGGAACAAAATTTAAAATATGTTTTGACACTTGCTGTAAGGTTATCCTACAAGTGACCTATGGATTGTACAAAATGATTATGACGGATATATTGCGGATATTTGCAGCAGATTTTTGGCAAAAACTCAACGAGTAAATAAAATTGCCATGACAAGTTTCTAAAAAATCTGTCCATCGGAGTCGACTTTAAACTGGTAGGTCCCGCCACTCATGTAAAAAATTAACACACACAACATAAGTGGTATGAGCAGCTAGGTTGTAATCCTGACTGAAAGGTTATTATGACCAATTGTGTATGTACATATCAGTTTTTTATTCAGAAAACCCAAAGGTTGCTATGAATACAATATTATCGATCAAAATGGTACATATTTGGTTAATAAATTTTCATTTTTGGTTAAATTTATAGCCGAATTTAGCCGACGACTTTATTGTATATTCTATAACATTTATTTTATTTAAAAAAATTGTACTAGAAAATAAAATAATAAACATTTCTTTTAATAAAAAATAATTATTAATTAAATTAAATTTTAAAAAATATTAAAATTTTTTAATATATTTAATTCTATATATGTACATACATAAGTATATTTTTATGTATGTATGTATGTATGTATGAATATTATATTTTTTATATATTTTTTTAATTATTAATTAATTTTTTTTATTAAAAGAAACATTTTCTTTTATAAATTTTTTTTTTCAACTCAAAATGTATTTAATTGTAATTTTTTTTTTCAACTCAAAATGTATTTAATTGTAATTCTTTTAAATTAAATTTTCCTTTAAATTAAATTAATTTCAATTTATTTTTTTAAATTAATTTTTTATTTTCAATTTTATTATATACATAATATGTATGTATGTATATATAAATTAATAATTTTTAAAAGAAAAAAATACACTTTAATTTTTAAATATTTTTTAATTAGTAAACAAAAAAAGAACATATATATAAATTTATAATTTGTAATTAATTTTTTAATTTGTAATTAAATTTTTTTATTAAAAGAAATATTTTCTTTATTTTTTGACTCAAAATGTATTTAATTATAATTTTTTTACTTCAATTTAACGGTTAATATTTAATTTTTTTAATTAATTTTTTTAAATTAATTTTTTTAAATTAATTTTAATTTATTTTAAATTTTTTTTATTTATATATACATATAAATTAATAATTTTTAAAAGAAAAAATATGTACACTTAAATTTTTTAATATTTTTTAATTTTTAAATAAAAAAAACAGTTTTTAATTTATAACTTTTAACCACAAAAAAAAAATTTTAATTCAATTCTTTCTTTTAATTGTATAGGACAAAAAGCACATTTTAATTTATAATTTTTAACCGCAAAAAAAATTTAAATTCAATAAATAAAATTGTTAATTGTATAGGACACCTACCTGGTGGTTTTTCTACACCCTTGTCTTCGCTGGCCATAATTTGTTCCTTGGAAGTCATGTTGTCTCCTGGTTTTTAATTTAGATTTTCTTTAATAATTTAAATTAATACTGCGAATCAAAACAATATTTTAAATATTGTTTTTTCAAAGAGGTAGTGTTGTTTTGTTTTGTTTAAGAAATTTGAGAAGTGAAAAAAATTGTGTAAATTTTTTCACGGCCAAAAATTGCTGCAAATGCACGTTTTTTTCTTTCCACAAGTTATTGTTATTGTTATAACATATTGTATAATTAAAACGTTTTCACTTATTTTGTTTTGTTTTTTTTTTTTATAAATTTTTACTTTTTTCGGGTTTCGTAATTTTCGTTAAAAAAATTTCTTTTTTTTGGTTTGGTTTGAATTTTTAAAGAAATTTAATTCTTTTCTTTTTTCTCTCTTTTTGGTGTTACTTTTACTTTAGAACGCGTAAACGTAACTGTTCTAAATTTTTGAAAACATTTTACATGAAACCGCAACAAATTAAATTGTTAAAATGCTGCGTTGATAAATTAAAGCGTTTTTTTTCTTTACTATTATTACCGATTATTGTTATTATCGCGGCGTTTAAATGATATCGAAAAAATTGAGTTGTGTTGTGTCGTGTTGTTGATGGGGTGTCGGTTGGTTGTTTAACGTAAAACAGTTGAAAACGTTCTGATAAACCTGAGCGGCGTAACTGCGATTTAAATAAAAACTTTAATACCATACGTTAGCGTTACAATAACAAATATTGTTGTATACACCAAAAACAAAAAGGTAAACAAATAAAAAAATACAAAAACACAGTGTATAAAACACACCACAACTAACAACTACAAACTCAAAAACAACAAAATACAACAGTAAATCAGGCGAATGATCTTTAGCTGGTCGGTCTAGTTGACTCTCAATTTTCGCTGGAAACTTTTTTATCTTCAAGTTGTTATTACTGCTTTCGTTTTTTCATGTTTGTTACTTTTTTTTATTGTTATTATTATTGTTGTTGTTATTTTCGCCTTTATATATTTTTTTTAAAATTGTTGTAGTTGCTTTTGCAATTACTCGTTTAATTTGGTTGCCGATGATGATGGCAAAGAGTGATGGTGTTTTATTTTGTCGACGTTGAGTGTTTGGCTGGATGGATGGATGGCAAGGCAGAGTGTGTTGTCGTTTAGTAAATATTCTGGTTGTTGTTGTTGCCGCTTCTAATGATGATGGGACATGAACAACAAGTACATATCATAGTTAAAAAAAAACTGTAATGAGAGTAACATATAAATAAATATAACAATAATAATGTGTGCAAATAAAGAAATAATAAAAGACAGCAAATTTTTAAAGAGAATGTAAACAACTACACCGTATTTGCTTGCTCATCTTTGTCTAAATAGTAATAGTGTGCGTGTATGAGAGTATCATCTTTGTTTTTTTTTCTTTTGAGTCATATTTTATTATTATTATGATTATTACTACAACCCCAATAATACCTACAAACACTTACATAAATTAACGTGTTTATTATTGTTATAATTGAGTAATTGATGTGATTGCAAATCGTGTTTAGAGAGTGATACATTCAAAGTGATACTATACGTGAAAAGAGAGATTATAAGAGAATCTATTTATTTGCTTGAGTTTAAAAAAGTTGGTAACTAGGCTCAATCACACGAGAACAATTGTGCTGGCGTAAAATGATAGTTTACGTGGCAAGAGAGGTGAAGAGAATGGTTTTTCGATGGCGTAAAGTTTCAATCAGCTACAACCCCGCCATTACCAGCACAAAACTAATATATGCACATTTTTAAAAATTAGTTAAACCTCAAATGAATGCAAAAACACTAATACATACAAAGCTAAGCTGTGTATATGTATACATTTCATGCCAAACTAATATTCATGCCGTGTGATTTGAAAAGAACAAAAAAATAAAAATTGTTTTCGTGTGATTATGCTCACTGAGAGCAGTGCGTAGTTAAATAAGGATTTAACTTCTTGTCATCTGTCATCATTGGCAGGCCCGTGTGATTTGAAAAGAAGAAAAATGCGTGCGACTAAAAATTATTCTCGTGTGATTAGGCTCACTGAGAGCATTATTGAATTCAAGTGTAGTTAAATAAAGATTTAACTTATTGCATGGAATTAAGCTCTTTCGATCTCTTCTTTTTGATCATTTATGCTATCGAAGTGATCGAATTTTATAAAGCAAAATTACATTGCAAATTGAAAAGAAAGATAATTATTGGCATCATTGGCAGGCCCGTGTGATTTGAAAAGAACGAAAATTGTACGACTAAAAATTGTTCTCGTGTGATTAGGCTCACTGAGAGCATTATTGAATTCAAGCGGAGTTAAATAAGGATTTAACTTATTGCTTTGAATAAAGCTCTTTCGCTCTCTTCTTCTTATTCATTTATGCTATCGAAATGATCGAATTTTATAAGACAAAATTGCACAAAAAAAATAATTATTGGCATCATTGGCATTCTCAAATTTTTTTACAAGACCAACACTCAGGGGATGGCCCCTACTCATGTGGTGCATTGTGTTGGAATTTGGAAAATAGCTTATGAAAGGAGGACAGAGGGAGTAGTATAGTCCGGTTAAGAACAAATTCCGCTTGAAATGCAGTGCACGAACCACTGACCAATCGACCACAAACGTATGTGCCAATATAAACACTGAGGGCATGTCTCCTACTCATGCTTTGCATTGTGTTGGAATTAGGAAAATAGGTTATTGGTAGGAGGACAGCGGAAGTAGTGTTCGTGGATGTTAGGTTTGAATCTTTTATATGTAAGTGGTCGCCGTAGTCTAGTAGGTAGTGTGTTCGCTTATTAGATGTAAAGCACGGGTTCGATCCCCAGGCGAGACATCGAAACGAAATATGAAAAAAAAAAAATTTCTTCGGCTACTTCCTCTCAGCAGATTACTGGCAAAAACTCTGAGAGTAAATAAACCTGCCATGAAAAAATTTCTTAAAATATTTGGCATTCGAATCGACTTTACGCCGCAGGTTCCGCCACTCGTGTATAGAATTAACATACACAATATAAGTGGTGTGAGAAGCTAGATCGTAATCCTGATTGAAGGGCTGTAGTGACCAATTACGTATTTAGGCATGTGTGTATATTGAAGGACTTATTGATTTGCCCTTTTAAATTTGACCATGTATAATATATTAAAAAATCAATTATACTGTTAATATGCTATCGAACTTGCCTTAAGCCATTCCCGATAACAACTGCTATAAATAGCATAACATAACTTGTTAGCAGCCAACTATATTGTACGCATGTTGTTCATCAAGTTGTCTTTATTAAAGAAAATTATCATAATGGAGTAGACATTTTCCTTTAATTAACACCATAAAATAAAGTCTAAGGCGGTAGCTATGTTTGTTATTTATCGACCGATGCGATAACAAAAGAATCGAAAATTAACACTTCCTTTTAATGTCAACAAGCCTAAGTGACTATAAAAACAAAATGATTGGCATTTTTTGTATTTATTTAATGGGAAATTTTGCAAACTAATGAAAATTATTAAGAAATTATTTGCAGTAAAAATTGATTAGAGGATAAGATGATTTAAATCAATATTGAAATCGAAGAGTATGCAAATAAATGTGGTATTTGTTTTTTTTTTTGTATTTTCCAAATGTAGATTTAATAAAAATTTAAATATAAATTTTAGAAAAATAAATTGAACAAATAAATTTAATCCATCTTCTTCTATATAAATATGTATATAAATGAATGTTTGTTTGTAAACTGTGTATTTGATCATGTTACGATCTTCCCGCATGAGCCCGGGAAGGTTTCTAAGTTGGTATGACCAATTTCCGACAGGTGGCGCCACTGAAAATTACTAAAAATGAATTAAATCGTAAACTATGCATTTCATAATGATATGATCTTTAGCTTTTAGTTGTTGTGTGTAAGCCGGGGAAGGTTCCCAAGTTGGTATGACCTATTTACGACAGGTGGCGCCACTGAAAATTACAAAAAATGATTTAAATCGTAAACTGTGCATTTAATCATGTTATGACCTTTAGCAAAGTTGTTGCCCATGAGCCCGGGAAGGTTTCTAAATTGGGGCGACCAATTTCCGACAGGTGCCGCCACTGGAAATTACTAAAAATTAATTAAATCATAAACTATGCATTTGATCATGATATGATCTTTAGCAAAGTTGTTGCGCATGAGTCGGGGAGAAGGTTTCTAAGTTATATGACAAATTTCCAACAGGTGGCGCCACTGAAAATTACATAGAATCATTTAAATCGTAAACTATGCACTTGATCATGTCTTGATCGGACAAATACAAGACATTTTAGGATTGATCATTTATGATTTCAATAACAATAATAATAGTATAACTCATTCCCGTATGTCAATGTCAATCACAAATTTGAAACATTTTAATTTTGGAAAATTTTTAAAAATACTGTTGTGTTCAATTGGATTGGGTACATGGTGAGTTTCTAATAAATTTAAACACATTTTTCACGTCGTTCCCGTGCAATCATGCCTCCAAAGTGACAAGTAGTTGGTCGACTTACACCTTAAGCAGGGAAGAAAAGACATTGACACTGGAAAATCTTCGAGTACATGCCGCTGAGACCCGTTGGTATGTATCACTTGAACAAGGGGAAGTGAGATTAGAAATTGATCGAATGCGTACTACTCAGGCCTGTTCGTCTGAATCATCTGGACAGAGGGAAACAAAATCAATAAAATGATTCAAAATTAATTGCATATTTGTGTAATGTCTTTCCTTCAAATGTATTATAATTGGTGGCGCAGCAACATGCGCAGGGTACAGCTAGTTTTATAATAATTTTTTCAAATACTTTCATTTATAAATTCTTGTTTAAACTTCATTTCATTTTGGCCTGACAACTTCTAGAATCTTATTGTTGATTTGTTATTGTAAATGGATTTGTGTAATGTTTTTCCTTCAAATTTATTTTTGTTGGTAGCGCAGCAATGCGCACAGGGTACAGCTCTACAGTTTAAAAATAAATTAAACAAATAAATTTATTAAATAAATAAATAAAGTGTCGCTAATTTGTTGTCAGAATTGAAACTAAAAATTTAAATTAATTTTTTTTTTTGTTATTCAGCTTACGATTATGTATTTGCTCTTGTGATAATAGTGTAGTATGAAAATAGTTTTAATTTATTAAAGATTGCCGAATTATTATTATTGTCAACATTAAAGTTGGATATTGTTGCTATGATAACACGCACTTTGTTACGAATAATATAAGAATAACAAACAATTGTTTAGTAAATTATTGTCATACTACAACAAGGGTATTTGAGATTGTAAGTAAATATTATACAATATGAGAGCAATACCAGAGCACGTTACACGTTTTTGCGATTAAATTCGATATTTTCATCGATTTATATTTTGTATTTCTTAATATCACAGTACACATGTACATAAATACCTATGTATATACGTTGTATAGTTTATCTAATCTATTGACTGATTAATAGTTTAATTTTGATGATAGTTATTGGTATTTAGGATAGTATTTCTAGGTTGTATTTGTAAGGTTATGGTAACCAATTCTGGTTTTTATTGTATTTTAAAAATAAACTGGTTTTTTTTGACAATTCTACAGGGTAATTAGTCTTCAATTGCTCAATAACTAGCGCAGAACACTTCAGTACATTAATATTAACACGTTGACAGCCGTGGGGGTCAGCGGTCACCGGTACTTGACTTGTCTATAGCGCCTTGGGGTCACTGGATAGACAATGTTCTGTAGTTGGTGAAGCCAGATTATCACGGAAAATCTGTACACAGACAAGAATTAATTCGTTTGAAGCAAGCTTTGACGGTTTGAATATGCAAACAAACTAGTGACCGTAAACTTTCATCGGATCAGTGTTCACTATATATATATGCCTTGAAGTAGTAGATGGGTTGGGATCTTCGGGAGATTAAATTCTCGAATGACAGACTTCACAGACGGTTCGAAGATAGTATTCGGTGTGGTGGTAGATGTTCTTACTGAAATTGTCAATGACAACTTGATAGTTTAGGTTAGGTTAGAGGACGTGTACTTGTCAACTGTGACAAGTACAGTACCCGGTGGTCGAATTGACCCATTGTACAACGTCTTAGCTTCTCACACCACTCGTGTTGTGTGCGTTAATTTCATACATGAATGGCGGGACCTACAGTTTAAAGTCGACTCCGAACGACAGATTTTTTGACAGAGTTTTTGCCAGAAATATTTTCGTTTTGATGTCTGACCTGGGATTCGAACTCGGACCTTTAATCTAATAAGCCAACACACTACCTACTAGACCACGGCAACTTCAACAACTTGATAGCATCCATTAAATTATCGGAGTCCTCCATAATTTTTTTGGGACTCTATAACCGCTGTAGTTAAAACGAAAATTTTATCTGATAGTCTTATATTCCCTTAGAAGTACCCTAGACACAGAGCATTCACTCGAAAAGAGCTGATAGATTTGCTAAGGCGCCTTGAAAGCTATGGCATCTGTCGTTTTTTAATCTGATATCGGCAATTCTATGACTGACGTCAAGGCTAAAATTTGATAATTTTTTCCTTTGAGTGTATATCGGAATAGACCACAGATGTAGTTCCCCATTGTATTTTTGAGCCAATAACAGCAGCAGCAACCCTGTCTTCCCGTATGGCAGTGCAAATTTTATATATTCGTTCGAAAACAGTCTCCGATACCATGTAGTCGCATTTAAAACCCGGGTGGTTCGGTTCTACGTCATGCAGTATTGAAGCGTGCCCCCGCCGTAAATGTCCCTAACATATTTGAGAACTAAGACTCAGTGCAGTTGTAGCAGCCACGTTTCATGCAGTATTGAAGTGTGCCCTATCGTACATGCCCCTAGCATATCTGAGAACTTAAGCCTCAGTGCAGTTATAACAGCCACGTTTCGGAAGAAGATGTCCAATGGTTGTAGGAACAGGCACCCGTGATGCCCAAGCATGCCAACATATCTGAGAAGTTAAGCTTCAGTGCAGTTCTAGCAGCCAAGTTTTGGAGGAAGATGTACAATGGCTGTAGAGATACGATGACCTCGAGGCCGTCAACTTCAGAGCACTCGTGATGCCCGTTTCGGAGGAAGATGCCCAATGGTTGTAGGAACAGGCATCCGTGATGCCTAAGCATGCCAACATATCTGAGAAATTAAGCTTCAGTGCAGTTCTAGCAGCCATGTTTTGGAGGAAGATGTCCAATGGCTGTAGAGATACGATGACCTCAAGGCCGCGGACTTTAAGGCACCCGTGATGCCCAAGCATTGTAACCTTTGTACTTTGTTCAGCGTAGAGATTAGGACCTGCACCCTCTGTGCAGTTGTAGCTATTAGTATGCCATATTCATTAATTTTTGGGGCATCATTTTTTTTAAAATCGCGCAAGCATTACAAATTTATTTTGGATAGGCTAGTCAACCATAACAGAAGTACTAAACGGTTTCACAAAAGACGTGAATTGCAAATAGGGGAAGAGCCCTATCTATTCATTTAAATTATTTTTCTTTTCAAATCAAATCACCATATCAGAAGTACTAAATAGCGCCACAGAAGACGTGAATTGCAAGCAGAGGAAGAGGCCTATCTACCCATTTAAATTATTTTTCTTTTCAAATCAAATCACCATATGAGAAGTACTAAACAGCACCACAGAAGACGTGAATTGCAAATAGGGGAAGCGGCCTATCTATCCATTTAAATTATTTTTCTTTTCAAATCAAATGACCATATCAGAAGTACTAATCAGCGCCATAGAAGACGAGAATTGCAAACAAGGGAAGAGGCCTATCAATCCATTTAAATTATTTTTCTTATCAAATCACCATATCGGAAGTACTAAACAGTGCCATAGAAGACGTGAATTGCAAATAGGGGAAGAGGCCTATACATCCATTTAAATTATTTTTCTTTTCAAATCAAAATATTTAAAGTATGTATGCATGTGCCCTACTTGAGGACAATAACATACCGGATATATTAAAATATTCTGATAAAAATCATCAATTATTGTATGTGTGTGGAATTTGTGAAAAATAATTTTCTTTTCATTCAACTACAATTATGTGGAGACTCTATTGAACAATTTAAAGATTTCGCACATCGTATTCAATTAAAAAAAATAAAATAACTTGAAATTAAATTAAAAAATTCTCAATTGATGAATAAAAAACAAATTAAAAAAAAACATTTTTTATCACTTGGATTAAAGCAGCTGCTTTGCGATAATTCTGTTCCATTCATTTACGGTGCGGAACGGAGCAGTAGTGGTGATTGAGTATCTCCTCATGATATGCGCGGGGGATTGAAAATTATTTTTCAAGATTTAAATGTGAAGATAAACCAGTTGTTGTAGCTGAGCTACAATGTAAATCTGAGGGAAAAATTAAAAAAAAAATTATTACCGTCTACAATACAACACAATACAATAAAAAAAAACATTCGTAATAAGGTATTTAAATTAATAAAGAAAATTAAATAAAAAATAAAACCTTAAAGGTCATTTCAATAATAAAAATAAAGAACGTAATTCTCGTATTCATTAAACGGATTCATTCTAGGGCCTACAAAAATGTACAGGAAAATGAAATTGAAAATGTTGGTGTGAAACGTGTTATTTCTTTATCTCCCTTTTGGATTTCATTTTAAAACACAATATCGACATTGATAATGACGTTTGTTGTGTCAAATAAAAATACATAAAAAAGTATCGTTTATTATTTTATTATCAATGGGATTATAACGTTAATCTTTGGCTAAATATTCGTTTTATTATGCGTTTATGCTGATAACTTCAAAGGCCTAAAGACGAACGTTATTTACGCCAATATGATTAACAATAATAGGACCTGGGAGTAGATCCACAATACCGAAATATGTTTAGAAAAGCAACGTACGTTAATGAAAGCAGTAATGCGCAGTTGTATGTATACTCTCATATATAAAGGGTGTTTTTTATAGAGGTATAGAACTTTAAGTTGGCATTACTTTTCAAGATGGCGACCGGTTTAACAGCTGTCAAATGATTTATTCTCAGTTTGGTTTGGCAATTCATCATGAATAGACTCACGCCTAAACAACGCTTGCAAATAGTGAAATTTTATTTCGAAAATAATGGTTCTGTGCGGAAAACGTATCGTGCACTACGTCCATTTTATCGTCGACAAAATCGTCCATCAGAGCAGTTAATTCGATTAATCATGGAACGTTTTCGCACCACGTTTACTCTTATTGATCACTCGCATCCCCAGAGACGCTGTACGGTGCGTACAGAAGAAGCTATTGCAGCTGTAGAGCGTAGCATTGAGGAAGACCCGAATGAGTCCATCCGCCATCGAGCACAGGAATTTGATCTGTGTCCATCCACTTTATGGAAGATTTTGCGGAAGGATCTTGGTTTGCGTGCTTACAAAATCGAACTCGTGCAAGAATTGAAACCAAACGATCATCAAGTAAGGCGTAGATTCGTCGAATGGGCCCAAAACGAGATTACCGTTGTTCCCGATTTTCATAAGCGAATTTTGTTTAGCGATGAAGCGCACTTCTGGTTGAATGGCTACGTCAACAAACAAAACTGCCGCATTTGGAGTGAAGCTAATCCTCAAGTGTATGTGGAAACACCGTTACATCCAGAAAAACTGACTGTTTGGTGCGCTTTATGGGCTGGTGGAATCATTGGTACGTACTTTTTCAAAAACGATGGTGGCCAGAACGTTACAGTCAATGGTGATCGGTATAGAGCCATGATTACTAACTTTTTCATTCCTGAATTGAATAACCATGATGTCCAGGAGATGTGGTTTCAACAAGACGGCGCAACATGTCACACAGCTCGTGCCACAATAGATTTATTGAAAGACACGTTTGGTGACCGCCTAATTTCACGTTTTGGATATGTGAATTGGCCTCCAAGATCTTGTGATTTAACACCGCTAGACTACTTTCTGTGGGGCTATGTAAAGTCATTGGTCTATGCGGTAAAGCCACAAACGCTTGACCATTTGGAAGACAACATTCGCCGTGTTATTGCCGATATACGGCCACAAATGTTGGAAAAAGTCATCGAAAATTGGACGTCCAGATTGGACTACATCCGCGCCAGCCGTGGCGGTCATATGCCAGAAATCATATTTAAAATGTAATGCCACAAGATTATCTTTCGGATAAATAAAATTCATGTCAATCGAATAATCGATCGTTGTTTTATTGCAACTTAAAGTTCTATACCTCTATAAAAAACACCCTGTATATGATCAATTCACACAAGCCGGTGTATCGTTGTATTGTGACGAATATACAATAGTGTATGCATGTTGTTGATAATTTTCATATAAAAATCCAATACACATATACACATTTATTCCATTGGTCAATTAACACAACTTTGTATCGTGTATGTTGTATTGAATACACTTGGTTGTTTGTGAACGTTCAATGCTATGTTGTATTTTGTAATTCGTATTCCAAATGTCTTCTTCTTATTTTTCTTAATAACTTTTTTCATTCACATAATTTGATAGCACGAAACCAATACAACTTTTAAAAACATATGAAAAAAATGTGTATAAACAACATAAAATTCTCAACAACATGCATACACTGTTGTATAGTCGTCCAACAATACACTCAATACAACGATACAATGGCTGACCATATACTATTGACCATATACTATTGGTCAATTCACACAAGCCGTTGTATTGTTGTATTCATTGTATTGTTGGACGACTATACAACAGTATATGCTTGTTGTTGATAATTCTCATGTATAAATCCGATACACTTATACACATTTTTTTCATTGGTCAATTCATACAAGCCGTTGTATCGTTGTATTTATTGTATTGTTGGATGACTATACAACAGTGTACGCATGTTGTTGATAATTTTCATATAAAAATCCAATACACTTATACACATTTTTTTTTCATATGTTTTCAAAAGTTGTATTGGTTTCGTGCTATCAAATTATGTGAATGCAAAAAATTATGAAGAAGAATACGATATACACAATATAGCATAGCATTGAGCATTCACAAACAACCAAGAGTATTCAATACAACATACACGATACAAAGTCGTGTAAATTGGCCAATAGTTGTATGAAGACTTTTTCTATGAAATGCAGGTTTTTGTACAGAAATCACTTTATTTTTCAAGAGCAGTTTCATTGAACTCTATACACTGCGCCGTAGTCTAGTAGACAGTTTAGTTTAGATGTAGAACGGCTCTAGAAGCCATTGGCTGAAATACTAAGTCTATCGGAATGCCTTCCAATTGCACGTGGAATCGTAATTCAAGGCAGGATATGGTCATGCAAATTAAGGACAGCAGTAAATCACTCTTCTACTTATACACACAAGTAAAGCAGAGCCCAACACTATCGCATGGAACTTCCTTGCTGTTAACGAAGGTGAGACGAGCAGCGAGTAGCTAGAAAAACTGATCCAAACGGTACATCTACATACATATGTATATCCTATAACTTATCACAGATTGTCAGCTCCATAGTGATCCCGATCACTTCATCAGAATTGCAATTTCCAACAATATCCCCGTGTACCAGGACCTAAATATGAGTTACCTTTAAATGATCCGAAATTTCCTTAAAAAATCCTCCGCATTCATGGAAGGTTGCGGGATAATAGCACTAATCAACAACAATTGCGGCGCTTCCTCTGTCTGAAAATCTCTGTATAAATCTCAAGGGTTCCATTAGGACCCTTGGTATCTTCAGACTAGAATTCCTCAGATGGAATTCTCCTATTCAGAAAGTTATAAGGAACACTATAATCGACCTGGAAGCGTTTATGTCTTGTCATGTTGGCAGCATGTCCATAGCTCAGGTTGGACCAGAATTTTGATTCGTTACTGCAACCAGTTCAGTCGCTGGGATATGGTTAGTCAGATGACATTAAAATTGCTGTTTACACACCGTTTACCAAACGCGGGTACCATAAAACTGGCTTGATTATGCTAAGGCACGATAAAGCCAGTATTGTTATTGCTTCATGAGATAAGTATCTTTAATAACAGTTATTTGTATATAAATTCGCTTGATTAGGATCCCAAGCTTCTACCGTTCTTTGGAATTTTTGCAGCGGACAGATCAATACCGTTAAGGATCGGCGAGATAAGTATCTTTGGTAACACTTATTTGGGCATAAGTTCCTTTGATTAGGATTCAAAACTCCTACTGTTCTTAAGGTCACGCTATGTTTAAGTGTTAGGTCCACACCAAAATCTCTGTCAACACACAATTTGGAATTAGAAGGGTTTTGTCTACTGTATCGTCTGAAAGAAAACTTTATTGAAAGAACTATTTTCGATAAGTAACACAAGCTAGGTAAGCTAGGCACGTACATTGTTAGTAGTTTGCCTTAAGCTATTTCTACGTCTCCCCACATCAATTTCTAAGGTGCTCGACACTCTCCAACTCCTCCTCATCGCAACATACCCTGCAATAGTTCGGCTGGGATCTGTTCCAGATCCGCGCCAGCGACCTATTCTCCCAGTGCCCTGTGATAAATCCTATAACTAACCTTAAACTGGCCTTATCCAAGCCCAGCAGCCAACCTGTTCTTATACTGTCTATGGCGGACCATAGAAATCTAGAAACATAACAACCCGATCCCTTCTCCCAACGACTCTGCTCTTCCCCCCTGACCCATCCATTGATGAGTCCGTAGAGGTGGCAGGCTGGGGGAGGGGGGTCAGAACCAACTATTAAATCGCCCTCAGAAAACGAACCTAACCTAGCGAGAGCATTCACCGTCTCATTGCCCAGTATTCCACCATACCTGCCATCAGAAAAAACGACATTCAGAACTCTGGAGTGACCTATCGAGCGCTGTTTCCAGCAGCACGATTCCCTCAGACGTATGGCACTTTGCACCACATACCGCTTGACATACAAATCAAGTGGAGTCAGGCAGAGACTGACTGACAGACTGACACAGCTATTATTGTAGACTGCGGATGAGAGACGAGGAGTTAACGAACACAGCGATGTATCCTCGTTATACATACATTTTTATGCAAAATAAATGGGTTTCTTTTTACCTCACCTAAGATTGAAAACCTTACGCAAATTTTAAGCACCTGGTAACATATAGGCGTAAAAGAGAGTTATCTGGCTCTATGGCCACTTGTAGATTTAGATTTTCCCCCTTTTCTTTCTTTGTTTTTTTGTATGTTTTTGTTATAAAATCTTATCTTCAATCAAATTGATTTGACGTATATTTACAAAAACAAAACGTCTTTGGCAAAATTTATTATTTCTTCTGCTTCGATTGTGTATAATAATTTATGAACCTGTTCACACTCTATGCCTGAACAAAAAAAGAAAAAATAATTAAAAATCATTATTTTTATTTTCAAATTGTTTAAATAATAATCGCACAACATGTTTATGACATTATAAAATTCGTGTTTTTTTATTTAAATTTACTTAAGGGAAACGCCAAAAAATTTATTGATTGATTTTATTGGCTCTTAATCAAAACGAATTGCTTCTATTCATGACCATTAAGATCATAGTGGGCGATACGATGAGGGGGGACATGAATATCAAATGCAGATTATCAGAAATAATTATGACAGACTGTCATTTGGGAAAATTGTAAATTAAATGTCGAAATGATTTTAAATGCCTTTAAATAATGCAGATGTGTTCGCTCATAATTTATACTGAATTAAATTAAAATTTAATTAAATTAAAATTTTAATTTTAAAATTGATTGAATAGGATTCCGAAGGAATTTTATTTAAATTTAATTAAATTAAATTAATTAATTAATTATTAAATTAATTTAATAAAAAAAAATTGATTAATTAAATTAAAATTTTAATTTAATTAAATTTTAATTAAATTTTAATTTAAATAATTAATTTAAATTAAAATTTTAATTAAATTTTTTAATTAAATTTTTAATTAAATTAAAATTTAATTAAATTAAAATTTTAATTTAATTAATTAATTTTTTTTTATTAAATTAATTTAATTTAATAATTAATTATTAATTAAAATTAATTAATAATTAAAATTTAATTTAATTAAAATTTAATTAAATTAAAAATTTAATTAAATTAAAATTTTAATTTAAATAAATAAAAAAAAAATAAAATTCCTTCGGAATCCTATTTAATCAATTTAGCAATGCCTTTTACCTCGTTCATACTGGCCATCACGCGCAGATTCTTCCGAGACTCCAACCTATCCTGGATCAATGTGGAGTCCTGCTCCTTTGGTAGGCTCACTTGGCCCTCATTGGATGGAAGGTGCACCAACCAGTTACTTGAACTTGGTCGTAACATTATCTCGATCATAGTGGCCATGCTTACAGGTCACTGTGTTATGGGTAGACACGCGGAATGAATTCGGCTCCTATTTAACGATTTCTGCCGTGGGGGCATATCCGCTGAGCAAGAGGAGGCTGTTATCCACTTTCTTTGTCAATGTCCACCGCTTGCGAGGTGCAAATAAAGATTATTTGGCTCTCCGACCCTTGTCAGCTTGACGGAGCAATCGTCCATTCATGTCAAGAAAATAGCCTCGTTTATCAAACTTTCTGGCTGGTTTTCTAGCGCGGGGTAGTTGTGCTTTCAATGTGCAGCCCTTCCGCTGACCAACTTCTCCCACCCTAGTTCAGAGGAACTTGGTCAGTACAGGGACTGCGTTCACCTATGCGTGCTCAAGTGAGCTTATGGTATGAGGCTACCACACTAATCTAACCTAACCTAAATAAAAATGTATGACAGTAGACAGCGACTTTATGTCGGCCACTTCTTGCCAATAAATATTATTCTTTCGAACCGAAAAGAGTATAAAGTTCAGGCATGAGTTATATTAAAACTCATCTTCTATCGAAGATATTTTCCCGATTATAACTTCCTTAACAGAAACACCAGAAATCATAGAATTAACTTTAAGGATTGGAAAATAAAGTGGACATAACTTTTTAATATACATACATACATAATTGGCCATTACAACCCTTCAGTCAGGATTACGGCCTAGCTTCTCACACCACTCATATTGTATGCGTTAATTATATGCATACGTGAGTGGCTGGACCTGCAGTTTAACGTCGACTCCGAACGGCAGATTTTTGAGAAACTTTTTCACGGCAATTTTTTATTTACTCCCGGGAGTTTTTGCCAGAAATGTGCTGAGAGGAAGTCGCCGCCGAAGAAATATTTTTTTTTCATATTTTCGTTTTGATGTCTGACCTGGGATACGAACCCGGGTAGTATGTCTAATAAGCAAACACACTACCTACTAGACCACGGCGACTACAATATGTATATCTAAAAAACAACCCCGATAATAACGGTATAATTCATGACAAAAATTAAATGGCATCACTGTGGCTGTCTGTGGTTATTATTTAATTTTTATTTTTAATTTGTGTTTTTGTTTACAAACTTTCGGTTATAATTTCTAAGAATTAAAAAAAATACCACAAAACGTTTTTGCGTGTTTTCAAACAGGTGTCGTGTTTTGAAATACAAAATTTATTAATCCTGTTTTCTTTCCACTTTCTCCTTGCGCCCTCCCTCTCCACTAATTTCTGTCATTGTTACTTTTGACCAAGGCAAATTCAATAAGGTAGCCTTATCTCTACAACAAATACAACAATGCAAAAACAACAGGCATTTTGTTTTTGTTAAAGACCTTTAATGTTGTCAAAATAGGAAGAAAAAAAATGGAAAAGGAAAAAAAATGAACAACAACACGCACACGCACAACAAACACACACAAAACCAACAAAATTTTGACATTAAGAAATAGCTCAGCTGTTTAGATAATCTCACCGGTTACATGAATTCGCTTTGCTTTTGACTTAAGGTGATAAAATTTTATTTCTAAGGCATGATTCAGTTAAAAAGAATTAAAAAAATAAAACGTTGTTTACAAAACATCATGCATTAGGTTTGTTTTGAAATACACAACAATTATGAGCAGTTTCTATTACGAATTCTCCAAAAAATTCTGTAGATTCACCAAAAATTATGATAAATTTCCTGTCTTACTTAAAAAAAAAAAACAAAACAAATTATAAAATACTCGTACATAATAATAATAGGAAAGAAAATAAGAATTTTAATTGTTTATTTGTAAATAAATTTAAAATAAAAAAATATTTATTTGATTACATAATGTCTGTTATGCCTGGCAGTCTTTAAATTTTTTTTTTTTTTTTGAAATATATTTGACATTTTGATTTGACAGATTATTAAGTAAGAATTTTTATAATAAAGAACGTAAACATATAATTTTTTTGCTCATTATTGATAGAAATTTAGAAATTTGTTTAAACAAAATATTTACAATCTTCGACTGTATTACGTTTTCAAAATTAGAAGCCTTAGGGCCATTATTACAACTTGCTGTTAAACCTCGGTTTAGTTAAAGGTACCTTTAGCTAGAGGGAACTTTAAAGTCAGCTTTAATTTCTTTTTTCGTTATTACAACTTAACGGCAAGCTATAATAATGGCCCGTTAACTAAAGGGAGGATTTTAACGGGCCATCATTACAACTTGCTGTTAAGTTGTAATAACGAAAAAAGAAATTAAAGCTGACTTTAAAGTTCCCTCCTCCCTTTAGTTAACGGACCATTATTACAACTTGCCGTTAACTAAAGGGAGGATTTTAACAGGCCGATAAATTGTTTTTCATTATTATGAGTACCCAATAAGATAGAAGTGAGCGTTAAGCTAAAGGGAAGATCATCCTATCTCTAACTTTTAAAGTTAAGTTTATGTTTGAACTTGCCATATTATTATATATTATTTTCAATATGGCAACTTCAAATTTAAACAAAATGAGCACATACAACAACAAAAACGAAGACCTTCGTTGCCACTGCGTTCAAGAAAAAAATTTTTTAATTGAGCAGTTTTATCGACATTGCTCCGGCACTGCCGTATTTTTGAAAACAGTTAATTTTATTTTATCTCTGTAAGTTGTAATAACGAAAAAAGAAGTTAAAGCTGACTTTAAAGTTCCCTTTTGCTAAAGATACCTTTAACTAAACCCAAGTTTAACGGCAAGTTATTATAATAGCCCTTAAAGTTAATAATTAAAGGCCTGTTTCAGTTTCAATGTTTAGCAGTTCGACGGAAAGACTGTAGGTTAGGTAAGATTAGGTGGCGGACGCTTGTGGGGACCCAAATAGACCAGATATTAATCACATTGTGATACCTCAAAACAATATACAACTCGGGAATCAAACATTGCCAATAGGAAATAATTTCGACTCCATTTTGGAGAGTTCTATTTAAGATGACATAAAAATAAAAAAGTCAAGGAAAGTCCGCCTCTTGATTACAAGGACTGGCCACTGACACACCTAGGAAAAGATTATTTTATTATCCTACTCAGATCCAAAGCTACTGCAGAAATTATTCGAGGGAATGCCTATCTATCGGCATGCCTTCCTATAGGTCAGTGGCCTTCATTAATCGTAATAGCGAGATGAGTGGACATGTGATTTAAGGGAAAAATTACAATCAGACCCTATCTACCCCATTGCACAATTTCTCATGCCAATGAAGCTACGCTTTCCTGTAAAACGACCGGAGAATAGTCAGTTGAACAGAGGCATTTGGAAAGCCAATATTTCCTTGAGAAATGCAAGTCATCAGCCAATAAAATGCAATTCATCCACCAAAAGCTGCAAGTCATCGCCCAAATAAAAAATGCAAGTCATCGACTAAAAAATTAAAGTTATTGACCAAAAAAATGCAAGTCATGATCCAAAACTGCAAGTCATCGACCAAAAAGAAAATGCAAATCATTTGCCAAAAAAGTGCAAGTCATCGGCCAAAAAAATGCAAGTCATCTACAAAAAGGGGCAAGACACCGACAATTCTGCCCGCTTTATATAGAGAATTTATTGTGCTCACTTGAAGCAAACAATTAGCTTCGACACCTACATATATTTCCGGTCCCAAGTAACGCCCAACCGTAAGAAAATCTGTTTTGGAATCTTTGAGACTTTGGATATCCAGCCCACTAGGTCCATTTTCACTACCAAGTTCATTTCTTATCCGATTTTGCCCGATTTATTAAGACTATTTCTTTTTACTTATAAAAAAAAATAGCTTCGTCGCCTTTATCTCTGGCCCCAAGTAACGTTCGACCTGTTTTTGAATCCTTGATAAAACGGCTATCCAGCACGCATGGTTTTGTCGCCTGTGTCTCTTGATACCATGGATATATAGTGAGATACCTGCAATAAGCCCATTTTTCCCCAGCAGAAAGAAAGTTCTTTTGCACCAAAACAGTTCAAAATAGCAGACACGTGTATATAGACTGTGTTGAAAAACAAATAATTTATGCAGAGACCTATGTTCCAATCCAAAATTCACGTAATTATTGACTCGCCCTGATATTTACATAAATACATAATTGGCCATTACAACCCTTCAGTCAGGATTACGGCCTAGCTTCTCAACACCACTCATGTTGTGTATGACTTAATTTTATACTTGAGTGGCGGGACCTACAGTTTAACGTCGACTCCGAACGACAGATTTTTGAGAAACTTTTCTATAGCAATTTTATTTACTCCCAAGAGTTTTTGCCAGAAATCTACTGAGAGGAAGTCGCCGACAGAAATATTTTTTTTTTCATATTTCGTTTTGATGTCTGGTCTGGGGATCGAACCCGGGCTTTACGTCTAATAACCCAACACAATACCTACTAGACAACGGCGACTTTAATGCCATCTACGCTTGTAACAAAGTGTTGGAGAAAAAATGAGGCCTGGGACTTAGAATGACTCCCTGGATCTACACAGCAGTTGTCAGACCAATCTCAAACCTAGGGATGTCTAGTGCAGTGGGTATACATCGGAATGATGGCTAAGAAAAAAGTTCTTTTGCACCTGTGCAGACATGTATGTTGAGAAAGTCACGGAATTATTAACTCGTCCTCATACTTTCTGCATGACCTAACACATATTGTTACGAAAACAAAAAAGAATGTAACCAAAATACACAAACAACAATGAAACCACGATAAATTTCTCGAAAAGGTGAAACCACGAACATTCGACTTCAAGAACATTCATCAGACTGTTTATGTGGGCATACATATAAAAAGGCAAGACAAAGCAGACAACGAGTAGTAAGAATTCAGTAAATCTTGTGTGAAAACGAGTTGTGTGTGAAGAGAACAATCAAAAGGTTGGAAGATCTCCGTTGTAAAGATCTGCGTGTTAGTGTTTAAACGAACAAAACAAATTGTTGTTGTTTACATCAAGTTGTAAACAATGGCACACAAAAGTTGGGCGAACAATAAAGAAAACAAAACGTTAAAAAGCTTCTGACAGTCTAACAATGCTTGTAATAGAAAATAGTTCTACAGATACATACAGAGAGAGAGAGAGAGAGAAACAGAAAATGAAAAATAATACAATAATAGAATGAATGGCTGATTGAATGACTGACTGAATGACACCCTAGCAATTAACTGATTATAATTATTATATTCTGATTATTTTTATAACTTGTATAGGGTGTTTTTTATAGAGGTATAGAACTTTAAGTTGCAATAAAACAACGATGGATTATTCGATTGACATGAATTTTATTTATCCGAAAGATAATCTTGTGGCATTACATTTTAAATATGATTTCTGGCATACGACCGCCACGGCTGGCGCGGATGTAGTCCAATCTGGACGTCCAATTTTCGATGACTTTTTCCAACATTTGTGGCCGTATATCGGAATGTTGTCTTACAAATGGTCAAGCGTTTGTGGCTTTACATAGCCCCACAGAAAGTAGTCTAGCGGTGTTAAATCACAAGATCTTGGAGGCCTATTCACAGGCCCAAAACGTGAAATTAGGCGGTCACCAAACGTGTCTTTCAATAAATCGAAATAAAATTGCACTGTTTGCAAGCGTTGTTCAGGCGTGAGTCTATTCATGATGAATTGCCAAACCAAACTGAGAATAAATCACTTGACAGCTGTTAAATCGGTCGCCATATTGAAAAGTAATGACAACTTAAAGTTCTATACCTCTATAAAAAACACCCTATATTTGCAGGTTGCATTGTGTATTTTATTTCATGTAATTTACGTTGTAGCTAAAATGAGTGAGAGAAACACAAACAAAATAATGAGAAAAAACACACACACAAACAATTTATATTAGAAACCATAATCGAGAAATATTTTTCTACACAATAATTTTCAATGATCAGCTTGTTTTTTATTTTATTTTTAAATTAAACAAAAGAAAAATTGTTTTGTTTTTGTTTTTTTATGGCTACACAAAGTAAAATAAACTTGAACTTGAAAATAAAAGATGTTTTCTTTTTTTATGGTTTTATGAGCACATCTTTTTAAAGCAAATTTATTTGGAAAATAAAATGAAAATACAAAATGGGAAATGGGAAAAACGATTTGAATGTGGTGCAAGAAATTGGCAACAATTAAACAATAAATTGAGAGGAAGGTAGAGAGGTAGAAAAGAAGACATAGTGCGAACCAGAGATCAGCAATGAGTATTCAAAAAGATGAGTACAATCGAATCATACTCATAATAACTGATACTTATACGCATTCATACTTATTTTAATATCATACTCATACTACTCATATTAAAAGTTTTAAGTACACATCGTACTTATACTTAACAATACGCATAATGTTGTTGATTTAGACTCTCCTTTACTCAACATTTACAAAAATCACAAAATAAGTATGATTCGCGTACGAACACTACAATACTCACTAGAAGGTTGTGTGTGTTTACTTTGCTTGCTGTCTTTGTCTTTCTTTTTTCGTCTTTTTTTCGTAAATGCAACAACAATTAAGACTGAAAATTTTAATGAATGATTCAAATCACTCGAATCATTTATGAGTACATATTATAAGTATTTTTCTAAATGTATGAATCTCAATGAGTAGGTAGGCGTATAAATCAAACATATTTCGAATGTTATGAGTTTGATGTCAACGTTGTACTCATACTCATTGCAACCTGTACTTATAACCGAATCACTCGAATCATTTATGAGTACATATTTTAAGTATTTTTCTAAATTTATGAATCTGAATGAGTAGGCAGGCGTATGAATCAAACATATTTCGAATATTATGAGTTTGATATCAACGTTGTACTCATACTCATTGCAAACTGTACTTATAAATCAATGTTGTAGTGAGTACAAATGAATCAGAGTAGTTGAATTTCAATACTTATGAGTAGCGAAAAAAAGATTCATTGCTGATCTCTGCTAAATACCAGCAATTTAGAATATGTCTACAGAGCTGGTAAATCAAAATGATATGTGGTGCGTAATTATTCAATCAAAAGTTGATCGGAAAGAAGAAAGAAGAAAGGAAATTAAATATTTAGAGCAATTTCTAAATACTTGTGTTTTTTTTAATAATTGCCTTGAATACATATTTTCAAAAAAAAAAAATTCTAATTAAAATACAATGTCTGCGGCAATTTTCTAAAATCTAATATATAAAATTCTCGTGTCACGGTGTTAGTGGTTAAACTCCTCCGAAATGGATCGACCGATTTTCATGAAATTTTGTGTGCATATCGGGTAGCTCTGAGAATCGGACAACATCTATTTTTCATATCCCTAAATGTTAAGAGGGCGTGGCAAATCGTTAAAATTGAATATTTAGGTACATATTGATCGTAAACGAATAAAATTTGGTGGGTAAGTTCGTGGAGTCGATATCGACAAACTCACCCAAAATGGGCGTGGCAACCCTCCCCTTTAAGAGATACCTATAAGTCGGCTAATTCAATTGTTTATAAAACTACAACTTCGTCAGCGCTAGTACAATAAATTATTAAAATAAATATATGTGACCTGTTTTGGGCAATAAAAAAAAATCAATTTTGGGCGGGACGAAGTGAGGCGGTGTTTATTTGCTCTCCGTGTGTTTGCCAGAAATCGATTGAGGGGAAGTAGCCTATGAAATATTTTTCATATTTTGTTTTGTTGGAGATGTCTAACGTGGGATTTGAACCGTGACTTTACGTCTAATAAGCCAACTAATTACCTACTAGACAACGGTGACTTCGGGATAAGACGACAATTAATTTATGATGTTTCGTGGCGGTTGTTTTTTGAATATTGAGTGATGTTAGTTCTACGTTTCTTCTGGTTTGATAGACATCGAATATATCAGCAGTATTTATATAGTCGCCGTAGTCTAGTAGGTTGTGTGTTCGCTTATTAGACGTAAAGCCCGGTTTCGAGCCCCAGACCCAGACATCAAAACGAAATATGAAAAAAGAATTTTTTTCTTCGGCAACTTTCTCTCAGCAGATTTCTGGCAAAAACTCTCCCATGAAAAAGTTTCTCAAAAAATCTGTCGTTCGGAGTCGACGTTAAACTGTAGTAGGTCTCGCCACTCAAGTATAAAAATTAAGGCACACAATATGAGTGGTGTGTGAAGCTAGGCCGTAATCCTAACTGAAGGGCTGTAATGGCCAACTATGTATGTATGTCTACGTGCAACGTACGCATATAAGTCCCTTGTGAATCATCCAACAACAACAACAACTAATAAGCGAACACACTACCTACTAGACAACGACGACTAAATTGGATATTGATTTAAGATATCACAATGCGATTAATATCTGATCTATATGGGTACACTTACACTGCTAAACATCGAAACTGAAACAGGCCTTTAATTATTAAAGTTAAGGGCCATTATTATAACTTGCTTGGATTTAGTCAAAGGTACCTTTAGCTAAAGGGAACTTTAAAGTCAGCTTTAACTTCTTTTTTCGTTATTACAACTTACAGAGATAAAATAAAGTTAACTGTTTTCAAAAATATGGTAGTGCCGGTGCAGTGTCGATAATACTGCCCAAATAACCAAGTTTTTTTTTAACGCAGTGGCAACGACGGGCTTCGTTTTTTGTTGTATATGCTCATTTTATATGCATTTAAAGTTGCCATATTGAAAATATTAAATAATATGGCAAGATTAAACATTAACTTAACTTTACCGTTACCGGCAAGATAATCCTCCCTTCAGCTTAACGCTACATTCTATCTTATTGGGTACTCTTAGTAATGAAAAACAATTTATCTGCCCGTTAAAATCCTCGCTTTAGTTATCGGCAAGTTGTAATAATGGCCCTTAAAATACTACAGTACAATGATGCCACAAGCTACACTAAACAGTGGGTTTTTTAGAATGAATTTGAAGCTCTTGAACTGTCTCTGAAATTTAACAATTTTGTTTGCTGACATAGCAAATAGTTTTTCTATGGAAAAACATTTTTCAGACATTCCGGTCAACTCTTTATTTACAAACAAATTAAAAAGTAGAAATTGGCACCCCTCTCACCAAGACCTTGATTCTAGCTACGCTACTGACAAAACTACATATATACTATTAATAGATACGTAAGCCGGGATTTACTATATTGTATATACGATCACGTTTGAATATTTTAATAATTTAATTAATTTAATAAATATCTTAGAATGGGGGTTTTTTTTTTCTAAGAAATTTCAATTTTTTTTTCTTTCTCAATAAAAAGGGATTTTTCTCCGATTCATTGAGAACAGTGGTGGCATTTAAAATTTAATAAAATTCTTTCGCCAATTCATAAGTCATTTCAAATGGCATTAAAAACAATAATTCAACTGACATTAACACTTAAAGCCATAATCTATAACAAATTGTAAATTCAAAATGTCTTGTTAATTAAATGAATTGCTAATCGAAATATTAAAAATTAAAAAATATTAAAAATTAAAAAATAAGAAATTATTATTAAGACAACCTCCTACAAAAAAATATAATCTAACGATTATAATCGAAAGATAAGATGTTATTAGAGTGTACTATATATTCCAAAAGTTATCAGAGTTAATGCAATATAATCGCTTAAGTAAACTTTTCGAAAACATCAAAATTTATTGATTTCGAAATTCGATTCAATAAAATTATTTCACATTCCATGATTAATTATTATTTTTAATATTTATTTATGATTTGATTTTGGATTAACTTTTTTTTTAATCATCAATCGCTAGGAAAATACAAAAGTTTGTAGAGTTCTAGGGGCACTATAAAGTAGGCAAAATACTATTTAGTTCAAGGTACTTTTGCATATCTTAATAAAGTACTATCAGATTAAAATCTTGTAAATAATATTTTGTTTTTACACAGTGTTGAAAAATTCAGTACTTTAGTACTTTTTTCAGTCCTTTTTCGTTTACAAAAAATACCGCACTTCACCGCTAGGCTTTCAGTACTTTTTTATTATATATATGTATATTCTATTCAGAATTAATCTTTAGCCCCGATTATCCAAACGTACACGGAACATACGTTCCTTTTTAGAATACGTAAAGCAATGAGAACGCTTATCGAACCGTAATGTAATTTCAGCAAACATTCACATTGCTCTTCATATGCTAAAAGTGAACGTATGTTTCATTACGTTCCGCCAACGTTTGACTAAACGATGCTTTTACATTTTGTTACGTTCCGAATCAATTATTTCTGCTCTGTATGTAAGGAATAAGTCGTTTGCTTGTCTATTCCATTCAGTACGTGTATTAAATATAAATAAATAAATAGTTTAGTAGATAGTGTGCCGTGGGCTTACTAGATGTGAGCCCATGGTTTAAATCCCATTTCAGACATCTTCAAAAAAAGCGAAAAATGAAGAAAGTAGTCTTTCGGCAACCTCATTCTGTTAAAAAAAATTCTGAGAGTAAATAAAAAATGAGCATGAAAGGTTTCTCAAAAATCTGTAGCTCGGAGTCGACTTAAAAGTGTAGGTCCCTCGCACTCATGTATAAAATTAACACAAACAAAATAAGTGGTGTGAGAAGTTGGGCCATAATCCTGATTGAAGGGTTGTAATGAAAAATTATCCATGTATGTATGTATGTATGTAGTACTATTTGATCCAAAAAAAAGTACTTTTTCAGTTATAGTACAGTACTTTAAAATTTAAATTTTGCACCACTGATATACCACCGAACGGGGTTTAATTTTCAAAGAGCTATTGTGTTTCGAATTTAAATTGTAAGTAGTGGGCACGCATCACTCTCTATTAGAGCTTGTCCGTGTAATAAATTGAAAGCCTTTTGAAGTAACCTCTTGTGTATGCTATGCAGTATGGCGTGTGAATATAATTTCAACTAAAATTTCAATAGCAAGTTGAATAAGTGAATTCTATTCACTATTCTTGAGATTACAGAGTAGCCACATTTATAGCTTCTTAGCATGTAAACACAATAAACTCAACGCAGCATATGCGGCATCCTCTAAAAAATAGAGTACATGAGTATATATGGAAGGCAGCGCGACAACAAACGACGATTCTGCTGCTTTGAATTTCGACTAATTTCTATTTTTATTCGCAACAAAAAGAGAATTTGTGCTAACATTGAGATGAATTGTGCCGGCAATTCAAGGATTAATGCTTTCAATACAATAACAGCTAACCTTAGGCGGCAATTAGAAAATTGTTGTGCTTACTGCGTTGCGTTTATTGTGTCTATAGCATTAGCATCATCTGCTATCTACTAGACTATAGCCAATTATCATCACGGTATATTGTTGAAAATTTGTGTTGTAGAACAGCTGAAGTTGTCTGTTGGTCTGAAGCTGATGCTTTTTCCATTCAGCCTGACACAGACACAACCTCTAACTCTTTCTATGAAGGTTGATTAATCCGTGAATATCTTAATTCCATACCTAACGCTATGAGATGAGCCTGTCGCAGAGATGTTGTAATTTAAAGGAGTGCACACTGGTTAGGATATTGCCGCATAAACCCTGAACATATTTGCATTCTTACGGATATCTAAGCAGCTCTAAAAAAATTGAATGTGATTTACGCGACATCCATTTTGATTAGAATTTTCTGAAAAGTTGTTTATGTGGCCCCTACAAGTTACATGTTGAATCACGATATTCGATTTTTCCAAACCAAATATACCTATAAATTGTTATTGTAGTATCGTATTGGTCGTCGGTTGAATGAAAATCAAAATTTTTTGGTCTTCAACCAGCCATTCAGCATAACAATTGTTTGTACAAAATAAAAAATTTGTACAGCCAGTCGCAACGTGTAGGGGCCGCATTATATGGCGAGACATTTCTGGATGATATAATTACTATCCTCTTTGTACAAACCCCTACAACGTGTAGGCGCCGCATTACATGGCGAGACATTTCTGGATGATATAATTACACTCCTATGCATCTCAGATCAAGTAACAATACGGGGCAATAAGCTGGCACATAAGGTTGCGAGGCTGGGAACCTTTGTGTAAAGCAGGCAGAGATGTTTGGAAAGTTGTACTCAGCGAAATACAAAATAAAACAAGGCAGACACTTTCCAAAGCTAATGGATATAGGAAAACCTAAAGTTTTGTTGGGAAATTGCAATAGAACGAGATTTGAGTTATGCATTAGACTATTTAGAAAAACCCATGAGGTATAATTGGGCCATAGACTCCAAATTGGGCACTTGTTTATAATGGAAATCGTCTCGAACCCAGTGTGTAGATTTTCTAATGATGAGAATGAATCATCAAAACACATACTTTAAACCTGTTGGACACTAATGCATGCCAGAAGAGAACATGTGGGTGGATATTAGGTGTTGGACATTGCCCTTTTTGACATAGAGCAGCTTTTTAAAGTTTGATCCTTATGGGAATCACTCGTTTATGGTACATAGATTGAGGGCAGTGCAATAGAGCGTATGGTGGTGGCACTGAGACACTTCTGCACAACATTAATGTAAATAATGCTTTTGGATGATATGATGAATTTAATTTAAGCTTTGGTTGCCTATTATTATCCTGCTAGCTCCCTGAGTGTTGTAAATATTCCTGTATTAGATTGGACACAAGTGTTCTTCAAAACCGTGGATGTATTTTTCATGTCATAGCGGATGACTTAATGGGATTGGGAATCTCTTTATACGTTTCTCCACCCAGTTGCACCTAGCTATACAGTATGTATTGGTATCCTCCATTAGAGAAGAATGCCAAAACAATGTATACATAGGTATATAAATTTAAATTTACAGCCGTCAAACGAGTTATCAATGTACAAATAAAAATGTAAACAAATGGGTAATTAAAGCCCTTTTACTAAGTAGAATAATTACAATTCTGTTGACTAAATAAATAAATTAAAAATAAACTTACTTTTTCTGTAGTGAATGATTGTGAATGTCTGCTGCATGTGTGTGTATGTACACCATATTTATCGTTTTTGCTCTTCAATGTAAACGTTCTTTAGAATATTTTCTCATTTATACAAACACAATTGTTTTATTTCATTACATTTTATTTTATTTAAAAAAAAAATTGTTGCAATATTTTATACGAATTTTATTCACAATTGGCATCAACGTATGTAATCTTATGCGTTTAATCTTAATGGTTATTTTCACAATTTATATGTAGGTAGACAATTTAAGCACAAATGTCACGTAATGGAATGTTTTCTTTTATTATATTTGCAACTGCATAGGTACAAACAATAAAACACTTTTAATTTTTATTAATTTAACACGAGAAATGCAGTTTTTCTTTATTGTAATTAACCACAATGCAATAAAACACAATCAATTTTAATTCAACTAACCTAACTTTTAAACGAAAATTGTACAACTTTTGCAACTGTTTGCTTGCAATGCACCAGAGAGAATACAAAAAGGGCAAAAATAAAAAACAAAAATGGTGGGAAAATTTCCAAAAAAAAAAATCTAATTTGTCAGCAGATGCAAGAGACGAGGGAAAACAAAACAAACATTCGCGCCTATTAGTTACACAAACAACACAAACCCACACAATCATATCTGACTAGTTTGTTTTTTATTGATTGATCGGCAACTGGTAAAACAAAACGAAACTAATTACATTTCTTTTTAATGATTCTCACTAGAGCAACAACAAATCTACTTAGGCACACTGCACAAGCATACATACATGTACTCGTATGTATGGTACAAAACCTTCAATCGAAATATGAAAAGAAAGTAAAGCAAAGAAAAACAATAAAAATAAAAACAAATAATGAGAGCATCAGATAAATTTCGTAGAAGAGCATTTAATTTTAATCAATCTATTTGTTTTCGTTTCCTTTATTATTATTATTTACTAATAACAACAACAAAGGTGTTGGAAATTACTATTGATGATGCCACACAGTGATGTCAATTTTATTATCAAAGTGTTGAAAGTTTTTAAAATAATAACATTGTTTGGTATTAATTGTTGTTATGAGTGAATACAGTGATAATTATAAACAAATTTACTTATAAATTAAATTAATTTAATAATAATTAAACTACATTTTTATAAAGTGCCAAAAGATCCTTCAATTTTTAATGATATTTTCAAAATGCAAGGTGCAGAAAAATTTAATCATACCGCATAGCTGTCAAAGTTCCCAACGCAAATCACTCTATGCATTGCGTTAACGGAGGAGGACACTTAAGAAACATGTATTCCAACTCTGCTGTTAGTTGGGAAAGTTTTAATAGAGAAAAACGCTAAAATGGCATTGGCACCTTCAATGAACTATGCAAAGTATTTGGACAAGGTTTTCCTACATTTTCTTTTAAACTTTGTTTTGCTTTTGCTCTTTTAAAGTTTACTTTGACAAGCTTTTGACGTTTTGTTGTTACCTATTCAATTGTCGGTAAATAATCAACGAAGAACAAAGTGGTTTTCGGGTGCATCAAAGTGTGATGTAATTTGATCGCGAAAATGGCGTCTAATAAATTATAAACTTATTTTTGCTTAAAATCCGTCGTATTTAATTCTTTAAAACGTTTTGAATGTTTTCGATCGAAATTCTCTTTGCGAATCGGTGTTTAATTTCAACAAAATCGTGCGTGTTCTTAAGCAAATGGTCACTTGTAAGGAAGACAATATAAAGTGATTACCATTGAATCGCATTTGGCTAACGGGTCTGTTGGAATTCCATGTTAGAAAGTTTTTAGTGTGTGTTGGTAGGGATTGGCAAAAAAAAATCCTCCATTAATAAATTGCTGTCCTATTGCTAAACTTTAACTCAGGGTTGTGAGTCACAGTGTTATCCGGAACATTAAGGAAATGGGGCAGACGCTTCGTGACAGCCCTATGTCACGCCTTAAAACAAATGGAATAGTCAACGGCTATACTATCTGCAGAAGCAATCATCAGAACTAAAAGAGAAATGTGTTTCCAACAGGGCAATGTTCGACAACACACACACTCGCCAATATGAAACAGCTGTGGGATCTACCAAGGTCATACATACCAGGCGCTCATTGTGTAATTTTAACGTGGTAGTTAATCAATTCATATGGTATGGACCGAGCGCAAGTTTGGTGGCCGTGTCTGAGATCAGACAAAGCCTTAAAACACCTTCCTATTGACAGTTAAAAAGGCATAGCATCACTTGGATGTGGCCTGGTAGAGCCGGTCTTCTATTCCATCAGACTGAAATTCATATCGCTTTACCTGCCAAGGCACAAATTTTAAATGAAACACGTTTTACTATTGACTTTACAGCTAAAAAGGCATAGCATCACTTGGATGTGGCCTGGTGAGAGCCAGTCTTCTACTCCATCAGACCGAAATTCATATCGCTTAAGATAGGCCGCTCCATCGTATCTTTTGGTAAAGCCTTTCCTTTCGAATAACCTTACACCATGACTGCATCAAAATCGATTGTTGGATGAATGCAGAGTGTTCTCCAAGCCAAAGTTTGTGCAATGTTCAGAACAACTGGTGTTTCTATCTCGAAGATGGCGAGACATTTTAATGTTTTACCTTGACAGTGAATAGTCAAGCGGATTATAAGAGCAACTTGGTCTCCGAAAGGCTAATTTCCGGCAATAGGAGCTTATCTGGCGGAGATGGCAAGACATTTTAATGTTTTACCTTGACTGAGTGAATAGTCAAGCGGATTATAAGAGCAACTTGGCCTCCGAAAGGCTAATTTCCGGCAATAGGAGCTTATCTGGCGAAGATGGCAAAACTATTTAATGTTTTGCTTTGACTGAATGAGTAGTCAAGCAGATTATAAGAGCAACTTGCTCTCTGAAAGGCTAATTTCCGACCAATAGGAGCTTATCTGACGAAGACGGCGAGACATTTTAATATTTTGCTTTGACTGAGTGAATAGTCAAGCGGATTATAAGAGAAACATAGTCTCTGAAAGGCTAATTCCCTGACAATAGGAGCTTATTTGTGTAATATCGAAACAGATCTCAAGTGATCGCCTGCTTATCTGTGTTACATCGCAACAGATCTCATGTGATCGTCCGCCTATCGCTGTTAAATCGCAACAGATCTCATGTGGTCGTCCACTTATCGCTGTTACATCGCAACAGATCTCAAGTGATCCTCAGCTATAACCAGAACTCGCAGGTGAGTAACTTTTGATAATTGTATAATTTATGAAATCTGTACAGTTTTGATAACTTTCTCATTTAAATCATTGCGATATTTCTTAACCTAGTCTCAAATTAAAAATTTTTTGAAACACAAATAATTAATTTACACTGAAAACAATATGGTATGACATGTTTTCACCCCAAATATGTATATAAAGCAGCCTCCCGTATATTACATACATACACTGCTGTTCAATAAAATAGATTCACTATGATCAGCATCTTGCAATTAATTAAAGAAGAGTTACGCTTCAAATTTTTGAAATGTATCGGAATTATATTCATAAGAGGCCAGTAAACACAGTGCCGTTACTTTTTTACATATACTCCTTTGCATAAGAGATGTCTAGTAAACCTTTCGGAGAGCAGGTGAATCTATTTTTTTGAACAGCACTGTACGTATGTATTATCTAGTTGGCGTTAAGGTCGCTGTAGTCTAGTAGGTAGTGTGTTCGCTTATTAGACGTAAAGGCCGGGTTCGAGCCCAAGGCCAGTCATCAAAACGAAATATGTATGAAAAAAATAATATTTCTTCGGCGACTTCCTCTCAGCAGATTTCTGGCAAAAACTCTGCGTGTAAATAAACCTGCCATGAAAAAGTTTCTCAAAAAATCTGTCGTTCGGAGTCGATGTTAAACTGTAGGTCCCGCCACTCAAGTATAAAATTAACGCACACAACATGAGTGGTGTGAGAAGCTAGGCCGTAATCCTGACTGAAGGGTCTTAATGGCCAATTATGTATCTATGTATGTTAAGGTATTTTCCATAGTAAATCATGTTCCTATAACATACTATAAAATATTATAACACCATAAAACAATACCGTACCAGGCTAGGCATTTAATAATTCATTATCACATGTTCACAGAGCTGTAGGCCCTTTAAAATGTATGAATAACACATGCTTTCAATAACATTTTATCAGTTGTATTACATCATGAGGTAATCACAGCCATTACATCTGACAATAGAGATTATAAAATAATAAAAAAAAACTGCTATAAACATCTCATAATGGCAATAATCTCATAAACATTTAATAACTTTGTAATCTCTTACGAGCCCTGAACCTCATCTATACAGTGAGCTGCCAAAAGTGAGTAAACACCACTGAAATAATTTATTTTCTTAGGATAGCGAGAAAAGTAAATGAGAATAGAAGAATAAATTTCCAGAAATAAAAACCTTTATTTATTACTTATAAAATGTTAAAACAAAAACAACAATTCATAATAAAGGAAATTTTTTTATACTTAAGGTTATACTAGAAAATTTAAAATTATAGTGGGTGTTGACTCAATTATGGCGCTCACTGTATATGTAAGCCTTCAAAAGTTAACATAACTTACAAGTGAGTATTACATGCCATGCGTAATACGAAATAACACAGACTATTCACATGTTATTGTCGCTTGTGAACATATGGTGGTGGCGGGGTACTAGAATAGGTCAACAGTTGTTTTTATGCCCTTTTCCTTAATGAATTAATATTTTTTATTTCTTTCCATGCCCCATGTTGTGCTTTTGACATTTTGTTTTTGCCAAATATGTATTGATTTTAGCATTTGGGGTGTCGTCGTTACAAAGGCAATGAACTCGTGTTGTTACATGCATGACAAATAATAAAAGTTTTCCATAATAGCAGCTCTAGTAAGTGATATTCACGTGTTTTAATAGATAAATTTTCTTTTGTTTTCTTAGATTTTGAGGGTGCTAATGGTAATGAAAATAGAAATGCTTTTAAAATCGACAACTTTCCGGTTATAGATTAGAAGTCCATTAGAAAAGTTCCGTAAATTTATGATCTTTATCAAATCCAATACACTTGAGGCTACATTTTTTTTCCAAAGCTTTGCAATATTTCTAACGGCTGTCTTCTTTATCTTTATATGTATGTACATATATAGTGTCCTAAAAACAGCCTCACTGTTTCGGTTTCAATATAGTCTTTGCCTCACTGACTTTACCCTTCCAAAAATCTTTCCCATCGGACACCTGAAAGCTCATTTTCCTATTCATTCCCTTACGACCTGGGATGGCAGTAGAAGGTATCCCTATTTCCTCTACTTAGCTGATTGAGCTGTCTCTAAATAATTTCATACTATTTTCAAGTTAAGCTCATAAAAGCCAAATACTCGAATGATTGTCTGGCTATCAGATAGTTCTAACCAAGTTGAATTGAGCACATGTGTTTACGGCTTAGGCTTCGGCTCAAGAGGCTCTCGCGACTTTGGCCACACATTCGGAATATTTTACTCTGAGATCAAATGTGCATGCTCTCTGCATGCTCTGCTCATGTCTCAAAATGTATTCCCAACCCTTCTGCTTTTTTTTCTGAAATGTTCTTCATATAAGCCTTTCATGTAAATATTACCATACAGTGACATTCCCATCAGCTTCGGTGCTATTTTTCACCCAGGCGTCGTATGAACGATCTTCTACTGACTTTTGAGCTTTCACTAGAAGGTACCGACTGCCACCCAATGCACTCTCCATTCCCCGTTATATCTTTTTGAAGTAGGAAAGTTGTAGCTCATCGATGAGACTACTGGCCAATTGCTGCATCTTTCAGTAGGATGGTGTCAGTTATAAGCATTAGAATGACGATTATTAAGGATGACAATATCTTAGAGTTATACCAATATATTGTCTGATAGCCAGGCGCCAATTACTAGACTGAGTTCTAACATAAACACATCTAGGACTGTTTTTGGTTGCTGTAGGTCTCTTAACGAGTTGGAGGACTGCCGAGATACAGTGGTATAACGGAACTATTGCATAACCACGCATGCCATTGAACTTAAGGCAATTTTTGGAAAGACAATGGAGTTATAAAGGGTCCGCCAAATAACTTTTTTTTTTGAAAATGCTTTAAAAAAACTACTGAATATTTTCTCAAATTTCTTTTTTTATTTCAAAGTACAATCCTGCCGATTAATAATGGAAAATAATTTCATTCACATGGCTGCCTCGGCTGGCCATGCAGTAGCTTACACGATCGGTCCAATTTTTAAGCACATTATCGATTGTGTGCAGCTGTATTTCACCAATGGCTTCACGAATATTGTCCTTTAAAGCGTCAATTGTCTCTGGCTTGTCGGCGTAACACTTATCTTTGACGGCACCCCACAAATAATAGTCCAACGGTGTCAAATCACAGCTCCGAGGTGGCCAAACGACATCAGCTCTGGGGCTGATAATGCGATCTTCAAAAACAGGGCGCAAAACATCAAGTATAGCTTCGGCTGTGTGGCACGTAGCGCCGTCCTGTTGAAACCAAATGTTGCCAATATCATCCTCTTCAATTTTTGTGCACAAAAATTCGTTCAACATGGCCCAATAACTATCGCTCATTGCTCATTTTCGAAGAAAAATGGCCCAATTATGCCTCTGGACCAAAATCCGCACCAAACAGTGACTCGTTTTGGGTGCGTCGGCTTTTCAATGCATGCGTGCGGGTTGTCTGTGCCCCAAATGCGACAATTTTGCTTGTTTACATACCCGCCAAGATCAAAATGAGCTTCATCTGAAAAGATGTTTTTTTTTGCCAAAATTGGCATCTACTGTAAGTCCATCCCAGGCGCACTTAGCGAAGCGAAAACGCATTGGATGGTCAATTGGCTTCAACTCCTGATCCAATTGGACTTTGTGTGGCATCATACCAAGGTCTTTATGCATAATTCGTCTCAATGATGTCTCCGAAATGTTCAATTGTTTAGAACGACGGTGAATTGATGTTGATGGCGCTTCACGCACACTTTCTGCCACAGCAGCAAGATTCTCGGGTGTACGCACTGTTTTTGGCTTTTCACGCTTTGGTTTATCGATGAGGATGCCAGTTTCTTTCACTTTTTTTTTCACAAGATAACGAACATACGGAGAGTGCTCTGTGTCATTGTTGGAACTCATTACTGATTACGGCGGCTCTGCTTAAACTCCAAAGAAGCAGGCTCAGCGCTGCTGTCGGGGTTATTACGGGGAATTGCATTATAGGAACGCATGCGAGGCGTATTGGACTTGGACACCTCGCGAATGATTTCTGCAGAAGCTGTGGAGATGAGGAAGAAACTGTTGTTCATCTACTGTGCACATGCCCGGCACTTGGTCAAAGGAGAAAAAGACACCTGGGTGCCTACTACATGGAGGACCTAGCTGAACTGTCATGCACGGATATTGGCAGTCTGAATCGCTTCATCGGAAGCTCCAAGTGGTTCCTGGAATAGGGGAAATGTGGCACTGTGGTATCAAAATGTGCCCTGTGTGCGGCCTAAGTGTGTCCGCTCATGATTCCATCGAAAGGACTGCCACTTCTACCTACCTACCTACCTAAAAAATCTGACGATAGAACATGTGAAACTCCCACACGTCAGTCGTTAAGCGGTTAATACTTTAGTTTTAGTATTATCAAAAGACCTTACCAAAGTGGCAGTTATCGGTTTTAACGACCTTGCCCGAATATTGTTTTTTTTTCATTGAATAATAAAAAATTTTTGTCAGCAACACGAAGCTACTAAAATTTCATATCTTTTCGATTTCAATTATCAAATGTAAGTACTAGCTGGAATACAAGTAGTATTCATTCATTTCGATAAACCGATAATTTTTTTTCCATTCTTATAAATTCAATTTTCTATGAATTCAAAGAAAAGTAATGATATATTGATATAATTATCTATTGTTTGTTGTTAAAAAAGAAAAAACAATAAAACAATTGTATTAAATTTCAAGATAACTAAGAAAATATTTTATAATCGATTCCATTTACAATCGATTTCAATTTATTACAATTTTTAATCGATTTATTTAAGCAGTGCTTAGAGAGTGATGTCATGTAGCAAATATCCGTTAAATGCGTTTCAGTAGTTATTTCCTTTTTTTGCTATTCCAATTAAATCATAAATAATCCAATTTGTTAATATTAATCGATTAATTTGTTAATTTTTTATTCGAGCTACACATTGTGTATCTTTATTGGCCGTCATGTGAGATACTTTAACCCCTTTCGAGTGGTTTTCATTCGAAATGTTTTATGGCCCAAAATCATAAAGATTTAACAGTTAAAGTTTCGAATACGAAGACGGCGTAGGTTTTTTTTATCAGCATTTGATCGATAAAAGTAATCGATTAGAAAAAAGTAACATTCGTCTGTTGTTTCTGTATATGTGGCGACATACAATCTCGAATAATTAATATGGAGCTGGCCAATTGAAATCTGCACAGTGGAAGTGAATACAGAATGAATTTCGGATCGATAACTTTTACGATCTTTTAAAATCGTTGGATCACAAGTATTGTTCCCTATTATAGGGGCAAATATGGACAAATGTTTAGAAGACAAAATATGGAATTGGAGCACAAACTAGTGATAATGATTTGACAAAGGTTCACGATCAACATTGCCATTTTTTTTTTTATTGCGCCAATACTTGTAGTCGCCGTTGTCTAGTAGGTAGTGTGTGTTCGCTTATTAGACGTAAAGCTCGGTTTCGAACCCCAGGCCAGATATCATCCTCTCAGCAGATTTCTGGCAAAAACTCTCTGAGAATAAATAAACCCGCCATAAAAAAATATCTCAAAAATCTGTCGTTCGAAGTCGATGTTAAACTGTAGGTCCCGGCACTCAAGTATATAATTAAGTCACACAACCTGAGTGGTGTTGAGAAGCTAGGCCGTAATCCTGAACTGAAGGATTGTCATAACCAATTATGTATGCGTGCATGTATGCATTCTAGAAGGCGGCTTTAGCAATGATAACCGAATAGGTATGAATTTTCCTCCATCTGATATGACTGTTCTAGCGGTTCCTCTACGATGATATGTTTATGGAGTCAGACGCTGTCTTTCAGCTGTCTCAAGAAGGCGGTGGTAGAAGTGTCATCAATATTCTCTGCACTTCAGTCGAATTCAATTTTTTGTTCAGAAAAAAATGGGGAATTCCCCTATTTTGTTTTCTTTACTGAGATAGGATGCTGCCAACCCAGCAACGCAATCAGTAACCGTTTGAATGAGGGTGTAGAGGAGAAAAAGTGTGCGTAAATGCTTTTTTGTCATAATAATCCCAATCAATGCATTAGAAATTCCTCATTTTATTTCATTTACAATGTAAATCGTAACACTACCTGACTGTCTTACATTTGAAGTATAATTTGAATATTTTATAATACATTTTCTGATTGAGTCATTCAGTGTTATTGTTGTAAGTTAAGACACAGTTTCAACTAATTAGCAGATTAAATTATCATTAGAAAACATTCCTCTACATTTTCTCAAAATGTTCACGTGCCTAATTGACTGACAGGGCACTGGAAAGTAACATTTTACAAATTGAATGCATCACTACTTGGCAGATGAGTTGCATTTTTAAAACAAAAAAAAATGATGATTTATAGCTCGGGCCAAAGTAAATATTAGTGTGCGGTTGTAATAAATTTGTCTTGATTTAAATAGAGTGGCCAGATCGGTACCTTTTGAAGCTTAAAATTGAAATACCATTGAGATACTTAACAGAAATAACAAGAAAAGGTATCACAAGAGATCAAAAATTTAACCGGAAACAATAGCAATTACAATAACAAATCAACAATAAGATTCTCGAAGTTGTCAGGCCAAAATAAAATAAAGTTTAAACAAGAATTTATGAATGAACGTATTTGAAAAAATTATTATAAAACTAGCTGTAGCCTACGCGTGTTGCTGCGCCACCAATTATAATACATTTGAAGGACATTACACAATTATCCAATTAATTTTGAATCATTTTATTGATTTTGTTTCCCATTATCCAGCTGATTCAGACGAACAGGCCTGAGTGTGGTACGCATTCGATCAGTTTCTAATTCTCACTTCCCGTTGTTCAAGTAATTCATGTCAACGGGTCTCAGCGGCATGTTGTCGAAGATTTTTCAGTCTCAATGCTCGTTGCCCATCTGATTCTGAGGCTCATAATGCTCTTTTCTTTTGTGCTTGAGGTGTAAGTCGATCAATTGCTTGTCGCTTTGCGGGCATGATTGCACGGAAACGACGTGAAAAATGTGTTTAAATTTGTTATAAACTCACCCCAATGTACCCAATCCAATTGAACTCAACAGCATTTTTAAACATTTTCCAAAATTAAAATGTTTCAAATTTGTGATTGAAATTTTACGGGAATGAGTTATACACATACATACATACATACATAATTGGCCATTACAACCCTTCAGTCAGGATTACGGCCTAGCTTCTCACATGAGTTATACTAAATGTTATTAAAATCATAAATGATCAATCCTAAAATGTCTTGTATTTGTCCGATCAACATACGATCAAGTGCATAGTTTACGATTCAATTAATTTTGAATAATTCTCAGTGGCGCCATCTATTGGAAATTAATCGTACCATCTTAGAAACCTTCTCCGGCTCATGAGCAACAACTTTGCTAAAGATCATAACATGATCAAATGCACAGTTTACGACTTAATTTATTTTGAGTAATTTTCAGTGGCGCCACCTGTCGGAAATAGGTCATACCAACTTATAAAACTTCGTCGACTTATGCGCAACAACCTTGCTAAATTTCATATCTACGCCTCCGTTCTATAACATTCTATGTCGAAAAAGTGTGTTATGAGTTATGAACTCTCAAAGTTTTCACGCGGCATTCGACTATAAGTGTATTCTAAGTAGATTTTTCCCTATAGCTTTGGAACGGATCGGCGCATCTTAACCAAATTTTGACAGTATTTAAGTTAGAGAACGTAGAATTTAAAAATGCAAGAACATTAAAAACGTTCTAAGTGTACTTAGAACGTTATAGAATGGAGGCGCCGATATCATGATCAAATGCACAGTTTACGATTTAATTAATTTTTAATAATTTTCATGCGCAACAACTTTGCTGAAGATCATACATACATACATACATACATAATTGGCCATTACAACCCTTCAGTCAGGATTACGGCCTAGCTTCTCACTCCACTCATGTTGTGTGCCTTAACTTTATACTTGAGTGGTGGGACCTACAGTTTAACGTCGACTCCGAACGTAAAACTTTGAGACACTTTTTCATTTCAGGTTTAGTTACTCTCAGAGTTTTTGATAGAAATCTGCTGCGAGGAAGTCGCCTAAGAAATATTTTTTTTTTCATATTTCGTTTTGATGTCTGGCTTGGGGTTCGAACCCGGGGTTTACGTCTAATAAGCGAACACACTACCTACTAGACTACGGCGACTTACATGCTAAAGACCGTAACATGGTCAAATGCAGAGATTACGATTTAAATAATTTTTAGTAATTTTCAGTGGCGCCACCTGTCGGAAATAGGTCATACCAACTTAGAAACTTACCCGGCTCATGCGGGAAGATCATAACATGATCAAATGCATAGTTTACGATTCTATAAGTTACATACAAACAAACATTCATATATTTATATATATGTATATATAGGGTGTTTTTTTTATAGAGGTATAGAACTTTAAGTTGCAATAAAACAACGATGGATTATTCGATTGACATGAATTTTATTTATCCGAAAGATAATCTTGTGGCATGACATTTTAAATATGATTTCTGGCATATGACCGCCACGGCTGGCGCGGATGTAGTACAATTTTCGATGACTTTTTCCAACATTTGTGGCCGTATATCGGCAATAATACGGCGAATGTTGTCGTCCAAATGGTCAAGCGTTTGTGGCTTTACCGCATAGACAAATGACTTTACATAGCCCAACAGAAAGTAGTCTAGCGGTGTTAAATCACAAGATCTTGGAGGCCAATTCACAGGTCCAAAACGTGAAATTAGGCGGTCACTAAACGTGTCTTTCAATAAATCGAAATAAAATTGCACTATTTGCAAGCGTTGTTCAGGCGTGAGTCTATTCATGATGGATTGCCAAACCAAACTGAGAATAAATCATTTGACAGCTGTTAAATCGGTCGCCATATTGAAAAGTAATGCCAACTTAAAGTTCTATACCTCTATAAAAAACACCCTTTATATACATACAAACAAACATTCATTTATATATTAAATATTTTAAAAATTTAACAATATTTTGTACTCCATCTGGCCACCTTTAATTACAAATTACTATTTACATTGCTGTCTACCTACTGTAACCGCCAGTTGTTCACACAGTTTGAAATAATTTTTATTTTATTTCTGTTTTTGTTTTTGTTTTCAACATTTTTTTAAAATGATGACATTAGACGTGAGACATTTATTTACATGTACATGTCAGTGTGTATTATATGTATGTTGTTGTTGTAGTTGTTGTTGTTCGTTCTTATTTGTATGTACATAAGTAGTAAGTGTCTTTGCAATTTTCTTTTTTTTTATCATTAAAATGTATAACAAATATTGTAAATATTTAAAGATCTCATACATAAAATCATACATCATCTCATACATTAAAAGCATTTGTAATGAATGCGTTGATTATGATTTTAATAATTAATAGCAATGAGACAATTCAAATATTAACTCAGCGAGAGAACGTGACGTTGTAATTAAATTAAATTAAAATTTTTATTGAAAAAGGTTACAAAATGAAATATCGGTGGGGGGTTTTTATTATGTATTTCAAATCTAAAGAAATATTTTCGAAACGTAATGCTTTACAGTGTAAAATTCGAATGAATCGAAATAGTTTAGGTTAGGTCGGAGTGGTAGCTCTGATATCACAAAGCTCACTTGAGCACGCATAGCGGCCTGTTGTGACGCCACGGGTGAACACAGTCCCTGTACTGACCAAGTTCCACCCTACACTGGAAAACCAACCAGAAAGTTCGATAAACGAAGCTATATCCTTGATATCATTAGATGATATCAGCTCTGTCAAGCTGACAAGAAATGGGGAGCCAAATAACCTACATCTACACCTAGCAAGAGACGGGCACGCACAAAGAAAGTGGGTAACAGTCTCCTCTTCCATGGCCACTGTGGTTGAGATGACGTCACGCCAAGACCAAGCAATTGGTTGATACGCCTTCTATCCATCAAGGGCCTGGTGGGTCTAGCGGTGGAGCAGGACTCCTCATTGACCCAGGATAGGTTGGCGTCCCGAAAAAAATTCCCCCCAATGTCCAACTTGACCGTGGCAAGTGGCATACCCAATTCAATTGAAGAAGATTCCGGAAGGAGCGCACCAGCTGTGGCGAGCTCGTCAGCCCTACCGTTTCCCGGAATGTTACTGTGCCCGGGGACCCACACCAGTGAGACACTGTTGAAGCGCCCAGAAAGAAGGTCGAGACAGCGGCGACATTCCCTAACGATCCTAGAGTTATTCACGAAATCCGATAGAGATCTTATCGCTGCCTGACTATCAGAAAAGATCGAGACGCTAGTGAAAGGAGTAAATTGCCGTCACCTCCGCCTGAAACACGCTGTAGTAGTCTGGCAGACAGAGAGAAATGTTCAGGTCCAGTTTCCCAGAGTAGACACCGCTTCCAACCCCATTATCGAGTTTAGAGCCGTCGGTATATACATATATCTAGGACTTCCGGGGGGACAACCGTATTAGGATTCCAGTCGTCCCTACTCGGAATCAGAAAGTCGAGACAATATTCAGCAGGGAGATAGTCGATGTTTACGGGGGCCTAGCTTCTCACACCACTCATGTTTTGTGCCTTAATTTTATACTTAAGTGCGGGACCGGGACCTTCAGTTTAACGTCGACTCCGAACGATAGATTTTTGAGAAACTTTTTCATGGCAGGTTTATTTACTCTCAGAGTTTTTGTCCGAAATCTGCTGAGAGGAAGTCGCCGAAGAAATATTTTTCTTTCATACTTCGTTTTGATGAATGGCCTGGGCCATACTTTAATAAAAACGTATTCAACTTTTTGCATTTAAAATTAGCTCATTTCATACCGGTACACTTGGCACATACAGTTAGTTGACCGAGTAGATTCCACAGCTGTTTTTATTTCAGATCTTTTCCCCTTGAGTTCGAAGAAGAAAATGTCAATGTCGGATCATAACAAATATTGCAAGAGCTACTCCCTCCCTCTAAAGTGTTCTTAATTTCCCCTGAATGATTTTATCTAATCAATTAGGCTTTGGATCTCTAAAGGAAATAAACAATTGAATTAAAACGTTACAGATTATTTTGATAATAGAATATCGTGTTTCTGTTATGCTCTACAACTCGGGCCACTTGTCTAGGGAAGATCCCTAGATCAGATAACAGTACATGAAATTTTCAAGAAGTTAATCATCAATAGAAGGTGGCCTTAAAAAAGTACTTTTTGATTAAGAAGAAATGTTGCTAATGCTAGAATTCAAATCATTAATTTTGACTGATTGTTAGCACGTAATCGAGATGTTTTTCCCCTTAAAAATAAAAAAAGTACCTTAAATGTCAATTGATATTCTCTTTGGGTATAATGTCTCCTCTTTTATTGTTTTTTTTTATGTTTAAAATGAAAGTACTTTTTGGATTTTGGGAAAAAATTGTTTTTCGCAAATTATTTGAAATAATTTTGCTTAACGTCTCGACGTACGTCATTATTTATTACGTTATTTATTGTTGTTGTTAAACAGATTTCTACGGATTTTAGTTTAAATTTTGTTCACGTTCAAGTGATTATTTTGTGGATTTTTTTTTCGCCTTCATAAGGTTCGTTCAATTCATCAAATTTATCATGTGATTAGTTAGCACTTGAAAGTGATTGGAAGATCTGATTTGTATGTTTATGTCGTCGTTTAAAGCAATTAATTGCTCTATATTTCTAGTGCAAAAATTAATTAGAATTTTTGACAATTTTGACGCCATTTGATAGACTCTTTAATATTAATTAATTTGGTTTTTATTTTTTTATTTAATCGTATACGATACAGTAATCCCTCGATTTACGTCGCCTCGATTAACGTTGTTTCGATTTAAGTCGTCAAATTTTTTGTTCCCTCTAACTTCAATTTGCGCCGTCATTCGATTTACAACGCCTTTTTTTTGGAACCAACTGCTACGTAAATAGAGGGATTACTGTAACTTTTTTAAGTTTCTTGTTAAAAACATACTACTTTGTAGTATGAGCAATATGAAATTCGATTTACGTCGCCTTTTTTTGGAACCAACTGCGACGTAAATCGAGGGATTACTGTATTATAAGTTAAGTTCTTATACTTTAGGTTTTGCAGGTTGTTTAAGTGGCTGGTAACACCTGTTTGTTTGGATACTTTTATAATCATTGTCTAGATTATTGAAATTTAAAGAAAATGTAAATCCATTTGAAGCTTTATAGCTATCTTCACACTTTCTGCTGCAAGTCTACTTGATCTCAATAAACTTTAGGATGTTGCTCAGTGTCAACAAGTGCAATACTTCCTCACATATTCCAAGGATGTGTTTCGCAGATTCATGTTCATCGTAACAGAATCTACATGCTGTACTCGAGATGGCCTCCATTCTAAATAAATGTACACTGAGTCTACAGTGAGTGCCCTGTCACAAGACTTCAGTGTTATCACCTTCAGATTATTTCTTGATAGTCTGATGCATGCCAGACGCCATAGTCTATTAGGTAGTGTGTTCGCTTATTAGACGTAAAAGCCCGGGTTCGAGCCCCAGGCCAGGGGGTAGGTAGGTAGTTAGGTAGAAGTGACTGTCCCCTCAATGGAGTCATGAGCGGACACAATTAGGCCGCACACATGGTCCATTGTGATACCACAGTTTCACATCCTCCCCTATTCCAGGAACCACTCGGAGCTTCCGATTAAACTACTCAGACTGTCAATATTCATGCATGACAGTTCATCTAGGTCCGTCCTCCATATAGTAGGCACCCATGTGTTTCTTTCTCCTTTGACCAAGTGCCGGGCATGTGCACAGTAGCTGAAGAATAGTTTCATCCTCTTTCTCATCTCCAGAGCTTCTGCAAAAATCATTCGCGAGGTGTCCAAGACCAATACGCCTTGCATGCGTTCCTATAATACAATGTCCCGTAATAACCCCGATAACAAAGCTGAGCCTGCTTCTTTGGAGTTTAAGCAGAGGAGGCGCATGGCGTCCTATCCAGCCTTGGGCAGATTTTTTGCGCCGTTCTGCCCTTATCCGAAGCTGCCCACCTACTGTTGACAAGGTCCACGATTGCATTGTCAATTATAAGTTTGCAAGTACCCAAAGGGATCCCCAATGTAGAGAATTCATCAGAGAGTTCGACGGTCGTGCTCCTTCTGGCCAAATCAGCCGCTCTACAGTTGCCGGGAATATCTCTATGTCCCGGTAAGCCCCAGGCCAGACATCAAAAACGAAACGTGAAATAAAAATATTTCTTAGGCGACTTCCTCTCAGCAGTTTTCTGGCAAAAATTTGAAGAGTAAATAAACCTGCCATGAAAAAGTTTCTCAAAAATCTGTCACTCGGAGTCGACGTTAAACTGTAGGTCCCGCTAATCAAGTATAAAATTAAGGCACACAACATGAGTAGTGTGAGAAGCTAGGCCGTAATCCTGACTGAAAGGGTGTAATAGCCAATATAAAAGCGACATTTTTCTAATGGAATGGAATATTTTGATTAATTTTGTTGCAAAATAACAAATATAATAAAATATATACCAACGTAATAGTACTGATTAAAACCGTTTTAATAACATTTTTAAAATCATAAAATAAAAAACTTACAATTCTCGCAAGACAAATTGACGTTCTTCACGCGATTATTTAGCACTTTTTATGTGGGGGCTTCAACAGAAATGCGATCTTTATACGCTAAGCTATCATTGTGCTAATTCAACTTGGAGAAAGAGAAATTATAAATTTTATATTTATTATGATTATTATTATTATTGTTATTGTTATTAATAAAAAAAAAAGTGGAATTAATATTTTTATCAGCGCACACCTACGTCATTCTTAATTTATTCTATTTAATCGTTATATTATTAACGTACTATTTAAAAATGAATTTGTTTTTAACACTTAATTTAAAATTTTAAGTGCTTTTTTGGGTTTAACAGATGGTGTCTGTGTCTGTTATTTATTATGATGCAGTGAAAAATAATTTAAATTCATGTGCAAATTAAAGAAAGTTATATACTTTCTTACTTATTTAATTGGCCATTAACAAACCGTTTATCAGACATATCCATCCAGGCGCTTCTGCTGCTTGCCTTCGCCAGTTGGTCCTCAATTTAGTCTTTCCCGAAGCTGACAAGATTGTTCTCTACGCCGATTAGTGCAGATCTCCTCCTCAAATGTCAATCTCGCAGGAAAACTCTCTTCCATCCGAACGACATAGCCGAACCAGCAACGCCGTTGGACTGTAATGTTGAGGAGGAGTAGCACACACACCATATTATTGGATCGAATGTGGAAATCGTCGCCAACTCGCATTGGATCGAAGACTTTACGTAGGAGTTTTCTTTTGAATACATACTCACAAGGCTGCTGCATCGGTGCTTAATAGCATCCATTCTTCTACGCCATAAAGAAAAATGGGAAGGTTGAGTATTAGTTAGTCAGCTACCGGAGGTAATGAGCTGATGGGATGCATGTACCATTTTTTTTTTTTTTCCTAACCGCACCATAGAGGAAGTCGTCACATCCTCCGTGTGTGGGGCCCTCACCCACTAAATCTCTCTTCAGCCTTAGGATACGCTCCACTTAATTCGCCACTGAGGTCCAATTCTCTCCACTCGCAATCATAACCTCGACAATGTTAGCTGCCGTGATTGTTCCAACTCTTGATGTCAGCTCAGAGCGGTAGCTCTGCCAGTGTGCACACTCGAATATAGTGTGCTCTACATCATAAATTACTTCCTCTTCTTCGTAAAGGCAATAAGGGGAGGCGCTCTTGCCCATTCTATGCAGGTATTTCCTAAAATACCCATGCCCCGATAGCATCTGTGTAGTGTAGTAGTTCACCTCTCCGGTTTTCCGTCCAATCCATAGCTCAATATCCGGGATAAGTCTCGCCGTCCGCCTTCCTCTGTTGGGGTGCATGTACGATGCACGGCCAACAATTGGAACCTAGGTGTTCTCTGTCCTGTCCTTAAAAGGCAGAGCCTGCAATATGTGCCAACTACAGGTGTTCAGATATGCACCTTTATTGTGTAAATCACAATAAACGCCCTTATTGAACTCAATTTTTTCATATAAAGTTTCAATTAATTATTGCGGAATAAATATGCAAATTATTATAATATTGAGTAAAACTTAAAATGCAGCACTGTCCTAAGTACGCTCAGTGAGCATATTACAGTTATCCAAACACTTTCTGTTGATATTTGACAACTGAAACTGTCAACAACGACAAACAAAAAAAAAAAAAAAAACAAAAAAAAACAACAACAAAACAAAATAAAAACAATATTGTTGAAACAAGCAGCTGTTTTGTTTACCAGCTGTCAAATGTATATTGCTTATATTATATCTGAGCACGTAAAATATTGTACTCAGTAAATCGAATATTGACTCAATAAAAGTGCATATCTGAACATAGTATAAGCCTTCTCTACCTATCACACACACACAAAGTTCTTACGAGTGTATTGTGTAAACGACTGAAGTAATTCGCCAAAACACTGATTAAACCTTGTCAGTGCGGCTTCAGAGCTGATAAGTCCACCACGGCGTAGTTCTTTACATTACGTCAAATCATGGAGAAGAAGGTTGGAAAACAACTCAACATACAACATCCTTTTGTCGACTATAAGACTGCACCGATAGCCTTATATTTGTATGTTTGACCTACTTATTTCAGCGAAGCTGATAAGTCTACGATGAATGACGTTGAGCAACTCCTGCAGATTCGCAAAGGTAGGAATGCACCTCTTTGAACCTTTTCACACTGTGAAAGGTTTTAGATAATTCGATGTGACCTCATGCGACCTCCTCAACTTCGTTTTGAAGAGTGTTCTGCGGAAGGCAGAAGTGCTCAGCTGCTTGTGTACGCTGCTCTTATCATATTCTGCATGGTATCATGCCAAGTGCTTCTGATTTATACTCAAATTCTGTTTTCTAAGGCTTTTAATTCCCCCAAAAAAAATCTTAAAATTACCTCCTCCTTCATAAAATCTTATTTATTTATTTAATTTAAAATAAAATTTGTCAAATTAATGTATTTAGTCTGTGTTCGTGTCTAAAATTCATCTTATCAGAAATTTATCTTTTTTTCCTTGTTTAGTCTTTCCATCTTATGTACAAAACTGTCAAGAAAAATATCATAAATTTTGTCATTGATGTGGTTTTTGTTATTGTTGGCAATACAAATAAATTCAAAGAAGATATATTTTTTCATGACATTTTTGAATAGTAAAGTGGTAAAAATGTTGACGCACTTGTTAGAAATTTTGTTGCGGTATAAAAAGAACTGGCATCTATCATTTAAATTCTAAAAATAAACGAACATTTTTTTTGCACACACTGTAAGAAATAATTGGATGACACCAATATTTACTCACTTACTTAATTTGTCATTACAAATCTTTAGTCAGGATTACAACCTAGCTTCTCACCCCACTGCATTAATTTTATCTGCAGTTTAGAGTTTCTTGAGAAACTTTCATGGTAATTTTATTTACCTTCAGAGTTTTTGTCAGACAACTACTGATAATTTTGTTCATATCTCGTTTTGTTCGATATGCCTGAGCTGGGAATTGCACCATAGCCTAACGTCTAATAAGCCAACACACTACCTACTAGACCAAGGCGACATCATCTATCATTGGTTATCACTTGTTCAATCTGTTTTGACAAGTGATAAAGGGTCCGCCATCTAACGTTATTTTTTTTTCAACTAGTGCTTATTTCGTGAATGGTAACACTTAGCTCATGTCTGATTTGATAGATAATTAGTTTTATCCTTCCGCTGAACGAATATGGTTGTGTATACGCTTGAACAACGCTGGGAAATATTGCGACATTACTTTGAAAATTATGGTAATGTTGCAGAATGTCATCATCTTTTCAGATGAAGCTCATTTTGATCTTGGCGGGTATGTAAACAAACAAAATTGTCGCATTTGGGGCACAGAAAACCCGCACGCATACATTGAAAAGCCGACGCACCCAAAACGAGTCACTGTTTGGTGCGGATTTTGGTCCAGAGGCATAATTGGGCCATTTTTCTTCGAAAATGAGCAAGGAGTGGCCGTTACAGTCAATGCCGATCGTTATTGGGCCATGTTGAACGAATTTTTGTTCACAAAAATTAAAGCTGATGTCGTTTGGCCACCTCGGAGCTGCGATTTGACACCGTTGGACTATTATTTGTGGGGTGCCGTCAAAGATAAGTATTACGCCGAAAAGCCAGAGACAATTGACGCTTTAAAGGACAATATTCGTGAAGCCATTGGTGAAATACAGCTGCACACAATCGATCCGATCGTGTAAGCTACTGCATGGCCAGCCGAGGCAGCCATTTGAATGAAATTATTTTCCCTTATTAACCGGAAGGATTGTACTTAAAAAAAAAGTTATTTGACGGACCCATTACTTACTTACGTTCTTAATTGGTATTACGACCCTTTAGCCTAAATTACGATGAAAGTCGACGAAACGTAAGCTCTGTAGGACCCATCACTGTCTAGAGGAGTGTGCTGGAGAATTCAAGGCAGTCGATTTCGCTTTACTCCCTAGAACTCCGCCTTTCGCCGTGTACAATTTGGCGAATTTTGCATCGATATATATGTATATATATATATATATATGTTCCTCTTACTCCTCTAGGGAGCATAGGGCCGCTTGGTGTCGGTAATAAGAATTATTTCAGACGTACAGCTTATTACGCTATAGTGTCCGATCCTGGTGTTGGGACTGCCAACATCGCCTCCAGGCATGCAAATTGCCGGGATTTAGCCGTGCAAGTATTAAAGTTATACCGCCCATGGTCGGTCGTCAGAGCTTCGTCAGCGTGACAGGGGACAACAAGTCCTCGAAGGACAGTGGGTGAGGTTGACATTTGGAAAGGAGTAGCTGTGTGAAAAAGAACGTGTCTTTTGAACGCTTCACTTTCCCATTAGTCCCCCTTGGGTATGTACCCGTACAAAATTCTATTCACTTAGAAGAAACTGATGTAAAGCTACCATAGACAACGACGTGTGTTCGTTCAGTAGGCAGTGAAGTTGTTGTAAAAAATCCCATTACATAACATAATTGGCCATTACAACCCTTCAGTCAGGATTACGGCCTAGCTTCTCACACCACTCATGTTGTGTGCCTTAATTTTTATACTTGAGTGGCGGGACCTACAGTTTAACGTTGACTCCGAACGACAGATTTTTTGAGAAACTTTTTCATGGCGGATTTATTTACTCTCAGAGTTTTTGCCAGAAATCTGCTGAGGAGAGGAAGTCGCCGAAGAAATATTTTTTTTTCATATTTCGTTTTGATATCTGGCCTGGGGCTTGAACCCGGGCTTTTACGTCTAATAAGCCACCACACTACCTACTAGACTACAGCGAATTGATCTATCATTAGTTATCACTTATTCAATCTGTTTCACTTTCTTAATTGGTCATTACAACCCTTTAGTCTGGATCATGATCTACGTCGACGAAATGTAAGATCTGTAGACGGCCTTTCGCCGCCTACAATTTGCTGAATTTTGCAACGTGACGTGGGTATGTACCCATACAAAATTCTATTCACCTAGAAGAAACTGAAGTAAAGCGACCATAGACAACGACTTGTGTTCGCTCAGTAAGCTGTGGAGCTGTCGTGAAAGATCCCAATATAATATTACGTCATCTAGGAGAATTAAAAGCTCTTGATGTTTTGAGCATCAAAATTCAATGGAAAGTTTGATGGAATCGGCATATTGCTTCGGTTTCTTAAGACGTTGCAAGAAATACTTCAGTCTATCGAATCTCTTTGCTATTTTCATCATTCATATCGAATTGAAAATGTAATAGGATGTCATATATGGGTCGGGAAACTCAAACTAACTATTTCCAGGTTTCTCTTCAACGTACCGGAGGGAACAAAGGTGTTCATTAATAGCGATAGAGTTTCCAACTCTGTCGAACGTTCAGCATTCACTGTGTCTATTGGCAGCTGAACTAGCAAAATAAAGGGACTGATTCCTGAAGATTACAGAGTTTTTACATAGAAGTTTCTCTTAGAGCATATCCGTTCATCGGATATCCGCAATATTCTTATGTAGACTAGTTCTGTTGAAGCTTTTCCTGTTACTTACAACATAGATAAATTTAAATCTAAGACACTTTCCTCTCTTCCATAATCGATTCCCCTAATTTCAGTAAAATCCCCTGCCTAGGTAGGGGGAATCACCGTAGCATTGGTAGAATAAAAAAGTTTTTAACACGTTGACTGCCGTCTACAAGATAACTCGTAGATTGCGTTCCCTTCTAGGGTGCGAACTACGAGTTATCTCGTACTCACTAAACCTGTCATTTTTGTGTAGCTACGAATGAAATCGTATTTTATCAGTGCTAGTATCGATAACTGGCTTTTGGGAAAAGAACAAAAAGTCAATGTTTGCCATGCGTGGCCAGTTTTCTGAAAATTGCCGCGGCAGTTAACGTGTTAATAAAAGAAATGTGCTATTTTAGAGTTGATAACTTTAAAACACACTTTAATTTATAATACAGCGTAATCTATTCGCCAGTGTTTAATACCGCGATTTCATCGGTACTCTATTTCATGGCAACTTCTAGAACTTCTATTCATCAGAATCTGAAAGTCTGATTTTTGAGAAACTTTTCATGGCAATATTTTTTACTCTCAGGGCCATTATTACAACTTGCCGTTAACTAAAGGGAGGGTTTTAACGGGCAGATAAATTGTTTTTCATTATTATGAGTATCCAATAAGATAGAAGTGAGCGTTAAGCTAAAGGGGGAGGATCATAATGCCGGTAACTTTTAAAGTTAAGTTTATATTTAAACTTGCCATATTATATATTATTTTCAATATGGCAACTTCAAATTTAAACAAAATGAGCATATACAACAGAAAACACGAAGCTCGTCCTTTCCACTGTGTTAAAAAAACTTGTTTATTGAGCAGTTTTATTGACATTGCTCCTGCATTGTCATATTTTTTAAAACAGTTAACAGGTAATAACGAAAAAAGAAGTTAAAGCTGAACCCAAGTTTACCGGCAACTTGTAATAATGGCCCTAAGACTTGTTCTTCCCATTGAAAAGCCTATTAATTGGAATATTGTTTTAAATAACCTTTGACCCGTTTTCCAGGCGGAGATTTTCGCAATCTTGAAGGCTATTGAGGCCATAGCTGGAGGCCCAGCTTCAGGTTCGGAATCTTACGTGATCTTTGTTGACAGTCAGGCTGCCCTTAGGGCCATTGAGTCGGTCTGGTGCAAATCACGGCTCGTTCGCAAGTGCAAGGAGTCGTTGAGGATCTTTGGACTAGACCGTATCCGTCTTTGCTGGGTTCCGGGTCATAGCGGAATACTGGGCAATGAGACGGCGGATGCCCTCGCTAGGTTAGGTTCGCTCTCTGGGGGCGATTTAATAGTTGGTCCTGACCCCCCGGTCTGCTACCTCTACGGTCTCATCAATGGATGGGTCGGGGAGGAAGAGCAGAGACGTTGGGGGAACGGATCTTGTTGTTTTGTCTCTAGATGTCTATGGCCTGCTGTGGACAGTAAGAGAAGAGGTTGGCTGCTGGGCTTGGATAAGGCCAGTTGGGGGGAGTTGGAGACTTCGTACACCTGCTCTGTAACTGCCCAGCACTTGGTAGGTTGAGGCTGAGGACCCTTATCAGGGCCTTCTTTGAGAGTTTGAACTCTGTGTCGAGAGCCGACGTTAAGGCTTTCCACAGATTCATTAGTGGCTTAGGCTGGTTGAGAGGCGCTAGGGCTTCATCAGGGTAGTCGCGCTCTCCCTTTTTTGTTGGGTCTATGTGACCCCTCCGCTTCCCATTCTCCCTTTCCTATCTCCTCTCCTTTATATCCTATTCCCTCTCTTATCCTTCCTCTTTAAGGACGTTGTACAATGGGTCAATTCGATCTCCGGGTACTGTACTTGTCTTAATTGACAAGTACACGTCCTCTAACCTAACCTTACCTAACCTTTGACCCCTAATCATATTATCCTATAATCTGTTAGCTGCGTTAATATTATTTCTCTCTTATCTTGTCTAAATAGTTACGCACTTAAAAAACTTTTTGTTATCATTACGTTGCTAAGGCCAAATCCATAATTCCCAAACAACATCACACGCAACCATGATTGGTTATATCTGGGTTTCAATACCATAAAAACACGTTTCTAAATTTTCTAAAAATATATGTTTTGACTTGAACAAAACAGATTCATTAAATCATTTAAATCGATATAAATCTATAAAATAATTAAAGTTTCCTTTTTAAAATTTCGAAATTCTAAAGAAACGTTTTTCGTATCGCATTACTACTTTCTTCACAAGTTGCGAGATAACGTGCCCGTTAAAGTGATAAAATTACGACTATTATTTGAACATTGTTGTGTTGTTGTTTATTGTTGTTAATAAATTTATTTATAATGTTTATAAATAAATAGAAAATTTAAAAACAATTAGAGAGGAGAGCATATTTAATAGCAGTTCAGTTTGAAAAACAACAGCCAACGAACGACAAACGATAGAGGACGCTATCACGCGAGACTCTGGCGATAACGAACGTGATTTTGCAAATTGTTTTTTTACACGTGCAATATTTACTTTCACAGACACAAGATACGATTGAGTTTCTAGCGATAAACGAACATGCAATCTGTTATCATTATCACACTAATCACAGCCCCTCCCGATTTCGGATTCTTAGGGGTTGGTATTTATGGTACAGTGTACATACGTACACTGTCAGTCTGACAACAAGATAGAAAATCTTCCTCCCCTGATGTGATGTGTCAAGCATAATCTCTTTCTTCTCTAATGATAACGAAATGTAAGAAGTTAAGTTAACAAAGTGAGGGAGGAGAGGACTTTGCCCCCAATTTGAATATGATTTGTTTACATTAAGATTTGTGCAAGAATGTTGTAAATTTGTTTGCCAAAATGTCTTAAGAATATTTCATTTGTTTAACTATGATATTTGGATGGCTAACAGAAGCCATTTGATAGAATTTAAACAGTCACCTGTTTGGTACATGTCGTGTCGTTGACCTGACGTCATTGCAATAAAACCTCGGATTCGTACTTAACTCGTTAGTTCATATCTAAGGTCGTTTATAAGCAATTCTTAACTGGCAGAAGAAGTGCTCTTGTAATGCAACCTGGTCTTTGGTCTTGAGGCGTACTTTCCCGTCAAAAACTTAGATTAGAAGATTGTTTATCTCTCCAGTTTCAAAAACCATTACGTTCTATTGCTTCTTTCAACAGGGACTTCCGAACTTTGACAGTTGATAACGGACATCATGTTGAAGCTACATCTGTCAAATTAATAGCCATTTTTTTCCTTCGCTTCCCATGCTCCCTTCCTACTTCCTCTCCTTTTTCCTATCCCCTTTTTAACCTTCCTTCTTAAGGACGTCGCCGTGGTCTAGTAGTTAGTGTGTTGGCTTATTAGACGAAAGACCCGAGTTCGAATCACAGGTCAGACATCAAAACGAAAATATGAAAATATTTCTTCGGCGACTTCCTCTCAGCAGATTTCTGGCAAAAACTCTGAGAGTAAAAATTGCCATGAAAAGCTGCTCAAAAAAAAATCTGTCGTTCGGAGTCGACTTTAAACTGTAGGTCCCGCCACTCATGTATAAAATTAACGCACACAACATGAATGGTGTTGAGAAGCTAGGCCGTAATCCTGACTGAAGGGTTGTAATGGCCAATTATGTATGTATGTATGTCTTAAGGACGTTACGTACAATGGGTAGAGCTTCGGGTACTGTATTTGTCTCAATTGATAAGTACACGTCCTCTGACCTAACCTAACAGATATAGCTTTCATTCTGTTTGGACAACGTAGTGGGCGATTCGCCCACTTAACGATCCCCGGTGGTGGTCCTACCGAGGGCACTATTCGCAATATGGTTGATAAATTTGAGACTAATACTACATACGTAGTAGTCACCGTGGTCTAGTAGGTAGTGTGTTCGCTTACTAGACGTAAAGCCCGGTTTCGGCCCCAGGCCAGACATAAAAAACGAAATATGAAAAAAATATTTCTTAGGCGACTTCCTCTCAGCAGATTTCTGGCAAAAACTCTGAGAGTAAATAAAATTGCCATGAAAAAGTTTCTCAAAATCTGTCGTTCGTTAAACTGTAGGTCCCGCCACTCAAGTATAAAATTAAGGCACACAACATGAGTGGTGTGAGAAGCTAGGCCGTAATCCTAACTGAAGGGTTGTAATGGCCAATTATGTATGTATGTATGTACCACGTACGTTGCCTCTGTCCGTAAAAGTGTGCTGGAGGATCAAATGTAGGCGATTTTGAGACGCTCTCAAGAATTCGTCCTTTCGCAGACTACAATTTGGTGAATTTTGCGTTGTGTCTAGGACTCTTACCCGAATAGAATTCAACTGATCCAGGAACTGAAGTAAAATAACCATAGAAAATGATGTGTGTTCTCTCAAACGTCCTGGAACAGTTGGCGGCTGACACTATCTTTCGTCCGAAAATCATTTTTAGCGATTGGCCCGATTTTTTGGTAAATGGGTACGTGAACAAACAAAATTGTGGAACATAGGACGATACCAGTTCACATGAGATTCAAGAACCCCCAATGCATTTTGAAAGAGTCAATGATTGGTGTCATCGCTTCCTAGGTCTTTGCGCTTCATCCAGATCCAATGCAAATATTCAACTCGGTTTGGATATATTCCACATATAGTAGGCCTCTTAAAGGGGTAATACATTTCGATATCTTAGTCCTCGTAGTCTAATAGGTAGGTTAGTTTGCTGGTAAATTAGACTAGACGTGAGGCCACGGCTTAAACATACATACATCGAATACTCTCAAGCCTGTTGCATCATTGTTTAATAGCGTCCATGCTTTTGCGCTATAAAGAAGCACGTGGAGGATGAGCGACTTGTAGAGTATAAGTTTTGTCGTACGAGAGAGGTCTCTGCTAGCAAAGGTAATGAGCTGGTAGGGTGCATGCACCAAGTATGCCCAATGATTGGAACCCCAGCGTTTTTTTTTGTTCTGTCTTAAAAAGAGGAAGGCCCCCACATACATACATAATTGTTCGTTATAATCCTTCAGTTAGGATTACGGCCTAGCTTCTCACATCACTCATGTTGTGTGCGTTAATTTTATACTTGAGTGGCGGAACCTACAGTTTAAACGTCGACTCCGAACGACAGATTTTGAGAAACTTTTTCATGGCAGGTTTATTTACTCTCGAGAGTTTTTGCCAGAAATCTGCTGAGGGGAAGTCGCCGCCGAAGAAATATTTTTTTTTGTCATATTTCGTTTTGATGTCTGGCCTGGGGCTCGAACTCGGGCTTTACGTCTAATTAGCGAATACACCACCTACTAGACTACGGCGACTACAAAAAATGGGTAATACATTTCGATATCTTAGTCGCCGTAGTCTAGTCGGTAGGTTAGTTTGTAACTTAAACTAGACGTGAGGCCCCGGTTCAAATCACGGCTTAAACACATCGAAAAATGTTCTCAGCAGATTTCTGGCCAAAACTCCGAGTGTCTCAAAAATCTTTCGTTCGGAATCGACTTTAAACTGTAGGTCCCGCCACTTATATATATATAACTAGCTGACCCGGCGAACTTCGTCGCGCCCAAAATTGATTTTTTTTATTGCCCAAAACAGATCACATATATTTATTGTAATAATTTATTGTAATAGCCCTGACGAAGTTGTAGTTGTTGTACTCACTTCAAAACAAAAACTAACAGACATCATGTTATATATGTAGTTATAAACCATCGAATTAGCCGACTTATAGGTATCTCTTAAAGGGGAGCGTTGCCACGCCCATTTTTGGTGAGTTTGTCGATATTGACTCTACGAACTTACCCACCAAATTGCATTCGTCTACGATTACTATGTCCCTAAATATTCAATTTTAAAGGTTTGCCACGCCTACTTTTTGCTATATCAATTTTTTTTTAAACCATCTAAACCTGATAAGCTTTCGAATAAAAAAGAATGGTTAAAATCGATTCAGTAGTTTAAGAGTTATAGGTATCACTTGAAGGGGGAGGGTTGCCACGCCTATTTTTGGGATTGTCGATATCGACTCCACGAACTTACCCATCAAATTTTATTCGTCTACGATCAATATGTACCTAAATATTCAATTTTAGCGATTTGCCACGCCCTCTTATCATTTAGGAATATCAAAAATAAATGTTGTCCTAATCTCAGGCCTACCCGATATGCACACAAAATTTCATGAAAATCGCTCGATCCATTTCGGAGGAGTTTAACCACTAACACCGTCACACGAGAATTTTATATATTAGATTAACACACACAATCTAAATAGTGTGAGAAACAAGGTCGTAATCCCGACTGACGGGTTGTAAGTACAATGTGATCAAGATTTTTAAACCCTAGATAAATAGCAAAATCAGTCCAAAGTTCTCTGTTGTGTCTTCTCGTTGTAAATTCTCTGGGGTGCGACTTTGTTTGTTCAGATGTTTAGCAGTTACTATGGCCCTAACTGACAGAGATCGTGTGTTGGTTAAACTCTGTAATTTTCCTTTTCCCGAGTTTAATTTCTTTGTTTGTTTGTTCTCGGCATTTCTTCTTCCTTTACACTGTGCCCCGTAATTACCGAGAGTAACTATTGTTTGAATTACATCTTATCACCTCATCACATTATCTTGGGTTAACTGCACTGGCAATATTAATAAAATATTATAAAAATTTATAGTGCTTGCTCCTCCCCCCTTTACTATCAGAATAGTGGGTATGTGCCTATTGCAATAAGAGAAAAGTCTCCGATCACGTCAAACGTCCACTAATATTAGACAATGAAAACAAGATAAAAACGAAATGAGGTGTGATTTCTTTTTATAACACACTGTTATTTTTCAATTATTTTATTGTCACTAAATGAAGGCACTTTACTTCATTTTTTGCAGAATCACGTTAAAAGCGATTTCAATTTTTTTTTATGAATTTATTGGTTTCTTGCAAGCAAGCGACTGGCAATGGAGCGGAGCACGAGACAAAATCGTGTCAATCGAGTGCTATTTTTATAATTCAATTTGTACTCACATGCCCGTGTTTTTTTTTTTTTTTTCTAGATAAAAATACTTGATAGGTAGGTGGGGTTTAAACGGGTAAAGTGAGTGGTTAGGAGGCATGGCCTGCCAATGGGTACGTGTATGAAATGTTGACGGAATTCGAAATTTCATCATCACCTCTTTTTGTTCGAAGATTATAACTTAAAAAGATCGCAACCGTAAGTCGATATCGCTTTTACGCATGAACCTCATAAACATTTAACAAATCATCCTGTAGCTGAACGATTGCAATAGAGGAAGACTCCTACCTTCTTTCGCTAATCGTAAGTATCATCTGTTCACGAGCGTCGTGAGAGTTTTTCCGCAGATTGACAGTAATATTGTGGTAACATAATACCCAGTCAGTGCTTCAAGGCAGCTTTACTATCAATAGTTGAACGTTCAAACTCCGCTTAAGCTTACTTCGCTGCCTTGATGATCGGGGAAACATCGGCATATAGTAGCCTGGGGGGTTACCGCAATATTTCAATTCGAAAGAAATAATTTAAGAGTTCGAACGATTTGTATATTACGATATTCAATAACCGCGGGTGTCTAGCAGTGGACAGCGGGCGAAAAGCGAGGAAACTACTGGAGTTCGACAGAAAACGGTTCACATTCTAAAGGAAATTCTAATGGGATACTGCGCTATTGAAGCTAACATGATGTAGAAGGAACGGAATCAGTTCAACACCTTTTATGAAGTGCTCTGCACTTCAGAACAGATGTTATCGATTATCGACTTACAGAACGTTTGAAGATCGGGGCATGGGGAGTGAACATGCTACTAAGGGAACTGCCTGGTATTTATTGCAATAATCGATGCCTCTTCTAATAAAAGCACTGTTTAGTAAAGCCACTGGAGACTATCGAACACCTCCTCTGTAACGGCCCAGCCCTTGGTAGGTTGAGGCTGAGGACCTTTGGCAGGGCCTTCTTTGAGAGTTTGAACTCTGCGTCGAGAGCCGACATCAAGGCTCTCCACAGATTCATTAGTGGCTTATGCTGGTTGAGAGGCGCTGGGGCTTCATCAGGGTAGTCGCGCTCTCTCTTCTTTGTTGAATCTGTGTGACCCCTCCGCTTCCCATTCTCCCTTTCCTATCCAATCTCCTTTCTATCCTATTCCCTCTTTTATCCTTCCTCTTTAAGGACGTTGTACAATGGGTCAATTCGACCTCCGGGTGCTGTACTTGTCTTAATTGACAAGTACACGTCCTCTACCTAACCTAACCTAACCACTAAAAGCCACTGCATACTCCGATTTGATTTACAATCTTGTGATACATTACGCCACTGTAATCCAAGAAAACAGTGAAGCTTGACTCGTCGTCCACTTTCTATCTGTATCATTATAGTGAGATTCCTATGATTCAGAAAATCTACATTTACACAGAATTACTAGAATACCCAAAAGGCCATTACAAGTATATTTCATCTCATCTACATACATACAAAGTTCTGCGACTACCCTACCCCCCTGTACAAATGAGACTAAATCGGATAAAAAATGGAATTGTTGGGGAAATGGACCTAGTGGACTGGATAGCCGTGGGATCAAGAATTCCATAACAGTTATTGTTACTGCCGGGCGTTACTTCGAAGCGGAAATATACGCGGCGAAACTAAATATTTTCTTTAAATGAGTAAAACGGGGCTCAATCGGGTAAAAAAATGGACTTGTGGGGAAAATGGCCTAGTGGCCGGATAGACATGGTACCAAGGACTCCAAAACAGTTTTCCTTAGGGTCCAGCTTTACTTGGAATCAGAAACATAGGCAACGAAACTAACTCTTTTTATATAAAATGAAATGTGACTTAAAAATTTTGATAATTCTCATTGAGTTCATATGCATTTATATGTATAAATACAGCAAAATGTCGTATTTTTCGCAAGTTGCATTTCTGCATGGTAGATGACTTGGATTTTTTTATGTCGATGACTTGCATGATTTTGGTCTATGACTTGCAGTTTTTGAATGATGACTTGCATTTTTTTGATCGATGACTTGCATTTTTTAGGTCGATGATTTGCATTTTTTGGACAATGACTTGCATTTTATAGGTCGATGACTTGCAGTTTTTGGTCGATGACTTGCATTTTTTTTGGACAATGACTTGCAGTTTTTTGGTCCATGACTTGCATTTTTTGGTCGATGACTTGCATTTTTTTGACAATGACTTGCAGCTTTTTGGTCGGTGACTTGCATTTTTTGGATGATGACTTGCATTTTTTGGTCAATGATTTGCATTTTTTAGGTCGATGACTTGCAGTTTTTGGTCGATGACTTGCATTTTTTGGATGATGACTTGCAGTTTTTGGTCGCTGACTTGCAGCTTTTTTGGTCGATGGCTTGCAGTTTTTGCTCGATGACTTGCATTTTTTTTTTGGACGATTGACATTGGCAGCCTAAATCGTTTCATCTGGAGCTCCGAGTGGTTTTGAGACTAGGGGATAACGGATAACTGTGGTAGCACAATGGGCCCAATGCGGTCTAAGTGAGTCCTTCCATAAATTTTTCTTGCATGGGCAGCCACCTCTACCTACCTACCATGGATACTAAAACAAACTGAAGCGAACAGACAACAGGAAAGCACACATCGTGCGGTATACAGAATTACACAAACAACCACCACGTCTTACAAGATTATGGAACAAAACAAACATCAAATATTTGAACAAAACTACTTAATAGAAAGACCACGGAGTTTTTTCTTGAATTGATATGCGTAGGGCACATTAACATTTCTATGCTACCCAGTATTAAAGTCTGGAATTCAAATTTTGTAAATCCAAAAGCTCCCTCTATAAAATGGTACTCCCCAAAGAAAAGAATAGGAAAACAATCCGAATACCACTAGCGAATGTGTCTATTTCACATGGTCAATAAATTATCATAATTCCCCTGTTTTGAAGTCGTAATTTTGATATTATTAAAAGCAGGCATTGCCTAAATTTAGATCATAACACAAAAACGTGCTCATCAGAAAGAGCAAAAGAGAGAGAGAGAGAAAAAACAAAGTTTTATAATACTGTTTTCAAAAAGTGATTAAGTACTGCGAATCATGTGCGCCCCTAAACAATGGATACAATGTTACGAGAGATTAGAACCGTTTAATGACATCAAACAATTTCGCAATGGATAAGATAATCACTCACTCAACTACAATACGAAAATATTTACATTCAACAAGCAAATATATGGTGGGCTCATGTAGATCGCAGTTAGTTTCAAGGAGTTAACAGAATGTAACCGATCGTTCGCTGATTTTTTGTGGATAGGTTAGGTGAGGTTAGAGGACGTGTACCTGTCAGCTGAGACAAGTACAGTACCCGGAGGTCGATTTGACCCATTGTACATAACGTCCATAAGAAGGGAGGATACAAAAGGTGATAGGAAAAAAGGAGAGGATGTAGGAAAGGGGAGAATGGGAAGCGAAGGACTTACATAGACCAAACAAAACAAAAAGGGGAGAACGCGGCTACACTGATGAAGCTCTAGCACTTTTCAACCAGCTCAATTTACTAATGATTCTGTGGTGAGCCCTGATGTCGGCTCTCGACACAGAATTCAAACCCTAAAAGAAGCCCCTGCCAAGAGTACTCAACCTCAACCTACCAAGGGCTGGGCAGTTACAGAGGAGGTACTCGACAGTGTCTAACTCCTCCTCATCGCAACATTCCCTGCTGTAGTCCGGCTCGGAACTGTTTCAGATCCCCGTCAGGGACCTAATCTCGCAGTGCACTGTGATAAACCCTGTAATCAACCTTAAACTGGCCTTATCCAAGCCCAGCAGCCAACCTGTTCTTACACTGTCTATAGCAGGCCATAGACATCGTGAGACATGACAACGCGATTCATTCCCCCAGCGCCTCTGCTCTTCCCCTCGGACGCATCAATCGATGAATCCGTAGAGGTGGCAGATTGGGGGGTCAGAACCAACTATTAAATCGCCCTCAGAAAGTGAACCTAACCTAGAGAGAGCATCCGTCGTCTCATTGCCCAGTATTGCGCTATGACTCGGAACCCAGCAAAACGGATACGGCCTGGTTCAATGACTCCCTGCATTTGCGAGCTAGCCGTGATTTGCACCATACCGACGCAAAGGATCTTAGGGCAGCCTGACTGTCAACGAAGATCACGTGAGATTCCAATTCCTCAAAGAAAGTTGGGAGGGAAAATTAAAAGAAATTAAAGGAGTCAAGCATTCTGTGGAAGAAAAAAAAAGCAAGTGAGGCGAGGGCAGTATTACCGTTATTTCTGGAGCTTATATCTCTGAGCAAGAAAATAATTTCCTATTCAAAAAGTTTGAGGGCGGACAAGAGAACGATTCGCATTCTTACAGGAATTCTAACAGGACACTGCGCTATTGGCAGTTTCACTGACAAGCTTGGCCTGCTCCACCAGGATTACGGCAGAAGCTGCCATCATGTGGAGGAAATGGAAGCACACATATAACCGGGCACTTCAGGGAAAACACCATCTCAAATCGGCAACGACGATGGAACGATGAAGATGGAGCAAGGTGGACGGCGACGAGACTTATTCCGGACATAAGGCCATGAATTGGTCGGAAATTTGGAAAGGTGAATTACTACGTTATTACACAGATGCTATCGGGTCACGGATATTTTAGGAAATATCTGCATAGAATGGTCAGGACCCCCTCCCCTTACTGTCTTTACGGTGGAAGGGGAAGTAATTGATGATGCAGAGCACGCTGTTTTCGAATGTGCACGCTGACAGAGCTATCGCTCTGTAGTGAGGTCAATAATTGGAACGATCACGGCCGTTAACATTGTCGGTGTTATGATTGCGAGTAGGGAAAATTGGCGAATTACGTGAAGCGCATTCTAAGGCTGAAGAAGAGAGATCTTGTGTCTGCAGAACATGTAGGCACGCCGGCATAGATGATACTGGTACACGTGTCAAATGAAATTCGAAACAGGGACCTGGACGAAAGGAAAAGTGGAGACACTTAGGTTAGGTTAGGTTAGAGGACGTGTACTTGTCAACTGTGACAAGTACAGTACCCGGAGGTCGAATTGACCCATTGTACAACGTCCTAGCTTCTCACACCACTCGTGTTGTGCGCGTTAATTTTATACATGAGTAGCGGGACCTACAGTTTAAAGTCGACTCCGAACGACAGATTTTTGAGAAACTTTTCATGGCAATTTTTACTCAGAGTTTTTGCCAGAAATCTGCTGAGAGGAAGTCGCCGAAGAAATATTTTCATATTTTTGTTTTGACGTCTGACCTGGGATTTGAACTCGGGTCTTTCGTCTAATAAGCCAATACACTACCTACTAGACCACGGCGACTTCCACTTAGATGTCCCATTAACTTTCGACACGCAATGCGGACGCGGATATGAGCACGCAGGGGCCCAAGGGACAAAAGGACTCCACTCCGAAGTAATACCATCGTAGTTCCGGAGTGGGCACAACAAGTCCACGAGACGAGGGGGGGGGATTTAGTGGGTAAGGGCCCCACACACGTAGCATGTGACGACTTCCTCTATGGTGCAGTTAGGTACATTTACCCCTTCTTGGCGTAGAAAAAAATGGGCGTAGAAAAAAATGGGCGTGTAATGTTCAGAAATCCGTATTATTCTTATAGTCGATTAAGCATTATAGTGAATCCATTACTCTGGGTTAAGTCTGAATGCTATTGGCGCTGTCTGTATATCTAAGATTTCACGCCGAGAGACTAAGAGAAATCGAATTCGAATTTCGAAATCGAAATAATTGCCTCTCGGATACTGTGTGATTTCCAAATCGATAATGTAGACTTTGGGGAAAGCGGATTCTGCTTTGCAACTTGTTAAGTAAACCTGAAGGAATGGATCTTAAGATTTGCCTAAGCACGGCAAATGGCGGAAGTAATAGACAAAAATGGCCTATTGGGGAATCAAGCCATGTGAGAAACTGTAAAGCATTAAAGAGCAACTAGCCCATTATTTTCCAAATTGATATCACCGAAAAAGGTTTTTGTCTCATGCCAGAAGTTGCAACTTGATTCCTCATTCAACTGACACTAATACTTATCGATTAAAGTTCCCGTTCGAAAACCCTTTTTTTCTTCAAAAGTTTCTTGTCAAATTTGTTGGTTTTCAAACACAAAAACATTCTTTTTTTTTTTTGAAATATTTGTACACATTTTGAACGCATCAAAAATAATGTCCTTAACTACCTCTATCCGTTATAGTCCTGCCGTACGTGTTGGCAATTGGTTCGAGGATATATGCTTGGAGCAGGATAAAATTCGTGTCTTTAAAAATTTACGTGATCATGGTGAATTGCTTGTGGAGAAGACACGACAACTTTTTGACAATTTTCACAAAGAAATTATCTTGGAAGCACCCAAGGAGGATATACGTTTCGGTGCTGTGGTCCAGTTAATGCCATGCAATTTACGTGTCTGTGAATATAATTCACCGGGTGTACATCCGGTGCTGTCAGTGGTCATTAATGAGAACGTTGTGCGTCACAGTCAGAAGATAAACGACAATTGTGAACTCACAGTGGCGCCCTCTATGAAGTCCTGTGTACGCAACTCATTTCGTATTGTTAGTGCCGATGATAAGAAGCGCCAAAAAGAGTCTCTCAAATATGGGCAACAATTTCGCTTGGAATGTGTAGAGACTAGCGATGATCCGTTGCTGTTGTATAGCGCTCAAAAATCATATGATTTGACTACGATGATAACGACAACGTTTAGTTCGCGTAAATATGGTGAATTGAATTTGAAATTGGGCTTGTGCTATAAAAAGGTGGGTTGTGATGTGACATGCTTAAATTGGAAATAAATATGATTTATTTTTTTTTTTAGAATTGTGGTCCCGGCAAACCTATACCTTCGGCTTATACAAACTGGTTTTGTCAACATCTTGATCCAACTATGCGCTTTGAGACAGATGGATTTCCATTGCCGGTATGTATGGAGCTCAATTGAAATCGGATTGAAGTTGTAACATTTATTTTCGAATTTTTCTTTCAGAGCAATAAGCCATTGGTTATAACACATGCCGCCACTAATCGTAACTTGGCAGCCGAAAATGTTGTAATACAAACTCTATTTGGACCGGTAAGTTCAGACTATTCTTTTTTATTTAAAAACTATCCTTTAACCTTTGACCTTAAATGTCATGGAACTGCATTGCCGAATATAAAATAGTTTAGCTACTGTTGCCTTAAGAGGCAAGAATCGTAATCGAAACATTCTTGGCAGCAGAAATATTTCGTCTCAGTTTCTAATCATGTTGCTCATATTGCTCCACCCTAGATCTCTAACTCATACGACTCACTCCGACTCAATTTATAAAAGAGCACAGAGGCATTATTACAACATTGGCTCTATCGGTCCGTGACGAGACAAACCTTGCTTTGCAGCGCCCTCCTTTGACAGACAGTGTGCCAAGCATCAATGCCACACAGCTAACCAGCTGTCATGGTCTTCAGGGCACCCTGTTCCGCTCCAACTAAAGTATTATTTGCTGTAATCAATTAATTACCCTCTGACATTCTGTTGAAGCCCTGATCTGAGTCGATGGCAATAAGGCTTAATAAAGTTAAGCCCTGGCTCAACATAGCCTATGATATTGTTATGTTTTTACGTTTTTAAAAGCGTTTAGAATATGAGTTCGTTGATTGCAAACCAAAATAAAAACAAATATGTGTTTTGTTTCTTTTAAAACTCGTTATTAATCACACTACTTTTGTGTGCCAGCGTATACAACTTTACGATACAACAATAACTTGCTTGTTCGTTATTATTCTCTGCTTACAATCTTTTTGTAAGCAATAACACTTTTACGTTAGATCTGTATAGCGGAGATCTTCAAACCACGACTGTTTACTTCTAACGCAACAACGTGTCTTCACACAAGACTGACTGAATTCTTACTGACTCGTTGGCCGCTTTGTCTGGCCTTTTTATATGCTCACATATCAGTCTGATGAAGGTGCTGGAAGTCGAATGTTCTTGTCTAACGTAGTGTGATCGGTAGTCCTAGGAAGTCCGCTGTTGTCATTGGATTCAGCCACAGGTCTATGGGTCGCAGGGCTGTCGGCTTTGCTGCACAGCTAAAGATATGCACCATGTTGTGTGGTGCCTGATTGCATGAAGGTCAGCTATCCGAGGTTCCCGGGATGAGCCTTGCCCTATAGCTATTCAGGATGCTCGACTATCCTGATCTTAGCTGGGCCAGAATGGTTCTGGTAACCCTTGGCAACTGCCTTTCAGGGCCGCTATGTGTGCTTAAGTGAGCTTTGTGATATCAGAGCTACCACTCCGACCTAACCCAACCTAACCTGCCTTTCAGTATCGGATATTGGTGAAGGATGCCTATTGATGACCCTGTTGTTGCTGAGTTCGTCTCTGGCTGTCGTGATTGACTGACATCTGATGTAGGCAATTTTGTGCCTCCCTCACAGACTGTAGGTCAACTATTGAGGGTATGATGTGGATGATGTCCGAGTTGTAAGCTGTGAAGTCTTGTCTTGTGGCGGCGAGGAGAAGAATTGTTCACCACTGTACGGTGGTTAGGATGGGTAGGAAGGTAGCAAACTATGAGATATTGCTTAGTCAGTAGCTCGTTATGTTTTCTCACTGTCAGCATTTTGGACTCTTCATGGAGGTGATCAATACTGGTCATCTTCACGCATACGGTGGCTATTCGTAAGACGTTATTCTGCGTCGTTTGTAATGCTCGCCATTGTGTATCGGTCAGGAATGATGTCCGAATTGGAGCAGCAGCATAATTGAGGAGTGACACGTCCGATAGCCTTGTAGGTGGTGATAATGATTTCCTTGTCCATACGCCATGTAATGCCAGCTAGTGCCTTTAGGACCTTGTTTATCTTCTTCACTTTGGCACAAGTATCATCTATGCCGGCGCGCCTCCATGTTTTGCAGCCTCAAGATCTCTCTTCTTTAGTTTTAGAAGGCGCTCCACGTAATTCGCCACTGAAGCCCAATTCTCTCTACTCGCAATCATAACCCCGACAATGTTAGCGGCCGTGATTGTTCCAATTATTGACGTCAGTACAGAGCGATAGCTCTGCCAGCGTGCACATTCGAAAACAGTGTGTTCTGCATCATCAATTACTTCCCCTTCCTCGTAAAGACAGTAAGGGCAGGCGGTCTTGCCCATTCTGTGCAGACATTTCCTAAAATATTCGTGACCCGATAGCATCTGTGTAGTTTAGTTGTTCACCTCTCCGATTTTCCGTCCAATCCATAGCCCAATATCCGGGATAAGTCTCGCCGTCCACCTACCTCTGTTCTCTTCATCCCATTGGCGTTGCCATGGTGTTTTGCCTGAAGGAACCTATTGTATGACTTCCGGTCAATTTCGCCCTATAAATCTCCATCCGCTCCGCGCCCTGCAGATCTACGGGAATTGTACCTGCTATCAAAAGTACGGCTGGTGCGGATACTGTACGATATGCCGACGTGATACGCAATGCAACCGTTCTCTGTACCGCTATAAGTGAGTACGCTTGCTTTCCAACATTGAGCGCTTCGGCCCAAATTTCACTTCCATAGAGCATAATGCTGTTACTAACTTCCATCAGGAGTCTCCTTCTCGCCGGTAGCAGCAGTTCACCATGATTACGTAAATTTTTTAAAGACACGAATAAATTTCCTCAAACCAAGCACTATAACGGATAGACGTAGTTAAGGACATTATACTGCGCTACTCTTGTCATTTTCCGTCATTCTTGACTGAGTGAACTCTCCAATATTTTTGAACCATTTTCGGATTCCCATTTCTAATTGATATTTTCCATCTCTTTGTTTCAGGAATTTTTGGTTTCAGTACAAAATTATAAAAATATTTACAAACGTGAAACTTGGAAAAATATTTGGATGATTAGTAATGGACACATATTTAACTAGAGAAACAAAAGTACATACTCTTTTTGATTTTGTCCACAATTTTGTAATAAAAACAAATTTCTTTTGTTAAAAATATAACGAAAAGTACTTAACAGTTTTTAATACTGAGTTGGAAATTGGCTTACCTGGCCTGTCCAACCTAGGTATAAAATTTTTAATAGAAGCAAATAATGGTACTTCCTCGTCGTGGTCTTCTAGTAAAAATTCTGAGGGTAAATATAATTGCCATTAAAAGTTTCTCAAAAATCTGTCGTTCGGAATAGACTTTAAACTGTGGCGGGATCTGCCACTCGTCAATAAGCTTGGTCGTAGTCCTAACTAAGGGTTCGTAATAGTCAATTGTAATAGTTGTATGTATTTATGGATAATATATTTGGACACCTTGCTAACGACTTCTGCAGAAGCTGCAGAGATGAGAAAGAAGAGGAGACTGTCCGTCAACTGCTGGGTATATGCCCGGCTCTTTGCCAAAGGAGAAGGAAATACTTGGATACTTACTACATGGATGATCTGGAGGAACTGTCAAGGATTGACATTCGCAGCCTAAATCGCTTCATCAGGAGCTCCGAGTGGTTTTGAGACTAGGTGATAGCGGATAACTGTGGTAGCACAATGGGCCCAATGCGGCCTAAGTGAGTCCATCCAAGATTTTTTTTTCTTGGATGGGCAGCCACCTCTACCTACCTACCTACCTACCATGCATAATATATTGATTTTTTTTTACATATTTTTAGCAGAACTTTAGTAAAATTTCTTTTTTTTTTATCTGAAATTTAAATTTATTTTCTTTAACTGATATACATATACATTAAATCATTTACTGTTTGAAAGCAACTGCTGCTTGAAATTATAGGTAGTAAACGTATATATTTACTGTATAGTGTAGTCACAAACCCAATTATATTCACAATAACATTGCTTGATATGGAGTATGTGGGCTATTCACAGACTATTGTGCGACTGTAGTGGTGCATTCTGAAAACTGAAAATAAGTATAAAAATTATAGCCGGTCACACTAGCTATCATGCACACTATAGTATATGTATGTAAAATGGAAATATTTATCGCTTAACAGCAAAGGCATACAAAATATCTGAGCTGAAATTGTTCCTCAATTAGAAGGGTTAAGAGTCTGCAACATTAAGTTTCCAAAACTTAACAAAAACCCAACCTATACAAATCATTTGTGCAGCATGGCCACTTACTGCTGTATTTGGTCACTGCAACCTCCCTCCTGGGAATGAGGCTGGATCCCAGACTAACATTTTCGTATCAGATTCCGGCGAGACGGAGTCTCCTGATGGAGGTTGGAAACAGCATTATGCTCTATGGGAGCGAAATTTGGGCCGAAACGCTAGATGTTAAAAAGCGGGCAAACTCACTTGTATCGGTACAGAGAACGGCTGCATTGCGTATCACGTCAGCATATCGTACAGTGTCCGCCCCCGCCGTACTTGTGATAGCAGGTACAATCCCTGTGGATCTGCTGGCAGCAGAGTGGATGGAGATTTATAAGGCGAAATCGACTCGAAATCACATAAGCGGGCACTTCAGAGAAAATACCATCTCAAAATGGCAACGACGATGGAACGATGAAGATAGAGGAAGGTGGACGGCGACGAGACTTATTCCGGACATAAGGCCATGGATTGATCGGAAATTTGGAAAGGTAAATTACTACGTTATACAGATCGGGTCACGGATATTTTAGGAAATATCTTCACAGAATGGGCAAGACCGCCTCACCTTACTGTCTTTACGGTGGAAGGGGAAGTAATTGATGATGCAGAGCACATTGTTTTCGAATGCGCACGCTGGCAGAGCTGTCGCTCAGTAGTGACGTCAATAATTGGAACGATCACGGCCGCTAACATTGTCGGGGTTATGATTGCGAGTAGAGAAAATTAGGCCTCAGTGGCGAATTACGTGGCGCGCATTCTAAAACTGCAGAAGAGAAATCTTGAGGGCACAACGAGTCCACGAGACGAGGGGGGTGTTTAGTGAGGGCCCCACACACGTAGGATAGAGGACGACTTCCTCTATGGTGCGGTTAGGTACATTTACCCCTCCTAGGCGTAAAAAAACCTCCACACTCACGATTAAAATCTACCTTCTCACACTATCCATGTTGTGGGTGTTACGTTTAAGCTCAATTTCGAACGACAGATTTTTGAGAAACTTTTCATAGCAATTCTATTTACTCTCGTGAGTTTTTGCCAGAATACTGTTGAGACGAAGACGCTGAAAGAAATATTTTTTTTTATACTTCGTTTCGTATTTGTTCGAGATGCCTGGGCAGAAGTTTGAATTACAAACTCTTGCCTAATAAGCCATCAATAGCAATGTCTGCTAGACCATGGCGACTCTACAATCAGTCATACTATTAGAAAGAAAACCTACAGTATCATCATACAGTATTAAGCAGAAGTGGAATTTACAAAGCTGAAGAAGCTAAAGCTATGAAGTAGGTGATGAGACCTTATAAAGCAACGGCAGCAAGCTGTATACGATGTACGAGATAATTTGTGAATGACTTATGATCACAGTTGACGCATTGGTAAGTAACTGAAACTTTTAATTAAAATGCTTTAAAAAAAATGCTCCTAAAAGTAGGCAATTTATAAACTAAAATATCTTCAACAACAGATGTATGCTTTAGAAAATAATCTGTTGTTAAAAGGCTTTTTAAAAAATTCTCCTAAAAGTAGGCAATTTATAAACTAAAATATCTTTAACAACAGATGTATGCTTTAGAAAATAATCTGTTGTTAAAATGATTTTTTTTTTAAATGCTCCTAAAAGTAGGCAATTTATAAACTAAAACATCTTTAACAACAGATGTATGCTTTAGAAAATTGCTTATAATTTCCATTTTTTTCTTTATTTATTTATTTTAAACGTGTTTCGATTAAAAATTGTTATATTCCTTTAACAATTGCATTATATTAGTAATTATGGTTTTTTATTTTTGTGTATTTAATTTTTTTTATTTTTTTTCGTTTGAAATATGATATGACCGTTGAAACAATTTTAATAATTATTTTTATAATAAACAAACAAAGTTATAGATAAGACCAACAACAGCAAAAAACTTTAAAATTAAACATTTAATGCAAATATTTACATACATTTAAAAAATCATTTTTTGTTGCATATTTTTAGGTGGCTTTAGATACTCATTTGACTTCTGTTTAATGCTTTTAAAGTATTGTTATTATAGTTTTTTGTAAAAAAAGAATTTTTTTACAATTTTAATCTGTGTTAACTATAGTTGAGCAGGTTTACCCTATAATTAGCCACGGAAGTTTATTAATACTTATAGGCTCCAGAATTTTTTAAAAATTAAATGGAATTTCTTACTTAAATAGTCCTTATATTTTTATTGATAAATTGTTTAACGTAAAGAATGGGCGTGGTATGCTAGTTATTATATAATTTCTCATAGCATACTTTTAGGCTTTAGGTGACCACCTTGTATTCCTAGTGTTCTAGGTAATTGTCTTTGGTACATTTTTTTCGCCGAGGAGGGGTAAATGTACCTAACCGCACCATAGAGGAAGTCATCCCATCCTCCGTGTGTGGGGCCAGCACCCTCTAAATCCCCACCTCGTCTCGTGGACTCGTTGTGCCCACTCCGAAACTACGGTGGTATTACTTCGGAGTGGTGTCCTTTTGGCCCTTTGGCCCCTGCGAGCTCATATCCGCATCCGAATTGCGTGTCGAAAGTTGAGGGGATATCTAAGTGTCTCCACAATTTCTTTCGTCCAGGTCCCTGTTTTGAATTTCTTTTGACACGTGTACCATTACCGTCTATGCCGGCATGCCTACATGTTCTGCTGCCTCAAGATCTCTTTTCTTCAGTCTTAGAATGCGCTCCACGTAATTCGCCCCGGAGGCCCAATTTTCTCTATTCGCAATCATAACCCCGACAATGTTAGAGGCCGTGATCGTTCCAATTATTAACGTCATGTCAGAGCGATAGCTCTGCCAGCGCTCACATTCGAAAACAGTGTGCTCTGCATCATCAATTACTTCCACTCCTTCCTCGTAAAGACAGTAAGGGGAGACGGTCTTGCCCAATCTGTGCAGATATTTCCAAAAATATCCGTGACCCGATCTGTGTAACGTAGTAATTTACCTCTCCAAATTTCCGACCAATCCATGGCCTTATGTCCGGATTAAGTCTCGTCGCCGTCCACCTTCCTCTATCTTCATCGTTCCATTGTCGTTGCCATTTTGAGATGGTGTTTTCTCTGAAGTGCCCGGTTATATGATTTCCAGCCAATTTCGCCTTATGAATCTCCATCCGCTCTGCAGCCAGCAGATCCAAAGGGATTGTACTTGCTATCACAAGTACGGCTGGAGTGGACACTGTACGATATGCCGACGTGATACGCAATGCAGCTTTTCTCTGTGAGCCGATACAAGTGCGTTTGCCCGCTTTTTAACATCTAGCGCTTCGGCCCAAATTTCGCTTTCATAGATCATAATACTATTTCCAACCATCAGGAGTTGCCGTCTCGCCGGTAGCGGGGTCTTTGGCACTTATAGATTTCATTGAATTTATAGAGCGGAAGACCTATGGTTCTTGCACCAGGGGCTTGGTAACTTTGTCATATGATAACAACGGCCATCTTGTTAAAGGTACATCTGTCAAATTATTTGTCATTCACTCAATCTTATTTGACAAATCACTTCGGACGGATATAGAATACAACACCACATGCAAATAATAATATTGTCTTATCAAAATGGGTATTCGGTTTAGGCAACATACCGCTCACTGCGCCCACGATCGTCATTATACATACATAATTGGCCATTACAACCCTTCAGTCAGGATTACGGCCTAGCTTCTCACGATCATCACGATCGCCATTATAGTCCTATCGGAAGGATTATGATCATATGGTTGATAAGTCCACTCGTTCAGTAAACGATCGTACATAAACGAAAGCATAAGATCCGCTGGAAACATTGCCGTTGCCCGTGAGAGTCTGAAGGTATTAGAGTCTAAAACTGTCGATTTTGCATCGCTTACAAGAATTCGGTCTTTCGGAGATTACAACTTAGAAGATTTTGCATTGTGACTTGGGCCTGCAGGTAAACGACCATACACAATGATGTGTGTTCGCTGAATGCAATTTGGTGCGTTGGCTTGACTTTCATTGGAAAATCGTGGACCCATTTCAGCGTGAATGGGTGGTACATGAGCAACCAAATATTTGGTCAATTCATACAAGTCGTTGTATCGTTGTATTCATTGTATTGTTGCAAGAAAATACAACAGTGTATGATTGTTGTTGATAATTTTCATATAAAAACCAATACACTTATACACAGTTTTTCCATATGTTTTTAAAAGTTGTATTGATTTCGGGCTATCAAATTGTTTGAATGCCACGAAATACGCAATACAGCATAGCATTGAGCGTTCACAAACAAACAAATGTATTCAATACAACATACACGATACAAAGTTGTGTGAATTGCCCAATTGTGGATACCAATCCTCAAGAGTTTTAAATTCCAGTTTATCCCGAAAACCATTGTGTGAAGTAGATTTGGGACTGGCGGCGTCATTCACCCATATTTCTTTGAGTACTACTTTGGCGGAGCCTTCCCCGTCAACAGCGAGAACTATATGGTTGAATGATTACCAATTTCTTTTGGCTTGTTTAGGATAAACTAGGCACTAAAGACATGTGATTTCATGTGGTTTGAGAGCATGGTCATCTTACTTGGAGATGATGTGAATTGGCCAATGAGATCAAGCGGTTAGTCAAACCGTTAGACTTTGGCTTATGGAGTTTTCTTAGGTCACAAGCCATAGACGTCCTTAAAGACAACATAAGGCTTCCAAATAGTTCTAAATTTTTAACTTGAAAACCTTAATGAATGATTTGCAGTGGCCATCTCTTCAATGTAGTCGCTTCAGTCTAGTAGGTAGTGTATTCGCTTATTAAACGTAAAGCCAGGGTTCGAGCCCTAGGCCAGACATATGAAAAAAAATATTTCTTAGGCGACTTCCTCTCAGCAGATTTCTGGCAAAAACTCTGAGAGCAAATAAACCTGCCATGAAAAAGTTTCTCAAAAAAATCTGTCGTTCGGAGGCGACGTTAAACTGTAGGTCCCGCCACTCATGTATAAAATTAACGCACACAACATGAGTAGTGTGAGAAGCTAGGCCGTAATCCTGGCTGAAGGGTTGTAATGGCCAATTATGTATGTATGTATGTATGTATGTATGTATGTATCTCTTCAATTACAAGAAAAAAAAGTACTTTTTTGCACTTGTCCTAAATTTAAATAAATTCTAATTTATAACGTAACGTAACTATACTACGTGTAATGTAAAATTGTTATCAGTTAAGCACAGCATGAGGAAATTTTTAAATGCGCACCTAAAAACATTTCATTTCATTGATAATAAAAAAAAGTGCAAAAAACAAATGATTGTTCCATAGCAATAGAATCGGGTCAAGTAAGTGTTCATGGCTACCCCATACAGTTTCTAACAAGTTAATGTTGTAGAACAATCCATTGGTTTTTTTTTTGGGTATAAAAGGTTTTGAATTTCGAACTTTAACAACAGTTCAGTTAACAACGATTTCTGAAACAACCAACAGTTCTCTACTCGCGGCGCAGAAAAGTAAAACAGAACAAAAACAGAAAATGTCGTTGTTGTTTTTCATACTAGCCGGCTTGATGGCGCAAATCAGCTGTTCATCACGTATTATTGGTGGTCAGTTTGCCAGTCCCGGCCAGTTTCCCTATCAAATCTCATTACAACTCAATGGACGTCATCATTGTGGCGGTTCTATTATATCGGAAACATTTATTGTTACCGCTGCCCATTGCACGATTGGCCAGAATCCTTCTCAAATGCGCGTAATAGTTGGCACCACGGACTTAACAACACGTAGTGGCCAAACCGTGGGCATACAGCAATTCATCATACATCCTCAGTACAATCCACAAACGCAAGATTTCGATATATCACTCATTAGATTGAGTCAACCGTTGACGTTGGGTTCGTCTAGCGTAGATAAAATTGAATTGGCCACGGCTGATATGAATGTGCCTGCTGACACTATAGCCACTATAAGTGGTTTTGGTGCCATCAATGGTAATCTACAGTTGCCACATCGTTTGAAATACGCCCAAGTTCAATTGTGGAGTCGTGACTATTGTAATCCTCAAAATGTACCCGGTGTCACCGATCGCATGGTTTGTGCTGGCCATCCCAGCGGTCAAATAAGCTCTTGCCAAGGTGACAGTGGTGGCCCCTTGACTGTGGATAATAAATTGTACGGTGTTGTATCGTGGGGCTTCGGTTGCGGTGCTCAAGGCAAACCGGCCATGTACACCTATGTGGTTGCTTTCCGTCCTTGGATTAAACAAAATGCGGGTGTATAGGTAAACGGGGATACACAAACTGATGGTCTGAAAGGATTTCGTTTTAATTGGCTTTTTGATTTCGTTTATTAAAGAAAAATTTATTTTACAAGAAATAAATTTTAAAATTCCATGCAGCACAACTTTTCAAATTAAATGCACTTTTAAATAAATTTGTTCATTGAAAAAAAGAAAAAAAAAATTCGTTTCCCTTAAAGCTTACAGTTGAAGTCGCCGTGGTCTAGTAGGTAGTGTGTTGGCTTATTAGACGAAAGGCCCGAGTTTAAATCCCAGGTCAGACATCGAAACGAAAATATGAAAATATTTCTTCGGCGACTTCCTCTCAGCAGATTTCTGGCAAAAACTCTGAGAGTAAAAATTGCCATGAAAAGTTTCTCAAAAATCTGTCGTTCGGAGTCGACTTTAAACTGTTGGTCCCGCTACTCATGTATAAAATTAAGGCACACAACACGAGTGGTGTGAGAAGCTAGGACGTTGTACGTTGTACCTCTGGGTACTGTACTTGTCACAGTTGACAAGTACACGTCCTCTAACCTAACCTAACCTTACAGTTTGAGGGCAACTGTTGTTTAAAATTCACCATCTTTGTTTTGTTCCATAACCGTGTAAGACGTACGTAGTTGTTTGTGTAATTCTGTACACCGTACGATGTGTGCGTTTCTGTTGTTGTCTGTTTGCTTCAGTTTGTTTCAGTATCTATATGTCGCCATAGTCTAGTAAATGGTATGTTTGTTCTCTTATTAGACTGGAGGCCAACAAAACGAAATATGAAAAAAATACTTCTTCGGCGTCTTACTCTCTCGGCAGATTTCTGGCAGAAACTCTGAGAGCAAATAAATCTGTCGTCCGGAGTCGAGTTTGAACTGTAGCAATTCTGAAACCGATTGAATACGATTTCCGCATACAAAAATAGGCACGAGTAGCCATAATGGGAGAAAATCCATTAGAATCTGTACGATCTGGAGTACGATTACTCATCCCAGATAATGACTTCGAAACAAGTAAAAATCTTTGCTAATGAGATGGCAGCAGAGATAAGAGAGTTCGTTGTTATTTTCTGTTCAGCGTTAATATTAACTTTTTTCTTTTTAAATCATACGAATTTCGAAAAAGATTTCTTATTTTATGGGTATTATGAATATTAAACTTGCTACTTACGTTTACTATTTTCTTTAATTTTTCCGATACCGCTTTTGCTATTTTTTTGTTGTTAATTTTTTACTATTTTCTTCTATGGTTTGGTTACTATTTTTAATACTGTTTGAGAAAATCCATTAGAATCTGTATGGAGTACGATTACTCATTCCCGATAATGACTTCGAAACAAGTAAAAATCTTTGCTAATGACGTGTCTAGAGTTGAGAGAGTTCGTTGCTACTTTTTGTTCAGCGTGAATATTAAGTTCTTACCGTTTAAGTCATAGGAATCTGGAAAAAAAAATTTGTGGACAATACATTTTTTCTCTCTTCTTTTATGGGTATTATGGATATTATTTTGCTACTTATGTTTACTATTTTCTCTTAATTTTTCCGATACCGCTTTTGCTATTTTATTTTTACTATTTTCTTCTACGGTTTGGTTATTATTTTTAGTACTATTTGTACTATTTTTAGAATTTGTGCTATTTTTTCGTGGTGCTAAATTATGTGGATATTATATTTCCTACTTATGTTTACTATTTTCTCTAATTTTTCCGATACCGCTTTTGCTATTTTTTTAATTTTTTACTTTTTTCTTCGGTTTGATTACTATTTTTAGTACAATTTGTTCTATTTTGTGATATGTTTTCTTGGTACTAAATTATATGGATATTATATTTCCTACTTATGTTTACTATTTTTTCTAATTTTTCCGATACCGCTTTTGCTATTTTTTAATCTATTATTATTTTCTTCTACGGTTTGGTTATTATTTTTAGTACTATTTGTACTATTTTTAGAATTTGTGCTATTTTTTCGTGGTGCTAAATTATGTGGATATTATATTTCCTACTTATGTTTACTATTTTTTCTAATTTTTCCGATACCGCTTTTGCTATTTTTTAATCTATTATTATTTTCTTCTACGGTTTGGTTACTATTTTTAGTACTGTTTGTACTATTTTGAGAATTTGTGTTTTTTTTTCTTGGTACTAAATTATATGGATATTATATTCCCTACTTCTGTTTACTATTTTCTCTAATTTTTTCGATACTATTTCTTTTTAATTTACTACTATTTTCTTCTTCGATTTGGGTTCTATTTTTAGTACTGTTTGTACTATTTTGAGAATTTGTGATATGTTTTCTTGGTACTAAATTATATGGGTATTATATTTCCTACTTATGTTTACTATTTTCTTCTATGGTTTGGTTACTATTTTTAGTACTGTTTGTACTATTTTTAGAACTTGTGCTGTTTTTTCTTGGTACTAAAACGTTTTCTGTAATATTTTAATTTTTTTTTACTATTTTTTTCTACTGTTTGGTCACTACTTTTAGTACTGCTAGTACTATTTTGAGAATTTGTGCTATTTTTTCTTGGTACTAAAACGCTTTCTGTAATAATTTTTAGAACGTTTAAATTTCAGTTAAAGGTTAAAAAAATTTATTTCTAAACTTGGGAAGTTGACAAAATTAATTGATGACTAGTATAGGCGGCCATCTATTCAATCCCAAAAAAAGTACTTTTCTGCTCTTGCATGCAATGTAGATTAGGTTACGTTAGAGGACGTGCACTTGCCAATTAATACCAGTACAGTACCCGGAGATCGAATTGACCCATTGTATATAACGTCCTTAAAAACAGAGGGAATAGGTAAAAAGGAGAGGAAGTAGGAAAGGGGAGAATGGGAAGCGGAGGAATTTCACAGACAAACCATAAAAGAAATGCAATGTAAATAAATTCTATTATATAAGACCGTAATGTCACGCGTGCATATGCGATTCGATTCAAGTGAAGCGTTAAAATTTATAATTTTATAAACAACGTGTTGGTGGGTATAAAAGCTTTCGAATTTAGGATTTTTAAGCAGTTTAAAATTTGTTATTTCGTTTTACGTGAAATAAAGTAAAAAATTAAAATGTTATTATTTTTCATATTAACAGCCTTGTTGGCTCAAAACTCTTTACAAAAATCCTTACCAATCTCACCACGTATTATGGGTGGTGACTTTGCCGAAAGTGGTAAATATCCCTATCATGTTGCACTTTTGATAGGTAAACATTATGAATGTGGCGGCTCTATTATATCGAAAACATTCGTTCTCACTGCTGCCCATTGTACTTATGACAGGAAACCATCCCAAATGCATGTCAAAGTTGGCACCATTGATTTAAGGAGTCATACTGGCCACGCAGTACTCGCAAAGGAATTCATACCTCATCCACAGTACAACAAAGAAACGAAAGATTTTGATTTCTCGCTCATCAGATTGAGTAAACCATTGACGTTGGGTTCGGCTACCGTAAATAAAATTGAATTATCCACTGCTCCTTTGAATCTTCCTGAAGGCACTGTAGGCCTTGTTACTGGTTTTGGCCATGTTGGTGGGGAAATGAAAATGTCACCTCGTTTGAAATACGCTAATGTGTTTGTGTGGACTCGTGATCAATGTAATCCTAAAATTATACCCCTTGTTAATGATCACATGGTCTGTACTGGCCATCCTGCTGGTGGTATAAATTCTTGCCAAGGTGATAGTGGTGGTCCATTGGTTGTAGACAACAAATTGTACGGTGTAGTGTCGTGGGGCTTTGGTTGTGCTCATAAAGACAAACCGGCCATGTACGCCTATGTGGGTGCTGCTCTCGATTGGATTAAACAAAATGCGGATTTGTAAGCCAAAACGTAAAGAATACACTGAAGGAAGGGCTGAGGGGATTTGATTTAAATTGGTTTTAAATATATTTTTTGCTTTAAAGTTTACAATTCTAAAGGAACTGCTGTTTAAAGCAATTAATTGTGAATAAAAATCCGAAACACTGATACAGTTTTATTAGATGCATTTTGATTTGTATTAAGCTATCTGTGGGATTTGGTTTAATGAGCCTCGAATTCTAATTATCTTCACTTGCTAGCGAAGCGAAATAAAATTTTTTTTCTCTCAATTGAATTTGTATGGCTTTTGAAGAGAATTTCTTTTGAAACAAATTGACAGCAATTGTATGAGTTACTTTTCTCATAATGCTGCTGCTTTCCAATTTCACTTCCTGTTTCAGTCAATTACTTATTCGTTTGTATGTTTAAATGTATTTCGGCGTGTATGTGCTCCGGTTTCTTTATTTTATTTTTAAAAACCGACTTTAGTTTGTTTCCGCTTCCGTTTTATTTTAAGTTATGCTCTTTGTTTAGTTCCTATATTTGTTTGTTGACAGAAGTTTTTTCCCACTTGTAGTTGTTTTATTCTCTAACAAGTTGAGGTTACGGCGGAGGGCGAACACCCCGTTCTACCTGGTTTGAGGACGAAACAGGAACAACGGCAATATGGCTGCCGAGAAATGCGGTTCGGGCCCTGGTTTCACCTATCTGAAATCCAGCCAATTTACCTTGATGAGCTGCTATTTAACACCGAACGATTCGATCCAGGAATTCCAGACGAAGCTTGATCATATAGAGGACAAATCACGAGAAATAGGAGGACAGCTGATAATTGCGGGAGATTTCAACTCTAGAGCAGCTGAGTGGGGTATGTCTACAACGAATTCCAGAGGCAGACGAGTATTGGACATGGCTGGCAGACTGGGTCTCTTGGTGGCAAATAGAGGTTCATCCACCACGTTTCGGAGGCCAGGTTGTATTGGTACGACTCCCGATGTGACTTTTGTTTCGGAGGGTCTTTCGACCGCGCTTACAGACTGGAAAGTACTTGAGGAATTCACTGGTAGCGACCATCAGTACATTATGTTTCGTATGGTGGATAGGAGTGGACAGAACCTGAGGACTAGAAGGGGAGGAACCCGAAAGTGGCATGTGTCGAGAATTAACACGCAAACACTCATAGAAACGTTGGACGAAAATATTGGTCGGACCCTATCACACAGGAATAACTTGAGCTTGGTGGACTACACGATGGGAGCGCGGAGCTGCAATGCCTCAATGCCGAAACTGTCGACAAGAGGAAGGAGAACACCAGTTTATTGGTGGACAGGTGAAATAGCGGAACTAAGATGGAAATGCTTGCGGAAAAGACGAATACTTACTCGAGCAAAACGAAATGGTGCTGCTTTATGTGAAAGTGCAGACTTTAGGATGGCAAGGAAGGAGCTGAAGGATGCCATTAGCCGGAGCAAGAAACTGAAATGGGAGGAGCTACGAGGTGACTTGAATAATAACCCATGGGGATTGGGATACAAATTGGTGATGAAGAAACTGGGGACAAATTGTCCCCTTGCCGAACTGGACTGTCAGACTATGACCAGCATCGTGGACACGCTTTTCCCAGACCACGGGCAAAGAGCAGATGAAGACATGTTCCAAGATGAAGTCCACCCCCTTTCACCATTGAGGAGCTTCAGAAAGCAGCACGTAGTTTGAAGAGCAATAAGGCTCCAGGACCTGATGGAGTACCTCCGGAAGTACTGAAGCTCATAGCCAAGGAACGTCCCAGGGTGCTTTTGGATATGTACAACGCAAGCCTGACTCGAGGCGTCTTCCCAATTAGATGGAAGAGACAAAAGCTAATGTTGATTAGCAAAGGGAAGGGTGATTCTACGCAAGCGTCTGCATACCGGCCCTTGTGCATGCTGGATTGTGCTGGAAAATTACTGGAGAAATTACTGAAATTTCGTCTGGATACAGCGGTAGTAAATGCAGGAGGTCTCTCAGAGAGACAGTACGGTTTCAGAGCGGGTAGATCGACGATAGGAGCCATTAACGAAGTATTGACTAGCGTGAAGGCTGCCCAAAGCGGAAGCCGTTTCTCGAGGCGGATAGTTTTGTTGGCGACCTTAGACGTCCGGAATGCGTTCAACAGCCTCCGGTGGGTTGACGAACTTGAGGCACTGAGAACAAAGTTCGTTGTTCCCGGTTACCTGCAGGAGATTATGCGGAGCTACTTACGAGATCGTGAGCTTATTTACGATACGAGCCAAGGACGAAGGAGAAAACAGGTTACGTCTGGTGCAGATCAAGGATTAATTCTTGGCCCTGACCTATGGAACATAACATATGATGATATCTTTCGCATTGAGATGCCAGATGGCGCACCTCTTGTTGGATATGCCGATGACGTTGCGGCCATAATTGAGGCTCGGAGTGTCGAAGAGGCTAAAAGGAAGGCCAACCAGGTCATAATAAGAACGAAGTCATGGCTCGAGTGGATACTTCTTACGAGGAAGTGTATACCGCTGGAAATCGAAATCGCGACATGCGACACCATTCTGACGACGCGGAAAGTGGTCAACTACCTTGGCATTCGACTGGACCCTAGACTGACGTTCTGGGCTCAGATACAACACGCTGCAACCAAGGCAGCTAAGGTTACCTCCTTACTTAGCGGGCTTATGGCCAATATTGGTGGTCCTATACAGAGCAGGCGAAGATTGATGATGGCAATAACGGACTCGATTCTGCTTTACGGCAGTGAGGTCTGGGCGGAGGCATTGAAGGTCGACTGTAGAAGCAAAATCTTATCATCGGTACAACGAACAGCTGCACTCAGAGTGGCATCGGCGTATAGGACTGTATCTAAGTCAGCAATACTGGTAATCAGTGGTGTAATACCTATAAGTCTACAGGCAAGTGAGCGGAAGAGAGTGTGGGAGGCTAAAAACGTGCACAGAGAGACATTAAATATCAACGACGCCAGAAAGCGAACCATACAACAATGGCAAGAGCAATGGAACACTGAGATGAGTGGTAGATGGACGGCAAAACTTCTCCCAGATATTACCCGCTGGATGGAGAGAAAATTTGGTGAGGTTAATTACTATTTAACACAACTGTTATCCGGATACGGTTATTTTTGTAAGTACCTATTTAAAATGGGGAAGATGACACTACCAAATTGCATCTATGATGATGCGGAATACACTTTCTTTAAATGTGAGAGATGGAGACTGCAAAGAAGGAGTCTTGAGGCCAAAGTCGGCGTCTTTACTGTCGAGAACTTCTACGATGTAATCCTGAACAGCGAGGAGAATTGGAACAGTATAGTAAGATACGCTGAAGTCTTACTAAACTCTAAGAAGATTGACTTAGATGAGAGAAGCAGAATGGACGTTTGAACACCTTGTCAAGTTTCGTTACGCAATCCGGACGCGGATATTGATGAGAAGGGGCCAAATGGCCAAACGGACTCCACTTCGACGTAATACCACAGTAGTTCCGGAGTGGGCATAAGGAGTCCAAAAGGGGAGGGAGAGATTTAGTGGGTGAGGGCCCCACACACGGGGGATAGTGACGACTACCTCTATGGTGCGGTTAGGTACATTTACTCCTCCTCAGCGTAAAAAAAAAAAAAATATTTGTTTGTTGTTGTGGTACTTCTTCCTTATTTTTTTGTCTTTTTATTTTATTTTAAAAGAATTTTTATTTCTTCTGAAGTCCCCTTCTGTTTTAATTTAATTTTATTACCAGATTCTTCTATTATTTGTTTTCTGTAATAATAACAACAACAATAAAAAAGGATCAAAAAAAGGAGGGAATGTAGGAAAGGGGGCGAATGGGAAGCAGAGGAATAACACAGACCAGACACAACAAAAAGGGAGAGCGTTACTACACTGATGAAGCCCTAGTAGCGCCTCTCAACCAGCCTAAGCTATTAATGAATCTGTGGAGAGCCTTGATGTCGGCTCTCGACATAGAATTCAAACTCTCAAAGAAGGTCCTGCCAAGGGTCCTCAACCTACCAAAGGCCCTGGGCAGTTACAGAGGAGGTGTTCGATAGTCTCCAACTCTTTAATTCTCCTTTGTACTATTTTTTTACATTTTGGTTATTCTTTTTATTGAATATTATTAAATAATACAGGTTTTCTTCTTCTAAAAAAATAATTTTAATTTATTTATATCAGTCGAGTAAATTTACGCCTATAGTTATACTACAAAATGTATAAAAAAATACTGATTACCCATCACAGATAATGACCTGGAATTAAGTAAAAATCTTTGCTAATAAGGTGGCAAAGTTGAGAGAGTTCGTTGTTTCCCTTTCTTCAGTGTTAATATTCACTTTTTACCGTTTAAGTCATAGGAATCTGAAAAAATTTTTTGTTGAAAATACATTGTTTCTCTCTTCTTTTATGGGTATTATCGAGTTTATATTTCCTACTTACGTTTACTATTTTCTCTAATTTTTGCGATACCTCTTTTGCTATTTTTAATCTTTCATTATTTTCTTCTACGGTTTGGTTACTATTTTTAGTACTGTTTGTACTATTTTGAGAATCTTTTTTTTCTTGGTACTAAATTATATGGATATTATATTTACTACTTCTGTTTACTATTTTCTCTAATTTTTGCGATACCTCTTTTGTTATTTTTTTTATTTGTTACTATTTTCCCATTGCATATAACGTCCTTAATAGGTATAGGAATAGGTAAAAAGGAGAGGAAGTAGGAAAGGGGACAATGGGAAGCGGAGGAATTACACAGACAAACCATAAAAGAAATGCAATGTAAATGAATTCTATTATATAAGACCGTAATGTCACGCGTGAAAATGCGATTCGATTCAAGTGAAGCGTTAAAATTTATAATTTCATAAACAACGTACGTGTTGGTGGGTATAAAAGCTTTCGAATTTAGGATTTTTTAGCAGTTCAGTTATCAACGATCTTTGAAAATTTGTTATTTCGTTTTACGTGAAGTAAAGTAAAAAAGGAAAATGTTATTATTTTTCATATTAATAAACTTGTTGGCTCAAATCTCTTTACAAAACTCCTTATCAGTCTCACCACGTATTAAGGGCGGTGACTTTGCCGAAAGGGGTAAATATCCCTATCATGTTGCACTTTTGGAAGGTAAATATTATAGATGTGGCGGCTCTATTATATCGAAAACATTCGTTCTCACTGCTGCCCATTGTACTGATGGCAAAAATGTATCCGAAATGCGTATCAAAGTTGGCACCATTGATTTAAGGAGGCATGAGGGCCAATCAGTACACGGTAAGGAATTCATTCCTCATCCACAGTTCAACAGAGAAGCGAAAGATTTCGATTTCTCGCTTATCAGATTGAGTAAATCATTGAAGTTGGGTTCGGCTACCGTAAATAAAATTGAATTGTCCACTGCTCCTTTGAATCTTCCTGAAGGCACTGTAGGCCTTGTTACTGGTTTTGGCCTTGTTAGTATGGAAAAGAAAATTTCACCTCGTTTGAAATACGCTAATGTGTTTGTGTGGACTCGTGATCAATGTAATCCTCAAAAGCTACGCGGTGTTAATGATCACATGGTTTGTACTGGCCATCCTGATGGTGGGATAAATGCTGGCAAAGGTGATAGTGGTGGTCCATTGGTTGTAGACAAAAAATTGTACGGTGTAGTGTCGTGGGGCTTTGGTTATGCTCATAAACACAAACCGACCATATACGCCTATGTGGGTGCTGCTCTCGATTGGATTAAACAAGTTGCGGGTGTGTAAGTACTGAGGGGATTTGAATTAAATTTTATATATTTTTTTGTTTGTTTTAAAGTTTACAATTCTAAAGGAACTGCTGTTTAAAGCAATTAATTGTGAATAAAAATCCGAAACACTGATACAGTTTTATTAGATGCATTTTGATTTGTATTAAGCTATCTGTGGGATTTGGTTTAATCAGCCTCGAATTCTAGTTATCTTCCCCATCACGTGCTAGCAAGAAAAAGAAAAAAAAGTAAAATCAAAACCCTCAAAAAAATACACCCGTGATTAGATTTTTTTTTTTTAAATTAAATTAAAAAGTCCTTTAATGCTTACATGGGCATTTCAAAATTGTAATTTATTTTATTTTAAATCTTTTTTATCTTTTTTTTTTATATTCTGCTGATAAATATATTACATATCGTGATATTAGGAACATAGATTATACAACTCTGAATATTGAACTGAATAACATTTCTTGGGAGCAGGTATATACACTGGGTAGTGCGAACGACCAATTATCTTTTATCCAGGAGAAAGTGCGTCTGCTCTATGACAGGTGTGTTCCTGTCAGAACCAAACGCATCAGAGCAAAACAACAGCCGTGGTTTAATACGGAGATTAAAGCACTCATCGAGAGAATGGATAGTGCTTACAGGCGATGGAAGAGGTTTAGGACTGATGACTTGGAAACTTTACATAAAATTGCACGGACCGAAGTTACTAAGCGCATAAGAATTGCGCAGGCATTGTATTATGGTGAAAAGTAAGTCTAAGTGTATTATTCTTTCGAGGACCAACAGATCTTTTGTCGTACCTGAGTTGAGCACCAGGGGAAATAAAATTGAGTTTGTCACATCTGCAAAAAATCTGGGTATTGTCTTCAATGGCAGTTTATCGTGGTCTAGCCATGTAAATCTCATTGTCAGTAGAATTTACTGTATGCTTAGGAACTTGTGGACTGTCATTGATTCGACACCTTCTGCCATTCGAATGCAGCTGGCTAGAACATACTTAATTCCAGTACTTTTGTATGGGTGTGAAATCTTCGCAAATTGCGACTATGATGACAACCGAAAACTTAATTTGGCATTTAATAACATAGCTAGATATGTCTTTCGTAAAGGGCGTCGTGATCACATCTCTCATTTGGCATACCGGATTCTTGGTATAAAACTTGATAATCTCCTGAAGATCAAATGTCTTATTCTACTTCATAAAATAATTTATACCAAACAGCCTGAATATTTATTTAGTAGAATTAAGTTTGCTAGATCCAACCGTGGTATGAAGATTATTCAGCAACGCTTTAAGACTCTTCTGTCTCAGCGACAGTTTTTTATACACACTACTAGTCTTTGGAATTCTCTACCAAATTATATTCAAAATCTAGGCAATGCAAATGCGTTCAAAAAGGAGTTATTTAAATTATTTTCATAAATAATATTTTTTACAACACCTTAAGTTAGAGGAAGTGCATATTTATAATTTTTTTGTTTTTATTTTTTTAGGTTTACATCTATATTATACTTTTATTAAACTGATTTTCTAAATTATTACCTTCTTTATATTTTTATAATTTATTATCTTTAAACTCTTTTATATTGTAGAAATATTGTTAGTTTTTCTAAGTTCCTATGTGTTAAAACTTTTTTCTCCTTATATTTGATTTAATAGCTTTATATACACTTTGAACTTTACACTTAATTTTTTTATTTTTAATTAATGTTAATTTTTTATATACTTAACATCTTTTTGATTCTAAACATAGCACTGTCACTTATAAGATTTATGTCTTGTTGTGCTATGTTAATTACAATAAATAAATAAAATAAATAAAAATAAAATATTACTTTATTGCTATAATTTATTTGACCGCTATATTAAATTTATTTATAATTTTTCTTATTATTTTTAAATTAATTTTATGCTTTTTACATTATTTTGGTTTGCCTATACATGTAAATTATTTTTTATTTTTTAATAGTTATTAGCTAATATAAATACATATTTATAGATAATATAAATAAATACATAGACTGAGTATGTATGTCTATCTGTTGAGTACTATTCTCTAGAATATATTATACAAAACAATAATTCCTTAAGATTTTACAGTGAACACTCGATAATGTGAACTAATTAATGTTGGGGTAGTTCATATTATCGAATTTGTTCACATTTTCGATTGTGATTTTTTTTTATATATATATTACAAAGTTATTCTTTTTAAAAATCATTTCTATAAGGAATGAAATAATCGGTTATTATTTTCTGTTTTTTCTTATGTTTGATCAGCTTATTTATCCCCAATTCCCTGATGTTTTTCAATACTTTAATGTCAGTTAGATCGATCATTTGAAATTCAGTCCATTGCACAATTTATTTAAAAATTTCGGCAGCTTCTTTGGCTTTAATGTTGTTTCAGTCGCTTCAATAAAAGATCAACGTCATCATTGTCGGAGTCTTCACGTAAATCATTTACATCAAATGAGGTGACGTCCTCACAAGGATTATTGATCCAATCTCCAATGTTTACAGTAGTAAATACTTCCTGACGGCACAATGTCTGTAGAAGAAGATCTGCTGCATGGTTTTCTAAAGATCTAACATCCGATTGCCACCTTTCTTATAAAACGCTCAAAGGAACATTATATTCAGGATCGTCATCATCATTTACCATATTCAAAATATTTTTCCAACAGTTAGATAAAGTTTCTATATCAACTCGGTTCCAGGATGCCTCTAGAATAGAAACTTCTTCTTTAAGTATGATTTTTTTTCATCGATAACATGGTATTTAATAATTCGGGCATTCCCAAAATTAAAAATAATAGCCTTTACAAATTAAGAAATCCCCAAAAATTAACAAAAAAAAAAAATTGTTCACTATTTAGAGCGCCCATATAAAAAACTTAGTGTTCACATTAATGGAGAGTTCATTATATTGGATGTTCACATTACCGCGAGTTCATTGTATTTATTTTTCTTAATTTTTTTTTTCTTCAAATATGATTACAAGTTATGAAACTGAATTTATAAAAATCTTATTTAAACCATGATTCTTCTAACTATCCAGTGATAATATTATTTTCATTACAAACAATTTTTTAATTTTAATTTTTATCGCCCCCAGAAAGCGAACCTAACCTAGCGAGGCCATTCGCCGTCTCATTGCCCAGTATTCCTTTATCACCCGGAATCCAGCATAGACGGATACGGTCTAGTTCAAAAGTCCTTGTACTCGCGAACAGCCGTGGTGATTTGCACCAGACCGACGCAATGGCCCTAAGGGCAGTCTGACCGTCAACGAAGATCATGTTAGATTTCGAATCCGAAACTGGGCCACCAGCTGTGGCCTCAATAGCCTTCAAGATTGCGAAAATCTCCGCCTGAAAAACCCTGCAGTCGTCATTCAACCTGAAGTGTAGTTCAAAACCGAGTTTCCTACAGAAAACCCCAGCACCTGTACATCCACCATCTGTGAAGATGGGTATACCTCTCTGCCCCTGGAGTACCCCACCGTTAAATTGTGCCCTTTCCGGTATAAGTATCCTTAAACCAGGCAGGAACATAGCCTCAGGCACAATATATTATTCGAACGTCGCCAGCCTCACACTAACCCACCCTCACCCGATTGCGGAGGGCTCGTCCCCATTACGTAGGGACACGTACACACTACAGTCCGGACTGCAGCAGTTAAGGGAAAAGTAATGGCAAACAAATCAATATTTCGCTGAAGCTGATCAGCCTGACCATGATCATCATTAAAAGTATGAAATAATTTAACGTCATCAGCATACATACATTAGAATATTACAATCAGAAATGGCACAAGGAAGATCATTAAGAAACAATAAAAACAGTAAAGGGCCTAAATGGCTACCCTGCGGAACATCAGAAGTAACATATACAGTCTTTGACAATACATTCCTAAACAATACCCTCTGAGTCCTAAGGGAGAGGTAGGAGTCTAGCCAACGATGAATAATATCACGAATACCGATTAATGATAGTTTAAGAAGCAAAATTCTATGATCAACCCTATCAAAAGCTTTACTGAAATCAGTATAAATTACATCAGTCCGAGCGCTGGCAGGAAAACCCCTGAAAACATGTGTAGTAAATTCAAGAAGATTAGTGATAGTCGACCTACCTTTTAAAAACCATGCCGGAAAGGGGATATTAAAGATTTCGTATTAAAAAAGAGATAATCCGTCACCAGTTTCTCCATAAACTTGGGAATAGCACTGAGTTTGGCAATACCCCTGTAATTGGAAATATTGGATTTATTACCCGACTTATGCAAAGGAATTATAAATGAACTCTTCCAAATAGATGGAAAATTACCAGCCCTCAGAAGCCCATTGAATATAACAGTCAAAGGACCACTCAAGACAACAGCGCACTTTCTCAAAATACAGGCCGGTACCCCGTCAGGGCCAGGCAAGTATGTAAGTTTCAGTCCAGACAAAGACTCAAGGATAGACTCCTCATCAAATGAATATATATTAGAAATAGAGACACTTCCCACTGAATATGAATACGAAAAGCCGCTACCCAGATCAGGGCCCCAGGCCAACTGCCTATAAGTAGACTGAAAAAAGTCAGCAAACATATTCGAAATATCAAGGTAATTAGAGGATGATACGCCCCCATAAAACATCTCAGTGGGAAATAAAGATGATTTACGTTTAGCTCGAGCGAAGTCGTAAAACGACTTAGGATCACTAGCGAAGTTCGACCGGACTCTAATCATATATTCCTCATAACAGTAATGATTCATTCTACGATAATCCGCACGCGACCTAGAGTATAGAGCATAATCAATATCAGCACCCGCTCTAACAAACTTTTTAAATAACCTCGATTTTCTGTTCGTCAACCTTGACAGTCTAGCCGAATTCCACGGAGGACCAGAACGCTCCAAACGACTATTTACAAATGGAACACACTCCCTAATACATTTAAATAATACCTCATAAAAGCCATCTAAGATCCTATCAAGTGAAAAATAATCATATGGTGGTGAAATAAGTACAGACGACCAATCTACAAAGGATAGTAGTATATTTAAACGACTAAAATCCGTGCGGTGGAAATTAAAACGCCCCTCTTCACCAGATGAGCGATCAATTATAGGAGGTAAACAAAGATAAAACTTCGATAGAAAGTAACAACGTAGGATGATAACCATCCTCAGGAATAGATATAGGATCAATGCGAAATAAAGAAGAAATACTTGGATCCTCTAAAAATACAAGATCCAAAATTCTAGCTATTGAATTCAATACACCATTAACCTGGAAAAGACCTAGATCACACATAGCGGACAGAATTTCATCATAGAAGGAAACTGAAGAACATGGCACCAATGAGCCAGTCTCAGGTAAAAGATTCCAAGATGTATGCGGAAGATTAAAATCACCAATCAATTACTCCAGAAATCAAATCGAAGTGAGCCCTATAGATATGAAGGTCAGAACAGGGAGGAATATACGAGCAAGTAATGTATATAGACTTTCCACGGTTATGGACCTTAACGCAAATAATATTAAATGTAAACATTTGTTTGCAGTATATTTTTAGGTGGCATCTGATATCCACAAGTGCTATTTTTAATTTTCCTTTGTACTATTGTTTACATTTTGTTTATTATTGAATATTATTAAATAATACAGGTTTTCTTCTTATAAAAATAATTTTAATTTATTTATATCTGATTGTATTATAATTTTTATCAGTCGAGTAAATTTACGCCTATAGTTATACCACAAAATGTATAAAAAAATACTGATTACTTTACAGATAATGACAATATTTATTTGCTAATAAGGTGGCAAAGTTGAGAGAGTTCGTTGTTGCCCTTTCTTCAGTGTTAATATTCACTTTTTACCGTTTAAGTCATAGGAATGTGGAACATTTTTTTCTTGACAATACATTTTTTCTCTCTTCTTTTATGGGTATTATGGAGTTTATATTTCCTACTTACGTTTACTATTTTCTCTAATTTTTCCGATACAGCTTTTGCTATTTTTTTAATTTTTTACTATTTTCTTCTACGGTTTGGTTACTATTTTTAATACTGTTTGTACTATCTTGAGAATTTGTGCTTTTTTTTCTTGGTACTAAATTATATGGATATTATATTTCCTACTTCTGTTTACTATATTCTCTAATTTTTCTGATATAGCTTTTGCTATTTTTTTAATTTTTACTATTTTCCCCATTTATATAACCCTATTTCCCATTGTATATAACGTCCTTAAAAACAGAGGGAATAGGTAAAAAGGAGAGGAAGTAGGAAAGGGGACAATGGGGAGCGGAGCAATTACACAGACAAACCATACAAAAAATGCAATGTAAATGAATTCTATTATATAAGGCCGTAATGCCACGCGTGAAAATGCGATTCGATTCAAGTGAAGCGTTAAAATTTATAATTTCATAAACAACGTGTAGGTTGGTGGGTATAAAAGCTTTCGAATTTAGGATTTTTAAACAGTTCAGTTTTCAACGAGCTTTGAAAATTTGTTATTTCCGTGTTTACGTGAAGTAAAGTAAAAAGGGAAAATGTTATTATTTTTCATATTAACAGCCTTGTTGGCTCAAAACTCTTTACAAAACTCCTTACCAATCTCACCACGTATTATGGGTGGTGACTTTGCCGAAAGTGGTAAATATCCCTATCATGTTGCACTTTTGAAAGGTAAATATTATAGATGTGGCGGCTCTATTATATCGAAAACATTCGTTCTCACCGCTGCCCATTGTACTGTTGGCAAAAATGTATCCGAAATGCGTATCAAAGTTGGCAGCATTGACTTAAGGAGGCATGATGGCCAATCAGTACAGCCTAAGGAATTCATTACTCATCCACAGTACAACAAAACAAACCAAAAGTACGATTTCGATTTGTCGCTCATCAGATTGAGTAAACCATTGAAGTTGGGTTCGGCTACCGTAAATAAAATTGAATTGTCCACTGCTCCTTTGAATCTTCCTGAAGGCACTGTAGGCCTTGTTACTGGTTTTGGCTATGTTAGTGGGGAAAAGAAATTGTCACCTCGTTTGAAATACGCTAATGTGTTTGTGTGGACTCGTGATCAATGTAATCCTCAAAAGGTACACCATGTTAATGATCACATGGTTTGTACTGGCCATCCTGATGGTGGGATAAATGCTTGCAAAGGTGATAGTGGTGGTCCATTGGTTGTAGACAAGAAATTGTACGGTGTAGTATCGTGGGGCTTTAATTGCACTAACAAACACAAACCGGCCGTATACGCCTATGTGGGTGCAGCTCTCGATTGGATTAAACAAGTTGCGGATGTGTAAGTACTTAGGGGATTTGAATTAAATATTGTATTTTTTTTTTGCTTTAAAGTTTACAATTCTAAAGGAACTGCTGTTTAAAGCAATTAATTGTGAATAAAAATCCGAAACACTGATACAGTTTTATTAGATGCATTTTGATTTGTATTAAGCTATCTGTGGGATTTGGTTTCATCAGCCTCGAATTCTAGTTATCTTCCCCACCACTTGCTAGCAAAAAAAAAAAAAAGTAAACTCAAAACCCTCAAAAAATTCACCCGTTATTAGACTTCTGGTTTTTCGTTTTTCTTTTATTTTTTTTTAAATTAAAAAGTCCTTTAATGCTTACATGGGCATTTCAAAATTGTATTTTATTTTATTTTCATAGATGGGCACTTTGCAGTACCAGTAAAAATTGATTTTTACTGATTACTGAAAAAAATTTCAGTATTCAGTAAAATTTTACTGGTAATGCAATCTTAATTTCATTTAAATGTCATTTAAATTTAGATTGCATTAACAGTAAAATTTTACTTTTTTTCATTTAAATTTTATTTAAATTTCATTCAAATTTAGATTGCATTAACAGTAAAATTTTACTGAATACTGAAATTTTTTTCAGTAATCAGTAAAAATCAATTTTTACTGAAATTTTACTGGTACTGCAAAGTGCCCATCTATGTTTATTTTAAATCTTTTTTATATATTACTTTATTGCTATAATTTATTTGACCGCTACATTAAATTTATTTATAATTTTTCTTATTATTTTTAAATTAATTTTATTTTTTTTACATTCAGCCTAATTATGGTTCTCGAAAATGATTTCCGACTATAGTCGTATAGGTTCTCGAATATTTTTTTTTTTTTGTGGTACTACGTAAAATTTTCGACTACAATGAATTTGTAGCAGAATAAAAAGAAAAGGGTGACACAAAATATTAAAAATAATTAAATATTATGAAAAAGCCTGTAATGAACTGTCAAAAATAATAATAATAAAGAGATATTGGTGGCAAACAAAAATTAAAACTTTAATTGTTATACAAAATTGAAAATGCTGATATTCATCCTCTGAGGATGAAAATGAACATACAGTGGCAGAGCCAAATACTTTGCGAAGAGAATTTAGAAATTCATCAAACATATCTTCAATGCCAAATTCAAAGTATGTAGAAATATCGAAAAATGAAAAGTTTAATAATATTCCTTTTTAGATTCGTTAGTTATTTTAGATTGAACAAATCGGCTTTTCAGTACGTTTTGAACATGATTGAGCGCAAATTGCAAGAATCGAAAAGAACATCTGCAGTATACTTGCGGAAGGAAGTTACCAGAAAGGAGCTGGCAATGACTACAATGTAGGACTTTCCCAGTCATCTGTCAGCAAAGTATTTAAAGAATGTATAAATGCAATGAATAGTGAATTATGCAAAAGCTGAATTTCTTTTAAGATGAGTGAAAACGAAAAGTGTGAAATAAAGGAACATTTTTATAATAAAACTGGTTTTCCCGGCGTCATAGGATGCATCTATGGCACACACATTAAAATTTCATAACTTTTAGTTTCTTTCGAATGGAATAAAATTTACGACTATTTTTTCAATTTTTGACATTCGATTTCGAGAACCATAGTACAACAAATTGTAAAAGAATAGTTTCAGGGTTGTATTTTTATGCCTTTCGAGAAACGTAGTACCATAGTTTAAGAACGAGAAATTTGAAGCTCGAATACGAGAATCGTGATAAGGCTGATTGCTAACTAGAACTTGAACTAGATAAAAATTATGAAATAATTGCTCCAACTAGATCAAAAAATATTAGAAGAAAGGCTACAAAAAATGTTTCAACTAAACAAGAAATGATTGAACAACAATTAAAAGTGCAAACTGATTTATATAATGAGGTGAAGAATTCCTTGAAACAAATTGAAAGACATTCTCGAAAACAAAATAAAATTAATTAGGAAAGTCTGAGCCTTTGTAAAAGTCAACTAAAAATTAAAAAAGAAAATTTAGAATTATACAAGGAAGAAAATAAGAAAAAGGACGAAGACAGGCGATTAATGCTACAATTGAGAACAGACGAAATCGATATTAAAAAACGAGAATGTATATGATTAAATCGGCTCTGGGAAGTACCTTCTCCTGCTGATCTAAACGGTGTAATTAAGAATGGCTCCAGAGGATAGCCTGCATCATCTTAAAAAAATGCATAAATATTTTTATTTAAATTATTTTTACTTAATTATATTGATCTTACCTATAAATCCATGTGTTTTTATCACCATTATTGTAGTTGCTTTTTAATAATTGCTTTAATTGACTAGCATTCCATATCAATGAATCGTGAGCTGATCCTGGATAGTGAGATGATATGTATGTGATTTGCAGCTTATGATCACAAACCTAATAACAAACATAATATAATTATTTTTTAACATAATTTAAATTATATTTTATACATACCACTGTAGTATTTAGACTGTAGAAACCTTTTCTGTTATAGTACTTAAAACGTTCGAGAGTTCCATCGATGCACCCTATGACGCAGGGAAAACCAGTTTTATTATAAAAATGTTCCTTTATTTCACACTTTTCGTTTTCACTCATCTTAAAAGAAATTCAGCTTTTGCATAATTCACTATTCATTGCATTTATACATTCTTTAAATACTTTGCTGACAGATGACTGGGAAAGTCCTACATTGTAGTCATTGCCAGCTCCTTTCTGGTAACTTCCTTCCGCAAGTATACTGCAGATGTTCTTTTCGATTCTTGCAATTTGGGCTCAATCATGTTCAAAACGTACTGAAAAGCCGATTTGTTCAATCTAAAATAACTAACGAATCTAAAAAGGAATATTATTAAACTTTTCATTTTTCGATATTTCTACATACTTTGAATTTGGCATTGAAAATGTATTTGATGAATTTCTTAATTCTCTTCGCAAAGTATTTAGCTGTGGCCACTGTATGTTCATTTTCATCCTCAGAGGATGAATATCAGCATTTTCAATTTTTTAAAGAATTAAAGTTTTATTTTTTGTTTGCCATCAATATCTCTTTATTATTATTATTTTTGACAGTTCATTACAGACTTTTTCATAATATTTAATTATTTTTAATATTTTGTGTCAAACTTTTCTTTTTATTCTGCTACAAATTCATTGTAGTCGAAAATTTTACGTAGTACCACAAAAAAAAAAAAAAAAAAATCGAGAACCTATACGACTATAGTCGAGAAAAATTTTCGAGAACCATAATTAGGCTGAATGTAAAAAAAATAAAATTAAATTTAAAAATAATAAGAAAAATTATAAATAAATTTAATGTAGCGGTCAAATAAATTATAGTAATAAAGTAATATATAAAAAAGATTTCAAATAAAATAAAATACAATTTTGAAATGCCCATGTAAGCATTAAAGGACTTTTTAATTAAAAAAAAAATAAAAGAAAAAAAAAACACAGAAGTCTAATAACGGGTGATTTTTTTTGAGGGTTTTGATTTTACTTTTTTTTGCTAGCAAGTGGTGGGGAAGATAACTAGGCTGATGACACCAAATCCCACAGATAGCTTAATACAAATCAAAATGCATCTAATAAAACTGTATCAGTGTTTCGGATTTTTATTCACAATTAATTGCTTTAAACAGCAAGTCCTTTAGAATTGTAAACTTTAAAGCAAAAAAAAAAAAAAATACAAAATTTAATTCAAATCCCCTCAGTACTTACACATCCGCAACACGTTTAATCCAATCGAGAGCAGCACCCACATAGGCGTACATGGCCGGTTTGTGTTTTTTCTCGCACCCAAAACCCCACGATACTACACCGTACAATTTTTTGTCTACAACCAATGGCCCACCACTATCACCTTTGCAAGCATTTATCCCACCATCAGGATGGCCAGTACAAACCATGTGATCACTAACACCGCGTACCTTTTGAGGATTACATTGATCACGAGTCCACACAAACACATTAGCGTATTTCAAACGAGGTGATATTTTCTTTTCGCCACTAACATGGCCAAAACCAGTAACAAGGCCAACAGTGCCTTCAGGAAGATTCAAAGGAGCAGTGGACAATTCAATTTTATTTACGGTAGCCGAACCCAACTTTAATGGTTTACTCAATCTGATGAGCGAGAAATCGAAATCTTTCGTTTCTTTGTTGTACTGTGGATGAATTATGAATTCCTTTGCGAGTACTGCGTGGCCAGTATGACTCTTTAAATCAATGGTGCCAACTTTGACATGCATTTGGGATGGTTTCCTTTCATAAGTACAATGGGCAGCGGTGAGAACGAATGTTTTTGATATAATAGAGCCACCACATTCATAATATTTACCCATCAAAAGTGCAACATGATAGGGATATTTACCACTTTCGGCAAAGTCACCACCCATAACACGTGGTGAGATTGGTAATGAGTTTTGTAAAGAGTGTTGAGCCAACAAGTTTATTAATATGAAAAATAATAACATTTTCTTTTTTTACTTTACTTCACGTAAAACGAAACAACAAATTTTCAAAGATCGTTGATAACCGAACTGCTTAAAAATTCTAAATTCGAAAGCTTTTATACCCACCAACACGTACGTTGTTTATGAAATTATAAATTTTAACGCTTCACTTGAATCGAATCGCATTTTCACGCGTGACATTACGGTCTTATATAATAGAATTTATTTACATTGCATTTTTTTATGGTTTATCTGTGTAATTCCTCCGCTTCCCATTCTCCTCTTTCCTACTTACTCTCCTTTTTACCTATTCCTATACCTATTAAGGACGTTATATACAATGGGAAAATAGTAACAAATTAAAAAAAATAGCAAAAGTGGTATCGCAAAAATTAGAGAAAATAGTAAACAGAAGTAGGAAATATAATTTAGTACCAAGAAAAAAAAACACAAATTCTCAAAATAGTAGAAGCAGTACTAAAAATAGTAACCAAACCGTAGAAGAAAATAATTATAGATTAAAAAATAGCACAAGCGGTATCGGAAAAATTAGAGAAAATAGTAAACAGAAGTAGGAAATATAATATTCATATAATTTAGTACCAAGAAAAAATAGCACAAATTCTCAAAATAGTACAAACAGTACAAGAAATAGTACCCCAATCGAAGAACAAAATAGAAAAAAATTAAAAAAAAAAAATAGCAAAAGCGGTATCGAAAAAATTAGAGAAAATAGTAAACGCAAATAGGAAATATAAACTCCATAATACCCATAAAAGAAGAGAGAAAAAATGTATTGTCATAATTTTTTTTTCCATATTCCTATGACTTAAACGGTAAACAGTGAATATTAACAGTGAAGAAAGGGCAACAACGAACTCTCTCAACTTTGCCACCTTATTAGCAAAGATTGTCATTATCTGTGATGAGTAATCAGTATTTTTTTTACATTTTGTAGTATAACTATAGGCGTAAATTTACTCGACTGATAAAAATTATAATACTACCATGTATAAATACATTAAAATTATTTTTTTAGAAGAAGAAAACACGTATTATTTAATAATATTCAATAAAAAGAATAAAGAAAATGTAAAAAAATAGTACAAAAGAAAATTAAAAATAGCACTTGTGGATATCAGATGCCACCTAGAAATATGCTAAAAACAAATATTTACATTTAATATTTATTAATAATTTTTTTTTTTGTTTAAACTAATTTTTTAGCCTTATCTATAAATATATTTGTAATAAAAAAAATTGTTAATTATTTCAATAGGCAGGCATATTATATTTCAGAGAAATGAAAAATAAAAATAATTAAATTAAAAAAAAACAATAATTTCATATTGAAATATAAACAAAAACAATGAAAACATTAAAAAAAAATTAAGAATTAAAATATTTTTTAAAGCATACATCTGCGGCTGAGAGGATGTTGCATTAATAAGTTGCCTACTTTCAGGCAAATTTATTTCTGAAGGTCAATTTTATTTTATTCTGTGAACGTGGGAATTTATGGAAATCTGATTGAAAATTGATAATCGAATAAGGACTTAAGGACAGGCGGATGGACATAAAGAAAAAGAAATCCTTAAAAACGAAATTTAAATGTAATGTGTAGCCCTCAAAAGGAATGTCGTATTATCGTCTATCTTTGTAAGGTAATTAAAAAGATTTTATTATTGTTTGGATGACTAAATGTGAGAAGATATTCTTTATTTCCATTACCATACCATACCAACCTCTTTATAAACACTCTTTCGAACTTTGGCAACTGATTCTGATTTGCATCGAAAAATCATGTTTAGTGATGACAGCTCTATTGCTGGATGAATGTGTAGGTGAAGAAACAAAAAATCTCTTGATTTACTTAGACAGCCAGGTTGCAATTAAATCTCTGACTCGCTTTAAATTGTCACTTCAACGTCTGTCGTCCATCCATGAATGAATATACTGTCCTGGCACAGCACGGAATCCGCATTTTTTTCAGTCAGTTTCCTGTAAGCTTCTTAACAACGATGTAAGAGCACATCTAAATATTCATAAATTTAATCAATTGGTGTTAGCAGATTTAACTGAAATTATATTCAATTTCTAACCTCATTTTTTATTTTCAGGCGGAGATTTTCGCAATCTTGAAGGCTACTGAGGCCATTGCGTCGGTCGGGTGCAAATCACAACGGCTCGTTCGCGAGTGCAAGAAGTCGTTGAGGACTTTTGGACTAGACAGTATCCGTCTATGCTGGGTTCCGGATCATAGCGGAATACTGGGCAATGAGACGGCGGATGCCCTCGCTAGGTTAGGTTCGCTTTCTGGGGGCGATTTGATAGTTGGTCCTGACACTCCCCCAGTCTGCCACCTCTACGGCCTCATCAATGGATGGGTCGGGGAGGAAGACCGTAGGCGTTGGGGGAATGCATCGGATTGTTTTGTTTCTAGAAGTCTTTTCCCTGCTGCTGTGGACAGTAAGAGAACAGGTTGGCTGCTGGGCATGGATAAGGTCAATTATAGGGTTTATCACAGGGCACTGCGAGATTAGGTCGCAGGTGACGGTCCAATCAGCCGGACTATTCTTGCAGTTCATGTTGCAATGAGGAGGAGTTGGAGACTATCGAACACCTCCTCTGTAACTGCCCAGGGCCTTTGGTAGGTTGAGGACTCTTGGCAGGACCTTCTTTGAGAGTTTGAATTATATGTCGAGAGCCGACATCAAGGCTCTCCACAGATTCATTAATAGCTTAGGCTGGTTGAGAGGTGCTACTAGGACTTCATCAGTGTAGTAACGCTCTCCCTTTTTGTTGTGTCTGGTCTGTGTAATTCCTCTACTTCCCATTCGCCCCCTTTCCAACATTATCTCCTTTTTTGATCCTTTTTTATTGTTGTTGTTATTATTATAGAAAACAAAGAGTAGAAGAATCTGGTAATAAAATTAAATTAAAACAGAAGGGGACTTCAGAAGAAATAAAAATTCTTTTAAAATAAAATAAAAAGACAAAAAAATAAGGAAGAAGTACTACAACAACAAACAAATATAGGAACTAAACAAAGAGCATAACTTAAAATAAAACGGAAGCGGAAACAAACTAAAGTTGGTTTTTAAAAATAAAATAAAGAAACCGGAACACATACACGGAGCACGAAATATAAACATACAAACGAATGTGAAGTTGGAAAGCAGCAGCATTATGAGAAAAGTAACTGTGCTGCCAATTTGTTTTAAAAGAAATTCTCCTCAAAAGCCATACAAATTCAATTGAGAGAAAAAAAATTTTATTTCGCTTCGCTAGCAAGTGAAGATAATTAGAATTCTAGGCTAATTAAACCAAATCGAACAATTGGCGCCATGCAGATCAAAATGCATATAATAAAACTGTATCAGTGTTTCAGATTTTTATTCACAATTAATTGCTTTAAACAGCAGTTCCTTTAGAATTGTAAACTTTAAAGCAAAAAATATATTTAAAACCAATTTAAAACAAATACCCTCAGCCCTTCCTTCAGTGTATTCTTTACGTTTTGGCTTACAAATCCGCATTTTGTTTAATCCAATCGAGAGCAGCACCCACATAGGCATACATGGCCGGTTTGTGTTTGTTAGCACAACCAAAGCCCCAAGACACTACACCGTACAATTTGTTGTCTACCGCCAATGGACCACCACTATCACCTTGGCAAGAATTTATCCCACCATCAGGATGGCCAGTACAGACCATGTGATCATTAACACCGGGTACCTTTTGAGGATTACATTGATCACGAGTCCACACAAACACATTAGCGTATTTCAAACGAGGTGATATTTTCTTTTCGCCACTAACATGGCCAAAACCAGTAACAAGGCCAACAGTGCCTTCAGGAAGATTCAAAGGAGCAGTGGACAATTCAATTTTATTTACGGTAGCCGAACCCAACTTTAATGGTTTACTCAATCTGATGAGCGAGAAATCGAAATCTTTCGTTTCTTTGTTGTACTGTGGATGAATTATGAATTCCTTTGCGAGTACTGCGTGGCCAGTATGACTCTTTAAATCAATGGTGCCAACTTTGACATGCATTTGGGATGGTTTCCTTTCATAAGTACAATGGGCAGCGGTGAGAACGAATGTTTTCGATATAATAGAGCCACCACATTCATAATATTTACCCATCAAAAGTGCAACATGATAGGGATATTTACCACTTTCGGCAAAGTCACCACCCATAACACGTGGTGAGATTGGTAAGGAGTTTTGTAAAGAGTGTTGAGCCAACAAGTTTATTAATATGAAAAATAATAACATTTTCCTTTTTTACTTTACTTCACGTAAAACGAAATAGCAAATTTTCAAAGATCGTTGATAACCGAACTGCTTAAAAATCCTAAATTCGAAAGCTTTTATACCCACCAACACGTACGTTGTTTATGAAATTATAAATTTTAACGCTTCACTTGAATCAAATCGCATTTTCACGCGTGGCATTACGGTCTTATATAATAGAATTCATTTACATTGCATTTCTTTTATGGTTTGTCTGTGTAATTCCTCCGCTTCCCATTCCCGCCTTTCCTACTTCCTCTCCTTTTTACCTATTCCCTCTGTTTTCAAGGACTTTATAAACAATGGGTCAATTCGACCTCCGGGTACTGTACTTGCATTAATTGACAAGTACACGTCCTCTAACGTAACCTAAACTACATTGCATGCAAGAGCAGAAAAGTACTATTTTTTGTGATTAAATAGATGGCCGCCTATACTAGTCATCAATTAATTTTGTCACAGTCATCGTCTAGCATTCAAAGTGTACGGTTGTTATTCGATCTCCTTTTGCTTTGTTTTTTCTGAACAATTTTATCTCTGTACCGTTACTTTCTCACAGTTACTTTGCCTTAATTTTATTATTTTTCTAAATTTATTATTTTCATCTCGCGTTTGATTGTGATTTTTACAAACCTACAATAGGAAGTCGGGCAAATTTTTATTAACACCATGGCTCCGGATCCTCCGGACAAATTCTCCAGCAACAGATTCTCTATTCTGGGGGATTATATTGAAAGTCGACCTAAGAAACAGAAACAAACTGATTATCCTGATCTACCCACTCCACAGAACAGCATTAATAATAATAATAACCCAAAATATGTTGTAATTTCCTCGACTGACCCACAAAAACCACTATCTACTTTTAGTCCGTTTGCTTTAAAAGAAGGCATAGAATGTATCTCCACTGAGTACACATCCATAACCTCACTTCGTGATGGCAATTTACTAATCCTCACGCGCAATACTCGTGCTGCCGACAAATTTATAAAAGCCAAGTTTCTTGCAAATTTATGTGCAATTTCGTGCAAATTTCATGATACATTAAATTTCGTCAAAGGCGTTATATACGCACCCTGTCGCATAAATGTTCCAGAGCAAGAAATAGTGCAAGAAATGAAGAGTCAAGGCGTCACCAGTGTTTATAAGTTTACAAAACCTAGTGAAGACGGTAACTCACGTATTCCATCTGGTAAGATTATCCTCACTTTTGACCTTTATCGTCTTCCATTGTCGGTAGATGTGGCCTGGTACAAATGTAAAGTGGATCACTACTTCCCGAACCCAATGAGATGCAAGAAATGACCCAAAAATTGGGTCACACCAAAAACCGTTGCAACGGCAATACTACATGCCCCACATGCAGTCTCCCTCCCCATGACCCCGAAAGGTGCACCCGAACGCTCTGCACAAACTGTTCTGGGGAACACTCATCTGCCGATAACAACTGCCCCCGTTACATTCAATTAAAGGAAATATTGAAAATAAAATATAGAGAAAATAATCCCATTCAAACAGCTCCTAACAACTCTTATGCATCAACAGTCTCTGGCCCCCTTGCACTACAAAAACCCGTCAGCAGCAAGCAACCTATCGATAATACATACATAATTGGCCATTACAACCCTTCAGTCAGGATTATAGACCTAGCTTCTCACACCACTCAAGTTGTGTGCGTTAATTTTATACATGAGTGGCGGGACCTACAGTTTAACGTCGACTCCGAACGACAGATTTTTCACAACCTCTCCAATTAATTCTATAGGAAATGGATCCGAGTTTCATATCATTGCAAGAAACGCATTGCCAATTCAGGTTTACTTCTATTCCACCTAGAAACTTCACTAGTTATTTTGTAAACTCTTCACACAATACCACTTCAAAACAAGGAGCTGGAGTACTTATCAAATTATAGCAGTTGAAATAAAACTAAATATAAAATTCACTATCCTATCGTTCTACATACCACCCAATCAGGACATATCCCCTAGAGAAATAAATAACATAATAAATTCTTTTAACAATCCAGTGCTTGTTGTTGGGGATTTCAACGGCTGGAACACCATTTGGGGCTCAGCTGTAAACAACAATAGAGGTACTCTATTGGAGAACATAATTCTTCAGACCGGCTTGTGTATATTAAATGATGGTAGTCCCACACACTTCTCGTCTCACAATATCTTAACCAATATATGTAGATTTATCATTTTGCTCGGCTAACATTTTTCCGTTGATGACATGGACTACTCTCAGTGATTTACATGGCAGTGATCACTTCCCAATCAAAATGACAATTAAGAGTCTCTGATGAAACAAATTTACCAACGAAATCGAGTAGATTTTTACTCCACCTAGCAGATTGGAAAATTTACACCCAGAAAGCAGAAATAGAAATACTAAAACATCAATCGTCATCATCTAGCAATAAGGACGCAGCCATAATTACTAAATCTATACGTGTCGCCGCCCCAATCAAAGCCAACAATTAAAACGGATCGCTTACCGGTACCACGGTGGAGTCCATCGTTATCTATTTTGCGAAACAAAAAAAATGAAAAGTTGGCATCACTTCAGGACCAGCCCAACACAAGACAACCTTATACGTTACAAAAAAGATAACGCTAAATTCCGCAGGGAAGTTAGAATCGCTAAGCTCTCTTGTTTTGAATACTTCACAAAATCTATAAATAGAAATACTGCTATATCTACTGTTGTAGTCAAAAATTAACAGAATCACCCATAGAAGTTCCTTTACCACTATAAAAGCAATAGACACACCGGATGAAACCCCAACTGACTCAACAGAAATTGTAAATCACTTTGGGATGACCTGGGCCGATCTTGCATCTGATACACCTCGAAGCAGTCATTTAACTTGGTAACATAAGTGACACAGAAGACAAAACAGCACAATTGCTGGAAGCACCAATTACTATGCAAGAACTGTCTAACTAAAGTAAAAGGAATCACACCCGGATATGACCGCATATCCTACCAGATAATTAAAGCCCTATCACTCTCAAGTAAAATATACTTACTGAACTTGTACAATACTATGTATATTTAAAACCGGGGTTATTCCGCACTCCTGGAAACAGTCTACCATAGTTCCAATAGACAAATCCAATAGCCCGTCTTCAGTTAATTCTTATCGCCCCATTTCCTTACTCCCCTCTGCCTCTCTAAAGTCATTGAACGAATTGTTGCTACAAGACTTTCTTGGTTTTTGGCAAATAAAAAACTAATAGCTAAAGAACAAGTAGCCTTCAAGGCAAATAAGGGTTGTGACGTTGCTCTTCTACATGTAGACTACTGCATCACAAAGGCACTGTCTGCAAGGAATCATGTGACAATTCTGTCGATTGACTTTGAAAAGGCGTTCGATAGAAATGGACTCTGAGAACATGGCGTATTGGACCGAAAATCTTTAATTTTATAAAATCTTTTTTAACAAATAGACGTTTCAAAGTGCGAGTCAATGGATGGATACATGTCGAATACCTTCCCTTTAATGAATGGTATCCTCCCTCAAGGATCTCCGTTATCAGTGGTGTTATTTCAAATTGCATTTAACAAAATCAGCAAGATTATTGAGAAAAATCGCTATATAGACCATTGTTTGTACGCCGACGATCTATATGTGTAATCTGTAGCAAAAATGACAATAGGGAATCTAACAGTACTCTACAGAAAATTCTTCAAGATATCCAAAGTTGGACTAGTTATTCTGGTGCAAAAATCTCGATGAAAAAAACAAAAAAAATTTCACGTTTGCAGAAAATTACGTTGCGACGCTGACAGCAACATAATCCAAGTCAATGGGGAGACAATACAAAATGTAGATACATTGCGGATTCTCGGACTTCTCTTCTCTAATGGATAGAACTGGAAAGATCACATTTTTAAACTAAAGAGCTCAGTACTAGCACGCTCAAATATAATACAATATTTGTCATCAAAAAGCTTTGTTCATATTAATACACTAACTTATCTCACCAAAACTTTAATATTGAGCAAAATTGACTACGGTCTTTCCCCTATATATGAAAACAGTTGCAAATCGAACATCAACATCATTAAACCAGCTTATCATCGCGCTGCCAGAGCTTGTGTTTATGCGTTTAGAACAAGCCCAATTGAGAACATTCTGCGTGAAGCCAACCTCTCCCTTCAATAACTGATAGAATATACGAATTAAAATCTAGAATCTTGCCTAAACTTATCAATAGCACAAACTCCATATTGGATAAAGACATTAACTCCATAATATATGCAAAGCAGCCTAAACGCATTAAATCTGCCTTAGCTCTGTCTTTGTCGCTATGTACAGAATTATCCATTTCACTCATCTTAACAAAAAAAAAAAAACATATAAAAGAACCGCCGTGGAAACTAGAAAAAACTTGCTTTGACACTTCATTGGCTACTTTCAGTAAGAACAACGCACCTAAGAACATGTTTCACAATCTGCTACAGGAGCAAATACACTTTTTTAAAAGCAACAACTGGCGACTTATCTACACTGATGGTACTGAAGTCCCAAAACAATATATCAGCCTACTCCATTGTAGATGAAGATGGAAAGATACTCTCCCTTGGCACCCTCTTCGAGAACTCATCAGTCTTTACAGCTGAATCATGTGCCATCTATCAGGCCATTTGTCTTACACTGCGGTACAGGAAAAAAACTGTAATATTCACTGACAGCCTTTCGGTAATAAAATCTATAAAAAGAAACCCTTTTAATAGTAGCTGGAATACAATCAGCAAAATAAGAGATGCCTTAATTTCTAACTATAACTTGCTAAAAATACACTGGGTTCCAAGCCACATGGGCATTATCGGCAATGACAAGGCAGACATTGCTGCCAAATTTGCGTCTTATGCCCCCATTATTACAAACAACACACTAGAAAAAAATGATATTAGACATCATATCCGCAATTGTGTTAGAAATAAATTTAAACAGAAACCGCGGACTCACTATCACTACTCAATTATAAACACATAAAACTGCCATCCGATCTACCCCAGACATTGAGAAGGAAAAAAATAAAAATATTTTCCCGCTTGCGACTAGGCCATTGCCTTTTTTCTCATGACTGGCTCCTGAAAAAACCAACCCAAGCACCAACATGTGCACGTTGCAATAGTAGTCTCACCATCGGACACATTCTTACAGAATGCCCGCTGCTCTCTGATACACGACTAAAACTATTCGGGAACATGTCTGCCCTGGATCTCCTTAAACATCCATCTTCTGAGCATATCGATAAAATCTACAATTTTATAAAATTCACCAAACTGAGAGTTTAATGTCTTGTAAATAGCATTTATTTATAATTTAGAATTAACATTTACATACATATGTACATATTTTTTCGACATATAGAGCTGATGGCCAATGTAGCTAATGCTCTTCAATTAAATTTAATCTAAAAATTAATTTCCTTTTGGATTAAATAAATTAATAATAATAATAATAATAATAATTTTGTCAAATACGCATTTTTTAACCTTTTACTGAAATTTAAATGTTCTAAAAATTATTACAGAAAGCGTTTTAGACAAGTACACGTCCTCTAACGTAACCTAAACTACATTGCATGCAAGAGCAGAAAAGTACTATTTTTTGTGATTAAATAGATGGCCGCCTATACTAGTTATCAGTTAATTTTGTCAACTTCCCAAGTTTAGGAATAAATTTTTTAACCTTTAACTGAAATTTAAACGTTCTAAAAATTATTACAGAAAGCGTTTTAGTACCAAGAAAAAATAGCACAAATTCTCAAAATAGTACTAACAGTACTAAAAATAGTAACCAAACCGTAGAAGAAAATAGTAAAATTTAAAAAAAATAGCAAAAGCGGTATCGGAAAAATTAGAGAAAATAGTAAACAGAAGTAGTAAATATAATATCCATATAATTTGGTACCAAGAAAAAATAGCACAAATTCTCAAAATAGTACAAACAGTACTAAAAAGAGTAACCAAACCGTAGAAGAAAATCCAGTAGTTTTCCGATTTAACGAACCTATACGTAAAATCGAAAAGTTCGTTATATGGAGTACTAACTTAAATGTGGGTTTTTGGTATGAGAATAAGTTAAAAGTACATAAAATATTTTTTTTAAATGTATTTTATAAAAATTAATTATTTTTTATAAAAATAATACAAAAAAAAAAAAAAGGAAACAATTCATATCAAATCAGCCCTATCAAGATTCTCGTATTCGAGCTTCAAATTTCTCGTTTTTAAACTATGGTACTACGTTAACTCGAAAGCTATAAAAATACAACCCTGAAATTATTCTTTTACAATTTGTTGTACTATGGTTCTCGAAATCGAATGTCAAAAATAGAAAAAATAGTCGTTAAATTTATTTCATTCGACAGAAACTAAAAGTTATGAAATTTTAATGTGTGTGCCATCGATGCATCCTATGACGCTGGGAAAACCAGTTTTATTATAAAAATGTTCCTTTATTTCACACTTTTCGTTTTCACTCATCTTAAAAGAAATTCAGGTTTTGCATAATTCACTATTCATTGCATTTATACATTCTTTAAATACTTTGCTGACAGATGACTGGGAAAGTCCTACATTGTAGTCATTGCCAGCTCCTTTCTGGTAACTTCCTTCCGCAAGTATACTGCAGATGTTCTTTTCGATTCTTGCAATTTGGGCTCAATCATGTTCAAAACGTACTGAAAAGCCGATTTGTTCAATCTAAAATAACTAACGAATCTAAAAAGGAATATTATTAAACTTTTCATTTTTCGATATTTCTACATACTTTGAATTTGGCATTGAAAATATATTTGATGAATTTCTTAATTCTCTTCGCAAAGTATTTAGGTCTGCCACTGTATGTTCATTTTCATCTTCAGAGGATGAATATAAGGCAACACTGAGCATTTTCAATTTTGTATAACAATTAAATTTTTTAAAGAATTAAAGTTTTATTTTTTGTTTGCCACCAATATCTCTTTATTATTATTATTTTTGACAGTTCATTACAGACTTTTTCATAATATTTAATTATTTTTAATATTTTGTGTCACCCTTTTCTTTTTATTCTGCTACAAATTTATTGTAGTCGAAAATTTTAAGTAGTACCACAAAAAAAAATTCGAGTACCTATACGACTATAGTCGAAAAACATTTTCGAGAACCGTAATAAGGTTGATCCACAAGTCCTTTTTTTAATTTCTTTTGTACTATTTTTTTACATTTTGTTTACTCTTTTTATTGAATATTATTAAATAATACAGGTTTTCTTCTTCTAAAAAAATAATTTTAATTTATTTATACCTGATTGTATTATAATTCTCATCAGTCGAGTAAATTTACGCCTATAGTTATACTACAAAATGTCTAAAAAAAAAATACTGATTACTCATCACAGATAATGACAATCTTTGCTAATAAGGTGGCAAAGCTGAGAGAGTTCGTTGTTGCCGTTTCTTCAGTGTTAATATTCACTTTTTTCCGTTTAAGTCATAGGAATCTGGAAAATAAAATTTTTTGTTGAAAATACATTTTTTCTCTCTTCTTTTATGGGTAATATGGAGTTTATATTTCCTACTTACGTTTACTATTTTCTCTAATTTTTCTGATATCGCTTTTGCTTTTTTTTAATCTTTTATTATTTTCTTCTACGGTTTGGCTACTATTTTTTGTACTGTTTGTACTATTTTGAGAATTTGTGCTATTTTTTCTTGGTACTAAATTATATTTCCTACTTCTGTTTACTATTTTCCCATTTATATAACCCTATTTCCCATTGTATATAACGTCCTTAATAGGTATAGGAATAGGTAAAAAGGAGTGGAAGTAGGAAAGGGGACAATGGGAAGCGGAGCAATTACACAGACAAACCATAAAAAAAATGCAATGTAAATGAATTCTATTACATAAGACCGAAATGTCACGCGTGAAAATCCGATTCGATTCAAGTGAAGCGTTAAAATTTATAATTTCATAACGTGTAGGTTGGTGGGTATAAAAGCTTTCGAATTTAGGATTTTTAAGCAGTTCGGTTATCAACGATCTTTGAAAATTTGCTATTTCGTTTTACGTGAAGTAAAGTAAAAAAGGAAAATGGTATTATTTTTCATATTAATAAACTTGTTGGCTCAAATCTCTTTACAAAACTCCTTACCAATCTCACCACGTATTATGGGTGGTGACTTTGCCGAAAGAGGTAAATATCCCTATCATGTTGCACTTTTGGAAGGTAAATATTATAGATGTGGCGGCTCTATTATATCGAAAACATTCGTTCTCACCGCTGCCCATTGTACTGATGGCAAAAATGTATCCGAAATGCGTATCAAAGTTGGCACCATTGATTTAAGGAGGCATGAGGGCCAATCAGTACACGCTAAGGAATTCATTCCTCATCCACAGTACAACAAAGAAACGAAAGATTTCGATTTCTCGCTCATCAGATTGAGTAAACCATTGAAGTTGGGTTCGGCTACCGTAAATAAAATTGAATTGTCCACTGCTCCTTTGAATGTTCCTGAAGGCACTTTTGGCCTTGTTACTGGTTTTGGCCGTGTTATTCCGGAAAAGAAATCGTCACCTCGTTTGAGATACGCTAATGTGCATGTGTGGACTCGTGACATATGTAATCCTAAAATTATACCCCTTGTTAATGATCACATGGTTTGTACTAGCCATCCTTCTGGTGGGATAAATGCTGGCAAAGGTGATAGTGGTGGTCCATTGGTTGTAGACAAGAAATTGTACGGTGTAGTATCGTGGGGCTTTAATTGCACTAACAAATACAGACCGACCATATACGCCTATGTGGGTGCAGCTCTCGATTGGATTAAACGTGTTGCGGATGTGTAAGTAGTGTGGGGATTTGAATTAAATATTGTATTTTTTTTTTTTGCTTTAAAGTTTACAATTCTAAAGGAACTGCTGTTTAAAGCAATTAATTGTGAATAAAAATCCGAAAGACTGATACAGTTTTATTAGATGCATTTTGATTTGTATTAAGCTATCTGTGGGATTTGGTTTCATCAGCCTCGAATTCTAGGTATCTTCCCCACCACTTGCTAGCAAGAAAAAGAAAAAAAAAAGTAAAATCAAAATCAAAACCTTCAAAAAAATACACGCGTTATTAGACTTCTGGTTTTTTTTTATTTTTTTTTTTTTTTAATTAAAAAGTCCTTTAATGCTTACATGGGCATTTCAAAATTGTATTTTATTTTATTTTAAATCTTTTTTATATATTACTTTATTGCTATAATTTATTTGACCGCTATATTAAATTTATTTATAATTTTTCTTATTATTTTTAAATTGATTTTATTTTTTTTTTTACATTATTTTGGTTTGCCTATACATGTAAATTAGTTTTCATTTCTTAATAGTTATTAGCTAATATACATATTTATAGATAATATGTATGTATGTATGTATGTCTATATGTTGAGTACTATTCTCTAGAATATATTATACAAAAAGGCACATTTTCTTAATATTACAATAATTCCTTAAGATTTTATTTATTTTTCTTAATTTTTATTTATTTTTTATTTTTTATTTTTTTCTTCAAATATGATTACAAGTTATGAAACTGAATTTATAAAAATCTTATTTAAAGCATGATTCTTCTAACTATCCGGTGATAATATTATTTTCATTACAAAAAAAGATTTTTAATTTTTTTATTTTTAATTTTGGTTTATATTTCGTTTTTCGTTTTTTATAATTCCATGCAACTTATAAAAGACTTAATGGCTTGTAATTCTTTTTTTTATGGTTCTAAACACGTTACTCTTTTCAAAATGTCACGCCCTTAACAAATAGGCAAATTAAATAATCCATTTTTAAATCCTTTGATTAAATTAGTTTAATTAGTTTTTATAGATGTGGAATCGATTTAGCAATTTAGTAAATATGGCATCTTTTAATTATGCCACGCCCTTTTTAAATTGAATCTCAAGAAGGGGAGAAAAAATTAAAAAAAATTTATTGACTCCAAGACGGTGTACGACTGTCGCAGATATCTCAATGAGGTGGCGAATCGATATGATGTTTGTATCACATAAGTACCGGGACATAATGATATTTCTGGCAATTGCAGAGTGGATGAACTGGCCAGAAGGGGCACGACCATCGAACTATCTGATGAATTCTCTACATTGGGGATGTCTTTGGGTACCTGCAAACTTATAATTGACAATGCAACCGTAGATCTCGTCAACAGAATATGGGCTACGTCGGATAAGGGCAGAGCGGCGCAAAAGATCTTGCCAAGGCTGGATAGGAGACGCACGGCGACTCAGCTTAAACTCCATAGAAGTAGGCTCAGCACTGTTATCGGGGTTATTACGTATAATGTATATAGAACAGTTATAGAATTCATAAAAGTATTTGTAGAACCGTACAGCTTGACTAAGAAACCGTTTGGAAAGACCACACAGAACTTGAAAGCGATCGATCCATCCGGTATGAAATGAAACCAACAATTGAAATGTTGGGGTTTAAATAAAGGTTCGAGGGAAAAGCTTTGTTCCCAAGAGGAATGAGGTGAAAAATATATGACATCGGGAAATCCATTTAATGTTATAGATTACCGAACCCTCGGTTGCTCGATAGAGTGACCATCAGCTATGAGGGGGGACCAGTGATTCAGTTGGCCTATGGCCTTGTGGATTGGTGCCCTCACCATAGGTTAGAGGTATGGGCTGGACTAAGGTGTTACACGACCCGTGCTGAGAGTCGGTCAGGCTGGGAGGCTATTAAAAATATCTCAGTCCCTAACGCAGTATCCTGGATACTTGGCGACCTCCAGGATTAACCAGCCTTACCTGGGTAATGCGGATCCATGTCCAGACGGACCATTTCCTTATCCGCAACTCGTGTTAACAAAAATGATGGAAAATGGAACAAAGAAAAAGGAAGATGTCCTCCACTGCGGAGACCGAGACCAGGACTCGCAAAAATCTGCGAACGGGTGTTCAGCCAATGTCCGTCTCATTCAAAGAGAAGAACTTGGCTTTAGGGCTAAGCAGGCCAAGAAATAGAAACTTCTCAGCAGCAAAAACAAAAAGGAGAATCCGGGACCGTTGCCAGTTTACCAAATGTGTGGCAGGGTGGCGCGCATGATCTGGCCGCGGCTGGGTTGCTGAAACTCCAAAGAGGCGTGCTCAGTGAGGTTGTTGGAGTCGTGACGAGTCATTGCATTGGGACACCTTGCGAACGATTTCTGTAAAAGCTACAGGGACGAGGAGGAGGAAGAGACGGTTCTTCATCTACTGTGATCTGGCTGCGGGTGGGTTGCTGAAACTCCAAAGAGGCGTGCTCAGTAAGGTTGTTGGAGTCGTGACGAGTCATTGCATTGGGACACCTTACGAACGATTTCAGTAAAAGCTGCAGGAACGAGGAGGAGGAAGAGACGGTTCTTCATCTACTGGGGACATGCCCGGCACTGTGTCAAAGAAGGAGCAGACATCTTGGTGCCTACCACATCGAAGACCTGAGTGATTTATCGAACATTGACGTTAGCAGTTTGAGTCGCTTCATTGTAAGCTCTGGGTGGTTCCATGACTAGGGGATGGTCAACGCGAACTGTGGTATCACAATGGGCCCCAAGGGGCCTAAGTGCGTCCATCCAACTCATTTGGATTAATTAGAGTTGTTTTTGTCTAGAAAAAGGAATGAACTTGTTTAAAAGATGCAAAATTTACCACAGCATTAAATCGAATACCAAATCAATTATTGATACCATATTTCTATTTATTTTTTATTTCGAAAATTCGAAAATTAAAATGAAATTTAAAATTTTTTTAAATATATGGTAAGTTCTAGAATCCCAAATGCCAATATTAGGTTTTCAATATTTACGTTTAAATTTTTTTTTTCAAATAGAATAGCTTTTTTCCTACAGTGTATTTTTGTTAAATTAATTGTTTTATTTATTTTTTTTTAATTAAAAATTCAATTGGCAATTAAAAACAAATATCAGATCAGTGTGTGTTGGAAAATTTTTATTTCAACGCGATTTGTAATCAGGATATGTCAGATTAGTTTAAAGCATTTAATTTAATTTTGTTACTTTTTCTTTGCTTTTATTTTTGTTAATGTAATTTGTTATTGTAATTTTAATTATTTCTTTTTTTTGTGTCAATTTGTTTAATAATTAAAATTAATTTTAATAGGATTGTAAATTTAATTTCTTAACAATCTTTTTTCGGTATTTGTTTAGATATTAAAACATAATTAAATGCAAATTTTTGTAAAGGCTTTAAAATTAAAATAAAATTTGTATATTTGTTATTTAAAATGCTGTAAAGAAAGAGGTTAGGTTGAAAAAAAAAAAATTAAAAACCTTTTAATTGAACAGCAGAAAAAACAAAAAAATAAAAAACAATGTTCATAATAATATATGTAAATAATTAATTTGTAACAATAAATTATAATATTAATTAAATTGTTTCATATTTCTTTTTTTTTTGTTTGTTTAAGTTTTCAATTGATATGTTATGATATTTAATTTTTATTATTAAATAATGGAAGTTGGTATTTATTTATTTTTAATTTTATATTTTATTTCATTTTTTTTTTTTTGTAATATAATTAATAAATTGCATTAATTTGCATGTTTTCATTTCATTTGTTTTTGGCAAGATTTTGTGCTTTTTGTTGAATTCCTAATGATTTAAATAATTTTTTTTTTAATTTTAACTAAAAAACAAAATTTTTTTTTTCAATTGATATCTTCATTTTAGACTTAATAATTACAGGAATGCTTATAGGATATCACTAACCTCTTAAATATATTTTTATTTTTTTAATTTTTATTTTTATATATAAACTATACACTACAAATTTATTATATAATGTATTATATTACGTAAATTTTTTTATTTTATAATCTATATACACATTTTAGGAAGTTTTTGGAATAAGAAAAAAACTAAAAAAAAAATTTATACGTAAAACTAAGTATTAATATGAAATTATTAAAACTATACACATTTTTTTTCAAAATCTATTTATTTAAATTTTTTTAAATTACTGAATATTTAAAAAATTTTTTTTGTCAACTTCTAGAAACCTACGAGTATATTTTTGTTATGTTATTTTTTTACAACAGTATATGTTTCTTGTTTGAAAATTGCCTTCTTTTGTAAACTCTAAAAACGATAGAATATTTAAATTTTAGGGCTATTTGAAGCCACAGAAAATTTCATTGTCAAGTTCTAGAAGCCTATAATTCATGTGTTATACCTTTACAACAGTACATGAATACATGTTTCATTTTTGAAAATTGCCTTCTTTTGTAAACTTTAAAAACGATATAAAATTAAAATTTTAAAACTATTTTAACCAACAGAAAATTTCATTGTCAAGTTTTAGAAACCTATTCTACTGTTATGTTATTCCTTCACAACAATACATGTTTGTTCTTTTGTAAACTGTTACATACAATTTTTACTAGGCATTGTTGGCTAAAGGCCAGGAAATGGAAACATACAATCGACCCTAGAAGAGTATGTTTTGTAACTTCGACATGTATGTAAGTGTGATCTCGGCTTAATTTTTTTTTTTCGTAATGCAAGAGATTTGAAAATTACTTATTATTGCCAAAAAGATGTGTCTTACTGTGTATAGTATTAATAAAATGATAAAGAAAAATAATAAAAAAATAAAAAATATAAAATAATTAACAAAATAAAGATTATTAAAAAATAAAAAATGTTAAAAAAAAAATAATAAAAAATAGTTACAAAAAAAAATTAAAACTAATTTTTAATAAAAAAAATAAAATAAAAAATATAATATATATGTTATAATAAATTAAAGATAATTGAAAATAAAAAATAATTAAAAATAAAAAATTATTAAAAATAATAAAAAAAAAAATAATTAAAAAAATTAAGAATATTAAACGATAAAAAATATTCAAAAAATAATAAAAAATAGTTACCAAAAAAAGGAAAATAATTAAAAATAATAATAAAAAATAGGGAAAAAAATTAAAAATCATAAAAGATAATTAAAAATAAAAAATATTTAAAAATAAAAAATAATTAAGAAAAAAAATTATTTAATAAAATAATTAAAAAAAATGTTATTCTTCATTTTTAAAAAAATATTAAAAAAGTAGTTACAAACAAAAATTAAAAATAATAAGAGATAATTAAAAAATAATTAAAAAAAAAAATAAAAAAAGAAATTTAAAAAAAATAAAAAATAGAAATAAAATTAAAAAATAAAGAATAAAAAATATTAAAAAAACTAATAAAAAATAGTTACAAAAAAAAAAAAAAAAAAATAAAATTAATAAAAGATAATTAAAAAATAATAAAAAAAGAAATTAAGAAAAATAAAAATAAATATCAGGGACCGAAAAAGCAAAAATAACGCTTAATTTTGCTCGAAAAAATAAAAGTCAAAAAATATCTTTTATTTCTGCTCGAAAAAATAAATGTCAAAACATAATTTTTATTTTCTGACTATTACGATAAAAGTTATAACAGTTCAGTTACGGTCCCTGATAAATATAAAAAAATTAAAAAAAAAATTGGAAAAATAAAGAAAAGCAATTTAATGAAAAATTATAAATTTTTTTAGGTCTCAATGCATACATATTAATTTAAGTACTTAATTAACTAAACTTAAAATTATGTAGAAAATTTATGCGAAAGACTTCATTATAAGACTTGTGTCAATACATTATAGAAAAATGTAATATTTTTTTGTCTTACATTATATGTATACAAGTGTATGTATGTAAGTGTAAATGGACCAAAAGAATTTTGGTATTTTGGAATTTTTTTCAATGCTTAATTGCTATAATTTTTATTACAATATTTATGGTTTACAGATAAATTAAAATCTAAATAAAGAAAATAATTTAATTTTATTAAAAAAAAAATTCAAGAATTTGTGCATTTTTTATGTCTTAGTTTACAACAGTCAGTTTTCATGTCTTTTTCTTTGTGTTTTTTTTTTTTTTAATAAAAAAAATTCTTTTTTTTTTAATTTATTTTATAATATTGCACGTATTGAATTAATTTTTGGAATTTTAAAAATTTTTTATTAAAATTCTTGTATAATTTTTTATAATTTTTTAACTATTTTATGCTATTTCCAATGCCGATAATACGTTAAAGAGGTTGGTATAAATTGGGTACCATTCCCAAAAAAATAACCTCACAATTTCGATGGATCGTAATTCTCCAAACGCCACTGTTGCCTTAACTGGCTGCTACTGCATTCCTCCATTAAAATCTTATCGCGTTTCTCGCTAATCGTTAAGCATTTATCGGAGGAACCATGGCGTATTTGTTTCGTTTCATTGTTATACGTCCAGAACTGTAAGAAAATAGAAAGAATTTAAATTTAAATTTTTTTTAAACAAAAATATTTCGAATAAATTTTTTCTCAAAATATTCCTTTTTTCCTGTCCCATAACATACATGCATACATACATAAGTTTTAAATTCCTTTTCTAAACGTTATCCTCTCAACTTAACCACACAATGTATTACAAGTGTAGTATTGTGTTTGTGTTTGCGTTCTCCTTGTAATTTAACAACAAAATATTTGAAATTATTTGTCTCGTAAAAGTGGTATGTTTATGAGAGCGTGGAAATGCTTTTAAATTCCTCTTTAAACACATTCACATACATATGTACACACCACCACACACATATGCAGACACAAAGCTCAGCTCGCTTTTAAGCATAAGAACCGTTAAAAGCCATTATTATTTTCAACAATAATTTTAATTCCATCTAAATACTCCAACAAATGTTCTGTGGCAATGGCAGACAAGAAAACCAGTTAAAATTAACAGAGGCGGCTATTGAAAATGGACTGAGGTCCGCGAAAGAGTTCAAGGATTAAATTCGGTTAAAATCCGCCATCAAAGATCTCATGATCTAGGGAATCGATTGGCTGACCGCTCCCTCTTTAACTCTACCCTGGACAGAATCGGTAGATACTATGCAACGAGACTTGATAACCAAACATGGGTGAAGTAATCCGGCAGCTATACATACATACATACATATATACGTAATTGGCCCTTCAGTCAGGATGACGGCCTAGCTTCTGACACCACTCATGTTTTGTGCCTTAATTTTTTTACACTTGAGTGGCGGGACCTACAGTTTAACGTCAACTCCGAACGACAGATTTTGAGAAACTTTTTCATGGCAGGTTTATTTACTCTCAGAGTTTTTGCCAGAAATCTGCTGAGAGGAAGTCGCCTAAGAAATATTTTTATTTCATATTTCGTTTTATATGTCTGGCCTGGGGCTCGAACCCGGCCTTTACGTCTAATAAGCGGACACACTACCTACTAGACTACGGCGACTTCTGTTGGGTCACAATACCCCCCGATTAATATTGCATTAGACTTCTATGTCGTTCACCAGATCATAGCCCGCATTGGTTGTGGTCTTTACTACCTATGCAACGAGCTTTAATCAAACAGAACCTGTAGCATCGTAGAACGCACTCACTGCCTCGGCTATACCAACACAAGCCTGTCTCTGAACATGGGCTTAGCTTCAGGCTACCATGGGGGTCAGTAGGTGGCGGATAACTGGACGGCCTATCCCATGTAGGCTAGCTGCGAATAACCAATAAGCAGTTCCCGACCAAGAGCGGCAGATACGGAGGCGTACTACAAAAGGGTAAAAGTGACCGAAGACGTTATCTGCGACATGGCGAACCGACGCCGCCATTAACTAGGCATTATCCCACAGAGGGTTCCCTCAGTTCCACCAAAGCGGCGAACTACGACGGCGTTGATTGGGGCATTAGAACCGAGCCCGGTAAGGTTCTAATTATGGTATACCGTAAAATGGATTTGAATTGGTGATATAGGCTGACGATGGCAGTATTCCATCACTTAAGTAGGAGGTGTGAAAGCTGCCCGAAATGGCTGTCGGGCTAATGCTGTCAGTTCCCCCGCCCCGTTAAAATTATGGCAAGTCTGTCGGTACGTTCCTGATTTATCACCGTTAAGTTGGTGTTGTAGGACCTGATGTGAATCCCTGGTTTACGTCGACCTGGCTCTGAACACGTATTCCCATGAGGTTATGTGTCAACCCTTGCGTGGCCTCCCTGCTTATGCATAGATAACCACAATTTTTATATTTTTGAATTCCCGTTCAAAATTCTCATCTTTAGGAGCCTTCACTGTAATAACGCCAGAGTGAAAGAAAGCGTGTTTTTGGCTTGCATTTCCACGGCGTTGTTATTTTGTTTGTTTTTGACGCAAGCAACACAACCCGAACACATTCACACACGAACACATCCCATTCACATCAATTGTTCTTGTACGCATATGGAGCGAGTGGTGTGAGTGTGATACGAGTGCAAATGTTTTTGAGGTTGAAGTGGTTGTTTTAAATTGGAAGCCATATTGTTTTCTAATTCATACGAAAGGAAACATAAAACCCATAGAACAACAATATTCGGTTTGAGAAAGTGGTTAAAAATAGTAAAAAAAAAAACAAGAAAAATTAAAAACATAAATTACACTCGATATTGCAGTGAGTTTTTAGCTGGTTTATGTATATCTTTTTGTCGGATTGTATTATCGCCCGTTTTTTTTTGGGGGGGGGGGGGGGGGACTTTATGGCAAGCAACGATGTAAGGATTTCCTGAAATCAGTTTTCAAGCATTGGTTGGTTGCAATAAGTTGTTGCATATTTAATTAAATTGTTAAAATTTATAAAATTATGAAGGCAAAAAAGTAAAATAACTATTGGGGAGCTCAAGACGAAATTACGTGGCGTTATCGAGAAGGGGTAAACATGTTTCATTCTCCGTTTGATAATCTATAAGTTCGAAAACAAAATCAAGGCAATTGGGATAAATAAGCATCAAATTACATTGACAAATCAACAGTAAGATTCTAGAAGTTGCCAGACTGCAAAATGAGTGAAATTCTGAATTTAAATCTGTGTAGAGGAGGAACGCGTAATGAAATTAATAGCATGGCGATTTGATTTTCGAATCCACAGGATTTACCCTTTTTTTAAAAGATAGTAATGTGCTGGAGCATAGATAGGGCTCTAATATTGCCTCGGTCAAGTTGGACATTGCGCGAAAATTCTTTCGGCACGCCAACCTATCCCGAGTCAATAGAGGAGTCCTGCTCCACTGCTAGACTCACCTGGCCCCTGGTGGATAGAAGGCGTACCAATTACTTGGTCTTGGTCGTGACGTCATCTCAACCACAGTGGCCATGCTTACAGGTCATTGCGTTATGGCTAGACATGCGGAAAGAATGAGGCTCCCATTTAAAGACTTCTGCCGTGGATGCAGATCCGCTGAGCAAGAGAAGACTATTATCCACTTTCTCTGTCAGTGCCTGTCTCTTGCTAGGTGTAGATATAGGTTATTTGGCTAGCCATTTCTTGTCAGCTTGACAGAGCTGTCATCAATTGATATCAAGGATATAGCTTCGTTCATCAAACTTTCTGGCTGGTTTTCCAGCGCGGGGTAGTGCAGCCCTTGCGCTGATCAACTACTTCCTCTTCCCTGACTTTGGTGGAATTTGGTCAGTACAGGGACTGCGTTCACCCGTGGCATCACAACGGGCCGCTATGCGTGCTCAAGTGAGCTTTGTGATATCAGAGCTACCACTCCAGCCTAACCTAACCTAAGGGCTCTAATGTATAAAGTCCATCTTAGTCTGTCTAGAGCTGGATAAATACTTTACTTCTGTCGCAGGTATTTAAATGCCTATCACGCCTATGAATTGCTTTCGAATTTCAATCGAGCGCTGCCCTGCCGATAACATCATTAGATTTCTCAACTGAATTGCTTTCGCTGCTTCCTCTGTTAGTGACGAACTCTATGCAAAATCTTGATAGCTATTCATTATCGCTCAGACGGTCTTACAAACTATATGTGATCCCTTTGCCATTATGAAGGGTTTTATCAAGGACCACGTCTACATACACTACGATTCGGACATCGCCAACGGTGAATAGGACTTTCCAACTTTGGAAACTGTCCAAACGGAAACTTTGGAAACGGTAATTTTGCTGACATATTCGTTGTCAATTATTCGGTGTCTGTTTTGTGAAATCACAATTGATGATATACTAGACAACGACATGTGCCTGCAGAATGGGCCCGGGAGTAGCCAGTAGTCATCAGTGATGACTCGGATTTCTGGATTAATGGGTACATGAATAAACCAAATTTTGCGAATTGGATATCCAAGAGCCACGGTCTTAAATTATATTTATGGCTGGTTCTGACCAGATCCCAGCTAAGGAGGAAATTGTCGGCTGATTGATTTCTTAGCTCGTAATGCCCACTGTTATGTCACGTGTTATACTTGTCTTCCAATACCGTAAGCATAGTTTTCATAGCTTTGGTGATCACTCCTATAGACAATGGACTTCGCACTGGCGGCTATTCCGGAAGAGAGTGTGGGAGACTAAAAACTTACACGGAGAGACAGTAAATATCGACGACGCCCGAAAGCGGACCATACAACACTGGCAGGAGAAATGGAACACTGAAACAAGTGGTACATGGACGGCAAAACATATCCCAGATATTAACCGCTGGATTGAGAGGAAATTTGGTGAGGTTAATTACTATTTAGTACAGCTGCTATACGGACACGGTTATTTTTGTAAATATCTGTTTAAAATGGGGAAGATGATACGACCAAATTGCATTTATCGTGATGCGGATCATACTTTCTTTCATTGTGAGAGATCTAGTTTAGAAAGAAGGAATCTTGAGGCCAAAGTCGGCGTCTGTACTGTCGAAAACTTCTGCGATGTACTTCTGAGTAGCGAAGAAAATTGGAATAGCATGGGCCAGTTACACTGAGGCCTTGCTAAAATCTAAGAAATTTGACTTGGATGAGAGAATTAGAATAGATGTTTGAACACCTTCTCAGATTTTGTTGCGCAATCCGGGACGCGGATATGAATATGAAAGGGCCAAATAGCCAGACGAACTCCACTTTGAAGTAATATCACAGTAGTTCCGGAGTGGGAACAAATAGTCCAAAAGAGGAGGGGGAGTTTTAGTGGGTAAGGGCCCCACACACGAGGGATAGTGACGACTTCCCCTATGGTGCGGTTAGGTACATACATTTACTCCTCCTCAGCGAAAAAAAATAAACTGTAGGCTATTCTGGATTTAAGGCAAAGACCAAAGAATGGTAGCGGATAAGCAGTTAAGAATTTGAATTTATTTTCCAAGTGGGGTGAAAGATTTAGTAGACGGATTTGAAAAGTCTAGGCATTTAATACACTAAAACCCATGAATTTGTTGCGGAGAATACTTAATCGAATTCTGGCTTCTAGAAAGCTGCGCTTTTTATGTTGGGTTAGGTTAGGAGGCACCAATGGCACTGTAAATATACAAGCCATTCGGAAGCAAATACGACTCTGCTATAAATCACTGGTTGTAGCTGAAATCTTTGTACTGGCAAATAGAGTAAAGGACGACATTAATTGAAAGATTTACAACCTTAGCCACTTCATAACAATCACAGGGACTTGAGGCATAAGGGAGGCGAAAGATAATCCCATCCTCTGTCTCACACCTACAGCCGAAGTCATTTGAATGGAATGAATTGTAAAGGTACGACGGATGGAAATGTGATTTAAGGACAGAAAATGAGAGACAGTGAATGAGAGATTTAAAGCCTTAGCCACTTCATGGCAATTACAGAGAACGGAGGTATGAGGTGAAAGATAATCCCATCGTCTGCCTCAGACCTACAGCGGAAGGCATTCGAATGCAATGAATTGTGCGATGAATGGCCATCCGATTTAAGGACAGAAAATTCAGTAAAGAACGACATTAAATGAGAGATTTACAACCTTAGCCACTTCAAGGCAATTACAGGGACTTGAGGCATGAGGGAGGTGAAAGATAATCCCATCCTCTGCCTCAGACCTACAGCCGAAATGCATTCGAATGCAATGAATGGATGTCCATGTGATGGACGGCCATGTGATTTAAGGACGGAAAATTCAGTAAAGAACGGCAGTAAATGAGAGATTTAAAACCTTCATAACAATCACAGGGACTTGAGGCATGAGGGAGGTGAAAGATAATCCTATCCTCTGCCTTAGGCCTAGAGCTGAAGTCATTTGAATGGAATGAATTGTACATGAAAGGCCATATAATTTAAGGACAAAAGGCTACGAGTCCCCTTCTGATACATACAAGTACAGCAGGATCTAGCAAAAATGCAAGTACCTTTCTGCTGCCAAAGATTTGGCCATTGAAAGGTACAATGGTTGCTCATGTAATTTAAGGACAGCAGGCTACCAGTCCTCTTCTGATCCATACAAGTCCAGCAGGGTTGAGCAATATTGTACGTAGCTTTTTTTTGCTGCCAACGAAGATGCCATTCTAATGTACGACGGATGACCATGTGATTTAAAGACAAAAGTTTTCCAGTCTCCTTCGAATCCATACAAGTCCTGCAGGATCTAGAAATATTGCGCGTTACTGTCTGCTGCCAACATAGCACATTCCATAAAGCAGATAGGAGGAGTAGTACCGCCGTAGTCTAGTCCGTAGTGTGTTCGCTTATTAGACGTAAAGCCCGGGTTCGAGCCCTAGGCCAGACATCAAAACGAAATATGATAAAAAAAAATATTTCTTCGGCGGCGACTTCCTCTCAGCAGATTTCAGGCAAAAACTCTGAGAGTAAATAAACCTGCCATGAAAAAGTTTCTCAAAAATCGGTCGTTCGGAGCCGACGTTAAACTGTAGGTCCCCGCCACTCAAGTATAAAAATTAACACACACAGCATGAGTGGTGCGAGAAGCTAGGTCGTAATCCTGACTGAAGGGTTGTAATGGCCAATTATGTATGTATGCATGTATAGTATATACGAGATAACGGCTGAAATGCTGGAATTCCCGGGTTGTACCACCAATATTCAATTTTCAAAAACCAAACATTTAAAGACTCCTAATACGAGGTACTAAAACCATATTTGGTAGTTAAAAAACCAACCTAATCAAATGCCAGATTATTAAGGAATTAAAATCCTTTTAAAGACTCTTCATGAACGCAGACAAACTAATTGAAATTAATCGTTTGTAAAGAAAAAATAAATTTTCGTATATCCTTTTTAGAATTTTAAAAGCATTTTCCATAAATTAATGTACCAAGGAAAAAGCAATCCTTTACGGCTGCTGCAAAACAATGAAATATAGTTGCAGCAATTACCCAACTTCCAAGCATTAAATCATAGCAGCAAAGGTCTGTTACAGGCCTGCTAGCCAGGCAATGTTAAAGGACATATATGTTTACAAAAATATATGTACATAAAAGAAGTCCTTTTGTAAGAGAGAAGACTGTAAAGAAATTTTGTAAGTCTTTAAGGCAAGACAACTAACTCTCTTCATATACGAGTACATATATATAAGTATGTATATGTACATATGGATGTTAGACATAACTGTACGTGTCTATTATGATTTGGTAATGACTTAGAAAATCACTGTCGTAAACAGGAGTCCTTACAAAGAGAGGGAAAGAGGGAAACAGAGTACGAGAGAGAGAGAGAAAGATAAAATTAATTTTTACATTCATTTACACTCATTAATTGTTTACAGCAGCATAAATTAGAAGATGATAACGATAGAAAAACACCATACATACACACAGCAGGGTAAACAAGCATATGATTTCCCTTAAATGGCTCAACATACATACATACATACATATAATGTAAAGGAAGAGAAAAAGACAGAAGAGCATAACATATGAAACAATTTGGAACTTACCTGATTTCCTTTGGAGCCATGACAAGGATAGAGCATAACATCATGGCCTGCATAATCGAGACAAGCCTCATCTCGTCGTATTTCACCAGTTTTGCTTAACATCCAGTACTGGATTATGATACGTTCGTCGTTCGTTGATAAAATGTAGACGATGACGAGGATTGTGGAACAGCAAGCAAACACAACCGAATTTAAATACGTTCGTCGTTCGTTGATAATGACGTTGACGATGATGACGATGACGATTATGTTGATGTAGATGTTGATGTGTTATTGCCATTGTTGTAGTAGTTGTTGTTGTTGTGTGGTTAGAGAATATTACAGGAAATTGTAATAATTTTTAATACCCACACATACACACACATGCATTCAAATCCATTTAAAGTCGATTATATATGTGTGTGTTAAAGGATATGAAAAAAAATAATTTTTTTTTTCATTTCATAAGTACGTTGTAAAAAGGTGTAAAAAATTACAAAAAAGAAAAGAATTTTTTATTAATAAAATTGCGTAAAAAGAGTATTTAATTAAAGCTTAATAATAATAATCATCATTTAATAATCATCTTTAATGGTGTAATAATAATCTCCTCCTACATTCCTTACCAGTTTTTTCACTTCATTTCATTTTATTCTAATTGATGTTGTTGTTCGTATCAGAGATCAGCAATGAATCGTTTTTTCGCTACTCATACTAAGTACTCATAAAATTTTGAGTATGAGTAAGTCAACAGTATTGACTATTCAACTACTCTGATTCACATTCGTACTCATTACAACATTGATTTATAAGTACAGATTGCAATGAGTATGACTGCAACATTGACATCAAACTCATACCAAATCGAAATATGTTTGATTCATACGCCTAACTCATTCAGATTCATAAATTTAAGGAAAATACTTATAATATACTCATAAATGATTTCAGTGATTCGATTATAAGTACAGATTGCAATGAGTATTAGGACAAAGTTGACATCAAACTCATACCAAATCGAAATATGTTTGATTCATACTCATTCAGATTCATAAATTTAAGGAAAATACTGATATATACTCATAAATGATTCAAGTGATTTGAATCATTCATCAAAATTTACAGTCTTAGTTGTTGTTGTATGTACAAAAAAAAGGAAGAAAGAAAAAGAAAAAAAAGACAAATGCATCTAGCAAAGCAAACACACAACCTTCTAGTGAGTATTGTAGTCTTCGTATGCGAATCATACTTATTTTGTGTGATTCTTGTAAATGTTGAGTATTGGAGATTCGAAATCAACAACATTATACGTATTGTTAAGTATGAGTACAATGAGTACTTCAAACTTTGAATACAAGTAGTATGAGTATGATATTAAAATAAATATGAATGCGTATAAGTATCAGAAATTATGAGTATGATTCAAATCCACTCATACTTTTGAATACTCATTGCTGATCTCTGATGAGTACTTCAAACTTTCAATATGAGTAGTTTGAGTATGATATTAAAATAAATATGAATGCGTATAAGTATCTGAAATTATGAGTATGATTCGATTCTACTCATCTTTTTAAATAATCATTGCTGATCTCTGGTTCGTATGTTTGAATTTTACCATACAATATTAGAGGGTTTGGGGCGTGGATTATAAGGGAAAACATAAAGTGTTACACTTCAATATTATATAAGAAATTAAAATTATTAATCCTGATATGTATAACCCAGCAAACATTAAAAGAAAGCAAAAAGTTTAAATTTAAAAATGCACTGAAACAAAAAAAAAGAGGGGAAAAATTAAAGCATAGCTGCAATGCGACTGTCCTTCAATGGAATATATTGCAGGGATATTCAAAGACTTATTTCGGAAAATCGCATATTTTTGCTTAATGAACGTCGTGTAATACATACTATGTTCAGATATGCACTTTTATTGAGTCAATATTCGGTTTATTGAGTACAATATTTTAAGCGTTTTAGGCAGTTGCCGTAGTCTAGTAGTTAGTGTGTTCGCTTATTACACCTAAAGCCTAGGTTCGAGTCCCAGGCCAGACATCAAAACAAAATATGAAAAAAATATTTCTTCGGCGACTTCCTCTCAGCAGATTTCTGGCAAAAACTCTAAGAGTAAATAGAAAATCACCATGAAAATGTTTCTCAAAATCCGTCGTTCGGAGTCTGCGTTAAACTGTAGGTCTCGCCACTCAATTATAAAATTAACGCACACAACATGAGTACACCAGAAGCTAGGCCGTAATCCTAACTGAGCGGTTATAATGGCCAATTATGTATGTATGTATGTATAAATCTCCTGTCATTGCTGAAATCTTTGTACTGGAAAATTCAGTAAAGCACGACAGTGAATGAAAGAATTATTCTAGCACTGCAGGTTATTTCGAATCCAATGTCTATAGGAGTGAAGACCAAAGCTATGGAGACTATGCTCACGATATTGGAAGACAGTTATAACACGTGTTATATCGGGGCAGTGGGACCTACTCAAGTTACCGACAGCTCCCTCCTTAACTAACACCTGGACAGAATCAGCGATTAAATATAAATATTTTAGAATCTTAGCCTCTTATGTTATAGGGAACTGAGACGAGAGCTGAAAGACAATCTCATCCTCCGCCTCAAACCTGCAGCTCCAGTAAAAGTCATTCGAATGGAATGAATTATACAATGGATAGCCATGCAGTTTAAGGACTGAAGGCTACGCGACTCCTTCTCATACACACAAGTACAGTTGGGTCTAGCAAAAATGCATGTACCTTTCTGCTGCCAATGAAGTTGCCATTGAATTGCGCTACGAGTCTCCTTCTGATACATACAAGTACAGCAGGGTCTAGCAAAATGTACGTACCTTTCTGCTAGCCATAGATGGGCACTTTGCAGTACCAGTAAAATTTCAGTAAAAATTGATTTTTACTGATTACTGAAAAAAATTTCAGTATTCAGTAAAATTTTACTGGTAATGCATCTAAATTTCATTTAAATTTCATTTAAATGTCATTTAAATTTAGATTGCATTAACAGTAAAATTTTACTTTTTTTCATTTAAATTTCATTTAAATTTCATTCAAATTTAGATTGCATTAACAGTAAAATTTTACTGAATACTGAAATTTTTTTCAATTTTTACTGGTACTGCAAAGTGCCCATCTATGCTGCTAGCTAATGAAGTCTCCTTCTAATAGATACAAGTACAGCAGGGTCTAGCAAAAATGCACGTACCTTTCTGCTGTCAATGGAGTTGCCATTGAATTGCGCGACGATGGATGACCATGTGATTTAAGGACAGAAGACTATCAGTGCCCTTGTGAACCATATACAAGTTCAGCAGGGTCTAGCACGTTCTTCCTGATACCTATGACGTATTGGGATTCAGAATACTAATGTTTTTTTTTTTTTATAAATTTCATTTTGCTTCTTTTGAAACCCAAATTTTTTGAAAACTTGAAAAATCCAACCAGTCGAGTCGAGTCGAGTCGTTTGTAACCGAGAGAGCATCCGCGTTTTGTTGACACACAACTAAGGAATGTATATGTGTTGACCAACAACCTTTTCCCAATAGATGTCCAGACCGCAACAGGTCAGAGATTGTAAGCTGCTTTACAGCCCTGTGCTAGAATCCATATAAGAGTTATTTTTGAATACTCTCAGAAATTTCCGAAAGTCATAGCCAAAGATGGACAACGAAGTGGTGCTCGTTAGTTACTTAATTTCAGCCTGGTTGTCTGAGTGAATGAACAGATTTTTAGGGAGAATCTGCTAAGAGTTCCATTGGGAACTTTAGGATCTTCAGCCAACTAGTGCTCTCCGATCATTTTATTTTAAAGTGTTGTAAGGCAAACTAACAACCAGCTAAAGTCACAGCAGTCTAGTAGGTAGTGTGTGGGGCTATTAGACGTGAGGCCATGGTTCAAACTCCTATGAAATATGAATAATTATTTCTTCGGCGGCGATTTCCTCTCAGCAGATTTCTGGCAAAAACTCTCTCTGGGAGTAAATAAAAATTGCCATGAAAAGTTTCTCTAAAAAAATCTGTCGTTCGGTGACGACTTTAGAGTGTAGGTCCCGCTATTTATGGATAAAATTAATACACACAACATAAGTGGTGGTGTAAGAACTCAGGTTGTAATCCTGACTGGAGGGTTGTATTGACCAATTATGGCATGCTTATCAAAATGTTTGCTGGGTTTGCTATTACTACACAGTATGGGGGAAAAAAGAAATCACTGCCTATATTAAGGCTGATTTTTATTCCAATTTTGATTTTGCAAATTAAGCTATAAAATATGCTAAAAGTAGAAGAATAAATATTATTACACCATTAAGGGCCATTATTACAACTTGCCGTTAACTAAAGGCAGGATTTTAATGGGCAGATAAATAGTTTTTCATTATTATGATGAGTACCCAATAAGATAGAAGTGAGCGTTAAGCTAAAGGGAGGAGGATCATCCTACGTTTAACTTTTAAAGTTAAGTTTATGTTTGAAGTTGCCGTACATATTATATATTATTTTCAATATGGCAACTTTAAATTTAAACAACAAAACAAAGAGACCCTTCGTTCCACTGCGTTCAAAAAAACAAACTTGTTTAATTGAATAGTTTTATCGACATTGCTGCGGCACTGCCATATTTTTGAAAGCAGTTAACTTTATTTTATCTGTAAGTTGTAATAACGAAAATAAGTTAAAGTTAACTTTACGGTTCCCTTTAACTAAAGTGACCTTTAACTAAACCCAAGTTTAACAGCAAGTTGTAATAATGGCCTTAAAATACATATATTACGTTTATCGTATTATTTGTTTAATACATGAATAAATAAATAAATAAATGCTTAAATACTAATTAATTAAAATACATAAATATGTAAGCAAATATTTAAATTTAAATAGAATAATTTGCTTATAGTTTTAGCCACAAACTCCGTTAAAATTAAATTTTTTTTTTTAATTTTTATTTTTAATTACCATTTCAAAAATATAAAACCAAACAAACCAAAATTATTTAATTAACGAATGTGTGATGCATTATTGCACAAATAATTAAAAAAAAAAAATAAAAAAAATAAAAAAAAAAATAAGAAAATAGAAGAGTAAAAGCCAAAATCAATAAATACTCGCCATGGTAAATATTTCAAAAAAAAAAAAAAAGAAATTGAATTCAATTTAATTTAAATTAAATAATTCAAAATAAATACAAATATATACCACCAGAAATAAATTTCAATGTTTCAGCATAAAAATTTAGAAAACCTAACCCCAAAAAAAAAATACCACCACAGGAGAAAAAACCAACAAATTTCAGTGAAAAAATTCAATACGAATTAAAAAAAAATAAAAAAAAAATAAAAAAAAAATAAATAATTGGGTTAAACTTTGCTCATAATATCACTTGTATTTGGTGTTAAAAAAAATAAAAAAAAAATAAAACATTTAAAAAATGTTAAAAAATGTATCACTTTATCGGCTTGAAAAACAGTGTAAAATTGCTTTAATTTATAACCATGTTGTACAGCTTGTTTAATGCTATTACGATATAATACTTCCTCATGTTTGTGAAGATAAATTCGAATTTAACTAGCAAAGACAAAAACCAAAAATTTTAACAGAGCTAATGTTAGAGTTAACAGAGCAATGTTAAGTGGTTAACAGAAAATACAAAAAATAGTCAAGGAAGAAATCACGCAAATATACAATATTAGGGACTTGCTGCACATATCCGACTATATACAAATTGTAGCCTGAGATGTCCCTAATAGAACCCAATAAGTGGTGGGATGATTTTTGCACAATAACCATCCATCCTACCCAGACACTGTTAACAACAGATTGAATAAATTGTCCGCCAAATAACTTTTTTTTTTTTTGAAAATGCTTTGAAAAAAAAAACTACTGAATATTTTCTCAAATTTCTTTTTTTTTATTTGAAAGTACGTACAATCCCTCCGATTAATAATGGAAAATAATTTCATTCAAATGGCTGTCTCGGCTGGCCATGCAGTAGCCTACACGATCGGTCCAATTTTGAAGCACATTATCGATTGTGTGCAGCTGTATTTCACCGATGGCTTCACGAATATTGTCCTTTAAAGCGTCAATTGTCTCTGGCTTGTCGGGGCGTAACACTTATCCTTGACGGCACCCCACAAATAATAGTCCAACGGTGTCAAATTGCAGCTCCGAGGTGGCCAAACGACATCAGCTCTGCGGCTGATAATACGATCTTCGAAAACAGGGCGCAAAACATCGAGTGTAGCTTCGGCTGTGAGGCACGTAGCGCCGTCCTGTTAAAACCAAATGTTGCCAATATCCTTCTCTTCAATTTTTGTGAACAAAAATTCGTTCAACATGACCTGATAACGATCGCCATTGACTGTAACGGCCACTCCTTGCTCATTTTCGTAGAAAAATGGCCCAATTATACCTCTGGACCAAAATCCGCACCAAACAGTGACTCGTTTTGGGTGCGTCGGCTTTTCAATGAATGCGAGCGGGTTTTCTGTGCCCCAAATGTGGCAATTTTACTTGTTTACATTCCAGCCAAGATCAAAATGAGCTTCATCTGAAAAGATGATGACATTCTGCAACATTACCATGATTTTCAAAGTAATGTCGTAATATTTCCCAGCGTTGTTCAAGCGTATACACAACCATATTCGTTCAGTGGAAGGATAAAAATAATTATCTGTCAAATCAGACATGAGCTAAGTGTTACCATTCACGAAATAAGCACTAGTTGAAAAAAATAACGTTAGATGGCGGACCCTTTATTTGAAGTCCAATATCTCAAGTTCCAAAATTATTTGGAATATACCACTTATTGGGTTTTATTAGGGACATCTTAGGCTACAATTTGCGAATAGTCAGATATCTGCAGCAAGTCCCTGATATCGTATATTTGGGTAATTTCTTCTTTGACTATTTTTCGTATTTTCTGTTAACCACTTAACATTGCTCTGTTAACTCTAACATTAGATCTGTAAAAATAAAATTTTTGGTGTTTGTCTTTGCTAATTAAATTTTAATTTATCTTCTCACTTTACTTCCTCCTGCTGTCTTTTTTATTTTATCGATTAAAATAATAATTAATGAAGAGAATGAATGAACAATGAGCAGTATGAGCTCCTCAACGCCATGGACATATCCATCCAGCCCCGGCTCGGTCATGTCGTTCGAATATAGGGGATACTGCGCGAATTTGCGGAAGTCGGTCAAAAGGACGAACTTGTTTGCTTTGGAAGGACCAACTGGCGAAGGCAGCAAGATGCAAAGACACCTGGAAGGAAGTGAATACATACAGTAAGACCCCGCGTAACGCTGTTTCAGTATTACGCGACAGTATTGGGACTCCCCTAAATCGCACACTGTATTGATACTTGTTGTATATGTATGTGTGCAAATGAAGCGGCCATGCACCAACCAAAAGCGGTGTACTTTACTATGTATCTTTTTCAACTCTCTTTTGTTAGTCTGTCCAGAATAAAGATTCCAACTGTATTTTCCGAAGTTGCAATCACAATACGAACGCATCTTTCCTGCGTCACAGTTGCTTTATAAGTTGCCTCGTTTAATGATGGAACTTATTGGAACGTATCCCCCGCATTAATTGCTGTAATTGGACATTACAACTCTTCACACCACTTATGTTTATTTATTACACGAGTGTTTAGGCATCGTATGGACCGCTCATACATCACGGGTGTAGTGAGAAATGTATATCGTAATTCTGTCTAAAGGGTTATAATGATCAATTACGTGATCGTTAATGAGTTTAATAGTGAAATCTGCTGAGAGAAACCTGCCGAAGAAAGTTTTTTTTCATATTTTGTTGAAGATGACGGACTTGGGGTTTGAACCTTGGCCTCACAGCTAATAAGCCAACACTCTACTTATTATACTACGGCGACTCTGAATTTAAATATAGGAAGCACTTAAAGATTCGATATGCAATTAAAGCCTCGATATGTCAAAGACAAGTGCTAAAGATATATTCTCGAAACCTTAGAATTGGTTTTCAACCAGAACACGGCTTGAGTCGCAATGACACTCCAAGATCAAGAACATTTTCGATGTTCCTAAAAAAAAAGGCTGTTGCAAGAGGTATATTTGTCAGACTGTAAATTAGTGTGATGCAGGGTCTAGGGTTCTAGAACTGTTGCAATTCAATAGGTGGCCTTCTCTCCAAGGAATCGGATGGACGCACTTAGGCCTCATGGGGCCCACTGTGATACCATAGTTCATGTCAATTATCCTCTAGTCCGGGAATCACTTACAGCTTCCAATGAAGCGACTCAAATTGGCGATGTCAATGTTCGACAAATTACCTAGATCAGCGATGTAGTAGGCACCAAGATAGATGTCTCTTTCTCCTTTGACATAGTGCCGGGCATATTCCCAGTAGCTGAAGAACAGTCTCTTCTTCCTCCTCATCCCTGCAGCTTCTACAGAAATTATTTGCGAGGTGTACCAGACCAATTCACGAGTTCTTAAAAAATTAATTTTTTTTTTGTTTTTTTGAGGCACACTCAGAGATGACCCCTATTGATGCAGTGTATAGGGTTAGAGTAGAGGAAAGAGGTTTATAGGAGAACGGAAGGGAGGGAGTAGTGACCTTTAATTTTCTCACCTTACATATATACATAATTGGACATTACAACCCTTCAGTAAGGATTACGGCCTAGCTTCTCACACCACTCATGTTGTGTGGCTTAATTTTATACTTGAGTGGCGGGCCCTACAGTTTAACGTCGACTCCGAACGACAGATTTTTTGAGAAACTTTTTCGTGGCAGGTTTTATTTACTCTCAGAGTTTTTGACATAAATCTGCTGAGAGGAAGTCGCCGCCGAAGAAATATTTTTTTTCATATTTCGTTTTGATGTCTGGCCTAGGGCTCGAACCCGGGCTTTATGTCTAATAAGAGAACACAGTACCTACTAGACTACGGAGACTAAATACCTTACTTTCATACCTTTCTTTTTAGTAATAATTCTCACTTTCTTTTTCTATTGCGAGTCAGATAAACAGTACCGAGACCTAGCTGTTGAAGTTTAGCGCACTACTAACTAGGCTATCGGAAAACCCCCAAATGCGGTCACGATTGACTTCAATTGCTACGGTGGCTTTAACCCTAAGACCTTGCTGATGACATAGAGATGTAGGTTTTAGTAGGTATTCTCCCTGTACGTCGTAACAAACCAAATCAAGTAGTAAGAATAATAGTCAAATGGACCTAAACACGTTTTAAAGTCTGAAAACTTCAATAGAAAAACAAATGAAATTTATTTTTCTATGTTTTCCAATTCAAGAACACACAGAAGCTATTGTCACGTGAATTTGAAAAATCATTTCAAAACATTTTTGTACAAAATTTTTCTCTTTGAAAAAAAAAAAACCCACTGCAATGGTGTTGGTACAATACTTTGTATTCGTATTTAATTGAAAATAATTCCAAAATTAATTCATAAATACCCCTCAAGGCTATTTTAATACAAAAAAATCCATTCTCTGCACTTTCATATTCATATTCATGGTCTTCTAGCAAAATATGCAAATATTTTATGCTAAAAAAGGATGTTGAAAAGCATACTAAAAAATGAACGAGAGACGTTGTATGAGAACCCAACTAGCTCATTTCGAAGAGCTAGATTCAGTCAAAAATTTCAAAATTCTCTCAGCAAACTAATTGAAACTTGCCATTGGGCCATAGCTGGTGGTCCTACTTTGAATTCGGAATCTTATATGATCTTCGTTGACAGTCAAGCTGCCCTAAGGGCCATTCCGTCGGTCTGGTGCAAATCATGGCTCGTTCGCTAGTGCAAGGAGTCGTTGAGGACTTTTGGACTAGACCGTATCCGTCTGTGCTGGGTTCCGGGTGATAAAGGAATACTGGGCAATGAGACGGCAGATACTCTCGCTAGGTTGGGTTTATTTTCTGAGGGCGATTTAATAGTTGGTCCTCTGATCCCCCAATCTGCCATCTCTAGGGCCTCATCAATGGGTGGGTCAGAGGGGAGCGGGCAGAGGCGTTAGTTGAATGAATCGGGTTGTTATGTTTCTAGGTGCCTATGTTCAATGGGTCAATTCGATCTCCGGGTACTGTACTTGTCTTAATTGACGTCCTCTAACCTAGGTGTCTATGACCTGCTATAGGCAGCGTAAGAACAGGTTGGCTGCTGGGTTTGGATAAGGCCAGTTTAAGATTAGTTATTGGGTTTATTACAGGGCACTGCGAGTTTACATTGCTGACAAGGGTCTGGAGTATGTTGCTATGAGGAAGAGTTGGAGACTATCGAACTCCTCCTCTGTAACTGTCCATTACTTAGTAGGTTGAGGTTGAAGACCCTTGGATTTGAATTCTGTGTTGAGAGCCGGCATTTAAAGATTCATTATAAGTTTGAGCTGGTTGAGAAGTGCTAGGGCTTCATCAGTGTGTAGTCGCGCTCTCTTGTGTGTTTTGTTAGTCTATGTTATTCCTCTGCTTCCTTATTCTCCCTTTCCTACTTTCTCTTCTTTTTCCTTATCCCCTCTATTATTCTCTCCCCTTGAGGGCCAACTTGACCTCCGGGTACTGTACATGTTCTAATTGGCAAGTAGACGTCCTCTAACCTAAACCTAAACCTAATCGAAACTAAATTACGATAAAATTCGATAGTTTGTTAAGGCAAAATAATTCTGAACATGGTTGTCTATCAGCAATGGCATCACCCTCAAAATCGATCTGTGTCATGTCCAAGTGAGTCATACATTTGGGCCAGTGTTGATGCCCATATATCTAGATTGCATCTCGCTTTCCTCGGCCAGTCACTGAAAAGCTAGTTAACGAGCAAGCTGTCAATATATTTCGAAAACACTTAACGTCGAAACAAATGAGCGTTTGGAATTATTTCAAAAGCCATGTTTACCTAAAAAATCTAAAAGTTTTGGGGCCTTACATGAAACTCTGCTGTGAAATCCAGGTTTCAAATTTAACCATTCTTCGTCTTAGGATTCGATTTCCTTGTTTTTGTCTTTTTTCGTCAGCTTTTTTGTCAAATTCATTGACCAAGTTTTTACAGCAAAGCAGGTCTGGGATGATAGGGTTGCCACATCTACTATGGCATAGAAGAATGGAGAATATATATGTTTTATTGCGTTTCATAGAAGGCAGTGTGTTGGCTTATTACACTTGAGGCCATGGATCGAACCCCAGGTCAGACAACATCTCGATCAAAACGAATTATGAAAAAAATATTTTTTCGGCGACTTCCTCTCAGTAGAGTTCTGGTAAAAATAGTAAAAAAATTGCCCTGAATAGGTTCTTAAAAATCTATCGTTCGTAGTCGAATTTAAACTGTAGGGGATTAATAAAGTTGTTTTCAACAAAGCAGGTCTGTAGTAGGTTCTAGGATAGCAGGGTTGCCATCTTTTTGTTATTGTTTTCTTGAGTGTAATATTTGAGAAAATTTTTCATTCAGTTCAACAGTTTCCTAAGAGATAATGCGTCTGAACTTTCTATGATATTCGTTACAAGTGTTATTCTCTGTAATTTTCTAAAATTCATAAAATCATGGATAACTGGTAGCTTCTGCTGTAATCCTGGTGAGGTAGATCGAGCTTGTCAGTGAAACTGCCAATAGCATAGTCCCACTAGAATACCTATTAGAGAGCAATCTATTCCCTTGTCAAACTCAAGTAGCTCTCTGGTTTTCCTGCCGTTTACAAGTGGATACAGTGGTCCAGATATATTGCGCCATCTACGGTCCAGATATATTGCGCCATCTGTGGTTTGTTGAATTCCGTGCTGCTTTTTCGAAAAAGTATTCTTAAAGGATCGTATATATGTATGTATATATTCCCTCCCATCTTCACTGCATTAGACATCTCCGGTCACTTCCGCCTGTTCAACTTCAACAGAATTCACATTGGTCCCATGGCCAAGACCAATGCGTCTAACAAAAGTACCACCAACTACATATGTTAAACGTGTTTCTTCGAACAGACTTTCCGTGCGAAATCTTGCGAAACGGCGTTTACGGAAGCTATCAATTATTATCCTAGTTAGTTACCTAGACTTATCCTAGTTGCCGTAGTCTAGTAGGTAGTGTGTTCGCTTATTAGACGCATAGCCCGGGTTCGAGCTCGAGGCCAGACATCGCAACGAAATATAAAAAAAAATATATTTCTTCGGCGACTTACTCTCAGCAGATTTCTGGCAAAAACTCTGAGAGAGTAAATAAAACTTGCTATGAAAAAGTTTCTCAAAAATCTGTCGTTCGGAGTTGACGTTAAACTGTAGATCCCTCCACTCAAGTATAAAATTAAGGCACACAACATGAGTGGTGTGAGAAGCTAGGCCGTAATCCTGACTGAAGGGTTGTAATGGCCAATTTTATATGTGTATCAGTGTAGAGGTTAGGTTAGGTCGGAGTGGTAGCTTTGATATCACAAAGTTCACTTGAGCACGCATAGCTGCTCATTGTGATGCCACGGGTGAACGCAGTCCCTGTACTGACCAAGTTCCACCAAAATCAGGGAAGAGGAAGAAGTTAGTCAGCGCAAGGGCTGCACATCAGTGAAGAGAACTCGTTTGAAAGTTCAATGGTTTATCCTAACTGTCGAATACATACGATTTGCACTTTCCCGAATTTAGCACATTAGGCTTTGCTAAGCAAGGAGGAGTCACCGTTGTCTAGTAAGTAGTGTGTTGGCTTAGTAGAACGTGAGGCTACGGTTAAAAACTCCAACAAAATAAAATATGAAAAAATATTTCTTTGGCGGCGACTTCCTCTCAGCAGATATCTGGCAAACGTTTTGAAAGTCGACTTATTAGAATGTGAGGTCGGACTATTCCAACAAAATGAAAATTGAAATTTTTTGGCGGCGACTTCCTCTCAGCAGATATCTGGCAAACACTTTGAAAGTCCATTTATTAGAATGTGAGGTCGGACTACTCCAACAAAATGAAATATGATACAAATATTTTTTCGGCGGCGACTTCCTCTCTCAGCAGATATCTGGCAAACACTTTGAAAATCGACTTACTAGAACGTAAGGTTTAAAACCCAGGTCGGACAACTCCAACAACATGAATTATGCAAAAATATTTCTTTGGCGGCGACTTCCTCTCTCAGCAGATATCTGGCAAACACTTTGAAAGTCCACTTATTAGAATGTGAGGCCACGGTTTAAAACCTAGGTCAGACATCGTTCAACAAAATGAAATATGAAAATTTTTTTTGGCGGCGACTTCCTCTCAGCAGATATCTTTTAAAAGTCGACTTATTAGAACGTGAGGCCACGGTTTAAAACCCAACACGGCTTAAAAACAACAAAATGAAATATGAAAAAATATTCCTTTGGCGGCGACTTCCTCTCTCAGCAGATATCTGGCAAACATTTTGAAAGTCGACTTTAAAATGTAGATGTGGGTGTGAGAAACTAGGTCGCAAATATGACTGAAGTGTTGTAATGACCAATGACGTATGTATGTATGTAAGTAAACTGCTTAGCAGTTTTCTAGTTTCCGGCCCCCAGCCAACAACACATGCTAAGGAAGTACGTTCTAATAACTACAAAGTTTAGGATTTTTTTAAATTCTTTTTATATGGAGAGAGAATTTTTTAGAATTTCTATTTTATTTATTTATTTATCATGTATTTTTTTATTTTATTTATTTTTTTTTTCCGTCCTGTGCATTTTATTTGCAGGCAGTTTAGCTTAACTGGGCTGAGTGTAGGAATTTGAATGGTTTTCTCTGTATTCCATTTTATTTAAAATTTTATTTTGTTGTTGTTGTTTTTGTTTTGGTTTTTCTATTGAATTTTTATTACCGTAAAAATATTTATGGTCAAAACTAATGGAATTTTTTCAAATTCAAATTCATTTCTATGTATGTATGCATATTTCTAACGTGGCCAAAAACCCAATGAATTCACAAAACATTTGTATTTTTGTTGTTGTTTTATTTTGTTAGAAATATGCTTTCGAAATTTAATGGATTTAAACAGAAATAAGAAACAAAAAATCATTTCTATAAATCTATTGGATTTCAAACATATCATTGGCAAATATTTATTGTGTTAAATTGTGTTAAATTTCATTAATCCTGTTATATGTTAGAAGAGAGTTTTTAGTTTATTTGGCTAACGTAAGCCAACTTTTTTTTTTAATGGATTTATTGTTTAAACATATTTTAAAACCAATTTAAAACGATAAAAAAATGTGGCATGCTTTAAGGGGTTTAACAAAATCTAACCTAAAGTATACTTCAGTTTTATTTTATAAAAGCCCTTTAACAGTGCTTGACTTATGTACTGAACCAATATATATTGAAAATGAAGACGCCCTAGTCTACTAGGTAGTGTAGTGGCTTATTAGAACTGAGGTCATGGCTCAAAACCCAGGTCAAACCTCTCGCAACAAAACGAAATATGAAAAAATTTATTTGTTGTCTAAACATATTTTAAAACCAATTTAAAACGACAAAATACAAATGTGGCATACTTTAAGGGGTTTAAAAAATGTATCCTAAAGCATGCTTCAGTTTTATTTTATAAAAGCCCTTTAACAGTGCTTTGATTATACACTAAATCAATATAAATTGAAAATGAAGTCGCCCTAGTCTACTAGGTAGCGTATTGGCTTATTAGCTCCGAGACCATGGCTCAAACCGCAGGTCAAACATCTCGCAACAAAACGAAATATGAAAAACAATATATTTCTTCGAAATATCGTTTTTTAATGGATTTATTGTTTACAAACATATATTAAAACCAATTTAAAACGACAAATAAAAAATGTGGCATACTTTAAGGGGCTTGCAAACTGTTACTTAAAGTATACTTCAGTTTTATTTTATAAAAGCCCTTTAACAGTGCTTTACTTATACACTAAACCAATATAAATTGAAAATGAAGTCGCCATAGTCTAGAAGGTAGAGTGTATTGGCTTATTAGACCTGAGGTCAATGCTCAAAACCCAGGTCAAACATCTCTCAACAAAACGAAATATGAAAAAAAATTATTTATTGTTTAAACATATTTCAAAAACCAATTTAAAACGACAAAATTAAAAAATGTGGCATACTTTAAGGGGCTTACAAAAATGTATCCTCAAATATACTTCAGTTTTATTTTGTAAAAACCCTTTAACAGTGCTTTACTTATACTCCGAGCCAATATAAATTGAAAATGAAGTCGCCCTAGTCTAGTAGGTAGTGTATTGTCTTATTAGCTCTGAGGCCATAGCTCAAAACCCAGGTCAAACATCTCGCAACAAAACGAAATATGAAAAAAAAAATTCTTCGAAATATCGTTTTTTCTAAATGGATTTATTGTTTATAAAAATATTTTAAAAACCAATTTAAAACGACAAAATAAAAAATGTGGCATACTTTAAGGGGCTTACAAAAAATGTATCCTAAAGAATACTTCAGTTTTATTTTATAAAAGCCCTTTAACAGTGCTTTACTTATAAACTAAACCAATATAAATTGAAAATGAAGTCGCCATAGTCTAGAAGGTAGAGTGTATTGGCTTATTAGACCTGAGGTCAATGCTCAAAACCCAGGTCAAACATCTCTCAACAAAACGAAATATGAAAAAATGTATTTATTGTTTAAATTTATTTGAATTTAAAACGACCAAATAAAAAATGTGGCATACTTTAAGGGGCTTAAAATGTATCCTAAAGTATACTTCAGTTTTATTTTATAAAAGCCCTTTAATAGTGCTTTACTTATACCCTGAGCCCATACAAAGGTCAAATATCTCGCAACAAAACCAGCAGATGTCTGGCAAAAACTCTGAGTGTAAAACTAAACTTGCCACGGAAAGTTTCTCAAAAAATCGGTCCTTCGGAAACGACTTCAAATTGTAGATTCTGCCACTCATGAATACAATTATTAAACACAACATAAGTGATGTGCGAAGCTAGGTTGTAAGCCTGACTGAAAGGTTGCAATTCCTAATTATGCATGTATAATGAGCTGTGTGGCACGTAATGCCATCCTGTTGAAACCACATGTCCTTGGTGTCATAATCATCCACAAGAAGTTTGTGAATCATTGACCAAATAGTGCTCACCGCTGACAGTGATGTCGTTCACAAAGAAATATGGACGCCAGTTCAAAACGGTGACTTTTCCGGGATGTATTGGTCGCTCTTGGATCCAATAAGAATTTGTACCCCTAAATTCAAAAATTTTGTTTGTGCCTGCACCCTTTCACCTAGAAATACATAGGTCTCATCGATGAAAATGATTTTTTGTTGAAAAATTGGTGTCAGTTGCCCAAATGCTCTGGAATTCATTGAGCGAACACACGTCTTTGTATATGGTCCTTTGCCTTCAGTTCCTAGGTCAGTTGAATTAAAAGGGATCATACCAAAGTCACAACGCAAAATTTGCAAACTTGTGGTCTTCGAAAACCTGAGATCTTGTGAGGGGCTCACAAGACCCCAGACCTTATTAGACCCCAGGTCAGGCATCTCAAAGAAAACGAAATACGAAAAAATTTTTCTTCGGCGGCGACTTCCTCTCAGCAGATTTCTGATAAAATCTCTGAAGAGTAAATAAAATTACCATGAAAAGTTTCTCAAAAATCTGTCATTCGGAGGTGACTTTAAAATTATGGGTCTTGCCACTCGTGTATAAAATTAATACACACAGCATAAGTGGTGTGAGAAGCTAGACCGTATTCCTGACTGAACGAAATAAACAGCATTTTATAATCTTAAATACCTAAAAGTATGCTTCATTTTGATATTTTTGATTTTACAAGATTTCTTTATTACGTATTAAAATAGAAAAAATCCTTGTGTAATACATTTGCTAAAGGCTTTTAATATCCCATATACTGGGTTTAAATAAAAGTTTTTTAAAATTGATTTTAAAACGATTTATAAAACCCTTAAAATATGCAAATGTTTTCAAATAAACAAATACGATTTACTAAACACTTTTGTTAAAAAAATCCCTTAACCCAACGTTTTTGAATCATCCTGGATGATGGACATGCCTTAAACTATACATTAAAATTCCATGGAATTTCAACCAAAAAACCACTCACTCAACTTTAAATGTTAATTTTTCAAAAGAGAGAAAACGAGTAAACAACGAATAACAACAAATTGAGTTAAATTTTAATTGAATTAGAAAATAAAATAAAATGTAACCCAAAAATATCTGCACAAACAATAAATGGAAACGAATTAAATTTCAGTTTAATGGACACAGTTAATTTGTGGTTTAGGGGGGGGGGGGGGGGTATTGGTTAGGGGGGAGAAAGGATATTTTCAAATAAAATCAAGTCAACCAAAACCAAAGCAATTTTATCAAATAAAAAACGAATGTAATAAATAAACTAGAAAAGAGAGAGTGAGAGATAATTAATAAAAGTAGAGTATACTTTACGGCGTTAATTAATTAGTTTTTATTATTATTATTTTTCAAACGAAATCCAATCAATCATAAACCCAACAAACCAAAGAAGAAAAAAACTTAAAAAAAGAAATAAAAAGTACCTGATTTCCACCCTGACCGTGACATTTATAAGGATCAACGGCGCCTTGCATGTCGTCCGGTTTGGCGGCTGAATCTAGACACATATCGGTTTCTATATTGGCAATCTGTAATTGTTGTTGTTGTTGGTTTTTTTTTTTGTGTTTTATAGGCATAAAAATTGTTTGTATTTGTATTTGTTTTTTTAATGTTTTTTATATAAAAAAAAGAAAAAAAAGGAAAGAAAAGAAAGTTGGTTTTTAAATAAAAAAAAAATTAAAAACACATACACACACATACAAATATACTAAAAGAGCAGAAGAGCATAAAAATGAAGGCGGGATATTAGGGAAATCGAACCAAAAAAATAAATTCTACCGAACCAAAAATGTGTAAGAAATCTAATTAAAGCTGTAGGTAAACAAATAAGGTATGCTTTTAGGTGCCCATAACCAGGTATTGGAAAATAAAAAATGACAGTTTTATGGTTTGTTTTGTTTTTGTTTGGCTTAGGTAATGCAAAAAAAAAATAAAAATTTTAACGGAGCTGGTGGCGGTCGCTTGAGATTTTTTTCTTTATTACAAACCTGATTTCCACCTTGATTGTGACAAGGATACAAGCCTACAGGCTTTTTCAAATCCTTTTTACGTGCCGGTGAATCCAAACATGTGCGACCGCCAGCGCCTAAATTTCTTATCTGTGTAGCGTTTTTGTTTTTGTTGGCATATATTGAAAAAAAAAATGTTAAAAAAATATTTGTTTTTGTTAGTTTAGCTTACATTTTAAATTTACTTTGTTTGATTATTAGTTTTTAAGCAGGGGGGGATTTGGGGGCAAATGTTAAAATGCAATTTATATGTCGGATTTTCTTTTCCAAACAAGCATTTATGTTTAGTGTACTACTAGTAACGTTTTTGGAATGTCAGTTAAGTTATGTATGATGTTAGCTTTAGCGTTGGCTTGTTAAAGCATTTTTATTTAGGGGGAATATGGAGAGAGCATTGTTTTCTAAATTGCATTCATGAAATACCCATGTTTGAAAAATAAATTCTACACTTACCTCGCCATAGGCAACAGATTCACCTGGTATGAACAATTCAGGATAGACATTATCTAAATACCATTTAAAACTTTTACAGCCCAAACGTTGGCTAAAAAGAAAATAAAAGAAACAACGAAAAAAATAAAGTATACATTTTGTAGTAAAAAAGAAACAGCTTAAAAGTATACAACATATTTTGAAATATTTCACTTTTGCTAAAGAATACAATAAAAAATTTATAATACACAGCACCTAAATATAGGCAATGATTTTTATTAACAATTTATGCCTAAATATAGGCAATGATATTTTTAGCATTTTTTTGTTTAATTTGAAAATTTGTTCAAATCAAAGCTTAAAAGTATGCAACATATTTTCAAAATTTTTTTCATTATTTTTTGTTTGCTTTAATTTGAAAATTTGTTCAAATCAAAGCTTAAAAGTATGCAACATATTTTAAAGTATTTTACTTTTGTTAAAGAATTATTGTATTCTTATTCAATTAATAATACACAGCACCTATATATAGGCAATGAATTTTGTTATGAAATTCAACAATTTATGCCTAAATACATGCAATGATTTTTAACACTAATTTTTTTAGTTTTAATTTCAAAAAAGGTTCACATCAAAGCTTAAAAGGATGCAAAATATTTTTAAATATATCAATTTTGCTAAAGAATACAATAAAAAATTTATAATACAGGCACTAACTTTTGTTATGAAATTAAACAATTTGCGCCTAAATATATGCAATGATTTTTTAGCATTAATTTTTTAGTTTTCATTTGAAAAATTTTCAAATCAAAGCTTAAAAGTATGCAACATATTTTAAAATAGTTTGCTTTTGCTAAAGAATAAAATAAAAATAATTAATAATACACAACAACACAATGCAATGATTTTTATTAACAATTTATGCCTAAATATATGCAATGATTTTTTAGCATTAATTTTTTAGTTTTAATTTGAAAAATATTCAAATCAAAGCTTAAAAGTATGCAACATATTATTAAATATAAATTAATTTTGCTAAAGAATACAATAAACAAAATTATTATAATACACAGCACCTAAATATAGGCAATGATTTTTGTTATGAAATTAAACAATTTGTGCCTAAATATATGCAATGATTTTTTAGCATTAATTTTTTAGTTTTAATTTGAACAATTTTCAAATCAAAGCTTAAAAGTATGCAACATATTTTTAAGCATTTTACTTTTGTTAAAGAATACAATAAAAACAACTAATAATACACAGCACCTATATAGGCAATGATTTTTGTTATGAAACTCAACAATTTTTGCCTAAATATATGCAATGATTTTTAACACTAATTTTTTTAGTTTTAATTTCAAAAAAGGTTCAAATCAAAGCTTAAAAGTATGCAACATATTATTAAATATAAATTACTTTTGCTAAGGAATACAATAAAAAATTAATAATAAACAGCACCTAAATATAGGCAATGATTTTTGTTATGACATTAAACAATTTAAGCCTAAATATATGCAATGATTTTTTATCATTAATTTTGTTAGTTTTCATTTGAAAATTTTTCTAATCAAAGCTTAAAAGTATGCAACATATTTTAAAATATTTTACTTTTGTTAGACAAAACAGAAACGTGATGACTTATGCTCCACACTGTATATGAATTCCAAGAGGATTGCAACCATAAACGAAATACTTAATATTTCAACAGAATCCTACCATTAGAAAATTAAATAAAACTTGAAGTTTTCTAATAAACCTTTGACTGAAACTGACTCAGTTTGTGTGGAATGACAGACATTCAAGCATCTTCATTAATTTTTTTTTGTTGACACTATACACAACTTAATTATCCTTAAAATAGACATCAAGAGTTGAAAACTTGGAGTTGAAATAACCCACAAAAAAAAAATTTTACACGTTTACCAACTTAATTCTTAACCATGCAGGTATTCATTAAAAAAAACAAAAAAAATTAAATTAAGCATCGTACGTAACAGTTGATAAAAAAAACAAAACTTACCGCAATTCCTTACGTGCCGTAACATCACCAAAGTCTCCCTTGTCGTTGCCAATGCGTTGATAATAATACTTGGAATAGTCATCTAACCAGACTTCAGCCAAACGTACCGAATTCTTTTTGAGAACATTAACGCCTGAACGCCACTATAAAAAAACAACAGAAAAAGAGAAAAGCAATGAAAAATAAAGGAAGACAAAAAGGAAATTAAAAAACATTACAAAATAAAGGGACATATGAGACGGAAAGAAAAACGGAAAACAAAAAAAAAAATTCTTCTAAAAATTTTTCAAGTTTTAAAAACACAAATAAAAATACAGTGAGCATCAAAAAAAACTGTCCATTAAAAAAATGCATACATTAATAAATTACCGTTATTTTTATTTTAAAATTATTTCATTGCCACTTATGTGGCGTGTGTGAGAAGATAAATTCGAATTTGAAAATCCAAGACGCAATCCATAAATTTTAGCAGCGCCACATTTGGCATTAACAGAGCAAAATTTCCCCTTAACAGAACAAAATTTGCCCTTAACAGAGCACTGTTAGCTATTTAACAGTAGCCATCTGAACAAGGCCACTTGTTTGGGAGCTAATTTTCGGAAATACTCTAGGTCTATAAGTACCATACTATATGCAAAGAAAGGTCTCATGGCCTCTTAATATAATCAGCAACATAGTCACACATATAAAGTGATATGCTATTGAGAAAATTGGCTTTGAAAATATCATGTTTTATGTGTGTGAAGATAAATTCGAATTTGAAAATCCAAGACACAATCCATAAATTTTAGCAGCGCCACATTTGGCGTTAACAGAGCAAAATTTTCTCTTAACAGAACAAAATTTACCTTTAACAGAGCACTGTTAGCTATTTAACAGTATTTAAGCAAGCCCACTTGTTTAGGAGCTAATTTTGGGAAATACTCTCTTGGTCTATGAGTACCATACTATATGCAAAGGAAGGTTCCAAGGCCTCTTAATATAATCAGCATCATAGTCACACATAGAAAGTGATATGGTATTGGGTAAATTGGCTTTGAAAATATCAAGTTTTTGCTTGAAAATTCTCTAGAAGATCAGTGTGGCCATTTGGGAATATACAAGGAATAGTACACCATACAGACTATACATATATGCAAATGGTAGTCCAGAGGGTCCTCTTGCCAACCGTGGTAGTGGGATCGTTGGAAGAATTAATTGAGAATTAAATTTTATGTCAACAGTCTGCAATGTAGAAGAATAATGTACTATTGCCACTGTTAATCAGTAAACAGTGCTCTGTTAATAGCAAAGTTTACCCTGTTAGAGGTAAGAAGTGGCGCTGCTAAAAGTTAGGGTTTGCGTCTTTGGTTTTTAAATTCGAATTTATCTTACTTGTTAGAATTTTATCCATTATGTATAGTTTCTTTTCATCCTCACTGTACGTGTGTATACATACTGTGTATGTATCTGTGTGTGTATATTTAAGAGACTGTAAGAGAAATAAAATGCAATTGCAAATGTAAATGTAAATGAATGAATGAATGAGTGAGTGAATGAATAAATGCATGTGTAATTGTAGAAAAAGGAGATGATGGTGAAAATTAACCTACTTACACACACTCACACACACATATACACTCACTCACTCACACACTAATAAACGTTCTCTCATCTACAGTTGTAAACATTATGCTGTCGTTTATAAATATTTTAACATTTTACAAAAGCAGAGAGTGAGAGAAAGAGAGAGCAAGCGAGAAAGTAGAAAACAAATCGTACACAGTCACACTTATTTTTCTGGTTCCCTCTGTGTGTGTGGCTTAAATTGAGTCACTAATTATAAAAAGAAACTTGCTTTTGTTGTTGTTCTTGTTGTTTTTTTATTTTACGATTTGTAACAGTTTTCATGTTCATTGTTTTAAGCCGACAAATACAGGCAATTCTTAATAAAGAAAAAAAACGCAAAGAGGAGAGAGAGGGAACGAGTGTGACAGACTATAAAACGGGAATAATTTGGTTACAGCAATACGTACGCTTTAAAACAAAAGAATGCTACGCATACATGGGTAAACATAATGAATTATGCTAAGGCAGGGGTAGGGAATAGGAGATACCCTACAACTATAATACATTAGAAAGCACTCACCCACCCGGTAGGTAGGTAGGTAGAGGTAGCTGCCCATCCAAGAGAAGAAGGACTCACTTAGGCCGCATTGGGCCCATTGTGCTACCACAGTTATCCGCTATCCCCTAGTCTCAAAACCACGCGGAGCTCCTGATGAAGCGAATTAGGCTGCCAATGTCAATCCTTGACAGTTCCTCCAGATCATCCATGTAGTAAGTACTCAAGTACTTCCTTCTCCTTTGGCACAGAGCCGGGCATATACCCAGCAGATGGGGGACAGTCTCCTCTTCCTCCTCATCCCTGCAGCTTCTGCAGAAGTCGTTAGCAAGGTGTCCAAGACCAATGCGTCACCCATACTACAATGCCCCGTAATGACGCCGACAACTATACTGAGCGCGCCTCTTTGGATTATAAGTAGATTCATTGTGCGCCCCTCATCCAGCCTTGGCCAGATTTTGGGAGCCGTTCTATCTGTGTCTGAGGCCGCCCACCTGTCGTTGACGGAATCGGCAATTGCATTATCAATTATGAGCTTGCAGGTCCTCATAGTGATGCCCAGATTCGAGAATTCATCGGAGAGTCGTGCCCCGCCTGGCAAGTTCATCAGCTCTGCAGTTACCCGGAATGCCATACGATATGGATATCATATCGTTCCGCTATCTCGTCGAGATATCTGCGACAGCCGTTCACTGTCTTAGAGTTCATCACGTTAGCACTTGGAGCCTCGATAGCCGCCTGGCTATCAGAAAGTATGGTGACGTTCCGCTTGGAGACTCTTCCGTCCCCAATAATTCTCGCCGCAGCCTGTTATGCTACTACCTCCGCCTGAAAGACACTGCAGTGGTCTGGCAGTCTTATAGACTGGGCTTTTCCAACCGATTCTGAAAAAATTCCACCGCCAAAAGCTCTGTTCAGCTTCACCCACCTAAAATTATTAACAAAACTAGGTAGATAGGCGTTTTTTCGATAAACACTACAGGATGAGAAGGGAATTAACTTTAAGGCGTCAAATTCATCAATATATCTGGAACCCAGGCTGCCATCTAAGCACTCGAATCGCGTGAAGCTGGCTCCTGAATAGTATGGAACTGCCTGAGAAAATCAATAAACTATGTAGGGGGAATAGGTCACACTCTGGTACTCAAACAACCATCTAGGCACTCGGATCATATGTAATTGACTCGAGAATAGTATGGAACTGCCTGAGCAAATCAATCAACTATGCAGGAATAGGGCCGTACTCTGGCACTCAGGCTGCCGTTTAAGCACTCGGATCATATTGTTACGTTTTTACCTTTTTAAAAACGTTTAGAATATGTGTTTAGTTTCAATTAAACTCTTTATTGTTTGCACTACCTTTGTGTGCCACCGTATACAACATCACGATACAACAATAACTTGCTACTATTCTTTGCTTACAACGCAGATCTTTTCAACAGCGATCTTCAAACCACGACTGTTTACTTCGCACGAAACGCGTCTTCACACAAGACTGACTGAATTCTTACTACTCGCTGCCTACTTTATCTTGCCTTTTTATATGCTCACACTAACACGCCGACGAAGGCTCTCGAAGTAAAACGTTCAGGATTTCGATTTCTCAAGAACTCTATTGCGACTTCATTGTTATTTGTGTACTTTGCTTAAGTTGTTTGTTGTTGCTTTCTTTATTACTTGTCTGTCTCATTTTCTTCCATAGCGATGTTATTGGTTTACTTGTAACAAGTTCGTTGTATTTGTTAGTGTAGCTTTCGTTTCTCATGTTAATGTTAAGCGATGCTTCCATTTTCGTAATAATATGAAGTGCGCTCGAGAATAGAATTAAACTGCCGGAACACATTAATCAACTAACCAAGGGCAATATAATCATACTCTACTGAATTCCAGGTCAAGCACATTAGCTTGCGAGAGGAGTGACACTTCCATCCTACAGATGAGGCTTTTCTCTGGACTACGAAAAGAAGTTTGGAAGGCGAAAAGGAAATTTCGCAGGCGAAAGGGACAAGTACAACACCCAAAAGTCAAAATCACCCATTGTAATATGTACTAGAGAAGAAAGGGAGTGAAGATAGTAAAGGAGATAGGCAAATTGGAGAAGGAGAAGAGGTAGGAAAGGCGGGATAAGGAAGCGAAAGAAAAAACAGACCACAAACATACAAGAGAGCGCGACTACAACCTTGAAGTCCTAGCACTTCTCAACCTATTTATGAATCTATGGAGAGCTCAGTGTCGGCTCTCGACAAAGAGTCCAAACCCCATCGAAGAAGCGCATGCCCCGGGCCCTCAACCTCAAACTACTAAGAGCTGGACAGTTGCAGAGGAGGTGTACGATAGTTTCCAACTCCTTGTCGCTGTATACCCTGCAATAGCCCAGTGGGGATCTGTTCCAGATCTTTGTCAGCGATCTAATCTCGCAGGCAAAATGAAGATAGAGAGAGAGAGACGTAGGTTCTGAAGGTGAGCAACTCCAGGGGCAGAGAGGCATACCCATCTTCACAAATGTGTCGAAGATAGAGGCATTGATTCTGGGGTTTTCTGTAAGGATCTCGGCAGTCTTGGTCTTCAGTTTAGGTTAAATGATGACTGTAGCGTGTTTCAGATAGAGATTTTTGCTATCTTGATGACCATTGAGACCGTAGCTAGTAGATCCACTTCGGATTCGGAATCTTATGCGATCTTCGTTGTCAGTTAGGCTGCCCAGTTAGGGCCGTTGCGTCAGTCTGGTGTAAATCACGGCTTGTTCATGTTTTTACAGAGTCTTTAAATGTCTTTGGGCTAGATCACATCCGTCTAGGTTCCGGAACATAGCGGCATACTCGGTAATGAGACGGCGGATGCTCTCGTTAGATTAGATGATGATGTCGATAGAGATATTAGAAGTTAGTTATTGGTTGCATTACAGGGCACTGCGAGATTAGATCACCGACAAGGATTTAGAATAGATCCCAGCCGAACTATTACAGGGCATGTTGCGATGTGGATGATGATGGTTCTGATTCCTCAATCTGTCACATATACGGTCTCAGCACTGGACAGGTCAGAGAGGTAAAGCAGAGGCGTTGGTGGGGTGGATCGAAATGTTATGTGTCTAGGTGTCTTTGGCCTGCTATAGACAGTAACAGAACAAGTTAGCTGCTGGGCTTAGATAAGGCCAGCCTGAGGTTAACTACTGGGTTTATTACAGGGCACTGCGAGATTCGATCGTTGACAAGAATCTTTAACAGATGCCAGCCGAACTATTACAGGACATATTGCGATGAGAAGTAGTTGGAAACTATTGAAGATCTCCTCTGTAACTATACACATACATACATAATTGGCCATTACAACCCTTCAGTGAAGATTACGGCCAAGCTTCTCAACACCACTCATGTGTTGTGTGTGTTAACCAATTAATGCCCGAATTACTTTTTTATTGTAACGGTTACCGTTTTGTTTTTTACACTCAATTTCCTCTCAGAGCATAGAAACTAAGGCAACCTCTGCTGGCAACTTAAGTTGCCACTGAGCACTAATGGGTTAATTTTATACATGAGTGGCGGCACCTACAGTTTAACGACGACTCCGAACGACAGATTTTTGGCAATTTTATTTTGACACTCAGAGTTTTTGTCAGAAATCTGCTGAGAGGAAGTTGCCGCCGAGGAAATAATTTTTCATATTTCGTTTGAGATGTCTGATCTGGGGTTTGAACCCGCGCCTTACGTCTAATAAACCAACACACTACATACTAGACTAGGGCTCTCTTCCTTACCTCTCTTTCTTTTCAAATGTCCATATATTCTTCACTATTCTCTCTCTCTCTCTCTCTTTCTCTCTCTCTCTTCTAGGAGGAATTTACCATGTTATTGATAACAAAACGAAGAGACTTTCTTTACCTGTAAACGACTTCTGCAAAGGTTATGAGTGGATTAAGGAAGAAGAGAGTATTTAGTGTCCACTTTATTTGGAAATTTCCGCCTCTAGCTTGATGTAGGCTCCTTCCATTTTAGATCGCCCTTACTCTATAGAAAAGCCAGAAGCCACAAAATTATTTTCATATCACTGGGTTAGGCTTACACTGGTCTCGGATCCCAATACAGACGTAATTTTGCATATTACCTTAAATACTACACCTAAATACACCCTCTCCTGAGTACATTAGTTAGGTTACAAACATCACAACAAAACCCAACATACTTGTACTCCTGTACCCCTGGGCTATTATAGGACAACGTAACAACTTCATCAAGCAATTTTCTGGCACACGATCAAAAACAAAACAGAATCAAAACAGAATTAAAACACAAAAAAAAAAAAATATCCATGTGTGTGGTTATTAAAGCTGTGTGCATACACTCTATACATATACATACATGCGTCTCTGCAATCACATATACGTATGGGAATACAAGTATATTGTATTCCAAAGGGACACACTCTCTTTCTCTCTCTTCATTTTGCTTTGTGTGTATGTGTGTTTTTTTTTGTTTGTTTGATAGTGTTTGTGTGAGTGTGTGCGTGTATGTTTTGTGTGGTACTTCGCGCACAAGTACATTAATTGTTAAAACATGGCCAGTGGTTACGGCATTTTCACGACCATAGTTTGTTATTATTGTTGTTGTTGTTGTTGTTGCTGGTGTTGTTTTTTCTCTGTTCTGCTCTGTTTTGGTTTGAAAGTACTTTTCTGTCGCTCTTAAATATTTCAATAAAAATAGAAGTGAATGAAAAATAAACTTTTGCTCTCGACACACTCTCTCGCTCTCGCTCTCTCTCTCCTCTCTCTCTATTAAAGTCGACATTCATATGTAATGATGTCGCACCGCATACATTTACAAGTAGCAGTGAATATGTATGAATGTATGTGTTTCGTAGAGTTTTTAACAAATTTAGCTCCTTTGTGTATGCAATGAAAAACAAAAAAGAGAGAAAAAATGTAACCAACAGTACGTGCCTATTTTATGAAACAACACAATAAAAAAAAGGAGAGGAGAGAAAAAATTTTTATTTTTATTTTATTGTGTTGTTCGTTTGCAACAACATTAAAGTGAGTTTATGATTTTCCGCTTTTGATTAGTTCTCTCTCTCATGTTGATTTTTAATTTTGTTCCGGACATCAAAAGTACATAAGCAAACAAACTTCAATGGTTGGAGGAGCGTTTTTCGTTCTTCTGTTTGTTTTATAAATAAAAAAAAAACTTTTTTTTTTCTATTTTAATTAAATAATAATGAAGAGCAAGCCAACATCCATATGTATGTATAGCGGGGGGGATGTTGATTTAAAATGGAGAAAAAATCGATGAAACAATGAATATAAAAAGAAAAAAAAATAATAAAAAAATATGAGTAAAAGTTAATTGACTTTTACAGATTTTTTTAGGCAGACGATATTTTTTCAATTCTAGACGATATTAAAAGCAATCAAAAGAAAAAACGAAAGTCAGAAATCAGCAATGAGTATTCAAAAAGATGAGTAGATTCGAATCATACTCATAATTTCAGATACTTATACGCATTCATACTTATTTTAATATCATACTCATATTACTCATATTGAAAGTTTGAAGTACTCATCAGTGATCAGCAATGAGTATTCGAAAAAATGAGTACAATCGAATTATACTCATAATTTCTAATACTTATACGCATTCATACTTATTTTAATATCATACTCATACTACTTGTTTATGTCTGATAGTCCAATCTTCCCATCCTTGGCGACATAAACAGGATTGTTTAATCGATGGCAAACTAGCAATAGAGGGCGCTGCCGTATATAAGCTTTTTTATATTTTAATCTTATTGTTGTTTTTTTGACATTAAATGTTTTGTTTTGCTTTATTAATTTATTCTTTCGTTTTGTAACATCCGAAGGGATGCATCTTTTTTGCTTAAAAATAATTTTAAACAGACTTGTGCAATAATTAATATTTATAATAATTTGTATTTGTGATAAAGTCAAATTTTAAAAAAATCAAAATTAAAATCCAAAGTTTTTGAATAAATAAATGTATATATTTATGTGTGATTAATCTTTGTTTAATAATAAGAAATTGTGGTGTTAAATAAACGATACCTAAAGATTATAAGTGATGAAAAAAGACAAATCGAATCGTATTTATTTACAAATTGGCAAAACAATTGACAAAAGTCCAAGGTAATCTACAATCGAATCTCTGAGAAGTCCATCACGGTTAAGTGTCACGAGATTGGAAAATTTAGAGCAAATAGTGCACGGAAAATTAGTTGACAAACAAAAGGAAAATTTCGTGTGTCTGCAGAACGTAAGAAGAAAGTGTCGTTTCGGTGAATTTTTTAACTATTGGGAACGTTTCTAATTTTTTTTGGTCCTTATTTTCTAGTGTTTGTATCCACAGTGCCCTTTATGTGCTCTTCCCACCTATACAGTCCACAGTTTAACACTACTCATACTTAAAGTTTGAAGTACTCATCAGTGGTCAGCAATGAGTATTCAAAAACATGAGTAAAATCGAATCATACTCATAATTTCTAATACTTATACGTATTCATACTTATTTTAATATCATACTCATATTACTCATATTCAAACTTTGAAGTACTCATCGTACTCATACTTAACAATACGCATGATGTTGTTGATTTTGACACTCCATGACTAAACATTTATAAGAATCACCCAAAATAAGTATGATTCGCATACGAACGCTACAATACTCACTAGAAGGTTGTAAGTTTGCTTTGCTTGCTGCTCTGTCTTTTTTGCTTACGTGTCTTTTTCTTTTTTGTAAATGCAACAACAACTAAGATTGTAAATTTTAATGAGCGATTTGAATAATTCGAATCATTTATGAGTACATATTATAAGTATTTTTCGCAGGTTATGGATTTGAATGAGTTAGGCGTATGAATCAAACATATTTCGATTTGATATGAGTTTGATGTCAACGTTGTACTCATACTTATTGCAACCTGTACTTATAATCGAATCACTCGAATCATTTATGAGTATTATATCAGTATTTTTCTAAATTTATGAATCTGAATGAGTAGGCAGGCGAATGAATCAAACATATTTCGATTTGGTATGAGTTTGATGTCAACCTTGTACTCATACTCATTGCAATCTGTACTTATAAATCAATGTTGTAGTGAGTACGAATGAATCAGAGTAGTTGAATATTCAATACTGTTGGCTCCCTTATACTCAAAATATCAAAGTACTTATGAGTAGCGAAAAAACGATTCATTGCTGATCTCTGATGTGAGTCTCAGCAGATTTCTGTCAAAATTTCTTAGGGTAAATATTAAAATTGCCTTGAAAAGTTTCTCAAAAAGTCTGTCTTCGGTCTTTAAATTTGTTGTGAAGTGCAATTGTCGCAGTTAGAAATGGAATTTTATTTCATTCATATGGTTGCCGCTGCTGTGGCCACACAGAACCTCATTCGATCGAACCAATTTTCGTGTACTTGTTCAGGTGTATTGGGGGGGTCGTATCTCGGCAATGGCATCACGTATGTTTTGACCTACAAATGCTCAATTGTCTCTGGTCTGTCGGCATAACAATTTTCTTTAACAAAGCCTCACCGCCAAAAGTCCAACGGTGTCAAATCACAGCTTCTTGGCGGTCAATTGACTGCACCATTTCGGCTAATTAAATGGCCATCAAACGTTCGACGCAATAAATCGATTGTATCGATGAGATGTGTGGGATAAGTTACATCATCTTGTTGAAACCAAACATTGTTCACACCAATACTATGAAAAGCGGGTAGAAAAAAATCGATTATCATGGCGCGATAGTTGTCTCCATTGACCGTAATGTTTGCGCCGTCGTTAGGTCAGGTTAGGTTAGTGTGGTAGCTTTCATACCAAAAGCTCACTTGAACACGCATAGCGGTCCGTTGTGACGCCATAGGTGAAGGCAGTCCCTGTACTGACCAAGATCCCCCGAACATAGGAGGGAGAACTCGGTCAGCGCAAGGTCTGCAAATTTAAAGCACCACTACCCCGCGCTGGAAATCCAGCCAGGAAGTTTGATAAACGAGGCTATATTCTTGACATCAATGGACTATAGCTGCGTCAAGCTGACAAGGGTTGGAGAGCCAAATAACCAATATCTGCACCTCTCAAGAGATGGGCATTGACAAAGAAAGTTGATAACAGTCTCATCCTCCTCAGCGGATCTGCACCCACGGCAGAAGTCGTTCAGTGGGAGCCGCATTCTCTCCGCGTGTCTACCCATAACACAGTGACAGTGTAAACATGGCCACTGTGATTGAGATGATGCCACGACCAACTCCAAGTAACTGGTTGGTAAGCCTTCTAAGCATCAGGGGCCAGGTGGGTCTAGCGATAGAGCAGGACTCCTCGTTGATCGAGGACAGGTTGGCGTCTCAGAAGAATTTCCGCGCGATGGCCAGTTTGAACGAGATAAGTGGCATTCCTAAGCTGATTGAATAGGATTCTGGAAGTAGTGCGCCAGCTCTGGCTGGCTTGTCGGATCACAGTGTCCGGGGTCCCAGACAAGTGTTACACTGAAGCGCCAAAAAAGAAGGTTGACATTCCCTGACGATCCTGGAATTATTCGCATCGTTCGACAGAGACTTTATGGCAGCCTGGCTATCAGAAAAGATCGAAATGCGGGTCAAGGGAACAGCATATGCGAGGATCAATTGTGCGGCCCGGTAGATGGCCATTGCTTCCGCCTGGAATACGCTGCAATAGTCCGGCTGCCGGTGTAGACTCCGCTACCCATCCCGCCATCGACTTTGGATCCGTTTGCGCCGCCGCCAGTTTCAAAGAAATATGCGCCAATGATGCCTCCGCTCCACAACCCGCACCAAATAGTCACTCGTAATGGCTGCATTGACTTCTCTGAGACCACGTGTTCGTTTTCTGAGCTGAGCTTCATCTGAAAAGATGATGATTTTTTTTTGGCAAAGTCGACATTATCGTGCAGTTTTTTGTTGGCCCATTTAGCGAAGCGAAAACGAAGTGGATGGTCCTACTGCTTAGATGGTGCGTGAAATGTTCAATTCTTGAGAACGATGACAAGTTGATGTGGATGGATAGCCACAGATTCGATATTTTCAGGTGTATGCACGACTGTACGAGCACGATCACATCTTGGCGTGAGCATGTCTTGGAGCATCAACAAATGAAACCAGTTTCAAGAACTTTAGTGATAAACTTGAGAATACCGGGCATTGTTGGTTCTTCACCATACGCAACATACATATGTAAGTGGTGTGAGGTGGCTAGGTTGTAATCCTGACCGAAGGGTTAGTAATGACCAGTTAGGCATGTTTCTTGATAGCCTAAGAGAGATTAGATTGCATCCATTGCCACCTGAATTCATTAAACTTACAGGCTGCTTTTCAGTTTAACGCGAAAGAAGTCATGCTTTAATGCACAGTCCTAATGCTGACTGTCTAATTCGCTTTATCCATGACTTGTTAGTTAGCTCTGAAGCCTAGGCTTCATATTGTTACGAAAATGAAAAGATTTTTTAACATTAACGATAAACAAAATCCACACACACATACACTTACAACGAACTTGTTTGCGTATACCAACAACAGTATACCAGTATAAGAAAAGGAGGCAAACAAGTATGGAGGAAAGTAATAACAAACAACGTGAACAAAATACACAAATAGCAATGTAATCGCGATAGAACTCTCAAGTAGGCGCAGACAATAACATTCTACTTCCAACACCTTCATCAGACTAATATGTGAGCATATAAAAAGGCAAGACAAAGCGGCCAACAAGTCAGTAAGAATTCGGTCAGTCTTGTGTGAAGACGCGTTGCGTGCGAAGTAAACAGTCGCGGTTTGAAGATCTCCGCTATACAGATCTAACGTACAAGTGTTATTGCTTACAAAAAAAGGTTGTAAGCAGAGAGGAATAACGTACTAGCAAGTTGTTGTTGTATTGTGAAGTTGTATACGGTGGCACACAAAAGTAATGCGATTAATAAAGAGTTGTAAAAGAAACAAAACACATATTTGTTTTTATTTTGGTTTGCAATCAATGAACTCATATTTTAAACGTTTTTAAAAATGTAAAAACGTAACAATATGGTATCAAAAGCTCCTGTTATATGTGCCCAAACGAACTTTAATTTCAAGGCAGCTGCTACATTCTTTTATTCCCTTCTATATAGTCCTGAAGCATGTTTCCCTATTTTGTTTATTAAAAATCCACTTTCGACATCAAATTCTTTGCAAAAATGTTTGAAAATTTATTTTTGTCGTCCAGAAGCCAGTTTGCCGGTATTTTAAGAGCTTTTCATCGTCTGTTGTTTAAATCTGTCCACCCATTAAGTGAGAGCCTTTCAAACATTCTATGTCATTTCACTGGCAGCAGCCACTATTAAATACAGTTTCCACTAAAGCCATTCTGTTAATTTTTAATTAAATCCATTAACTTCCTTTGCTTGACCCCTTGGCTTGACTGGTTATAGTGTTGTTTTAATCAGTTAAACAAAGTTTTTTTTCTGTTACCTGCACTTGACATTTTAATGAAAAATTTTGCAAAAAAAAAAAAAAAAAACAAGAAAAAAATTCACGGATTTTACAACATAAACTACAACTACACATACAACATACACTACACACAGCGTACGGTATTTTAGAATTATTCTAGATTTTGTCACAATACAGGGTGTTCTAAAAATAATTAAAAAAACTTGTTTCACAGAAAGTATCGCTGCATTGCATGGATAAGGCCTACCCAACTTCATCCATTTGGTAAACTCCTGTGCCTTTGTGCTACTTATGCTGTAGGGTACCTGATCACCTGATACGACTCCTTTAATTGCTTTGTGTAAATTAATCCCTTTTCTCTTTAATGTTTATGGCTTCAAAGAATCGTTTGTTTTTTTGCAATGCCATCCTATTATAACTTATATTCGTGCAACGAGAATTTTTGTTTGTCCCACATGCAACATTTCGTCTGATGTTACAACACACCAAACAGATACAGGATAATGCATGGACAGTAACATGTCCATGTTGCGGCAGTTGTGTTGTGCGCCTTATTTTTACTGGCACCACAGTTTTTAAGCTCTCAGCTGTGATTAATAAAAACCAACAAAAAAATTGCAACAAAATGTAACTGTGCCTGTACCACTGCTACTGCCACTGCCACAAACATAGTGTCGTGTTTTAATTGCGTTAAATGGCACTGATTTTCAAACACAGTTTTTATGTTGTTATACCCTACACACCTCCATCGGTATGTTGTATTTGAGTTAATGTTTGCAAGCCATGTTGGAAAAACAAGTGACTGTGAACGCGGCAATGAAAGGGAGAGCCGCAGGAAGCTTTGGTTACGCTAAAATCGTGGATTTAGTTGATATGAATGTGGCTATACAGCAGAGATCAGCAATGAGTATTCAAAAAGATGAGTAGATTCGAATCATACTCATAATTTCTGATATTTATACGCATTCATATTTATTTTAATATCATACTCATAGTACTCGTATTCAAAGTTTGAAGTACTCATCGTACTCATACTTAACAACACGTATGATTTTTATTTTAATATCATACTTATACTACTCATATTCAAAGTTTGAAATACTCATTGTACTCATACTGAAAAATACGCTTGATGTTGTTGATTTCGACTCTCCTTTACTCAACATTTACAAGAATCATACAAAATAAGTATGATTCGTGTATGAACACTTCCAATACTCACTAGAAGGTTGTGTGTTTGCTTTGCTTGGTGTCTTTGGCTGTAAATGCAACAACAACTAAGACTGTAAATTTTGATGAATGATTCGAATCACTCGAATCATTTATGAGTATATATAAGTATTTTTCGAAATTTATGAATCTGAATGAGTAGGCAGGCGTATGAATCAAACATATTTCGATTTGGTATGAGTTTGATGTCAATGTTGCAGTCATACTCATTGCAACCTGTATCTATAAATTAATGTTGTAGTGAGTACGAATGAATCAGAGTACATAGTTGAATAGTCAATACTGTTGACTCACTCATACTCAAAATTTCATGAGTACTTATAGGTAGCGAAAAAACGATTCATTGCTGATCTCTGAGGACCAATTCGCGTTTGAATCGAACTGTGTGTGGAAGGGTCTTCACTTAAGAGAAGAAAGCGTCTGTGCTTCTAACATGCATCTGAACTCATTGATTTAGCGGAGATGAATGCTTTGCAACTTAAAGGATTTATCATGAGCTACGAATAATTCCTTGCAGGGTGTCTCACTTCCAGAGAAGCCTTCCCAATGCGTCTAACACAACACAACACAATACCTACCAGATTGCGGCGAATTCATTAGAGTAAATCAAGTTCTATACAAAAAGCTGCAATAATCTCAAATTGTGTGCTTATAAGTAGTTATTGAACTCTGATCACTGCTGCAGCATAGGTTGACATTACATATAACAACGCACAAGAGTGTGTTTTTTATGGAAATATTGTTACGTTTTTACTTTGTTGATTGCAAACAAAATAAAAATAAATTGTTGTTTAGTTTCAATTAAATTGTGTGTCACTGTTTACAACAATAATTGCTTGTTCGCTATTCCTCTTTGCTTACAGTGCAGATCTTTATAACGGAGATCTTCAAACCATGACTGTTCTCTTCACACGCAATGCGCCTTCACACAAGACTAACAGAATTCTTACTACTCGTTGCCTACTTTGTCTTGCCTTTTTATATGCCCACGTTGACAGTCTGATGAAGATTCTTGAAGTCGAACTTTCGTGGTTTCACCTTCTCGAGAACTCTATCTCGGTTTCATTGTTGTTTGTGTATTAGTACACGTTGTTTATTCTTGCCTTCTTGTTTACTTGTCTATTCCCTTTTCTTTCTTTTGATGTTGTTGGTTTACTTGTAAACAAGTTCATTGTATTTGTTTGTGTAGCTTTTGTTTATCATTTTAATGTTAAACGATGTTACACTGTTTTCGTAACAATATTTTCAAAATGATTTCCTTCTTTCACTACATTACTAGACTACGGCCATTTCATACCAAGGATTAAAAGACTCACTCTAGGAAACACGCTCGGCACTTCCCCTATAGAAGGAGTAGGACTCAATGAGTAATGTTTCTTGCTACTAATTTCTAGGCTGTTGCTAGGATCTTATCAGAGAAATTTGGATTATTAAAATGGGGAAAAATCACAAAAATGGTAAGCAGAAGGAGGAGATAATTTGACACTTATGTGTTGTGGTCCTATACGGCCAAAAAATGGAGTGAAAAACAGAAGAAAAAATTACAAAAATTTACAAGAGGTCGTTATCCCCATGAAAACATAATAAAATCATTGGTTGGAAATCTAATTTCCAAAGAATTTTGTTTACAATTCCCTCATATGAATTTTCTTTCTTTTCCACTTACCTTATATGGCGAACGTTTTCTAAATATATGGCCCACATGGGAACATGGCACGATTTCCAGGGTACCTCCACACATCCAAGTCTTAAACGATAACTCGAGATTTTCACCACCCCAAATATCGAAACCAGAATCATAAGTACCCAACAGTTCAAAGAATTTACGATCGATGGAAAACAAACCGCCAGCCATGGTGGGCGAATAAACGGGCTCCGCAGAATTCTGAAATTAGAAAGAAAAATAGAAACTTAAATAAACGCGGAACTAATATGCAAAACTAAATCAATTGGCAACACTGATATAAGTGCCAACAACGTGTAAATATTTTGCGTAAAAACTGATATTTTTCTGTCACATTCTTTGTTTTTGTTTTCAATTTGTTTACAATTCCTCTGTAACTTTATTTCTAAAATCTCAACATAGCAGTTTTTAATGCAAACACTGTCAGCTACCCAGAAAGAAATTTGGTACACATTGTATTCTTTACTTTAAACAATATCCCCCGATTTTTTTCACATAACTCCCCCCCTCCAACAGTAAAGTTGTATTTGTGTATACTGTTTAGAAAAGTAAGAATTTTCGTTAAAATAAATAAATTCTCTACTATATACACGAAATACTATCTCTCGTCGTTTTTTACTTTTACTACCAACCATATCTCTCTCTACTCCCTTATGCACTTAGAATTTATTTCTGTTTTTCACAATTTTTTTTTTTATTTGATTTTATTTCACTTGCACATGCACGTGTGTATGTTTGTTTTTCTCTACATTTATTCCCTTTAGAATTTATTGTTATTTCTATACCCTACACTGGCATAGGCAATACGGGTGGGTTTATATTGGGTTTTATGCTGCTGTTGGTACTACTTTATAATATAAGCCATCATAATCGATATTGCCGATAACAGAAAAAAACACTGTCTTAAACGGTTTTTAATAACGTTTAAGGTTATCGATAATTGTTTTCAAACCACAACTTTTAGTATCGATAACTAATTAAGAACAAAAACAATCTTAAACCGATTTTAATAACGTTTAAGGTTATCGATAACTGTTTTCAAACCACAATTTTTAGTATCGATAACTAATTAAGAACAAAAACAGTCTTAAACCGATTTTTAACAACGTTTAAGGTTATCGATAACTATTTTCCAACCACAATTTTTAGTATCGATAACTAACTAAGAACAAAAACAGTCTTAAACCGATTTTTAATAACATTTAAAGTTATCGATAACTTTTTTGAATAAAATTTTTAGTATCGATAACTAATTAATAACATCGATAACTAATTAATAACGACATTTATTCTTCAAAATAAAAATAAATTTCATTTGATTTATAGCAGATCTTCAATATCGATAACTTTTCGATTAAAATTTTTTTATTCCGATAGCTATTTTATAATATTTTCTAAATCGATAAATGTGTTAAAGAAAATTTTTCTATCGATAACTATTTTATGCCAAGAAAAAAAAAAATTAACTACGACAAATATTCTTCAATTTAATAAAATTTCATTTAATTTGTTGGAGATCTTCAATATCGATTACTTTTTGATGCAAAATTATTAATGTCGATAACTATTTTATGCGAAAAAAAATTAACAACGACAAATATTCTTCAAAATAATAAAATTTCATTTGATTTGTAGGACATTTTCAATATCGATAACTTTTTGATAGAGTATCGATAACTATTTTATAGTATTTTTACAACAATAAATGTCCTATAGAAAAATCGATACTATCGATAACTGTCTTATACAAAAAAAATTAATAACGACAAACATTCTTCAAAATAATAAAATTTCGTTTGATTTGTAGAACATTGACCACGTTCTACGATAACTTTTTGATGAAAAATTATGAATTCTGATAAACATTTTCTAGTATTTTCTTCATCAACAAAAGGCTTAAAGAAATTTTTTTATTAATTCTATATTTTATAAACAGTTCTAATAGCAATAATTGCTTTATCGACAATTTTGTATATCGATAAACAGGCCACGGGAAAAATTTCAAATATTTTAAAAAAAATTTCAGTATCACAAAATGTTCATTGAGAAAATTTAATTACAGAAGTTGTTTAATGTCGATAACTTTTCTATTAAATTATCGATTTAAAAAATTTCGATAACTATTGTATGCAAAATTGTCAATAATATAAAATAATGCATACATAACTTTTATTTCGATAACTATTTTAGAAGAAATGTACAATATTGTTTAATGTCGCACAGAAAATTGTTAATATCGATAACTATACTTTTGTAAAAAATTCTTAATATTGAAAATTTTTTTACAATGTTCCATACCCCCGTTATATATAAAAATATCAATTCATGAATTTCGATAATTAAGCTGTTCAAAATTTTTGTTATCGATAAATTTCCTATAGGAAAATGTTGCTTTTGATAATCTATCGTTAAGAAATTTTCAACATCACGTCTTTATGCAGAAAAAAATTTATATCGATAACTATTCTAAGAAAAATATTGCTAAAAACCGATTTAAAACGGCAAACGATTCATGAATTTCAATAATTAAGCTGTTCCAAAATTTTGTTATCGATAAATTTCCTATAGGAAAATGTTGCTTTTGATAATCTATCGTTAAGAAATTTTCAACATCATGGTTTAACGCAAAAAAATTTATATCGATAACTATTCTAAGGAAAATTTTGCTAAAAACTGATTTAAAGCGGCAAACGTTTCACAAATTTCTTTCAAATTACAAAATATGTTTAACTCTTCCAGATTTTGGGTAAAAACTCTGATCTGAAAGTAAATAAAAAATTGCCATGAAAAGTTTCTCAAAAAAATCTGTCACTCGGAAAGTGGACTTTAAATTGTAGATTCCGCCCCATTCATGTATAAAATTAACACACATAACAGGGGCAGCGTGAGGAGATACGTCGTAATTCTGACGGTAGGGTTGTAATAACGAAGTAAGTAAGTAAGTTAGTGTACTATGGGCAATGAAATATAGGGGTGTAGTCAAAATTTCGGCCTTGCATCTCACAACACCCATGTTGTGCGTTCATTTTATTCATGAGTGGATGAGGACATATGTGTGCATTGTTCAACGCCTGCCTTGACCATTGCATAGAATTGATTTGATAGAATTTTTCATGGCAATGAGCAATAATCAGAGTAGTCGTAGCTATAAAGTCGCGGTAGACTAGTAGGTAGTGTGTTGGCTAATTAGACATTAGGCCTCCGGTCAAACCCCAGGTTAGATATTTCCAACAAAATGAAATATGAATAAAGTATTTCATCGGCGGCGACTTCCTCTCAGCAAATTACTTGGTCTTGGTCGTGACGTCATCTCAACCACAGTGGCCGTGCTTACAGGTCGTTGCGTTTTGGGTAGACACGCGCCACAAATGAGTCTCCCATTTAACGACATCTGTCGTGGATGCAGATCCGCTGAGGAAGAGGAGACTGTTATCCACTTTCTTTGTCAGTGCGAGTCTCTTACTAGGTGTAGATAGAGGTTATTTGGCTCCCCTTTTCTTGACGGAGCTATCATCTATTGATATCTAGGATATAGATTCGATCATCAAACTTTCTGGCTGGTTTTCCAGTGTAGGGCAGTCGTGCTTTTGATGTGCAGCCCTTGCGCTGGCCTATTTCTTCCTATTACCGGATTTTGATAGAACTTGGTTAGAACAGGGACTGCGTTCACCCGTGACGTCACAATGGGCAGCTAGGCGTGCTCAAGTGAGCTTTGTGATATCAGAGCTACCACTCCGAGACCTAACCCAACCTATCCTCTCAGCAGATTTATGGCAAAAACTCTGAGGGTCCATAAAATTACCATAAAAAGTTTCTTAAAAAATCTGTCGCTGGAAGGCGCCACTTATATGAATATAATTAAGAACAACACGAGTGGTGTGAGAAGCTAGCTCGTAATCCTAACTGAAGGGTTGAAGAAGGATAGTGATCAATTACGTTATAATTTGTGTAGTCGGAGCTGATCTTCGAACTCGGAGGCGTCGTTTAGTAAATTAATATTCTAATGCGTTAAATCGGTTCAAATTGAGAATCGATAGATTTTTTAAGTTTTTAGATAACAAGTAACTCAAGGTCGTTTATGACCGATTGTAGTGTTCTGCTCTTCCTGGTTTTTATTGTTTTTTTATCTTCTTCTTTTTTTATTTATTTTTATGGTTCTCTCTGTGCTTTGTTACCTTTTTGCGAAAACAATAAACAATATGGGGAGTAAAAACAACCCATGCAATAACAATACATTAAAAAGATTTTAACGTACTCACATCCATACACATACATACATGTGAATACATGTACGTATACATATGGCACTGTACTGTACTGTACGGTTGATATATAAAATTTTCTAATATTTTAGATACCATACATACGTGATATGGGGTATTTAATTTACACATGTTTTTACAATCGCCTCGTACTCGTTGTTTGTTGTAACACTTTTGTTGTAACACTTTTGATCCAAAGTGCATGTTATTTTAAGCGATTCTTTTTTTTCTCTCTCTTTCTTTGAGTTCTAATTGAAACGAATTGCTGGAAGGGAGGAAGGAAGGTAGGTAGGTAATGTGAGATAGAGAGAGAGCGAGAGAGAGAGAGTGAGAGAGTGAAATTGTGAAAATAAAACTGAAATAAATGTTGTAAAAAGGATTTCATTTAATGGTTATAAAAGCTCAAGGGTTATTTAATTTAATGGAATATTTAAGGATAAATTACTTAACACCGGAAATAAAAAAACATCAACGCAACGCCATGATAACAACAAATAAACGTTTGAAGAATACAAATAGAGAGCATGGCGTGGAAGAGATAAAAAAATTGTAAATAAATATTTGGAAAAATGGATGGGAAAATATATTTCTTTTTGGAGAAAATTGAAAAGCGGCAATAAATTAAATAAACGACGTACAATTTAAGAATGTTATAAGCCTTAACCCGCCTACATACATACATACATATATATTGGCAATAAAATGGGTTTATTTGTAAAAATATGGCAATAAAATGTTTATTTTTCTTTTTTAATTTCTTTAAAATAAACATTAAATGGAGCATCTATTAATCATAATTAATAATATTTCTTTAATATTTTATACTACACTCACAGACAATTGTTTGACAGCAGTTGTCAAAAAGTTCATTAATTTCGATGTGTTAGCAATTATCTTTTTGGCAACACTGGTTTAAACAGCTCACGCACGTTTCGTGTTTTGTTTCACTGTCAAACATCTTCAGTTTGGTCTATAATTTAACCATGAATCGTCTTACAAACGAACAACGCTTGCTAATCATTGAATTTGCGTGCGTGAAAATGCGTGCTCTGTTAAGAAAGTTCATCGCGCGCTTCTTCCATTTTATGGTCAGTTTAATCGACCCACTGAAGCGGCTATTCGGTCTATTGTGACTAAATTTCGCAACAAATTTACATTGTTGGAACAATTGGAGTGCGAACTGAAGAAAATATCGCAGCTGTATCGGCCAGTGTTAATGATGACCATCAATTATCGATTCGTCGCCGTTCGCAGCAATTGGGCCTCTGGGATTTAGCTGTGAAGCCTTTCAAAATACAGCTGGTGCAAGAATCGAAGCCGAACGACCTACTGCAATGCAGAATTTTTGGTGAATGGGCTCTTGGAAAGTTGACCGAAGATCCACTTTTTTATCGAAAAATTGTGTTCAGTGAGGAAGCACATTTTTGGCTCAATGGATACGTAAATAAGCAGAATTGTCAATTTTGGAGTGAAGATCAGCCAGAAGCAAAAGTTGCAAAAGCTATCAATGCATCCAGAAAAAGTCACAGTTTGGTGCGGTTTATGGGCTGGTGGCATCATTGGACCGTACTTCTTCAAAGATGCTGCGAATCGTAACGTAATTGCACTTCCGTGAGATGATATTCAACTTTTTTGGCCCAAAATTGCCCAAGACGGTGCCACATGCCACACAGCACGCCTAACAATAGACTTATTGAGAGGCGAGTTCGGTGAACATTTTATTTCACGTTCGGGACCGGTCAATTGGCCACCTAGATCGTGCGATTTAACGCCTTTAGACTATTTTTGGTGGGGCTATGTTAAAGCTCATGTCTAGACAGACAATCCCGCTTCAATTGACGCATTGGAAGACAACATTGAAGCATTTATTCGTGAGATACTGGCCGAAATGTTGGAAAGAGTATGCCAAAATTGGATTAAGCGGATGGACCATTTGAGGCGTAGTCGCGGTCAACATATTATATGGATCGATTCAAATAAAGATTTCATGCATTTTTCTGAATTTTCCTATAGTTATTAAAAAATCACCCTTTACTTCACATACATACATACATAATTGGCCATTACAACCCTTCAGTCAGGATTACGGCCTAGCTTCTCACACCACTCATGTTGTGTGCCTTAGTTTTTATACTTGAGTGGCGGGACCTTCAGTTTAACGTCGACTCCGAACGACGGATTTTTGAGAAACTTCTTCATGGCAATTTTATTTACTTTCAGAGGAAATATTTTTTTTTTTTCATATTTCGTTTTGAAGTCTGACCTGATGCTCGAACCCGGGCTTTACGTCTAATAAGCGAACAGACTACCTTAGAGACTACGGCGACTCTAACAAAATACACAAACAACAATAACGAAACAACGATGTTTACATTTATAGAGTCACGAACATTCGTCTTCAAGAAAATTCATCAGACTATTTACGTTGTCGTATAAAATGCAAGACAAAGCAGGCAGCGGAATCAATAAAAGTTAAGTCAGTATTGTGTGAAGGTGCGTTATGTTTTAAGAGAATAATCGTGGTTTGAAGATTTCCGTTACAAAGATCTGTCGAACAATTGTTAATGTTTATGCAAAAGAGTGCAAAGAGGAATAACACAGAAAAGCAATTGTTGTTGTTTACATCAAGCTGTGAACTGTGGCATACAGAATTTTATTTTTATTTTATTTGCTATCTATGAGCTCCTATTTTACACATTTTTAAAAGGTAAAAAACGTAACAATATTTTTTGTTCATTAATTTGAAATAAAAAGGTGTCTAGAAAAACAAAATATTTCCACTGCGGTCAATTGAACATCTATGACTGTATAAACTAAAAAAAAAAAATAACCATAAATTATGGCTCCAATAAATAAAATTTTTTTATCAAATAGTCCATATAGCCATTCGGTTTCTTGTTCTTTTTTTTTTTTTTGACCACAGTCCATTAATTCTCCTTTAAATTCTGTCATAAAACTGGTAAAATATGATTTTCTTCTGACACTTTAAATGCTTGTTTATTAAAACATAAATCATGACCTTTTTTCCTCCTCCTTTTTTGTTCGTCCTGCTGAAAATAATTTTTCTTTTTTTATTTTCTTTTTTTTTTAACAGAAGCTTTTGTTTTTTAATTTTTTAAAAAATGAATGCCTTTATTATGAAAATTCAAGTAGTATTTCTATTGTTTTTATTAGCATTTCTAAGGTTTTTTCTCTTTTCTTTTCTTCGTTTCGACCTAAAAGTATGCTATACTTTCACTATATAAAATTGACAAAGGATGCAAATACAATATGAAAAAGAGAGCGTATAAATAAGAATGAATGAAAGAGAGTCAAGGTTTAGTGTTCTAAAAAGCATGTTTATTAAGTGAAGAAGTTTTTTGTTTTCTTCCATTTTCCATTTTATTCACACCTTTTAAGCTAATTTTATACTCTATTTTTAGGGGCTTTAAAAAAGGAGAAAACAAAATAAGGCATTGTTTTAAGGCAAAAGTTTTGTATAAAAAATGTGAATAAAAATAAAACAATTTACTGTTTTGTATGTATAAATTAGTATTGAATGATAAAAGTTAGGTTAGAAGCCGAACTGTCGCTCCCTAGACCAAAGGCTAGGCTCATCTATCTATCTACATATATAAAAATGAATGTTTGTATGTATGTATGTCCTTTACAGAATAGTAAATTTTGCATTTAATCATGTTATGATCTTCAGCAAAGTAGTTGCGCGTACGCCGTGGAAGGATCCTAAGTTGATATGACCAATTTCCGACAGGTGGCGCCACTGAAAACTGCTAAAAATTAATTAAATCGTAAACTATGCATTTGATCATGTTATGATCTTTAGCAAAGTTGTTGCTCATGAACCGACGAAGGTTTCTAAGTTGATGTGACCAATTTCCGACAGGTGGCGCCACTGTCTAGTAGGCAGTGTGCTGGCTTATTAGACGAAAGGCCCGAGTTCGAATCTCAGGTCAGACATCAAAACGAAATATGAAAAAATATTTCTTCGGCGACTTCCTCTCAGCAGATTTCTGGCAAAAACTCTGAGAGTAAAAAATTGCCATGAAAAGCTTCTCAAAAAATCTGTCGTTCGGAGTCGACTTTAAACTGTAGATCCCGCCACTCATGTGTGAAATTAACCCACACAACATGAGTGGTGTTGAGAAGCTAGGCCGTAATCCTGACTGAAGGGTTGTAATGGCCAATTATGTATGTATGAATTAAATCGTAAACTATGCATTCTTTAACAAAGTTGTTGCGCATGAGGTGACGAAGGTTTCTAAATTGATGCGATAAATTTCCGATAGATGGCGTCACTGAAGATTATTCAAAATGGATGACAAGAAATTGGTCGACCAACACCTCGAGCACGGAAGTAAAGAGCATTACTAGCCTCAGAATCAGACGGGCAACGAGCATTGAGACTGAAAAATCTTCGAGTACATGCCGCTGAGGCCCGTTCGCATGAATCACTTGAACAACGAGAAGTGAGATTAGAAACTGATCGAATGCGTACTACTCAGGCCCGTTCGTCTGAATCAGCTGGATAATGGGAAACAAAATCAGTAAAATTAATTGGAAATTTTTGTAATGTCTTTCCTTCAAATCCATTTTACTTGGGGGCGCAGCAACGCGCGCAGGCTACTGATAGTAATTAATATAAAATGCGAAGAAACTAACTCGACTTCAAAATAAATCTTACAATAGCAGCAACACGTCATATTCTATGAGGTAGTGTAGTGGCTTATTAGACGTGAGGCCACGGTTCAAACCCCGCCCCTCCCCCCAGAACTGACATCTCCGTCAGAACGCCCTATGCAAAAAATATTTCTTAGGCGACTTCCTCTCAACCGATTTCCAGCAAAAACTATGAGAGAAAATAAAAAAAATTATTATGAAGAGGTTTATCAAAAATCTGTCGCTCAGACTCGACTTTAAAAGCTGTAGGTCCTGCTACTTATTGATAAAATTAACACACTCGATATAAGTGGTGTGAGAAGCTAGGTCGTAATCCCGTGTAAAGGGTTGTAATGAAGGATTATGTACGTATGTAATCGATAAACTCCATGTAAATATGGATGCAAATCTATAACGGGTTCAATTAAAGTATAGGTAGGTAGGTTGAGATGGCTGCCCATCCAAGAAACATTCTTGGATGGACTCACTTAGGCCGCATTGGGCCCATTGTTCTACCACAGTTATCTGTTATCCCCTAATCTCGAAACCACTCGGAGCTCCTGATGCAGCGATTCAGGCTGCCAATGTCAATCCTTGACAGTTCCTCCAGATCATCCATGTAGTAACTACCCAAGTACTTTGCCTTCTCCTTTGGCAAAGAGTCGGGCATGTACCCAGCAGGTGAGGGACATTCCCCTCTTCCTCCTCGTCCCTGCAGCTTCTGCAGACGTCGTTAGCAAGGTGTCCAAGACCAATGCGCCTCGCATGCGTACCCATAATGCAATGCCTCGTAATGACACCGACAATTACACTGAGCGCGGCTCTTTGGAGTTTAAGTAGATTCATTGTGCGCCCGTCATCCAGCCTTGGACAGATTTTACGAGCTGCTCTACACGTGTCCGAGGCCGCCCACCTGTTGTTGACGGAATTGACGATAGCATTATCAATTATGATCTTGCAGGTCCTCATAGGTATGCCCAGATTCGAGAACTCATCGAAGAGTTCGATATTCGTGCCCCGCCTGGCAAGTCCATCAGCTTTGCAGTTACCCGGAATCCCACTGCGCCCCGCTACCCATACGATATGGATATCATATCGTTCCGCTATCTAGCCGTACACCGTCTTGGAGTTTATCACGTTAGAACTTAGAGCCTTGATAGCCGCCTGTCTAATTAAAGTATACATTTCTCAAAAAGTACTTTTTCTGGTACTTTTATTTCGTGTTTAAAGAATTTTCTTTAAATATTGATTTAAAACAGAATAAATAAGAAACTCTTATTCAGAAATTATAATAATTAAACTTCCAAGAATTGTATTCATACAGTTTTTACATCCAATTACTTAATAATAAGCCTTAAAATATGCTTTATTTAGTCCTTTGCAAAAAGAATACATACAGTCATGTTGCCTTAACAACTCATATCCTGGTTGCAACAATTAAAGGAGATTAAATCGATTTTATTTTATGAAAATATTTTACAGGCCATAAGATATCCACACAACCCAGCAAGAGCGGCAAAAAGAGCATATGAAAATACATAGTAGTTGGTTTGGTTAAAGAAAAATTAAAGCATACTTTCAAGTGCTTAATAATTATAATAAATAAGGCATAATTATAGGGGCTGCAAGGATATGAAAATACATAGTAGTTGGTCTGGTTAAAGAAAAATTAAAGCATACTTTCAAGTGCTTAATAATTATAATAAACAAGGCATAATTATAGGCTGCAAAATTAAATGAATATTTAAAATTGCTTTAATAATGCAGCAGGAATGAAAAGATAATTTAAGAAAATTTCTTTGTTATTGTTGTTGTAACTTTAACATAATTTTCTACTTTATTTTATTATGTGCGTTCCTTTTTCTTATATTTTGTTACACATGTCAGGTATTCATGTCCTTGGGGAGTTTTGAATGACAAATTGTTCAAAACTGCCGTCGTTTTTCCATTTTGTGAACGTGTTCAATAAAAAGAAATTTTTTTTGTATCTTCTTTTCAACCCAAAGTTTTTCGCTGTTTTTGTGCTGGCTGCGGGGGGAGGGGGGTGTTAGTATTTATCATTGAGCCTGTATAGCATGACACATCAATATTTTCTTTGTGCATGTGTCTATAATGCATTTATTTCCTGCTTTTCTTTATATTTTTTCGCTTCAGGTAATATATTGCGAAATAAAATGGATTTTATTTCATACAACCGCTCCTCTCCACCACATTAAGGTTTTCAGTTTTTCCAAGAAATATTTATACAGGGATGGCTCTCCCCCTGTATGTTTGCTGAAAGTTAGTTAATGTGTTTCTTTTTATTCTCTTAAGGATTGATTGGTTTCTCTAATAATTTTACCAAATTTTATTCCCCCTAATCGTTAGAAGTATTTGTTGTGAGCCGAGGACGGGAGGGGGTTTTCCCCTTTCATTTGTGTGGCTATTCCGTGATCAGTTAATTTGATTTCAATGTAATAGAGTTGTGTGTGTGTGTATAATAAATAATAAAAATTTAATGGGGTAGCGAAAGCAAATAAAAATGGCAAAAAATGTGTTGAAATAAATACTCATAAAACTATAGGAGGGTTGGTCAGCTAGTGTAAGGTTTTAATGGGTTGGTTGGGTTGGTTGGCATATCATATAGAATGAACACCTATGATGGGAAAATTATTTTAGTAGTAGTTGATTACTAACTTAATTGTTCATTATGATCCTTTAGTCAGGATTACAACCTAGTTTCTCACACCACCTATGTATGGTGCGTGTGTTGAGTTTAAACATGAGTGGTGGAACCTACAGTTTAAAACCTGTTCCGAACGAAAAATTTTTTTTAAACTTTTCATGGCAATTTTTATTTACTCCCAGAGTTTTTGTCCACAAGACAAAGAAGTAGTCGGTGCTTTTGTTCGAAATGTCTGAGCTAGGGTTCGAGCCACGGACATTCGTCTAATAAACGTCGTCTAAACACAATGTCTACTACACTACGTGCCTGATCATTGGTCATTACAACCATTCAGTCAGGATTACAATCTAGCTTCTCACATTACCAATGTTGTGTAGGTTAATTTTATCCATAAGTGGAGGGACCTACAGCTTAAAGTCGACTTCAAACGACAGATTTTTGAGAAACTTTTTCATGGCAATTTTATTTTACTCTCAGAGTTCTTGTCAGAAATCTGCTGAGAGGAAGTCGCCTACAAAATATTTTTTCATATTTCGCTGTACTGGAGATATCTGACCTGGGGTTTGAACCGAGGCCTCACGTCTAATAAGTCAACATACTACCTACTAGACTATGGTGACTTCAATGACTGATTACGCGTAATAAAATTTGGATCACGAAGGACAATAATGGGGCTAAAGACCATGAAAAGAGAAAGGTGAACTCCTTGGATGGCGATAAGGACATAATTGGCACCAAAGAGATTAAGGCAGTGCTTATGGTGAAATTGAAAGGGATTTGTCAAATCATGATCTCTGGCAACCTGTTCAAACGATTGATTTTAACAAATTAATCACAATGATTCAATTAAAACGACCAGATTTGATCACCAGAAATGGTGATGGGACTCATCATGATAACAGCAAAGCATACTCATACATATTTTATAATGGGACGGAAAATAAGAAAACTTGAAGTTAAGTTAATGAGGGCAAAACAAAGTATATGTTATCGACAAGTAGAGACGCGCGGCGTGTTGATTCTCAGATTACGGCCGATAACTATACTTTTGATACGGTCAAGGAATTCATCTATCTTGGCTCCGCCGTTACCACCAGAAATGATGTCAGTCTGGAGATCAAGCGCAGGATCACTCTTGCCAACAGGTGTTATTATGGTCTCAATAGGCCATTGAGTAGCAGAGACCTCTCTCGTGCGACAAAACTAACACTCCACAAGACGCTCATCCTCCCCGTGCTTCTTTATGGCGCAGAGGCATGGACCCTATTAAGTACAGATGCAGCAGCCTTGAGAGTGTTCGAGAGAAAAGTCCTACGCAAGATCTTCGGTCCAGTGCGAGTTGGCGATGATTTCCGTATCCGATCCAATAGTGAGCTGTATGAACTCCTCAACGGCGTAGACATTGTACAGCGTATTAATATCCAGCGGCTGCGCTGGTTGGCTATGTCGTTCGAATGGATGAGGATGCTCCGGCGAGAAGGGTATTTGATGCGGGAATCTGCGGAAGTCGGCGAAGAGAACGACCTTGTATCCATTGGAAGAACCAAATCGAGGAAGCCCTGTCATCGATTGGTGTGACCAACTGGCGTAGGCGCGCAAGAAGCAGAGGCGCCTGGAAGGATGTGTTGCGGTAGGCCGTAATCCGTTAAACGGGTTGTTATGGCCAATTAAGTAAGTAAGTAAGTAAGTAGAAGTTAGGTTGACAAAAGTGATCCTACTCCGCTTGATCTCCAGATTGACATCATTTTTGTTGTGTAACAGGCGGAGCCGAGATAAATAAAATCATTGACAACATCGAAAGTATAGTTATCGGCAATAATCGGGGATCCGATTCGCCGCCTGCCTTTGTTTCACCTTCATTTACCGCCACTGACCTATCTCAGGTTAGGATAGGTTTGAGAATGTGTACTTGTCATTGAGACAAGTACAATACCCAGAGGTCAAAATGACCCATTGTAAATACATCCTAGAGGGAGAGATAGAGAGAAAGTAAGAGAGAAGGAGTTTGGGAAATTGGAAAAGGAGAAGGATAGGAAAGCGAGTATATAAGAGACAGAGGAAAAAATATGGACCACAAACACACAAGAGAGCCAGACTACAACCTTGCTGCCATAGCACTTCTTAAGCAGCTCAACCAACTTATGAATCGTCTCTCCACAAGGAGTCCAAACCTTCGAAGAAGCTACTTCCGAGGGTCCTCAACGTCAACCAACTACGGGCTGGCATCACAACGGGCCGCTATGCGTGCTCAAGTGAGCTTTGTGATATCAGAGCTACCACTCCGACCTAAACCTAAAACCTAAGGGCTGGACAGTTGCAGAAAAGATGTTCGATAGTTTCTAAGCTTGATGTAGCACCTTCTGAATAACAATTCTTTCGATTTGTGTTGAACTTTCGTCAAAACAGAGCTCAACCAATTTATGAATCGTCTCTCGACAAAGAGTCCAAACCTTCGAAGAAGCCTGTTCTTATCATCCTCAACGTGAACCTACTAAGGCCTCCACAGTTGCAGAAGAGGTGTTTGATAGTTTCCAAGCTTGACGTTGCATCTTCTGAATAACAATTCTTTCGATCTGTCTTGAACTTTCTATAAAACAAAGTTTGATTTCTAAAACCCAGAAATTTAATCCCGGTGGAAGAAAAGTTTCCCCTTAGAAATGGGAAAACGCCACATGCTTGATTAATGTTTTTATCAAAACTTGTAGGCGAACTTTTTCGAACATCGCATCATGCGAAATACTAAATTTTGTCAACGGCGATATCAGTTTATTCCCCGGGTTCTCTTGTAACCAAAGAGGTCTTAAATGAATACAAGAAGTGATTGCAATCGTGACAAAATCGATGATTAAAACTGTAGTGCCTAAGACGAAAAAGTACCTTTCAAAATTAAAAAAAGTACCTTAAAATCTGTAACCATATATAAAGTAGACCCGACTTTAAACCACTCAGTTTTGAGAAAAAAATTTAATTTAAATTTAAAAACTTCTTCAAATTGATTTAAAAAAGTACCAACCCATCTCTGAATGTACCTTATATTTCCCCCTAGTTTTTTTAGTTTTCCATTCTTGTATTTCTCATATGAAATATAATGTTTATAAAACTATTAAAAAGTATTATTTTTAACAACTTGTATTAAATTCATATAAATATTATTTAAATTTGCAAATCATCACATACTTTAAGGAGTTTATATAAATAATAATAAACACTTGAGACTTTTCAAATAGTTTATGGCTTTAAGTGTTCGTTTAGTTTAGAAATCATCATAAAATGTTGAAAATGTTTATAAGCCACTTGAGTATATCTTTTATCGTAAAATAAATAACAAATTTTGAATTATAAACACAAGTGTTATGCAGCAAAAAAATAAACCGTAAGCCTAAAAGTATGCAATTACATTTTTTTGTTTTATAAAATATGTTTTAAAACTAGCTTTTATGAGAATGTTTATAACATAATGTAATAATTTGCGTAAGTACTTGCTCTTTTATACGCTCTAAAGAGCTTTTGTATTTAAAATAGGTCTTATGATTCTTGGATAAGGGCTGGATCCATTGATCCAACAGCTGTTTTTTAGTTTGGAAAACCTTTGGATTGTCGCTAAACCCTGATGAGTGCTTATAGTTAACTTATCAGGGAAATATTGTTTTTACTAAGCAATGTCAAAGAGGAAAAGCGATAACAAAACAACATATAAGTTCTCGAAGTTGCCAGACTGAAAGTGAACAAAGTATAGGAACCTTAATTAAGACACGAGTGTTTGTGAAATATCTTCAAAATTTTTGATTCGTTTAAAAGACTTATTGGAGCTATTATTGTGTGGAATATAATTGCGTTCAAATGTCCGTCACCACTTCTGTGGGTGAAGCGCACTCGAAATGTTCAATTTTTCCATGACTTTGACGTTTAAATCAGGACAAATTTGACAGATGGCATGGGTTATGCTGATTTCGAGGACCTCTGTGGTTTATGACATAACCATTGTGGCATGAGCTGTGTCGCAAGTAGCGCCGTTCTGTTAAAATCACATGTTCATGGAGGACCTGGGCAACGTCGTCCATAAAGCAATATGAAGATATGACGACGCAAGTGTAAAATCCATACCCAACAATAACTTTTTCAGGAATCATTGGAGGATTTTGAATCTGATGTGAAGTCATATCATCCCAAATTTGATAATTTTGTGTGTATCCGTATCCATTCATGCATAAATGGGCCTCAGCGCTGAAAACGATTTTTCAACGAAAATTAGCGTCAGTTGTCAACTGCTCCAGAGGCCATTTGGCGAGCAAACGTTGTTGTTTATGATCGTTTACCTTTAGAACCCGGGTCAGTTAAATTTTGTACTCGAATAGATTCAAGTCACGACGCAAAATGAGCCAAGTTGTGGTTTGCGAAAGACTGAGTTTATGCCTCAAGTCGACTACATCGGATTCTCCTACAAACTGTGTGTTTCGTTGACGTACGAATATTGGTCGATCGTTTACTGACGCAGTGGTCTCGATTTTTTCTAGCATATGTATTGCCAAAAGTCTTAGTCGGTAGAAAAGGCCGATTTCATGTGAGATACGCTAAATCGACTGCATTGGATCCTCGTGCAAACTCTCACGTAAAGGGACTTCCACATGAGATTATGGCGCCCTGTTGAAGCCACATCGTTTAGCGCTTGCCGTTTAGGGTGATAGCCTGACCAGCGCCACTGTCAAAAAAATATGAATCGATGAAGCGACCAGCTCATAATTCATACCAGTGACTGCTTGGAAAAGCATTGAACTCCTTTGGATTTCAAGTGGACTAAAGTTTTCATTAACGGATGGTGAGTATGAATCAGAGATCAGTAATGAGTATTCAAAAAGATGAGCAGAATCGAATCATACTCATAATTTCTGATACTTATACGCATTTGAACTTATTTTAATATCATACTCATACTACTCATATTCAAAGTTTGAAGTACTCATCGTACTCATACTGAACAATACGCATGATGTTGTTGATTTCGACCAGAGATCAGCAATGAGTATTCAAAAAGATGAGCAGAATCGAATCATACTCATAATTTCTGATACTTATATGCATTTGAACTTATTTTAATATCATACTCATACTACTCATATTCAAAGTTTGAAGTACTTATCGTACTCATACTTAATAATACGTATGATGTTATTGATTTCGATTCTCCATGACTCAACATTTACAAAAATCACAAACTAAGTATTATTCGCATACAAACACTACAATACTCACTAGAAGGTTGTGTGTTTGTTTCGAATTACTCGAATCATTTATGAGTATACATAAGTATTTTTCTAAATTTATGAATCTGAATGAGTTAGATGTATGAATCAAACATATTTCGAATGTTATGAGTTTGATGTCAACGTTGTACTCATACTCATTGCAACCTGTACTTATAATCGAATCACTCGAATCATTTATGAGTATTCTAAGTATGTTTCTAAATGTATGAATCTGAATGAGTAGGCAGGCGTACGAATCAAACATATTTCAAACTTTATGAGTTCGATGTCAACGTTGTACTCATACTCATTATACTCATACTTAAAAATCAACGTTGTAGAGAGTACGAATGAATCAGAGTACAGTTGAATTTTAGTATTATTGACTCACTTATATTCAAAATTTCATGAGTACTTAGTATGAGTAGCGAAAAAACGATTCGTTGCTGATCTCTGGTATACAGTATACTCTCCCCACTGAAAGTGCGAACAGTTTAATAGTTTTTACAATATTTTTTTTCAAAGTGCTGCCTGTATTTAATTAATTTTTATTAATTTACTGCGTGTGTGGTTAATATTTAATTAAAATTATAAATTATATCAAGTATAGCAATTAAAATAAATTCATTAAAATAATTGAAAAAAAAACAATTTTCCTGTTAAAAACATTTAAATTATCAGAACAGTAAAGTAAAGTATCAGCACGTAAATTGTGTAATAAATTTAATGGGATTTTGAAAAACATTAAAAATTTATAAAAAATATTGTATTAAATTCGATTTCTCTTCACTCTTTTTTTGTATGGAATTAATTTATGCCGATAACATATAACATGTACATACCTGATTATGTTACCAATTCATTACATTACATTTAAAATTTATACATTAATTAACTACTATTTTAAATTTATTTTTTCCACTATACAGGGTGATTTTTTTTAGAGAGCTTGAGAACATAAAATAATGATAAGAGATAGAAACATTGTTAGTGAAGATATTTCCTATATAGTCAGGTAGATAATCTTATGTGTGTGAAGATAAATTTGAATTTGAAAATCCAAGACGCAATCCATAAATTTTAGCAGCGCCACATTTGGCGTTAACAGCGCAAAAATTTCCTCTTAACAGAACAAAATTTACTTTTTACAGATCACTGTTAGCTATTTAACAGTATCCAACTGAACAAGCCCACTTGGTTAGGAGCTAATTTTTGGGACAAATACTAGGTCTATGAGTACCATATCATACTCAACCTTCTAATGCCAAAAAGTCCCATGTAAAGTGATATGCTGTTGCGAAAATTGGTTTGAAACTATACATTTTTTACTCGAAGATTCTCTAGAAGGTCATTTGGTTATTTTGGGAAATATAAGAAATAGCAGACCATATAGACTATATGCAAATGGTAGTCCAGAAGGTCCTTTTTCGAACCACCAACCATTCTTTTTAACACTTTTGTTCACTAATAATAATGATCATAATGAGAATTACATATATTTGATGTCAATAGTCGGTACAATGGGTCAATTCGACCTCCGGGTACTGTACTTGTCTTAATTGACAAGTACACGTCCTCTAACCTATGTCGTCTGCTATGATTGCAAAGTATTAGAATAATCCAATATTGCCACTGTTAATTAGTTAACAGTGCTCTGTTAATAGCAAAGTTTATCCTGTTACAGACAAGAAGTGGCGCTGCTAAAAGTTTGGGTTTGCGTCTTTGGTTTTTAGATTCGAATTTATCTTCACACACATGATTATCTCATGGCACTTATTTTTTAAATATGGTTTCCAGAATATATCTGCCATGGACATGAGTTGCATGGTCTGTTTGATTCGTCTAATTTTAGACTACTTTTTCAATTGCTGACAATAATGGCTTGAATATTGGCTTCCAATTCTTCAAATGCCTCTTTGTTGATTTGTCGGCCTGAATGAGTAACTTGGCCTAACACAGACCCATAGACTCCTTAGTAATCTAGAAGCATGAGCGCCCTAACTTGAAAACCTAAATTGTCCAATTGCCAACAAATTGATTTTGCAATAAATCGATTACCAAGCACGCTTTTAGTTAGGTTAGGTTAGGTAACCTTTCCTTAAGAAACTTAGGCCACTTAGGCCAGCATAAAGGCCCAGAGGAAAAAGGTGAGAGTTTAAAAACCTTCGTCTCTTTACTAAAACATAATGTGAAAATTAGTCTCTTGTGGAACAAACGTTGCCACCAAATTGATTTTGCAATAAATCGTTTGCCAAACACGCTTTTTGGCAAGTTAGGTTAGGTTAGGTATGATGGCGGACGTTCTTTAAAGGAAAAGATCCCTCCTAGGCTAATGGTGATACCACAATCAATTCTACCCGAAAATTAAACAGTCTCTAGAGGAGTTTAAAAACTTCCATCTCTTTTTAAGACAAGAGCAGTGTACTGATATATGAGGTTAAAGTTAGGCTCATCACCCTTCCCCAACCCATAGGTCTTGCAGAAGCGATTTGCCGGAATGCCCAGTCTTTCGGTATGCCTACTAGAAGGACAGTAGCTGGTAATAATCGCTATTGTGCGATGGATGGCCATTCGAATTAAGTACAGAAGAGGGTTGGTCCTCTTCCTCTTGTCCATATGTGTCCAGCAGGGTATACTAATATAGCACGTCCTCTGCTACCAACGGGATTGAGTTTCCCTATAAAACGTGTGAAAAATATACAATTCAACGGAGGCAATCGAAATACATACTTATGCCTTGTAACATGTAGAAGATTACGAGCTCCGCACCGGCGCTGTTTAGCTCATTAGCAAAGCAAATTTCCAATGATATCTCTATGTCCCGAAACCCCATATACGAGTTACTTTTGAATAACCAAAAATTTCCCTGAGAATTCTTAGGCATTCATGTTCAAAGACAGACGTTGAAACTAAGTTCGTTGGGGACTTAAAGGTTGGCTGGCTGTCCGTGAAAATCTAGAGATTGCAGTTAAACTTCCGCCTCACTCAATAAGTATTGCGCCGTTTTTAAAATTGTCATGATCTCTGCTTGGATAGGTTGATGCTGCATTTTAAGTTTTACTCAATATTATAACAATTTGCGTATTTATTGCGCAATAATTAATTGAAACTTTATATGAAATATTGAGCTCAATAATGGCGTTTATTGCGATTTACGCAATAAAGGTGCATACCTGAACACCGTATGTATTACGTTACACTAGCAAAATACCCGTTTTTAGCCATTTTTGCCTTGTTAATGGTTTTGAAGTTCAGCCCTTGCGCTGACCAACTTCTTCCTTTTCCCTGATTTTGGTGGAACTTGGTTAGTACAGGGACTGGGGCGCTATGCGTGCTCAAGTGAGCTTTGTGATATCAGAGCTACCACTCCGACCTAACCTAACCTAACGGTTTTGAAACTAGAAGAGTAAAATGGGTACGAAAACGTTCAATATGTGAACGAATTGCGTGCTTACTAGGTTCTAATAGATTAGACATACATACACTTAATTGGTCAGGATTACGCCCTAGCTCCGCTCCTGACATAACTTATGTTGTGTGTGTTAATTTTTATGCATGAGTGGCGGGACCTACAGTTTACAGTCGATTCCAAACGACAGAAATTTGAGAAACTTCATGGCAATTTCCTCAGAAATTTTGCCAGAAACCTACTGAGAGATGAAGTCGTCGAAGAAATATTTCTGCACGTTTCAGTTTGTTGGAGATATGTGACCTGGGAGTTTAAACCGTGGGTTCTCGTCTAGACTATGGCGGCTACTAGGCCGATTTTATATTGACCGTTAATTGAACTAAGTGATCTATGAAGTTCACGATTAGATTTCACAAGTTGAAGGCGTTGTTCTAATGTTAAACGATTCATGCTAGCTTGCCAAATCTTATTAACATTCTCAGCTGTTAAGCCATAGTTATCGATAACGGTAGTACTCATAATGTAATTAAAAAAGCACGCTCTATTACATTCGTTTTAAAAACATAAAAAATTATGAAATTTAAAAACAACAACAATTACCAGGTAGTATATTAAACAATATAAATTTAAATAAACGCTTAATATAAATTCAATTTATTTTACAGCCGGCAAGTATGCTACATAATGTAATTAGCTTTTACACAAAACTAAGAGAGAATTAAATAAAATAGAAAAAGAAGAAAAAATTAATTCCAATTCAATTTACTAACCAGTATTTATTTACGATTTAAATTATTATTTATATTTCCTTTAACAAATAATATTTTTTTATTTTTATTTTACTTTTATTTTAAATTACCCTAAAAGTATGCTTGAAATATTATTATTTTTTGCATACAGAAAAACTTCTCATAAATATGCATTACAAAATAAAGAGAAGAGCAAAAAAGAGAGAATAAAAATTGAAGCACAACACAACTGCAGCTCATTTCTGCATCGTAATACATATTTCTATAGCGCTCTTTTAGGTGCATATAAAATATAAAAAAGATCTATAATAAATGGTAAAACAAAACTATAGGATTTAATGGTAGCAATATTAAGGAAAGGAAAAATCCTTTTTTAAAAAGGAAAACGTAACGAGACTTGCCCAAGAAGCTATTGGAAAATGTTAAACAAATAAAAAACGAAAAATGAAATGAAATGAAGTTTGAAAAAACTGAAAGAAAATGAAGTAGAAAATAAATGAAAAATGAATCAGTATGAATTGAAATGGCAGAGGGTAATATTTATGGTACAAAAACGTGTCCTTTTCCAAAAATAACAGAAGCAGATGGTTATAGAGTAACCAGGATACGTGAGTTCAAAAAATACAATTTTGTTTTTGTTTTTGAGAAAATCTCATTTGTAGTTATCAGTTTCAGTTGAATAGTTTAAAAAAATGCAATAAGTACCTTTTGGACCGTGTGAAAAGTACAAAAAGTATCATTAGCATGAGGGCAGTACTATAAAAATACTATTCGAGACATAAATAATCCCTTTTTGCAAAGCAAAAGTACTTTTTGAAGGTAGAGGTTTTCATTAAAAAAAGATTTGAAAAAAGAAAAAGTTTAGTTTAGAAAAAGTACTTTTAAAAAAAGTAGAAAAGTACTTTTTAAAAAGAGTTAAAAGTACTTTTTAAAAAATGTTAAAAGTACTTTTTAAAAAAGTAAAAAGTACTTTAAAAAAGTAAAAAGTACTTTTTAAAAAAGTAAGAAGTACTTGAAAAAAGTAAAAAGTACTTTTTATGGTACTTTTTCCATTTCATAAGGCTAACGGATCAGTGCAGTATTTCCAGGCGAAAGTATCCGCCATATGGGTTATAATGATGATTACTTGTGAAGACTGTATTGTGTACGTGTCCCTACGTAATGGGGACGAGCCCTCCGCGGTCGGGTGAGGGTGGGTTAGTGTGTGGCCGGGGACGTTCGAAAAAAAAAAGACAATATATCCAGGAAGGATATGATCTTAATTTCTACTAGTTAGGCGGCTATCAGGGCCTCTTGAAAGATCTGACATAGATGCACAATTTTCACATTATATGGGTAACGGAAGGATGATTGCACTGAAGCTGGTGATTTCTGTAAGCATTTCAAACATTATATGGGTAAGGGAAGGAAGGGGCACTAGGGCTGGCGTCTTCTGTAAGCATTCCGAATATTATATGGGTAACGGAAGGATGATTGCACTGGAGCATTTCGAACATTATGTACTACATTACATTACGTACATATACATTATGTACTAAAAAAGTACCAACAAGTACTTTTTGTTTCAATGTTTTTTTTTCCTAATTAACATGAAGAAACAAAATACGAAAAAGGTACTTTTTGTTTTATTACTTTCTATGGTTAATTAACTTGAACATGGAAAGTACGAAAAAGGTATTTTTTGTTTTATTACTTTTTGTTGCTAATTAACACGAAGAAAGAAAGTACTAAAAAGGTACTTTTTGAGTGAAGCAATAGTCACAATTAACATAAAGAAAGAAAGTACTAAAAAAAGTAGTAAAAAGGTACTTTTTGTTGTATTACTTTCTATGGTTAATTAACATGAAAAAAAAGTACTAACAAAGTATGTACCAAAAAGTACTTTGTGCTTTGTTACTTTTTGTTGTTAATTAAAGTAAAGGGCATGGACCCTATTAATCACTGACGCTGCAGCCTTGAGAGTGTTCGAGAGAAAAGTCCTACGTAAGATCTTCGGTCCAGTGCGAGTTGTCGATGATTTCCGTATCCGATTCAACAGTGAGCTGTATGAGCTCCTCAACAACATAGACGTTGTGCAGCCCATTAACATCCAGCGGCTACGTTGGCTCGGCCATGTCGTTCGAATGGAGGAGGATGCTCCGGCGAGGCGGAAGTCGGCAAAGAGGACGACCTTGTATCCGTTGGAAGGAACAAATCGAGGAAGCCCTGTCATCGATTGGTGTGACCAACTGGCGTAGGCACGCAAGAAGCATGGAGGCGCCTGGAAGGATGTGTTGCGGCAGGCTGAAATCCGTTAAACGGGTTGTTATGGCCAATTAAGTAAGTAAGTAATTAAAGTGAAGAAAGAAAGTACCAAAAAGGTACTTTTTGTTTTATTATTTTCTTTTGTTAATTAACATGAAGACAGAAAGTACTAAAAAGGTACTTTTTGTTACGTTTGAGGGAAAACTTTAACTTGCTTAATACACTAATTCTTGTACAAAAAAATTCAATACGAATTTCCAATACGAATATGAAAAGAAATGTGAAGTTCAAATGGAAAGCAATTTGAAGGGCCAACAAAAAAAATCAGTGAAGGCGTAAATTTTCTCGTACCATTTATTATTTCTCCCACTGTTTATTTTTATCATTCCATAATAAAGCTATTCCCCATTTATATTTCTTTTTATATGAAGTTGATGTCAGCTTCTTAGCGTAGCGTAAACGTGACCGTCGAATATGAAAAAAAGTACGCAGAAATAATTTTATGATCAGGATTTGTTTCTGCTTCTTAAAGGCAATAGAATAGAATAATAAAAGCGGCTTACGAGTTCAAATTTTAAATTAGGCACAGCAATGAAGCTCATAAAATACATGTTGAGAATGTATAACAAAATAGGTAAATTTATAAGGCCTTCTTTATGGTAATATGGTGGCAATAAAACAACAGTAGGGAGAGAGAGAGAGAGAGGATATTTGAATCTAAGCTAAGGCTGTTTAAGCTCTAATCTTGGTGTGGAAGTCAAAAAATATCTTTATACAGTCAACAAATAGATCTTTAAGAATTCTTAAAGTATGTCAAGTAAATAAGCTTAAGTTGAGTAATTATTTGCAGAAGTTTTAATTCTACACAGTTGCGAAGACAAGATAAATCTTAAAGTTTCTATCGTGGAAAAAAGAAAAAACTACAAGAGAAACTAACAATAACAAAACAACAAAGACGTTCCCACGACAATCGGATCTTCGCTCCGGAACGACCCGACTCAACATCGGCCAAGGATTGTCGTCCCAGCGAAAGCTGTATCAACCGGAAGTTTTTTTCAACAGCCGAACTGTTACAACAACAAACAACAACGAAACTGCATAGAAATTCTATGAAAGATACAATAGAAAAGAAGAACTTTACAATAACAAATCAACAGTAAAGTTCTAGAAGTTGCCAGACTGAAAATAAATCCAGTTTAAATAGAGCATAAGTTAATCAGTCAGTTGCATTAAAAAGTGCGACATATACATACGCAGTTTATGACTCCACAAGGAGTCCAAACTTTCAAGCCTAGATATTCAGTCTCCATAACAATCTATACTTGTAGCCAAGCAATACAATCTATCCAAGGCCAGAACCCAAATGCTTTTAGTGGCTCTTTAATACGGTAATCAGGCGCATACTGATATATTTTGAGTGTTACTTTAGCCCCAGACTAGACATCAAAACGAAATATAAAAAAAATATTTCTTCGGCGGCGCCTTCCTCTCAAGCAATACAATCTATCCAAGTCCACAACCCAAATTCTTTTAATGGCTCTTTAATATGGTAATCAGACACATACTGATATATTTTGAGTGTTAGTTTCGCCGCAGGCTAGACATCAAAAAAAAATATAAAAAAAAATATTTCTTCGGCGGCGACTTCCTCTCAGCAGATTTCTGAAAAATCTCTGAAGAGTAAATAAAATTGCCATGAAAAGTTTCTTAAAAATCTGTCGTTCGGAGCTGACGTTAAATTGTGGGTCTCACCAATCACGTATAAAATTAACACACACAACATAAGTGGTGCGAGAAGCTAGGCCGTAATCCTGACTGAAGGGTGGTAATGGACAATTATGTATGTATGTATGTCTTGCACATCAAAACAAATGTCATCTGTTTTTGGATGACTGAACGTGCCACTAAGGGAACTGCCCGGTTTCATCCGGAGCTCTGGTCGGTTAAAATTCACCACTAACGGATCATGACAAGGGGGCTTATGTAGGTGGGTAGGTAGAGGTAGCTGCCCATTCAAGAGAAAGTTTCATGGATGGACTCACTTAGACCGCATTGGGCCCATTGTGCTACCACAGTTTATCCGCTATCCCCTAGTCTCAAAACCACTCAGAGTTCCTGATGAAGCGATTCAGGCAGCCAATGTCAATTCTTGACAGTTCCTCCAGATCCAGATCCATGTAGTAAGTACCCAAGTACTTCCTTCTCCTTTGGCACAGAGCCGGGCATGTACCCAGCAGGTGTGGAATAGTCTCCTCTTCTTCCTCATCTCTGCAGCTTCTGCAGAAGTCGTTAGCAAGGTGTCCAAGACCAATGCGCCTCGCATGCATACCCATAATGCAATGCCCCGTAATGACACCGACAACCACACTGACCGCGCTTCTTTGGAGTTTAAGTAGCCTTATTGTAAAGGGGGCTTAGCTCACACTGAATAACACAATGGGCCATATGGGTCATCGAGTGAAATTGCCTGTAAACGGCAAGCTACCCGTGAACTTAAACCTAGTGGATCAATAAAGTAATCTCCTAGCCAACGCTTCTCAAATCTATAATGTTATCAACTGGATAGGACAGTGCAGTTTATACCAATTTAAAGATAACAGGCTTTTTTCTTGACTGCATCGAAGGGAAGGAATATCGTGGAGCTGCTAGAAGGGGCCATGGACTAAAATAGGCCAAATTGAATAGGGTATCTGCCCCTGATGGAACCCGTCATATCTAGACAGCATATAATGTAGTCTGATAACAATTCCCATTGCTCGTAGGGTCACGTAGGGACTCATTGTTGACTATGCGAGAGCACTAGGTCTTTCGCATCAAGGCCACGCGATTTATCTTTGAAAAGAGCTGTAGAAAAATGCGCTGCTTGCAAGAACTTAATTTGATTCACGCTACTGATAAGAGCATCTTTAAAATGTTCTCACTTTTAAATGCATATCTTAAGCATCGTTTTCATGGTCACACCAGTCCTCCATACCTTTCCAGCAAAAATTTAAATTGCATGGCAGTCGTTACGATGGACAATGTTGCTTCCTTTTTTTAAAATGTCTTTAAATTTTCTTCCGTTTTCTTTTCGATTTCTTCTGAGCCGTATTTCGCATATCATTTTCCAGTACATTTGAATGGTAAGACACAATTTTTACTGCAAGAGGTTTATAATGCAACCGTATGGCAAACATCAAAGGAATGTTTTATAGGAAACTATCTGCATGCAAATTGCCATGGATATACGTACGTATACATATACAGATGGATTTGTATATATGTATGTATGTATTTATTGCAAATGGAAGAAAACTAGATATAAAGAGGGGAAAAAAACTGTGGTCTAGTTTAATTCGTTGATTATATGGATTTAAAAAAGCAAGCATAACTTAAGGCATTTTTAATGGGCCTTTTTAAAGTGTTTTAAAGTTTATTTTCTTTCATATTAAATTAAATGTTTTAAGAGATTCTCTTAAGCTTTAAAAGATGAATTTTGTTTCAGCAAAGAAAAAAAAAACTCTTTTGCTCCTTAAAATATGCTAAAGAAAGATTTATAATCATAATATGTATATAAACGTTATACGTTTGTGAAACCGAAAACAGCGCTTAAATGTCAAAACAATGACGAAATAAACTTGCAACTTGAAACTTTTTCTCCCTGTCATGTGGAGTAAAAAGTATAACAGATTTCCAGCAGAGCAGAGTAAAGCTCTCGTTGCAAGAGAGAGATAACAGAGCTTATAATGAAATAAATCTAAAGTGGCTGTAAAATTTCTTTTTCCGCTTTTTCTTTCTTCTTTTGTTACATTTTTCTTAAGAGTGGATTTTAAATAAATTAACTATTAATCTAAATGCAAATATAAGCAACAAAAACAACGTGGGAGAGAGAAAGGAAAAATGGAAGAAAAAACTTGTAATAACCCCAGTTTAAATAGTATCATGCAGCAGCATAAAAAAAGAAAAACAAGGAGCAAGTAAAAGTATGCTGTAGTTTAGATAAGCAACCTAAAGTATGCAATAATATTTTCAAACAGCAGCTGTTGTACATTAAACCTTAAACTATATAACTCAGCAGTTTTTTGTTAATAATAATAATACATACATACTGATATTATAAACATAAATTTACATTTTATTAACAGAAAACACTTCAAACTACGTATTTAGTAGAGAGAGAGAGTTTGAGGGGTATTGTATATTTTTTTTCAAAATTGTTAAACAGCTTTTAATATTATTTTCTCTTCTCGAAAACTCTGTCAATATCGTCCGTATTATTTGTGTATTAATTTAAATTTTTAAGTATACATTATATTTTATAGTGCTACTGAATTAATTAACACGTCAGTATTGCTCGGTGCATAGTTGATTACATTTTAATTAGCACCACCATCGAAAGTGAATTAAATTTTATTTTTTAAAGCTTTAAAACATATTTTTTGTCTCTTCCTCTTTGTGTAGAGATTTCACAAAATTTTGTTGTTTTTAAAATTTCTATTTTCTTTTCCAATTTAAAGGCAATTATGGAAAACGTCCCTATTTTTTTATTTATTTATTTATACGTCATTGTTGATTAGTCGTTTGTAGATTGTGTTTCTAAAAACAATAAAGCGGCGGGTCCTGATGGCCTCCCTGCTGAATTGTTTAAGACCGGATGTAATGAGTTGGTAGGGCGCATGCACCAGCTTATTTACAAAATATGGCTAGAGGAAAGTATGCCCAACGATTGGAACCTCAGTGTCCTCTGTCCTGTCCTGAAAAAAGGGAGACCCTACGATATGCGCCAAATACAGGGGTATAAGCCTTCTCCCTATCGCATATAAGGTTCTTAGAGGCGTATTGTGTGAACGACTGAAGCCACTCGTCAAAACACTGATTGGACTTTATCAGTGCGGCTTCAGACCTGGCAAGTCCACCATCGACCAGATCTTCATACTACGCCAAATCCTGGAAAAGACCCATGAACAACAAGTCGACACACACCATCCTTTTGCCGACTATAAGGCAGCCTTTGATAACCCCATAAGGGATCGTGTTTTTGCCGCAATGTCTGAGCTCGGTATACCTGCGAAGCTGATAAGGCTATGCAGAATGATGTTGAGCAATTCCTGCAGCTCCGTCAAGGTAGGAATGGACCTCTCCGAAGCTTTTGATACCGTGCGAGGTTTCAGACAAGGCGATCCCTTATCATGCGACCTCTTCAACTTCGTCATGGAGAGCGTTCTGCGAAATCGCATGCGGGTATCTGCGGAAGTCCGTTGGAAGGACCAAATCGAGGAAGCCCTGTCATCGATTGGTGTGACCAACTGGCGTAGGCGCGCAAGAAGCAGAGGCGCCTAAAAGGATGTGTTGCGGCGGGCCGAAGCCCGTTAAACGGGTTGTTATGGCCAATTAAGTAAGTAAGTAAGTAAGATAGTGTTTCTACACCCAAAACAGTCTGATTTACCTCACTTAGAAGCCCATGGATTTCAAAAAGTAGAACTCCTGTTAGAAACAGTAGTCAAAACAGTAGTCCTTGCTTCTTTCGCTGTCCATTGCTGGTACTCACATAAAATGTTCACATAAAATGTGTTGTACCGACTCCGTTTCTTCCGCATCCTGGCAGTCTCTGCAGTAATCCTGGAGGGTCAGACTGAGCTTGTCAGCAAAACTGCCAATAGCGCAGTGTCGCGTTTGAATTCCTATTCGAGTGCGAACCCTTCTCTTGTAAAACTCAAGTAGTTCCCTGATTTTCTTGCTGTCCACAGTTGGAAACAACAATTTTGAAATACGGCAACCAGGCAGATTGGATCACCCACGGTTTATTCAATTCCATGCGGCTTTTTTAGGGGGAAAAAAAAATATGACTTAGACGCAGTAGAATAGGAAGAGAAAAGACGCAGGCTGAAAATGATAAAAAGGGGTCCACCTCGAAGTAATACAACCATGGTTTCGAGGTGGAATGATACCCCGGTGAGGAGACAAGGTGGGTTTTTAGTCACTATACTCAGTTTGACAGTCCGACATACCATGTATGGTGACGACCATCGTGAATGCATAAACCAATTTCCCTCCTTCGCGCGAAAAAAAAAATCTGCTTTTTTTCAAACTGGGAAAGTATTATTGCAGGGGCGCCCCTCTATCGTTTCCTCCTCAGATATCTCGAATCCCGCCTTTGCCTTTCCCTCTATGTTACAGTATTAGCACCGGAACCTGTAGAGGCCAGTGTTGTGTCAACGTATACGGTGTAGAAAGTCTATGCCACTCCTGACATCCTTTGATTTGATTAGATGGCATTCCAGCGCCTTGATTGCTGCTTGAATGGCATGTTGGACTATTCCATGCTGCTTTTTTCCAATTTGGGAAAGTATTCTTGAAGGGGCGCATAAATCCCCTCTATCGCCTTCTCCTTAGACATCTCTGATCCCTTCTGTGCCAGTTCGTTCCCCTTTTCTTTTCCCTCACACAGTATTCCGGAACCCAGTAGAGGCGGGCGTAGAGGTCTACGCAAATCCTGATACCCTTTGATTTGATTCGATGGGATCCCAGCGCCTTGATTGCTGCTTAACTGTCCACACATATGACGAAGTTCGAAGTAGATAGTTCCCCAGTTTCAACCATACGAGCAGCTTGTTTCAATAGCAAATATTTTCGCTTGAAATACGCTGGCCTGGTTAGATAATCTGTATGACGCCTTTAGAGTCTAGTTATCGGTATAGACCAGTTCCACATTCCTATTTTTGAGCCATCGGTGAAGATCATCGCCACCGATGATAACTTCAGCAACACATTCTCCCAGTGTGGGTGTGTGAGTTTTGTATGTTCGTCCTAAAATAGTCTCTGGTACCATGTAGTCCCATCTAAAACCCGGGTAATTCGGTTCTACATCATGCAGTATTGAAGCGTGCTGTACCATACATGCCTGAAATATATCTGAGAACTTAAGCCTCAGCGCAGTTCCAGCAGCCACGTTTTGGAAGATTAGATGTCAAATGCTTGTGGTGGGATCATCATCGAGGCTAGCCTGCGACGTGGACTTCCGAGTACTAGATGCTCTTAGTAATACATCATCTGAGGCATAGTTTACTATTTTTAATTGGCTATCACAGCACTTGTTGGCTGAACAAGTGGCAGCGTAAACTACAAGAGTAGGGAAGTACATATAGGAAGTTATGCACTTGCTCAAATCCATGCGGTATTTGATCTCTATGTCTCTACTGACTACACGATAACCGAACCCGTTCCAGTTTTATAATGAATAACACCTAATCGCCTGATATCGATTTGGAAATCAATCTCTTTACGAAAACTACAGTCTTCAATGTGAATATAAAATGTAAGACTTGGAGCGTTGCGCTAGTGATGTCGTCGAAATATTCTTCATATATTCTGGTCAAGAACCATCTCTGGTCAACACCCTCTGGAAAAGAACAGACTAACAACTCCATTGAAATATAAAGAGGCGGAAATTGAATTGCATCAGCCATACCCTTAGAAGGGTACTGCCACAGAGGGTCGAACTGCCAGAGAGTGGAACCCGCAAGGGGGCAGAAGAAGAGGGCGCTTGTCCCTACGTTGGAGAAGGCTAGAGTGTTGGCTTATTAAACGCGATAAAACCCCAGGTCAGACCTCTCTAGCCCATATCAGATATCTCCAACAAGACGAAATATGAAAAAATATGAAAAAATATTTCTAAGGCGACTTCCCCTCAGCAGATTTCTGGGAAAAACTCTAAGAGCAAACAAGAAATTGCCACAAAAGTTGCTCAAACAATCTATCCTTCAAAGGCGACTTTAAACTGTAGGAACCGCTACTTATTTATAAAAGTTAACACACACAAAATGAGCGATGTGAGAAACTGACTCAACGAGTTGTAATTACTAATTAAGTAAGTAAGAAAATCGCCCTTTAGATCCCTAGAAAGTATGCAGATAACATGTGAGATGGATTAAGAATGCTGAGTGTGCCTGGAAGATATTTATTTATATATATATTTTCTAGGTTGTGATCAGCAATGAATCGTTTTTTCGCAACTCATGAAATTTTGAGTATGAGTGTGATTCGAAGGTATTGAAATTCAACTACTCTGATGCATTGTACTCACTACAACATTGATTTATAAGTACAGGTTGCAATGAGTATGAGTACAATGTTGACATCAAACTCATAACATTCGAAATATGTTTGATTCATACGCCTGCCTACTCATTCAGATTCATAAATTTAGAAAAATACTCATAAATGATTCGAGTGATTCGAATCATTCATCAAAATTTACAGTCTTAGTTATTGTTGCTTTTACAAAAGAGAAAGAAGGAAAAAGACACAGAGAGCAAGCAAAGTAAACACCCAACCTTCTAGTGAGTATTGGAAGTGTTCGTACGCGAATCATACTTGTTTTGTGATTCTTGTAAATGTTGAGTAAAAGAGGGTCGAAATCAACAACATCAGCGTATTGTTAAGTATGAGTATGATGAGTACTTCAAACTTTGAATATGAATAGTATGAGTATGATATTTAACTAATAAGTATGAACGCGTATAAGTATCAGAAAATAGGAGTATGATTCGAATCTACTCATCTTTTTGAATACTCATTCCTAAAAAATTGCATGATTTCGTACTCAAAAAAAAAAAATTAAGTACTAAATTAACCAAAAGATAACACCTGATACATCATCTGAAATGCTATCTTTCCAATTAGTGTTGCCTGATAAATAGGCAATGGATGTCTGTATATAAATTTCGTTCACCTTAGGTAGATTGTTTGCTTATTAGACGAGAATCCGAGATTCAAATCCCAGCCCAGGCATCTTGAGCAAGACAAACAACAGACCTTTGGCAAAAACTCGTGAGTGTAAATTGAAAATTGCCATGAAAAGTTTCTCAAAAAAATCTCTACTTCCAAGGCGACTTTTAACTATAGGGGGCGCCACTCATTGATAAAATGAATACTTCCCATATGAGTATTGTAAGGAGCTAAGTTGTGACCCTGACTAAATGGGCTTAGTGAGAGCGTTTTTTTAAATATTTTTTAATTTCTTGTTTATGAACTCATATTTCCCGATTCATATTGAAACAATTTTATTTTATTTAAAACCTTTTTACTACCAATCATACTCAATTTAAATGCATATTTAAAGCTTTAAACAATTTTAAGTATTTTTTCCGCTCTTTTATGTGAATGGAGATGATATTTGCATTTATTGAACTGACGGTTTGGCTAGTTGGTGGATTGCTGCGTTGGACGTTTGATTGATTGATTGATTGGAATAATTTTCGATAATTTATTATCTCTTTAAAAACATATATACATACAACAATAACAACAACAGCAACAGGAAAAAAATCCATAATAAAGACAGAATTTTATACGGAGAGAATATATGCAAATTGATAACGAACAACAAAAAATTAAACGAAATTATTTTGTAAGCAAAACACAAAAATGTTTTTAAAAAAACGTATAATGAGTACTAAAGTATTAGGGAGATATGTACGTAACAGAGATCAGCAATGAGTATTCAAAAAGATGAATACAATCGAATCACACTCATAATTTCTGGTACTTATACGCATTCATACTTATTTTAATATCATACTCATACTACTCATATTTAAAGTTTGAAGTACTCATCATACTCATACTTAACAAAACGCATAATGTTGTTGATTTTGACTTTCCATGACTCAACATTTATAAGAATCACACAAAATAAGTATGATTCGCATACGAACATTAAAATACTCACTAGAATTCGAATCACTCGTAATACTCATACGAGTATTTTTCTAAATTTATGAATCTGAATGAGTTAGGCATCAAATATGAATCAAACATATTTAGAATTGGTATGAGTTCGATGTCAACGTTGTACTCATACTCATTGCAACCTGTACTTATAAATCAATGTTGTAGTGAGTACGAATGAATCAGAGTACATAGTTGAATAGTCAATACTGTTGACTCACTCATACTCAAAATTTCATGAGTACTTATGTGTAGCGAAAAAACGATTCGTTGCTGATCTCTGCTACGTAATGATATGAGGTCTACTTAGCTGTACATTTTCCTTCGAACAATCCTCAGAAAATAAGATTTGAATTTGTTTAGATAAACCATCTATTATGGCAGGTATTGCCCTCCAGTGTCAATGAGTTTCAAAGTGAATTTTTGACCCGATAAGTCAAGTTCCAAAATTATTTGGGCCCGGGGTTTTCTAATGTTGAATCTGTTTTGTTGGAACTCATTGAGCAGTCTGGAAAGCCTGGTGAGGCAAAGGCTTATAACATTGAGGAGCTTAGATCGTGACATGCAATTGGCATGAGATAAGTGTCAACGGTTTCCGTAAAATATTGGTTGGAATTTGTAGGTTGTCGTTTATGGTAGGAATGATTAGCGAAATCGGGAAGTACGAAAAAAGAATGGCTTTTGTATCACACAGTACAACACACTGGAAAAATCATAGAATTGAATTCAAAGTAAGAGACTTTGACACTTTTCCTTTACGTAACGTAATGATCTAAGAATAATGGAGCATAACCAATATAACCAAAAAAAATATTTAAAAGATTGGAGCATACATATGTATGATGAAAATGGTGGAAAAAATCATAAAATTGGATTCAAAGTAAGACACTTTGACACTTTTTCTTTACGTAACGTAATAATCTCTGAATAAGTGGAGCATAACCAATATTACAAAAAAAAATATTTAAAAGATTGGAGCAGACATATCATGAAAATGTTGGAAAAAATCATAAAATTAAATTCAAAGTAAGAGACTTTGACACTTTTCCTTTACGTAACGTAATAATCTAAGAATAAATGGAGCATAACTAATATAACAAAAAAAAATACAGCAGACATATGATGAAAATGCTGGAAAAAACGTAAAATTGAATTCAAAGTAGAGACTTTGACACTTTTTCTTTACGTAACGTAATAACATAAGGATAGATGGAGTATAACCAATATAACAAAAAAATATTTAAAAGTAGGGAGCAGACATATGATGAATATGGTGGAAAAATCAGAAAATTAAATTCAAGGTAAGACACTTTGACACTTTTTCTTTACGTAACGTAATAGACTAAGAATAAATGGAGTATAACCAATATAACAAAAAATTATTTAAAAGTAGGGAGCATACATATGATGAAAATGGTGGAAAAAATGATTGAATTTAATTCAAAGTAAGAGACTCACACTTTTTTGTTACGTAACGTAATAAGCTAAGAATAAATGAAGCATAACCAATATAACAAAAAAAATATTTAAAAGATTGGAGCAGACATATGCTGAAAATGTTGGATCATATCATAGAATTGAATTCAATGTAAGAGACTTTGACACTTTTCCTTTACGTAACGTAATAATCTAAGAATAAACGGAGCATAACTAATATAACAAAAAAAAATACAGCAGACATATGATGAAAATGCTGGAAAAAACATAAAATTGAATTCAAAGTAGAGACTTTGGCACTTTTTCTTTACGTAACGTAATAAACTAAGAATAAATGGAGCATAACCAATATAACAAAAAAAATATTTAAAAGATTGGAGCAGACATATGCTGAAAATGTTGGATCATATCATAGAATTGAATTCAATGTAAGAGACTTTGACATTTTTTCTTTACGTAACGTAATAATCTAAGAATAGATGGAGCATAACCAATATAACAAAAGAATATTTAAAATATTGGAGCAGACATATGATGAAAATGTTGGATCATATCATAGAATTGAATTCAAAGTAAGAGACTTTGACAATTTTTCTTTCCGTAACGTAATAACATAAAAATAGATGGAGCATAACCAATATAACAAAAAATATTTAAAAAATTGGAGCAGACATATGATGAATATGGTGGAAAAAATCATAAAACTGGATTCAAATTAAGACACTTTGACATTTTTTCTTTACGTAACGTAATAATCTAAGAATAGATGGAGCATAACCAATATAACTAAAAAATATTTAAAAGTAGGGAGCAGACATATAATGAAAATGGTGGAAAAAATCTTTGAATTTAATTCAAAGTAAGAGACTTTGACACTTTTTTGTAACGTAACGTAATAATCTAAGAATAGATGGAGTATAACCAATATAACAAAAAAATATTCAAAATATTGGAGCAGACATATGATGAAAATGTTGGATCATATCATAGAATTGAATTCAATGTAAGAGACTTCGACACTTTTTCTTTACGTAACGTAATAACATAAGAATAGATGGAGCATAACCAGTATAACAAAAAAATATTTAAAAGATTAGAGCAGACATGTGATGAAAATGTTGGAGAAAGCATAAAATTGAATTTAATGTAAGACACTTCGACATTTTTTCTTTACGTAACGTAAGGATGGAGCATAACCAATATAACAAAAAAATATTTTAAAGATTGCATAAGTATTTAAAATAGGAGAAGAACCAATACGACATAAACAAAGCTGGTTTTGAAACCCTCTACCCCCCTAATATATATTGAATTTACCTCTACCATATGACCATTAACACTTACGTCATTTCCTACGCTTTTATAGCACACAGTACAACACATTTCAATCACAAGTACGGAGCAGACATGATGAAAATGGTGGAAAAAATCGTTAAATTGGATTCAAAGTAAGAAACTTTGACATTTTTTCTTTACGTAACGTAATAAGCTAAGAATAAATGGAGCATAACCAATACATATGACAAAAAAAAATATTTAAAAAATTGCATAACCAATACGACATAAATAAATCGCGTTTTGAAAGCCTCCACCTCCCTAATATATATTGAATTTACCTCTACCATATGACCATTAACACTTACGTCATTTGTTACGTCATTTAAAACAATTGATTTGTAAAGTAAAAAAATTCATTCACATATGTAAACTTTATTAATATGTTCGTCATTTATTTGTGCTTGTGTGTGTATCTGGGTTTGAAAGATAAAAACCAGAATGTTGCGGTTGATTTTGAAAAAAAAATTAAACCACACGCTTAAGGCTTGTGATTGAAATATGTTAAGGTTATACGTACGTATGTACGTTAAGCGCTTATTAACCCTAAAATGATCAAGGTTTTGATTACAAAAAAAAACAATTTTAAGGTAATTTTTTCTGTGAATATAATAAGTAAACATGGCTCACCTATTTTTGGTTTATTTTTAATTGTCAACAGATTTAATTAGAGACACCAAAAAGGTAAGAAACATTAATTGTTGAAACCACAACAACAACAAAAATTAATTTAACCCTTAGCTGTGACAACAAGAAAGATCTTAATGGCAATAATACCTCTGCTGAACAACCAGTTTGATGTGAATTTAGCCATCAGTCACGAAGTTATGCCAAAGAATGCTATTTAATCCATCAAAATTTAAATTTAGACATGGGGAAATAGGGTGACAATTTCAGTGATTTCAGGTCTCGTGCGAATTCACGCTACTGAGCAGGCAAATTAATTTGCTGGGGGTTAATGGGGCCAAAACTTTTCCATGGACTTACAATGCCAAGATCACTTTAAATTATGTGACACTGCACATACATACATATGTACATACAGAATTGGTCATTACAACCCCTCACTCTGGAATACGACCTAGCTCCTTACACCACATACATATGTTTTTTTTTTTGTCTTGAGCCGGAGGTGGGAATCTTCTAAAGACACTTTTGAAAAGAGTGAGAGAAAAGAGTGCACGATTCACTATCACTGGTGCCTACGTACTAAACCCACACCCTACACAGTTCAACCACTCTCCCCCTGCGGGACTGCCGTAAGGTATTACGTCGCGGAGGGTTGGTTAGCTCGAAAGCTTCATCACAAATTCCATCTCCGTTCCTCCAGTCTTCGGAGTTCCAGCCTTACTTCAGCCATTTACTGACTATATTGGTTCCATAGATTCCTACAATTAACCAGCTCTTCCATTAGCCGATTTGGTCCTAAACTCGTTTCTGCGGGCCATCTAATGGCAGCATGTTAGAATATACTCCGCATCTTCCTCCTCATCTACACAGTTTGGTTAGTGTCGGGGAAGTATCATAACCAAATCTGTGCTGGTACTTCCTGTAGCACCCATGACCAGTTAGGAACTGGGTCACGTGGTAGTTTAGCTCGCAATGTTTGTCCTTCATCCAAAGGGTTACATCAGGGACAAGGCGAAATGTCCATCTTGCCTTTAAACTGCTCGTGACTGCTATTTCTGCATGGAAGTCCTTCTTTCCTCCGCTTTTATAACTGCTATTCGTCCTGGCTACTCGAGACGGCGAAAGTATATCCTCCTCATCTCATCCGCTAATATGTATGTCTATCGGTACTGTTTTACACCACATATGTTATGTTGTGTGTGTGTTAATTTTACACATGAGTGGCGGGATCTACAGTAAGAATTCGAATCGTTTTGATGTTTACCTACTACGGCGACCTCCTCACCTTCTCTTCTTTTAATTAGTCAGTTCAGTCGTGGACTTCAAAAGACCCCTTTTTTTGGAGAAAATCTTCATGGCAATTTTTATTTATTCGCAGAGTTTTTGCCCGAAATCTGTTGAGAGGAAGTCGCCGCGAGAAATATTGTCGTTTTGATGGAGATAGGTAATCTGGTGTTTGAACCGTGGCCTCACGTCTAATAATGCAACACACTATCTACTAGACTATGGCGACTTCAATAAGCCTATATGGTGAATATTGGAGGCCCGCTATCGGCGAGAAGGAGACTGCTGATGAAGGTTGGTAACAGCATTATGCTTTATGGAAGTAAAATTTGGGCCGAAGCGCTTAATGTTAGAAAGCGAGCGTACTCACTTATATCGATACAGAGAACGGCTGCATTGCGTATCACTTCGGCGTATCGCACAATATCCGCGCCAACCGTACTTGTGATTGCAGGTACAATTCAAGTAGATCTGCAGGGCGCGGAGCGTATGGAGATTTATAGGGCGAAATTGACCGGAACTTATACCACAGGTTCCTTCAGGCAAAACACCATCTCCAAATGGCAACGCCAATGGGATGAAGAGCACAGAGAAAGGTTGACAGCGAGACTTATCCCGGATATTGAGCTATGGATTGGACGAAAAATCGAAGAGGTGAACTACTACACTACACAGATGCTATCGGGGCATGGGTATTTTTGAAAGTACCTGAATAGAATGGGCAAGAGCGCCTCCCCTTATTGCCTTTACGAAGAGGAGGAAATAATTGATGATGCAAAGCACACTATTTTCGAATGTTCACGCTGGCAGAGCTACCGCTCTAAACTGACATCAATAGTTGGAACGATCACGGTCGCTAAAATTGTCGGGGTTATGATTGCGACGAGTGGGGAGAATTGGACTTCAGTGGCGAATTACGTGGACGGTATCCTAAGACTAAAGAAGAGAGATCTCGAGGCTGCAGAACATGTAGGCACGCCGGCATAGGTGATACTTGCACACGTGGCAAACGGAATCCGAGACAGGGACCTGGACGAAAGGAATAGTGAAGACACGTAGATGTCTCTTCAACTTTCGACACGCAATCTGGACGCGGATATGAACACGCAGGGGCCAAAGGGCCAAAAGGACTCCGCTGCGAAGTAATACCACCGTAGTTCCGGAGTGGGCACAACGAGTCCACGAGACAAGGGGGGGGGGGGGGAATTAGTGGGTGAGGGCCTCACACACGGAGGATGTGACGATTTCCTCTATGGTGCGGTTAGGTACATTCACCCCTCCTCGGCGTAAAAAAAAATATACCAGTAGGTATCTAAAGGGTCTAAGCTAAGGGCCTTTGTGAATTTATATTTGAGATGGTATTTCTTTTGTAGCATCTTAGGGTTAAGAGGGTATGTTCTAAGGATGCATTACAAAGCCTCACATTTTATTTTCCCTTTTGATTTGACTTTCAATTTCAATAGAATTTCCCCCTTATTAATGTTGCTTCCTCCCCTATCTTCTTTTCATTGCAATGTTTTTGTAAATCATACGATAAATGCCTCGTATCTTAAAGTGATGAAAATAAATTCCTGCCACTATAATTTTTATTCTATAAAAAGGCAGCTGAATAAAGTTAAACTTTAAATAATAAATTTTTAACGATTATTACTAATACAGTAAAACCTCTATAGGAGATACAATTTTTTTTGTTTAATAAAAATCAAGCATCGCAAGGGGCCTTTAAAAAAAATAATTCCATGGGACTAGAAAAGCAAAAATTATTGCAGGAGAGCATATCAAACTATGTTTCAAAGCCATGCCTTTAATGGGATTTATTCGCCTTAACGATGTTTTACTGTCCTTTTAAAAACTTTTTCATTCATGTTCTACCATCTATTCTTTCGATTACTGGACTGCAAAAAATTCCCATTTAATTTCAAGAGAACTTTATTCATTTCATTACATTTCATTCATTCATTCATTCATTTAGCCAGTCAGTTACTCGTTCAGTCATTCATTCATTTGGTTCTACCATTTATATTGGCAGTTCATTGTTAAAAGTAAATATTTTTCTTTCCTGCAACTCATTTTAGTATTCTGTAGTGGCAGCAGTTGCTCTTTTGTTTCATTATTTTTAATTCATTGTTGTTGTTGTTGCATTCGCATTTTCATTTTATTTTTATTTAAATATTTGCTTTTATTTCTGTACAAAAAATATTGTTTTCCAACGATTTTATTTCACTAGGATCCTGGGTAAACCTTAACGAATTATTAAAAATATTGATTGGTTAAGGGATAAAGTATGCTTTATTCACGAACTTGGAAAAATCAATCACGATTTATATTACAACCCTTCAGTCAGGACCACGGCCCAGCCTCTCACACCACTCACGATTACAACAAGTTTTTAATTAATCTTAGTTTAGCTATGTAGCCAAGTTTCAAACCTTAGTTCAGCCATCTCAAGAAAAATGAAGTATGAAAAGAATACATTTCTTTAGGCGTCTTCCTCTCAGCCCTATTCTAGCAAAAACTCTGCGAGTAAATTATATCACTGAGGAACTAGAATGGTATTAACACGTCTACTGCCGACTACGTGATAACTCGTAGATTGCGTTCCCTTCTATAGTGCCAACTACGAGTTATCTCGTACTCACAAAACCAGCCATTTTTGTGTAGCGCTACGAATAACATCGTATTGTATGTCAGTGCTGTGTATCGATAAATGGCCTCTGGGAAAAGAACAAAAACTCAATGTTGGCTTGCGTAGCCAGTTTTCTGAAAATTGCCGCGGCAGTCAACGTGTTAAATTAGTCATCAGTCACGTTCACCCTTTCAGGTTACGTTTGAATTCACGCCATTGAGGTGACAGATGAGTTTGCTGGAAATGGAGCTTCCAAGTCCTTAATGGGGCCAAAATCTTTATATGAACCTATAATGCCAAGCCTACTTTAAATTATGTGTCAACGCACATACATACAGAATTGGTCATTACAACCCTGCAGTCAGGATTACGACCTAGCTTCTCATACAACTTATATTGTGTGTGTTAATTTTACACATTAGTGGTGAGACCTGCAGTTTAAAGTCAACTCCGAGCGACACATTTTTAGAAGCTTTTCATGGCAATTTTTATGTTACTCTCAGAGTTTTTGACAGAAATCTGCTGAGAGGAAGTCGCCTATGAAATATTTTTTCATATTTCGTTTTGTTGGAGATGTCTGATATCGCGTATGAACCATGGCCTCACGTCTAATAAGCCGAGACACTACCTACTAGACTATGGCGCCTTTATGTGAAAATAAGTCGCATCAAATTTGTCATCTCTATACCTTGACAGTCAATGCCCGCCTGAAACAGAGTTACCAATTTTCACCTTAATGGTGAAAGAAGCCTACTCAGCGATTTTTAGCGGTGATCTGTGCTGAACATTATTATTTCGTTCTCTGCACTTGTTCCTATAAAGTTGCCCTGAAAAGCGTTCTGGAAAATCTGTCGACTTTAAACTGTAGGTGCTCATTAGTCATGATTAAAATTAACGCACACACAACAGAAGTGGTGTGAGAAGCTAGATTGTAATCCTGACTAAAGGGTTGTAATGACCAAATATGTATGTATGCATATATGGGAGCCTTGGGCTAGAAGACTCTTCCTAATGGTGAACGGCATCGACTTTTTCGTAATTAAATAGAGTCCATCAGACTCTATTGTGGTGAACACTTTTGTAGTTGCCGTAGTCTAGTAGGTAGTATGTTCACTAATTAGACGTAAAGCCCGGGTTCGAGACCCAGGCCAGACATCAAAACGGAATATGAAAAAAAAAATATTTCTTCGGCGACTTCCTGTAGGTCCCGCCACTCAAGTATAAAATTAAGGCACACAACATGAGGGGTGTGAGAAGCTAGGCTGTAATCCTCAATGAAGAGTTGTAATGGCCAATTATGTATTTATCTATGTATGAACACTTTTGATATGAAGAGGATGTCGTCGATCGTTGCCAATGATTGAATGTAAATTGCAAGAAAAAATAATTTTGACAAAGTGGACTGCCGGTAGTTCAAATTTCATAGTGCCCTAGGCAGTGATTGTTATCTTTATAACGAGATTAGAAGGCAGTCCTTCGGTAGATTAGCTTCCATTTTGCCTTAGGCAGTGGTTGCTGGCTTTACTAAAGATTCATGTATAACAAGATTTGTATGTCCTTAGGGTGTTAGAAATATACATTCATTGTCTTTTACTGCTTGTGTTTGACGCAGGCGATATTCCATTGTCACTTGACCATCACTAGAGCAGTGCACTGATATGCCATCACACACATACGGCTACGTACATACTTATGTGCTTTGATTTTATTATCAGTGTGTTAAGCTTCTCGATTACAGTCCACAAAAGTACGAGAATATGTATGTTTGCGTTGCCTGAGGGGATTTCTTTCTTCAATTTTTTCCTCCTCTCCTCCTTCTCTGTAAGTATATGTATATTTGTTGTGCCTAAATCACAGCAATCTCTCAAAAAGGTTACGATTATATTAACACGTTGACTGCCGACTACGAGATAACTCGTAGATTGCTTTCCCTTCTAGCGTGCCAACTACGAGTTATCTCGTACTCACTAAACCTACCATTTTTGTATAGCTACGAATAAAATCGTATTATATCAGTGCTAGTATCGATAAATGGCTTCTGGGAAAAGAACACAAATTTATGTTGGCGTGCGTAGCCAGTTTTCTGAAAATTGCCGCGACAGTCAACGTGTTAAAGGCAGCGCGACAACAACAACCAAGTTGCTGTAGCAAAATTGCAGCGTTTGCTGCGTTGCGTTTATTGTGTTCATAGTACTACTTAAAGCAAAAATTTTAATTTTAAGAGAACGATTGGAAAAGTTTAATGAATAATTTTACTTTTTCCCTTGGCCAATCATTTTATTATGCAAAGCAAATATTTACAAAATTTTCCAAAGTTTTTTTTTTCATTTTGTTTGGTTTTTTCTAATTTATAAAATCAGATTAAAAATACACATCAATTCAATATTTGCAAATAAAATCAAAATTTCTTTTGTGTTTTATTATGTATTTACAAGTATTTGTATAAATAAATCGTTGATTAGATTTGATTGAAATGATTAAAAAAGGATTTTAACAACGTTTCGAAATTATTTTCTAAGAATTAATTTGAATTTAATTTAATATTTTAAAGTTATTTCAAATTAAAACCAACAACAAATCAAATAAGCATTCTTCGGAAGCGTAGTTTGATGTAAATTGCTCACTCTTGTAAAAGAGCTCTGAAATTGCTCATAACACATGCATAAGTGGTATACTTTATAATTCTGCACTCATACATACATAATTGGTCATTACAACCCTTCAGTCAGGATTACAACCTAGCTTCTCAACACCACTAATGTTGTGTGTGTTAATTTTATACTTGAGTGGCGGGACCTACAGTTTAACGTCGACTCCGAACGACAGATTTTGAGAAACTTTTTCATGGCAGATTTTGTTTTACTCTCAGAGTTTTTTCCAGAAATCTATTGAGAGGAAGTCGCCTAAGAAATATTTTTTTTTCATATTTCATTTTGATGTCTGGCCTGGGGCTCGAACTCGTACTTTAGGTCTAATAAGCGAACACCCTATCTACTAGACTACGGCGACTACAGTTTAAAATTGTATTTCTTTTTGTGAAGTACAATTGTCGCGTTTGGAAATGGAATATTATTTCATTCTCATATGGCTGCCGCATTGGTGGGGGAGGGGGGTATCTCGGCAATGGCATTACGAAAGTTGGCCTTGAAATGCTCAATTGTCTCTGGTTTGTCGGCATAACACTTATCTTTAACAAAGCCCCACAAAAAAATAGTCCAACAGTGTCAAATTGCAGCTTCTTGACGGCCAGCTGACATTACCATTTTGGGCTAATTAAACGGCCATCAAATGTTCGATACAATAAATCGATTGTGTCGATGAGATGTATGGCAAGTTGCACCATTCGGTTGAAACCAAACATCGCATCACATCAATGCTATGAAGAACGGGTACAAAAAAAAACCGTAATGGTTTCAAAGAAATGTGGGACAATGGTGTCTCCGCTCCACAAGCCACACCAAACAATCACTCGTAATGGGTGCATTAACTTCAGTAAGACCACGTCTGGGTTTTCTAAGCCATAAATACAGCAATTTTCCTTATTAACACGTTGACAACCGACTACGAGATAACTCGTAGATTGCGTTCCCTTCTAGGGTGCCAACTACGAGTGTATACCGAACACCAGTTGGTCCTTCTTTGCAACCAAATTTTTTGTACGACTAATTTCCCACCAATTATCTTTGTTTTGGAAGTAAATTTCCAACAAAATTCGAACGTAGCTCAAGCATAAATCGATTCATTACGTAAAATGGAGATAATTGACTGAATTTTGTGACAGAATAGAATGACATAAGTGTTGCCAGATTGGAAATAACCGATCGGTTAAAATTTAAACCGATAGATGGTCTATTCTGATATTCTCTACAAGTTATTATTCAAACTAAACAGGAATTCTAAGGAGACACTGTGCTATCAATAGGTTTGCTCACAAGCTAGGTCTGTTCCATGATATTCGGTATATCGTTATCAGTAAAACTGATGCTTAGAGTGTCGCTTTCAATTGTTGTAGTTGCCACCCGTAATTCAGGGTTAAATAAGTCGCCGTAGTCTATTAGGTACTGTGTTCGCTTATTAGACATAAAGCCCGGGTTCGAGCCCTAGGCCAGACATCAAAACGAAATATGAAAAAAAAAAATTTTTTTCGGCGGCGATTTCCTCTCAGCAGATTTCTGGCAAAAATTCTGAGAGAGTAAATACAACTTGCCATGAAAAAGTTTTTCTCGAAATCTGTCTTTCGGACTCGACGTTAAACTGTAGGTCCCGCCACTCAAGTATCAAATTAAGGCACTTAATATGAGTGGTGTGAGAAGCTAGGCCGTAATCCTGACGGAAGGCTTGTGATGGCCAATTATGTATGTATGTTTTAAACCGTTCTTAGCCCAGCCTATATAACAACAGCTGAAGCAAAGTAGAGTATCTAGTAGATGTTCAAGACCGTCTGTAATTTTTAGAAATAATTTTGCATTTTGGTTTGAAGCTCTAACAAATAAATATTGAATTTCAATTATAGAAATTATCCAAAAAAATAAAAAAAACAACAAAAAATAAATAAAAAACAACCAAATCTATGAATAACATCCGCATAAAAAAATCAAAAAAAAATTTTTTTTTTTATTGTTTTCGGAATTGATTAAAAATCAACGAAATTACGATTCTTTTCTCGAAAACAATACATTTTCTCAGTTCGTTAATATCACCCACAGTAGATAAAAAATAGAAAAACAACAAAAAAATCCTCTCTCAAGTCACAGAAACAAATTTCGTGGAGCCATAGGAGTAGAAGGTAGACAGACAATATCATTTGAAATGCAAACAAATGCGTAAGTGTGTGTGTGTGTGTATGTGAGTGACATACATAAATAAATAAATAATTGAATCCTATAACAATAAAAATAATAATACAGCAAAAGAGAGAGAGAGGAAGAGAGTGGGAGATAGAGACAGAAAATAAAATCAAACATAAACAGTAAATATTGATAACTTATCATGCTGCTTGACTCCTTGCTTGCTTGAAATATAAAGGAAGAGGCAATAATAAAAAGGAGTGTAAGTATCTGTATGTATGTATGTGCTTTATTAAGTCTTTCTTAAATTGTATTTCATTTTCTACCTCCTTTTTCCACTGTCCTCCATTTCCATGAAGAGATTGTGTGCAAACACAAGAAAAATTTGAAATCCCCCAAGCCCCCAAGACAATAAAACAAAAACAACAACAATAATAGAAATAAAATTAAATAAATGAATAAATAAAAACAAACAAAATTTAGGCACAACAAATATATGTATACTCAGAGAGAAGGAGGAGGAGGACGAGGAGGAAAAAATAGAAAAGAAAGAAATCCCCTCAGGCAACGCAAACATATATATACTTATGTGGACTGTAATCGAGAAGCTTAACACACTGATAATAAAATCAAAGCACATATGTAGCCGTATGTGTGTGTGTGTGATGGCATATCAGTGCACTGCTCTAGTGATGGTCAAGTGACAATGGAATATCGCCTGCGTGTAAGACAAGCAGTAAAAGGCAATGAATGTATATTTCTTACATCCTAAGGACATACAAATCTTGTTATACATGAATCTTTAGTAAAGACAGCAACCACTGGCTAGGGCAAAATGGAATTTAATCTACCGAAGAACTGCCTTCAAATCTCGTTATAAAGATAGCAATCACTGCCTAAGGCAATATGAAATTTGAATTACCGGCAGTCAATTTTGTCAAAATTATTTTTCTTGCAATTTACGTTGAAACATTGACAACGATCGGCGACATCCTCTCATATTAAAGAGGTCACCGCATATAACCAAGCGCCATCAGCCTCCATTAACGATCCTCTTCATATCAAAAGGGGGCACCGCACATAACCAAGTGCCATCAGACTCCATTTAATTATAAAAAGTCTTTGTTTATCACCACTAGGAAGAGCCTTCTAGCCTAAGGCTCCTATATATACATACACACATAATGGGTCATTACGACCCTTCAGCCAGGATTACAATCTAGCTTCTCACACCACTTATGTTGTGTGTGTGTTAATTTTATACATGAGTGCGAGGAACCTACAGTTTAAAGTCGACTTTGAACGCCAGATTTTGGAGCAACTTTTTTATGGCAATTTGATTATTTACTTCCAGATTTTTTATCAGAAGATTGCTGAGAGGAAGTCGCCTCAAAAATTATTTTTTCATATTTCATTTTGTTGGATGCCTGACTCGGGGTTTGAACCGTGACCGCACGTCTACCTACCTACTAGACTACGGAGCTCTGCACAAAAATGGCAGGATTAGTGAGTACGAGATAACTCGTAGATTGCGTTCCCTTCTAGGGTGACAACTACGAGTTATCTCGTACATCACTAAACCTATCATTTTTGTGTAGCTACGAATAAAATCGTATTATATCAGTGGTGAGTATCGATAAATGGCTTCTGGAAAAAGAACAAAACGTCAATGTAGTTGGCAGCCTAGAAGGGAACGCAATCTACGAGTTATTTCGTAGTCGGCAGTCAACGTATTATAAAAATATATAAAGGGCTATCCATTTCGTGGTTTCAAAAGTATGGGACTGGAATTCGACATCTGTCAAACTAAGTTGTGAAAGCAAATTTTTTCTTTTCAGTTGAAAGTCTGTCATTGACGAAAATGGATCGCTTAACTATCACACAAAGCATAAAAATTATCAAAACCTACTACAAAAATGGTGGCCACACCCACGTATCGTGCTTTAAGAGGAGATTTTGGTTTACATAATCGTCCAACTACGCAAGCAATTGACAAAATTGTGAAGAAATTTGAAGAGACTGGAGCGGTTACAAATATTGAAAGGCCTGTGCATTATCGTTTCGCTCGTTCCACTGAAAATATCACTGTTGTAAGTGAAAGTGTTGCCGAAGACCCGAGTGTGTAGATTCCTCGTCGTTCTCAGGAATTAGGACTGTCTTACGGCACATTATGGCGTATTTATCGCATTTAGATCTACACCTGCATCCATATAAAGTCCAGCTCACGCAATAACTGAAGCCAGCTGACCATTCACAACGTCGAAGATACGTAGAATGGGTGCTTGACCAACAGGCGGTGGACGACAATTTTTCGAACAAAATTTTCTTCAGAGCTGAAGCACATTTCACACTCGGTGGGTTTGTTAATAAACAAAATTATCGTATTTGGGGTTCTGAGAATCCTCAAGTAATTGAAGAGAGGCCATTACATCCAGAAAAGTCACTGTTTGGTGCGCTCTTTGGTCCGAAGGTGTGATTGGACGACTGTCACCGTCAATTCGGAGCGTTATGGTCATATGATAACTGACTTTTTTTTTGCCTGCTATTGAAGAATACAACTTGGCGAATATGTGGTTCCAACAAGACGGTGCCACATGCCACACAACTCGAGCGAATATGGCTTTATTGCAAGAGACATTTCCTGGCCGCGTAATTTCTCGTCGTGGCGATATCAACTGACCACCAAGATCATGCAATTTGACACCATTAGACTTTCTTTTTTTGTGGGGCCAGGCGAAGGACCGTGTTTATTTACGTTTAGTTTTGAAACCACGAAATGGATAACCCATAGAATGAAATCTTAAGATTATTTTTCTTTCGTCACTTGTCCATCACTATCTATAAATCAACAACAAATACAATGTTATAAACAAAACTACAACAACAACAACAATACAACCATATTAAATTCAATATTTAATTTCAATTTTAAACAGCCTTCAAACAACCGTAAACTGTATGTGTGTGTCTCTCTCTCTCTCTGTCTCTCTATCTCTGAGTCTGTTTTAAACGGTACCTTTTTTATTTTTATCTCGCGTTTCATATTTCTTCGCTCTCTCTGCTTATCACTTATCATCTTTCACTATCATTTCAAATTTTTTTTAACTCTCTGATCCGGTTTTAAGAAGAAGAAAAAAAAAAGATTTTTTCAAGCTTAGCTTTTTTAAGCAACGAAATCAGTTTTAGTTGGAACGTCAAGCGTTTAACATTGTTTTCACGGTAAACTTTTAAAATATTTATTTGAATAGACGAATACATAGAAAGAAAGAAAGAAGGAAATAAAGAAAGAAAATGCAATTGTCACTTGTATTTTCCATATTTTGTTTAGTGGCTACAGCCTGGGCCAATACTGGACCCGGTGGTGCTAAGCCCGCTGAGAAAGAGAAACAATTGGTGTGCTACTATGACTCTTCCAGTTTCATTAAAGAGGGTGAGTAGAAGATGGAACTTGTATAAGAAAAAAGAAAAAAAAAATTATGAGTTTATGTGGCAGACATAAACCAACTGCTCTATGGCTGGATGCTTGGTTGATAGTGGGTCATTTGAGTTCTTCTAGAAACTGATAAGAAACTCTGTTTAAATTTATTGTTGTTTTCTTGAAATATCGCTTCTAATGAAGTGTTGCGTAATAAATACTTGGAAACCAAAAAAATAAAAAATTAAAAATTAAAAAATTTAAATAAAAAATCTGAAAACATTTTAATTAGACGGCTGTGACCGCAATTATATTTATTTTTCGCTTGCTGGCTAGCTTGTTAATTTACACAAATTATTTGTGATTGCCTTGAGGAAGTTGTGAGTCAATTGTAAAAAAAAAAAAAAATTAAAATTAAAAGCATTTATCACATCTGACATCCTCAGTTAGTGTGAAAATTAGATGCCGGTTTAAGTTTAAATTGCTTTTAAAAATTTTATTTTAAGAAATTCTGTTCAAAGGTTTTTTAATTTCTTATCGTTTGAGCTACACTTGAAAAAAAAAAATTTATTTTACCTTATCAGTGAATACATGCATCGTAAATGATCCAAATTTCTAGTTTAAAAATCTTTTTTAACGCTATTTCGTGAACATATCGCACACTAAAGAAAATTTTACACAATATTTCCATGCCCCTATACTAGACAAGAAACCTAGTTCATTTCCTACACCTAAGTACTAAGTCAATATTTCTTCTACCACATTTCTAGAGTACTGCAATAAGATATACTGGGCAATAATATTTTCCCCAGTCATTGGGCATTGCAACCCTTTAGCCAGCATTACGACCTAGCTTTTCACACCGTGAATGTTGGGTGTGATAGGTTAGGTTAGGTTAGCGGGTAGCTTGCCGTTTACAGGCAAGTTCACTCGACATTTGTTACCCAGTGCATGTCGTATGTATTATTTCTTCCATCAGTGGTGGAATCTAATATCCGCGGATTTTTTTGAGAAAATGTTCATGACAAGTTTTTTTAACACTCTAGAGTTTTTGCCAGAAGACTGCTGAATAGGAAGTCGCCGAAAGAAATACTTTTTTCATATTTCGTTTTGTTAAGATGTCTGAACCAGTTGTAGTCACCGTAGTCTAGTAAGTAGTGTGTTCGCTTATTAGACGTAAAGCCCGAGTTCGAGCCCTAGGCCAGACATCCAAACGAAATATGAAAAAAAAATACATTTCTTCGGCGTCTTCCTCTCAGCAGATTTCTGGCAAAAACTTTGGGAGTAAATAAAAACTTGACATGAAAAAGTTTCTCAAAAATTTGTCCTTCGGAGTCGACGTTAAACTGTAGGTCCCGCCACTCAAGTACAAAATTAAGGCACACAACATGAGTGGTGTGAGAAGCTAGGCCGTAATTCGGACTGAACCAGGGGGCTTGAATCCTGGCTCTCGTCTAATAAGCCAACACACTGCCTACTAGCCTTCGGCAACATTTCGATATCAGTAAGGTTAACTCCCAACCTGCTGCACGACATACTTTCAGTTGTTTTTGCACAGGTGCCAAGTAGGTGTTCTAGTATTGTATTCAACCAATTACAGAATCTACATATTCTACTGCCAGCATTTTATATTCCGAACACGTATTCTTTGGATCTACAATGTGCGTTCAGAAGGATTGAGACACTACAATCAAGCTATTTCTGGACTATGTTGTGTGTATTCATTTTATTCATAAATGGCGGGATACAGAGATCAGAGATCAGCAATGAGTATTCAAAAAGATGAGTACAATCGAATTATACTCATAATTTCTGATACTTATACGCGTTCATACTTATTTTAATATCATGGAACCTCTACTCATATTCAAAGTTTGAAGTACTCATCGTACTCATACTTAACAATACGTATGATGTTGTTGATTTCGACCAGAGATCAGCGATGAGTATTCAAAAAGATGAGTACAATCAAATCATACTCATAATCTCTGATACTTATACGCATTTATACGTATTTTAATATTATACTCATACTACTCATATTCAAAGTTTGCAGTACTCATCGTACTCGTACTTAACAATACGTATGATGTTGTTGATTTCGACTCTCCATGACTCAACATTTAGGTTAGGTCGGAGTTGTAGCTCTGACATCACAAATCTCCGTTATGATGTCAAGTTCCACCAAAATCAGGGAAGAGGAAGAAGTTGGTCGGCGCAAGGGCTACACAGACTCAACATTTATAAGAATCACACAAAATAAGTATGATTCGCATACGAACGCTACAATACTCACTAGAAGGTTGTGTGTGTTTGCTTTGCTTGCTTTTTCTTTCTCATTTTTTTGCAAATGCAACAACAACTAAGACTATAAATTTTGATGTAGGATTCGAATCACTTGAAATATTTATGAGTGTTATAAGTATTTTTCTAAATTTATGAATCTTAATGAGTAGGAGTATGAATCAAACACATTTCGAATGATAAAAGTTCGATATCAACGTTATACTCATACTCATTGCAACCTGTACTTATAATCGAATCACTCGAATCATTTATGAGTACGTATTATAAGTATTTTTCTAAATTTATGAATCTAAATGAGTTAGGCATATGAATCAAATATATTTCGAATGTTATGAGTTTGATGTCAACGTTGTACGCATACTCATTGCAATCTGTACTCATAAATCAATGTTGTAGTGAGTACGAATGAATCAGAGTAGTTGTCAGTAGTCAATACTGTTAACTCACTCATACTCAAAATTCATAAGTACTTATGAGTAGCAAAAAAAAACGAGACATTGCTGATTTCTGTTCTACACTTACATAAGTACCAAGTCAATATTTCTTCAACAACATTTACAGAAGAAAATAGGGCACTGCGACAAGATATACTGGCCAATAATATCTTCCCCAGATATTGACAACCTACTTATATAAGGTGGTTATGTTTTTACTTAATTGGTTCAGCCATTTCCTACACTTAACTATTAAGTCAATACTTCTTCTAATCCACATGACTATCTACACGACACTTAAAGCAGACGCTAGAGTACAGTGACTGATATGCACTGGCCAATAATGTCTTGCCCAGTCTTCACTATAACGTGCTTATCTGGTTGCTTAATTGGGCATTACAACCCTCTAGTAAGGACTAAAACCCCGATGCTCAAACTACGAATATTGTGTGTTGATTTGAGTGGTGGAACCTACAGTTTACCGTCGACCTCGAACAACAGATTCTTTTTTGAGAATCTTTTCATGACAACTTTTTCTTTAACTGTCAGAGTTTTTGCCAGAAGACTGCTGAATAGGAACTCGCTGAAGTCGTCGTTTTGTTTAAGATGCCTGAACCAGGGGTTTGAATCGTGGCTCTCGCCTAATAAGCCAACACACTAACTGCTAGCCTTCGGCAACAGTTCGATGTCGGTAAGGTTAATTCCCAACCTGCTGCAGGACATGCTTTCCTTTGAAATGCACAAGTGCTGCACAGGTTCCAAGTATGTGTTGAAGTAATTCGTTCTCTCTCTACCACAGAATCTACATATTCTGCTAGAAGAGTTTTTTTATGCTGAACCACTTTTCTTTGGGATTGCAATGCTCGGCCAGAAGGCTTGAGACACTGTCTTCAAGCTATTTCTGGATTATGTTGTGTGTCTTCATTTTATTCATGAATGGCGGAATATACATTTAAATACATACACAATTTGTTTATTACAACTCTTCAGTCAGGATAACGACCTAGCTTTGCGCGGCACCCATGTTGTGTGGATTAATTTTATTCTTGAGTGGCGGGACATGCAGTTTAAAGTCGACTCTGTACGACAGATTTTTCAGAATCTTTTTCATGACAATTTTATTTACTCACACAGTGTTTGCTAGAAATCTGCTGAGAGGAAGTCGCCTATGAAATATTTTTTCATAGGGCGTTAATTGTACACATGAATGGCGGGACCCAGTGTTTAAAGACAACTTCGCACCACACATTTTTAGATGCTTTTCATTGCAATTTTTATTTAACTCACAGAGTGTCTGCTAGAAATCTGCTGAGAGGCGGCGTTTTTTCATACGTCGTTTTGTTGGAGATGTCTGATCTGGGGTATGAACCATGGCCTCACGTCTAATAAGCCAATGCAAATGGTTTGTTTTAATGCACTTTACTGTTGAGTAAACCCGGAGAAATACTCTATTGGCGTTAATTCTGGCGAAATTATACGCCAAATTGTGTGCCTCAAACCTTTTCCATTTATTTTTCTTCTTCCATTATACTGCAGAACCTGACCAAGCACATGACCATATAGCCATTTAGCTCCTGCTCTTACCAAAGTTTAAAAAAAACTTAAATTGTGCTTAAATTTTCTATACAAAACTCTATCATACTTTCATAAACTTTCAATTGAATATAAAAAAAATACAATCTACTTTTAGGGTTATAAACTGTTTAAACAAATAATTTCCCTCTGTTGTTAAAACTTTCTAAAGTTATAACTGTTTTATACAGAAGCTTTAAATATGTTGTTATAAAAATCTCAATTTAAATAAGTTTTCAAAAGCTTTTTTACAAAATAAAATAAAACAGAAACAAAATAATCATAGGGGTGTATGCAAACCTAAAAATATGCACAGATTTTTGTTTGTTTGTTTGTTTGTAGAGTAAAACAAGATAAACAGACAACACAAGAGTAATTTTCAAGGTTTTGTAGAACTAATTAACGAAAGTTTTATATTTAAATAAAGTTTTCAAAAAACCCAGGTTAAATTAGCCTTAAGGTATGCTATAAAATTTGAATTGTAATCAAATGAAATTTTGTTTTGTTTTGTTTTTTGCATAGGTTTGGCCAAACTTGTTGTTGATGACTTGGAACCGGCCTTCCAGTTCTGTACCTACATTATCTACGGTTATGCTGGCATTGAACGTGATTCCTTTAAGGCATTGAGTACCAATCAGAATCTAGATTTGGATTTGGGCAAAGGTTTGTATCGTACGGTGACACGTCTAAAGCGTAAATATCCCAATGTTAAGGTCTTGTTGAGTGTGGGCGGTGATAAGGACATTGAAACTGGTGATGATGCCAAGGATTTGCCTAATAAATACTTGGAATTGTTGGAGAATCCCACCGGACGCATGCGTTTCGTTACTACCGCTTATGCTTTGGTTAAGACTTATGGATTCGATGGCATAGATATTGCCTGGCAATTCCCCAAGAATAAACCCAAGAAGGTGCACAGCGGTTTGGGTAGTTTCTGGAAGGGTTTCAAGAAAGTCTTCAGCGGTGATCATATTGTCGATGAAAATTCCGAAATGCACAAGGAACAGTTTACTGGTCTTATGCGTGATCTGAAGAATGAATTAAGAACCGATAACTATGTGTTATCGGTTACTGTTTTACCCAATGTGAATTCCTCATGTAAGTTGGAGATGTTGTTCGGTGTTATGGGAGTGTACGACTAAATTTTTTGCATTTTTCCAGTGTTCTATGATGTACCCACTTTGAATAACTACGTGGACTTTGTTAACTTGGCTGCCTTTGATTTCTATACGCCTGAACGTAATCCTGAAGTGGCTGATATTACTGCTCCGTTATATCCCTTGGCTGATCGTAATCCTGAATTCAATATTGACTATCAGGTACAATACTGGTTGCGTAGCGGTTGCCCTGCATCGAAAATCAATTTGGGCATACCCACCTATGGCCGCCCATGGAAATTAACTGAAGATTCTGGTGATACTGGTGTGCCACCAGTAAGCAAAGTTGAAAATAATGCCCCGTTGGGTGAGAATACCCAGGTTTTGGGTTTGTACAGTTGGCAAGAGACCTGCTCTCATTTGCCCAATGCCAATAATATGTACGCCAAGGGTGCTGATGCTCCCTTGACAAAGGTCACCGTCCAACCGAGACGCGTTGCCGTATATGCTTTCCGTGCTGCCGACAAGAAGGGCAACCATGGCGTTTGGGTTTCATATGAAGATCCCGATACTGCAGCCGATAAGGCCGATTATGCCAAGAGTCATAACTTGGGTGGTGTGGCTTTGTACGATTTGTCTTACGATGACTTCCGCGGCCTATGCACTGGTGACAAGTATCCCATATTACGTGCCGTTAAATACCGTTTGTTGCATTAAGATTCTGCAGCTAAGGACTTATTCGATGTTTTGTTTTTTTAATAATCTAGTTTTAGGCTTTTAAACCAAAATTACGTTTCAACACACGAACAATTTTTTAAAGACAAATAAAATATTTGAACGAATTTTAATTGTTGAAAGCACTTTTTTTTTTGGTACTTTTTGGGTACTTTTTTAAAATTTATTTAAAACAAAGTAGGGATTTCCCCATTATTTCCCAACAAAAAATTGAATTCGACTAAAGTGTAGAAGAGAATTTTGATGACATTTCTACCACCGCCTTCTTCAGACAGCTGAAAGACAGCGTCTGACTCCATAAATATATTATCGTGGAGGAGCCGCTGGAATAGTCATACCAGATGTAGCAAAATTCTTAGCTATTCGGTTATCATTGCTAAAGACGCCTTCCAGAATACATGCATATATAATTGGTAATTACAATCCTTTAGTCAGCATTACGACCTAGCTTCTCACACCACTTATGTTGTGTGTGTTAATTTTATACATGAGTGAAGGGACCTGCAAGTACTGTATAAGTACTGTGAGAAGCTATCCTTCCGCTGAACGAATATGGTTGTTTTGGTTGGCGTTTTCGCTTACAGAAGCTGCCGATTTTGGCAAAAAAAATCATCTTTTCAGATGAAGCTCATTTTGATCTTAGCGGGTATGTAAACAAGCAACATTGTCTCATTTGGGACAAAGAAAACCCGCACGCATAATTTGAAAAGCCGACGCACCCAAAACGAGTCACTGTTTGGTGCGGATTTTCGTCCAGAGGCATAATTGGGTCATATTTCTTCGAAAATGAGCAAGGAGTGGCCGCTACAGTCAATGGCGATCGTTATCGGTCCATGTTGAACGAATTTTTGTTCACAAAAATTGAAGAGGAGGATATTGGCAACATTTGGTTTCAACAGGACAGCCGAAGCTACGCCCTGTGTTTGAAGATCACATTATGAGCCGCAGAGCTGAAGTCGTTTGGCCACCTCGGAGCTGCGATTTGACAACGTTGGACTATTATTTGTGGGGTGCCGTCAAAGATAAGTGTTACGCCGACAAGCCAGAGACAATTGACGCTTGATTCGTGAAGCCATTGGTGAAATACAGCTGCACACAATCGATGATGTGCTTAAAAATTGGACCGATCGTGTAAGCTACTGCATGACTAGCTGAGGCAGCCATTTGAATGAAATTATTTTCCATTATTAACCGGAAGGATTGTAAAGGGTGTTTTTTATAGAGGTATAGAACTTTAAGTTGGCATTACTTTTCAAGATGGCGACCGATTTAACAGCTGTCAAGTGATTTATTCTCAGTTTGGTTTGGCAATTCATCATGAATGGACTCATGCCTGAACAACGCTTGCAAATAGTGCAATTTTATTTCGAAAATAATGGTTCTGTGCGGAAAACGTATCGCGCACTACGTCCATTGTATCGTCGACAAAATCGTCCATCAGAGCAGTTAATTCGATTAACCATGGAACGTTTTCGCACCACGTTTACTCTTATTGATAACTCGCATCCCCAGAGACGCTGTACGGTGCGTACAGAAGAAGCTATTGCTGCTGTAGAGCGCAGCATTGGGGAAGAACGTTACAGTCAATGGTGATCGGTATAGAGCCATGATTACTAACTTTTTCATTCCTGAATTGAATAACCATGATGTCCAGGAGATGTGGTTTCAACAAGACGGCGCAACAATGCACACAGCTCGTGCCACAATAGATTTATTGAAAGACACGTTTGGTGACCGCCTAATTTCACGTTTTGGACTTGTGAATTGGCCTCCAAGATCTTGTGATTTAACACCGCTAGACTACTTTCTGTAGGGGCTATGTAAAGTCATTGGTCTATGCGGTAAAGCCACAAACGCTTGACCATTTGGAAGACAACAATAGCCGTGTTATTGCCGATATACGGCCAGAAATGTTGGAAAAACTTATCGAAAATTTGACGTCCAGATTGGACTACATTCGCTCCAGCTCTGGTCATATGCCAGAAATCATATTTAAAATGTAATGCCACAAGATTATCTTTCGGATAAATAAAAATTCATGTCAATCGAATAATCCATCGTTGTTTTATTGCAACTTAAAGTTATATACCTCTATAAAAAACACCCTTTACTTTCAAATAAAAAAAGGAATTTGAGAAAATATTCAGTAGTTTTTATTTAAAGCATTTTCAAAAAAAAAAAAAAGTTATTTGGCGGACTCTTTATTACTTGCAAGGTTTTAGTTATCCTGGGCATTTGAATGCTGCTTTCAAGGCTTGTAAATTACGCTGGTTCCAGTGAACATTGCCTTTAATTTATATAGCCAGAACTGGAAGACTTCATATGGGCATGACAATTCAATGCTACATGTCTTCGAAAGGGATAAAGGGTGAGAGGAGGTCCTGGAGGTTATTATCATAACCAAACTTTTTAATTTCTTTTTTGTTTTTATAGAGATTAACTTCTCCTTTAAACTTCATTTTATTATGCTGCTCTAATTATATTTAAAGATCAGTAAACCAATACAAAACTAATTTATTATGCTTCAGCAGAAAAAGCTTTCTTCCGCCTTTATAGCTTTTGCCAAATAATTGTATCCTCTTCCTAACATTTTCATTTATAGTATTTCGCCACACATTTTCCCGAAATAATTTATTGGCGACTATTAATTAAAATTTAATTTTTGGCGAGCTGGAAAAACAAACAGAAGAAAAATTAAAAAATTTTTCAATTTGCCCGTGCAAAAATCCGTGACCACATTTTAGCTTTCGCTCTCGCTCTCACAGAGGAAGCAAAAGTCATTGTTAAACAAACATTAATTCTTGTAGCCAGGATATATACATATATAAGTTGTGGTATGCAACGGAAATAAGCGGAAATTCTAACAAAGCGAATTTGTGTTCTTTCTTTCCAATTTCACTACGCTACATTTCCCCTCACACACACCCACGCACCACACGACACACAATACACTCGGAGGCTATGAAACAACCATTAACCATCCCGCCAGGATAACACAAATAATACGCTTTAACACAATACATAATGGAATATTGAATTATGGATGGAATGGACTCTTTAGCCAGACAAAGAGAGCGAGTGAGTGAGCGCGGAGTTGAACAACGTAACGAAGTGGTTTTTTATTCCTTTGTAGAAGGAGGAATTGTTGAAAAGTTTAAGGAAGAAAATGTTTTTTTTTTGTACTTCTTGGTAAAATAAAATTTTGTATTGTATTGTATTGCATTGTGTGTGTTAAAATCTTGAATAGAAAAATAATTTTAGAAAAAGGAAAACAATAAATACCACAGCAAATTGTGATAATTAAAGCAAGACAAAGTACATGTACAGTGGCATAGCGATAATATTGAATTAAGAATTGCTAAGAAAATTGTATTCTAGGTCCATTCATTAGCATCAATTCGAATTGACTATTTAACCCTACAAAATAGTCTAATTTCCTTAAGCCCCGCTTAGCCAAACGTCTGCGAAACGTAATAGAACGTATGTTCGTTTTTTAGCAATGGTAGAGCAATGTAAATGCTTACCGAACGCTTGCCTTTCGTATTCTAAAAACGAACGTACTTTCCGTTACAGTCCGTGGACGTTTGCCTAACCAGGGCTGTAGTCCTTTTCTTGCTTTAAGGACCAAACTATATCCCCAACTTTACTTTATCTCGCGGTTTTTTTTTTTTAACAACAATCAGGAGATTATATCTCCTCATGTAGAATTGCTAAGAAAATTGTATTCTTGGCCCATCAATAAGCATCAATTCGAATTCACAATTGGCAATTGACTATTCATACCTTACATAATAGTCTATTTCCTTAAGCCCCGCTTACCCAAACGTCTGCGATACGTAACGGAACGTATGCTCGTTTTTAGCAATGGTAGAGCAATGTAAATGCTTTTCGAAATTAAATTATGGTTCATGAAACGCTCTCATCGCCTTTCATGTTCTAAATACAAATGTCAGTTCCGCTACGGTCCATGGACGTTTGGCTAACCAGGGCTTTAGTCTTTTCCTTTAGTTAAGAGTCCTAAACAATATCCCATCTTTGTTTTTTTTTTCTTCTATCCTGGCTCAATGAGGAGTCCTTCTCCACCGCTAGACTCACCTGGCCCAAGATTGATAGAAGGCGTACCAACCGATTACTTGGTCTTGGTCGTAATGTCATCTCGACTACAGTGGCCGTGCTTACAGGTCATTGCGTCATGGGTAGACACGCGGAAAGAATGAGGCTCCCTTTCAACGACTTCTGCCGTGGATGCAGGTCCACTGAGGAAGAGGAGACTGTTGTTCACTTTCTTTGCCAGTGCCCGTCTCTTGCTAGGTGTAGACATAGGTTATTTGTAATCAGAAGTTTATATCTCTTCATGTAAGGCATCTTGTCAAAAGTAGGCAAATAGTTTATGGGTGGCAGGGCAGACAGTGTAGTGCATGAATATAAGATTTGACCCTGCGTTACTGTCCATGGACGTTTGGCTAACCAGGCCTTTAGTCTTTTTCTTTCCGTAAGGGTCCTAAACAATATCCCATCTCTGATTTATATTGTCGTTGTCTTTTCAAACAACAACAATCGGATCGGACCTCTTCATGCATTGTATCTTATTGGTACTAGGAAAATAGTTTATGGGTGGCAGGGCAGAGAGTGTAGAGAGTGCAGAGAGGGTAAGATTTGACCCGGTTTATATTGTAAGTGCCAGCAAAATCTTCTGCAGAAAGAACATTCAACAAACGTCAAGTGCCACTCTCTGTAACGTGTTGTGCAATTCACTGGCCACCGAGACTCGAACGAAAGTGCTCTATTAGACAGGCGGTTTTAATGCGATTTTCTCGAACTAGTCTCTTTATTTTCCTTTATTTCCCTTTGGGACAGGAATGGTCTCGAGCGAATGTGCTCTAATTAACAGACGAGTCGTTTGGGGCATATTGCAGGGATGGTGTCGAACGGACGTGCCCTATTAAACAGACGAGTTTAAAATATTCGAATTACGGCATTTAGTACCTTTATTTTTCCCGCTTGCATCTTGTTGAAATTGTTATGGAGCAGTGAATTAGAGGTCATTCTACAACAATGCAGAAATGGACCTTTCTTATGTCACTAGTCAGCATCATTCATTTTCTGCAATCAAAATAAACCTCGTCACTGCAGCCCTTACAAGAGAATCGCAGCAAGTTTTCTGTCGAAACGATTTCAGGCACCATCTTATAAAACCTCAGCACCGAACATTGCATAGAACTTTCATTTCTTTGATTAAATCAAGCCTACTAAACCAACCTTAATTTGGAAAGTGATCGCAAGTGACGCTTTACTCATTGGGCCCTACTCCTTCATAAGAAGTGAAACTGCCCTATCTTTGTATGATGTTCACTGTTAATGTTACCCTTTCTGGGTGAAATAGGGTCAGGGGTTTATGTCCCTAATGTATTAATAGATACTCCTTTGTAGATGATAGAGCCTATAACTGATCCAAAAATTCGGAATTGATTGCCACTCCCTTCTTCTTATATTTAGAATATTGGTGGGCGTAATGAAAATAATTTTGTGAGCCAAATTTCTTGTTCGAATGAATTTACACGGTCCTCTGCTAAGGCTCTACATTATAGTAAAGGGTCAACAGTGATTTGCTAAAAAGTAGATGCCCGAACCAGTGCCCTGAACCTGCTACAAATTGTGATACAAAGGGGAATTTATACCTCTGCGTATGATGAACAAAATTTTAACAAATCTTATCATCATCATTAGAATCATTACGAATAGGCTCGATTTGGGTTAAATTAAGCATAAATAGACCTTCTTTTCCTGTCAATAATTTACCGAGTTTTAGATGTTTATGGGTAAAAAAACGACTTGATTTTCTTCTAATCGACCATAATAAAGATTTTCTGTAACAAAGCTGTTTTATTAAACCCGTCTATCTACTGAAGAATCCATTGAGTTCTCCTACATACATAATTAGCCATTACAACCTTTGAGTCAGGATTACGCCCTAGCTTCTCACACCACTCATGTTGTGTGCCGTAATTTTATGCTTGAGTGGCGAGACCTACAGTTTAACGTCGACTCCAAACGACAGATTTTGAAAAAACTTTTTCATGGAAATTCTACTAAGGTCGGTATTTATTCAGGCCCTACTTTGCCTATCAAACAATTTATAGAGTCTTGACTATTGTACGGAAGTCACTGTACTCTAGTAGGTAGTGCCTTTGCCTAGTGGACGTGAGACCACAGCACCAGACATTTAGAAGAAATGGAAATATGAAAATTAGGTTTAAGGCGACTTCCCCTCAACAGTTTTTTGGTAAAAACTCTAAGAATAAAATAAAATTGCCATGAAAAGTTTATCAAAAATCTATCGTTTGGATTCGACTTTAAACTGTAGGTCCCGCCGCCACTCATGTATAAAAATTAACACAAATAACATGGGGGGGCGTGAGAAGCTAAATCATAATACAGGCTAAAGGATTATAACGACCAATTAAGAAAGGGGAAGGTAGACAAGTTTCCGAAAAATTTCATATTAAAATAAGTCACTTAAATAAGAATAAATAGGGGTGCTCTGGTAGTCTAGTGGGTAGTGTGCTAAACTATTAGCGTGAGAGTCGTGGGTTCGATTCCCACTAGAGACTCTGGGGTCTGTGACACTACATCGAGCATATGTTCAAGTTACTTCGCTCGTATATATTTAGAATATAATTTGTAATTGTATTGTAATTAATAAATAAATAGGGATAGAGGATGAGGATTGGGGTCAAAGGTTATAATTTTTAAAAATTGTTCTTGAAAAATACGAATACTTTTTGGCCTCCTTAAAAGTGTTTCTCAATCGATATTAAATGTGTCGATTTCTTGCCACAACGAAATAGCATTTTATGTAAAACTTTACTATGACAGGTCAAAGGTCATATACATATCTAGCAAATATAATTGCTGGATTTTAAGTAAATTTAACATATCAGTTACATAAACAACAAACAAAAAGAAATTAAAGACTGAAATATAAGAGAAAAACCAGTTGAATTCCATTGTACCGTGACCTCACTGTCTATTAAAATTTTTACCCTCATTATGGGTGTAGTACGCTTCATAAACATTTAAATAAATATTATTTCGTTTCGTTGTAATAATATTTTGTAATTTTAATTGCTTGGCCCCAAGTTAAATTATCGCTGTCAATACCATTTATCTGTTTAACCAACAAGAGCGACAGCGCGTTTGCAACAGCTATGTAGCAGCAGGTCAACCAACCAAGCGGCGGCAATTGTTAAAACAAGCGACAAGAGTTCTGTAAACATTTTTGCAAAATGAGAATTTCTCAATGAGATTGTGCTGACTGGCTTTCCCCCATTGAAACGTTAACAACAGTAAAACGATGGTGCCCTCGTCCGCCATCGTCATCGTTGCCAGCCTCATTAACGTGTTTAATAATGAGGTGGCATACGTCTACTACGCCTTAATATCTGTTTGCCTGCAACAGAACTGAATTCGAATGCTGTTGTGGCAGTAACTGTGGCTATATATGGCAGCAAGTAAATGTTTGCTTTAAGCCAAGCCAGGGTAAATATTTTGTAATGATTTCACCGACCAGAACCACGACAAACTAAATCAGCATTTAGAGTGAATGAAGAGCAGCAGCAGCATTATATATTAGAGCGTATTTAAATTAGTTTCTGGTTTCTTTCTTTATTTTTAAATATTCAAACGAAATCTTTGTTACAAATTGTTACTGCAAGAGCATGGTGAACCCGCGAATCAGGAGGATGAGTTTTAAGGTGAAGGTAAAAAACTTAAGCTTGACAAATAAGGATGATGGTAAGGATTTGGTAACAATCTGAATTAAGTTGTAATAATTTGTAATATTAACAAGCGTTACTAAAAGTATTCATTATATTTAAAAGAGAAATTTCAATTTCTCTGCTGTGACCTTTGAACTCAAATTATAAAATAATTAAAATTAATAACAGCCTTAAGCCTTCACTGTAATATCGTAATAGACTAACAATTTGACGAAAATCAATATGCATAAAGCAGTTTTTGTAATTTGACCTTTGACCTTTATAATTAAATATGGCAATATAAAGAAAAACTTTCTTAGACGGGGAAAAAACTTATTTTTTTCACTTTTGAGGAGTGTAAGTAAGCAATTAAGTAAATTTTGCCTTGGGACCTTTAACCTTTCCCATCGGGTTTGATGAAAAATAAAGCCTTTGAACTCAATTTTCATTCAATTAACATTAATAATAGCTTTAAGCTCTTTTGTCATATGCTAATAGCCTAACATTTTGACGAAAATCAAGACAAATAAAGCAGTTTTTATAATTTGACCTTTGACCTTTATAAGTAAATATGGCAATATATTAAAGGAAAACTTTCTTCGACGGAGAAAATAATTATTTTTTTACTTTTGAGAAGTATAAGTAGGCAATTAAATAAATTTTTGGCTTGTGACCTTTAACCTTTCCCATCGGGTTTGATGAAAAATAAGGCCATTATGGGCATTTTTCAATGTATCATCATTTTTCAAATTACGACGTAGCTTCTCTCACCGCTTATGAGTGGGTACAGTTGAAAGTCGACTCCAAACGACAGATTTTTAAGAAACTTTTCATGACAAAGTTATTTACTCCTAGATGTTTTTGCCAGAAATCTGCTGAAAATAAGTCGCCGCAGAAGTATTTTTCATTTTTCGTTTTGTTGGGGATATCTGACCTGGGGTTGAACTGACAACCCACGTCTAATAAGCCAACACACTAACCACTAGACTACAACGACTTGCACTCGCTTAGCAGTTTAAAACTTTTCCTTTGTTTGTCAGAGTAAGAACATTCCCGCTATGTTCTCGAGTATTAGGTCAATACACAGACGACCTAGAGATCTGACATTTGAGCACTCAGCTTCTATAAGATTAACTCAAAAGAGGCTATTTTTTTATGAGACTACCGAGTCAATCTGAAGTTAGCTAGGCTCACTCCTTCTCAATGACAGCTAAGGTCATGGTAAAAAGTAAGCAGATAGACTTTTAAGGAGGGGGTAATTAGAACCGGACTAGAAGAGGAATAGGGAAGAATGTTCTGGGAGAAAGGGAGGATGGAGGAACCATCTTAATTTGATAATTAAACGGGAAGAGACTTCGCTCAAGCATCAGATTATCCAAACGTGGTCTAAGGTAGCCTAAGTAGCCCAGGACGTTGTAGGCTCAATCAACACTTGTTCAAGACTAATATATGAATTCTGTGATGAGGACAAGGAATAACATGCTTAAAGTCTATTCGACGTTAATGCATTTTAGAAAAGAGAAACAGATACTTGGTGCTCAGCAAGTATGTAGTAGGCAGCTAAATGTTCTTGCTGATATAAACCAAAATTCTTAGGTTTGCCAGGGCAATTTAATTAGGGCGTAGGACATTGTAGGGATAGCATACGAGTATGTTAACAATACCCTATCACTTTTATACAATAACAATCGGTTAATAATTGGTAGCTTTGATAACATCCACACATATATAATTGATGATTACAGCCCTTCAGTCGGGGTTACGACCTAGTTTCTCACACCACCCATGCTGGACCTAAAGTTACAGTCTAAAGTCGACTCCGAATGACAGATTTTTGAGGAACTTTTTCATGGCAATTTTATTTACTCGCAGAGTTCTTGCCAGAAATCTGTTGAGAGGAAGTCGCCGAAGAAATATTTGGTTTTGGTGGAGATTATTGACCTGGGGTTTGAACCAAGGGACAACACACAGCCCACTTGACTACGGCGACTTTATCAGTCAAGTAGGATACAAAAGTAAAAAGTAATTACAATAACAAATCAACAGTAAGGTTTCTAGAAGTGGACAAAGCGAAAAGAAATATGATATAAATAAGATTGGCAACATCCTTGAATCTACAGGGCATACTTGTTTTTAAAAGAGGACAAATGTAAGCATATTGTTACGAAAATGGAAAAATCTAGATACTGGTGTTTTGCTTTTACATCGTTTAACATTAAAATTATAAACAAAAACTACAAAAACAAAACAATACAATAAACAAATCTGTTTACAAGTTATTGTACTGCATAATACAACAACGAACACAAGCATAAAAAATGGCAGACAAGTAAACAAAAATACAACAACAAACATCAGCATAAAAAAATGGTAAACAAGTAAACAAAAATACAACAACAAACACTAGCTTAAAAAATGGTAAACAAGTAAACAAAAATCCCCAAAAAAACACTACAAGAATAAATGTAAAGAAAATACACGAATAACAATAATGAATGTAAACAACGATGTTTACATTTATAGAGATTTCGAGAAGGCGAAGTCATGAACATTCGCCTTTAAGAACATTTAAACAGACTGTTTACTTTGCCATATAAAAGGCTAGGCAAAGTAGGCGACTGATTGAGTGAAGTTCAGTTAGTCTTGTGTGAAGACGCCGTGTGCGTTTGAAGAGTGTAATCGTGGTTTGAAGATCTCCGTTACAAAAGATCTGTGGAATAATTGTCTAGTAATTGTTATTGTTTATGCAAAGCGTATAAATAGAGAAATAACAAAGAAAAGCAATTGTTGTTGTTGTTTACATCAAGTTGTAACCACTGGAACATATAATCAGGCGAATAATAAAGAATTTTAATTAAAACTAAACACAAATTTAATTTCATTTTATTTGCAATCTACGAGCTGATATTTAAAAACGTTTTTAAAAGGTAAAAAGGGAAATTTAAAATTTTTTTTTACCAAAATTTAAATATTTCTTAAATGCTGAAGCAAAGGAAATTGAAAAAATTCTGATTTCTTAAGTCGTAACTATTTTTTTAACTTTAAATTGAAATTAAACATTCCCACCTCTGCTTGAACAATGCCAGCGAGGTGAATGTTATTGCATTTAAGCACGTAAATGTTTACGGTTTGTAATTCAATGAAGCTTGGCTCCTCAAGCTATGCTTTGGATTTTTTTTTGCTATGTTTACTTCACCAAGTTTAACCTTTAAGCCGTTGAGTTTTTATTTTTGAAATAATTTTAATATGAGGCAATAACAACAACAGCATTTCAACAGCAGTGAATTAAAAATAATCATAAAACAATACCGAAACACAATAGAAAATTGAAAATAAAAAGAAAAGAGAAAAACAATGTTTAAAACTTTTCCCTCTGAATGGCCTTTAAAACAAAAACATTTATTCTACGGAAAGATTTTTTAATAAATAAACTCAACAATTTGCCAATAATTCCCGGCTAAAGAGAGAAAAAATTGTGCCTTAAAGGCATGAACGAGAGAGTTTAACTGGCAATAGTTGTAAAGGGGTGGTTGGGTTTGAGAAATTTATTGATTTTTCTGCAAGTTTTACAATTCATTAGATTCGGAAAGTTTTTAATTTCGTAAGGCACATAAGGAATTTGTTTAAATAAAAGCTTAAGAAACTTTAAGAGGCCAGATGGAAAACTTTGAAAATTTTCCATTTCAGTTAACATTTCAAAGGAGCGCAAACTACTCCTTCGTATTAGAAAAAAACAATCCAAGAAAAGTACAAAAAAAGAAAAACATTAAAATGCTCGACCCTTTTTCTGTATTTCCTGTTATTAAACTAAAGCTTGCCTTTAACTCGTGAGTATTATTTGCTTCGTTTGTTAAGCTATTTATCTTTATAATCCTGTAAACATTTTGTGAACAAAACAACAAGAATAAACGAATAAAAATCCTGCTGACTATGCCAAGAATTTCGTATTTTACAATCCTTTTCTAACTATTTAAGACCGCCCCCCGCTCCCCAGAACATTGTAAATATCGTCAAACTTAAATGTCATTTGATATAATCTGTATGCAAAAGCCAACCCTGAAAAGGATATGTGACCATAACCTCAAAAGTAAACCGTAAACAGTAAAGAAGTAACGTTTTAATATCGCATTTTTTGGCCCCCAGAAAAACAAGCAATTTCTTGGAAACTTCGTAATAAAATCAAACTATTTAAGCACTCACGTACGCACTAGGAAATCCTTTTCAAACAGAATTCATTTTGAATTCAGAAAAGGCGCACATTAAAAAGGAAATTCGTGCTACAAATTCAGTAAAACTTATGAAATATTCTTTAATAAAAGTACCAAAAAAGTACAGAATCTAATAAAAACAAAAAAAAAGTACCTTAACGAAGGTACCAAAAAGGGTACCAAAAGCATTTTTACTTAAGAAGAACTTGTTAAAATTTAACAAAAAGTATCCAAAGAAAGCGACCAATAAAAAAAGTACCAAAAGAAAAGTACCAAAAAAGGTACCAAAAAAATTCAAAAATGTTTACTTAAGGAAAACTTGTTGGATTTTAATAAAAAGTATCCAAAGAAAGCGATCAATAAAAAGTACCAAGAAAAGTAGCGTAAAAAAGGTACCAAAAATAGCACAAAAATTTTTACTTAAGAAAAACTTGTTGAATTTTAATAAAAAATATCCAAAGAAAGCGATCAATAAAAAAAGTACCAAGAAAAGTACCGTAAAAAAGGTATCAAAAAAGCACAAACATTTTTACTTAAGAAAAAAATGGTTCAATTTTAAAAAAAAGTATCAAAAGAAAGCCATGTATAAAAAAAATTATTTCATATAGTTTTTCTTTAAAAAAAGTACCAAAATTTAGTACAATACAAAGTTTAAAAGTACCGAAAAAGGAACAGAACTCAATAAAACTTAAGATATATTCTTTAAAATCAAAAATTATCAAGAAAAGTACCGTAAAAAAGGTACCAAAAAGGGAACCAAAAAAGGTACAAAAAAAAAAGTACAGAAATTTTTACTTAAGTAAAACTTGTTGAATTTTAATAAAAAGTATCCAAAGAAAGAGATCAATAATATATATATATTTCATATAGTTTTAGTTTAAAAAAGTACAAAAATTTACTACAATACAAAGTTTAAAAGTACCGAAAAAGGAAGAGAATTCAATAAAACTTAAGATATATTCTTTAAAATCAAAAAATTATCAAGAAAAGTACAGTAAAAAAGATACCAAAAAAGGAACCAAACAAAAGGTAACAGAAAAAGGTACCAAAAAAACAGTACAATAATTTTTACTTAAGAAAAACTTGTATTTTAACAAAAAGTATCCAAAGAACGACATTTATATAAAAATTATTTCATATAGTTTTCGTTCACAAATTTATTACAACACAAAGTTTAAAAATACAAAAAATGTACAGAATTCTTTATTACTTAAGAAATATTTAAAAAAAGAAAGTACCAACAAAAAGTACCAAAATAAAGTGGCAAAAAAGTAAAAAACCTTTACTTAAGAAAAACTTGTTTAATTTTAAGAAAAAGTATCAAAAGAAAGCCACATAAAAAAAATTATTTCATATAGCTTTCGTTCAAAAAAGTACCAAAATTGAGGCACATTTTTCCACAAATTTACTACAACGTAAAGTTTAAAAGTACCAAAAAGGTATAGAATTCTTTAAAACTTAAGAAATATTTTTAAAAGAAAGTACCAAAAAAGGTACCTAAAATAGTACAATAATTTTTACTTAAGAAAAACTTTTTGTATTTTAACAAAAAGTATCCAAAAAAGCCATGTATAAAAAAATTATTTCATGTAGTTTTCGTTCAACAAAGTACTAAAATTGAGGTAAATTTTTTCACAGATTTACTACAACATCAAGTTTAAATGTAAAGAAAAATGTACAGAATTCTTCAAACTTAAGGAAAATTTAAAAAAAGTACCAAAATAAAGTGCCAAAAAAATACTAAAATTTTTTCTTAAGAAAAACTTCTTGAATTTTAACAAAAGTACTTTTTAGCACCAAAAATGTACCATTTTCCATAAAAAAATTCAACCGGTTAAAAGTACCAGACTAGAAAAATAAAACAACAATTAAATTTTCAAAAAAATTTCCAAATAAAATAATTGTTGATTCTGTAAAGTACTTTTTATTAGTATCAAAAAGTACTATTTATTATGCTTTTTCCACCAAAAACAATCGGCCAAAAGTACTAGACTAGAAAAATAGTCCAATAATTATGTTGCTCTATTAATTTAAACACATTTTTAAATACAATAATTGTTGATTCTGAAAAGTACTTTCTTTTAGTACTATCATGTACCAGTTATTTCCATCAAAAAGTATCAGACTAGAAAAATAAAACAACAATTAATTTCAACAAATTTTCCAAATACAATTGTTGATTCTGAAAACTACTTTTTTTTAGTACCCAAAAAGTACTAGTTATTTCCATCAAAAAGTACCAGACTAGAAAAATAAAACAACAATTAATTTTAACAAATTTTCCAAATACAATAATTGTTGATTCTGAAAAGTACTTTTTTTTTAATACCAAAAAGTACCAGATTTGAAAAATTAAACAACAATTAATTTCAACAAATTTTCCAAATACAATAATTGTGGAGTCTGAAAAGTACTTTTTTTATTACCAAAAAGTTCAAGGTTAGACAATGTAGAGCATTTATTTGTCTGTCGGTATCACTGGAAATTTAGTGGAAATAGTGTTTTCATTTATTGTTGTTGTTGTTTGTTTTTATTATATGGCAAGAGAGGGAGGTTTCCTTTACAAATTCCACTCACGTACGATTTGAAAAATATTTTATTTTCGTTTTCGTTGTCATGTTTTTGGTTTTATTTTGGTTGGTTGTTGTAAGGTCTTTTTTATCTAAGAAATACTAAACAAAAACAAAGATAGGCTATAATAATAATAGCCAGGGTTAAACAAATAAATGCAAATTGTTTTTAAGAAAAATATCTTACAAACGTAGAGGGGGAAGAAATTACTTCTATTGAAGGAGTATTTTTTCTTATGAAAACTGCATACAAAAGTAATAAAAAAAATACGAATCACTTACCTTATGACGTTTCTTTTCTCTGTCGGGCACTGCATGCCAATTGAATTGTAAATTCCAATCGAAGCCACCAACATTAACGCCACCCGAATCACGATAATGATATTCTAACGTTGTATCATCGATAACATCAATAACGGGGCATACGACTGTTGTCGAATTTCTAGCAATGCGATCCAATAGCGGTTCTAGCCAACCTAAAAATAGAAAGTATAACACAATGATGTGACATGATTTTTTAAAAACGAAAATCATAAAAAACAAAATAAATTTCACTTATTTGAGCAGGAATTTTAATTAATTTTTTAAATTTTTTTTTTTTTATCGATAAATGAAATTCTGTAGAGATAGTTTCAAGAGATTTTGCTAAAAATATAAGAAAAACTACACTTGTTGGAATTTCATACTGAAAGAAAAGGACATAAAAAAATTTGAAATAAGTGGATTCATACAGACGACTACAGATGCCCTCTTGCCAGGCTTTACAATGTTTTCTTTATTCCCCCAGGAAGCTACAATTTCTCACATCAAAACTAAATATACATACATACATACATACATATGTACATAATTGGCCATTGTAACCCTTCAGTCAGGTTTACGGCCTAGCTTCTCACACAACTCATGTTGTGTGCCTTCATTTTATACTTGAGTGGCCGGACCTACTGTTTAACGTCGACTGCGAACGATAAATCTTGAGCAACATTTTCATGGCAAGTTTATTTACTCTCAGAGTTTTTGCCAGAAATCTGCTGAGAGTTAGTCGCCGAAGAAATATTTTTTTCATATTTCGTTTTGATGTCTGGCCTGGGTCTCGAACCCGGGCTTTACGTCTAATAAGCGAATTCACTACCTACTAGACTACTACTAAATATATTGCTACGAAAATGAAAAATCTAGATACTGCTTTGCTTTGTTTTTACATCGCTTAACATTAAAATTATGAACCAACAGCTACAAAAATAAAAACAATGCAGTAAAGAAACCTGTTTACAAATTCTTGTACTGTATAATATAACAACAAACCCCAGTACAAAAAATGGTAAACAAAAATACTACAACAAACACCAGCATAAAAATGGTAAACAAGAAAACAAAAATACAACAACAAACGCTCCAAAAATAAATGTAATGTTTACATTTATAGAGATCTCTAGAAGGCGAAGCCACGAACTTTCGCCTTCAAGAACATTCATCAGACTGTTTACCCTGCCATATAAAAGGCAAGGCAAGGCAAGGCAAAGCAGGCGACTGAGTTAGTGAAGTTCAGTCAGTCTTGTATGAAGACGTGGTGCGTTTGAAGAGAATAATCATGGTTTGAATATCTCCGTTACAATGATCTGTCGAATGATTGTCTAGTAATTGTTATTGTTTATGCAAAGGGTATAACCAGGGGAATAACAATGAAAAGCAATTGTTGTTGTTGTTTACATCGAGTTGTGAACAATGGCACACTGAATAAGGCGAATAATAAAGAATTTTAATTAAAACTAAACACAAATTTATTTTTATTTTATTTGCAATCTATGAGCTCATATTTTAAAGGTTTTTAAAAGGCAAAAACGTAACAATATTATGCCCGTAGACTGTTGTTGAGCATCTTTTCTTCTTAATATGTTCTCTCTAGAGTCACTGTAGGCTAGTAGGTAGTCAGTTGGCTTATTAGACCTGAGGCCATCTCCAACAAAACGAAACATGAAAAAATATTTCTATGGCGACTTCCTCTCGACAGTCTTCTCTCAAAAACTCTGAGAGTAAATAAAATTGGGAAGTTTCTTAAAAAGAATTTGTCGTTCGGAGTCGACTTTAAACTCTAGGTCCCACCACTCATGTAAAAAATTAACAGGCACAACATTACTGGTGTGAGAAAATAGGTCGTAATCCTGAGTGAAGGGTTGTAATAACCAGTAGTGTATGTATGTATGTACGTATGTTCTCTATCGAACTGTATTCTCTTTCAAGAGATGTACTGAAATTGCGTTAGTTAGTCACGTAGAAAACTCTGTGTATTGGAATCAATAAACTTCGTCTGTTTTGCTTGTTACGCCCTGAAGGATTTTCGAAAATATTATACCTGAGTCCCTTACCAGTGCTATGATGAGGATATGATAGTTATGCCTTACCGCATTTGTTGGAAAATTAATGAGATATGAAGTGCCTTCAACGCTTCCAAAATGGAGGTCCGTGACAATTTTATTCGCTCTGAGGCTATTGCCAATTTAACCTAAACTACTATGCAGTTTTGGGCTTATCTGACTTTAGATGTTAGAATGGACTTAGTAAGCTCCTGTTTAACAGAGCATAATGCTATAAACACAATAAACACAACGCAGCAAGCAATGATTCTGCTGCTTTGCCTTTGGGCTAATTGGAGATTTTTGGTCGCAGCAGTGAGAAAATTAGTGTCACAGTGAGAGGTTTTGTGTTGACAATGCGAAGATTAATGCTGTCAATACAATAACATGCGTGAAATAGAGGTTTTAAAAACGCAATATATGAAATATACGCGTAAAAATGTTTTAGTAGTACCATCGATAAAGAATTCATGAACAGTTTTTATTTGTTCTTTCTTTTCCTTATGCTTACACTTTGCTGTCGCTGTTTTTATTACAATTACCTTAGGCTGCAGTTGTGCTTGCTGCGTTGCGTTTATTCTGTTTATGGCATAAGTCTGCAAATGTATGTGTCTCTACAGAAAAGTATACGTATGTTTTTAATCAAACCAGCAAACCAAAGACTTAGCGTCAAGATTATATTAAATTTGGTGTCTGACTCTCCCTGGGGGACACGATCCCATTAGGTTAGCGTTTACAACCTTTATGATAACGCAATTAATACTAAATCCGGGGATCAGATATTTGCTAAAAGAAGCCAATCTCACTGCTGAATGGACCTTAAAGAGTTTAGTCAAGTGTGACACAAAACTGAAAAGCTTAGAACAGCTGCCTCTACTTCACGACAAAAAGCATGGCATTGATACATGACGTGAAAGATAGCCTCTTCATGTTCCTTCGACTCACAGCTCCTGCATAAGACACTTAAGTGAATAGCCAGTCAATCGATATGCTTCCACTATGACAGCGGCCAGTGGTAATCGTAATTGTGCAATGGATGGGAATGTAATTAAAGTAAGGAAGTCTAGCAGCTGTCAACCATGTTGAGCCTCGTTTTAAAATGGAATGATCTAAGCATTGTGTGTGAAGAAGACTATTTTAAACCGGACTGTGTGCATACATTTCTTCAGAAGCTAAAATCCAAACTTTTTCCTTGTTGTCCTATTTATTCCTTTTAATAAATTTCAAACTAAAACTGACTCAATGATGTGTGATAAAAATTGAATTTTATTTACTTACGAAAACAACTTTCAATCTCTTATGATTCTCTGTAATTTCCCCCGGAATCTTTAATTAAATTATCATTTATTTTGGTATTCTTATCCGTAATAATATGCTCTGACGCCCACCACATTGTACACGTTTTTTTTTTGCTTTCACTTGTCAAGTGTTCAAATATGAAAAATTTTAGCAAAAAATTTCAATTTTTCTTCATTTTTTTTTTAAAGAAAATCAAATTTCAACAATTAAATTACACACATACACATACACAGCACACACACATACATGCACTTACAATACAAAGGCAAAGGTTTTGACAAACTGACAGTTAGCCATGTGGTCAAATGAATGGTTCGAAGGAAGAATGGATGGATGTATGGACGAAAAAACGAAAAGAAATTCATTTTATAAGAATAGAAGAAAAAAAAAGGTACAGAAGGACATAAGTGTCCTGCAGAAAATTCTACTCATGGCCACTCAACTGTAAATTGAGATAAATTATCCAGGATTACAAATGAACAAAACAAAAAAAAAAAAGGAATCAAATGAAATGAACACAAGAATTTTTGATTATTTTTGATTTGCCTTGTATTTATGCATTCATGTGCAATATTTTTAAGACTGATTGACTAAAGGACTGAGCAATCATTAGTCATACACACATACACACACACATGCACACAATAATTGAATTTTAATTTTAAGGACATTTTTGCGAAAACGACAAAGAATTAGAAAAGAAATTATTACAGTCGGTCATAAGCCACAACAAGCCTTAAGACTTTCAACAACCCTTTAAGCTTGAAGAAAAAAATTTAGATGATTGAGATTGAAAGGACCCCAACCCCTAGACTCAAACCTATGTGGATGCATTAAGTGCCAAACGTAATGATGAGGGCAATCGATGCCCTTTCCATAGGCAGGTTTTTAGAGAGCCTTTATGCTATATTATTGTATTCACTTCCAACAGCTCTTTAAGCTTGATGAGAAACAATGTATTTAGATGATTGAGATTGAAAGGATCCTAAACCCTAGACTCAAATCTATGTGGACGTATTAAGTGCCAAACGTAATGATGAGGGCAATCGATGCCCTTACTATAGACAGGTTTTTAGAGAGCCTTTAGGCTATGCTGCTACATTATTGTGTACACTTCCAACAGCTCTTTAGGCTTGATGAAAAAAATTTAGATGATTGAGATTGAAACGACCTTAAACCCTAGACTCAAACCTATGTCGATGCGTTAAGAGCCAAACGTAATGATGATGAGGGCAATCGATGCCCTTTCTGTAGACAGGTTTTTATTTTACACTTCAAATAGCCTCCTAAACCTGAAGAGAAGAAAAAAAATTTACTAATCGTGATTGAAAGGATCCTAGACTCAAACCTATGCGAAAGCATTAAGTACCACACATAATGATTAGGGCGATCGAAGCCCTTTCTAAAACTAGACTTTTAGAGGAAAGTTTAAATCTGAGGCATTATCCGCTATGACTCCCCTCTGCCCTTCATTAATTGGCAAACGCAATGATGAGGGCGTTCAACGCCCTTTATATAGACAGGTTTTGAGAGATAAGTTTGAATATGAGGCATTATTTGCTACTTAGCTGGCTTCTCTTTGCCTTACTATTAAAACAAAGGACCGTGCTGGAGCCAACATTCATAACCCACCCTATGCCTATGATCTAATTCTGGAAAGGCACAAACATTCAGTTTGATTGTATGGTTCCGTATAGCTTCACCGTAGTCTAGTAGGTAGTGTGTTGACTTATTAGATGTGAGGCCATGATTCAAATCCTAGGTCAGACATCTCCCACGAAATCAAATATGAAAAAAAGTTTCTTAGGCGACTTCCTCTCACTAGTTTTTTGGCTAAAGGCCTGAGTGTAAAATAAGAAGTTGCCTTAAATTGTAGGTCCCATCCTTCATATATAAAAATAACACACACTTCATAAGTGGTGCTGTGAGAAGCTAGGCCATAACCCGGACTGACGGGTTGTTGTGCTGAATTGGTCATTTGAATTTATAATTCCATCTAGATGCTTTTGGTCTGAATATTCGCATGGACAGAACAGAGCCGGTATGGAGCTCGGAATCTCCGGCATGTTACAGAGCAAAGGTACTATTTTTGCCTCAGTTACTTACTGAATCGGCTATTAACAACTCTGTTAACCGAGTTCGGCCTGCTTTAACACATCCTTGCAGGCACCTAGACTTCTTGCACGCCTTTGCCAATTGGTCACGTCAATCGCTGACAAGGCTTCCTCAATTTGGTTGTTTCAAACTCATACAAGGTTGTCTTCTACATCGACTTTTGCGAAATCTCCGTATTAAATATCCGCCCTGCTAGAGCATTCTCTTCCATTCCAAAGATATGGTCGACCTCCGTTGGGATGGACTGAAGATCATTCGTAAGACTTTCTCTCGAATACTCCCAAGGCTGTTGCATCAGTGTCCATGCTTCTGCGCCATAAAGAAGCACGGTGAGGATAAAAGTCTTGTAGAGTTTTTGCCTCAGTTATACTAGGTATTTTTCATTCCCTACTAAAGCGAGGCTCAACATCGTTGGCAGCTGAGAGTAACGTTCAAAATTGCTAGACTCAGTCCCTCAATAACATCCCCATTCATTGCACAATTACGATTACCAGTGGCCACTGGCCATAGGCGAACGTTCATGGCTTCGCCTTCTCGAAATCTTTATAAATGTAAACATCGTTGTTCAAGTTTATTTTTGTAGCGGTTGTTGTTGTAAGTTTTATTACTTGTTTACCGTTTTTATGCTGGTGTTTGTTGTTGTATTTTTGTTTACTTGTTTATCATTTTTTTTTGCTGATGTTTGTTGTTGTATTTTTGTTTACTTGTTTACCATTTTTTATGCTGGCATTTGTTGTTATATTAGGCTGTAGGATAATTTGTAAATTGGTTCCGGTGAACTCATTAAAGCACTTTTTTCCATTGAAATTGTTAGAGCAGAGTTGCCATAGTTTTTATAGTTTTTTTATTTCTCTTGCGTAACGTCTCGTACGTAGAATGAACCACTGAATTACGGTTTATTTATTACAAACTAACAAGAATTGCCTAGCAGCTATGGCAAGTAGAGCTATGAAATAATTTTGTAGCTACCGAATTGAATCTGGTAATCAACTTTTTAAGAAGAGAGTTGCACAACTAACATGATAACGAACAGAATACATGATGCTGGCGATGTAGGGTACGATGCACAAAATAAATAAAATTTAATTAAAATCTCTATTATAGTAGTTCTGCTTAAAAGGTGGCATGTGGCTGGGAATTGTATATGAATTTTCCATGAAATTCAATTAAGAACATCAAATTGGATTTTATATATTCAAAGGAAAAGAAATTAAAATAAAAGAACAATTGAATTTTGAAAAGGATTTTTATTCAATCATTTAAAGGATTATTAATTTGAAAGATAAAAAGACAGACACAGACAGAGATACAGATTTATTGGAAGATTTCTGCTTAAACGCATTATTTGATTTACATTATTTATGAAGAAGAAGAAAAAAAATAAGAGTTCTAGACATCACACTCGATTGGTTAGTATTGGGTCTTTCACTAAGCATGTTCTATTCGCCTGGTTCATTAAGCATATCTAAGCGAATTGGTCATCCTCATCTTCTGTTAATATCAAATGAGACCGATTGAGGAAAATGCAATAAAAACAATGGCCATTGGGCTGCAATTCATGTACGATCAATTTTTATAGGCCGGCAAGCCAAGATCTTTACATAAAGTTTTCCACGTTTTCGAAGTGCTAGTATCACGAAAGCCTTGCTCTTACTGTGCTTCTTGCTATGCAGGCGGCTATGTTTGCTGCGACTAGTCTTAATGCCCTGCCTCTTTGGCCTATTGTACCTTCTGGTCACTCCACTATTCTGGAGGTTGATCCAGTGGCCCCCGTGAACATCGACTATCTCCCTGCTGAATATTGTCTCGACAAGGGTTTCCACTTTCTGATCCCGAGTAGGGACGACTGGAATCCTAATACGGTTATCCCCCCGGAAGCCCTGGATATACTATATACCTATGGCTCTAAACTCGATAATGGGGTTGGATAAGCGGTGTCTACTCTGGGAAACTGGACCTGAACATTTCTCTCCATCTGTCGGACTACTGCAGCGTGTTTTAGGCGGAGGTGACGGCAATTTACCGGGCCGCTCAATGGATCCTCGTCAACGGTGTTCTTTCACTCGCGTCTCGGTCTTCTCTGATAGTCAGGCCGCGATAGGATCTCTATCGGGTTCCGTGATTAACTCCAGGATCGTTAGGGAATGTCGCCGCTGTCTCGACCTTCTCTCGGGGCGCTTCACCAGTATCTCTCTGGTGTGGGTCCCCGGCCACAGTGGAATTCCGGGAAACTGTAGGGCAGATGAGCTCGCCAGAGCTGGTGCGCTCCTTCCGGAATCCTCTTCTGTTGAATTGGGTATGCAACTTGCCTCGGTCAAGTTGACCATTGCCCGGAGGTTCTTTCGGGACGCCAACCTATACTGGGTCAATGAGGAGTCCTGCTCCACCGATAGACTCACCTGGCCCAAGATGGCGTACCAACCAATTACTTGGTCTTGGTCGTGACGTCATCTCAACCACAGTGGCCATGCTTACAGGTTATTGCGTCATGACCTGTAAGCACGGTCATTATAATGACCAATGATGTCTTCGGAGTAGGTCCCTACCAGAAAGCAGCAGTGCCAACATATCTTCTACTAATCCAAACGAGAGAATCTTTATAAAATAAAAATCTCTGTGTTCATCTTAACTATTCTACTATATTTCTTAAGCATGGCACACCTTTCAAATCGATTATCAAATGCTACGAATGCAACTCAAGGTTTCCCTTTAGCGTGTAATGAGTGAAGCATAAAATAAATGATTGGCAATAACAACAAAGACAAAAAAAAAAACTTAATCAATGACAATCAAAACTTTTAACCCCGTTTAGTACCAACAACAATAACAACAACAACAACAATAGTAAAACTTTAACTACAGCAACATAGCATTTTAAGGCCAATAATGGAAGAGAGAAAAAATCATTGTTATCGTCATCGTCATCATCATCATCATCATCGTCATCATCATCACTGTTCGCCTTAGCTTCAGGCACAATTATTGCATTAAACATCGGGGAAAAAAAAATTTTTTTAAATCAAATGCGTTAGAAACGATGCAATAGGAATACAAAAACAACAAAAATACAACAAAAAAATTGTTTAAAATCAGCATAAAATCCAATCAAAGATTGAATCGATGGATGGATGAATGGATGGGGGGGGGGGGGTATAGAAGAAGTATGTACTCACCTTCGGTGCATTCGCAATGTGAATCCAAATATGTTAAAACGGGCGATGTGGCATGACGTGCACCGAGTAGTCTGGCGCGTATTAAGCCTTCACGCTTTGGTGCACGTAATATTTTAACCTTTGGATATGCGGCAAAATAGTCTTCCAATTGCTTTTTCGTATGAGCTAAACCAAGAGAGGGAGAAACAAAAAATCAGAAACGTTTTGCTTAAGAAGGTGCATAATAAATGAATTAAACAACAACAACAATAATAACAACAACAACTGCAGCAGTAGTTGTAGTACCATGTAAATTGAATATATGAATGAAATACATGAGTAGCAACAACAAGAACAACAACAACAACTGTTGGCTAGCATATCTTGTCGACAATATTGTAAAAAAAATAAAAAAAAAATTTCTCTCCTTCATCAGTTGCATTCGTGTGTTTCATATTAAAATGCCCGACACGTGCAACAATCAATCACGTTTCTAGACAATACAAGAGCATAATCACACTCTGGTTACGTTGATCTTTTGCTGACTTGCAATGTCTCGCCTCATCTCGTCTCGTTTCGGTTTCCCTTAAGTTTTCATTTTGCTGTCATGCTGGCTCGTTTGGCTCTCTTGCGAGGTCCTGCTGCTGCTGCTGCCTGCATAACAGCACGTCAACCACTGGCCTCTTTTGCGCGGAACTGTTTTTGCAAAAACATCATCACCAAGCAGCTCTCCCCCACTACCTAGTACCCTAAAGCGTAACGCTATGCAATACAACGTAACAACATAAAACATTGCTACGCATCACATCACATCGCATCGCATAACATCACATCACTTTGGTATCAGATCTCATCAGCATCTTCATTTTAATGTTTATTGTGTGTAAAATGATTCCGTTGCACAGTGGGCGTGGTTAGGTGAGTTGTAGGAGAGAGTGAAAAGTTTGCCAACAATTTGGGGAAATTTTTAAAAAGGTTTCTTTATGTGCTTAAGGGCACTCAAAATCCTTTGGAATGCCAACTCTATTGTATAAGGTTGCAAACCTCAGTTATTCCTGGATAATCTAACGCTTAGGTCGCCGTAGTCTAGTAGGTAGTGTGTTGGCTTATTAGCGTGTAAGGCCACGATTCAAACCTATGGGCAGACATCAAAACGAAAATATAAAAAAATATTTCGTCGGCGACTTCCTCTCAGCATAGGCGCTTCAGTATCACACTTGTCTGAGTCCCCGGACACTGTGACATACCGGGAAATTGCAGAGCCGACGAGCTAGCCAGAACTGGTGCACTACTCCCGGAATCCTGTTCAATCAACTTACGAATGCCACTTGCATCGATCAAACTAGCCAATGCGGGGAAATTTTTCCGAGACGCCAACCTATCCTGGATCAACGAGGAGTACTGCTCTGACGCTAGACTCACCTGGCCCCGGATGGATAGAAGGCGTACCAGCCAGTTACTTGGACTTGGTCGTGGCATCATCTCAATCACAGTGGCCATGCTTACAGGTCAGTGTATTATGGGTAGACACGCGGAAAGAATGCGGCTCCCATTTAACGGCTTCTGCCGTGGATGCAGCAGATCCGCTGAGGAGACTGAGACTGTTGCCCACTTTCTTTGTCAATGCCCATCTCTTGCGAGCTGCAGATATAGATTATTTGGCTCTCCAACCCTTGTCAGCTTGACAGAGCTATCGTCCATTGATGTCAAGGATATAGTCTCGTTTATCAAACTTTCTGGCTGATTTTCCAGCGCGGGGTAATCGTGCCTGGGATTTGCAGATCTTGCGCTGACCGACCTCTCCCTCCAGGGTTCGGGGGAACTTGGCCAGTACAGGAACCTACGTTCACCTGTGGCGCCACAACGGGCCGCTATGCGTGCTCAAGTGAACTTTTGGTATGAAGCTACCACACTAACCTAACCTAACCTATCCTCTCAGCACATTTCGAACAAAAACTCTGAGAGTAAATGAAAAAATTGCCATGAAAAGTTTCTCAGAAAAACCTGTCATTTGGAGTCGACCGTTATATAAAGATTTTCTGCAATAAAGCTTAAGTAGATTTTATTAAATCCGGCAATCTGCTGATGAATCCATTGAGTTCCAGTGACGTCGGTATTTTTTCAATCCCTACTTTGTCTATCAAGCAATTTATAGAGTCTTAGCTATTGTAAAGAAATAACTGTACTCTAGTAGGTAGTGCATGTACTTATTAGACGTAAGACCACAGCACCAGACATCTAGAAGAAACGGAAATATAAGAAATAGGTTTAAGGCGACTTCCCCTCAGCAGATTTCGGACAAAAACTCTGAGAATAAATAGAAAATTGCCATGAAATGTTTCTCAAAAATCTGTCATTCGGAGTCGACTTTAAACTGTAGATCCCGCCACTTATACAGATAATATTAACGCACACAACTTAAATGGTGTGAAAAGCTAGGTTGTAATCCTGACTGAAGGGTTGTAATGACCAATTATGTATGTATGTAGGTAATCTAACGCATGACTCAGATTCCTATTTCCTAGTTCCCCAACAAAAGCCGAAAACCACTTGATTTGAGAAGAGTCTTTGCCTCTCTTTATACCTTTGCAAAGATCCGCCTCCACTCCCCTGAATGGTTTTGACCCTATGGCGGCTTGGAAACTGTAATCCTCGCTAGTTCTTCTGATTTTTCGTTGCCGACAATTCCCACATGATACATCACTACCTAGCTGATGGTAACCTTATTTTTCCTACCTAGCCGATTAAGCTTCTCTGGACAGTGTGCTTTTTAGACTAACACTATGGGGCAGATTACTCCTATTCATGCATACTTTTACAAACATCTGTCCCCACTTCATAGAAGGATTCTGATCTTATTAGTGGCTTGGAAGCTCCAATCTTGGCAAGCTCTTCTGCTCGTTCATTACCTACAATTCCCACCTAACTTGGGACCTAGCAGATGGCAACCTTATTTTCCCTATCTAGCCGATTAAGCCTCTCTGGATAGTGGTGTTTTTAGACCAACAGTCAGGAGGAGATTACTGCTATTCATGCATACCATTCCAAATATCTGTCCCCACTTCATAGAAGGATTCTGAGACCAACATTCAGGGGAAGAGTCCTATTCATGCGATGCATTATGTTGCAATACAGGAAAGACAGTTTATAAAAGAGAAAAAGAGAAGAGAGGTAGTGTGCGACAATTTTTTTTCGTTCCTTGCAATCTTCGATTTAACCCTATAAGAGACGAGTGTCTGAATGGGGTCCTGACTGTTAGATAACACTGCTATGTCCTCTCTTTTGTAGCTCCTCTCCAAGTTAAATTGGCAACATCTTTCAATGGCATTGCTTTTTCCCTTGCAAGATATCCTTGCAAGATTTTCCCATGGGCTGGGAATATTTCTTTTTGAGACCAAACCCAGTTGTTTCTGTTTACAAATCCCCTATGAACCCCTCTATATATCACAAAATAGTCCCTCATTTAAAAGAATATGCAGCTTGAAGATAAATTCATTTATTTTGTATTACTACGGGTCGTTGTGAAGCACTTTACAAAATCCGAGAGTCTATTGGTTCTTTCCAGGGGACGGCTAAGGAGGGAGCTGTCAGCAAAAAGATTCCTTAGGCCAACCAAACTATGGACTATAAAACTTTGACCTTCACTACCATGTTCAAGGGACTTAATTTCAATAGAGGCTCCCTCCAGCGCTGCTAGAGAGCCCATTGGTTTTTTTTTTGAAGTGACAGTTAAGGAGGAAGCTGTCAGCCTTAGGTCAACTAAATGTGTGTGAAGATAAATTCGAATTTGAAAATCCAAGAAGCAATCCATAAATTTTAGCAGCGCCACACTTGGCATTAACAGAGCAAAATTTCCTCTTAACAGAGCACTGTTAGCTATTTAACAGTATCCATCTAAACAAGCCCAATTGTTTAGGAGATCATTTTGGGAAATACTCTAGGTCTTTGAATACCATACTATATGCAAAGGAAGGTTCGAAGGCCTTTTAATATAATCAGCAGTATAGTCACATATAAAGTGATATGGTATTGAGAAAATTAGCTTTCAAAATATCAAGTTTTTGCTGGAAAATGCTCTAGAAGATCAGTGTGGCCATTTTGGAACATATGAGAAATAGCACATCTGCCCGACTATATGAAAATGGTAGCCCAGAGGGTCCTCTTTCGAAGCGTGGTAGTGGGATAGCTGGAATCCTTTACATTTCAACAGTCTGCTATGATTGCAAAGTAGAAGACTAATCTGTTATTGCCACTGTTAAACAGTTAACAGAGCTCTGTTAATAGCAAACTTTACCCTGTTAGAGGCAAAAAGTGGCACTGCTAAAAGAGCGGGTTTGAGTATTTGCTTTTTAAAGACTAATCTACTATTGCCACTGTTAAACAGTTAACAGGGCTCTGTTAATAGCAAAGTTTACCCTGTTAGAGGCAAGAAGTGGCGCAGCTAAAATAGTGGGGTTGTGTCTTTGCTTTTTGAAGACTAATCTACTATTGCCACTGTTAAATAGTTAACAGGGCTCTGTAAATTGCAAAGTTTACCCGGTTAGAGGCAAGAAGTGGCACTGCTAAAAGTGCAGGTTTGCGTCTTTGCTTTTTTAATTCGAATATATCTTCATACATATGTATGTCAATCAAACACTAGTCTTTAAAACTATGGCCTTCACTACCATGTTCAAGCGACTTAAATTCAATAGATCCCGTTCCTATGCCTCTACTATGCTAATCCATGTTGTATGACTGTAAGATATCGGCCATTAAACTGGGATGGCGTTATTTTTTAATAAAAATTCTGGAACTTGAATCTGAGAAACAAGCTGGTTTAACTTAAAGGACCCGGAAAATAATTTTCAAAAAATTGTTTTTTTAAATTTTTGCATCACTTTTTAGTATTAACAGGACCCATTGTGCAACAATAATGTGCTTTATTTATTAAAATATTTTCAAAAATGTCTACCACATGCTGCTAGAAAAATTTAATCTCATGTTGTTATCAATTTTGTTGTAATAAACTTGTGTTGTTGTTGTTGTAATTTTTCTTATACTATATATACTACATACATAAATATACTTACGCATATCAGAATAATCATCAACGAGTATAATATTGCCGATTAAATGTTCTGGCGAACGATCAAAAACCGAATGTACGGTACGCAATAACACGGACCACGCCTCATTGTGGAAACAAATAATTACATCAGTGGCTGGCAGATCCTTACGATAACGGCTGGGCTCTTTACACCTGCATAGGCAAAGAAAGAGAGAGAAAATCGTTTAATTTTTTTATTTTAAAATTGAAATTACAAGGCTCGAGTACATATGTAGGCACAGTCTTTAAATGGTAACGCTTTAGTTGGCGGTTTAGTGTAAAAGAAACTCACTTATGTTAAACAGTGTCGTTGTCGCTACATTAATGTGTTGCCAGGACATGTGTCGTCATGTGTTTTTTTCTTTTAAAACTATTTCAAGAACATGAACGATTTAAATAAATGACTTTTAACACCCATTTTCGCACATTTTCATTACCATTACAACGGAAAACATCGAAACATGTGTTGTCGTGCCAACAAATACGCTACAAAAGTGAGGGGGAGGAGCGAGGGGATTCAAGGTTATTAATGGAAATTGCTCTTGGTGGTGGTGCCTTTGATATTGGCAAACATTGTCAGCATTGGTATTGTCAGGAAATTGTTTTTTCTTTGTACCCATAAGTGGGTAGGTGTTGCAAATACATGATTGATTACAGTTATAAATAGATTGTGAGGTTATGTATGCAGCAGAAGCAGCCGCAACATGGAAAACATCTTAAAATTCAGTATAAAAAAGTCAGGGGGAGGAACATAAGACGCTTGTAAGGAAATTACTTTTTTGAAAGTCAATTAAAATTCTTTGTGTGTGAAGATAAATTTGAATTTAAAAACCAAAGACGCAAACTCCCCTTTAAGCAGCGCCACTTCTTGCCTTTAACAGGGTAAACTTTGCCGTTAATAGAGCACTCTGAACTGTTTAACAGTGGCAATAAGTAGATTAGTCTCCTACTTTTTGGATTGCACAATTTACGTGAATATTTTATGTGTCCGAAGATAAATGCGAAACCAAAGACGCAAACCCCCACTTCTAGCAGCGCCACTTTTTAACTCTAACAGGGTAAACTTTGCGATTAACAGAGCACTGTTAACTGTTTAACAGCGGCAATAAGTAGATTAGTCTTACTATTGACATAAAATAGAATTCTCATTATGATCATTATTATTTGTGAACAACTATCCCACTACCACGGTTTGAAAGAGGACCTTCTGGATTACCATGTGCATATAGTCTGTATGGTGTACTATGGCCACTGTTTTTCTTTCTAAAGAATTTTCCAGAAAAAACTTGATATTTTCAAAGCCAATTTTCTCCATACCATATCACTTTATATGTGACTATATTGCTGATTATATTAAGCGGCCTTGGAATCATTCTCTGCATATAGTATGGTACTTATAGACCTAGTATATGCCCTAAAATTAGCTCCTAAACAAGTGTGCTTGTTCAGATGGATACTGTTAAATAGCTAACAGTGTTCTGTTAAGGGAAAATTTTATTCTGTTAAGAGGAAATTTTGCTCTGTTAACGCCAAGTGTGGCGCTGCTAAAATTTATGGATTGCGTCTTGGATTTTCAAACTTATTCTTCAAAATTATCTTCACACACATCAAAAAAACAACTAAAAACATTTTACTTTGGTTAAACTTTGTTTAAAAATTTGCAAGAGTTTTAGAAATTTAAAAAAGTACCAGGTTCAAAGTATAGTCCCTGCGCTGGCTGACTTTTTCGATGAGTTTGGTCGAATTTTGTTAGTACAGGGACTGTGCTGTGGCATCACAACGGTTCGCTAAGCGTACTCAAGTGAGCTTTGGTATCAAAGCTACCACTCCAGCCTACCAACCAGATACAAAGTACCAAAATTCGATCCCCTAACTAAAACAGCAAACATTGCTTCTAACAACAGGCATTTGTCAGTCAATTCAAATCAAAATTTTATTGAAAGGCTGCCTCATTTGCCAGCCATTTTTAGCAGCACATGATTTGCAAAAAAAACTGTAGAAAAGGGGGATATAATGGACCCATTAATACGTTCACACCGGCGCTTACCACCGATGGCCCGCACTAGACTGTCTCATCGGGCGGCATGTACCGCCGGTGGTACGCAATTGATCATGCTATTAGATGATACGTAATACCAAATATTTATATAGATCTTTAACACTTCGATTGCGGAAAAACAAATACCTGAGAGTCACGTCGCGATAGAGCGAAAAGTATTAAGCGCAGCCGCCCGTAGGCGGCAAGCATGAATTAAGGCGGTTAAGGATTAGTTTTTCATATCAAAAATCATGACTGAAACCAAGGGTTGATTAGGTTAGGTCAGTGGGTAGCTTGCTGTTCACGGACAAATTCACTCGGCGGCCCATAGAGCCTATTGTGTTACCCAGGGTGAGGTAAATCCCCTTTGTCATGATCTGTTAATGGTTGGTTTGAGCTACCCCGAGCTTCGGATGAAACTAGCCAGTACCCTTACTGGCATGTTCGCCTCCATGCCCAGATCTTCAAACATTTTGTCACCCAAAAACTGACTACGTCTGTCCTGAAGTGCTAGCCACTCACATGAAAGATGTGTTTGAACCACTCCAAGCTCCAGATGAAACCAGCCAGTTCACTTAGTGGTACATTCGTCACCAAGCCTAGATCTTCATACAGTCACATAAAATATGTCGTGGAGCAGACTGAGCTAATGAAGACGGTGAGGTTATCTTTTATTTACGATTAACACTAACGGTATGGCCCCTACTCATGCAGGGCATTGTGTTTGAGCTACGAAGGCGGGTGAGCTTTCCGTGAATGTAAAATGCTTTCACCACAACACCACAGTGAACAAATTGCAGGGACAGTGAATTTCGGAAGACGAATTGGAGGTAATGAGGACCAAGGTGAGATTTTTTTTATTTACAACCAACACTGTGGTTATGGCCCCTACTCATACAGGGCAATGTGTTGGAAGTAGGAAGACGAGTGAGCTTTCACTACAACACCACAGTGAACAGAGACAGTGAATTTCGCAAGACGAATCGGAGATGAAGACCAAGGTCAGTTTTTTTATTTACCACCAACACTAAGGGTAAGATCCCTACTCATACAGGGTATTGTGTTGAAAGTGGGAAAGAGGGTGTGTTTGTGAGTGAATGAGAAATGTTTTCACCACAACATAACGGTGAACAAATAGCAGTTACAGTGGAGTTCGTAAGATGAATCGAATCTAATAAAGACCAAGGTTAGGTTTCTTTTATTTACGACCAACACTAAGGGTATGACCCCTACTCATGCTGGGCATAGTATTGGAGTTGGCAAAGAGGGCGAGTTTTCCGTAAATAAAAATAACAGGGACAGTGGATTTTGCAAGACGAATGGAATCTAATGAAGATCAAGATTAGGTTTTTATTTATTTACGACTAAGCGCGAGCGCGGTCGAGAAGTATCAAAATAGATTTCGGATCCATTGATCTATCGAATGCAAATGGATAGGACCACGTAAAGAGATTTGTAAAAGCCTCATTGCGACCTTTCGCTCTTGATCAGTCGACTTAAAAACACAAAATAAATTTCGAAGCACCGTTCCATACATGAGAGTTGTATTCCATTTTTTGATGGATATAATTGATATCAATAATAGTGAGGAGTTCAGAAATATTTCTTTCAACACATTAAGAAACCAAGACCTTGGAACGTTTCCTGCGACACTGGAAAACTATGTTCGGTTCCAGCGAGCGTTACATTGAATTTATATGGACAGCTCTGAAAACTTTATTCAGGACATTAAAAATAAAATTTTTGGAAATCGGGCCTTGACCAACCCATCTTTGAATCTTTTAACTACTTTCGAGAAACTTGTTTGTATACCGCAACGGTCAAGTTCCCATGAGAATAGAATGTCTAGAAGGACTTCCCTTCCTTCTCTTTCAAAAGTCAAGAGATTTTTGGTCTCTTCCTTGATTGTAAATTTAATGTTTCAATTTTATTGTAAAATTACTTACCAAGCATCCCTGGGATCGGGTAGCGTCCTATGAACCGATATTAAATCGGAAACATATTGATTGAAGGCATTCTTTTGCCAACCATCATCGACGGACTTTTTCATATCTTCAGTCATATTGGCGGGCAATGTCACCGGTTTACCCATTTCACCCGGAGCATCTTTGGCAGGAGCGGGGGCGGCTAAAACGCTTTTACCTAAAAAGAAAAACCAAAATTTGATTAAAAATACAATAAAGCAAAATATTTTAGTTTGAAAAGCCTCAGGCAATTGCATGCAACCGAAAATTCAATAAAAATTCGTATTCATTTTATGCCGGTGATAAATCATATCATCGTACAGCAATTGCTAGTGACAGTATTAGAGTCTCTGGCTGAGACTATGATTTGATGTGATGAAAATTGGCAAAAACAAACATCAAGTTTCCAAAAATAAAAACAAGGGCAAGAGAGTGGACTGACATCCATTTTTAAATTTTTTTTTCAATTTATTGGCCAAGCCAACCAAGCAGTTGAGTCTCAGTCGGTGCATTACAGTTTGCATACAGCATTTGGGAAATTTTCTAAAATTCTGAAATGCATTCGGAGAAAAAAAAGAAGAATTTGACAGACATGCGACATGAATATTTGAATACATAAGTCTCTAACAGAAGCCAGAAGCGTAGGGGAAAATAGTCAAAATTTTAGGGAAGGGCCAGTTAGGAGTTTTTTTCTTATAAACTACATGAGACTGTACAATTATGTCTCATACATTGCATTGCATATGGGTACTGTTTTCAGTGGAGAGTTGAGAATGGAACATCTCCTCCCTCGACTCTCTGAATAAAATTTAAAGACTACGTTGTGGTTTAGTCGCCGTAGTCTAGTAGGTAGTATGTTCGCTTATTAGACGTAAAGTCACGGTTCGAGCCCCAGGCCGGATATCAAAACGAAATATGAAAAACAAATATTTCTTCGGCGACTTCCTCTCAACAGATTTCTGGTAAAAACTCTCTCTAGATGTCTAGAATGTCTAGATAGACTTCTGGCTAGAAATACTTCCCTTCCTACTCTTCCAAAAGTCAAGAGATTTTTGGTTTGTTCCCCAATTGCAAAGGCCAGAACATTCCAGATGTTCTGTTAGTTCGTCTGAATTTCATCAGCCTCAAGGATCATCCATCTATCAAGTTTGCTTAAGAACCATAAAGCATCTTAGTAGTCGACTCACTACCGACATTATCTTTCCCCTGGACGCCCGCATGATTTGTTACGATATAATGATTCGCAAGCAGGAAAAGTGGGCAAACATAGCTGTGAAAAGAATTTGATTTGATAATCGGAATTCTCCTTAAGTCTATGCCCTGTATACAGTGCAGTCATTGGGTAATATCAACGAGACCGAATAGTTGTAGTCGCCGTTTAAAATATGAACTCATAGATTGCAAATAAAATAAAAGTTAATTTGTATTTAGTTTTAATTAAAATTCTTTAATATTCGCACTGTTCACAACTTGATGTAAACAACAACAAGTGTTTTGTTAGTTACTGCTCTTTGCACTCTGTTGCAAAAACAATAACAATTACTAGACAATTTTTCGACAGATCTTCGTAACGGAGATCTTCAAACCACGATTACTCTCTTCAAACGCCTAGCGTTTTCACCCAAGACTGACTGAACTTCACTAACTCAGTCGTCTGTTTTGCCTTGCCCTTTTATATGGCAGAGTAAACAGTCAGATGAATGTTCTTGAAAGTGAATGTTTGTAGCTTCGCCTTCTAGAGATCTCTATAAATGTAAACATCGTTGTTTCATTATTATTGTTTGTGTATTTTGTTCACATTTATTCTTGTAGCGTTTGTTGTTGTATTTTTGTTTACTTGTTTACCAATTTTTTTATGCTGGTGTTTGTTTTTATATTACTTAGTGCGTTACTTATATTACTTGTAAACAATTTCATTGTTTTGTTTTTGTAGCTTTTGTTTATAGTTTAAATGTTAAACGGTGTAAAAGCAAAATACCTGCATCGAGATTTTTTCATTCTCGTATTATATTGTTTCGTGTTTGTTCTTGTATTTTTGTTTACTTGTTTACCATTATTTTAATGCTGGTGTTTGTTGTTATATTGCGCAATGCGATAATTTGTAAACAAGTTTATTGTTTTGTAGCTTTTGTAATACAACCGAGATGCCACGGTGAAAAAAGCCTGATCTGCTCAATCTCCCGCAATCTCCTCCTGAGTGTTGGTCGAAAAAAAACACTGTCCAGAGAAGCTTAATCGACTAGGTAGCTAAAAAATATGGTTTCCATCTGCTAGGTCCCAAGTCATGTGGGCATTTTCGGCAGTGAAAGAGTAGAAGAACTTGCGAGGATTACAGTTTTCAAGCCGCTAGAGGTAATAGAGGTGCAAAGACCTCGAAAGTTAGGGAAAAATGAAAACAAAGGTTCTTGACTAAATCTAACGGACTTTCTAGCTGCCATGACGGGGGAGAAACAGAAAACTGTACATGATCGGTCGGTCAAAGGAATTTCATCATGAATATTGCCTTGGATAGCCTCTTCATGGCTTCAAGTTACCCGTTGGAAGCGGATATCGAGGACAGAATTAATAGATCGAATTTTCCAATTACAATGGCCCCAAAGACTTACGAAAAACTTCTCGAATGAAGTTGATTTATTTCGCCTACGCTACTGTTTTCAATAAACGCAACCATAAATTACGAGTGCCTGAAATTGTTGATGCCAACCCCCACCCCCACCCCCTTTAATTTCTTTGCTTTGCTATCTGGCTTGTTGTGTGTTGATAGAAATGATTTGTTGCAAAACCAAGGAAAAAAAACCTGAATTAAAAAATACGCCGCCCCCCGTCACACTCCCTCCATCAGAACCAACAATTCTTAACAGAATGTTAACCACAACGTACATACATACATGAGAAGACAGTAGGAAGAGGCGGCGGAATGCCTTCTACACACTCTTGTGGTCAGAAGCATTCTAAACATTGTTTAAAAGCCAAATGGAATGGGGGCGGGGTGGTGAGGTACTTCACAAACTGTCCGTTTGCATGATTTAAGGATGTCAGTCATTGAAATGAGAATTGGAAAATGAAAAGTGGCCTGCAAAAGTATTTTATTGGATTCGTTTCTTGTTTCTCTTCTTTCTTTTTTTTGTTTGTTTGTGTTGTTGCCTGATGGACGGACTTTAGTTGGGTTTCAGTACTAGAGACAGTGTTCTGAAGGTGATAAATTATTCAAAATGATGGAAAGAAAGAAATTTTCTCAAGTTTTGTGAAATTTTCAAATCCTTCGGAGCGCAATTTATGGAAGACTAACATGCAGTGGCGTGGTTCCTCTGTAGTTAATTTTGGACACGGTCGATAAGATGGAATTTAAATGTTGCACAAACATGTGAAGATTTTTAGGAGAATGGAGTTCTGTTTGCTTGGCGGAATTATATTTCAAATGACAGTGTAACGAGGTCAGAGGACACAATTAATGGGGAAAATCTACGCACCGTAGAATGCGTAAAGAATTGAATTCTAACAGAGACATTAGAGTTCTCACGAGATTATATAGGGCGGGCCATCGAAACATAATATAATTGGCCATTACAACTCTTCGGTCAGAATTATGGCCTAGCTTCTCACACCACCTAAGTTGTGTGTGTTAATTTTATACGTGAGTGGCGGGACCTACAGTTTAACGTCGACTCCGAACGACAGATTTTGAGAAACTTTTTCATAGCAGGTATAAACCTGCTCAGAGAGTATAAACTCTCAGAGTTTTTGGCAGAAATTTGCTGAGAGGAAGTCGCCTAATAAATATATTTTTGTTCATATTTCGTTTTAATGTCTCGTTCGGAGTCGATGTTAAACTGTAGGTCCCGCCACTCAAGTATAAAAGTAACGCACACAATATGAGTGGTGTGAAAAGCTAGGCCGTAATCCTTACAGAAGGGTTGTAATGGCCAATTAAAAAAAAGAATGACATCAGTATTGGCAGATAAAAAAAAATAACCGATCGGTTTAAATATAAACCGATAGATGGCTCTCGCGATATATAAATAACGAGATATCACTCCGATACTGGTTCAACAATTCTAGTCAACGAAAAAACTGATTTGACGGAGATTATATAACGTTTATAAATTTTGTACCTCGTATTAACCTCTTCCACTTCAATCAATCTTCTTCTTTTTAATTGCTCATTACAACTCTATAGTGAGGATGCCAACCTAGCTTCCCACACCACTAATGTTGTGTGTCTAAATTTTTATATAAGAGCAGTGGGACCGACAGTTGAAAGTCGATTGAGAACGACAGACTTTTCAGAAACGTTTCCTCGCAATTTTACGTCCTCTCAGCAGAATCCGGTCAATAACTGTGAGAGGAGTTTTACCCGCCAGATGTGTGACAAAAACTCTGGGAGGAGTGATATTGTGGAAAATGGTACTTGCTGCACATATCCCACTATAAAGAAATTGTATCCTAAGGTGTCCCTAATAAAACCCAATAAGTGGTATATCCCAAATAATTTTGGTACTTGAGATATCGGCCTTCAAATATTCACTCTGTTAACAGTGACTGGGTAGGATCATCCGTCATCCTTCAAATATTCATTCTGTTAACAATGTCTGGGTAGGATCATCCGTTATCCTGCCCAGACTCTGTTAACACAGGGTATATTTGAAGTCCAATATCTCAAGTTCCAAAATTATTTGGAATATACCACTTATTGGGTTTTATTAGGGACACCTTAGGCTACAATTTATATATAGTCAGATATCTGCAGTAAGTCCCTGATATCGTATATTTGGGTGATTTCTTCTTTGACTATTTTTCGTATTTTCTGTTAACTACTTAACATTGCTCTGTTAACTCTAACATAAGCTCTGTTGAAATTTTTGGTTTTTGTCTTTGCTAGTTAAATTTGAATTTATCTTCACACACATCAGTAAGGATGCCAACCTAGCTTCCCACACAACTTGCATATGTTGGGATCTACAGTCTAAAGTCGATTTCGAACGAAAGATTTTTGAGAAACGTTTCCTCGCATTTTACTTCCTCTCAGCAGAAGCTTGGCAATAACTGTGGGGGAGGAGTTTTTGCCACAAATCTGCTGAGAGGAAGTCACCGACGTAATATTTTCTTCCGTATTTCATTTTGTCAGAGATTTTGTCCACCTCAATATGCATTTTCATTATCAATATTCCCAGCAGCTATGTATTACTCATTATCAATGTCAAGTTCATGGACAACAACAACAGCAACAACAAAAATTTTACTGGAAAACTGGAAAATTAAGCCATTAAGCCAGCCACGAAACCAATTGCATAACTTCAATGTTTTAAACTGAAACATTTAAAGAAAAACCAGACGTTTAAAGGAAAAACTGAGTTACAACAACAACAACAATAAAAAAAAATTTAATAACAATATAAAGCAAAAAAACAAACAAAAAAGTGGTATTATTAACCATAAAAGTAAACCACTTTGGTTTATACTCGAGTAGGTATGTATGTATGTTGCTGAGCCCAAGATATTTTCAATGCTAAACAAGGCTTTAAACTAAATCATCGATAACAAACACATCGATAATAATAACAACAACAACAACAATAATAATAATAGCTTAAAACTAATATTAACCAATAACAAAGCCAGCCTGCACCACAACACCAATCCCCATTGCAATTCAATGGCATGCGAGGCATAACAATGAATCGAACCAGGCCACTACCACCACCACAGCCACCACAACATTTCATGGCACTTTGAAATTCAAATCATAAATCATGGGCTGCTACTTCTACCGTTGTTGTTGTTGTTGTTGCATTGATTGGGTTTTTTGCCATCGATATACGAAAATTTGTGAAAAATATTTAAAAAAAAACGAATTTTTTCTTTGTTTTACACAAAAACAGAAGAAAAACCCGAAACTTGTCTGTGAGGAATGTTGCAGGAGGAGCTGTGCAACTTGCAACAGCAAAGAAAAGGAGGTCATTGACGGGGGCGGCTGCTGTTCTATTTTAAAATTCGTATTTGGAAAATATTTTCATATGATTGTCATGCATACGAATATGCAAATCGGCCGCATAAATGGTATCGAAATAATGTTATACAGGGTGTTGCAGCAATAGGTGCAACATAAATGTGAAGGAATGTTGGGAATTCATAATAATATTGTTACGAAAATGAAGAATCAAGATACTGGTGTTTTGCGTTTACATCGCTTAACATTAAAATTATAAACAAAAGCTACAAAAACAAAACAATGCAGTAAACAAACCTGTTTACAAATTATGGTAATGCTTAATATAACAACAAACAACAGTACAAAAAAAGTGGTAAGCAAGTAAACAAAAATACAACAACAACAACAACAGCATAAAAATGGTAAACAAGTAAACAAAAATATAACAACAAACACCAGCATAAAAAATGGTAAACAAGTAAACAGAAGTACAACAACAAACTCAAGTATAATGTATGTAAGTACGTAAAATACACAAACAACGGTACAAGAATAAATATAAGCAACGATGTTTACATTTATAGAGATCTCTAGAAGGCGAAGTCACGGACATTGTCCATTGCCACTACATAAGTTTCCATATCTAGACAGAATTGAAATTAGGCCCTCTTCTTAGCCAGCCATGACATTAATTCATTATGTATGTGTGTGAAGATAAATTCGAATTTTAAAACCAAAGACACAAACCCACACTTTTAACAGCTCTACTTTTTGACTCTAACAGGCTAAACTTTGCTATTAGCAGAGCACTGTTAACTGTTTAACAGTGCCAATAAGTAGAGTAGTCTCCTACTTTTTGGATTGCACAACTTACGTGAATATTTTATGTGTTCGAAGATAAATGCGAAACCAAAGACACAAACCCACACTTTTAGCAGCGCCACTGTTTCCCTTTAACAGGGCAAATTTTGTTATTAACAGAGCACTGTTAAATGTTTAACAGTGGCAATAGTAGATTAGTCTTGTACTTTGAAATTATAGCAGACTATTGACATAAAATTTAATTCTCAAAATTATTCCAGCTATCCTACTACTACGGTTCGAAAGAACACTCTCTGGACTACCATTTGCATATAGTCGGGTAGGTGTACTATTTCTTATATATTCCAAAATGGCCACTGATCTTCTAGAGAATTTTCCAGCAAAAACTTGATATTTTCAAAGACAATTTTCTCAATACCATATCATATCATTATATGCGACTATGTTGTTGATTATATTAAGAGGCCTTGGAACCTTCCTTTGCATATAGTATGGTACTCATAGAACTCGTGTATTTCCCAATATTATCTCCTAAACAAGTGGGCTTGTTCAGATGGATACTGTTAAACAGCTAACAGTACTCTGTTAAGGAAAATTTTATTCTGTTAAGAAGAAATTTTGCTCTGTTAACGCCAAATATGGCGCTGCTAAAATTTATGGATTGCGTCTTGGATTTTCAAATTGGAATTTATCTTCAAGCACATATAGACCTCGTGTATATCCTAAAATTAGCTTCTAAACAAGTGGGCTTGTTCAAATGAATACACTGTTAAACAGCTAACAGTGCTCTGTTAAGAGGAAATTTTGTTCTGTTAACATTAAATGTGGCGCTGCTAAAATTTATGGATTGCGTCTTGGATTTTCAAATTGGAATTTATCTTCACATACATAATTAATTAGAGCGGCCTGTGGAGAGGATAGGGGACAGGTCCGCTGTGACAGGATTTAAAAAATATTTTTTTTCTTTTTTCTTTTTTGGTTTCTCCTCCTCCTCTTTCATTTATAAGAAGCAAACATACATATGTTGTCATAACAATTCGTTTTTATAGGCCCGACTGTGTAGTAAATTGTTTGTTGTGCATAACAGCCAGTCAGCAGTTCCTATAATTTTGTTTGTAGACTGTAATTTAAAAAATAAATCGATTCTGATCACTGTCATTGTGCTGTGCTGTATGCAGGCATGCCAAACTGAATACTTTAAAATTCTTTTAAAAATTCTGCTTCTCTTGCCCTCCCTCCCTCCTAGCACTCTACCCTAACCCTACTGAATTCGTTATAATTTTGTTGTTGTTGTTGTTGTTATTATAAATTGTTCTTGTTGCAATAAGTGTAGCTGCTTGCAATTGCAGTATTCTTGTTGTTGTTCTACTACGACATGGTTTGATATTTTTTTTGTTTTCGTTTGCGGTACACGGGGCTATACAATCATCTGGTAGTGCTAGTGGTGGCTGGTGATGCTGGTAATGTTGGTGGCGTTAAAATTGCGTGCGTTAAATAAGCGCAACAAACATTGTTCAACAACACCATGTTGTTCTGGAAGACGGTGACTACGACAACGTTGAAGAAGATGATGATGATGATGATGATGTTGTTGATGTTGATGTCGATGCTATTGATGCTGTTGCATGTTGGTCGATTGCCCTGTCATGTTATTTGTGGCATTATATTGAAGGCTTGTTGTATGTGTATATGAATACCAAACAATGATTGATTAAAATCCAACAAAACAATGTGTTGCAAATAGTTGCTAAAATATGTACACAAAAGACTTGAAACATGAACTAAAAATCCAGTACCTTGGACTTGGTCATCGCTAAGTACTAAGTAAAGTTGTAAAGTTTTTTTTTTCGGACACAATAATGGCAGGCTGCAGCAGCTATACAACATAAACATTTACAAGTAAAACAAATACTTGAACATCACATCACATCATACAACCAACAAACGGCTTGGAAAAGGAAGCACAGTCAAACGAATTCGTAACGGACAGACAAAAAAATGGAAAACAATTCTTAAATCTTAGTAGGGCCTATATAATGAGCGGTGGCAGCAAAATAATGTTGGCTTCCAAGAGAAGTAAAACTAAAATTCTAAAGACACCAGCAAGCAAGTAGGGTTTCATTCGCCGTTTCCTTTTGCAAATGCTTATCATGTGGAAATGTAGACAATCTATGACATGATCTAGTAATTAGTGGTTATGCTATTGTTCTTAAGTACTTTTCTTTCAAATGGCCTCCTCGTACATTAGACCCTCTAATTGATGTTCAAATTGAACAAATAGTACGTGCTTGAGTGCAAGGTAACACAAAAGGAACGTTTAATTTATTTACATATGTATTGAAAATACCAATTATATAAAGAAATTAAAAAAGTACCAATTTTGGTACTTTTTTCAAAAATATTCTTAGGGTGTATTTCATTTATTTTTTACATTGAAAAACTCTAATTAAGTAATGGAAATGGCAACTAAAAATTTGAAATAATAAAGTACCAATTTTAGTACCTTTTTCTAAAAACTTCTTAGGGTGTTTCATTTAATTTTTTTTTTCATTTAAAACAAAAATATTACTCCATTCCACGAAAAAATACGTTAAGGCATTACTAATTGGAAATTAAAAACTTGAAGTTACAAAGTACCAATTTTAGTACCTTTTCGACAAACTTCTAGGGTATGCTTCATTTATTTTCTTTTTATTTATAGCTAAAATATTTCTCTGTACAATTAAAAACTACAATTAAATATTGGAAACGGCAACTAAAAATTTGAAATAAAAAAGTACTGATTTTGGTACTTTCTCAAACAACTTCTTCAAAAATTTTTTATTTTATAGCAAAAATATTGAAAAACTCTAATTTCGTATTGAAAATGGAAACTAAAAACTTGAAATAAAACGATACCAATTTTGGTAAAAACTTGAAATAAAAAAGTACCAATTTTGGTACTTTTTCTAAAAACTTCTTAGGGAGTGTGTTTCATTTATTTATTTTTTTTTTCATTTAAAGCAAAAATATTACTCCATACCATGAAAAAATACGATAAGGCATTGGGTATTGGAAACTAAAAACTTGAAGTTACAAAGTACCAATTTTAGTACGTTCTCAACAAACTTCTTAGAGCGTATTTCATTTACTTTTTCATTTAAAGCAAAAATATTCCTCGGTACTAATGAAAAGCTACAAGTAGGTATTGAAAATAGCAACTAAAAGATTGAAATAAAAAAGTACCAATTTTAGTACCTTTTTCTAAAAACTTCTTAGTGTGTGATTCATTTCTTTATTTTTTTTTTCATTTAAAGCAAAAATATTCCTCTGTATACGAAAAGTTACAATTAAATATTGAAAATGGCAACTAAAAATTTGAAATAAAAAGTACTAATTTTGGTACTTTCTCAAAAAACTTCTTAGGGCGTGTTTTTTTATTTTATAGCAAAAAATATTCCTCTGTATATGAAAAGTTACAATTAAGTATTGAAAATGGCAACTAAAAATTTGAAATAATAAAGTACTAATTTTGGTATCTTTTCAACAAACTTCTCAGGGGGCGTTTCATTTATTTTTTTATTTTTCATTTGTAGCAAAAATATTCCTCTGTACCCTAGAAAACTCTAATTACGTATTGAAAATTGAAATTAAAAACTTGAAATAAAAAAGTACCAATTTTGGTACTTTCTCCAAAAAACATCTTAAGGTGTGATTAATATATTTTTTTTTTATTTAAAACAAAAATACTCCTCTGTATATGAAACATTACCATTAAGTATTGAAAATGGCAATTAAAAATTTGAAATTAAAAAGTACCAAGTTTGGTACCTTTTCGAAAACTTCCTTTGGCTCAATTTTCCTTTGGTTTTTAGTACAAAAATGCTCTCTCTCCTTCATCTTGAAAAACTGTTATTAGACAAAATGAGAAAAGGTACTATAAATGGTACCTTAAAAAATTTGGTAATAAAATACACAAATTCTCTCCTTCATCTTGAAAAACTGTTATGAGAAAAAATGGGAAAAAATACTTTAATTGGTACCTTAAAAAATTTGGTACTAAAATACTTTGGTACTTTTCGGGTAAACTTATATATAAATATACACAAATTCTCTCCATCATATTGAAAAACTGTTATTAGAAAAAATGAGAAAAAGTATCATAATTGGTACATAAAAAAATTGGGTACTAAAATACTTAGGTACTTTTCAGGTAGTAGAATACTTATATATGTAAATATTTTAATTATTACTCTCAGTTAATGAAAATGTAAAAGTATGCCTAAAGATACCGTTTTCAAAACGTTCCTTTGTGGGTAATTTAATAATAATTTAATTGTGGTACTTTTTTCATATACTTTTGGTACCTTTCATAGTACATTTTATATATTATTATAGTATAGTATATGTACATATGTATATCTTGACAGACTGCTATTAGACAAAATGAGAAAAAGTCCTATAAATGGTACCTTAAAAAATTTGGTACTAAAATATTGGTACTTTTCGGGTATGTAGAATACTTACACATGTATGTATGTAAGTATTTTAATCATTACTTTTAGACAATGAAAAATTAAAAGATACCTTTTTCAAAACGTTCCTTTGTGGGTAATTTAATAATAATTTAATTGTGGTACTTTTTCGTATACTTTTGGTACATTTCATAGTACATTTAATATATTTTTATAAAAAAGAAATAAGTAGCAATTCTCGGATAATTCTGCATTCTCTCAAGAACAGCGGATATGTTTTTAGGAAATCTGGCTTTACGTTAACGTGCGGCTACCTGTGAACTCGTATTTATCCACCACATTGCGAATAGTCCTCACTGTACGGACGATTATGACAATCACAAACTGGGTAAATCGAGTAGTACGTTGTACATACATACATAATTCGTTATTGCAACCGTTCAGATTATGGATTATGACGTAGTTTCTCACAACTTATGTTGTGTGTGTTAATTTTATACATGAGTGGGGCGGGACCTACAGTTTAAAGACAGGTTTATTTACTCCCAGAGTTCTTGTTAGAAATCTGCAGAGAGGAAGTCGTCGTAGAAATATTTATTCCCGATTTCGTTTTGCTGGGATGTATGACCTCGGGTTTGAGTCGCGGCTTCACGTCTAATAAGCCAAGACACTAGCTACTAGACTGCGGCTCCCAATGGAACCTAGTTTAATACCATATCCATCCGTTATGGCTTGGTAATATGGTCTAAACAAATGACAACTAATTCGCCACATGTATGTAGATGGCCTCTACAAGTACCGGAAGTACTTGTTGGAAGACTTTATTTGTATTCAATTCTCTAGTGTAGCATTTTCCTTGCAGTCAGTCACATGATAATTGTAGAAAATAATCTTTTGCAGTCCATTCTTTTTAATTCAATTTTTTTTGTTTTTTTCTTTCTTTTGTTTTGTTTATTAAACATATAATTTCGTTCAGGAAGAAGCTTCAAAATGTAATGAATCAAACAAGGCCTAGGCCTATAATAAAAGTGTCTATAATTTTAACTTTGAATAGCAGCAGTTGGTGGTACCTTCTTTTCTGTTCTCATTCTTTACCTACGATTTCATATGTTTGTATTTGTTTTTATTATATGTACGCATTGGCAAAGAAGACCAACCAAAGGCACCACGTAAAAAATTTGAAAAATATATGCAATTATCGCATAGAGGATACTCATATTGGATAGGGCAGAATGGAATGGTGGGGTACTCCAGGGGAAAAGAGGTACACCCATCTTCACAAATGGGTCGAAGTTGGTTAGTGGTGGTGGCACAAATGTTGGGGGTTTCTGTAAGGACCTCGGTCTTGAACTTCAGTTTCAGTTAAAGAATAACAGTAGCGGGTTTTAGTCGGAGATTTTTGCTATTTTGACTGAAGCCTATTAGGCCCATTTCAGATTCGGAATCTCTTATTAATTTCGTTGACAGTCAGGCAGCCCTAAGGGCCATTGCGTAGGTCTGGTGTAAATCACACCTACGTTAGTCAGTGCAAAGAGCCCTTAAAATTCGACTATGTAAGGTTCCGAAACATGGCGGTCGGTGTACGCGGTAATGAGACGGCGGTTGCTCTCGCTAAAAAAGTACTTCTTTTCAAAAAGTACTTTTCTAGAAAATTTTATCTTTTCAAAATGTACTTTTCTAAAAAGTTTATCTTTTCAAATACAGTGCACTCGCGATAATATGAACTAATTAAAACAAAGCCTGTTCATATTTTCGAAATTGTTCATATTTACAAATGGTTTAAATTGTTCAAAAAAATGTTGTTTTCTTGCAAGATAAACACTTTTCCTGCTTTTTTTTTCATTAAATAATTTTATTTTTTGTTTTATTTAAAAAAAGGAACTTCCTTCACTAAATTTGTTAATGTGTTCAAATACTTATACAATCTTTAACTTAAACTTTAAAAAATTCGGTTATCTTTTTTGCTATTCTTTTGAACGAGAACTTTTAAAACAGCCTTCTCTCGCAACTGTCTCAATACATTTAAGTCTCGTTGTTCAACCATTTCACTTTCTGCCCACTCCAATGTATTATTAAAAATTTCTACAACTTCCCTGTCTTTAATCGTTCTCTTTGGCTTCTCCACACAATCATCCTCGTCCGATATTTCTTCTATTTCATTATCGTCACATTCAATAGCATCCTCATTCCATTCTTTAACATTCAATGCTGTAAATTCAATCTATAGAAAACTATAGAATAAAATACAACTTCACATTACAGAGAACACTAATTTCTTATCTCAGGGTACATAAACTATTTGCCGCACTTTCTTCTAAATCTATTAAATTCATTTGTAAGCTTTGTCTAAGATTACTTAAAGGGATTTCATCTTCAGGATCATTTTGATTAACCACCATATTTAAAATATTATTGCGGCATTTGTCACGTTCGGTGGAATAAACATTACAAAAATAGATCCATTTTCAGATTTTAGTTGGTCATCAAGTGGGTGAGAAGGTGCATTATCTATTAGAAGAATGGCTTTTGCTGGCTTCACATTTTTGGTTAAGAATCGTTCTACAAACAGTGTATCACTAAAGTGAGTATGCAGCATGAAAATAATTAAATATCCCAATTATTTTTCCAAAAATATGCAGAAAAATATATTTTTTTTACACTTGCAATAATATATAATAATGCCTTACACAAAAACACAAACATACCTCAAAATAATTATCCCTTTATCACATCTCGTTATCATTTCATAAAAAATAGAAAAAATCACATCACAAAAGTAAGTATGCACTTTTTAAAGTTTTGAGCTGCACTTAAACTAAACGCATTTTAATCGCGGAAAAATTGAATAATTGTTATTATAAATAAATATAAATAGATAAATAAATATAAAAAGATTAAATACCGAAATTTTTTCTTAACTTTTATTATGGCCCCTCATGGAAAAGAACTTTCACAAGATTTAAAAGATGTAATTATTAAACTTTATAAAGAGCAGAAAAGCCAACGTGAAATTGCAAAAATTATTAATAAAAGTAGCTCTACAGTGCAAAAAATAATAGAAAAGTATAATAAGAAGGGAAATACAAATAACAAGTCTCGACCTGGGCGTCCAAAAATCTTCAATGACAGGGAGAGACGAATTATCACCAGAAAAATAGAAGTAAATCCCAAGATGAGCACTCCAAAAACTATGTCAGAAATAGAAAAAGAGACTGGAAAAACCTGTAACCCACAAACCATTCGTCGAGTTCTGTATGCCTCTGGTTACCATGACCGTAACATCCGCAAAAAGCCATTTGTGAACAGCAGTAATAGAAGAAAACGGTTGGACTTCGTAAAGGAGTACGAAACCAAGGATGAAAATTTCTGGAAATCAGTTATATTTTCTGATGAGAGTAAATATAATATTTTTGGCTCAGATGGGTGTCAAAAAGTGTGGAGAAAAGTGAACACTGAACTCGATCCAAAAATATGCCTGCCACAGTAAAACATGGTGATGGAGCGGTTATGGTATGGGGGTGTATGACAGCATCAGGTGTTGGAAATCTTGTGTTTATCGAAGGGACAATGGATAAGACGGTGTATTTGAACATTTTAAAAAACAACTTGCATCAAAGTGCAGTTAAATTGGGACCAACAGGATCATTTGTATTCCAACAAGACAATGACTCTAAACATACAGCCCATATCGTTAGAGATTATCTTTTGTGTAACACGCCAAAACAACTAAAAACTCCTTCGCAATCACCCGTCCTTAATCCAATAAAACATCTGTGGGATTATCTCGAAAAAAAAATCAGAAGTCATGTCATTACAAGTAAAGACACCCTTAAAACTGCAATACTTCAGGAGTGAAATAAAATTCCACATTCGGTTACCCAAAATCTTATAACATCTATGCCATCGAGATTGAAGTTAGTCAAAAAGGCATAGGGCTATCCAACAAAATATTAAATATCAGCCTGACTTCAAAAATTTAATCATAGTGCCAATTTTTGTGAACTGCATACTCACTTATGTGACCTGAATTCTAACCATTTTGTTAATTATATTGTTATTAACCAGTAATGAATTAGAAACATTTTTGTTCCTTATTATTTTTCTTAAGTTTACATGTAAAATAAATGAAAAAATATAATATTTGTGTTTTTATTTCAAATCTTAAGCAATTTTTCCAATAATTTCAAATATATATATCGCTGCATACTCACTTTAGTGATACACTGTACATATATATGTATGTATTTGTGGTTTTTTTAAGATTTGGTATTAAAATAAACATAAAAACTCGGGATTTCCCCAATTTCTAATGCTTTGTAACTGGAATTTACATGCTTTAAAAATAAAAAAGCTGTTCATATTTTAAAGCCTTTGTACAAAGTTCATATTTTGGAGTAGTCAATGCTTAAGAAAAAGTGTTCATATTTTAGGGTGTGCATATTATCGCGAGTGCACTGTAGAACGTTTCTAAAAAAAGTACTTCTTTTCAAAAAGTACTTTTCTAGAAAATTTTATCTTTTCAAAATGTACTTTTTTAAAAAAGTTTATCTTTTCAAATAGAACGTTTCTAAAAAAGTACTTCTTTTCAAAAAGTACCTTTGAAGTACTTTTTGCAAAAAAAAAATAGAAAAATATAAAAATACTTCTATATTTTACCTATTCTTCCAATGCAGTATCAAAAGAAATGAAAAGTTTTTTTTCTCAAATTCAAAAGTACTTTTTTGAAACGTACTTTTTTCAAAGTACTTTTCGCTTTAAATTTAAATTCTTTTAATAAAAGTTATAAGTTTTTACAAATATTGGATTATCTTTATCTTTTCCAAAAGTTCTTTTCTAAAAAGTACTTCCTTTCAAAAAGTACCTTTTTCAAAAAGTAACATAACAATACTTTTATATTTTAACTGCTATTCCAATATAGTATCAAAAGGAATGACAAGTTTTCTTTTCTGAAATTAAAAAGTACCTTTTTTAAACGTACTTTTTTTCAAATAGTACTTTTTGCTTTAAATTTAAACTCTTTTAATAAAAATTGTAAGTTTTTACAAATATTGGATTATGTTTATCTTTTCAAGAAGTACTTTTCTAAAAAGTACTTCCTTTCAAAAAGTACCTTTTTCAAAAAGTAATTTAACAATACTTTTATATTTTAACTGCTATTTCAATACAATATCAAAAGAAATGAAAAGTTATTTTCTGAAATTAAAAAGTACTTTCTTGAAACGTACTTTTTCCACATATGTATGTAGCACTTTTTTCTTTCAATTTAAGCCCTTAATAAAAGATTTTTATTTTTTTTTTAATAATCCAATATCATTATTAACATTATGGAAATAACTATGAACTATTATTTCCCTTACTATTGGGAAAGTACTTTTTCTAAAAGTACAAATAAATAAAATGTTACAAATAATCCTATATTACTCTCTCCATTGTGAAAATAACTATGAACTATTATTTCATTTGATATTTTTCGAAAAGTACTTTTTCGAAAAGTACCTTTTTCTTTTTTAATTTAAATTTCTATACATTTTGAATTCCATTGCCCAAATGAAACAAAATTTAACTTAAAAATCTTCTTTGTTCCAAAGGAAAAAACTTTCTAAAAAAAGTACTTTTTGAAAAGTTTAGCTTTGGTACTTCAGTTTTTCCTTAGCAGACTTAGCAGATTCATTGTGAAAATAACTATGAACTATTATTTCATTTAAAATTGCAAAAATACTTTTTCGAAAAGTACCTTTTCGAAAAGTACTTTTTCAAAAAAGTACCTTTTCCTTTTTAATTTAAATTTCTATACATTCTGAATTCCATTGCCCAAATTAAACAAATTTAACTTAAAAATCTGTTTTATTACCAAAAGAAAAAACTTTCTAAAAAAAAAGGTACTTTTAGAAGAGTTTAGCTTAAGTTTTTCCTTAGCAGATTCATTGTGAAAATAACTATGAACTAATATTTCATTTAATATTGCAAAAATACTTTTTGGAAAAGTACTTTTACAAAAAAGTACTTTATTTCTTTTTTAATTTAAATTTCTATAAATTCTGAATTCCATTGCCTAAATTAAACAAATTTAACTTAAAAATCTACTTCGTTACCAAAAGAAAAACTTTCTAAAAAAAAGTACTTTTTCACGAGTTTAGCTTTGGTACTTAAGTTTTTCCTTAGCAGACTTAGTCGATTTTTAAAATGTAAGCAATTACAATAGCAACAATGGCTGATATGTAGTTTTGTATCGGCATGTGTGCATGCATCGTGCATGCATGAATGTGCACTTTTTTTGTTGTTGCATGTTGCAAGAAGAGGGGCCCCCTCCTTTTTATTGTAGTTGTTAATTTTAAACATTTTTTTACAATTTATCGGCGATAATGATTTTATGGCTTATAGCCTCCAGATCATATTAAACTGATTTCATAGTTTAACATTTTAGCAGATTGATTTTGTAATGGTCGCTGCAGTTGCTGTTTCTGTGCAGCTGTACAGCTGTATACCTAAAGTTCTAGATGAACTTGAGAAATTTTCATACTCCTTATGAAATTAAGTACCAAACGAAGGGATATGCACTTTAAATACACACACATGGAACCTATGTGCTGTGCTAGAGAACGTATGTAAAGTTTTGTATTTCATTTGTTGTAAATTATACGGGTGTTCATGCGTTTTTTTTTCTTCTTTTCTTTGTTATGGAGGAGGTAGCAGTCGGGTTCATGAGTAGTAAAGAACATTGAAACAAAAGAAGAAAACAAAAACAAAAAAAAAATGTTGTAACAGTCAGCCAGACAAACAGACAATGCTGCATATGCTGCAAGCAGCCTGCAGTCTGCCTAGTATTTTCTACCGAATATTTATTCATGCATTTTTGCCTCTCTTGGTTTGGATTGCTTGTTGCGGCGGGTCGGTGTCCAGTACTTCTTACTACAAGGCGTAGTAGTTAGTAGAGGTAGTGCTGGTAGTATTTATGCTGGCAGTGTAGGTTGCCATTCGTATCTTGTCTTTAGATTCGTGTTGTTTGTTGTAATTTTCTGCTTATCATGACTTGCAATTATTTTATGCCTTTTGGTTCTCTTTTGTGTTGTTTTTTACATCGTGTTTTTTTTTCTTGATACAAAATATTGTCTTGCGATAATAAAACATTACAGATCTCATTGTAGTTGTTGTTGTTGTTGCTTCATTTTACTTCATTTTGTTGGCAATTTTGTATGCGTTTTAAATAAAACCATACCATGAAGAGTCCTCACTTTAATCAGATGCTTTTTCCACTCTTTTACTCTTTTGTATGGTTTGTGGGAAACAAAAAAAATAATGTTTGATTTGCAACAACAACCTTGTATTGAAATTCATGATAAGAATTCAGAGTGCCAAGCTACATGGAAATTCAAATGGAGGAAAAAGATAATTTTTACTCTCTTCAAACTGATTAAAGCAATTTGTTTGTTTTGTATGAAAAAGGATTGTGGTAGATGACGGTGGTCGGTCTTTTTAAAATCGAAATTGATGTGAGATAATCGATAATGACTTTTTAAGTAAATGATTTTTAAAGAGATTCTTAATGAATCATCGAATGAACTTTCATTATTCTGTAACCAAATAAAAAAAGAGACATTTGAATGCTTCTTTTAACATTAGAAAGAAATGGTTGAGGTTTATCGATTTGTTTATCGAATGGATCCATGGAGAGTAGTGGCTAGAGAAATCATCGAATGTGTGAGCGAACTTTTCTTTTCCCTTAACCAAAAAAAAAAAAAAAAAAGAAACGTTTGAATGCTTCTTTTAACGTTAGAGAGAAATGGTTCAGGTTTATCGATTTGGTTATCGAATACATCCATGGAGATGTAGTTGCTAGAGAAATCATCGAATGTGTAAGAGAACTTTTCTTATTCCTTAACCAAAAAGAAAGGAGACATTTAAATGCTTCTTTCAAAGTTAGAAAGAAATGGTTCAGGTTTATCGATTTGGTTATCGAATGAATCCATGGAAATGTAGTTTCTAAAGAAATCTCTGAATGTTTAAGAGAACTTTCATTATTCCTTAACCAAAAAAAGGAGACGTTTGAATGCTTCTTTTAAGGTTAGAAAGAAATGGATCAGATTTATCGATTTGCTTGAATTTTTTATTTGTTTTAATTTAAACGATAACTTCCATATTAAACATCTGTCACCTAAAATTTGTTCGATTTCAGGAAATTTTTAGCGTAGGATTCGGTTTTGTTATCGATAACACAATCTTTTTTATATCTTTTTTTAAATAATTCAAATTAATAATATTGAAACATCCATTTAATTATCGATATTTTTTCATTATTAATTGATTCGGTTTTGTTATCGATTACACACCTATTCACCTGATTTCCTTTCGATAAAAATTAAAATGTTTATTTTAATCAGGTTGTTATCGATAAAATATTTTGTAAGATATTTTATTTTTATTATCGATAACTCATCATTAGACCGATTATTTGTTTTTTTTTAATTAAAAATAAAATGCTTGACTTTGTTATGTTATGAATAAGTTTTTATTACTGGCATAGCACAACTTTTACCCATATTGAATGGGTGTCTAGGTAGTTATCGATAACATTATTTTTAGTAAATAATTTTACTAAAATAAATTGACAATATAAGTTGGTATACTTTTTGTAAGATAAATTAAAATGTTTAGTATACATAAACATTGAGAAAGTTATCGATAACTTGTTTTCACTAAATAATTCAATTTTGTCACGAATAGTTTGTTTCTTTTTTGTTGCCCCTTTTGTTTAAAATGTAATGATTTAATCTCTTACACGTCTTCTCGCTAGCACGCTTCTCTTTATTCTGACCTTTTTACATTTTTACATAAAAGACGCGCATGCTCAACCCTTATATTTAAGTGTTGGCTGCATCTGTTACATAGTCGCTTATAATGTAGTGTATCTTATCTAATGAAGTTACATAGTTGCTTATAGTGTACTGTATTCTATCTAATAAGGTTACAATTGAGATATAGAGGGCGCTACATCTTAAAACTAATTATTAAAGTAAACTTAATATAAAATATATAAATAAATACAAATAGTAAAAGTAACATAAATGGATAGTGAATATAGTGTATATTACAACTCGGCCATCCTGACCGTTGATTGTCCTCAATCAAATTTTCAATTTATCCATTTTCGCAATTTTGAAGCTTCAATTACTCCATCATATGGCAGCTGGGTGATTTGGCAGTTTTCGACGTCCCTAATAACATATCGATCGTTACCTAAGACTTTGTGTACTACGTAAGGTCCTCTAAATAAGTCGTTCAATTTCTTGTTCGTCCCAACTCTCGTGTCGTTATACCGAACGACAACAAAATCACCGACTCTATAAGATTTAGCGGGTCTGCTCCTATTCAAAAAGTACCTTAGATTGTCATCCTGAGACTTATGAATAGCCACTGCTGCATCCGTTCGAATTTGTCCTAAGTCACGGACATACCTGTCTGAGGTCCTTTTTTCCGAATATTCCGTTAACAAATCTATAACTGCACCGCGCTGTTCAACACCAAATAACAATTTACTAGGGGGTTGTCTAGTAGAAGAATGAGTTGTATTGTTCATAGCAAATTCAACCTCTGTTAACATCCGCGACCAGTCAGCATGGTTCAAAGGGCTCGTTACTTTACTTAGCATAACCTTAAGCACCCTGTTCACTCTCTCAACTTGTCCGTTCGCCTGTGCAGATGAAACTGCTATTCTAACATGGTCTATATTATTGGACAATAGATATGAGCTAAACTCAGTAGAAGTGAAACAAGTTCCCCTATCACTGATAATCCGTCTAGGCCTAGAGTAATTCATGAAATATTTATCTAAGCAGGCAATGACCTCCTTTGTGCTTGTCGATTTTACCGCAAAAAGTCTGACAAATTTAGTAAAAGCATCAATTACAACCAATATGTGCTTCCGTTGAGAATTTATTGAGGGAAGTGGACCAAAATGGTCAATGTGCAACGTATCGAATGGTACAGGATTCTTAGGTATACTGTACAAGTTCTGTTCATGTATTCTAACCGGAGGCGAGCACATAATACACCGTATGCAGTTCTTTATAAAATGTTCAATCTTGCATTTCATATTCCTAAACCAGTAGTTCCTTCTGACTTGCTCGTATGTCTTTTCGATCCCCATGTGACATATTTTCTCATGTATCAATCTTATGACGTTCTCCTCTAACTCGCCAGGGACATATAACAGTAAATCTCCCTTGTTGTTCTCCCGGAACACTATGCCGTCTACTAATCTGAATCCTGACAAATTTTCCTCTTCCAACCGTGCCCTTATCGACGCAATTTCAGTATCCCTACTCTGTGTTGCATGTATCATAAAGTTAAGATCGCCCTCATCGGAAACATTAACAGTCCTACAGGGTACAACATTCGGTATATCAAAATCCTCTCCATCTCCGTCACAAGTGTCCGTCAAATCACCATAGAGAACAGTAGAAGCTAGATGTTCGATATTATCGTTCGGAGGTTGTTTATAAGATTTCGGAGGGCCAGTCGTATTATCATCACAGCTCGTAGGATTCAAATATGTTCCATCTGAACCCAAATGGATTTTGTCCAGGACAGAATAACAGCAGCCATTAGTTTCCATTGTGCGTTCGTGGCATCTGCTTAATGCATCAGCGTGGCCCATCGTAATCCCGCTCCGATGTAATATTCTATAATCATACTGTTCCATCTGTAGAGTCCATCTAGCAATCTTCGGACTTATATCCTTCTTGTTCAAAGTTAGTGCCAAAGCGTTGCAATCAGTAACTATCTTGAAAGGAATACCCCTCAGATAAATGTCGAAACGATTCAGAGCATGAATAATGGCCAAGGTTTCAAGTTCAAAACTGTGCATTCTCGACTCTGCCGCCGTAGTAGCCTTCGAAAAAAAGAAAACGGGATGGAACTTCCCGTCCCCCTGTTTCTGTAATAATACCGCTCCGAAGCCCACCCTACTTGCATCTGTATGCAATTCGGTTTCATTCTTCGGATTATACAGAGCCAATACCGGTGGCCTCGTCAATTTGTCCCTCAGTTCATAAAACGATTGCCTACAAGATTCATCAAAATTATAAACGTCACCATTTCTAAGCAGTTTCTGAAGAGGGTGTACTATTCTCGCGTAATCCTTCACAAATTTCCGGAAGTAAGAAAATAGCCCAAGGCACGATTGCAACTGTTTGAAATTACCGGGCGGAGGGTACTGTGCGAGAGTCTGTAAGTGTGCATCACTAGGGCGTATTCCATTAGCATCAACCGAATACCCTAGATAATCTACAGTCTCATATGCAAAACTACATTTCTTCAAATTTAATTCTAGACCTAAGCTTGCCAGGCGGTGTAAAACTTCGGCCAATACACAACAATGGGTCTCAAAGGTTGGCGTCGCTATAGATATATCGTCAAGGTAAACAATTATCTTCCCTGCTTCAATCAGATCACGTAGCGCGCAATGTATATATCGTTGGAAGACTGCAGGTGCATTCTTCAGACCAAATGGCATACAGTTGTACTCGTACTGCCCATCTGGTGTCACGAATGACGTATACTTCTTAGACCCCTCAGCCATTTTCACATGAAAAAACCCATTTTTCAAATCCAATGTGGAGAAATACCTATTATTGCCCAAATACTCCATACATGTCTCAATAAGTGGTAGCGGAAAATTGTCGCGGACAGTGATCTTATTCAATGCCCGATAGTCTACACATTTACGATATTCTCCATTTTTTTTAGACACCATCACAACAGGAGAAGCATATGGCGATTCACTCTGTCTGATAATCCCCTTTTCCAACAACTCATCGATAATCTTCTTTAGAGCTATGCGCTCACCGACAGCTAACCTACGAGGTCGAAAATAAAAACGATCATTGCTATTCAATCTAATAGTCATTTCATAATCAAAGGGACAAACCTCAGCCTTCGATTCCAGGTAGTTCTCTTTCACTATATTCCTAATTCTGTCCTTATTAGTATTTCCTAATGCGGGATTTATATTCAACTCATCAAACTCAGAACGAACATCTATAGCCAAAATCTGATTGCAAACAAATTCGAACTCTGCCGATGCCCGCAGTGCATTCGCCTCAGATACATCACAATCAATAAAATCATCCGAACCAAATTGTAAAGCAGAAGGCAAATTATCAATTATCTCACCTAATATTCCCTCAGGTTCCTCATAATTCACCGTACACGAAAATAAATTGTCACAAATATTATGATACCTAAAAAGATATTTATTACCTGATATCACTGGCCTATTGATATAACATAAACTAATATTAAATTTGAAGAGAAAATCACGTCCTAAAAGTAAGGGAACTGGTAGAGTATTGTCTGGCACTACAAGTAGAGTAATTAAATGATTTTGATTTCCGAACGATATTTCAGCCTCCAATCTTCCAAAGGTATCTATCCTGGCATTGCAAAGACCCTGATATTTAGTACGTGTTGTTGTCTTTCTAATGTCAAAGGGTACCTCAGATTTTCGTACCAAATTTACCGGGCTGCCAGTGTCGAAAATAGACAAAATAATTTTACAATCACTATGTTCACCATTTACATAAACAAACCTTAAACGTACCTTATTTATAAAAACTAAAATATCTGCATCTTCACCGGATGAGTCTCCCTGGGTAGCAGCTGCGATCGTATGTTTTAACTTTTGTATGCGTTTTGCATTCTTGCATGTTTTGTTGTTATGTCCGAATTGCCAGCAATTGAAACAAACACCAACGGGCCGCTCCTCATAAGGACACTGTAATTTTATATGCCCCATTCTCGAGCAGTTATAACAGCGTATTCCCTCGTTGCTTGTTTTAGAAGCAACGGCTTTTACCTCATTTGTTTTTTCTGTAATGCCTGTAGGGTTTTCGCCACCACCTCTTACGCTTTGTCGCTGCTCATACATAAGAATAGCATTTTTGATGTCATTCATTGTTTTAGCAGCCGCAAAAAGGATGAAGTCTGTCACACGCCCTTGAATACCTTCCTGAATAAAAGCTACGAGCTCGAAGTCGCTTACATCGGTACGGAGGGCAATCGATTCCATCTCCATAATGTATCGGCGGAGGCTTTCATCTGGTCTTTTCTTTCGTTGGCGTAAAATATTGTAGATCTCATGACGACTTACTGTGTGGCCAAATTCTTTAAACAGTTTTGCCTTAAGATCTGCGTAGGTCATAGCACCTCTTCCTAGCAACAAACGAGCTGATCCAGTTAACGAATTTCTGAGGGTTAAAAATTTTAGCAATTCGTCAGCTTTTACGTGTTCCAACACCTCTTCAAGATTTTGAAAGAATTCCGTAATTCCAAAAGACCGATCTTCGCCGCTAAATTTTATAATTGCATGCTCAATTTCTTGGAAATTTACGATACGATGTGGTACAGTAGTGTCTGTGTCACGTTCCATTTTTTCGATTTCTTTACGAAGACGTAGGATTTCGTAGCGGCGGCGTAAAATGTCAATTTCGTCGTCTAATTTATCAGCTTCAGTCTTGTGGTCTTCAATCATACACGCAGCATCAGAGGTTGTCGTACGGAGGTTTGAGCTAAGATTTGGAGGAGTGACTGTCGCTTCCATCGTAGGAATTGTAGCTGTAGCGGAGGTGAAGGATTCGGAGGCAAATTGCGTAGGATTCGTAGGGTCTGTGAAATCAGCAGCAGCGTTGTTCTTTTCATCATTGATGCTAGTAGGGTCTTTCATCGAAATGTTGGCAATAACGGAGGTTAAATGAGGAGGAATGTTCGTAGGTTCAGCAACGATGTCGGAGTTATTTTTCAATGTGACCTCTAGCATGTCCTTATTTTTCAATGTGACCTCTAGCATATCCTTATTTTTCATAAAAATTTTCCGGAGTTCCTCAGTTGAGCACTTATTCGACACAGGTATACTCGCGAGCTTCAGTGCGTCCATCAACTGTTTTCTATTTAATGTGGACTCCATTTCACTTTATTAATTAGGTTATGTTTTTACCTTAGGAATTTTCCACGTGAGAAAAAAGAAATTTTTGCAGGTTATCCCACTTCTGACGTTGTAATGATTTAATCTCTTACACGTCTTCTCGCTAGCACGCTTCTCTTTATTCTGACCTTTTTACATTTTTACATAAAAGACGCGCATGCTCAACCCTTATATTTAAGTGTTGGCTGCATCTGTTACATAGTCGCTTATAATGTAGTGTATCTTATCTAATGAAGTTACATAGTTGCTTATAGTGTACTGTATTCTATCTAATAAGGTTACAATTGAGATATAGAGGGCGCTACATCTTAAAACTAATTATTAAAGTAAACTTAATATAAAATATATAAATAAATACAAATAGTAAAAGTAACATAAATGGATAGTGAATATAGTGTATATTACAAAAAATTAAATTAACAGATTTCTTTATGTAATTGCTTTCTGTTATCGATAACACTTTTTTCACTAATGGTGTTTTCTTTTCTACCAAAAAATGTGCACTTAATTTTAAAAAATGCAATTTTGTGTTTGTTTCTTAAAAATGTTTCTCCCTCTAAAAGGGTGGTATGTTTTATTCTAAATAATTCGCACTTGAAAATGGTGGAGGGCATTGCATTTTACGCCCTGTATAAATCGAGAGTGCTGATAATGCCCTGTAAAGCAAATCACTTTTGTTTATTTATAGGGCTACCAGATGAAATTTAAAAAAAAGTCGCCTAGTATCGTTATCCAATTTTGAAGTTAATTTTTTCATTGTTTTGTTGGGTGACCTTAAGGGAACATTACATTATTAAAGCTACATGGTCAGTAATATAAAAAATTGCATTCAGTGTTAGAACTGTGTTAAAAAAAATTTTATTTGGTTATAAAAAAAAAGCCCAAAAAAATTTAATCGAAAAATTAGCGATCTGGTATCACCTTTTTCATGTTTACATATTTTATTGAAAACAAATAAAAAAACACAACATATTTTTAAGTGCACGGGGCATACCCTTTTTTCATATGTGTGTTATGTTCATCTCAAATAAAAACTACATTATAACAGGGTTGGTCAGCAATTTTTTTTATGCACCTTGTAAGAGGGTGACATTTTCTTTGTAGAAAAGAAAACACCATAAAAAATTAAATTTTGTCATGAATAGTTTGTCTTTCTTTTTTTGGTTGAAGTCGCCGAGGTCTAGTAGGTAGTGTGTTGGCTTATTAGACGAAAGGCCCGAGTTCGAATCCCAGGTCAGACATCAAAACGAAAATATCAAAATATTTCTTCGGCGACTTCCTCTCAGCAGATTTCTGGCAAAAACTCTGAGAGTAAAAATTGCCATGAAGAGCTTCTCAAAAAATCTGTCGTTCGGAGTCGACGTTAAACTGTAGGTGTCCGCCACTCAAGTATAAAATTAAGGCCCACAACAGGAGTGATGTGAGAAGCTAGGCCGTAATCTTGACTGAAGGGTTGTAATGGCCAATTATGTACGTATGTATACATAAATATTGCGAAAGTTATCGATAACACTTTTTTCACTAAATAATTCAATTTTGTGATGAATAGTTTGTTTTTCTTTTTTGGTTACCTCTTTATTTAAAAATTAAATTAATAGATTTCTTTAAGTAATTGGTTTCTGTTATCGATAACAAAACTTTTGCAAAAAACTTTTTACAAACAATGAAAAAATATTACAAATTATTGTGAATTTTGTTATGATTCCCAAAAAGTGTTATCGACAGCTTATTATATACATTTTAATAACACAAAACTCTTTTAAATATAAATTTCTAAATATGATTGAATATTTTATTTAAATATTAATATTTTATGTAAACTTTTTTACCATATTTAATGTGTATAGGTAGTTATCGATAACATTATTTTTAGTAAATAATTTTGGTAAAGTCGTTGATCATAAAAATTTGTATATTTCTATGAAATAAATTAAAGTGTTTAGTTTACAAATATATTGAAAAAGTAATCGATAACTAGTTTTCACTAAATAATTCAATTTTGTCATGAATAGTTTGTCTTTCTTTTTTGGTTACTTTTTTTATTTCAAACTTAAACTATTTAATTTATGTAAGCAGACTTCTTTAAGTTATTTAGTTATGTTATCGATAACACAACTTTTGCAATATATTTTTTACAACCAAAAGAAATAAATAAATTACTTGAAATTATCGTTGAATTTTGTTATTATTCTTTAGTTATAGTGTTATCGATAACTTATTTGGCTCATAAATCTTTTAAATATAACTTCTTTAAATATGATTGAATATTCTATTAAAAATTTAATATTTTATGTGAATGTTTTCATAATTGAAAGCTCACTCAGCTATAATTCTGTTCATAATCAATCAATCATTTATATTTCATTATGCACATTATCGATACAGACACATGTCAGTTTGTAGATGAACGTTTGTATGTGTAAAATTATGCTTAAAAAACTTACCATCATCCACTTGCTGATGTGCATTATCATTTCCACTCGGCTTATTATTACCGGCTACTAGCTTGTCATGATAAACTTTTTCATTTGGATGCACAACAACATTATTGAGTATCGATTCATCACCTTCATTAATGTCGACATCGGCATTCTCATCATTATCATCGCCCTCACCACCATCGGCCTCTGCATTGTGCCGTTCATCTGGCTGGGCAATGGGAATATCGGCTGCCATACCTTCACGCTCAGCATCAACAGCTTCACCGCCGCCATCCTCTTCAGCGAATTCAGCGGCCGGTAGATTTTTATTATGGCCACTGTTACGTTCCAAGACAACATTGTTGCCCACACCAAAACCACCACCAGCTTCAAAGGCTCCTGCATTCAATTGATTATTGGCCACCAGACCAGATGCACCGTTAATATCATTGCCACCGGCGGCTAAACTTTTCAAATGTTGTGACATGGCACTCCATTTATTGCTTGCCGTTTCACGTCGTGTATCATCGGTATAAATGAAGAAGGCGACAAAAAACCAAATCCCTGTTAAAATGGCAACAATTTTCACAATGGAAGTAGAGCGACGACGCCATATAAAGGCCATGTTTTAAACGGGTTTATGGCAAGGCTTTGTTACAAAAAGGAAGTTCGAGATTGGTTTTCTCTTTTTCTATTCTATTCTTTTACTTTAATAATGGCTGACAAAGTTTCTATGGAGACTTTTTCAATTCAATTTCTTTGTTTTGTTTCTTTCTTTTCAACTAAAACTAATTTGTGTCATGATTTTTTGTCGTTGATTGTATTAAGTAAATGGGCATCTGTGCGTGCTGGCGTGTGTGCGTGCGAGCGTATTTGTGTTGGAGAGAGACTCGACTCTTAATTGCAGTTGGCAGTCGGTTTTTATTGTTTCATAAACTTTTCTTAACTTTTATTTAAGCTCTGGGATATGTACATATGTATGCATGTGTTATAACGTAAGTATGTGTGCGTACGTGCATTAGTGTGTGTGTATATGAGAGTGAGCAAAGTGGTTGCTTTTAAAATTCTATTAAACCCGGCGATAGTTTTATTGTTTGCAGTCCTTGTAACTAAAGTTAGTTTCTCTTTCTCTCTCTCTCTCTCTCTTTCACACACACTGTGTCTTTTATTTTTTATACTCTCCTTCACTCTCTCTCCGTTATCCTTTTTTATAACTAAATTACGATATGTTTACTTTGTTTAGAACACCCTCTGTATAGACTTTTTGTCTTTGCTTTTCAACTGTGTGTGTGTGTGCGTTTTTTTTATTTTTTACAGCAAAATTTCCTTAAATTTCTGTAAACCTCTCTCTTTTCGTAAATTTTGTTGTTGCTAGGGTCTCTCGATGATTGCTGCTGTTGTTGTTGTTGTTGTTATTGTTATTTGTGCACGTTTAATTGTTAATTTGTGTTCGTATATGTGCCCTGACATTTGTTAAACTGCCTTTGTCGTCTTCTTCTTTTATATTCACCCCAAAAAAATTTTAATTGTTTTGTATTCAGCTCCTTTATTTTTTAATTGTTTTGGGCCATTTGCTTAAATACTCTGGAGTATCCTTTTGTGTGTGTGTGTGTGTGCGTAAAAGGGGGATCTTTTTTAAGTGTAACACCACCGCGTGCTATTTGACTTGTTGAAACATTCTGTAAATAAATTTCAAAAAAAGGGGAGATTAAAAATATGAGCAACGATTTAATTAAAAAAAAAGGTACAAATTATGCAAATACACCATACAATAAATAAATGTTTTGTTCAATATTTGTTGGCAATTAAAATTTTTGGGCCCTCAAAACTCAACGTTAATAATTATTCTTATAAAAAAATTTTGTTTATCGAATTCAATTTCAATTTAAATTTTTTATGTTTCACTTTATTATTTTACAAATAAAATGAGCTTCCTTTTCGCTTTGTTAAAAAAATTGGTGTAATCGATAACGATAAATGGACATGTTATCGATATCGAAAAGTTTAAAAAAAGTGTTATCGAAAAAATTTCTTAGCTTATTACTTTAGAAATAAAATGAGCTTCCTTTTCGCTTTGTTAAAAAAATTGGTGTAATTGAGAACGGTAAATAGACATCTTATCGATATCGAAAAGTTTAAAAAAAGTGTTATCGAAAAAAATTTTTTAGTTTATTACTTTAGAAATAGTATGAGCTTTCTGTTCTCTTTGTAAAGAAAAATTGGCGTAATCGACAACGATAAATAGACATGTTATCGATATCGAAAAGTTTAAAAAAGGGCAATCGAAAAAATACCCAAACATTTATGTTCTAAGACTTGATCCTTTCCTCCTAAAAAAAAAACTACCAAAAACGCATGTTATCGATAGTAAAAAAAAGAGCTTTGCCTGTTTTTAGCCAAAATTTTCCTGTTATCCAGAACACATTGTTTTAATAAATTAGTTTGTGTTATCGATAAAATATCATTCAATTCAAATATCAAAAAAAAAAAAGTTTCCTTTTTAGATAAAACTGTTTTAATAAAAAGTTTGTGTTATCGATCTTACACTATTATATTAAAAATAATTTCAAACTGCTTTAGTAAAGCAATTGCATGCTATCGATAAGATGTTGTTTTAATAAAGATTCTTGATGCCGATAACATATTTGTCTGGTGCTCATCACAAAAAAAACTTTCTTATGAAAAATTAAGAGTTATCGATGTCTTCATGAAAAAGTTAGTGTTATCGATAACACACAATTCTGGGTAAAATACTCCTGTTAAAATGAGACTACCTTATAAGAAGTTTGCGTAATAGCAAAAATATTATGCATAGCTTAATAACTTATGAAAATGCATTGTTATCGATAACATGCATTTTTCATTTATTGTTATTTTTTATATTATTAAAAAATATATTGTTGATACTGTTTTGACTACAAAAAAAATCGATTTATCGATAACACAATATTTGATGAAAAAAATGTTATAAACAATACCTCAATATTTTTCTGAATTAAGAAGCTTATGACAACGATAACTTCTTCTAATATTTTACAGACAACACAAGTATTTTTTGTGTTATTAAAAACATTTCTTGTCCTTAAGCAACAGATGGAAAGAAATAAGAAAATTATTTTATTAATTTATCGATTATCGATAACACATTTTTCTATTAAAAATGTTTTTTGATTTGAATTTTTTTTCTAAACAAAATAAGTGGATTTTAGTAAAATAAAGTAAAGGAAGTCAATCAATTACGAAGAAAACTTGTAATCAAATAACTTGTCATTCATTATTCTTAAAAGCTTTTACACTGGAATGAAGCGACACACAAAGTACAAGAAAGGCAAGAGAAGAAGACAGGAAGTGGCGGATAGCAAAAACAGGCTTACTTAAGCTCCATTGCATTTGTCAATTGCGACGCTTGTTATGTTAAATACAAGACATTTTTCACTTTTCGTAATTTGTTTTAGGCTTAGAGATTAAGCTTTACTTGACTCTATCTATGGTCGGTTCAAATGAAAGAGAGAATTTCTATTTTGAAATTAAAAAAGTGAATGAAAGATATGACTGAATGGAAGAAGAATTGTTTCGTTGCCATTTAGAAATGGCAGTCAATTCTTTTATTTTTTCTTTAAACGCTTGACATTAATTGTAGTTCTTCTTCAAAGTGATTGTATTTACAAGAAATTAACTGCCAACTAACTATAAAGAGGGGATTTTATATTCTTTTCAAGTTTACAAAGGCAAATCACGTCATTAACGCGGATGCAGAGGTTTAAAAGAGTCATTCTCTAACACTGTAAAATGTGTTATCGATAATCGATAAATTAAGAAAATAATTTTCTTATTTCTTTCCACATGTTGCTAAAGGTTGCTAAATTGTTGATTTTAATAGCCCAAAAAATACTTGTGTTGTCTGTAAAAAGTTAGAAGAAGTTATCGGTCTTATTTCAACAAAATATTATATATATTGTGTTATCGATAAAGCGAATATTTTTGTGTGTAGTCAAGACAGTATCAACAACATATTTTTTTCTAACAATATAAGAAATAACAATAAATGAAAAATGTCTGTTATCGATAACACGAAATTTATACTTCAAATATAATTTCCTTGAAGGAATTTTAATTAAAGATTTCATTCTTTTAAATAACTTTAAAGACCTTTGAATCATAGATTGAAAATACATGTGGTGTGTGTGTGTGTGTGTGTGAGCATGTAAAATGTAAAATTGAAGGCCTTTTGTTCACCGAATGAATGTCCATTACAAATGACAGCGATTAGTAAATTGTAATTTAACAAATAAATTTTATTTCCATACAATTCCATTCAATTCTTTTATTGTCTTTTTCTATCAGCCAGCTTTAGTACTTCAATGGAATGAGGTTCTCGTTTGATTAGTAGGCCGCTTGAAGAGAAGATACAACAACAACAAAAAAAAATAAAAATTGCTTAATGAACATAAAATAAACACTCAAAGAAAAATGTTTGCAAAAACAAATCTGTGATGATTAAAATTTTCATTAGGGGACCCCTGTAGGTCTTCTAGACACTGCAGATATGCGGCATATGATCTCGGGTCTCTCCAGATATAGAAGCGCATTGCCTAAGCCATGAATGTTCCATCACATCTGATAGATGGCCTTACACAGTAAAGTAAATTATAACAACGACAAATCTGTTCTGAAATAGTTTAAGATCTTCTATGAATTTGCCAATCCACATGAGGCCCAAGAGCATTCAATTCGTTCTGAAAAATTAACTCTTTCTGACTTCGCAGTGATTGTGAATAGTTGGGGGACTTTAACTAACATTTTTCTTCTGGTGTATAGTTAAGCACTACTATACATTCATTAAAGTAGCTTTAGCTACTGTTTTTCTAGTCATTACATATACATTTTTTTTACTTATTTTTGCTAAAAAAAAAGATTTCAAGAAAAAAACCAAGAAAACTTGACCATCATAACCGGCAACATTATCACCGTCATCATCATCATGATCATCATCATCATCATCATTACTATTATTGTATTACACACCCAACCCATCAGGTTTCAGCGTTCACCTTCTAACCATTAAAGGCAGCAAAAGAAATAAATAGTAAATCTATGCTGCTGCAATGCGATTAAAGCTTCTCAAAGGTACTTAGCTCAACTGCTCGTACATCATCATCATTATCATCATCAACATCATCAGCAAATGTCGACAGATACAAGTGCTATTAAATGGTTATTAAATTTGTATGATTAAAGGGATTTGTATGGCAATAGAACAGCTGAACAGTTGAAAATGCTGGAAATAATGAATTGGTGGCGGTGGTCAACAAACTTAATTGCAGTCAAGTGCAAATTAAGCAGTGATCAGCGAACCATACAATCATAATCACCATCGCCACTAACCACTTGTACTAAATTTTTCCTTTGTTTTTTTTTTTTTTGCTTTTTTTTCAACTGAAAACAACAACAAAAACTAAATAATTACAAAAGCAATAAAAAAAACGGAAAAAAGAGAAAAATATTGAATGAATTTGAAAAAAAATACGAAAAAAATGCAGAAATATTATGAAGGAAGTAAAACGTAAGGGAGAAAGAATTCTAATTTAAAATGAGCAGAAAATTAAGTTATTAACCCTTTAAAAGCAAGTAATGCCTAAGCGAAACAAATTTTTGTAGTACTCATCAGAGATCAGCAATGAATCGTTTTTTCGCTACTCATAAGTACTCATAAAATTTCGAGTATGAGTAAGTCAACAGTATTGAAATTCAACTGTACACTGATTCATTCGTACTCAATACAACATTGATTTATAAGTACAGATTGCAATGAGTATGAGTACAACGTTGACATCAAACTCATAACATTCGAAATATGTTTGATTCATATGCCTACTCATTCAGATTCATAAATTTAGCAAAATACTGATATATACCCATAAATGATTCGAGTGATTCGATTATAAGTACAGATTGCAATGAGTATGAATACAACGTTGACACCAAGCTTATAACATTCGAAATATGTTTGATTCAAAAGCCTAACTCATTGAGTTTTCCAAGTGTAACAAATTTAAAGTATATATGCCCGATTTTATAGTACGAATCAGAGATCAGCAATGAATCGTTTTTTCGCTACTCATAATTACTCATGATATGTGGAGTATGAGTGAGTCAACAGTATTGAAATTCAAATGTACTCTGATTCATTCCTACTCACTACAACATTGATTTATAAGTACAGATTGCAATGAGTATGAGTACAACGTTGACATCAAACTCATACTGTTCGAAATGTGTTTGACTCATACGCCTAACTCATTCAGATCCAAGTGTAACAAATTTAAAGTATATATGCCCGATTTTGTGGTACTCATCAGAGATCAGCAATGAATCGTTTTTTCGCTACTCATAAGTACTCACGAAATTTTGAGTATGATTGAGTCAACAGTATTGAAATTCAACTACTCTGATTAATTCGTACTCACTACACAACATTGATTTATAAGTACAGGTTGCAATGATTATGAGTACAACATTGACATCAAACTCATAACATTCGGAATATGTTTGATTCATACGCCTACTCATTTAGATTCATAAATTTCGAAAAATACTAATACATATATACTCATAAATGACTCGAATCATTCATCACAATTTAAAGTCTTAGTTGAGTACTTCAAACTTTGAATATGAGTATGAAATTAAAATAAGTATGACTACTTATAAGTATCAGAAATTATGAGTATGATTCGAATCTCCTAATTTTTTTGAATACTCATTGCTGATCTCTGGTTTGAACCATGGCCTCACGTCTAATAAGCCAATACACTACGTACTAGACTACGGTGACTACCTTGCAGCAAACAGACACTTTTTCCTAATCAAAACACATTTCCCCAATCCCTTCTGGGTTCTTCGAGTCCCTTATACACTGGAAGTGTTCGTACGCGAGTCATACTTATTTCGTGATTCTTGTAAATGTTGAGTCATGGAGAGTCGAAATCATGAAAGAAGAAGAAGGACGAAAAGACAAAGACAGCAAGCAAAGCAAACACTCAACCTTCTAGTGAGTATTATAGTGTTCGTAAGCGAATCATACTTATTTTGTGATTCTTATAAATGTTGAGTCATGGAGTGTCGAAATCAACAACATCATACGTATTGTTAAGTATGAGTACGATGAGTACTTCAAACTTTGAATATGAGTAACATGAGTATGATATTAAAATAAGTATGAATGGCGTATAAGTATCAGAAATTATGACTATGATTCGATTGTACTCATCTTTTTGATTACTCATTGCTGATCTCTGATTAAAATCGAATTTGAAAATCTAAGACGCAAAAAAAACAATTACAGAACCAATTTTGGTAATAACAGAGCACTGTTAACTGTTTAACAGGGCGGCAATGTAATTTTTTTTCCATGTTTATAGGACATTGGTACAGTCGCTGTAAGCTAGTAGGTACTGCACTGGCTCATTAAACGTGAGGCCACAGTTAAAACCCCCTGGGTCAGACTTCTTGAACAAAACGAAATCTGAAACAAAAAAATACTTTTTCGGCAACTGCCTCTCAGCAGGTCTCTGAGAACGTAAATAAAATTGCCATGAACCCCATTATAGATACTCAATAATAATAAGTAAACAAGATAAACAGACAACAAGAGAATACACACATCATACGGTATACAGAATTACGCCAACAAATACGTACGAATTTATACGAATAGTAAGAAAGCAATGATCGAAAACAAAAGCGATACTTACATAAAAGATCGCGAAGTTGCCAGACGTGGAATAAGGCATTATGAATAGAGTTTTGTCGCAGTAGTGTAGTAGGTAGTATGTGGGTTTAATAGACGTAAGGCCACAGTTCAAATTCTAGGTTAGACATCTCCACGACGAAATCTTAAAAAAAATATTTCTTCGGCAACTGTCGTTTGCAGTTTAAATTATTGGTGCTGCCACTCATATATAAAATTAACATAGGTGGTGAGAGAAGCTAGGTCATAATCTTAGCTAAAGGGTTGTAATGAGCAATTATGTATGTTATGTATGCATAGAAGCACACCAGGCTGAAGGCTCCATTTATTCCCAATTGTTTACTGCAGCCTGCAATAAGCTGCACAGGCTGCTTTCTGAACTCTCTAAGCTAGGTTCGACCTAGCTAAGCTTACAAGCAAAAATCAAATCCCGATATTTAGCCGAAATGAACACCCCATTTCGTACTCCTCCTGCTATAATCAGTGGATCTAGATCTATTTGGCAGCAATAAATTGCATGGCCATTAAGTCCTCAGGGCAGCTATGGGCCACTGCGCACTTTTATCAGCTGAAAATTAATACTTTTGCTTCTTAAGATTTTCGTTGGCTCTTAATGGTTTAAGCTACTTCTTCATTTCTAAGCAGGTATTTGTTTTAAATTAATGTCACTTCAAGACAACAACAAACAACAACAAAAGAAAATAATAAACACTGGTTTTATGGTTCCGCTGATTCCACTGGTATTTATTTCACTTTGACAATCTATTTACCTTTCCCTGACGTCCGGTTGTTGTCTCATGTTGCTTCTTAAAATCTGTTATTAAATGACAGACAAGTCTTGAGTCTTGGGTTTTTGGCCTTTTTTTCTTTCTTTGCATTTCTATGGATGGATGGAAGAAGAAAAAAGGGCAAAAAAGGGGGAGGGGCAAATGGTGGCGCAGGTATGGTGTGCTATAAAATGCAACATTTGCAAACGATGGCATGACATTTGAGTAGCGTTTCATTAATGAAACCCATTGAAGTTACAGGCTACATTGTGGGTATGTGGGGGCAAGATGTGGGGCAGACGCTAGTTTGAAAGGCAAACCGCATTTCATTTCTTCACAATCTATCTTTAGCATGCATTCTCGTTAGAGAGACTCGTAAAATATTAGTTTTTCCATTGTGTAATCGAAGAACATGTTCAAGTATGTATATTTTAGCCACGTTTACTTTAACATTCGCATTCACATTCAGTTACTCGCATGCCTACTCGCTCACTCTTTAGCGCACTCGTTCGTTCGCTCGCTCACTTGCCAGTTCGTTTGCCTATTAAAAGGTTTCAAAGTGTCTTTCTTTCTTTCTTTGTTTTTGTTGTTGTTTTTTTTTGTTGTTGTCCCATTTGAAGTGCACATAGTTTTACAACAAAACAACACGCAATTCTTACATTTTCTTTTTTCTTCTTCTTCGACTTTTTATCTGCATTTCGATTTCTTTCTCTTGTCTTTTCATTTTATTTGTTGTTGTTTTTTTTTCTCTATTATTTTATTGTATATGTTGCACGTCTATGTTGTTGTTGTTGTTGTTGTAATAATGTTTAAAGTATAGTTGGGTGGAATTACTTGGCATTATTACAATCAACCAACCAGTTAAGACAGAGAACACGTTTGTGATTTTATACTCGTTCGCCGTATTGTGTATGTTGGCTGTGTGGTACTTTGGCAAATGTTAACTGATGTGAACCGATATATATGTATATAAGCCGAGCCAAAAGGTAATGGAGTGAATTACGTTTTGAAGAGGGTAACCATGGCTTTAATCTAATGCCATACTACACCGCATACTACACTTTATCTTAAACTCTTAGAATTTTATCTTAAATATGTAGACAGTAAGGGGTATGTGTTTAAGAGCACTGCCAAACGGATATGATAGAAATTCAATTTCCTTGGGGTACCCATTTGCGACAAGGTTTGCTAGTCAGAATGATTGCCAAGCTTACCACACTATCTACATACGAGAGGTGAGTTCAAGGTTTTTCTAGTCAAAATGATTACCAAGGTTACCACACTATCTGCGAAATTGTAGGCATACATACGAGAGAAGAGTTCAATGTTACCAAGTTAACCAAACTACCAGCGAAAATTATAGACATAAATATGAGAGATGAGCTAGTCGAGATGATTACCAAGGTTACGACACTATCTCTGTAAATTTTGAATATAAATACGAGCGATGAGTTCAAGGTTTTTCTAATCGAAATTCTTACCAAGCTTAGCACACTATGTGCAAACATTTTGGGCATAAGTACGTGAGATGATTTCAAGGTTACCAAGCCAAGTTCAAGGTTACGCTGCCTGCGAAAATTATAGACATAAATACGAGAGATGAACTCATGGTTTTTCTAGTTAAAATGATTACCAAGGTTGCCACACTATCTACGAAATTGTAGGCATACACACGAGAGATGAGTTCAAGGTTTTTCTAGTCAAAATGATTCCCAAGCTTACCACACTACAACCACGAAAATTGTGGACATAAATATGAGAGATAAACTCAAGGTTTCGCTAGTCAAAATGATTACCAAGCTTACCACACTACCTACGAAATTGTATGCATACATACGAGAGATGAGTTCCAAGTTTTTCTAGTCACCTCAGAATATTATGGGCATAAATACGAGTGGTAAGTTCAACACTGATTTCAATGAGAAACTCAATAAAAGAAGAGAGGGCTTGCAAATGCCAATTGATCAAGTCTGATGAAGTTATAGGAGGGAGACTTCAACCCAGTACTGATTGTCGTAACACGTTGACAATTTTCTTTATTAGAAATTTCATGGAACAATTCTTAGATTTCATATCTATGCATTCGGCCCTACATTTAGCCTACAGAAAAAAGCGGAAGATATATCGAAGTGTTATAGGAGGAATCAAGAGCTAGGTAACTCAACTCTCTTCACTTGTTGTGGTTGCATGTAGCTCATGTCATACATAACATACCTAACATAACATAATTGGTCATTACAACCTTTTAGTCAGGATTACAACCTAGTTTCCTATAACACTTATGTTGTGAGTGTTAATTTTATTCATATAAGTAGCGGTAGCTACAGTTTAAATTCGACTCTGAACGACAGATTTGTTTTTAGGAACTTTTCATGGCTAATTTAAGTTGTTTTCAGAGCTTTTGCCAGAAATCTGCTGAGAGGAAGTCGCCGAAGAAATATTTTTTCATATTTCGTTATGTTCGAGATGTCTGATCTGGAGTTTGAACTGTGGCCTTACGTCTAATAAGCCAACACAGTACCTTCTAGACTATTGTGCCTCCGTGTCAAATGGCTTAGCTACGGGGCAAATTTTTACCCACAATACATAAGATCATGCAGTTGGCAGTAGGAGGCTTGCCCTTTTGGTGCTTCTGCAATTAGTGACAGAAAAAAATTTCCAAAATTACAAAACACTGAGTCTGTAAATGTGGTTTAATAGAGAACGCCTAGCTTACCTTGGGAAGCCATAGAGACATACTGTTCAATCACGTGGTTTTATACTCTTTTTTCACTACAAGATTTAATTACAGAATCACAACTAGGTCCTTAAGGCTCCAAAATGTTATACAGGGTAGGCTGTGGATATATTCCGTTAAGGGGTTTGGCGCACTCGACTTGCGTATTGATGTCTGATTATTAAAGTAGTTTTCAGGTGGAGATCATGGCCATATTGAGACAAGTGGAATGCTTGTCATGCGTTCTCCATGAAAATCTCTTAATATACTCTGACAACCAGGCTGCGAAAAATTCCAGCATAAACATCACTTGGACTTCCTCTTTCAAATATGAATGCTGGGGTTTCAAAGATAAATTTTTGACCAATCACAAATAACTCTTATGAGAGTTCCAGCACACAGAGATATTGGCGGAAATTGTATCTCGGCCAGGGCTTATAGGCTCCTCCCACATATTGGAGGGCATAGCTGTTTCAGATTGCCGCATTTCAATTAGGTAATATTTACAAGGAGGCACAACTTACTGCAGTAGTATGATTTGTTTTGTAGTTGTAGTAATCCTGAATGAAAGGTTATAATGACCAATTTAGGTACGTTATTCTGACGAGATATCAGCAATGAGTATTCAAAAAGATGAGTAGATTCGAATCATACTCATAATTTTTGATATTTATACGCATTCATACGTATTTAAATATCATACTCATACTACTCATATTCAAAGTTAGAACTACTCATTGTACTCATACTTAACAATACGCAGGATGTTGTTGATTTCGACTCTCCATAACTGAGCATGTACACGAAGCACAAAATAAGTATGAGTACTACAATACTCACTACAAAGTTGTGTGTTTGCTTTGCTTGCTGTCTTTGACTTTCTCTTTTTTCTTTTTTTGTAAATGCAACAACAACTAAAGCTGTAAATTTTGATGAATGATTCGAATCACTCGAATCATTTATGAGTATTACGAGTATTTTTCTAAATTTATGAATCTGAATGAGTAGGCAGGCGTATGAATCAAACATATTTCGAATGTTATAAGTTTGATGTCAACATTGTACTCATACTCATTGCAACCTGTACTTATAATCGAATCACTCGAATCATTTATGAGTATATATAAGTATTTTTCTAAATTTATGAATCTGATTGAGTAGGCAGGCGTATGAATCAAACATATTTCGAATGTTATAAGTTTGATGTCAACGCTGTACTCATACTCATTGCAATCTATACTTATAATCGAATCACTCGAATCATTTATGAGTATATAGATGTATTTTTCTAAATTTATGAATCTGAATGAGTAGGCAGGCGTATGAATCAAACATATTTCGATTTGGTATGAGTTTGATGTTAACGTTGTACACATACTCATTGCAACCTATACTTATAAATCAATGTTGCAGTTTGAGTTGAAAGAAGTGTTCCATTACTTATGATAATGCAGTGTATAAAAACTGTTTAAAGGTATATTATTATTGTACTTACGACATCTATATTTAGTTTGATGCAATGTACCTGCAAAGATAAATACAAATCAAATTTAGTACGTAATTATTCAAAAGTATGTAAGTGTTCGTATTTATATGTTACAGACTGTATGATATTGAAACTAAGCACAAGTATGTTTGTTTAAGACTATTAAAGTTTATTTGGTTTTTAATTTTATTTGCAAATGTTTTTTTTGTTGTTGTTGTTTTTCGTAATTCTATCTGAATCTACTACAACCATACCGGAGAACACAGACAAATGTACTCTTGGATTCTGTTTTTTTTCCTCCTCTTCTTTTTTCTGTTTTTTTTGGTAATTTCATACCAGTTTCTTGAAAGTCCCTTTTAAATGGCTCCAGCTGACGCTGTACATATTCAAGCTTTGAATTCTTGCATGAAATAATTTGTTTTTCTGTTTTTTTGTTTTTTGTTTTTGGCTTTTGGAAACGTGTTCGATATCATTTTGGGCTTCGAGAGAATAATTCGTATATCTGTTACAGTTTCAACGATAATGTTTAATGTTTACGATTTTCATTTAATCTTTTTAGGATTAAAAACAACAACAACAACAACACAAACTGCTGCTCTACATTCAAATCTCCATAAGTAATCGACTATGCAGCAACAGCAACAGCAGGCGTATGTATGTATATCTTTGGCTCAACATTCGATTGTAATTTTATTTGAACAAAAAAAAAAATCTCATACACACTTATACAAACAGACAAATAGATGGACAGATAGACAGACAGGTTGTTCAGATATTAAATGAAAATTTTTTATCAGAAAATGTATATCAAGGACTTTGTGCGTGTGATAATGTAGAAAAAATTTAAATTTTGAAAGGTAGAAATAAATCTACAATACAGAGTTGATTTTCGCAGTGACGAAACACATTCGCTAAGCAACCTATCAAGCATACTTGAGCAGATTTTTAATAAATAATTGAGTGACTGCATGACTTCAAACGGTTCAAACTTTTTTCAGTATTATTAGAGAGTTGTCACGCTTCTCAGGCTCGAAACAATGACTGCTGAAATTGCCGCCATCCGAGTTCGGCATCATAGCATATCGTATGGTGATGTGTGTGAAGATATATTCTAATTTAACTAGCAAAGACAAGAACCAACAATTTTAACACAGCTAATGTTAACGTTAACAGAGCAATGTTAAGTGGTTAACTGAAAATAGTCAAGGGTATTATAATCGATATTGTGGGATAATGGGACTTGCTGCAGATATCCCACTATATACAAATTGTAGCCTAAGGTGTCCCTAATAGAACTCAGTCTCTGATATCGTATATATGGGTGATTTCTTCCTTGACTATTTTTCGTATTTTCTTTTAACCACTTAACATTGCTCTGTTAACGTTAACATTAGCTCTGTTAAAATGTTTGGTTTTTGTCTTTGCTGGTTAAATTTGAAATTATTTTCACACACTTCGTATGGTGATAGGCGTGTATTTACCAACAGTAAAGCGGCCATTGTAGTCGCCGTAGTCTAGTAGATAGCGTGTGTTGGCCTAGTAGATGTGAGGCTACGGTTCAAACCCCTTGACATATATCTCAAACAAAACGAAACTCAATAATAATAAGTAAACAAGGTAAACAGACAACAACAGAATATACACATCATACGGTACACAAACGAACAAATACGTAAGATTTTACATGAATATTAAGAAAGCAATGTAACACTTACATAAAAGATAGTGAAGTTGCCAGACGTGAAAAAAGGCATTGTGAATAGAGATTTGTCGCTGTAGTCTTTTAGGTAGTATATGGGCTTAACAGATGAAGGGCCACGATTCAAACCCTAGGTCAGACATCACCAACAAAATTAAATATGAAAAAATATTTCTTCGGCGACTTCCTCTCAGCAGATTTGTGGCAAAAACCCGAAGAGTAAATGAAATTGCAATGAAAAGTTTCTCAATCTATCATTCGAACTTTAAAGTGTAGGTCCCGCCATGAAATAGGCAAGGGTACGCCCTCCTATAGCGCCTCTTTTTATTTAATTTGGTTATTAACGATGTGATGATACGTGTCTAGGAATCACGTAGAGGTGAAGTTCATGAAGGATTTGTTTGCAGCGTTGTTGTAGGAGTGAATTAGGAAATTTTCCGGTAAAATCTCAACACAAGTATTGCGTTTTCGATATGGTCGTGGCTTTACCCCTTAAGGGTTTCAATATCCAATAAGGTATGGATGTTTACTTTAAGCAATAAACCATACAACATCACGATTACACAGAAATATTTACGTACTTAATTGATCATTACAATCTTTTATGGTATAAACACAATGAACGCAACGCAGCATTCTCTCAAGCATAGAATGCATGGCTGTATATGAAAGTGATTATTTTAAAGACAACGCGTCAACAAACAAATTGTGGCCGCCAAATTGCTCCGTTTGCTGCGTTGCATTTATTGTGTTTAAAGCATTCAGTCAGAATTTTAACACATCGTCTCACGTCAGCCATGTGGCGGAACCCACATAGCCTAATGTCGACTACAAACGACAGATTTTCGAGAAACTTTTCATGGCAATTTTATTTACTCAGAGTTTTTCTCTCAAGCATAGAATGCATGGCTGTATATGGAAGCGATTATTTTGAAGACAACGCGACAACAAACAAATTGTGTCTGCAACAGTGCTGTGTTTGCTGCGTTGCGTTTATTGTGTTTAAAGCATTCAGTCAGGATACTTTCATATCAATGTTTATTTAATCTCAGAGTTTTTTGCCAGAAGACTGGTGAAAGGAAGGAAATTTTTTATCGTATTTGGCAAGTTCTGAGAGTTGTCTAAGCTGGGGTTTAAACCACAGGCTATCACGTAGGTAGCCCAGCCGCTACCTACTATACTGCAATGACTTTGAGCTGTAGTTAAAGCAAATAATTACTGGCGTTGAATAGTTCATTACGTCCGACAGTAATGGCAGAAGAAGATCATAAACGAAATGAGGTAAAGCTTCGGAAATGGCGTGTATTTGGCCGATATTTGTTTAGCCACAGTCTTAATATTCATAAATTATTCGTATTAAATTTCAAATTTCCAATATCATGATAATAAATTACGTGCACAATATGCATTTTATGGCATAAGAATTTAATCGAAAAAAGAGGAACATAATGTCCACAAAAAAAAAGGAGAAGAAAAAATTCATAATGAAGTCCATAGAGAGAGCCATAAAAACTTAGAAAACACCAATGCTTTGGGTCATTATTTTATATACTACTATGGTTGGGGGTATGTATACACATTCAAAAAGGAGAAAAAAAAAAACGAGAAAGAAATAAAGAAAGTTTTTGTTTTTGTTATTATTTTCAGACAACGGTACTTATGCAAAAAATAACGAGAGAAAAAAAGAAGAATATTGCGCTACAAAAAATATTTAAAAACCACTATTCCATAGGCAGTCGATGATTACAAATAGGGTGCCCAGAAAATTATTATCCCAAAATATTTTACTCTTCCGTTTCCATTATTCTGTACCAAATTTCAATATAAGAAATCCTAATTTTCTTATTCTTTTTTTAGAATATTTTCTCGTCTTAGTGGATACCCTAAAACGCGGGCATTATTCTAAAATGAAAATTGTTTTCATCCAGTTTCACACAAGTGTTAGAGAGAGGATGTACTTAAAAAGCAAATTTCACTGAAAATTTCTGTTACATACAGTACAGTATGTATATGGGACAATAAAAATTTTGTACGAAGCACCCGCTAGGAAAAATATCGACCAAGACAAACAATAATTTTAATTGTCATAGTCGTACGAGCCAAAGGATTTGAACATTTTTAAAAACTCTTATCATTTTGATGTACCGTAGGAACGTTAATCTTCTTTCAATTTTTTTTTTTAATTTTTCCATGTGTGAAAATATTACCAAGAAGGCAGGCCTACGGCAGACTCATTGATCTTCTGTGTCAAAATTAAAGCTGCGAACCCCATGCTCATATTTGCACAAATATGAGTTGACCCCAATAGAAAGGGTCAATGCGAATAGCAATTTTTTCCGCTTTCCGAATACAGTCCAGAAAATAGCCGAATATTAGTCGCTGTAGTCTAGTAGATAGTGGGTTGGTTTACTAGACCTGAAGCCACGATTCAAATCCCTTGGCAGATATCTTAAACAAGACGAAACTCAATAATAATAAGTAAACAAGATAAACAGACACAACATAATATACCCATCAAACGGTACACATAATTACACAAACAAATACGTAAGAATTTAAAAAGGCCACGCTTCAAAGCCCCAGGTCAAACATGAAAAACCGAAAAATATGATAAAATATTTCTTCGGCGACTTCCACTCAGCAGTCTTCTGGCAAAAAATCGGAGTTTCTCAAAAAATCTGTCCTTCGGAGTATACTTTCAACTGTTGGTCCCGCCATTTATGTAAAAAATTAGCAAACACAACATGGGTGGTGGTGTGCTAAGCTAGGTTGAAATCCTGTCTAAGGAACTGCAATGACCAATTAAGTAAATCGCCGATAGTAATGGTTGAGGTTTTCCCCCAAAACTAAAGGTGCAGCCTAATTCCAGTCATTCTTCTCCACACGGGACCTGTAGTTCGTTTAATTCAGACGACGTAAATTGTTTAGATACAGTAAACGTGCAATTCTGGGAGTGTTAGACTTCCGTTAGTTAGAATACGCTTCTTCATCAGCATGGTGCAGTACTATGTTTACAAATTAACACACTGCGTAATAAAGGGTGTTTTTTATAGAGGTATAGAACTTTAAGTCGCCGTGGTCTAGTAGGTAGTGTGTTGGCTTATTAGACGAAAGGCCCGAGTTCGAATCCCAGGCCAGACATCAAAAACAAAATACAAAAAGTATTTCTTCGGCGACTTCCTCTCAGCAGATTTCTGGCAAAAACTCTGAGAGTAAAAATTGCCATGAAAAGCTTCTCAAAAAATCTGTCGTTCGGAGTCGACTTTAAACTGTAGGTCCCGCCACTCATGTATAAAATTAACGCACACAACATGAGTGGTGTTGAGAAGCTAGGCCGTAATCCTGACGAAGGGTTGTAATGGCCAATTATGTATGTATGTATGTATGTATAGAACTTTAAGTTGCAATAAAACAACGATGGATTATTCGATTGACATGAATTTTATTTATCCGAAAGATAATCTTGTGGCATTACATTTTAAATATGATTTCTGGCATATGACCGCCACGGCTGGCGCGGATGTAGTCCAATCTGGACGTCCAATTTTCGATTACTTTTTCCAACATTTGTGGCCGTATATCGGCAATAACACGGCGAATGTTGTCTTCCAAATGGTCAAGCGTTTGTGGCTTTACCGCATAGACCACGGACTTTACATAGCCCCACAGAAAGTAGTCTAGCGGTGTTAAATCACAATATCTTGGAGGCCAAAATGTGAAATTAGGCGGTCACCAAACGTGTCTTTCAATAAATCTATTGTGGCACGAGCTGTGTGACATGTTGCGCCGTCTTGTTGAAACCACATCTCCTGGACATCATGGTTATTCAATTCAGGAATGAAAAAGTTAGTAATCATGGCTCTATACCGATCACCATTGACTGTAACGTTTTTCTTCAATGCTACGCTCTACAGCAGCAGCAATAGCGAAACGTGGTGCGAAAACTTTCCATGGTTAATCGAATTAACTGTCCACGATAAAATGGACGTAGTGCGCGATACGTTTTCCGCACAGAACCATTATTTTCGAAATAAAATTGCATTATTTGCAAGCGTTGTTCAGGCGTGAGTCTATTCATGATGAATTGCCAAACCAAACTGAGAATAAATCACTTGAAAGCTGTTAAATCGGTCGCTATCTTGAAAAGTAATGCCAACTTAAAGTTCTACACCTCTATAAAAAACACCCTTTATCGCAACAAACACCAGCATAAAAAAATTATCAACAAGTAAACAAAAATACAACAGCAAATACTACAAGAATAAATGTAAACAAAATACACAAACAACAATAATGAAACAACGATGTTTACATTTATAGAGATTTCGAGAAAGCGAAGCCATGAACATTCGCCTTCAAGAACATTCATCAGACTGTTTACGTTGCCATACAAAAAGGCAAGACAGAGCAGACAACTGAGTCAGTAAAAGTTCAGTCAGTCTTGCGTGAACTTGCGGTGTGTTTGAAGAGAGTAATCGTGGTTTGAAGATATCCGTTAAAAAGATTTGTCGAAATGTAAATGTTATTGTTTATGCCAAGGGTGTCAACAGATTAATAACAAAGAAAAGCAATTGTTGTTGTTGTTTACATCAAGTTGTAAACAGTGGCAGACAGAATAATGCAAAAAATTTGATTAAAACTAAACACAAATTTATTTTTTTTATTTTATTTGTAATCTACGAACTCATATTTTAAACGTTTTTAAAAGGTAAAAACGTAACAGTATGCGTAATTAATTAAATTAATTGATTGCTTATGCCCAATATTTTCATAACAATTTCTATTATTATGACACTTGAAGCACGTTTATGAATGAATTTGAATTTATTCTCAGGGGCTATACAATACAATACAAAAAAAGGGTGTTACGAGTAACGTTTTGTGCCCAAAAAAACCTCGTAATATAATTTATTATTACGACGTCACGTTTTTCTAGAATTCCCTTATTTGTTAACTGTTAACAGAAGAGCTACAAGCAATACCAATAATAATCAGTTAATTAATTTTAATAGTTTTCTTTCTATTAGGGTGCAACTTATCTATGGTAGACAGAAATTTAAGAAAAAATATAACAGAAGTATTGTTACGGTTTTTAAAAACGTTAAAAATATGACCTCGTAGATTACAAATAAAATAAAAATTAATCTGTGTTTAGTTTTAATTAAAATTCTTTATTATTCGCACAATTCTGTGTGCCACTGTTCACAACTTGATGTAAACAACAACATTTGCTTTGTTTGTTATTCCTCTGTTTATACCCGTTGCATAAAAAATAACAATTACAATAACAATTATTCGACAGATCTTTGTAACGGAGATCTTCAAACCACGATTTCGCTCTTCAAACGCACCGCGTCTTCACACAAGACTGACTGAATTTCACTAACTCTGTCGCCTGCTTTGCCTTGCCTTTTATATGGCAGGGTAAATAGTTTGATTAGTGTTCTTCAAAGCGAATGTTCGTGGCTTCTCCTCTTCGAAATCTCTATAAATGTAAGCATGGTTTCATTATTGTTGTTTGTGTATTTTGGTTTACATTTATTCATGTAGTATTTGTTGTTGTATTTTTGTTTACTTGTTTATCATATTTTTATGTTGGTTTTTGTTGTTGCATTTTTAGTTTATAATTTTAATGTTAAGCATTGTAAAAGCATGTATGATGCTTTAACATTTCCTGGGTAAAAGGTGAAAATAAATTTAAATTCAAGGGACAACCGGTCCTCCTATTATTAAGATATTAAAATCCTGTTTCCTAGAAATTAAAACTATCCACGACTGTTGTTGTGTCTCTTAACATGATGTCTGACCGTATAGAGTAACTCTGACTTAATATCCGTATAGTGTTAGTTGCAGCTGTAGGAATATACTCGAATATAAGTAAGGGCACAGTAGCCAAGTTCAGCACCATTTTACAAATACCTCCGGTGATACTGCTAAATAGCAAAGACAGTTATTCCCCATCCTGACAAGAAACTTATATGTTTTCTAAGCTGAAACCGAGAATAAATAAGGCTAATGTAACCTTACATGTGTCTGCCTTTAATGGACATTATCCCTTAGCTAGGCATGCATAGCGATTGGGCCTAGAGTAATACGACTGCTGTTGCCGCTGCTGAAATAAGGACGAAGGGAAGTGCTAAACACTTCTAGTGTTACTCTTCTGCTCTCGCCGGTAGGCATTTAGAGAAAGTGGGATGTATATTCTTGCGGGATATATCTGACAAATCAGACATAAAATATGGCAAGTAGTCTAGTAGGTAGTGTGTGTTGGCTCTTTAGACCAGAGCCTGTGGTTCAAACCACAACCTTCGGAAAATCGAAATATAAGGTCTTTTAGCGACTTCCTTTCAGCAGTCTTTCCGCAAAAACTCTGAAAGTAAATAAAAAATTGTCATGAAAAAGTTTCACAAAAATCTGCTCTTCGGAATCGACTTTAAACTGTAGGTCCCGCCACACAGCATAAGTGGTGTAAGAAGCTAGGCCGTAAGCTTGACTGAAGGATTGTAAAGTTCAAAGTCGACTGCAATCGACAGATATTGAAGAAACTTTTTCATGGCAATTTTTTGTTTACTCTCAGAGTTTTTGCCAGAAATCTGTTGAGAGGAAGTCGCCTTTGAAATATTTTTTCATATTTCGTTTAGTTGAAGATGTATGACCTGAGGTTTGAATCGTGGTCTCACGTCTAATAAATCTACTAGACTATGGCGACTTTTGGGAAATTACCAGGCTCATATAAGAGCAGGAATGGGCACAAACAAACGATCATACCTAATAGCGTTCAGCGGGGCGTTGTCTGTTTTAAATTGTGGTGGCAGATAGGACTATTCAAAGTGAAAAATTACCATGTGATACCATGTGACATGTGAATTTAAGTCGCACAGTGAGGTATTTTAAGAAGATTGTGGGAAAAAAAATTTTGGGATACAAAATTTTGCTCCAACTAAAGGTGTCAGTCTTTCTTGAATTGTTACCACCCTAATGAATATTCTCAAGTATGACTGTTTTTGCATCTAGTATGGCTGTTAAAACTTAATTAATATTTCAACACTTAGTCTAACTGTTATATTCCATATAAAGTGATACAAAAATTTATTGTTTACGGGCCCTTTTTTTCAACAGAAATATCGAATTTATTTGCAATTATTTTTGGTTATTTTTGATAAGATAGGGAAATAAATCAATAGTGCCATGACGACGCCAAAAGATATGAAGGCACAGAAAATGTAAATAAAATGTAGGCCACAATCAAACAAAATGTTTCAATAGTTCAGTGGAAATCAAGATTTTTATTTGATGATGAACATAATTTTAAATGTTGTGGGTTAAACACCTACAAATCATTGAAATAAAGTTGTCGAGAGAATTTTAAAAATTTAAATTTTTATTTGTATCGCGAGGGCCATCTATGGGTTTAAATTTGAACCATTGATTATTTCATATCTGGCAATACATATGTCATTCTAGCCAGTCAGTTAGTCAGGCTGCCCTTAGGGCCATTGAGTCGGTCTGGTGCAAATCACGGCTCGTTCGCAAGTGCAAGGAGTCGTTGAGGACCTTTGGACTAGACCGTATAGGTTAGGTTCGCTCTCTGGGGGCGATTTAGTAGTTGGTCCTGACCCCGCGATCTGCCACCTCTACGGTCTCATCAATGGATGGGTCGGGGAGGAAGAGCAGAGACGTTGGGGGAACGGATCGGGTTGTTTTGTCTCTAGATGTCTATGGCCTGCTGTGGACAGTAAGAGAACAGGTTGGCTGCTGGGCTTGGATAAGGCCAGCTTAAGGTTGGTTGTCGGGTTTATCACAGGGCACTGCGAGATTAGGTCGCTGACGGGGATCTGGAACAGATCCCAGCCGGACTATTGCAGGGCATGTTGCGATGAGGAGGAGTTGGAGACTATCGAACACCTCCTCTGTAACTGCCCAGCCCTTGATAGGGTGAGGTTGAGGACCCTTGGCAGGGCCTTCTTTGAGAGTTTGAACTCTGTGTCGAGAGCCGACATCAAGGCTCTCCACAGACTCATTAGTGGCTTAGGGTGGTAGAGAGGCGCTAAGGCTTCATCAGGGTGGTCGCGCTCTCCCTTCTTCGTTGGGTCTATGTGACCCCTTCGCTTCCCATTCTTCCTTTCCTATCTCCTCTCCTTTATATCATATTCCCTCTCTTATCCTTCCTCTTTAAGGACGTTGTACAATGGGTCAATTCGACCTCCGGGTACTGTACTTGTCTTAATTGACAAGTACACGTCCTCTAACCTAACCTAACCTAACCTATGTCATTCTATTCTGTCACAAAATTCACTCAATTATCTCCACTGAACGTAATAAATCTGATCTGCGCTTGAGCAACACTTGGTCGGAAATTAGACGAATATGTCGTACAAAAAATTTAGTCGCAGAGGAGGACCAACAGAGTCTGATATACGCAAGTGAAGTTCGTGAAACTGGTTCCATTGTTGATGCACTAAGACATGAGCCTGCTCGTATAGTGCTTACATCCGAAAATGTCGCAACTGTGGCTGAGAATTGAATATTTCACGCACAAGTTTACGTGAAATTTTACGAAAAGATCACGGTATGATGCCTTAAAAAGTTCAATTGGTTCAAGAGTTGAAGAGCCGCATGACCATCTGCTTCGTTTTCGTTTCGCTAGATAAGCCAACGAGAAACTGCACGATGATGTCGATTTTGCCCCAAAAAAACATCATCTTTTCGGATGTGAAGCTCATTTTCATCTTGATGGGTACTCAAGTTAATAAGCAAAATTGCCGTATTTGGGGCTCAGAAAACCCACACATGGTCTTACAGAAGCCAGTGCACATCCATTACGAGTGACTGTTTGGTGCGGCATGTGGAGCGGAGGCATCATTGGCCCATATTTCTTTGTACATGTGGACGGCGCAACCATTACGGTCAATGAAGGCACATAAGGCACCATGATAATCGGTTTTCTTGAACCCACTCTTCATAGTATTGATGTGAACGATGTTTGCCATCAACAGGCTGGTGCGACTTGCCACACATCTCATCCACACAATCGATTTATTGCGTTAAACGTTTAATGATCATTTAATTAGCCGAAGTGGTGATGTGAATTGGCCGCCAAGGAGCTGCAATTTTACACTGTTGGACTATTTTTTGTGGGCGCTTTGTTAAAGTGTTATGCCGACAAACCAAAGACAATTGAGCATTTGTAGGCCAACATTTGTAATGCCATTGCCGAAATACGACCTCCCAATATACTCAAAAAAGTGCACGAAAATTGGTCCGTTCGAAAGAGATACTGTGAGTCCTGCCGCGTTAGCCATATGAATGAAATAATGTTACATTTCTAACCGAAACAATTGTACTTTGTAATAATTTTATTTCATTTTTAAATTGAAATTTTTTAAGGGTCCACCCCTGTTTAAAATTTATGTGTGTGAAAATAAATTCGAATTTAAAAACCAAAGACGCAAACCCATACTTTAAGCAGCGCCACTTTTTGCCTTTAACAGGACAAATTTTATTATTAACAGAGCACTGTTAACTGTTTAACACAATTTACGTGAATATTTTGTGTTTCTGAAGATAAATTCGAATTTAAAACCCAAAGACGCAAACCACAACTTTTAGCAGCGCCACTTCTTGCCTTTAACAGAGCAAATTTTGTTATTAACAGAGCACTGTTAGCTGTTTAATAGTGGCAATAGTAGATTAGTCTTCTATTTTGCAGTCATTGCAGACTACATACATAATACATACATACATAATTAGCCATTACAACGCTTCAGTCAAGATTGCGGCCTAGCTTCTCACGCCACTCATGTTGTGTGCCTTAATTTTATACTACAGTTTAACGTCGACTCCGAAAGACAGTTTTTGGAGAAACTTTTTAATGGCAGGTTTATTTACTCTTAGTTTTTGCCAGAAATCTGCTGAGAGGAAGTCGCCTAAGAAATATTTTTTTTCATATTTCGTTTTGATGTCTGGCCTGGGGCACGAACCCGGGCTTTACGTCTAATAAGCGAACACACTACCTACTAGACTAAGGCGAGTCCATTTACGTTTCTAACCGTAACAATTGTACTTCACATTATTTTTTTTTTAATTTATGTGTGTGAAGATAAATTCGAATTAAAAACCAAAGACGCAAACCCACACTCTTAGCAGCGCCACTTCTTGCCTCTAACAGGGCAAATTTTGTTATTAACAGAGCACTGTTAACTGTTTAACAGCGGCAATAGTAGATTATTCTTCTACATTGCAATCATTGCAGACTATTGACATACAATTTTTGTTCTCAAAATTATTCCGGCTATCCCACTACCACGGTTCGAAAGAGGACCCTCTGGACTACCATTTGGATATAGTCTCTATGGTGTACTATTTCTTATATGTTCCAAAATGGCCACACTGATCTTCTAAAGAATTTTCAAGCAAAAAATTGATATTTTCAGAGCCAACTTTCTCAATAGCATATCACTTTATAAGGGATTTATTGCTGATTATATTAAGAGGCCTTAGAACCTTCCTTTGCATATAGTATGATACTCATAGACCTAGAGTATTTGCCAAAATTACCTGCTAACTAAGTGGGATTGTTTAGATGGATACTGTTAAAAAGCTAACAGTATTCTGTTAAAGGCAAATTTTGTTCTGTTAAGAGGAAATTTTGCTCTGTTAACGCCAAAATGTGTCTTGGATTTCAAATTCGAATTTATCTTCACATACATTTACAATTTTAAGTTTTCCAGACTTTAGACACTCTCCCATTATTACCACTCAGTTTATTAGTTTCAACAAAACCTATCTCTTTTCCTTTATTTGCTTAAAAAATACTACGTCCCCGGCTAAAAATAAAATCAAAGAAAGAAAAAATCCTTCACCCTTCCAAAAATAAAACAAAAAAAAAGAGAAAAACTTTTTGGAAAAAATCAATATCCCGTACACTATGGCATGTGGCAATGAAATATAAAGAAATTCTCATTTTGTGTTTATTTGTTCCTCTCTTTTCCCCTCCTCCTGTTTTTTTATTTTGTTTGCTTTTATGAGACTAGAAATGTTTGAAACGAACAGTTCAAATACTTTTTAACCTTGAAAAAACAAAACAAAATGTCCTGGCAAGGATGTCTCTCTACAACCACTGTGTTAATAGTTGCGAAAAAACAACAAAAACAAAAAAAAGAGTGTGAAAAGAGAAATGAAAATAGCTGAACACCAACTAAATATCGTATATTTCATGTCCTTTCGAATAGAAATGCGGAGAAAATATTTTTCTTTTGTTATACGAACCTCAACTGGAAGGATGAAATGAAACAGAAGCAATAAAAAAATTCTGATTTAGAAAATCAATAAAAAATGTTTTTCATATGCCAGGGCAGGTGATGTTTTGTTTTCATTGTAAATTTGCCAAAAAAAAAAAAAAAAAAAAAAAAAATTGTATTCGTGACATGTGAGAATGCCAAAAATGCTTAGTAAGGTTCTCCATTGCAAATGCTTGCAAATCATTGTATTTAATTTGCAAAATTCATGCTTATTTTGGTCTCAATGGGTCTGGCAGCAAGAGTGAATCTTGTTCACAGAAAGTTCCGCAACTGCCAGTGCGTACTAAAAGATACCGAGCGGATTAAACTTCTTCTAGTACAACGTTAGAATCTAATGGGGAGGTGTTGTGCGATTTTTACTGCCTCTTTTCTTTTGGCCAAGTTTGGTGAGCAAATAATTTCACCTTTTCGGAGAGTTCGTTGGAAAGTAAGACTATGCGTTTAGACTCCCCTGAACCTTTTTATGCAGTCGCGTGTACACCGACTACACACAATATTGCAACTGCAATCGGTTAGATAGCGGCTGATATATACGTTTCGTTTACGGTTGCTAAAATTACGATAAACAGTTCGTTGGCCAGCAAGTCTATGCGTATTGCCTGCCTCCTCTAAACCTTTTAGTGTAGCCACGCCCACACCAACTATACAGCTATAACTACACACAATATTAATAATATGGACTTCCATTTACGCTATTAAGAAACTCTGCATAAACTACAATTAAATTCGCACTCAATCGTGACATAAAGTCGTTGCAGTCTATTAGGTCAAGTGTTGAAGTATTAAACGTGAGCTCGTGGTTTAAAGCCTGGCTAAGACAGCAACGGCGACTTCCTCTCAGTAGTCTTCGACAGTAGTAGACGAGAGATTAGAGAGAGAGATCTAAGAGCTTCAAATACATTCTGAAAAAATCACTGTTTAGAGAGGTTTTTTGCCTAGCGTCGTCATCCTTTGAGTACGATGTTGGTAAGGTCATCACTTTCAACGATGAGCTCTATACATCGATGATTAGCAAATGTTTTGCCCTGAATTGGTTAAACTCGACATCGACGTTATCTGACTTTAAGAGGACTGCGCTATGTTCTACATAGCACATGTCGCACGAGCGATTTAAGGGCTCGGTAATCATCTCAAACCTGTTTTCGACTCTCTCCAACAAATTTCTTTTTCACAAGATAGCCTGTTGGTAACGGAGCACTTATACTAGACTATGCCGAGGGGTATGAGACCTATCAACCTAGCTATCATAGCTACCTATAATATTGTTACGAAAATGAAAATTCTAGATACTGGTGTTTTGGTTTTACATCGTTTAACATTAAAGTTATAAACAGAAGCTACAAAACCAAAAACAATGCAGTAAACAAACCTGTTTACAAATTATCGTACTGCTTAGTATATGTAACAACAAACACCAGCATAAAAAATGGTAAACAAGTAAACAAAAATACACAAACAATACTACAATAATAAATGTAAACAAATAAAAATTAATAAATGTTTACATTTATAGAGATTTCGAGAAGGCGAAGTAATGAACGTTCGCCTTCAACAACATTCATCATGCTGTTTACTTTGCAATATAAAAGGCAATGAGGCAAAGCGGGCAATTAAATTAGTAAAAGTTCAGCCAGTCTTGTGTGAAGACGAAGTGTGTTTGAAGAGCGTAATTGTGGTTTGAAGATCTCCGTTACAAAGATCTGTCGAATAATTGTCTAGTAATTGTTATTGTTTATAGAAAGGGTGTTAACGGAGGAAAAACAAAGAAAATTAATTGTTGTTGTTTACGTCAAGTTGTGAACAGTGGCACACAGAATTGTGCGAATGATGAACACAATTTTTATTTTTATTTTATTTGCAATCTACGGGAGCTCATATTTTAAACGTTTTTAAACTGTAAAAACGTAACAATATATGTATATTAGAAGCTGCTTAGTTACCTCCCTAATAATGAAAATCAAATTGAAAGTAGAAATCAGAGATTATAAGCAGGTTTCAGGTGAACATCTTTCTCTAAATGGATTGCAAAGAGTTTGACAAACAGAAATCTATGTCAGTTTCTTTCAGAAACAACAACAAAAACCCACACTGAACTGAAAATGGATTTCAAAACAGTTTTTTTTTTTTTAGAAAAACCTGGTACACAGGAAATGAAGACTTTATTTTCTCCTGCGGCTGAGTTGAGAGTTGCCAAAAGCTGGCTAAGACAGCTGCTGCTGCTGCTGCTATAAAAAGACCATCTCGTTATAATTTTCCTCATCATCATCATTATGATAATGATAATGAAGTTTGTTGTGCTAATGACGAATGCTATGTAGTTTATCACAGTCTGTTGCAGTAGCCATTGCTTTACAAGTACCGGGTATAATTTCGTTGTCTTTTTTCTTTTGTAGAAGATTTTTTAATTAATTTAAACAAGGAGAAGAAGAAGAAGCAACAGAAAAAAGAAGAAGAAAAAAATTTCGAAATCATTTCGAAAGTAGGGAGAAATCCGTTTGTTTGTTTGTTTTTCTTTGTTTTTTCTTTGTTTTCTTCTTCTATTTTCTGTTATTGTTGTCAGTTTTGTCTCTGACAATTAATGGCTGTCTGTTTTTGTCCGTTTTTTTGCTTGTCATTTCTGTCATGAACATTTTGACTCAACAAACATTTGCTAGATCGTGAAAGGAAACTAAAGTAACATTCAATACCAATCAAAGTAATTGATTCATTTGGAAAAGCAATAAGAAAGAAGAAGAAAATCTTTCTAATTTTTTACTTCTCAATTTAAGCATCTGTCGGACGGACCATGCCATCCATGTACATTATATTGAAAGAAAATTGTTGTGGAATTTGGAATGGAATGTTGTAGTGAAAGTCTAGTAGGAGAGAAATTTTTAATTTAAAGATTTTCTAAAGAATTTTCAATACTAGGTCGAAGCTACTCTTATTCTACTAAACCTCTTAGCGCCACCAATTCATTCAAATTCATTAGATTGAAACAAATTTTCAGGCGGACATTGATGTTCTTGAATATTCGAATTTAAAAATCAACGACACAAACCCACACTTTTAGCAGCGCCACTTACTGCCCTTAACAGGTCAATAATTTGCTATTAACAGAGCACTGTTAACTGTTTAACAGTGGCAGTAAGTAGATTAATCTTCTACTTTTTGGATTGCACAATTGAAGTGAATATTTTATGTGTGTGAAGATAAATGCGAATTTAAAAACCAATGACACAAACCCACACTTTTAGCAGCGCCACTTTTTGACTTTAACAGTGCTAAATTTGCTATTAACAGAGCACTGTTAAATATTTAACAGTGGCAATAACTACTTTGCAACTATTGCAGACTGTTTGCAGACATAAAATTTAATTCTAAAAATTATTTCAGCGATTCCACTACCATGGTTCGAAAGAGGACCCTCTGGTCTACCATTTGCATATAGTTGGGTAGGCGTACTCTTTCTTATATGTTCTAAAATGACCACAGTGATCTTCTAAATAATTTTCAAGCAAAAAATTTATAGTTTTAAAGCGAATTTTCTTAATACCATATCACTTTACTTGGAACCTTCCTTCGAATGTGGCAGTGTAGTTATAAACCTCGTGTATATCCCAAAATTAGCTCCTAAACAAGTGGGCTTCTTCACATTGATACTGCTAAATGGCTAATAGTGCCCTGTTAAAGGCAAATTTTGTTCTGTTAAGAGAAAATTTTGCTCTGTTAATGTCAAATGTGGCGCTGCTAAAATTTATGGATTGTGTCTTGGATTTTAGATTTCGAATTTATTTTCACACACATCTTTTCTTGCTTATTTTATACTAAAAACCGTTCCTAGAGATCCTCAGTAAGGATTTGAGACCGATGATTGAAAATGTCATTTCAAGTCAAGTGTATAGCTCTACAGGAATTTGAATCTGGAAATCCAAGACACAAACCAAGAATATTTTTGCAATTTGGGGAAAAATTTCAAATCAATTGCCACGGACAATATTATGGAAAGAAACTCACCAAGAAATTGCCTGCACTTGGCATTGACTGCCAAGACTATGCAGAATACTATGAGTTTTGCTGGACTTAAGTTTATTGCATATGGTAGTGAAAATTAGACTCATAAGACTGTGGTTGGGATCAATGGGAAAATCTAACACGACATTAATCAGAGGATAACGTGTCTTTATAGAACAAATGTCACTTTATAACGATTCTACCGAAGTCTGTGTGAAGTTAAGAGAAGAATCTGAAGAATCTTAAAACCCAAGACACAAACCAAAAATGTTAAGAGGAAATTTTTTTACATTAACAGAGCAAATTTTAACGTTAACAGAGTAATGTTAATGGCGAATGGTATACGCCAGTTAAGATCAGAACCTTCCATCAATTAACACGGCATTAATCAGAGGAGATCGTAGCACAATAAGAGCGGGTGGAGAAATTTGGAAGTTACCTGCTCTTTTAACATAGGGACCGTATATCAAGATGGATCAAAACCAGATGCAGGGACAGTAATAATCTAAACCTATGCCACTATTATTACAATGGGAGAAGATTTAAGTCTGGCAACGACTGCTCAGAAACATCTAAAGAATAGTAACTGGCTTTATGACCACACCTTATAGATTCAACAAACATTTAACAAGACTAGCAATCATTTCAAAAACTTGGAATCAAAACTGGGTATAGGAACCGGCTTTTCTAATGCGATGTGTTCTCACCCGGGTGCTTATCAAGAAGTTGGCAGCGGGTTATTCTTAGTAGCACCAAACATGTTTGCGATGCAACATTGGTTCAGAACAGATACTGCTCCAGGACTCTGATTCATAAGTGGTTTATTTGATGACTTAAACGACCAGAAGTTCCACGCATTCTTTCTACCACAGTCTGTGCAATTGTCCTTAAGTGAATTGTATTGAACACAATAGTCATGATGGGAGATGGGATCGTAGTTAACAATAACTGGGTGGGCTAGTGGGCTATTTGCAGGGAATTGAAGTCTTGTCAACCATTAAAGCAAACCATTTTTGGATTCTTAGAAAGTCATAGATGTCGTAGTCTAGTAAGTAGTACTTTGAATTACTAGATCTTGAACCAACTGCCATCTCGACAGAAACAAAATATATTTCTTCCTGTCCATAGTGAGAGTAACTAACTGTCATTATCGGACATGGGATGATATTGGTACGAAAGTGGAAAAATCTACATACTGGTGTTTTGCCTTAACATCCTTTAACACTGAAAAACGCCACAAAAACAATGAACTTGTTTACAAATTATCGTACTGCTTAATATAACAACAAACACCACCATAAAAAAGGGTAAACAAGTAAACAAAAATATAACAACAAACACCAGCATAAAAAATGATAAACAAGTAAACAAAAATATACCAACAAACACCAGCATAGAAAAATGGTAAACAAATAAACAAAAATACAACAACAAAAACTACAACAATAAATATAAACAAAATACACAAACAGCAATAATGAAACAACGATGTTTACATTTATAGAGATCTCGAGAAGGCGAAGCCACAACCATTCGCCTTCAAGAACATTCATCAAACGTTGCCATACAAAAGGCAAGGCAAAGCATGCAACTGAGTTAGTAAAAGTGCAGTCAGTCTTCTGTGAAGTCGCGGTGCGTTTAAAGAGAGGAATAGTGCTTTTAAGATCTCCGTTACAAAGGTCTGTCGAATAATTGTCTAGTAATTGTTATTGTTTATGCAAAGGCTGTAAACAGAGGAATAACAAACAAAGCAATTGTTGTTGTTTACATGAAGTTGTGAACAGTGGCACACAGAATTGTGCGAATAATAAAGAATTTTAATTAAAACTGAACACAAACTTAATTTTATTTTATTTGTAATGTACGTGCTCATATTTTAAACGTATTTAAAGGGTAAAAACGTAACAATATGTATATGAAAAAAATTAATAAGAAAAAAATTCTTGTTGCTATTATTTTCTCCATTGCTGTATATTTTAAATTTTAATAAAAAAAATTTAGTGTAACAATCGTTAATGAAAATATCTTTTTCCTGTTACCCTTAACGACCCATCATATTTTCTTAAATTCTTTTATCATTTACAAGTAAGTGACTGCTGATACAAGTTTCTACACTTTTTTTTTTGGTTTCAGTGTAAACATGTTGATGCGGTTTCATTTCATTTATACTTCATATCGCATTCATACACCCAACCAACAACGAAATTCAATTTTCTCTTATCTAATCTTATCGTTCGAGAGAGTAAGAGAGATTAAAAGAAAAAAACAAACATTATTTCCAATTATATTTAACGGCAAACATAACACAGAAGCAACAACAACAACAATAATAACAATCACACTTATTTCTCTTTAAGTACACTGTCTGCCATCAATACATATTCATACATGTACGAATATATTCTGTTTACCTTCAATTTCATTTATCAACATAGTAATGCTCGTACCCAAGTACCCGTATGTTGCCAAAGATATTGTACAAAAACAATTAATGCAATTGTTGTTATTGTAATTGTTATCTTTGTAATTATTATTTTCTCTTTTGTGTCTGATATCCAGCTGCTGTGTGTAGTTGCTAGCAACATTGTTTATAATACAAGTACGTGCATTCGAAATATGTCAAGGGATATTGTTGATTGTTTCAAATGTTGCTAGAGTTTGTGGGTAACTGTTATAAACCCAAGAAATATTTGCTTTAAGTGACAATGGTTTGTTGTGTTTGTGTTTTTTTCATCAAATTAATTTGTTTCAGTTACATGTTGCCGGAATGTTTTAATAGCGGTAGTGGGTTTAAAAGATAGGCAACGAGACAGGAAATTAATAAAATTGTGTTTGGAATTCGAGGAAAAGGTTAAGACAATTATTTTTTTATCTTTTTTAATTAAAAAAAATAATAAAAGAAAAAAATATCGATAAAAATAATACGAAGCGATAAAAAGAACCTAAAAGTTGATAACACTAGTCAACCAAACTTGATAATTGTGAGTGAAGAAGTGTGCTGATTTAAAATGGGTATTCTGTTTAGACCTTAAATTTCAACGAGAAATTATTTTCAGCCATGAGGGACATTTCTGGATGCGTGTGTATATGAACAAACAAAATTGTCGAATACTGGTGGACATAAAATTACATCAGATCGAAGAGATGTACACAGGAAAATTCACTCGGCGGCCCATATGTTCGATTGTGTTACCCGGTATAAGGTAAGACCCTAACTCGAGCTCAGGATGAAACTGACCAGTGTAGTTAGTGGCACGTTCGTTTTTGAGAAATTTTTTATGGCAATTTTATTTACTTCAGAGTTTTTGGCAGAAATCTGCTGAGAGGAAGTGACTTCCTCTCAACTGCCATTAAAAAGTTTCTCAAAAATCTGTCGTTTATAGTCGACTTTAAACTGCACGTCCCGCTACTCACATCGGTTTGTCCTCAGAAGTGGACGAACCAGCTATTACACTGCATAACATAAAGCAAGCAACACCCACCTGATCTATCAGTTGTTTCCAGCCCTCGTAGACAAAGTTGTGTCAACATTTCGAATGTGTACAGTTTAATATCGTGGAAATAATAGAACAGTGCATGCCAGCTGGCCTAGATTCTTACACCATCCATGTTCTTTGTGCTAATTTTATACATGAGTACCTACATTCTAAAGTCGATTCCGAATGACAAATTTTTGAGAAAGTTTTCATGGCAATTTTATTTACTTTCAGAGTTTTTGCCAGAAGTCTGTTGAGGGGAAGTCGCCGAAGAAAATTTTTTTTCCAGATTTCGTTTTCAAGTCTGACCTGGGGCTTGAACCATGATCTTACGACTTATAAATCTACAGGCTACCTACTAGAATACGGCAACAGATGATTCAAAAAATTTCAAACTAATTGTTTCATTATTTTTAACGATAACTTACATACTTTAACGATAACTTGCATACATAATTAATTAAAGCCTGGGAAATGAAATGTACCTGGAAAGAAAGAGAAAGAATTAAATGATTAACAGTTGAAAAACAAAAAAAAATTATTTTAAAATATTATTAAAAATAAACAACAACAAAATATAAGTTAAATCATTTATTATTTAAATCGTGAAAATTTTAAAACGGAAATTGTAAGAGGAAAACCCCCTCCATTCAAATGCTTTTTCTTGTGACGGGCCCCACATAAATTTTATTTTGTCTTGCATAAACGTCATGGTTTTTTTTATTGTATTTAATAATTAAAAAAATTTAAATAATTTTAATTTTTATTGTTATTCGAAGCTGCGCTCATTTTTCGGCGTTTATAATTACGCTGAGAGGTGCTTTGAAGATGATAAATTATGATTTCATCAAACGCCGCGGCATTAACAAGTTTAATAACAAACGAAATTAAACAAACAAACAAACAAACATAAGCTGCGGCGGTAGTTTATCTTTCGAAACAAGATTAATGTGTGGATTTATCTTTTATTTTGAAACGACTTTAATCTGTGCAGGGCACAGTGTGGTAGGAGCTGGTTTTTAAGGTTTAAAAATAAAAAGAGGAATTTTAATTCATTATTTTTTCTAATGTGGGTCTCCCAAGGGCCATATTAGTTGTCATTTACATACATACTGTTATGTTTTTATTTTTTTAAAAATGTTTAAAATATGAGCCTGTAGATTGCAAATAAAAATATATTTGTATTCAGTTTCAATTAAAATTCTTTATTATTCGCCTTATTCTGTGTGCCACTGTTTACAACTTGATGTAAACAACAACAATTGCTTTTCTTTGTTATTTCTCTGTTTATAGCCTTTGCATAAACAATAACAATTATTAGACAATTATTCAAGAGATCTTTGTAACGGATATCTTCAAACCACGATTACTCTCTTCAAATGCACCGCGTCTTCATACAAGACTGACTGAACTTTTACTAATTTAGTCGCCTGCTTTGCCTTGACTTTTAGATGGCAATGTAAACAGTCTGATGAATAGTCTCTAAGCCGAATGTTCGTGACTTCGCCTTCTTAAAACCTCTATAAATGTAAACATGGTTGTTTACATTCATCAATGTTTTTTGTGTATTTTGTTTACATTTATTCTTGTAGTATTGTTGGTATATATTCTTACTTGTTTATCATTTTTTATATCTGGTGTTTGTTGTTGTATTTTTGTTTACTTGTTTACCATTTTTTTATGCTGGTGTCTGTAAGCAATACGATAATTTGTAAACGGGTTTGTTTACTGCATTGTTTTGTTTTTGTAGTTTTTGTTTATAATTTTAATGTCAAGCGATGTAAAAGCAAAACCGCAGGATCTGGATTTTTCATTTGGGGGTCTCCCAACGACCAACTTAGTTGTCATTTAAATATATAATTTGTCATAACAACCCTTCAGCCGGGACTAGTTATGTTGTGTGTGTTATTTTTATACATTTACATAAGTGGCGGGGTCTACAGTTTAAAGCCGATTCCGAAAGGCAGATTTTTTTGAGAACCTTTTCTTGGCAATTTTTTTCCTGTTCTCAGAGTTTCTGCAAGAAATCTATCGGCTGGCACCAAAAAATTCCTCTACCCTGTCTATCTAGTTTGGTATTGATGGCTCCTTATTAGATGCCTCAAGTAGGAATTTCAGAATACCCATGCGTTTTTATCTCCATTTTTAATTCGTTCACTTTAAACTGTAGGTCTTCACCACTCATATATGAAATTAACACAAACAACATGAGCGGTGTGAGAATCTAGGCCGTAATACTGCTCATAGGTTTGTAAAGACCAACTAAATAAGAAGTAAGAACACCGCAAATTACCTCGAAGTTGCGTTTAGATTGACACCCGCCTGGAATACTGCTATGCAGCATCGCAACAAATGCTTGGAATAGTGGCACGAAAGAGCTTAGACACGGCATTTCTGAATGAGCAAGGCGCTAGGCTACCGTTATGTTGAATATCGGGGGCTATTGAAACACGCTGAATGAATTTTTTACTCAGATAATAATCATCCAAACAGCAGCGCCAATTGATTCCAATCACTCTTTGTAAATTACCACACTTCGAGCTTAATCAACGATTTTTTGAGAAATCAATTTGAGGATCACTTTATTTCCAGAAGTTGTACTTGTTCGTGCGATTTTAGGCTTCCGTCTTATTTTGGATGGGGCTATGTTATGATTTGTGCCGATAAATCGACAATTCTTGAAGCATTGGAAGCCAATGTTTTCAGTCGCCACTCTCGTTATACGGTCAAAATTAATGTGTGTGAAGATAAATTCGAATTTAAACAACAAAGACGCAAACCCACACTTTTAGCAGCACGACCTTTTGCCTTTAACAGGGCAAATTTTTCTATTAACAGAGTACTGTTAACTGTTTAACAGTGGCAATAATTAGATTAGTCTCCTACATTTTGAATTGCACAATTTACGTGAATATTTTATGTGTGTAGAGATAAAAACCAAAGACGCAAACCCACAATTTTAGCAGCGCCTCTTCAATATTTGCTACTAACAGCGGCAACAAGTGAATTAGTTTTTTACTTTGCAATTAATGCAGACTGTTGCCATGAAATTTAATTCTTCAAAATAATTCCAGCTATCCCACTGCCACGGTTCGAAAGTGGAACCTTTGGACTACCAGTTGCATGTGGTCGGGTAGGAGTACTATTTCTCATATGTTCCAAAATGGCCACGAATTTCTGGAGAATTTGCAAGTAAAAAATTTTTATTTTCAAAACCAATTTTCTCAATACCATATCACTTTATATGTCACTATGTTGCTGAGACCTTGGAACCTTCGCTTTTCTATAGTATGCTACTCATAGACCTATAGTATTTCCCAAAATTAGCTCCTAAACAAGTGGGCTTCTTCAGATGGATACTGTTAAATAGCTAACAGTGCTCTGTTAATGGTAAATTTTGTTCTGTTAAGAGGAAATTTTGCTCTGTTAACGTCAAATGTGGCTCTGCTAAAATTTATGGATTGCGTCTTGGCTTTTTAAATTCGAATTTATCTTCACAAACATCGAAAATTATTAGAAAAATTTAAAAAATTTTTAAAATTAAAACTAAAACTAAACCTTGAATTTGTTTTTCTTTAGAAGAATGCACATCTATTTTCTTAGCTATTTGTTTATAACACGTCAAACAAAGCTAATAGTAATGCCCCTAAAGGCATATACATTTCAAAATTCTAAAGCACTTGACTTATATGTTTCTCCAAGTTATTTAAGCTGTCAGCGTATCATATGTAAACAGACATTTATCACTTACTGTACAGAGCGAGCATGCAAGAGAGTCTATGTTCCACATTTAACGCCTAAAGGCCCAATAAACATGCGTTAATTTATCTCCTTTTCGGCGGTTGCTAGCTGTTACAGCTTTTTCTACTCTACTACGCTGATTTTTGTCTTTTTTTTGTGAAAAAGAATTCCAGTTCCAAACTAATGAAATTAATTAACACTAATACGTACGTACGTACGTATAGTGTTGTTATTGTAAATTGTTATCGATTTACATACACACACACACAGTTTGCTATTTGTCTCCGTATGTTTTTGACACACTTATTGCCGGTTTGAGTAGATTGAATCGTGATGTTTTGAGAACATTAACTGAAATTGACTTGGTGGCTGATAGCTGGTGGTGGCTGGTATGCAGACAACGCAGCAAAAACCCTCATCACAGGTTGTGAAAATTTTTGCTACAGTAACTGTGTAGCAACATTTATAGTTTCTTTCTGTCTATCTAAACCGGTATAAAATGTCATCCACAACATTCTGAACCACATATGTATGTACGTATCTCTGATGGTTCTTAAATTTTCTTTTTTTCTTCACTTTTTTAAATATTTTTAATGGAAATTTATGCGTTTAAAGCATACGGCTAAACTCAATTAGCAACACGCGATTTAAAATTGAATGAAAAAAAAATCATTAACTCAGTGAGCTTTAGCCTGAGGCGCTGTAGAACTTATGACACCTTTTGGCATCTTTTGGCATGTCTGATAAAAATATGTATGTATGTTGAAAGTATTTTGTTATGTTTACTTTGCTGCTGAATAATTAATTAAAAATTTAAAGTCTATTAATAAACGAGACAGAGAGCCATTCTCCTTTACAATTTCAAAACTATTCTTTAAGCAAAGAAGACAACACGATTTAAGCTCGGATTGAATCTCTAAAAGGGTTCATAAATTAATCGATTACTTTAAAAACTAAACTTCTTTATTACTGCTGTATGCTACAGAACATATAACATTAATTACTATTCCCACTCTATCAGTAGTCTTGAAATAGCAAATGGTCTCAACACCGCCAAAGTTGCTTATGGTGCCCCATCAATTAAAATTATTATTTTACTATCCACATCAAGCCTTACATTGAAAAAACTTTACTTTTCTCTTAATTTTTATTTACTTTATTATCGATTTGACAACTTCTAGAATCTTAATGTTGATTTGTCATTGTAATTCTCTATATCTCTCACAGTTTTATAAGTAGTTTTGTTATTGTAATTTAATCATAATTTCTTTATAGCAGTGTCAAATTGACTCAACACCGCCAAAGTTGCTTGCGGTGACCTATCAATTTTATTAAAATTATTCTTTTACTATGCAGACGAAGCTTTACATTAAAAAAAATACAACAGAGTTCATGTATCGTTCCCTTTTACTTCAACCTTACTTTCCTCTTAATTTTTATTTACTTTATTTTCGATTTGGCAACTTCTAGAATATAATTATTGATTTGTTATTGTAATTATTTTCTATAGAAGGCTTTGCCTAAGCACTTATTAACTTAGTTTCTTATTACAACTGTTAGACAATGTTACTTTTCACTCAATTTAAAGTTAATTTATTTTCGATTTGGCAACTTCTAGAATCTTAATGTTGATTTGTTATTGTAATTCTCTGTATCTCTCACAGTTTTCTATGTAGTTTTATTACAGTATTCTTATCATAATTTCTTTATAGCAATTCCTTGAAGTCGTTGCAGTATAGTAGGTAGTGTGTTAGACAAGAGACCATGGTTCAAAACCTAGCTTAGAAATCTCGAACAAAACGAAAGAAAAATATTTCCTTCGGCAATTCTTTCTATGCAGTCTGCGGGCAAAAAAACTCTGAGACTAAAGTAAAAATTGCCATGAAAAATTTCTCACAAATCTAGCGTTCGAAATCTCAACGTTAAACTAATGTGTGTGAAGATAAATTCAAATTTAACTAGCAAAGGCAAGAACCATCCAAGCGTCATCCTATCAGACACTGTTAACATAGGGTATATTTGAAGCCCAATATCTCCAGTTCCAAAATTATTTGGGATAAGCACTTATTGGGTTTTATTAGGGACACCTTAGGCTACAATTTGTATATAGTTAGATATCTGCGGCAAGTCCCTGATGTCGTGTATTTGGATGATTATTGACTTGACTATTTTTCGTATTTTCTGTTAACCACTTAACATTGCCCTGTTAACTCTAACATTATTTCTGTTAAAAATTGTTGGTTCTTGTCTTTGCTAGTTAAATTTGAATTTATCTTCACACACATTCTTCTCACACCACTCAAGTTGCTTGCCTTAATTTTTAATGTTTGAGTGGTGGGACCTACAGTTTAACGTCGACTCCGAACGACAGATTTTTGAGAAACGATTTCATTGCAATTTTATTTTAACACTCAGAATTTTTGCCAGAAATCTGCTGAGAGGAAGTCGCCGCCGAAGAAATATTTTTTTTTCATATTTCGTTTTGATGTCTGGCCTGGGGCTCGAACACGGGCTTTACGTTTAATAAGCGAACACACTACGTACTGGACTACGGCTTTGCTTTATGTGTTACACAAAGAGATAGTTATTCATTATGATTTTAGAGTTTTAAAAAATGTTTAATCCACCCTCCTAATAATCGATACAGGAAACACGCTGACCAGGAAGTACCCCGATAGCTCATAGCAATGGAAAAGTAGCACTTAAGGACCAAAAGTCGTCACTACTGTACCCAGTTTAATCATAAAATATATTTTCCTGTTGCATTTATACCTTCTAGGCATCGGAATAGGGTAATCCTATTATTCTAGAACTTGCCATTGTAGATGAATTTCGTGCTTAGCGAAAAATCTTTGATTAATGCAACTCAAATAAAGGTGAGAAATAATAAAAAAAGTAAGAGAGAAAAGGATTAGCAAAGAACAGCAGAACTATTGTATGGTAATCATATCCTAAGGGCTTTCCGCTGACCAGGAAGTACCCTGATAGTCCATAGAAATAGAGAGTAAGGACTCAAGGACCAAAAGTCATTATTACTGCACCCAATTTAACAATCTAATATATTTTTCTGTTGCATTTATCCCTTCTAGGCATCAGGATAGGGTAATCCTATTATTCTAGAACTTGCCATAATAGATGAATTTCATACTTAGAGAAAAATCTTTCATTAATCCAACAGAAATAAAGGCTAGAAATAATAAAAAAGTGAGAGAGAAAAGGATTAGCAAAGAACAACAGAACTATTAACTTAAATATCGTATGGTAATCACATCCTAAGGGGGGTTTCCATACAAATTTGCAACGACTCAATGGAGGAAATGGTCAGTATGAATTTGAAAGGTATTCTTGAGTATAAGAATACCTTTAAATCATACCTTTGCTTTATTTTATTCAAAGCATATTAGTTTATACAGTTAAAACAGTGTGTATTAGCATTAAAAACTAATAAAAATGCCCATAAAAAATTTTCTTTTTCAATTTAATTTTCTCATCCTAATTCCATACGTTAAACCCCAAAATTAAATGTTTCTTAATCCAATAACCGTAATCAAATATGTTCGGGTCAAAAAAAAATTCTTTAAAAGTCTTAATTTCTATTCAATTTTAGAAAAAAAAACTATTTTTTTAAGGGCAGACTCGCTGTCTGCAAAACCAGTGATTTATGCACCTTTTGAGGGCAGGGTAACAGGTGATTATTTTTTGTTTGCTTTTATGCATCTCTCCTTATTCATAACAGTAACACATGCTTGCTTGTGTTATTCTCTCCTTCTTTTACTTCCTAAACAATCGCATCTCAAACGCAATACAATTCAGCATATGCTTCGGCAGACTTGTCTCACAACACATAAAATCGATATATTGCCCCCTTGTGTGTCTAAAGTCATAAATTTTGAAGAGAACCCCTTTTATTTTGTTTTTCATTTTTTTTTATTAATTTTATTAAAAGGTTTCATTAAAAAAAAAATTATAATCGAAGCACTAAATCTTCTTTGTTTGTTTGTTTGCCTTGTGTTTGTTTTTATTATTGTTATCGATTTTTGTGTAATATTTTGCAAAATTTACTATACGGGTTTTAACTGTGCAAAGAGCGCCATAATATTTTATAAATTTTGACAGTTGAATTAACTTCATAATGATAGTGGTGGTGGTGGTAAAAGGATAAAATTTTCAAATTAAGTTTTTAATCGAACGGAAAGCCAGATATGTTAAGGAATGAATTCATAAAATTCAAAGTTGTTCAAATCCGGTGTTTGTCTAGGCTAGGTTGTAAGCTTAACTAAAGAGTTGTAATTGCGCCTCCGTCATCTATAGACGAGTCTGTCCAGAGTACACAGAAGTACTTCTGTTGGCTTAACAATCGCCAATATAGGCACGGCATTACAATTGCCGGAGAAGGTTATGTCACTCGGTGGCTGGCGGGGTCAAGTCATTTTTCGACTGCAGGAATGACGGATTGCATGGCCAGAGAAGTTTACATCGTGTGTAATAAGAGCCGATAGAGAACTCTTCGCAAAAAGCTCTAAAATGTTAACGGGGCCCACGAGCTAGCATCTTCATCTACGAATCGTAAGTCCGGCAATTGTATACTCTTTTGGAGCAGAGTAGTTTCGGACATAAATGCTAGTAGCTGCTGGTTGGAAGTCAAGTCATTTCAGGGTCAAGTCAAGTCAGCAGCAATGACCGATCACACGGCAGAGAAGTTTACATTGTGTGTAATAAGAGCTGATAGAGAACTCTTCATACAGAGCTATAAAATGTTAACGGGACACACGAGCTGGTATCTTCATCTACGAAACCAATGTCCCGCAATTGTATACTCTTTTGGCGCAAAGTAGTTTCAGGCAGTAATTCTAGGAGCTGTTAAAGCCACGAAATTAGTCAGGAAACATATATCGAAGAGCTTAAGAGTCATAAATTACATTTATATTCAAATAGCGCTGATGGGTTTGAAAGGACTCACTTTAGAATGACACTTAATACGCTTAGCATACATATGAAGGATTATCGAATCAGATTGCGCTGGGTACATGGTTATTGTGGCACATCTTTGGAACAAGTTCATTACAGATGAACTGACAAGATCAAATTCACACCGAGTTTAACACGTAATTTTTTAATACAACTCTTGGCAAGCACTCACAGATTCACGTCAAAACACTGGCTGGCTATTTAAGACTCAACGGCAGCAATGCTCTTCACTTTATACAGACATACATACACAACTGGTCATTACAACCCTTCAGTCAGGATTATTTACTTACTCTCAGTGTTTTTGCCAGAAATCTGCTGAGAGGAAGTCGCCGAAGAAATATTTTTTTCATATTTCGTCACGTTCGATATAACTGACTTGGGGTTTGAACCGAAGCTTCATGTCTAATGAGCCAATGCGTTATCTAATAGACTACCACGACATTTATGAGATACGGGGAGAGTATTCTAAGACGAATAAAATTGTTTACAACTGATACTAGCTTTTCACAGAAGGTCAAAAAGATGTGAATGACGTCACTTGTCACAGCACATCAATAACCATTGGAAATATTGAAAAAGTGAAGAAAATGATTATGAAGAACTGTCGAATCACAATTACAGGATTTGATAAGGATGCCGACATATCGGTTGGCACAACTTTTACGAAAATTGTGGTTAGCCCACGTACTACCTTCTAGGCTACGGCGACTTAGCTATGTATATAGATAGTGGCTTATTTCACGTCTGACAATTTCACCATCTTTCGACGCACTTGTTGTTTTTATTTTCGATCTATGTATGCTTTCTTCTTATTCTCTTAAATTGTTATGAATTTGTTTCGTGTAATGCCTATGTACCGTATGATGTGTGTAATTTGTTGTTGTCTCTTTAACTTGTTTGCTTACTAAAGGGTGATTTTTTAGCTATTATCTTTTTGGCAACACTGGTTTAAACAGCCCACGCACGTTTTGTGTTTTGCTTCACTGTCAAACATCTTCAGTTTGGTCTATAATTTAAGATTGAAGCCGAACGACCTATCGCAACGCAGAATTTTTGGTGAATGGGCTCTTGGAAAGTTGGCCGAAGATCCACTTCTTTATCGAAAAATTGTGTTCAGCGACGAAGCTCATTTTTGGCTCAATAAATACGTAAATAAGCAGAATTGTCGATTTTGGAGTGAAGATCAGACAGAAGCATTGCAAATGCTACCAATGCATCCAGAAAAAGTCACAGTTTCGTGCGGTTTATAGGCTGGTGGCATCATTGGAGCGTACTTATTCAAAGATGCTGCTAATCGTAACGTAACTGTGAATGGTGAGCGCTACCGTGAGATGATATCCAACTTTTTTTTTTTGCCCAAAATGCAAGAGCCACACAGCACGCGTAACAATGGACTTATTGAGAGGCGAGTTCGGTGAACACTTTATTTCACGTTCGGGACTGGTCAATTGGCCGCCTAAATCGTGCGATTTAACGCCTTTAGACTATTTTTTGTGGGACTATGTTAAAGCTCATGTCTATACAGACAAGCCCGCTTCAATTGACGCATTGGAAGCCAACATTGAAGCATTCATTCGTGAGATACCGGCCGAAATGTTGGAAAGAGTATGCCAAAATTGGACTAAGCGGATGGACCATTAGAGGCACAGTCGCGGTCAACATTTGCATGAAATAATCTTCAAACATTAAATTATATGGACCGTACTATCGATTCAAATAAAAATTTCATGCATTTTTCTGAATTTTATTTGTTTTTTTCTTTTAAATTTTCCTATAGCTCTTAAAAAATCACCCCTTATTATTGAGTTTACTTTTGCCCGTATCATAATAATTGATTGTGTCACTGTCCTCTAGACTTAATTACTGGGCCCAAATACAGCATGTGGCTACCAAGGCAGCAAAACTAACAGGCATGTTGAGCAGACTGATGGCAAATATCGGCGGACCAACGCAGTCGAAAAGGAAACTGATTATGGCGACAACAAACTCGATACTACTCTATGGCAGCGAGATATGGGGAGATGCGCTGGAGTTTAAATCTAAGCGGAAAGTAGTAGCAGCGGTGCAACGAACAGCGGCACTAAGAGTTGCATCGGCTTATCGCACGGTCTCAGGCGCAGCAGTCCTCGTTATCACCGGTGAGATACCTATCGACTTGCTGGCATTTGAGCGAAGACGATTATGGAAAGCGAAGAGGGAAAACCATGCCATTAGTACGACAGATGTCAGGTCGCAAACAATACGACGATGGCAAAGCAGATGGAGCGACGAAAGAAGTGGAAGATGGACTGCTAGACTTATTCCATCTATAGAAGCGTGGATACAGAGAAATTTTGGGGAAACTAACTACTTCCTAACACAGTTTCCGCATGGGCAAGGTGATTGACCCTGGTTCCATTTACTGCGAGGAAATAAATGACGACGCTGAACACACATTCTTCCATTCCTTCAAGTGGCAAGACGAGAAGAATATGCTGATGTTGCAGATTGGTGAATTCACACCCGACAACATTGTGGATGCAATGCTCGAGAGCGAGGCGAAATGGAACGCTGTGAGGAAATACGTTGAGCGTATACTCCGCAGAAAGAAGGTCGACCTTGACACAGTGCGACGAAATGATACACGAGAAGGCGAGCCAATAGCTTGAGGCTGGCTTCAAATATGGCGTACCCAGACGTGGGAGAGTAGATAACGGTCCTTTACGGGACGTCGTTCTGGGCCCTTACCGAAGTAATGCAGATAGCCGTCCCGGGAAGGGAGTATCCCCAGAAGAGGAGGAGGGATTGTTTTAGTGGAAGCACCACTCGTCGCAGCTGACGACGGTCACTGTAAGTGCGAAATCATTTTGAACCCTTAGCTGCAGATACGTAGGAAGGTAATCACTTCGCTTCGGAATTGTTTGATCTGAAAGATTTCATAGGGCTTGTGAATGTTCTGAATTGGTTGAGGGGACATACAGATATCCCAGATATGGCAGTTATCTTCATATATAATGGCAGTGCACATACAGCCTTCTACAACATTGAAGGGTGCGGCTAGCAACCTTAATTGCACTCTCTCTCTCTCTCTCTCTCTCTAATAACACCTTTCAAATACATACGTATATGCATTTCAATTTCCATTAACTAAACCTGTTTTCGTATTCTCATTAATTAAGTCACAGAAAATATGAAATTAATATCAATTTAAAAGCCTTTTTTTATTACGAAAACTATGTTTACCGTTAGTAAAAGTATGTGTAAAAAAAAGCTGGTTTTCATTCGCATTAAAATTTAAATTTCAAATTCAAATTAAATTGCACTACGCGAGAGTATATGGTGACAAGGTGTTGCGACGAAATAAAAAAAAATGGAACCGGTTGTTGAAAATCAACATTGATTCGTATTAAAGTAGCACACGTAGCACATATGTTTTCTCTATTATTTCTATATAATAAATTATATTTATTTATTTACTATTTTTTACAAAAAAAACTCAATTAATTTGTCAAACGAAATCAAATGCGTGTTCAATTACCGACAAAATTAAAAATAAATTTTTATTAAAAATTTCTAACAGCCTGCATAAAACCCTATCTAACGGTTTATTTGTTAGCATTGAGTTTAAATTATCAAATTAATTAAATGCAATTAAAAATTATTTGTTTCAATGCATTATAACATTGACAAGAGAATGGATAGCACTCTAACAGGAATTCTACTGGGACACTGCGCCAATGGCAGTTTCAATGACAAGCTCGGTTTGTCCTCTCACGACTGCTGCAGAAGCTGCTAGTATGTGTAAAACAGGGAATCCTTACAACACTTTTTATGTGAGTAAAAAGATACGCCTTCGGTTTTATGTGTTTGAAGATAAATTCGAATTTGAAAATCCAAGACGCAATCCATACATTTTAGCAGCGACACATTTGGCGTTAACAGAACAAAATTTTCTCTTTACAGTACAAAATATGCCTTTAACAGAGCACTGTTAGCTGCTTAACAATATGCATCTAACAAGCCCATTTGTTTAGGAGCCCTTAGCAGAGTACTCTTAGTACTCCATTTGCAGAAGCGCATTTGTTTAGGAGCTATTTTTTAGGATATACACGAGGCCTATGAGTACCGTACCAAATTCAAGGGAAGACTCCGAGACCTCTTAATATACTCAGCAATATAGTCACGTACCAAATTCAAGGGAAGATTCCAAGGCGTCTTAATATAATCAGCAATATAGTCGCGTAGTCTAATAGGTATTGTGTTGGCGTAAGGCTCAGCTTCAAACCCCAGGTTAGACACCAAAATGAAAATATGAAAAAAATATTTCTACGGCGACTTCCTCTCAGCAGATTTCTGGCAAAAACTCTGTGAGTAAATAAAAAAATTGCCAAGAAAAGTTTCTCAAAAAAATCTGTCGTTCGGAATCGGCTTTAAACTGTAGGTCCCGCCGCTCATGTATGAAATTAACATACATAACATAAGTGGTGTGAGAAGCTAGGTTGTAATTCTGACTGAAGGGTTGTAATGGCCAATTATGTATGTAATATAATCACATATGTATAAAGCGATATGGCTCTGAAACCATACATTTTTTGCTTGAAAATTCTCTAGAGGATTAGTGGCCATTTTGGAACATATAAGAAAAAGTACACCTATCTGACTATATGTAAATGGCAGTCTAGAGGGTTCTCTTTCGAACCGTGGTAGCGGGATAGCTGGAATAATTTTGAGGAACAAAATTTTAGTCTGCAATTATGGCAAAGTAGAAGACTTATCTATTAATTGTCACTGTTAAACAGTTAAAAGTGCTCTGTTAATAGTACATTTTGCCCTTTTAAAGGCAAAAGGTGGCGCTGCTAAAAGTGTGGGTTTGTGTCTTTGGTTTTTAAATTCGAATTCGCACATCAAGAAAAGAAGAATAATATTTAGGAAGATAAGCTATTAACTTCTAACTATGTCCCCCTGAAAATTTGTTTCAATCTTATGAATCGGCGGTGGGAAGAAGTTTAGAAAAATAAGAGTACATTCGACCTAGTATTGAAAATTCTTTAGAAACTCTTTAAATTAAAATTTTCTCCCCTACTAGACTTTCACTGCAACATTCCATTGAAAATTCTCTAGAAGATCAGTGGCCATTTTGTAACATATAAGAAAAAGTACACCTACCCGACTATATGCACATGGCAGTTCATAGGGTCCTCTTTCGAACAGTGGTAGTGGGATGGTTGGAATAATTATGAGAATTAAGTTTTATGTCAATAGTCTGCAATAATTGTAAAGGACTAATCTACTTATTGCCACTGTTAAACAGTTAACAGTGCTCTGTTAAACAGTTTACAGTGGTCTGTTAATTACAAAATTTGCCCTGTTAAAGGCCAACAGTGGCTTTGCTGGGGTTGTGTCTTTGGTTTTTAAATTCGAATTTATCTTCGATCACATAAAATATTCACGTAAATTGTGCAATCCAAAAAGTAGGAGACTAAACTACTTATTGGCACTGTTAAACAGTGCACTGTTAATAACAAAATTTGCCCTGTTAAAGTCAAAAAGTGGCGTTGCTAAAATTGTGGGTTTATGGCGTTGGTTTTTAAATTCGCATTTATCTTCACACACGTGACGTTGTAAAATGATTGTCTGTTTATTTTGCATTATTTATTTAATATTTTTTTTGTTTCTTCTTTTTATCTATCTTTTGGCCTCTTGCCAATATTTCTTTATTGGTTTGTCATTTGGTAGTCGGACGCTTTCATTGTGATTCGATTATTTATTTATTTTGTTGTTATTTATTTATTTACTTATTATTATTATTCTTTTTGTTTTTGTTGTTAATAAAAATATAATGACTGGGGTTTTTTTATTTTCTTTTCTTTTCATTTCTTTTTTTGTTAGTCGATCTTCTCGTATGAAATTTTATTAAATTAAACTGTACGACGATAGCGAAAGTATTACTTTAAGCCTCTTTCGAATGTATAACGAATGTGGATGACTTTTAAAAAAAAATTAACAATAAATTGGTTCAGTAAGGTAAAAATAATTTTCATTTTTGTTTTCTATTTTTATTTCGGTTTAGAATGCCTTTTAAGTGTCACAACATTTTTACGACGTCTTCTTTCCAAATTTAAAATTTTTTTTCTGTTTAATTTTCTTATCGTGTCATTTGGTATTTTTGGTAAGTTTATTACTTGTATGATTGTTTTCTTTTTTAATTTACAATCTCGACAAGTTGCTGGCCTTTAAAACATGTTAGGAAACCTCATGTTAGCTTATGACCAGACAGACAATATTTGTGTTGTTTATCTATACTACTGCTGCAGTCAGTTGCAATCAGTCATCGTAGCCTCAAATAAATTTTGAAGTACTTTTTTAATTGACTTCACACAGTACCATTGTATTGGGTAGTGTTTTTAAGTGCATGTTATCGGCATCGATAACTATGGTTGGCATATCAGCAGTTGTTCTTAGTAAGTCTTGGTGAATTATTATGAATCGTTTAATGCCAGAAACAGCACTTTCAAATTCGTCAGTATCACTATATCGGGTGTTGTTTTTAGCTGCATATTTTCGGTATCGATAACTATGGTTTGTGTTACCAGTTCCTTTCAGTAAGTATTGGTGAATTATTATGAATCGTTTAATGCCAGAAACAGCACTTTTAAATTCTCCAGTACCACTGTATCGGGTGTTGCTTTTTATGTGCATGTTATCGGTGTCGATAACTAAGGTTTGTATTAGGAGTTCCTTTCAGTAAGTACTGGTGAATTATTATGAATCGATTAATGTGAGAACAACACGTTCAAATTGCGTAAATCTGTTCGCCAAGTTGATACAACAATTTGTCCATTTTGTGGACAAACACTGAATCGGGTGGTGCTTTTTAGGTGCATGATATCGGTATCGATATCTATGGTTAGCATATTAGTAGTTCTTTTCAGCAAGTCTTTATGAATTATTATGAAGCGTTTAATGCCAAAAACAGCACTTTTAAATTCTCCAGTACCACTGTATCGAGTGTTTTTTTTAGCTGCATGTTGTCGGTATCGATATCTATGGTTATCATATTAGTAGTTCTTTTCAGTAAGTCTAGGTGAATTATTATGAATCATTTAATGCCAGAATAACACTTTCAAATTCTCCAGTACCACTGTATCGAATGTTATTTTTTAGATGCATGTTATCGATATGGATAGCTAAGGTTTGTATAAGCAGTTCTTTTTAGTAAGTATTGGTGAATTATTATGAATCGTTTAATGCCAGAACAACACTTTCAAATTGGGTAAATCTGTTCGCCAAGATCGTACAACAATTTGTCCATTCTGTGGTCAACACAATCGGCCAAGTGTGCAAGTAATTGGTGTAATTAATAGACAGTGTAATGTAGTCGCCGTAGTCTAGTAGGTAGTGCGTTCGCTTATTAGACGTAAAAAATATTTCTTCGGCGACTTCCTCTCGGTTAAGAGGAAATTTTGCTCTCTTAACGCCAAAATGTGGCGCTGCTAAAATTTATGGATTACGTCTTGGATTTTCAAATTCGAATTTATCTTCACACACATGCTCATGGTTGCGAAAGTACTGTGTAATGGTGATGAGAAAGATCATAACTCCACTTCATATGACAGAAAACAAGAATGCGGATCCAATTGACAATGAATATGCTTAGCTATTCTCTAGCTTGGGAGTAAATGGTACCAATTATGTTTTTTTAATTGTTGGTAACACTGGCTGGCTTATTAGATGAGAGCCTGTGGTTCAAAACTTTCGACAACTTCCTGTCAGCAATCTTTTTTCTACTCTCAGAACGTTTTTGCCAGAACTTTGCTGAGAGGAAGTCGCCGCCAAAGAAATATTTTTTCAGATTTCCCTGCTTTGGAGATGTCTGACCTGAAGTTTGAAACGTGGCCTCATGTCTAATAAGCCAACACCCGACCTACTAGACTAGGGCAACTAGACTTTGTATCACCTTGTGCTACAGCTGTCTTAGCCCACATTCGTAGCACCACTTACTACTGGTACTCTTAGCTTAGATACTTGAATTTAAGAAACGAATTTTGGATCTTTGCCTGTAACCGTTCGCTACTGAAACATTGTCTTTGCGATAGTACAGCACAATATTATTTTAAGCCGCCCAAACCTTACCTAAGGCCCTTTTAGTGCTGTAAGTCGTTAAGGTTGCCTTCTTTTCCTCTCTGAATAACAATGTGGATCTGAATTACTGCAGTTCGTACTTTTATTTCATTTCAGGCAGTCTATATTTGTTGCATTAGCTTAATACTTAGGTTAGCAAAGACATGAACCATTCAAAACTAGTTTTCCTTCCCTTTAAGCCTTTTTAGAGCTTAAAGGCGTTCTGGTTGTTCCCTTTACCCTCTCTGAATAACATTGTGGAAGAAAAAATTTTCTGGAGTTCGTACTTTTTTTTCATCTCAAACAGTCGATATTTGTTGCATTAGCTTAATGCTTAGATTAGCATAGACATGAATCGTTGAAATCTAGGATTCCTTCCTTTTAGGCTCTTTTAGAGCTGTAAGGCATTAAGGTTGCTTTCTTTACCCTCTATGAATACCACTGTGGATCTGAATTACTGCAGTTCGTACTTTTATTTCATCTCAAACAGTGTATATTTGTTGCATTAGCTTAATACTTAGGTTAGCATAGGCAGGAACCATTGAAATCTAGTTTTTCTTCCCTTTAGGTCCTTTTAGAGCTGTAAGGCATTAATGTTATTCTCTTTTCCTCTTTAAATAACAATGTAGAAGGAAAAAAATTACTGTAGTTTGTACTTTTTACATCTCAAGAATGTTTGGTTAGCATAGACATGCACCATTGAAATCTAGGTTCTCTTTCCAAAGCATGAATATGAAATTTTTTTTATGATTTCTCCATTCGTTTTATGTTATTGTCGTTGTTAAAAACATGTTTGATTTCTAGCCTTCTGTACGAATAATTTTTTCCACCCAAAAGCATGAATTCCTGTGAAGAAGTTTTTTTCGTGTGATTAAAACAATAGTTTGTTCTACATTGCCAGGAATTGCCATTATACTTGTACGTACGTACGAGGCTGGCATTCGTATTCGTTTACAATTGTGAAACCAGTCTTTGCAATTGAAGCCACTTCTATTGAAATCCATATGTTCCTTAGTTCGTTTGCTCATTCCAAAGAAAATTGTAACACATTTTCAAACGCTTTTTCGTTTCTCCTTTGGTTAGAGCTTTGTACAAGAACTGCTGAGCTGCTTAAGAAGATATGCCATAAATTCCATAAGACACATTATGTTGCCACACCAATGCCAATGCCAATACCTTCCTTCTTCGCTCAAATGGCATGTATGTCTGCATGTACATGTACATTTCGCTTGGCCATAAAAATATCGAGAAAAAATCTGTAACCATTTATTGTCACAATTTTTCTAAGATTACTGTCAGTTGTTCTCTTTTTCTTTTTTTTTTGTATTCAAGTTTTTCCTTTTGTTCCTTGAAAAGAAGAAACATTACTTCTCTCCATTTCTTAAGCCATACTTCTGTGCCATGTTAGGTTCTGTTACCAGCTACAAAACATTCATATGATTGTGCCTGCTATAGTGGTGGTAGTATACATTTCTCTTAACCTCCGGGGGGAATTGTTTGTCTATTTGTAACATCCTCTAGAGTTTCAATAACATTAGAAAATATAATCAAGTTTCTGGAATGCAATGAAGATGACAATGAATCTACATTGGCCATTGTCACAATGGAGATGGTACGTCCGTCTCTGTATATGGCATACGCGAACACGTACTGTTAGAGCAATATACTGATAGAGCGAGAGAGAGAGAGAGAGAGCGAGAGAGCAATGCAATGCAACTTGTTTAATGTTATTCTAAGGCAAGGAGTTAGACAAGTTGCTGTGATATTTGCAATTGAGGTGATGTGTACATATACTCGTATCTCTAGTTGTAGCCACAATCGGGCATACCATGCATACAATGAGTAACGAGACATGTAAGCAACATATTTACAGAATACATTTGAAAAAGTTTTCTCCATTATCGGCCATATGTTATCGCTTTTGTGTTTAAATTTTTAAAGAAAATAATGATCGCGATGATTGAGCCGCCGTAGTCTAGTAGGTAGTGTGTTGGCTTATTAGACGTAAAGCCCGGATTCCTATCCCAGACAAACGAGATATGAAAAAAAAAAATATTTCTTCGGCGACTTCCTCTCAGCAGATTTCGTGCAAAAACTCTGAGAGTAAAATGAAACCTGCCATGAAAAAGTTTCTCAAAAAATCTGTCGTTCGGAGTCGACGTTAAACTGTAGGTTCCGCCACTCACGTATAAAATTAACGCACACAACATGAGTGGTGTGAGAAGCTAGGCCGTAATCCTGACTGAAGGGTGTAATGGCCAATTATGTATGTATGTAATGATCGCGAGATGAGCTGAAGATGATGATGACCAGAAATCAGCAATGAATCGCTTTTTCGTTACTCATAAGTACTCATGAAATTTTGAGTATGAGTGAGTCATTCAGTATTGAAATTCAACTGTACTCTGATTCATTCGTACTCACTACAACATTGATTTATAAGTACAGGTTGCAATGAGTATGAGTACAACGTTGACATCAAACTCAGACCAAATCGAAATATGTTTGATTCATAATCCTACTAATTCAAATTCATAAATTTAGAAAAATACTTGTAATACTCATAAATGATTCAAGTGATTCGCATCATTCATCAAAATTTACAGTCTTAGTTGACTACAACATTGACATCAAACTCATACCAAATCATAATATGTTTGATTCATACACCTAACTAATTCAAATTCATAAATTTAGAAAAATACTTGTAATACTCATAAATGATTCGCGTGATTCGAATCATTCATCATAATTTACAGTCTTAGTTGTTGTTGCATTTACAAAAAAATGAGAAAGAAGAAAAGGCAAAGCCTGCAAGCAAAGCAAACATACACCCTTCTAGTGAGTATTGGAAGTGTTCGTACGCGAATCATACTTATTTTGTGGTTCTTGTAAATGTTGAGTCATGAAGAGTCGAAATCAACAACATCATGCGTATTGTTAATTATGAGTACGATGAGTACTTCAAACTTTGAATATGAGTAATATGAGTATGATATTAAAATAAGTATGAATGCGTATTAGTATCAGAAATTATGAGTATGATTCGATTGTACTCATCTTTTTGAATACAAATTGCTGACCTCTGATGACGATACCGAAGACAAAATACTACTTTTAAATGAAATCTTTACAGAAATTTCTCAAAAATGTGGTACAAATGGTAGTCCAATGGATCTACTTTAGAACCCTATAGGTGGCATATTTCAAATAATCGTGGAATTCAAAGAAAACTGGCTTTTTGGAGGAGAAATGTCCTTAAAAAATTGATTTCTGTTAAACAATTAACAGTGCTGTCAAAAAGTGGCGCTGCTAAAAGTGTAGGTTTGCGTCTTTGGTTTTTAAAATCGAATTTGTCTTCCTGGGCTTTCCTTGCGCGCAGAACTTGTATAAGATGGACACAAAGCAGCTACAAAAGACGTTTAAGAGAATCGTGCAGGTACCAACTCGTTTAGGATGATAGCAAAAGATCTATTTCACGCTTGACTGTAAGAGAATATAAAAAGTCAAGCTAAAAGAGCGCGGAATTACCTTCAACGCGGAATTACCTCTGTCTTGAGCGCTCTACAGTAGGCAGAGAATAAATTGGGCAGACCTTCTTATTTTCTAGCGAACAACTGTTTGTGTATACTTCCACCGTGTACCATCGAAGAAGCCCGTTTCAAAGTACTACTCCTACAAATGCTTGGTATTCTAGTACGAAATCGCCTACCGTAATTAGGTTCACTCCAGGTATAGTCAATTCAACTTAAAGCCTGAAGATGCCAGAGACAAGATAGTTGTTATGTTGGCATGATATGTCGTGTGATGTAATGTTATGCCATGTCATGTTATGCAATGTCATCTTATGCCATTGCATATTATGTCATGTCATTTTATGTTATATCATGCTATGTAATGTCATGTTATGTCACGACATATTATACATACATAATTGGCCATTACAACCCTTCAGTCAGGATTACGGCCTAGCTTCTCAACACCACTCATGTTGTGTGGTGGGACCTACAGTTTAACCTCGACTCCAAACTACAGATTTTTACAAACTTTTTCATGTCAGGTTTATTTACTATCAGAGTTTTTGCCAGAAATCTGCTGAGAGGAAGTCGCCGAAGAAATATATTTTTTTTCATATTTCGTTTTGATGTCTGGCCTAGCGCTCGAACCTGGGCTTTACGTCTAATAAGCGAACACACTACCTTCTAGACTACGGCCGACTACATATTATGTCAAGTCATGACATGTCATGTTATGTAATGTCATGTAATGTCATTGCATACATAACATACATAATTGGCCCTTACAACCCTTCAGTCAGGATTACGGCCTAGCTTCTCAACACCACTCATGTTGTGTGCGTTAATTTTATACATGAGTGGCGGGACCTACAGTTTAAAGTCGACTCCGAACGACAGATTTTTTGAGAAGCTTTTCATGGCAATTTTTACTCTCAGAGTTTTTGCCAGAAATCTGCTGAGAGGAAGTCGCCGAAGAAATATTTTTTCATATTTCGTTTTGATGTCTGACCTGGGATTCGAACCCGGGCCTTTCGTCTAATAAGCCAACACACTACCTACTAGACCACGGCGACTTCATTGAGAAAGCCTAATATTTATCATGTCCGATATTCTTAATTTATTAAGGAGTTTAGCGTTACAGTTTCTACTAAAGGCAGACCGACAGAAAGTAAACCTTATAAGGGAGAACAAAGTTGCCAAAGATGGAGAATTGGATTTTGAATAGCCAGTCCTGTAGGTTAAGGACAAATATGAAAATAAAATACGAGAGAACTCATTCCCATTGCCGTTTATATTCTGGTTTACCAAAACCGTGTTATTTCTTGGTAAGAGCACATATATTATCATGCATAATCATTTACAAGCAGAAAACCAAAGACGAGTATACTCGTCGTTGGCAATAAACAGAAGGACTCGATATCCTTTGTCGTATTTGCGTACGGTTTAGTAGAAAAACAAATAATAAATCACTCAGATGGATAAAATAAAGAATATGGAATAAAACGAGACACATTGCGAAAATTGGCAACACTTAGAAATTCACTATTGCTAATTCAAAAGCCTGCTTGTTATAATATATTTAAAGTAGGACGAGTATACTCGTCTTTGACAGATTATCTCGCACTGCCAAGACGAGTATACTCGTCCTATTCTATTTTATTTTATTTTACTCGTCTTAGCAGTGCGGGATAATCTGTCAAAGACGAGTATACTCGTCCTTGGTAGCAAATGGGTTAATTATAACTACTTTCATCAGCATCTTAAAGGATTTTTATGAAGTTTCAAGTCCATTTTTTTTTAATTTCTATACAACATTTTATTAAGGTACTTTCTGGAGACAATTGAGACACTTTTACAACGAACCTCGTAAACTGCTATTAAAACATAATTTTTTTGACTGCAGACTATACATCCACACCACAATAATAGAAAAGTACGCAATACAAGTGCACAACAGAACAGCAGCAGCAGCAGCAGAAGACGAGGAAGAAGAAGTTCCCAAATGACAATGACCTACAGTTCATTGGATTCCAGTTATGCTAAGATCGTAAATTATTACCAAAACAGGTTCTTTTTCCTGATTTCAAATACATTCTATTTGCAATAGTTTTTCTTCTTCTTTTTCTTGTTCTTCTTCTTCTTCTTCTTCCTAATGGCTTAGAACCATAAATGTTGCAAAGAAAACAAGAACTGCAACAAGAATTACAACAACAAAAAAATAAGAACACAAACAAATAGAAACCGAGTAACAACAACGTGACACGCCATCTACAAAGTCTATTAACTTTGGAGAAGAAAAATAATTTTTTTTTTTCGTTTTGCTGACTGGTCTCTAATCGTTTTGCTGGTTTTTGGCTGACTTTCTTTCTTTTTTTCTTGTTTTGTTATTCTCTTGGCCTTTTTCATTTTACATTTTCTCTTCGATTACTACGCACATACATATTCGGGATTTCTATCGAATTGCCTGTATTGTGCTGTTGTTGTGTGATGCCGTCCAAATGCTGCCTGCTGCCTGCCTGTGTGATACAATTGCTGCTGCCAAATGCCGATAATGATGATGTCCAAGCATAATGACAAGTTTATTTGTGTGAGCAGTAAGCAGTAAGCAGTAAGGCATTCCATTGAGAAAAACCAACACCATTTGAAGAAAGCCAGTTAGAGAATTTAAGAAAGCGTAGAAGCAATTGTAAAAAAAAATGGAAAAATTGCAACAACAAAAATGTAACATCACTTCAAATGAACACAAAAATAAATCGATAACATCACCGATGATAGGAGAAAATAGTGTAACAAAGATGGTCTGAATTTATGGGCAATTATATTGAAGTGTTTAGCGAACTATTTGTGGAAATCTCTAACATGAAAAGGTTTCGAACTCACTTATATACCAGAGATCAGCAATGAGTATTCAAAAATATGAGTACATTCGAATCATACTCATAATTTCTGGTACTTATACGCATTCATACATATTTTAATATTATACTCATACTACTCATATTCAAAGTTTGAGGTACTCATCGTACTCATACTTAATAATACGCATGATGTTATTGTTGATTTCGACTCTACTTTACTCAACATTTACACGAATCACAAAATAAGTATGATTCGCGTACGAACACTACAATACTCACTAGAACACTACAATACTCATAATGAGTATTCAAAAAGATGAGTAGATTCGAATCATACTCATAATTTCTGATAATTATACGCATTCATACTTATTTTACTATCATACTCCTAAAGTTTGAAGTACTCATCGTACTCATACTTAATAATACGCATGATGTTGTTGTTGATTTCGACTCTCCTTTACTCAACATTTAGAAGAATGACAAAATAAGTATGATTCGCTTACGAACACATTACAATACTCACTACAAGGTTATGTATTTGCTTTGCTTGCTGTCTTTGTATTTTTCTTTCTTCTTTTTTTGTAAATGCAACATCAACTAAGACTGTAAATTTTGATGAATGATTCGAATTACTCGAATCATTTATGAGTATATATAAGTATTTTTCTAAAGTTAGGAATCTGAATGAGTAGGCAGGCGTATGAATCAAACATATTTCGATTTGGTATGAGTCTGATGTCAACGTTGTACTCATACTCATTGCAACCTATACTTATAAATCAATGTTGTAGTGAATACGTATGAATCAGAGTAGTTGAATTTCAATACTGTTGACTCACTTATATTCAAAATTTCATGAGTACTTATGAGAAGCGAAAAAACGATTGATTGCTGATCTCTGTTACATACACAATTGGCCATTGCAACCCTTCAGTCAGGTTTACAACCTAGCTTCTCACAACACTTACGTTGCATGGTGTTAATTTTATCCACTGAAGTGGCGGAATCTACAGTTAAAGTCGACATTGAGCGACAGCTTTTTGAGAACCTCTGACTGAAGGTTCTACTCGTAGGGAAGAATTCACCAAATACGGTGTTAACGTGTTCATTAGCAGTATCGTGGCGATCATTATAATAGTTCCTCATCTCAGAAGTGTGCCCTGCCTTGGATGACAGAACGTTTGAAGATCTAGGCATGGTGGCGAACGTGCCGTACAGATTACCTAAGCAGACCAACATATTTGAGGCGTAGATTTTTGGTATTGAACAAACTTCTTTCGAATTTGAGCATACTCAAGCGGCAATCAAAGCACTGGGATCCCATCCCAGCAAATCAAAGGGCGTCAGGAGTTGCATAGACACCCCTTTCCTCTACCCATTATCCTCTACTGGGTTTCGGGCCTTTGTGGCATAGAGTAGAACGAAAAGGCCAGTAAACTGGCACGTAAAAGATCGGAGATGTTTGAGGAGTAAACGTTAGATGAGTAATATCCGCCCCTACAAAAACTAATTTTTAAATTGAAAAAAACAGCATGGAATTCAACAAACCGTAGGTGGTCCATCATACTTGGTTATCGAATATCAAAAATGCTGTGTCCAGCTGTGAACAGTAGGAAAATCAGGGGACTACTTGAGTTCTACAAGAGAAGGGTTCGGACTCTAACAGAATTCTAACGGGACACTGTGCTATTGGCAGTTTTGCTGACAAACTCGGTGTGCCCCACCAGTATAACTGCAGAAGCTGCCAGGATATGGGAGAAACGGAATTGGTACAACACATTTTATATGAGTGCCCTGCGCTTCAGAACAGACGTCACGGGTTTTTGGAGGACAAAATGTTTGAAGATGATCTGGTCATGATGGCCAGATGGCCACGAACGCATCATAACACTGGGCAATACAATGGGCGCCATATGGGAAATCGAGTGAACTGGCCTGTGAACGCCAACTTAGTCGCTAACCTAACCTAACCCATGAACAATTGAGAATTTTGGGCTAACTTTAACCTATGACTAATTGAGAATTTTGGGGTCACTTCCGTATGAACTAAAATTTATGCCCATGAGAGCCTACTCAGCTGTGTGTGCGTGAAGATAAATTCGAATTTAAAAACCAAAGACGCAAACCTACACTTTTAGCAAAGCCACTTCTTGTCTCCAGCAGGGTATACTTTGCTATTAACAGAGCACTGTTAAATGTTTAACAGTGGCAATAAGTAGATTAGTCTTGTACTTTGAAATTATAGCAGACTATTGACATAAAATTTAATTCTCAAAATTATTCGAGCTATCCTACTACTACGGTTCGAAAGAGGACCCTCTGGACTACCATTTGCATATAGTCTGCATGGTGGTTCCAAAATGGCCACACTGACCTTCTAGAGAATTTTCAAGTAAAAACTTGATATTTTCAAAGCTAATTTTCTCAACACCATATCACTTTACGTGTGGCTATGTTGCCGATTATATTAAGAGGCCTTGGAACCTTCCTTTGCATATAGTATGGTATTCAAAGACCTAGAGTATTTCCCAAAATTAGCTCCTAAACAAGTGGGCTTGTTTAGATGGATACTATTTAATAGCTAACACTCTGTTAAGTGCAAATTTTGTTCTGTTAAGAGGAAATTTTGCTCTGTTAACGTCAAAATGTGGCGCTGCTAAAATTTATGGATTGCGTCTTGGATTTTCAAATTTGAGGTTATCTTCACGCACATTAAAAACTAGGGAAAGAGCCTATGAAAGAGCCTAATTTCGATTTTTCTATTTGTACCATGATTTCGAGACTTAATTCTTATGAAAAGGATAATATTTCATATCTCCAATGATTCTTCATGCCATTGCTAGTCATCAACTCTGTGAAAAGTGTTACGGAAATAACAATAATTTGTTAAACAATCAATCGAATTGTTAAACAAATAAATACCTGCATAATTACCCACTATTGATGGTCATTATTGGACTATATTTGCATACCAAAATTCTGACTTTTTATGGTATTTTCTTTCAACCGCAAAAAAATTCTTTTTTTGTTTTCTTTGCAAATTTTTGCTCATTCTTTTACGTTCTTTTGTGTACGTGTTTGGCATATAAACATGCTTCAATTTTAATTCCATTATTCACTACACTCCGTTTTTTTTCTTTTGCGTTGATTTATGTTGAATACAGAATATTTTTTGTTGTTGTTGTTGATTAACGTAATCACTGACATGATTTATATATGTAAACAAAAATATGTCAAATATCAATTAAAAAAAGAGATGGAGATACGGAGAGACAGGAAGAGAGAAAAAACATACCAACTCTGTTGAATTCAAATCATATTTATTTCAAGTGCTTTTTAATTTTGGTGTCAGTGACAGACAAAAAGTGAATGTTTTTTTAGACAATTAATTTGAAATAATTTGGAGAAAGTTTTGCGGACAACTAGCAATACAAAGATGTTTTTTGTTCTTTTATAAATTTATAATACACCATATAACAGATTTTTCTCTTACTAAACCAAAATTATTAAATCTAAATACATAATTTCCCATCCCATACGCGTTACCACCCAAGGACATAAAAGATTTTCAATGTGTATGGAGATAACATCAAATTGGAAAACCCAAGACACAATCCATAAATTTTAGCAGCGCCACAGAGCAAAATTTCCTCTTAACAAAACAAAATTTGCCCTTAACAGAGCACTGTTGTTAGATGACGAATTTCGTATCAGAAAATATTGATTTGAGAAAAGCATCAATTTCTTGTTACCCAATTGAGGAATATTGCTGGTGAGTCAAATACCTGTTAAAGCATATAATTATCATTCTCTCTAGTAGAAGCAAGATAGAAGAAGATGGTTTCGACAGTGCAGAGACAATTAAATGAACCTAGTGGTCTGGATAGCTATGGTATCAAGGATTACAAAACATAAACCGGAAATACATATATACTTCCTTTTATGAAAAGCATTTGCATTTAAACACAGAATTAAAGTTATCGACCAAAAGATCAAAAAAAAATCCAAGTCAATGACAAAAAGCAAATAATCGACCAAAATGTACATGGCATGCACAAAAAAAAAAATGCAAATTATCAACCACTAAAGTGAAAGCCATCGATAAAAAAGTACAAGTCATCGAACAAAAAAATGCAACTCTTCTACAAAAATGCAAGTCATCGACTAAAAAATGTAAGTCATCTATCATAGAATGCAAGTCATCGGTCAAAAAATGCAAATCATCAACCAAAAAAAAAATGCCAATCATCGACACAAAAAATGTATATCATCAACCAGAAAATGGCAGGCATCGCCCAAAAAATGGAAGCCATTAATAAAAACTGCAAGTCATCGACTAAAAAATGGAAGTTATCGGCCAAAAAATTCAAATCATCAACAAAAAAAAAATTCAAATCATCGACACAAAAAAGGCATATCATCAACCAGAAAATGCCAGTCGTCGCCAAAAAAATTTAATGGAAAATGGAATCGACGAAAAAATGCAAGTCATCTAACAAAAAATTGCAAGTCACCTATAAAAAAAAAACAAAACATGCAAGCCATCGACTAAAGAATGGAAGTAATCGACCACAAAAATGCAAATCATCCACATAAAAATGCAAGTTCTCGCAAAAAAAAAAAAAAAAAATGAAAGCCATCAATAAAATCTCCACGTCATCGATAAAAACAGCTCAAGACACTGACCATTTTGCTCGGTGTATATATGGAGAATTTTTTGTTGCTCATTTGAAGAAAACAGTCACCTTCGACGCCTATATCTTCGGTCCCAAGTAACTCACAACCGAAAAGTAACCAGCTTTGGAATCCTTGAGACTACTACTAGTTTAAATTTTTTATCCAATTTTTCCAATATTTATACATAATGATGTTTTTTTCACTAAATTTTAAAAAGAGGTTACTTTCGCCAAATATCTGTTTTAGAATCCTTAGTAATATGGCTATCCACCTCACTAGATCCATTTCCCACACAACTCTACTTGTTATTCGATTTTGTATGATTTATTAGGCTATATTTGGTTTAAAAAACTTCAGCTTTCAAGTTAATTATGTATGATGACGAAACAACGTTTTTGTTGTGTGTTTTTGTGTACAGTTCAAAGGTTATCCTTCATCTTTCTTTCAGATTCTCCAAATTTTTCCTATTTTCTATGGCTTTTAACTGTGTTCTATGTTAACTTAACATTCATTCAATAAAAAATCCAAAAATTTTCCTTTTCTGTGAATTTTTTAATCGATTTTCTCTTTTAATTTTCCAAACTTTTCAATTATGTCACCTTAACAGATTTGCTGTTAACTTAACAGATTCTCTGTTAACTTAACATCCATTTAATAAAATATTCAAAAATTTTCCTATTTCTGTGATTTTGAATTCAGATTCTTTTTATACTTCTCGAAATTTTTAATTTATGTTAACTTAACATACTCTGTTACCTTAACATTAATTTAATAAAATATTCAAGAATTTTCCTATCTTTCTGATTTTTAAACGATTTTCTTTTTATACTTTTCAAACCCTTTTAATTATATTAACTTAACATTCTCTGTTAACTAAACAGATGCTCTGTTAACATTAATTTAATAAAACATTCAAAAATCTTCTTATTTCTGTGATTTTTAAACGATTTTCTTTTTATATTCTTCAAAACTTTTCCATTATGTTAACTTAAGAGTCGCTGTTAACTTAACATTCTCTGTTAACTTAACATTCATTTAATAAAATATTCAAACATTTTCTTATTTCTGTGTGTTTTAATTGATTTTCTTTTTATAATTTTCCATACTTTCTAATTATGTTAACTTAACATTCTCTGTTAACTTAACATTTATTCAATAAAATATCCAAAAATTATCCTATTATTGTGATTTTTAATTAATTTTCTTTTTATACTTTTCCAAACTTTTCAATTATGTTAATTTACGATACGAACAGTCTCTGGTAACTTAACATTTATTAAATAAAAAATTCAAAAATTTTTCGTTTACCAATTTTGAAAAGCGAATTTCTACGGCTACTATAGACGATTATGGATGGTTATTCCAAATCTTCTTATATTTTTAATAGGTTGTAAAAAAAAGCCAAGCAGCCTATGAATTTATTAATTTCAATTTTTAAAAGAATTTTTAACAGAAGTGTAAAATAAAATAAGGTGCCATGTTAACACTGTCTTTAGCATTTTAAAACAAACCTACAATTTTTACTACATACCACTAAATAGAATTTTTCTTTGTCCCATACCCAATAGTTTTGTTCGTTAAATGCTGTCTAGCCATATGGAAACGTAATCAGAAATAACATGGGAACCATATTAACTGAAGCGGATACTAGTGATGACCATGTTTAATCGATTATTTTATGGTATCGAAATAATTTTGTAGTCATATTTATAAATATGTATAAAGAAAAGCGATTAAACATGAATTTAACGCCTTTTATTTTGTTGTTTTTTTTTCTTCGTTTAATTCTAGGCTGTAAGTAATAAGGCCTGTCTGTCAAACCAGACAGAAATTAAAATTATTTATATTGTAAGTTAAAGAGGCTGGTAATCTGATTTTTTAAAGCACTGTTTTGACAGTTTTGTACTGTTATTTTGAAATTTTCTTAAACGAAATGAAAAAAATTCTATTTCCAGGTTTATTTGCTTACTTATGCCTTACGATACGTCGAATTATTTTACGTTGTTTTCTTGTGAACTCTGGCAGAGGCAAATGTGGTCAAATGTCTCCTGAATTTCCTTAAGCAGTGGCATAATTGTAACTGCCGCTAAAACTACTACCAGTCATGCAGAGACTTACACTCTTCCCTCTTCTTTTTCTTGTTAATATTCTTGGTTTCCATTGTTTTGTCTCAGTGAGCCATTGTTTGTATGTAATTGAACTGAACTGAAAAAAAAAACACAAACTTTTTGATACCAACTGCTGCCAGAGCCCACTTATTGCAGACAATTTGGGCATTTGAATTCAACGTTTTCTGCCCTTTTGCCTTACGAAAGCAAATGCAGACAGTAAAACAAAGAAACCAACCAGCGAACCTTGACACTGTGTTGTTGTCTAAAGCGGGTAATTGGAATAACAAAATTTTTTTTCTTTTCAAACTTCAATTTAAATAGAAGGCACGATTCTTTAAAACGTCTGTGTGCGCTTTTCTTAGATTTCCTACTATTTTTTTGGTCCCCCATTTTACCAAGTTTAAAAAGCAAATTTGAATGTTAAAGTTCAATGTTATCGTTTTGATCTTTAGCAGGCAAGAAAAACAAGCGTTTTTCATGTTAAAAATACAAGGAAATCTTTGTTTTTCATAACAAATACTTAGGAAAAGTTTTTAATTTATCGCTTTAAACTTTTAGATGGCCAAGGTGGTGTCTATAGGCACACTGTAGTTGGAAGGAGAAGAGGAGACAACTTTAATCATTTTCTTTGTGATTGTATAAATGATTTCGGGAAGGTATACTAGTAACCCGGAAAGTATCAGAATTTTTGAGAAATGATGCCAGCAGTTCTGTTACTCACATACATAACATACATACATAATTAGTCATTACAATAATTAGTTCTGTTACTTAGGAAATAGTCTTTGTGGTCAAATCTAATAAAACATACAACGCCGCGGCATGTCTCATGCTATAAACACAATAAACGCAACTCAAACGCACCGCACCAAAGACTAAATTGTTGCAGCAAGGACACATACTTGCCATTACAGGATTCAGTCCCGATTCTCACACCACTTATATTGTATGCGTTAATTTTATACATTATAACGGGGCGTAATATACAGTTTAAAGTTGACTCTGAACAATAGATTTTTTTGAGAAACTTTTCATGGCAAACAATATACAACATTGTGGCATATCTCATGCTATAAACACAATAAACGCAACGCAACGCAACGCACCAAAGACAAAATTGTTGCAGCAAAGACACATAATTGTCATTACAGAAATCAGTCCGGATTCTCTTGCCACTTATATTGCGTGCGCTAATTTTATACATTATAACGGGGCCTGAACCTACAGTTTAAAGTTGACTCCGAACAACAAACTTTTTTTGCGAAACTTTTCATGGCAAAAAATATACAACGCTGCGGCATATCTCATGCTATAAACACAATAAATGCAACGCAGCAAAAGCACAAATTTTTAAACAAGGCATAATTATCATTACAACTCTACAGTCAGGATAACAACCTAGCTTTCCACACCACATATCGACGCCTCCATTCTATAACGTTCTAAGTATAGTTAGAACGTTTTTAATGTTCTTACATTTTTAAATTCTACGTTCTCTAACTAAAATACTGTCAAAATTTGGTTAAGATGCGCCGATCCGTTCCGAAGTTATAGGAAAAAATCTACTTAGAATACACATATAGTCGTATGTCGCGTGAAAACTTTGAGAGCTCATAACTCAAAACAAACTTTTTCGACTTAGAATGTTATAGAACGGAGGCGTCGATATGGTGTGTGTGTTTATTTTCTATATGAGGGGGCGGAACCCACAGTTTAAACTCGACTCCGAAAGAGACAGATTTTTTTGAGAAACTTTTCATGGCAAATTTTATTAAGTTCTTATATTTCCTTCTGTTCGAGATATCTGACCTCGGATTTATACCTTGGCCTCACGTCTAATAAGCCAACACACTAGCTACTAGACTACGATGACTTTCTATATAAACGTACGCCAATGTATTCTTTTTTTGAAAGATGTGTTTATAGAGCATCATGATCACAACATTAAACATGTTGGGCGAGTGTGAATCAGCTCCATTAGAAATTGTGACTTAAAAAGATTATTTGACTTTGTTGTAGTTCTACAGCAGTTTTATTAGACGTTCAGCAAAACTATGTGCCTAGTATAGTCCACACCACTGATAGTTTTTGAGTCTTATTAAAAGACCTTTTATCACTGACAAGCATTTCCATATGACGGTGTCATATCTCAAGAGTCATCGAACAATTGATTCTAATTTATTTTCAAAAAATGATAAAAAAAATGTTTGAAACCATTTTTAGCGACAGTAAGGTCTTCGAACAAGAAGACTAAGACCGTAAACACATTCGTAGCACCAAGTGCTACGAATATTGGAATTGCCGCCTCAGCCAAGCAGTAACCGCATTACTTACTTTGCAAGCGACAAAGTAGTAGTAGTAAACAAACCTGTTTACAAATTATCGTACTGCTTAATATGACAACAAACACCAGTATAAAAAATGGTAAACAAGTAGACAAAAATATACCAACAACACTACAAGAATAAATGTAAACAAAAATACACAAACAACACTACAATAATAAATGTAAGCAACGATGTTTACATTGATACAGATTGCCAGAAGACATAGACTGTTTACTCTGCCATATATAATGCAAGGCAAAGCAGGCAAGTGAGTTAATGAAGATCTCCGTTACAAAGATCTGTCGAACAATTGTCTAGTAATTGTTATTGTTTATGCCAAGGGTGTAAACAGAGTAATAACAAAGGAAAGCAATTGTTGTTGTTTACATCAAGTTGTGAATAGTGGCACACAGAATTGTGCAAAGAATAAAGAATTTATTTTTATTTTAGATTTGCAATTAACGAGCTCATATTTTAAACGTTTTTAAAAGGTAAAAATGTAAAAGTACGATGTGCTCTACCAAACGCAAACAATGCTGACTGATTTTGACAGGCTAAGAATGGTCCCTTCAAATTACTCATGCCTCTCTTTGGTATAAAACAATGCTTTAAAAAGTGGTGGAGAGTAGCGTACATAGGTAAATGATCAGAATATTTGTTTAAAAGTTGTTTGAATGAGACAAATTAATGAACTTTGCTGGTTTTGGCGGTCAAACGAATGTTTGACTTAAAACAATAAACATTTTACAAACCAATTCATATTTACAATTCAAATTCCGTTAGCTAAGCTTAATAATAAAAACAAAACCAAAAAAGTAAAGCAACTGTTACAATAACAGATTGAGGACAACAAATTAAGTGCGGTCAAACGATTGTGTATGATCTGTAGCCGATGAATGGGGAAATATTATTACGGCACATTGCAGCATTGCGTCTTTGCTACATGTCACGAATGTTTTTGTATTAAAAAAAGACGAAATTCTTTGAAAAACCCAAATAGAAAAGAATATTTTTATCAGAAACCAAGAGACATAAAAATGTTTAAAAATTTAATGGCCAAGTTAACCGTAATAAAATTATTGGCATTGTTCTTAATTAAACGATTATTTTCTTTTTCTAATTTTTATTTGTTTGTTTCAGATGATAATAAAACAGAAGCCCGTTAATTTTAAATAAGCATTGAACGCTTATCAGACATTAATCATGGCTTTAAAACAGAGAAAAAAATAAAAAAAAAATAAAAAAACAAAAAATAAAAAAAAATTAAATCTTTAACATAGAAAAGGTAGGCAATTAAAAACAAACAAAAAATAATAAAACAAAATTTAAAAAAAAAAATACTGTTGAGATCTATTTAAAGATCTGCTTCTGGATATCAAGACAAAAAAAAAATTAAAAAATAAATAAAATAAAATAAAATAAAAGAAATTCCTATAAAATAATGGGTATGAAGATAAATTCAAATTTGAAAACCCAAGACGCAAACCAGAAATTTTAACACCGCTACATTTGGTGCTAACACAGCAAAATTTTCTCTTAACAGACCACTATTACCTGTTTAACTTGATCCATCTGAACAAGCCCCCTTGTATAGGAGCTTATTTTAAGATATACACTAGATCTATGAGTACCATACCATAAGGAAGGTTTCAAGGCCTCTTAACATAATCAGAAATATAATAACATATAAAACGATACGGTATTGAGAAAATTCGGTACGGTATTCAGAAAAATGCATGAAATCTTTATTTGAATCGATAGTACGGTCCGTATAATTTAATGTTTGAAGATTATTTCATGCAAATGTTAACCGCGACTGCGCCTCAAATGATCCATCCGCTTAGTCCAATTTTCGCATACTCTTTCCAACATTTCGGCCGGTATCTCACGAATAAATGCTTCAATGTTGTCATCCAATGCGTCAATTGAAGCGGGCTTGTCTGTATAGACATGAGCTTTAATATAGCCCCACAGAAAATAGTCTAAAGGCGTTAAATCGCATGATCTAGGCGGCCAATTGACCGGTCCAGAACGTGAAATAAAATGTTCACCGAACTCGCCTCTCAATAAGTCCATTGTTACGTGCAATGTCATGCAAGTCAAGCTCTTGCATTTTGGGCAAAAAAAAAAGTTGGATATCATCTCACGGTAGCGCTCACCATTCACAGTTACGTTACGATTTGCAGCATCTTTGAAGAAGTAGGGTCCAATGATGCCACCGGCCCATAAACCGCACTAAACTGTGACTTGTTCTGGACGCATTGGTAGCTTTTGCTATGCTTCTGGCTGATCTTCACTCCAAAATCGACAATTCTGCTTATTTACGTATCCCGAATAGCCGCTTCAGTGGGTCGATTAAACTGACCATAAAATGGAAGAAGCGCGCGATGAACTTTCTTAACAGAGCACGCATTTTAATTAAAAAAATTCAATGATTTGCAAGCGTTGTTCGTTTGTAAGACGATTCATGGTTAAATTATAGACCAAACTGAAGATGTTTGATAGTGAAACAAAAAACGAAACGTGCGTGATCTGTTTAAACCAGTGTTGCCAAAAAGATAATAGCTAAAAAATCACCCGTTATATGCAAATGGTAGCCCTGGGCGCCTTCATATGAACGGTGGCTGGGATAGTTGTACTAAATTTGAGAGTCGAGATTTTGAATTTTGAAAAAATCGATTTTTGGCCAAAAAATATATGAATATTCTCTAGAAGATCATTTTGGAACATATAAGAAATAGTACTCCATACAGACTATATGCAAGTGGTAGTCCAGAGGGCCCTCTTTCGAACCGTGGTAGTGGGAGAGTTGGAATAATTTTGAGAATTAAATTTTATGTCAATAGTCCACAATAATTGCAAAGTAGAAGACTAATCTACTTATTGCCACTGTTAAACATTTAACAGTGCTCTGTTAATAGCAAAATTTGCCATGTTAAAGACAAAATGTAGCTCTGCTAAAATGTATGGATTGCGTCTTGGATATTCAAATTCGTATTTATCTTCACACACATCATTATAAAATATTCACGTAAATTGTGCAATCCAATAATCATATATTTACCATATTTTTGGTTTCTTATACAATCTTTTTATTGTTATACAAAAAAAAATAAAATATAAAAAAGAAATGTTTCAAAACACCTCAAAAACATCAAAAAAAAAAAATGCTGATGATCACACAGAAATACCAATGCAAGCATGAAGATACGCAGACCGAAAAAAGAAAAACGTGCTTAAAGACGAGTTTAAATTTAAAAAAAAAAATAAAAATTTAAATAATTTTTTTTCTTTTCTTTTCTTTCATCATGTTTATTAATCATCATCATCATCATCTGTGTGTTATTCACTTGGCCACTATTTCGAAAATACGTGTTCGTTCCATTATCGGTTATCTTTGTCTCTGGGTTATCTGTCCCGCTGCCGTATATTCGTCTTTCATTTTTGCTAAGATTGATTTCGATCGAAGAAGAAAAGCAGTAAAGCAGAAAATTTAAATGAAAATGTTAATGGAAAGTGCAAGTGCAAGTGAAAATAATTAAATTTTTTTTCTACAAAAACAAGGTCAAATTTATATGCCATACATATGGACTCATCGGCATTACCTTGATATACGTTTTTGGCTTTTCATCATCCATAATCATCGATTTTTAGTTTTCTTGTGTGTGTCTTCTATTTTTAAATTTGACCTTTAAGGTCAAATATATGAAAGTTGGTTTGTTGTTGGTTGGTAATCATGAATTGAAAATTTCTTTCAACCAAAAATAAATCGTTTTCATACGCATGTTTACCATGATTTTGTGTTCGTGGGAATCAAATGACATCCTTGGTAACTCTCACCGAAAACGTTACGAACGAACACAAAAATAAATCGATAACATCACTGATGATAGGAGAAAACAGTGTAACAAAGATGGCCTGAATTTAAGGGCAATTGTGTTGAAGGGTTTAGCCAACGATTTATGGAAATCTGTTACAAAAATCGATGAATTTTAATCAAAAAAAGGTTTCAAGCTCACTTACATACACAATTGGGTCATTGCAATCCTTTAGTCAGGATTACAACCACCATCACTTATATTGTGTGTTAATTTTATTCTAAATTGACGGGCTTTACAATCAAAAAATTTCAAAAAATTTTTGAAAAACTTTTCATGGCAATTTTATTTTACACTTAGAGTTTTTACCCGAAATTTGCTTGAGAGGAAGTCGCCGCCGAAATATTTTTTTTTATAATTCGTTTTGTTGGACATGTCTGAGCTGGTGTTTGAACCGTCTAATAAGCCAACACACTATCTACTACACTAAGGCGATGTTAACAAGAACAATTCCCTGCACGGCGGTGCCTCATCTGCCCCCTTGAGTTTTCTTCTGGAAAGCATTAAGCTCATTTGGGTTCCTGAACATGGGGGCACCACTCCTTCACTAATAGATTACTGTGGTACTTTTAAGTCTGAAATAATGCCAATAATTATGGCAGCTATGTATGTAAGTCAGGCATTATAGTATATTGTATGGTGATAATCGCATATTTACAGAGACTAATGCTGCCATTAGAGCCCTAGAGAGTGTTTTGCAAAGAATCCGGGTGTTTTTGTAATAGACTGCGAGCAGATTCGGATCGTTACCCTCATTTCGGTTTCTGGCCACGGGGACAACGAAGTTAACAACGCGACCCATACACTTGATAAAGCTGGTAGGCCTCGAATTCATATGAATTTCTACATGAGAAAGAAACTCCTTTGCAGAGAGACAAACAATTGGTCTCACAAAAACTCCATTCATTGGCAAATGTAACATGGGATAATGAACACACATGCAGTGTTATCCGACGGATCTGGTTCGACATGGGTATGTATAAAACAGAATTTTCTCCATACCTAACAAGATTTCATCTAAAGAACCTCATAGCAGCTTTAACGAGATACTGGCCCGTGGATGTTCAAGCTAGGAGACTGGGAATACCAAATAAAGGCGTCTGCAAAAGCTGCAATAACGAAGAAGAAGCGGAGACCACATAACATCTTCTCTGTGAGAATTCTTGGGTATCCAGAATTTTAGTGATAAAACATGTCTAGCCAAAGGCAATTTGAAAATTTGAAAAAAGCTTCACACCTCCATTAGACTCTCATGATGGTTGAGAGATGCCAACCAGGAGCTATTAATTAATGAAGTAATATCGGTAGCATCTTGTAGGACCCAAGTAAGCTGTGCCCAATGAGATGACTGCCAATTTTACCTAACCGAACCCATACATAGGAAAACGAATCACCAAAACATATACTTGAAATCGGTGCTGGGTTAATACATTCTAGAAAGAAACACCTTAAAAATGGGGGGCGTCCGAGACATCAAAAAAAAGTCTGAAGACCATAAATTGAAAACATTACTCGATCAAGATACATGTTAAACGCAAGAAGAGCTTGCACAATAATTAGACGAGATTCATGACAGCCCTTACAAGCGAAAAACGTTGAAAGACGATTTTGCATATGTGAAAAATTGCCGACGAAAAGTGGATTCATTATGACAACTCCAAGTGAAAGAAATTGTATGTGCATCGCAGGGAAATAGTAAAGTGTACTGTCAAGCAGAATATCCATTGCGCCAAGTTAATGTTGTGTATTTGATGGGATCTGAAGATCCCGAGCTACTTAAACCGTGCCGAACTATGATGGAAGTACTGTACAGTTTAAAATTAATTCACTTGGAGCGAGCATTATCCGAAAAACACCCTGAATATGCAACCAGAATCGAGGCCGTAATTTCCTATCATGGCAACGATCGGCTACATATTGTGACAACGCGCAATCACTGTTTGGAAAACAGTGGATAAAAAGTTTTACCTCGCCCGTGTTATAGCTGAGACTTTGTCCCTTTGGTCTACCACTTGTTCTCACTATAGTACACTTTAATAAAAAAATTATTTAAAACGAGTGTTCGAGTTCTTTGAAGTCGCCATAGCCTAGTAGGTAGTGTGTTGGCTTATCACACGAGAGGCCTCGGTTCAAAAGCCAGGTCAGATACATATCTTTAACAAAATGGCGACATCCTCTCAGCAGATTTCTGGCAAAAACTCTGAGAGTAAATACAAAAAACTGCCATGAAAAGTTTCTCTAAAATCTGGCATTCGAAATCGACTTTAAACTGTAGGTTCCGCCACTGATGCTCCACAGCATAAGTGGTTTGAGAAACTAGGTTGTAATCCTGACTAAAGGGTTGTAATGGCCAATTATGTATATAAGTATGTGCATGTTTGATTTGCTATTTATATTCGAAGCACATGAATTGATGCCTTCGAATATGATTCTTCAAACAATCAAAATCTCAGATGTAAGACATAACCTCAATCTTTACTTAGCTACCCTAATGAAACAAGAATAGTTATTAGACTTTTACTTCAAGGCTTCTTTAATAACTTTGGACGATTAAAGTGTTTAAAGATCCCGCATATGAGAGTACTGGTAGCTGAGTGTAAATCGATAATAATCGATAATTTCAATATTAAAAATGATATGCGGCAATAATAATAATTAAGACAACACTGCACAGTGTTAGCGTTAGGCTATTACGCTATAATTATTCATTATTTATGGATGATTACGAACAAACAAAAAAAAAAGAAAAGATGCATGAATGAATGAATGAATGAATGAATGAATGATTGAGTAATTAAGCATATGCTTTGAAGTCAGTCAATTGCCTATGGATATACGCACTAAACCATAAACAAATAATCGATTACGGTGGCGGCTGCTGCTGCTGCTGCCGCTGCTTTGTGTTTTAAATGTTAAATAGAGGTGGTTCTCTATTGTATGTCGGAAGTAAGAAATATTTAATTTCGTAGTATTTTTAACTTGTATAAAATTAAACAATTGTTTTATACCAATAACAATAATAATCATAATAAAATACTTAGGGGGTATGGTAAATAAATATCCCTGAACTTCTGACCTGTAGTCGTAGGTTCACATGACCTTTTTTATTTGTTAAAGAAATATGATCTCACTTACCTTTATTAAATTAATTCCACATTTGTTGAGCTGTTCTTGTATAAATTTTATTATCGATTTGAAGAAATTTTATTCCAAACATCAATTGCACAATACACTGAAAAAAAAATTGAAAAGGAGAAGATATTAGTTCGTATGTTATTGAGAAAAATAAATATTTTTATTCAGAAAATCGAAAAAGAACACAAAACCTAGAGACATTTCATTTTAATATGTTAAACAAGGTCCACAAAATTGCTGTAGTATACATATGTGATACCCCTAGGAGAGACTGCACCCCCAAGAAGCAAATACTGAATTACTACAGACCAAATAATCATTGTTTGACTTCTCTATCATTATCGATAACTTTTGTTTGACAGCTAAGAATGTCAATCCCTGTTAATATTTGTGTTTAGTAAGGTTAGAAAAGGCATTATGAATCCTTAAACGCCACAACAACTCTTTAAAATTGTAGAAATTTACTTACTTGCTTAACTTAATTGATCATTAAAATTCTTTAGTTAGGAATACAACCTAAAATTTCAAATTCGAATATAACTAGCATAGACAAAACCCAAACAATTTTTGACATATCTAATGTTAAAGTTAACAGAGCAATGTTAGTTGTGGTTAACAGATATTACGATAAATAGTCAAGAAAAAAATCATCCAAATATACGATATCACTATCAACTACACTGCATCGCCTTCTTATTTCATTGTATGTTAGATGTTGCACCAATCTCCGCCTTATGCTTCTGACTGTATTCAGTCCCATGACATTAATCGAAGGAAGTGTATACGAGAACATCTGATGCATTTTACTTCCTATGGTGCTCTTCGGAAAATCTTATGGCCAGACAGCATCTTGATTATGTAGTAGTTCCTTGGGCATTTCTGCCCATGTCCACCTGCCGGGTTAGTAATTTTTTCCAAAAGAAATTGCCACTCTATGGATACTATTATTTCCTTGGAGTCGTAAATCATCCAGGCTCCATTGCCTGGAGGCTTATTCAAAATACAGCAGCTATTGCCAGGGCAACTTGCATGTGGATCCACTGTTTCCTGTGTAAATAGTATTTTTTTTTTGTTGTAACTTCTAGTACCCGGTTCCATAAGCAATTAAATATTTCTTTGGCGACTTTCTCTCAGAAGTCTTCTGGCAAAAACGCAAAGAGTAAATAAAAATGCCAAGAAAAGTTTCTGTTCATTGGAGTCGACATTAATCTGTAGGTTTTGCAACTTATGGGCAAACTTAACACAAATGCAACATGGGTGGTGGTAAACCTGACTAAAGGGTTGTAATGACCAATTATCTCTGTTTTTGAAGAAATATTGGGAGAGCTATTGTTAAATAAACAATAAGTCGGTTTAAAATTCATCCCAGCTACCAGTGAAAATGATGTGCATGAAGATAAATTCGAATTTGAAAATCCAAGACGCAATCCATAAATTTTAGCAGCGCCACATTTGCAGTTAACAGAACAAAATTTGTCCTTAACAGAACAGAATTTGTCCTTAACAGAGCACTGTTAGCTATTCAACAGTATCCCTCGTAACCAGCCCAATTGTTGAGGAAATCATTTTGGAAAAAACACGAGGTCTATGAGTACCATACTATATGCAAAGGAAGGTTCCAAGGCCTCTTAATAGTCACTTGTAAAGTGATATGGTATTGAGAAAATTGGCTTTGAAAATATCAAATTTTGCTTGAAAACTCTCTAGAAAATCAGTAGCCATTTTGGAACATATTAGAATTTGTACACCATTACAGACTATATGCAAATGGTAGTCCAAAGGTCCTCTTTCGAACCGTGGTAGTAGGATAGCTGGAATCATTTTGAGAACTAAATTGTATGTCAGTAGTCTGCAACAATTGCAAAGTAGACGACTAATCTACTTATTGCCACTGTTAAACAGTTAACAGTGCTCTGTTAATAGCAAATTTTGCTCTGTTAAAGGCAAAAAGTGGCGCTGCTAAAATTGTGGGTTTGTGTCTTTGGTTTTTAAATTCGAATTTATCTTCACACACATAAAATATTCACGTAAATTGTGCAATCCAAAAAGTAGGAGACTAATCTACTTATTGCAAATTTTGCCCTGTTAAAAGCAAAAAATGTCGCTGCTAAGAGTGAGGGTTTGTGTCTTTGGTTTTTAAATTCGAATTTATCTTCACACACATAAAATATTCACTTAAAATGTGCAATTCAAAAAGTGGAAGACTAATCTGCTTATTGCCACTGTTAAACAGTTAACAGTGCTCTGTTAATAGCATAGTTTGCCGTGTTAGAGGCAAAAAGTGGCGCTGCTAAAAGTGTGGTTTTGCGTCTTTGGGTTTTAAATTCGAACTTATCTTCACGCACATGTGAAAACGTCAGCCGTCAATAGACGTAGGTGTATTCGAAATATTAGAACTGACATTAACTGCTTGCTATATGCATACTTTAGAGTGTTGAAAATCAATTAAAGCCAGTTTGATGTTATTTGTTGCGGTTTCCACCGCCTAATTACTGTCAGTCACAGTCACCAATATTGCCCCTAAAATAATACGTGTTTTGTTTATGAAATAAATAAAATTTTTATTATAATTTTACTCCCCTTCTCCCCTAGGTTGAATGCAAATATTAATAAACAAGTGAATGTTGAGAACACTCTTGTATGCATTTTAAATGGGCACTTATTGCACTCGTGTGGGTTTGGTTTTATTGATATTTTGTTGCTTTTATGAGTACCTTATTGGGACGAAAATGTTATGAATGGTTTGTTGGGTTATATTTATAAAACACTTGCGTCTTTTTTTCAATTTGTAAGCTGATGCATTATTGAAAAGTTATTTTAAAAACTATTTTTTTATTATTTTATTTAAATTTTACCATATGCATTCTAATTTTAATTAAATAAGTTTTAAATTACATTAGAAAGAGCTATGCATTCATGGGTTTTAAATGTAAATAAATAAAAAAAAAAATTATTATAAAATAAAATAAAATACATCATAAACCTCTAATTTATGAGAGGGCCTTGACATTATGTACGCAATGCAATGTCATTTAAACGATGCAGAGATGCTTGCAACCTACTTAGTTACTTAAGTGGGCATTACAACTCTTCTGTCTGGATTACAACCTGGCTTAGCACCACTCATGTTGTGTGCGCTAATTTTATGTACGAGTGGCGGGACCTACAGTTCAAAGCCGACTCTGAGGGAGAGATTTTTTTTGAGAACCTTCTCATGGCAATTTTATATGACTTTCCGAGTTTTTGCCAAAAGACTACTCAGAGTAAATCGCAGAAAGAAAAAATTTTTTTATTTCCTTCGTTTTGTTTGTGATTTCGGGGATGGGAACCACGGTCTCTTGTCCAACAAGGCACACATAATACATAATTGGCCAATACCACTCATGTTGTGTGCCTTAATTTTATACTTGAGTGGCGGGACCTACAGTTTAACGTCGACAGATTTTAGAGAAACTTTTCATGGCAGATTCTTATTTACTCTCAGAGTTTTGACCAGAAATCTGCTGAGAGGAAGTAGCCGCCGAAGAAATATATTTTTTTTTCATATTTCGTTTTTGATGTCTGGCCTGGGGCTCTAACCCGGGCTTTTCGTCTAATAAGCGAACACACTACCTACTAGACTACGGCGACTTAATTGGTCATTACAACTCTTCTGTCAGGATTACAAGCTGGCCTATCACACCACTCATGTTGTGTGTGGTAATTTTATGTACGAGTGGCGGGACCTACAGTTCAAAGCCGACTCTGAGCTGGAGATTTTTTTTGAGAAACTTTTCATTTCAATTTTATTTGACTTTCCGAGTTTTTGCCAGAAGGCTACTCAGAGTAAGACGCCGAAAGAAACAATTTTTTTATTCCTTCGTTTCGTTCGAGATATTCGGAATGAGGTTTGAACCACGGACTCTTGTCCAACAAGGCAACACACTACCTAATCGGCTTCCGTTTCCGTTTGAACTGTTGATTTTTTTCATATAGCTTTCAGTTACGTTTTCTAACATATCTGTATATATCCTAGCTATTAACTGTCGAATTTTGCTTTTCAAATGCTAAAACGCTAGAACATTAGCAGCACAGATCTTTAACGTTGCTCTACAGAAAAGAAATCGAAGGCGATTTCATCGCATTACTTAGTCGCCAAAATGCAAAATTAATCTTTCCACGTATTAAAGACAAACAAGTCACCGTAGTCTAGTAAGTGCTGTGTTGGCTTATTAAATATGAAGGTATAAACACATAGACGACAGACGACAGACAACAGAAAGCTGCCAAGTATAGAATACACACGTTTATATGAAAACGATTATATTGAAGGCAGAACAGAAAAAGCCAAGACAACTACCTAAGCAGTTTCTGCCCAAATTAAACTGTTTTCTATTTTTGTGAGCAGCTAAAAGCAAATTAGTGATGCCAATAAAATATAAAATCAAAATAAAATTAAGAAATCAAAAGCAATCAATGTATTCATAATATAGAATAGAATTATAGATTCAATTTTGTATCTGAATTCATTTGATAAATGTTTTTTGTGTGCGGTTTTTTCATAAGCGAGTTTATTTTTGCGTACAAAAAAGCTGATAGTGACAACACTGAAAAATATATTTCAATTCAAATTTGAAAATTATTGAAGTTTCTGCTCTGCTTTCAAAAAATGTAAGCAGTCGGCATATGGCAGAAAAAACAGTTATCAGAATTTTCTGTCGAGCTGCCGAACTGTTGTCTGTCGTCTATGTGTTTATACCTTGAGGCCTCGGTTCAACTCCCAGGTCAGGCATATCCAGCAGAAGGAAACAAGAAAAAAATATTTCTTCAGAGACTTTCAGCAGATTTCTGGCTAAAAGTCTGAAAGCAAACAAAATTGCCATGCACATTTTCTCAAAAACCTGTGGTTCGGAATTGACCTTAAACAGTGCAGGTCCCACCACTTATGGGTAAAATTAACACACAAAAACATATCGACGCCTCCGTTCTATAAGATTCTAAGACGAAAAAGTGCGACCGACGTACGACTATATGTGTATTCTAAGTAGATTTTTTCCTATAACTTCGGAACGGATCGGCGCACCTTAACCAAATTTTGACAGTATTTAAGTTAGAGAACGTAGAATTTAAAAATGCAAGAACATTAAAAACGTTCTAAGTACACTTAGAATGTTATAGAATGGAGGCGTCGATATGTGACGTGAGAAAACTAGATCGTAATCCTGAATGAAGGATTGTAGTGACCAATGGTATGTATGTATGTAATAAAGACAAAAGAATATGTGCCTCGTCGCACTGTCTTAATGGAACAATACGCCGTCCAATCTTCAATTATAGACAATTAAGACAACTACTCTTGGGCTCTCTCTGTGGTTTCAACGGAACAATTGAAGACTTAGCGCTCACTTCACTGATTGTCACAATGGGCTATATGGGCCACCGAGTGAACTTGCCTGTGAATGGCAAGCTATCCGCTAACCTAACATAACCTTGGGCTCATTTTATCATTTGAAGCTTTATTTGAAAAAAAAAATTTACAACGTTTTTAAAACCTTGATTAGTACTACAAACGACGGAAGAAAAAAAAAATTTTTAATTTTACAGAAACAAAACAATACAAAGTAAAAAACTTAATATTTGTTAAAAAAAAAAATATTAAATTATTTAAGCAGTATGTACTTAAAAAACAATCACTTAAAAACACATTAAACTTCCGGTTAAATAGAAATAAATCACTAACAGAGTTACCACCAACTTCTAAAGTATTTAAATACAAATGGGATTGGATGAAATAAAATTCATTGTAGTCTTTTTTTTTTTTTTTTTTTTTGTCTTGAGCCGGAGGTGGGAATCTTCTAAAGACACTTTTGTTCCAACAAAAGAGTGCACGATTCACCATCACTGGTGCCTACGTACTAAACCCACCCCCTACACACTTCAACCACTCTCCCCCCGCGGGACTGCCGTAAGGTATTACTTCGCGGAGGGCTGGTTAGCTCGAAAGCTTCATCACGTTAAGGCAAATTTCGCCTCCGTTTCTCTAGTCTACGGAGTTCTATCATAACTTCAGCCATTCTCTGGCTATATTGGCTCCATAGGTTCCTACAGTTCATCAGCTCTTCCATTAGCCGGTTTGGTCCTAAACTCGTTTCTCCGGGCCATCTAAATCTGGGGCAGCATGTTAGAATATGCTCCGCATCTTCCTCCTCATCTACACAGTTTGGGCATATAGGGGAAGTGTCATGACCAAATCTGTGCAGGTACTTCCTGAAGCACCCATGACCAGTTAGGAACTGGGTCACGTAATAGTTCAGCTCGCAATATTTGTCCTTCATCCAAAGGGTTACGTCAGGGACAAGGCGAAATGTCCATCTTCCCTTTAAACTGCTCTCCCATCGTGACTGCCATCTGTGCATGGAAGTCCTTCGTTCCTCCGCTTTTATAGTTGCTATTTCTTCTGGATACTCGAGACGGCGAAAGTATATCCTCCTCATCTCATCCGCCAATATGTCTATCGGTATTGTCTTTGCCAATACCAATACCGCTTCATCAGATACTGTCCTGAAGCCACTTATCCGTCTAATCGCGCTTAAACGATACACCGAGGACAGTATTCTCCTTGTCGTGCCCACGGAGAGTGCCTCCGACCATATTGGGCATGCATATAGCATTATCGACGTTACAACCGCCGAAATTATTCTCCTTTTGAATGGACCTGGTCCTCCAATATTTGGCATCATCCTCGCCAGTGCTCCCTGTGTTACAGACGCCTTTTCGCCGATGTATTTCACGTGCTCCTTGAAATTCAACCTGTCGTCGATAATCACTCCCAGGTATTTTATCGCTCTCTTTGATTCGATCCTAGTGCCTCCAACGGTCACTTCCATTTTCTCCACTATCTTCCGGCCGCTTATCAAGACGGCCTCCGTTTTATGTGCAGCAAGTGTCAAACCTGCCTCATCCAGCCATGCTCCAACATTTCGAATCGCTGTGTTCGTTTTCTCCTCTATTTCCGCTACCGTCTTAGCCACCGAGACTATGGCAATGTCATCTGCAAAGCCCACAATTGTAGTCCCGTTTGGCAATCGTAGTCGAAGTACACCATCGTACATAATGTTCCACAGTAGTGGCCCAAGTACAGAGCCCTGCGGGACACCCGCCGTCACTACGTATTCCTTCTCTCCTTCATCCGTTAGGTATATTACTTTCCTGTCCTGAAAGTAATTGTTCAGAATCTCCATTAAGTATGGCGGCGTAGCCATGTTAAAGAGGGCTCTCATAATCCGCCCCCAATTCGCTGAGTTGAACGCGTTTTTAACGTCAAGGGTGACAACCGCACAGTATTCCTTGGTGCCAAATCTCCATCTTTCTCCTTCTATTGCGTCTTTTGCAATGTCGACCACCCTCCTTATGGCGTCAACAGTGGACCGTCCCTTCCTAAATCCGTATTGCAGGTCCGAGAGAGCTCCTCTTGCCTCGGCACATGTCAGTAGTCGATTGTATATTATCCTCTCCAGTATTTTTCCCATCGTGTCAAGTAGGCAGATGAGACGATACGATGATGGTTCCCCTGGTGGTTTGCCAGGTTTTGGAATGAGAACCAATTTCTGCTCCTTCCATCTACGTGGAAAAACACCCTCGACGAAGCACCTGTGGAACACCTTGGCGAACATATTCGGTCTAATCCGGATAGCCGCCTTAAGTGCCCTGTTCGGGATTCCGTCTGGCCCCGGTGTTTTCCTATCTCCTATTCCAGTGCATGCTGCAAGTACCTCCTCTGCCGTTACCTCGGGTATGGTATGAGCGGCCTCCGGCTCCCTACTTATAAAAGTGTAGGGCAGGCCCCGTGGGAATAATGTACCAATAATTTCCCGTAGCAAAACTGGACAACCCAGTTTAGGCTGTTCCCGAGCTCCGATTTTCTTGCAGACGACTCGGTACGCCGTCCCAAAAGGATTGACGTCAGCCTCCTGGCATATCCGCTGAAAGGATAGTTTCTTGCTCCTTTTAATGGCTCTTCTAAGTTGATGCCTTAGATCTTCATATGCAGCACGTTCGGCTTCCCATGTCGGTCTTCCTCTCGTGCGCTGGGCCCTTCTTCTCGCCCCAAAGCATGCCGACCGCAGATTTCGAATTTCGTCATTCCACCAGTAGCAGGGGGTACGTCCCCTGCATACAGTCCTCCTTGGCATAGCAGCATCGCATGCAGTGTTGAGCATGTCGTATACGCCGTTCACCATTTCCTCGACCGTGCTGCCAGTCGTACGAGAAGACGACAACATCAATCTGTACGTCTCCTCGTCAAAGCGGGAGTCCTTCCATTTAGGTCCCGTAAAGTTCGGCAATCCGTGTGTTCTCGTGTTGCGCCCAGTAACCGTCATCACGATTGCCTGATGGTCACTATTCGTGAAGTCCTCAGATAGCCTCCACGCAGTCCGTGAAACAAGGCCATCGCTCACAAACGACAAGTCTATTATCGAGCTCGATCCAGCTCTCCTAAATGTGCTTCCTCTTCCGTCATTCATCAGCGCCACAGGAAGGGAAGCAAATGTTTCCAAGAGGCAGCGACCCCTGGCGTTAGTATACCTACTACCCCATTCGGTCGCCCAAGCGTTGAAGTCTCCTCCAATAATAACGGGGGTGTTCAGGCGCACGTGTGACGCCAGTCTTTCCAACATATGCTGGAACTCATCCATTGACCACCTCGGGGGGGCGTAACAGCTATAGATGAAAACTCCCTTTATCTTGGCCATAACGAAACCAGTGTCCCGCGCATAGGTTTGCTGGAAGGGTAATGAACCACAAATCCATATAGCCGCAGTGGTAGATCCGTCCGTGATCCAAGTATTATTCCTCGGCACCCTATACGGTTCGCTTATGATTGCGACATCGATATTCTCCTCCTTTACTCTCTGGACCAATAGGTCCTGGGCTGCTTCGCAATGGTTCAGATTAATTTGTATTAACCTCATCTCCTGGAACGTGATTTAAGAGCTCTCAGAAATTGCGGACACTTTCCGCTCCCCGCGATATGGTTGGCGGATTTCGGGTTATCCACTTTGCAGAACATGCATAGTGGTTCCCGTTCGCAATTCCGAGCAACGTGACCGTCCTGTCCACACTTGCGGCATGCTCCCGAGCGGTCAACTTTACTCCCGCACTGACGGGCTATATGTCCAAATTGCAAGCATCGGAAGCATTTCATGGGAATGTTCCTCTCGCGAATCCTGCATATGACCCAGCCGATTCTAATTCTACCTTCCTTCAGGAGAATAGCTGCAGCGTCTGCATTAAGGCTTACTGTGGCCGTCTGCGTCCCACCATATGCCTTCCTGAGACCAACTATGTCGGTCATACTGAAGCCCTCAAGGCCTGGGATGTTCTGTATTGCGTTGTACACATCCTCTCTCTCCGTGATCTCATCAATGTCCTTTATCTCAATTGTCCTCCTCTCCTTTAGAGTGCGGACAGACGCGGATTCGCCTAGGAGCTCTCCAATGGCCCCTCTGAAGTCCTCCGTTTGCTCACCGTTCTTTCCGAGCTGGAGTAACAGCTCTCCTTTGACGGTTCTCCGAATTTTTGTCACGTTTTCCCCTAATTTGCAAAGCTTGGGGTCGGTTTTAACTCTCCTCAAAATGTCAGCATACGATGTATCATCCCTCGTTGCTATCATTATCGCGTCAGGCTTTGTTTTCCTCTCCTGAGGCTTCTTGGCCTTCCTTTTCTTTTTAGTGACTTTTTGCCACTCTGGTTCTCCAGTTGATTTCTGAGCGTTTACCTGCCGACCCGGAGTCGTCTCAGTAGTCCTTCTCGCCAGAACTTTCGGTGCAGGATTTGGAGTTTTCCTCTTTGCTTCGGGAATCTCGACAGCTTCCTCCTGTCTCCTCTTCCCCTCCTTATTTCTCAACCAAGGCGAAGTTTGTGTTGTTGAACTGCTGCAACTCTTCCCATTGGTTGTCTGCTCCCTTAGCTCACCTGCGCACAGGTCGTAAAGGGTCTTAATGGAATCAATCGCATCTCTCATCGGCTGGTGGATCGATCTCCTTTTTCCATCCTCCAGCATTTCGACTAAACTCCTAATCTGGTCCCCGAGTTGACCAAAAACACCGCTTGTGGACGCCACCGGATTTGTCCGCGATTGTTCCGACTCTGATATCGCCAATCCTGAAGATTCTCCATTTACAGGGGACCTCGGAGTCCTCGTACTCTGTCCGAATGGGTTCATCTCCCGATTCCGCACTGGAGACCTCAGTATTTTCGAGCTCTGTCCAAAGGCGTTGAGCTCCAGAGTATTCATCTCAGATGAATTCGTCGACTTATTTGTAGTTTTATTTTTATTATACATTTCAATTAATTTGGGCCCCAACTGTCGGCCGCTATCCTAATCCATCGTTGTAGTCGTCACGTAAGACCCCGTGGTTGTCTATGCATAAGCAGGGAGGCCACGCGAGGGTTGACACATAACCTTATGGGAATACGTGTTCAGAGCCAGGTCGACGTAAGCCAGGGATTAACATCTGGTCCTACAACACCAACTTAACGGTGACAAATCAGGAACGTACCGACAGACTTGCCATAGTTTTAACGGGGCGGAGGCAATGGCAGCATTAGCCCGACAGCCATTTCGACTAGCTTTCACACCGCCTACTAAGGTGCCGGAATACCGCCATCGTCAGCCTATATCGCCAATTCACATACGTCTTCCGGTATACCATAATTAGAACCTTACCGGGCTCGGTTCTAATGCCCAATCAAGGGCGTCGCTTCGATGAAACTGAGGGGACCACGGAGGCGTTACTCTCCTATTTTCCCATCTCTTGAGGGAACCCTCTGTGGGGTGATGCCTAGTTAATGGCGGCATCGGTTCGCCATGTCACAGATACGTCTTCGGTCGCTTGTACCCTTTTGTAGTACGCCTCAGCATCTGCCGCTCTTGGTCGGGGACTGCTTATTGGTTATTCGCAGCTAACCTACTTAGGGTAGGCCGTTCAGTTATCCGCCAAGTACTGACCCCCATGGTAGCCTGAAGCTCAGCCCCATTGTAGTCTGGTATGTAGGTAAAGTGAAGGCTTGTGAGATGCGAGCCTGAGGTTCATAACTCAGTTCAGGAAAGGAAAATGGAACGAAACGAAATATGGAGAAAAAAAAATATTTCTTTAGGAGCCTTCCTCTCTCACCAGATTTCTGGCTAAACTTCGAAGAATAAATAAAATTATCATGAAATATTTCTTAAAAATCTCTCGTTCGAAGTTGACTTTATATTGCAGGTCTTGCCACTTATGGATGAAATTAAATCTCACAACATGGGAGATATAGGAAGCTTGGTTGTAAGCCTTACTAAAGGGTTGTAATCAAGATCTTGAAAGTTACAGTTTTTTTTGTTCATTAGAAGCTTATTTCTATGTTAAGTTCTCTTTAACATACAGAACATATGTATATAATTGGTCATTGCAACACTTCAGACAGGATTGCGACCTAGTTTCTCACACCACTTATGTTGTGTGCGTTAATTTTATACATGAGTAGCGAGACCTACAGTTTAAAGTCGACTCCGAACGACAGATTTTTTTTTCAGAAACTTTTTCATGGCAATTTTATTTACTCTCAGAGTATTAGCCAGAAATCTGCTGAGAGGAAGTCGCCGAAGAAATACTTTTTGTATTTTGTTTTGATGTCTGGCCTGGGGCTCGAACCCTAGCTTTTCGTCTAATACTTATTGATAATATTGTTACGATGAAAAATCTAACTACTGGTGTTTTGCTTTTACATCGCTTAACATTAAGATTATAAACAAAAGCTACAAAAACAAAACAATGCAGTAAACAGACCTGTATACAAATAATCGTAATGCTTAATATAAGAATGAAGTCGCCGTGGTCTAGTAGGTAGTGTGATGGCTTATTAGACGCAAGGCCCGAGTTCGAATCCCAGGCCAGACATCAAAAACAAAATACAAAAAGTATTTCTTCGGCGACTTCCTCTCAGCAGATTTCTGGCAAAAACTCTGAGAGTAAAAATTGCCATGAAAAGCTTCTCAAAAAATCTGTCGTTCGGAATCGACTTTAAACTGTAGGTCCCGCCACTCATGTATAAAATTAACGCACACAACATGAGTGGTGTTGAGAAGCTAGGCCGTAATCTTGACGAAGGGTTGTAATGGCCAATTATATATGTATGTTAATATAAGAATAAACACTAGCATAAAATATGGTAACAAGTAAACAAAAATACACAAACAACACTACAAGAATTAATTTAAGCAAAATACACAAACAACACTACAATAAAAAATGTAAACAACGATGTTTACATTTATAGAGATTTTGAGAAGGCAAAGTCATGACCATTCGCCTTCAAAAACATTCATCAGGCTGTTTACGCAGCCATGCCATATAAAAGGCAAGGCAAAGCAGATGACTGAGTTAGTGAAGTTTAGTCAGTCTTGTGTGAAGACGCTGTTTGAAGAGAGTAATTGTGGTCTGAAGATTTCCGTTACAAAGATCTGTCGAATAATTGTCTAGTTATTGTTATTGTTTATGCAAAGGGTGTAAACAAAGGAATAACAAAGAAAACAGTTGTTGTTGTTTACATCAAGTTGTAAACAGTGGCACACAGAATTTTGCGAATAATAAAGAATTTTAATTGAAACAAAACACAAATTTATTTTGTTTGCAATCTACGAGTTCATATTTTAAACGTTTTTAAAAGGTGAAAACGTAACAATATATACGAGGGTGATCCTAATATTTATGGCAGGTTAAGGCATTTTTTCATTTTCTTTGGATTCAAATGATAATTGTAATAGGATTTCATTAACGGCTTAGGGATTGTCTTCACTCTCATTTCCATGATTAATTTAATATGTGTACATACATACATACGAACATAATTGGCCATTACAACCCTTCAGTCAGGATTACGGCTTAGCTTCTCACACCACTCTTGTTGTGGGCGGTAATTATATATATGAGTGGCGGGACCTACAGTTTAACGTCGACTCCGAACGACAGATTTTTGAGAAACTTTTTCATGGCAAGTTTATTTACTCTCAGAGTTTTTGCCAGAAATCTGCTGAGAGGAAGTCGCCGAGGAAATATTTTCTTTTTATATTTCGTTTTGACGTCTGACCTGGAATACGAACCCGGGCTTTACGTCTAATAAGCTAACACGCTACCTACTAGACTACGGCGACTTCAATTTAATATGTCTGCGGTAGCAAAATTTGCTGAAATAAGGGAAAATTTATCAGAAAAGACTGATAACACTCCATATATTTTTTTAATTTTTCTTGCATTAAAAAATACAAAAAATTCCAAGAAAACTTCTTATCACAACTAAACTACCTTACCCCGATAACAGTTTCTTCTTTACTTTGAACTAAGGCAACCCTAACGCCACAAATTCTAATGACTTTTAACTACGGAGGCAATAAGATTATGTTGCAAGATAAATAATATTTCTGGGCTGATATCGGATTTTTTTTTCTTGTTTTTTTATATTTCCATTTGCGTCTCCAATTTCTTTCTTGCTTGCTTGCATTCTACATTTTATTTATGCCAGCATGTCTTTTCGCAATCAAACAGAATTCTACACCAACAAAATGAGAAGAAGTCGAGAAAGAAAAATCAGTCTTCTGTTATGATTAAAAATAAAATATTTTTTTTCTTTTTTTTTATAAAAAGTGAAACAAAAGTTCATATTTCTGTTGGGGTTTCTTTTCCTTTCAATTTTGATAAAAAAAAAAGAAGAAGAAAAGAAAGAAACCATGGTTGTTACAAATTCACTATGATTGCTATGCGCTACATCGGCACATGGCGTTATGTTCAGTTTTTATTCCAAATATTATTTTGCCGGCGTAGTCTAGTAGGTAGAGTGTTGAGAAGAACATGGGCTTAAAAGAGTCTACGGAGTATAGTTGGCTGACTGAAGTCCCCCCGTTGTCTAGTAGGTGATGTATTGACTTATTAGACGAGAGTTCGTGGTTCAAAACCCAGCTTAGATATCTCAAATAAAACGAAATATGAAAAGAGAGTAACTAAAACTGGCAAAAACCGTGGAAGATTTTTTGGCCAAAAATAGATTTTTTCAAAATTCAAAATCTCGACCCATTACCACTGTTCGAAAGAGGACCCTCTTGACTACCATTTGCATATAGTCTGTATGGTGTACTATTTCTTATATGTTCCGAAATGGACACTTATCTTCTAGAGAATTTTCAAGCAAAAAATTTATGATTTTGAAGCCAATTTTCACAATATCATATCACTTCACATGTGACTAGGTTGAGGATTATATTAAGAGGCCTTGGAACCTTCCTTTGCACGTAGCATCATATATGCATAGATCTAGAATATTTCCCAAAATTCACTTCTAAACAAGTGAGCTAACAGTGCTCTGTTAAGGACAAATTTTGTTCTGTTAAGGCCAAAATTTTGCTCTGTTAACGCCAAATGTGGCGCTGCTAAAATTTATGGATTGCGTCCTGGATTTTCAAATTCGAATTTATCTTCTCACACATCATTTTCATCGGTAGCTGAGATCAATTTTAAACCGACTTATTGTTTCTTTTCCAGTAACTCTCCCAATATCTCTTAAAAAACAGAGACAAACATACGTAATTGGTCATTACAACCCTTTAGTCAGGTTTATCACCTATCTTCTCCTGTTAAGAACAACATTTTGTTCTGTTAAGGCCACAATTTTGTTCTGTTAACGCCAAATGTGGCGGTGCTAAAATTTATGGATTGCGTCTTGGATTTTCAAATTCGAATTTATCTTCATACACATCATTATCACCGGTAGCTGAGATCAATTTTAAACCGACTTATAGCTTCTTTTCCAATAACTCTCCCAATATCTCTTCAAGAACAGAGACAAACATACATACGTAATTGGTCATTACAACCCTTTAGTCAGGTTTATCACCTATCTTCTCACAATACCCATGTTGTGTGTGTGCTAATTTTACGTACCTTGTTCAGATGAATACTGTTAAATAGCTAACAGTGCTTTGTTAAGGGTAAATTTTGTTCTGTTAAGAGGAAATTTTACTCTGTTAACGCTAAATGTGGTGCTGCTAAAATTTATGGATTGTGTCTTAGATTTTCAAATTCGAATTTATCTTCACGCACATTAAAAACTAGGGTATATGAAAGAGCCTAAATTCAATTTTTCAATTTGTATCACGATTTCGAGACCCAATTCTTATGAAAAGGATATATTTGTATATTCCTGATTGTATTAAGAGGCCTTGGAACCTTCCTTTGAGTATGATATGGTACTCATAGATCTAGTATACGCCCTAAAACAAGGGCCCTTGTTCAGATGGATATTGTTAAGCAGTTAACATTGCTCTGGTAAACGCAAATTTTGTTCTGTTAACGCTGAATGTGGCGCTGCTAAAATTTATGGATTGTGTCTTAGATTTGCAAATCACTATCATATTGTATATGGGACTATATTGCTGATTGTATAAAGAGGCCTTGGAACCTTACTTTGAGTATGATATGGTACTCATAGACCTAGTATACGCCTTAAAATTAGCTCCTAAACAAGTGACCTTGTTCAGATGTATACTGTTAAACAGTTAACATTGCTCTGTTAAACGCAAATTTTGCTCTGTTAAGGCCAAATGTGGCGCTGTTAAAATTTATGGATTGTGTCTTGAATTTTCAAATTCAAATTTATCTTTACACACATAAAGTTTAAATATTTCCCGAGAACTTGTATGTATCTTCATTTGCCTTGTTAAACCTTAGATTGAACTGAAATTGTAGGTGACATCCCCTAGCCGCTAATGTCAGCTTATAATACACTTGTGCTTGGTTCTTTTATTTTTTCTGTTGACCATTTTATCTTTAAAACAAAAAACATTGTTTCTTGTTTTTCATTATTGTTTTGTAGATAAGTCTTAAATATAAATAAATTATTACAATAACAACAACAACACAACCACATAAATTAATCAAAAAAATACAAGAAATTAAAATAAAAAACTTATTAAAACAAAGATTAAAAAAAATTTCAATAAAGCTGTTGAAAACAAAAGAGAAATTATTTAATATTTATTTTTAGATAAACAAAAAAAGAATAATTAATTGGAATTTCACAAAATAAACAACAACAAATATAAGATATAAGTTATCGTTTAACAAATAGAAAGAAAATAGTAACGGAAGGGGGCCTAAAAATTCGCACACAATCTACGGTTGACATGCCGTGAAGAAATGTAACGTCAACCTTATAAAAAGTAGTGGTAGTCAATTCTTTTTCTATACATACATACATACATTCAGTCAGGATTACGGTGTAGCTTCTCAACATCACTCATGTTGTGTGCGTTAATTTTATACGTGAGTGGCGGGACCTACAGTTTAAAGTCGACTCCGAACGACAGATTTTTTTAAGAAGCTTTTCATGGCAATTTTATTTACTCTCAGAGTTTTTGCCAAAAATCAGCTGAGAGGAAGTCGCCGAAGAAATATTTTCATATTTTCGTTTTGATGTCTGACCTGGGATTCGAACTCGGGCCTTTCGTCTAGTAAGCCAACACACTACCTACTAGACCACGGCGACTTCCTTTTTCTATACAAAATGAGATATAAAAAAAGTTGATGTGTGTGAAGATAAATTCAAATTTAACTAGCAAAGACAAAAACCAAAAATTTTAACAGAACTAATGTTAGAGTTAACAGAGCAATGTTAAGGGGTCAGCAGAAAATACGAAAAATGGTCAAGGAAGAAATCACCCAAATATACGATATCAGGGACTTGCTGCAGATATCTGACTATAAGCATACAAATTGTAGATTACTGGGTTTTATTAGAGACACCTTAGGCTACAATTTGTAGAGAGTCCCATTTTTCCACAATATCCATCATCCGGCATCCTACCCAGACACTGTTAACATAGGGAATATTTAAAGCTCGATAACTCAAGTTCCAAAATTATATGGGATATACCACTTATTGGGTTTTATTAGGGACACCTTAGGCTACAATTTGTATATAGTTGGATATCTAATATCGTATATTTGTGTCATTTTCTCCTTGACTATTTTTTGTATTTTCTGTTAAACGCTTAACATTGCTCTGTTAACTCTAACATTAGCTCTGTTAAAATTGTTGGTTTTTGTCTTTACTACTTAAATTTGAATTTATCTTCACATACATTAAAAGTTGTCATAGTCCAGTAGATAGGATGTTGGCTTATTAAGCGATAGCCCGTGTTTCAAACCCCTGACTCAGACATATCGTACGAAAACGAAATATTTCTTTCGCCGACTTCCGCTTTCACCAGTCGTCTGGCAAACATTTAAAAAACAAGCTAAATTGCCATGAAAAGTTCCTCAACAATTTATCGTTCAGAGACGACATTTAACACTAGGACCCGCCACTCGCAGATAAAATTGACACAACATAAGTGGTGTGAGAAGCTAGGTTGTAATCCTGACTGAAGGGTTGTAATGACCAATTAGAAAATATTTTAAATTTCAAACTTTTCTTATCGACTATAAAGTATTTTCCTTTAGCCTATGCCAGTGTAGAATCTTTATAGATACGTGAGTAATTGCAAGTGCTTAAAGGGTCCATCAACTTTTGAAACAATTTTTATGTATGTGTGTGAAGATAAATTCGACTTTAGAAACCAATGACGCAAACACTTACTTTTAGCAGCGCCAATAATTGCCTCTAACAGGGTAAACTATGTTATTAACAGTGCTCTGTTAACTGTTTAACAGTGTCTATAGTCGATTATTCTCCTGTTTTGCCACTATTGCAGGAAAAAAATTTAATTCTCATTATGATCATTATTATTTGCGAACAAAAGTATTGAAATGTAATGGATTCCAGCTATCCCACTACCACGGTTCGAAAGAGGATCCCATTTGCCTATAGTCGGGTAGATGTATTATTTCTTATATGTTCCAAAATTGCCACACTGATCTTCTAGAGAATTTTCAAGCAAAAAATTAGTAATAATCCAAAAATTAGCTCCTAAACAAGTGGGCTTGATGGGCAGATGGATACTTTTAAACAGCTTACAGTGCTCTGTTGAGTGCAAATTTTGTTCTGTTAAAAGGAAATTTTGCTCTGTTAAGGCCAAATGTGGCGCTGCTAAAATTAAAGGATTGTGTCTTGGATCGATTGGGTTATCTAATATGCTAATAATTGTTTTTATGCAAGTTTTTCTTTTAAACATACAAATTATTTGACATTTACTGTCATCTGAAATTTAGAAATAAAATTTTTAATTTAAATTTTAATTTTCCTTTCCTTTTATTTCCATTCGTTTACGGCGAGTAAGTACATTTGGATTTGATTGTTCTTGTTAATTGGAGTATTTCGCTGTAAAATTTCATTATTATTATTTTAATGATTACTTTATGACCCAAATTATTTATGAACCGAAAAACAACACCAACTGCCAGAGTAATGAACTCTTTTCTTTTGTTCGTAATATTTTTTGGTTTTACTAACTCGCATAAGTTTTATTTTTATTGTTACGTGTTGTTATTATAATAAAAGTTATTAATTAATGACTATAAATAATGTATAGAGTCTGTTATTGTCGTATTTAACAAAGAAAGGCAATACATACATACATACAAATTTACATACATATATCCAATGTACTACCATTATTATTATTTATAATCGAAGTGTACATAATTTTGTTTCATTTGTTCACTGATAATACCAATGGTTTAAGTGTCCACTAATAAATAAGGCAATGTATAGTTAAAACGAGGGCTGTTTGAAAAGTAATTAGTTGTACTAACTAACCAATTATTTAATTTCAATAAAAATATTACAATTGCTAATGTGTGTGAAGATAAATTTAAATTTAACTAGCAAAGACAAGAACCAACAATTTTAACAGAGCTAATGTTAGAGTTAACAGAGCAATGTTAAGTGGTTAACAGAAAATACGAAAAATAGTCAAGGAAGAAATCACCCAAAGGAAGAAATCACCCAAATATAGGACTTGTTGCAGATACAAATTGTAGCCTAAGGTGTCCTTAATAAAACCCAATAAGTGGTACGTATATCCCAAATAATTTTGGGACTGGAGATATTAGGCTTCAAATATACCCTATGTTAACAGTGCCTGGGTAGGATGACAGAAGATGATGGATATTGTGTAAAAATGGGACTTGGGTTTAATTGGGGATACTTAGGCTACAATTTGTATAGAGTAAGATATCCACAGCAAATCCCTGATATCCTATATTTGGGTGATTTCTTCCTTGACTATTTTTTGTATTTTCTGTTAACCACTTAACATTGCTCTGTTAACTCTAACATTAGCTCTGTTAAAATGTTTTGGTTTTTGTCTTGATAGTTAAATTTGAATTTATCTTCACACACATCAATTGCTAGACTAGGGCAAGTGTAAGTAGTGTGTTGGCTTATTAGACAAGAAGACACGGTTCTAAATCCAGGTCAGACATCTCCAACAAAGCGAAACACATTTAAAAAAATTTCTTCGGCGACTGACTACTTTCAATAGATTTATGGCAAAAATTCTGGGAATAAAATTGCCATGAAAAGCTTCTTAGAAATCTGTCGTTCGTAGTCGACATTAAACAGTTAGGGACTCGCCAATTATGTATAAAAATTAACGCACACAAAATGCGTGATGTGAGAAGCTATCGGGTCCGCCATCTAACGTTTTCTTTTCAACTAGTGCTTATTTCGTGAATGGTAACACTTAGCTCTGGTCTGATTTGACAGATAATTTGTTTTATCCTTCCGCTGAACGAATATTTGACCATCCAATGCGTTTTCGCTTCGCTAAGTGGACCTGCGATCGACTTACAGAAGGTGCCGATTTTAGCAAAAAAAATCATCTTTTCAGATGAAGCTCATTTTGATCTTGGCGGGTATGTAAACAAGCAAAATTGTCGCATTTGGGGTACAGAAAACCCGCACGCATACATTGAAAAACCGACGCACCCAAAATGAGTCACTGTTTGGTGCGGATTTTGGTCCAGAGGCATAATTGGGCCATTTTTCTTCGAAAATGAGCAAGGAGTGGCCGTTATAGTCAATGGCGATCGTTATCGGGCCAAGTTGAACGAATTTTTGTTCACAAAAATTGAATAGGAGGATATTGGCAACATTTGGTTTCAACAGGACGGTGCTACGTGCCACACAGCCGAAGCTACACTCGATGTTTTGAGCCCTATTTTTGGAGATCGCATTATCAGCCACAGAGCTGATGCGGTTTGGCCACCTCGGAGCTGCGATTTGACACCGTTGGACTATTATTTGTGGGGTGCCGTCAAAGACAAGAGTTACGCCGACAAGCCAGAGACAATTGACGCTTTAAAGGACAATATTCGTGAAGCCATTGGTGAAATACAGCTGTACACAATCGATAATGTGTTTAAAAATTGGACCGATCGTATAGGCTACTGCATGGCCAGCCGAGGCAGCCATTTGAATGAAATTATTTTCCATTATTAACCGGAAGAATTGTACTTTCAAATAAAAAAAGAAATTTGAGAAAATATTCAGTAGTTTTTTTTAAAGCATTTTTAAACAAAACAAAACAATTTGGCGGACCCTGCATTTCTGATAACAATTTTGTTTCCTTTGTGTTTCTTGATCACGATTTAAAAGGCATCACAATTTATCTAGAAATATTTTAAATTTGAAAGTGGCAACCAACATGCATATGTACATATGTATGTATGTATGTACGTGCTGTTAAAAAAAATTCTTAAAGAATTTCTAGAAAGAGATAAGAATGTTAAATTAAAATATCTTAAAGTGCCAAAAAATGAGAAGAGATGAGAAGAAAAGAATTTAAAATATTTAAAAATCTTACATACATACATACATATATCCACTAGGTTCAAAGCTTTCCAATGGCTTTTCTTAAAATTTAATTACAATTTCTGAAATACATGCATAAAGTGAAGCCTTAAGGTACAATTAATACAATACAATTGGCCACAATAGCCAATAGCCCATGATTGAATTATTATTTCCCTTGCCCCCGAACATATGTATCAGAAATTCAACATTTGATTGCATTTCATGAATTAATAAACGTCGAACGTAACGTATACTACATTTAATTATGACATGAGAGTGAGTGTTGATGGTGGCACATACATACATAAATTTCATTTGAATATCAAACAAGTTTGTATGGCTTTGCATGAGCCCCATACCACCACCACCATACATACATACGGGTAATAAAATTTAAGAATCCAATACTCCAAGTAATTAATCTCTGAGTGTATTTATTACTCTTAATAGACAACATATTTCAATATAAATGATGATACGAGGCGCAATTTCGAAGTGATTATGTATCAGTGTGGCTATACTAAATAGTTTTGTGAGTACGTATCAGAGAACAGCAATGAGTATTCAAAAAGATGAGTAGATTTCAATCAAACTCATAATTTCTGATATTTATACGCATTCATACTTATTTTAATATCAAACTCATACTACTCATATTCAAAGTTTTGTTTTGAAGTACTCGTCGTACTCATACTTAACAATACGCATGATGTTATGGACTTTGAATCTCCATGACTCAACATTTACAAGAATCACAAAATAAGTATGACTACAATACTCACAATGAGTATTCAAAAAGATGAGTAGATTTGAATCATACTCATAATTTCTGATACTTATACGCATTCATAATTATTTTAATATCATACTCATATTCAAAGTTTGAAGTACTCATCGTACTCATACTCTTAACAATACGCATGATGTTGTTGATTTCGACTCTCCATGACTCAACATTTACAAGAATCACAAAATAAGTATGATTTGCGTACGAACACTACAATACTCACTAGAACACTACAATACTTTCAATGAGTATTCAAAAAGATGAGTAGATTCGAATCATACTCATAAGTTCTGATACTTATACGCATTCATTTTTATTTTAATATCATACTCATACTACTCATATTCAAAGTTTGAAGTACTCATCGTACTCATACTCTTAACAATACGCATGATATTGTTGATTTCGGCTGTCCATGGCTCAACATTTACAAGAACACTACAATACTCACTAGAAGATTGTATGTTTGGTTTGCTTACTGTCTTTGTCTTTTCTTCTTTCTTCTTTATTTGTAAATGCAACAACAACTAAGACTGTAAATTTTGATGAATGATTCGAATTACTCGAATCATTTATGAGTATTATATGAGTATGTTTCTAAATTTATGAATCTGATTGAGTTAGGCTTAGGAATCAAACATATTTCGATTTAGTATGAGTTTGATGTAAATGTTGTACTCATACTCATTGCAACATTTACTTATAAATCAATGCTGTAGTGAGTACGAATGTATCAGAGTAGTTGAATAGTCAATACTGTTGACACACTCATACTCCAAATTTCATGAGTACTTATGAGTAGCTAAAAAACGATTTATTGCTGATCTCTGGTACGTATCATAGGTAGATAATGAAGAGAATTTGAAGACACTAAAGGCAATTCTCAAGAGAAATAACTTCCGATTTAGAAAGGTCTTAGAGAGGAAGAATGATAAACAGACGAAAATCTTTTGTAAAAAGCCCAGTTAATTTAAACCCATTTCTGAAGACTTTTAAGGTAGCACAGTAGAGCAACCGTGAAGTAAGGCTGGCATACAGAACTATATGTTCTAAATCTATCTCCCTAGACGCAAACCAAGTCGGTTAACAGAGCTCTTTTATGTTACTAACAGAATTAAACAATTAATTTCAATCTGGTGAAGAAAAACACGAAAAATGATTTGAAGATTGATTTTAAAATTAATCTCCCTAGACGCGAACCAAGTCAGTTAAAAGAATTCTGTTATGTTACTAACAGAACTCTGTTAAGTTACTAACAGAACTCTGTTAAGTTACTAACAGAACTCTGTTATGTTACTAACAGAATTCTGTTATGTTACTAACAGAGCTCTGTTATGTTACTACCAGAATTAAACAATTAATTTAAATCTAGTAAAGAAAAACACGAAATTTGATTTGAAGATCAATTTTAAAATCAATCTCCCTAGACGCAAACCAAGTGAGAAGCTAGGTTGTAATCCTGACCTGTATTGACTTCAATATCAGTATTAGAAAATTTATAATAATATTGATAAATGTATACATACATACGTTTATTGTTTACTAAATATGCAAAAAAGTTTCCCCTTTTTCCACTTTTTATTTGCCCTTTAAAAACGTGATTAATTATTTGTATGAAGAGCTCTAATCATAAGCTATTTTTTAATAATTAATTTTGTATTTTTTTTTTTTTAATTCATTTGCATTTAATTAACTTTTAAATTCTACATATGATTGGAATACCTTTTTTTGGCTTTTTGTTTACATTTTGCTCTTGAGAATGTCAACTTTACGAAAGAATTTCTTCGTTAAAAAATAACCGGGTATTGGCATTGTTTTCTTTTTTTTCTTTACATACTTAAACACAAGTTGCCGTACAATGCACAAACACACCCACACGCATATTTATCATATGTAAGCTTTTACATTTTGATAGGAACTAAACAGTACAAAACAACGCAACACACTAACAAAACTTTATTGATTTTTAACGAAACAAGTTTTTTTTTGGTTTTTTTTATTACGGGAACAACAACAACAACCACAAAGTTGTTGGTGGCCCTTTATAAAAATTTTTTTTGTTAAAATTCTTATTAAAATCTGTAATTCGTATATAAGAAGAAAAACCCGTAAACATTTACTCATAAAAACAGTGAGAAGCACTCATAAAAATAGTTTTCATTATTCAAATGCAAAGGTTTTTGTCTTCTTTCTTTTTTAATTTTCTTTTAAACAAAACAAGTCAATGAACGTTGTTTTAATGAAATTATAATAAAAGAGACACACACGAAAGAAAACAAAAAGATTTTTACGTTTAAATACCGGCAACAATAATATTCTTAAACAAAAATTAATTATTAAACAACGAAAAACACAACAATTTTAACCAAAACCCGACCGAAACTAAGAATTTCTTTGAATTTCAACACGTAAACTGAAAGAACACAAAGAAAAAGCAAGAAAAACAACAATATAGCAATCAGCTGTTATAACGGTACTGTGTTATATTACATTAAATACAAACCCACACACACGATTTCATACAAACAATGCAACAAAAAAAAAACCTTCTTCTCTCAACTCTTGTTAGGAGATTTATAATTGTAAACATCATACACATGTATGTAAACATACATATGAGTCAATATAAGTAAGCAAGTGATACAGAGTGAGAGAGAGCAAACAATTTGCTTTTGCAGAGACAAATATTTGAGAATTTTAAGGAAATAAATAAAAAAAACCGGCTTTGTAATGTGAAAGCAATAACAGCAACAACCATGTGCACCCATAATTATTACACAAGCAATAACAAAAACTCTTTGCTGGCTGGCAACATAGTTCCAACAAAGCATTGTTATTATTGTTTTATTTACAATACACTCAGAGCAAGTAAAATAAATAAACATGTAGCCATACATATTTGTTGGGTCCGGTGTTGCACTGTAATTGTTTGTAGTGTTTTAATTTTATGTTTATACAGCAAAAAACAGGTGCATACATATAAAAGGCACCCATTTTTTGTTTTTTTTTTGGTTCATGCTGCCCTTGTTGTTGTTTGTTGTTTGCAATTTCTTTAGGCATGCGTTAAACCAACCAAGTTGTATGATGTGTGATATCTTTATACACTTATCCGTTAGGTTTTTTGTGTGTTTGTTTTTGTTGTATTTAAGAACTGACATTTATTTGTTTTTATTTTATCATTTTTCTCTCTTTGTTTTTTGTTTGTAATTGCGATTGAACATTACTTGTCAACTTTGACACATTGTCACTATATGTTAAGGAACAAACATTTCTTTTGTATGGGACATGTTGTCTTCAAGAATAAAAATAACTTTCGAGAACAAACATTAAATCTTAAAAAAAACACTTAAAATATATACAAATTATTTTTACCTTTTCTTTTCAATTTAATTAAATTCTTTTTTTAAAATTTATTTTTTCTTTTTTATTTTCTTTACTTTTTTTTTTGATTTCTTTTCTTTCACTTAAAATTTTATTTCATATTTTTCATCTTTATAATTTTTTTAAAATTATTTTTTTATTTCTAACTACCGTTTCACTCCTCTCGAATTTATTTTCACGCGCGCACCTGTTTTTTTTTTGTTTTCTATTCTTTTACGGTTTTTTTTTCTTTAGCAAAACGTTACGCACTGACCACGATACAAGATATCGAAAATTCAACCAACGCGTATAACGGCGCTACGAAGACTGTTTTGCTTAAATCTCTAATATTTGGCTCTTTGCTGCTTACGAATATAAATGCCAGTTAGTTAATGTTCGTTTTTTAGTAGTTGTTGTAGTTGTATGTTGGCTTAAACAATATCAAACCTTTATGTATATAAGCATTGTAATGCAACTTGTTTAACATACATTAGGCATATACATGTTGCAAATAAAAAGACTTAGATGTTTACAATCGAATGTTTAAGAAACATTTATCTGTTAAGCTTTCATATATACATTTTTTCTGTATACATTTGATATACATATAAGAGATTTGTTAAGTTGCAAATGTTTATAAACTTTCTTATATACATTATTTGTATACAAGTTAAATAAAACGAATTCGTATTAAATCCACTCAACTTGTATATTAAAAAAGCAACGTAATGTGTTGCAAAACAGATTGCAACAATCTATTTGATGTTTATAAGCTAAATGTTTATATACATTTGATCATGAGTTGTATAAGAATATGTTGCTTTTCTTACAGAATTATTAAACAAAACACATCACAATCCAAACATATACAGTAATCTTCGGATATATAACACTTACAAAAATGCTTCCTGGACAGTGTTATAAACGGAGAATTCCTTTATCGAAAACCCTCTCCAGAGAACAAAAATGGCGTGGGTCATTCAAGCTGTTGTCTGAGATATTTACAGGTTTTAAAGAACATTTTAGTTGACTCAGTGTACGGTCAATTGTTTGAATCAGTGTAAAAGGGATGCAAATCTATTTGAGCCTTTATTGACGAAAAGAAGGAAATTGAATGCAGTTCCGCCAGCCAAAATTGACGTACAAAAGGAGAAAAACTTAATTTTCATCCTGTATTATAATTTTCTTTTTCTCTCTTTCTTGTAATCCTTTTTAAGCTTCTGGTTTATCACTTTTATGGCGTGAAATTGGTTTTTTCTTTCTTTCTTGTTTTTTTTTTGATGGACTTAACGAAATTTCATTTTTCTCACGCACGTATGCATTTTTTTTGTCGTCCTGTTATTAATTCTTTTTTAGTATTTTTGGTCGGTTGGTTTACGTCGTTACTTTTGTAAAAAAAAATTTTCAGAATATGTGTTAAAAAGAGAAAGAATGTCTATGTTATTGCGTGTTATTGAAAAACAGGCAACAGTAAGAGGAAAACATTTCCAAATATTTTTTACGACTTCCAAACTATAAGCATACTTACAGTGTGGACAAAACACATTGGGACTTTATTTGAATTGTAACTAATTCACTCGTAGGTGGCTTGGAGTGGTAGCTGTGATACCAAAGCACACTTCAACATGCATAGCGGCCCGTTGTGATGTCACAGGGGTCAACGCAGTCCCTGTACTGATCGAATTCCATCGAACAAAAATAACAGGTTCTTTTTTAAAGCATTTTCAAATGTTTAAACTCATATGAAATGTTTTTTTTTGTTTCTCTTGAAAGAGGGTGCCTTGGCAGTCTAGCTGGTAGTATCCTAGACTATTATCGGAAGGGTTATAGGTTTGATTTCCACCAGAAATTCAATGTTACTCAGCTGGTAAATAATTAAATATAATTTGAAATTGTATTTCAATAAATAAATCAATATGTATTCGCCTGAAAGGCCTATTTATGCCATTAAGTATGGAATACAAGTATAAATTTGTGAATATTTTTAGTCTACTGTAGGTAGTAATGGATTACAGCAGTGAATGACAAGACCACTACTTCTGCTACTATTACTACTACAACTACTACTACTATTACTACTACAACTATTGCTGCTACTACTACAACAACTACTACTACTATTACTACTACAACTATTGCTGCTACTACTACCACTAAAAAAAGCGTAAAAAAAACTACTACCACTACTACTGCTACTATTACTACTACTACTACTACTTCTATTACTACTACAACTATTACTACTACAACTACTACTATTACAACTACAACTATTACTACTACAAATACTACTACCATTCTACTACAACTATTGTCGTTACTACTACTACTATTGCTGCTATTACTACTACAATTACTACTACTACTACTACAACTATTACTACTACAACTACTACTATTACTACTACAACTGTTACTACTACAACTACTACTACCATTCTACTACAACTGTTGCCGTTACTACTACTACTACTGCTACTATTATTACTTCAACTACTACAGTTATTACTACCACAACTATTGCTGCTACTATTACTACTATTACTGCTACAACTACTACTACTACTACAACTACTATTATTATTCCTACTACAACAATTGCTACCATTACTACCACAACTATTGCTGCTACTACTACTACTATTACTACTAAAATACTACTGCTACTAAAGTAAACATCGACAACGTTAGAAAGTGGACCATACAACACTGGCAAGAGAAATGCAACACTGAAACAAGTGGTAGATGGACGGCTAAACTTCTCCCGGATATTACCCGCATAGATGGGCACTTTGCAGTACCAGTAAAATTTCAGTAAAAATTGATTTTTACTGATTACTGAAAAAAATTTCAGTATTCAGTAAAATTTTGCTGTTAATGCAATCTAAATTTAAATGAAATTTAAATGAAAAAAAGTAAAATTTTACTGTTAATGCAATCTAAATTTAAATGAAATTTAAATGAAATTTAGATTGCATTACCAGTAAAATTTTACTGAATACTGAAATTTTTTTCAGTAATCAGTAAAAATCAATTTTTACTGAAATTTTACTGGTACTGCAAAGTGCCCATCTATGATTACCCGCTGGATTGGGAGCATATTTGGTGAGGTTAATTACTATTTAACACAACTGTTATCCGGACACGGTTATTTTTGTAAATATCTGTTTAAAATGGCGAAGATGACACGACGAAATTGCATTTATGGTAATGCGTTGATCGACGATGGGGAACACACTTTCTTTCATTGTGAGAGATGGGGTTTAGAAAGAAGGAATCTTGAGGCCAAAGTTGGCGTCTGTGAGACGTACTTCTGAGCAGCGAAGAAAGTTGGAATAGCATGACCAGTTATACTGAGGCCTTGCTAAAATCGAAGAAATTTGACTTGGATGAGAGAATTAGAATGTATGTTTGAACACCTTCTCAGATTTTGTTGCGTATTCTGCACGCGAATATGGATATGAAAGGGCCAAATGGCCAGACGGACTCTGGAGCGAGAGATTTAATGGGTGATGGCCCCAGACACGGGGTAAGTAACGACTTCCCCTATGGTTTGGTGAGGTACATTTACTCCTCCTCAGCGGATAAAAACTACTGCTACTACTACTATAACTACTGCTGATACTGCTTTTATTACTACTACTGTTGCTACTACCACTGCTACTTATAATACTACTGCTACTACTACAACTATTACTACTACAGCTACTACTACTATAACTACTGCTGCTACTGCTATTACTACTACTACTGCTGCTACTACCACTACTGCTACAACTACAACTATTACTGCTACTACAGCTGCTACTATCGTTCGAATGTCTGTCACAGATTTTCTATGTGGAAATCTCCATTTTCCAAGACTATGTCGCAGAAATCAGACTGACGAGTAAGCAAATTAAGAAAACCTTACAAGAAAAACTGACTGAGTCAAATGCCACGATTTTGGGGATTTGGCAGAAGCTGCATGATACGTAGCGCCATTCTATTGAAACCACTAGCCGTTATTGCCTAGGCCATCTACCCTAAGCAGAAGTAGTTTTTAAACTTCGTCTTTCTTTAATAGGTAGTGTGTTTGCTTATAAAACGCATAGACATCTCGAACAAAACAAATCTATCGTTCGGAGTCGACTTTGGACTGTAGGTCTTGCCGCCACTCATGAATAAAGTTCACACACCCAATATGGACCATTTACAACATGGTCATCTAATCTGTAAGCACAATGTACAAGCAATCAGTTTTAATCGATACTGTAAATTTTCTCGTGACACATTTGTCTGCAATTTTTTTCTCTCATTTTCTGTTTTCCATTTCCATTGGACATTATATGGCCCAAAACTGTTTAGAGAGGCTCTTTTGAGGCACAAAGGAATAAAGAAAATCGAGAATGACAGTTTTTTTTAGAAACTTAAACCATATGTTTCACACTCTCTGCCTCTCCCTCCCTCTCTCGCTCTCTCTCTCTCTCTCTCTCTCTCTCTCTCTCTCTCTTTGTCATTGTTATTCATTTTTCAAACTGAACACGACAAATGGCTTTGAAGTTTCACATTTCATTCCATTTTATTTCAATAAAATTGTACTTTGGAAGCCAAAAATAAATTGACAGCAAAAAGAAAGTGGCCTTTTGACAATGTATAAGTATGTATAGATGTGTAGTGGCAAATGTGCTTGTGTATGAGGAACAAAAGAATTTTGGTGTTAAACTTTGTCCACATGACGAGTATTTGTTCTGCCATAACTGCAGGGTATTTGAAAAATTTCCAAATGGGAGGAAACGTCAACGAGAAAAAAAGTGTCAGTGATGACAAGGAAAAATGGTTCTTAAAAGCATAAAGAATCTAAAAATAAGTGACGTTTTTATGCTATGGACGCTGACACACTGTGACTGATAATTTTATTATGAAATGTTTTGGCGGTGCTGACAGCATACACTGCTGTTTGCAGTCACTCAAGAGATGATCCCTTTTCTTTTCCATAAGTGGTGTTGAAATGCTACAACCTAGATTTTTTCCCATGTGAGTCGGCACAGAAAATTTTGCTACCACTGACACACTGATTTTGTCTGCTATTAGGAAATGGCGCCCCACAGAAAATAACCCAACGATGGTCATTGGCGAGTCTATGTTGATGGATTCTTCCGCACACTCTCAGCCACAGCTACAATATATTACCAGGTCCATTCAAGAGGAGGATAATACCGAGGGTTGTAACGTCGATAATGTTATATGCTTGCCCAATATGGTCGGAAGTACTCTCTGTGGGACCGACTGGGGAGGATACTGTCCTCGGTGTATCGTCTAAGCACGATTAGACAAATAAGTGGCTTCAGAACAGTGTCTGATGAAGCGATATTGGTATTGGCAAAGACAACACCAATAGATATATTGGCGGATGAGATGAGGCGGATATACTTTCGCCGTCTCGAGTATTCAGAACAAACAGCAGCTATAGAAGCGGAGGAACGAAGGACTTTCATGCACAAATGGCAGCCACGATGGGAGAACATTTTAAAGGGAAGATGAACTTTTCACCTTGTTCCTGATGTAACCCTTTGAATGGAGAACAAACATTGCGAGCTGAACTACTACGTGATCCAGTTCCTATTCTATTCTATTCTCTTCTATTCTATTCTATTCTATTCTATTCTATTCTATTCTATTCTATTCTATTCTCTTCTATTCTATTCTATTCTATTCTCTTCTATTCTATTCTATTCTATTCTATTCTATTCTATTCTATTCTATTCTATTCTATTCTATTCTATTCTATTCTATTCTATTCTATTCTATTCTATTCTATTCTATTCTATTCTATTCTATTCTATTCTATTCTATTCTATTCTATTCTATTCTATTCTATTCTATTCTATTCTATTCTATTCTATTCTATTCTATTCTATTCTATTCTATTCTATTCTATTCTATTCTATTCTATTCTATTCTATTCTATTCTATTCTATTCTATTCTATTCTATTCTATTCTATTCTATTCTATTCTATTCTATTCTATTCTATTCTATTCTATTCTATTCTATTCTATTCTATTCTATTCTATTCTATTCTATTCTATTCTATTCTATTCTATTCTATTCTATTCTATTCTATTCTATTCTATTCTATTCTATTCTATTCTATTCTATTCTATTCTATTCTATTCTATTCTATTCTATTCTATTCTATTCTATTCTATTCTATTCTATTCTATTCTATTCTATTCTATTCTATTCTATTCTATTCTATTCTATTCTATTCTATTCTATTCTATTCTATTCTATTCTATTCTATTCTATTCTATTCTATTCTATTCTATTCTATTCTATTCTATTCTATTCTATTCTATTCTATTCTATTCTATTCTATTCTATTCTATTCTATTCTATTCTATTCTATTCTATTCTATTCTATTCTATTCTATTCTATTCTATTCTATTCTATTCTATTCTATTCTATTCTATTCTATTCTATTCTATTCTATTCTATTCTATTCTATTCTATTCTATTCTATTCTATTCTATTCTATTCTATTCTATTCTATTCTATTCTATTCTATTCTATTCTATTCTATTCTATTCTATTCTATTCTATTCTATTCTATTCTATTCTATTCTATTCTATTCTATTCTATTCTATTCTATTCTATTCTATTCTATTCTATTCTATTCTATTCTATTCTATTCTATTCTATTCTATTCTATTCTATTCTATTCTATTCTATTCTATTCTATTCTATTCTATTCTATTCTATTCTATTCTATTCTATTCTATTCTATTCTATTCTATTCTATTCTATTCTATTCTATTCTATTCTATTCTATTCTATTCTATTCTATTCTATTCTATTCTATTCTATTCTATTCTATTCTATTCTATTCTATTCTATTCTATTCTATTCTATTCTATTCTATTCTATTCTATTCTATTCTATTCTATTCTATTCTATTCTATTCTATTCTATTCTATTCTATTCTATTCTATTCTATTCTATTCTATTCTATTCTATTCTATTCTATTCTATTCTATTCTATTCTATTCTATTCTATTCTATTCTATTCTATTCTATTCTATTCTATTCTATTCTATTCTATTCTATTCTATTCTATTCTATTCTATTCTATTCTATTCTATTCTATTCTATTCTATTCTATTCTATTCTATTCTATTCTATTCTATTCTATTCTATTCTATTCTATTCTATTCTATTCTATTCTATTCTATTCTATTCTATTCTATTCTATTCTATTCTATTCTATTCTATTCTATTCTATTCTATTCTATTCTATTCTATTCTATTCTATTCTATTCTATTCTATTCTATTCTATTCTATTCTATTCTATTCTATTCTATTCTATTCTATTCTATTCTATGCTATTCTATTCTATTCTATTCTATTCTATTCTATTCTATTCTATTCTATTCTATTCTATTCTATTCTATTCTATTCTATTCTATTCTATTCTATTCTATTCTATTCTATTCTATTCTATTCTATTCTATTCTATTCTATTCTATTCTATTCTATTCTATTCTATTCTATTCTATTCTATTCTATTCTATTCTATTCTATTCTATTCTATTCTATTCTATTCTATTCTATTCTATTCTATTCTATTCTATTCTATTCTATTCTATTCTATTCTATTCTATTCTATTCTATTCTATTCTATTCTATTCTATTCTATTCTATTCTATTCTATTCTATTCTATTCTATTCTATTCTATTCTATTCTATTCTATTCTATTCTATTCTATTCTATTCTATTCTATTCTATTCTATTCTATTCTATTCTATTCTATTCTATTCTATTCTATTCTATTCTATTCTATTCTATTCTATTCTATTCTATTCTATTCTATTCTATTCTATTCTATTCTATTCTATTCTATTCTATTCTATTCTATTCTATTCTATTCTATTCTATTCTATTCTATTCTATTCTATTCTATTCTATTCTATTCTATTCTATTCAGGAAGTACCTGTACAGATTTGGACATGATACTTCCCCCATATGGATATAGATGAGGAGGAACATACTGCCCCAGATTTAGATGGCTCGGAGTAACGAGTTTCGAAACAACTCGACTTATGAAAAAGGTGTTTAATTCTAGGATTCTATGGAGCCAATACAGTCAGAGAATTGCCGAAGTTACGCTAGAATTCCGAAGTCTGAAGGAACGGAGGCGAAATTTGACTTTGTGGGACAAAGCTTTCGAGCTAACCAGGCCTCCGCGAAGTAATGCCTTACCGCAATCCCGCGGGGGAGAGTGATTGAAGTGCGTACGGGGTGGCTTTAGTACGTAGGCCCCAGTAGTGGTGAATCGTGCGCTCTTTTGTTGGAACAAAAGTGTCTTTCGAAGATTCCTATCTTCGGCCCAAGACACACAGCTGCGATACTTTCGGGTGTACGCACGCTCTGTACCAGCAGGCTCACGTCTTGGTGCATCAACAATGAAACCAGTTTCATGAACTTTAGCAATAAACTTCCGTAAACCTGTTGGTCCTTCTCTGCGATCAAATTCTCTGACATTTTCGTGCAATTTCCGATCGATCAATTGCCTGTGCTTTGGACATAAATTTCCAATAAATCGCAACGTTGCCCATGCGTTAATCGATTCATCACATCGTTCAGTGGAGATAATTGACTGAATTTTGTGACAGAATAGAATGATAGATACGAAATAACCGATGACTCAAATTTAAACCCATAGATGGTCCATGTGAGAAGCTAGGCCGTAATACTGACTGAAGGGTTGTAATTGCCAATTATGTATGTCCATCCTATCACTGTCACTTTTACTTTACGCAATTAAACTTTTAGGTTCGCTTTCTGGGGGCGATTTAATAGTTGGTCCTGACCCCCCAGTCTGCCACCTCTACGGTCTACGGACGTTGGGGGAACGGATCGGGTTGTTTTGTTTCTAGATGTCTATGGCCTGCTGTGGACAGTAGGAGAACAGGTTGCCTGCTGGGCTTGGATAAGGCCAGCTTAAGGTTGGTTGTCGGTTTTATCACGGGGCACTTCGAGATTAGGTCGCTGGACTAGGACTATTGCAGGGCATGTTGCGATGAGGAGGAGTTGGAGACTATCGAACACTTCCTCTGTAACTGCCCAGCCCTTGGTAGGTTGAGATTGAGGACCCTTGGCAGGGCCTCTTTTGAGAGTTTGAACTCTGTGTCAAGAGCCGACATCAAGGCTCTCCACAGATTCATTAATGGCTTAGGCTGGTTGAGAGTCGCTAGGGCTTCATCAGGGTAGTCGCGCTCTCTCTTTTTTGTTGTGTCTGGTCTGTGTGATCCCTCCGCTTCCCATTCTCCCTTTCCTACATCCTTTCCTTTTTATTCCATTCCCTCTATTATCCTTCCCTTTTAAGGACGTCAATTCGACCTCCGGGTACTGTACTTGTCTTAATTGACAAGTACACGCCCTCTAACCTAACCTAACCTGAACTACAATTAAATTTTTTTTATTGAATTTCCAGTTTTACGTGAATAATATTGTTTTCTTGTCTTGATGTTTATTGGGTTACAATTCAATTAGTTACGGCACACACCATTTTTAGCTTTTCTTCCCACTCTTTCCCATTCTTCTCCCTGCAGTTGAAATTGTAATTCGTCAACATCCCAGCAACTCTGTGGGCAATGTTCTCTGTGCTTGGCTTTACCTCATATGACAATAATGATATAATACTGAGTATGTGTGCGTGTGTGTGTATATGTGTGGTTCAAAATAAATTATTTCACGATTAAAAAAAAAGAACAACAACAACAACAATATTGTCGTGTTATTATGCAATTCTACATGGAATGCGGTTGTTCAACGAACTAAACTGATGAGAGATGATCATTCAAAGGGAATGCACATGAACATGAAAGAAATAAAAAAAGAAAGATGATGATGATGATGACACGTTAAAAAAAATAAAAGCCACGCATCTTTTCACACATGTCACAGATACCCGCCGCAAGATAATGCGAATGAACGTTAAAGAGAAATTAACAAAAAAAACAGAAAGAAACGTGAATTAAAGAAATGACTAAAGCGTGCTGAGAGTTGACAATTTTTTTTTTAAATTTCACATTTCCCTACGGTGGGGTTCACAATTTCGTATTTTTATTTTCCACATGAATGAATGAACGAAGATGAAGGAAAAAGAAATGAATCAACAGATTGCTGTACACATTCATTCTTTGCTTCAAACATGATTAAAAATTTTTTTTTTTACGTCGCCAACTCACACTGGACCACAGGTCTTACGAAGAAATTTTCTTTCGAATACTTCCAAGGCAGCTGCATTGCCTCCATGCTTGTACGGCATAAAGAAGCACTCGTAGAGCAAAAGTTTCGCCATACGAGAGTGATCTCTGCCACTCAGTGCAATACTGAGACCATAACAGCACCTGTTGGTAAAAGTGTTGCTACGCTTGATCTCCAGATTGACATAATTTTTGTAGTGTAACAGCGGAGCCAATATAAACAAAACCACTGACAACATCGAAACTATACTTCTCGGCAGTAAACTATACTTCTCGGCAGTAATCTGGGATATCATACGCCGCCTGCCTCTTTTCATATACTGTTACGAAAATGGAAAAAATCTAGATACTGGTATTTTGCTTTTACATCGTTTACAATTAAAATTAGAAACAAAAACTACAAAGACAAAAGCAATGAACTTGTTTACATGATAAACAAGTAAACAAAAATATACCAAAAAAAAACACCAGTATGAAAAAAAATGCTAAAGAAGTAAACAAAAATGAAATAACAAACATTACAAGAATTAATGTAAACAAAATACACAAACACCAATACTGAAACAACGATGTTTACATTTATAGAGATCTCGAGAAGGCAAAGCCACGAACATTCGACTTCAAGAACGTTCATTAGACTGTTTACGTTGCCATATAAAAGGCAATGCAAAGCAGGCAACGGAGTCAGTAAAAGTTCGGTTAGTCTTGTGTGAAGATGCGTTGTGTTTGAAGAGAATAATCGTGGTTTGATGATCTCCGTTACAAAGATCTGTCGAATAATTGCCTCGTAATTATTATTGTTTATGCAAAGAGTGTAAACAGAGGAATAACAAACAAAGCAATTGTTGTTGTTTACATCAAGTTGTGAACAGTGGCACAGAGAACTGTGCGAATAATAAAGAATTTTAATTATAAATAAACACAAATTTATTTTTATTTTATTTGCAATCTACAAGCTCATATTTTAAACGTATTTAAAAGGTAAAAGCATAACAAAAGTTTAGATCTGAGGCCTATCTCAGGTTAGGTTAGGTTTGAGTTAGTGTAGTTGTCATTGGGGCAAGTACGCCACCTAGACATCAAAGTGATCCATTGTATTTACGTCCTAGGGGAGAGAAGAACAGAATAGAGAAGGAATAGTGAAGAACATATGGAAATTAGAAAACGAGAAGAGGTAGGAAAGAGAGGATGTAAGAGACGGAGGAAAAAAGGTGGACTCCAAATCTACAACAGAGCGTGACTACAACCTTGATGCCCTAGCACTTTTCAACCAACTTAAGCTATTTATGAATTTTTGGAGAGCTTTACTGTCGACTCTCGACAATAAATCTAAATCTTCAAAGACGCCCCTGTTTTTTGTCCTTAAGCTCAACCTAGTAAAGGCTCGACAGTTGCAGGGGAGAAATCTAACTTAACTAAGGAATGGGAAGAAATAGGAAACGGAGGAGAAAGGATAAAAGAGAAGATCACAAATCACCCAAGAGAGCACCTCTTAAACGGCTTAAGCTATTTAAAAATTTCTGCAGAGGCCTATTTTGGATCTCGACGAAGAATTTAGAACTCAAAGAAACCCCCTCCCAGGATTCTTGCGTCGTCCTACTAAAGGCTCGATAGTTGCAGAGGAGGTGTTCAATAGTATCCAACTCCTCCTCATCGCAACATACCCTACAATAATCCGGCTGGGATTTGTTCCAGATCTTTGTCATTGAACTAATCTCGCAGTGCCCTGTAATGAATGAAACTAAACTCAGACTGGCCTTCTCTAAGCCCAGCAGCAAACCTGTTCTATCGCTGTCCATAGCAGGCCATAGACACTTAGACACATAACATATCGCTCTATCAATCCAACGCCTCTGCTTTTCCTCTCTGACCTATCCAGTAATTAGGCCGTATAATTGGCAAATTGGGTTGTCAGAGCCATTTGATAGTTGGCGTCCTCAAATAGTGAATCTAATCAAACCCATCTTAATAGATTTCTGTTCAATAGCGGTAAATGCAGCTGTCACATCTCACTCGGTACGACCTATAATGCCAATGTGGTCAAAGTCAAATTACGCAAGCAACTGGGCACTCTTGGGGAAATTTGTAATACTGCTATGTACTCCCGCCTTTCGCAGAACACTCTCCATAACGAAGTTGAAGAGATCGCATGATAAGGAATCGCCTTGCCTGAAATCTCACACAGTATCAAAAGGTTTGAAGAGGTCCATACCCAACTTGACGGAGTTGCAAGAGTTGCCCAACGTCATTCTTTACAGTTTTATTAGCTTTGCAGGTATACCGAGGTTAGTCATTTGAAGACGACAGTTTACAGACGACTTTGAATGTTAGATTTTTGAGAAAGTTTTCATGGCAATTTTGTTTTACTCTCACACAAGATATGTCTGAGCTGGGGTTTGAACTATGGCCACACGTCTGAGTAGACTACGGCGACCTATATTTCTCGCCGTTGATCAAAGAGTGACATTTTGGAAATATATTGAATGCTCTTGGAGCTGGTCAATACCAGCTCGTCTTATATTTGTCAAATTTGTTTGTTCACGTCCCATTCATCCAGAAATGGGTCTCCAAATTTAAATATAATTAGCGTTAAAAAACAACCGATGGTAATTAATTATAAATTAAAAAGTCGTTATGAAAAACTGTTATAAACTATTATAAAAACTGCTGTAAACTGTTATAAAAACTATTGCGGAAACTGTTATACACTGTTATAAAAACTGTTATAAAAACTGTTAAACATGGAAATTAATTAATAATTAAAAAATTTTTATATAAAAAACTGCTATAAAGCTGTTATAAACTGTTAAACATGGAAATTAATTATAAATAAAAAATAATTAAAAAAATTACTATAAAAATTGTAATAAGAACTGTTATAAACTATTATAAAAGCTGTTATAAAAACTGTTAAACATGGAAATTAATTACAAATAAAAAATAATTTAAAAAACTTGCTATAAAACTTGTTATAAAAACTGTGATAAAATATTATAAAAACTGTTATAAACTATTAGAAAAACTGTTATAAACTGCTATAAAAACTGTTAAACATGGAAATTAATTATAAATTAAAAATTGTTATAAAAAACTGTTGTAAAAACTGTTATAAGTTGTTATGAAAACTGTTATAAACTGTTATAAAAACTGTCATAAACTGCTGTAAAAACTGGAAATTAATTATAATTAATTTTTTTTATAAAAAAAGTGTTATAAAAACTGTTATAAACTGTTATAAAAACTGTTAAACATGGAAATTATTTATAATTTAAATAATTTTAATAAAAAACTGTTATAAACTGTTATAAAAATTAAATAATTTAAAATAGATGAGTTATTATTATCATTTTATTTATATATTTTTTTTTAATTTAATTGATTTCTAATCTAATACTCTCTACTCTACTGGCATCTTGGCAATTTAATCAAAATGTTAAAAGTGTCTTCTCTTCATTAACTAAGTCTTGGGTTTAAATGCCATCAAAATAAACTCGTAAAATTTTCAAAAAAAAAAAAAATCTCTTAGATCATCCAACACTCCTTAAAAGTTACATAACGAACGTAAATGTTAAAAATCATTTATGACTTCAGCAGTAGATGAGAGGTAAGGATGGTTGGATGCAAGTCTTCTTCAAAAATGTCTTAAACAAATTGAACAAAGTTTTTATAACTTCCTACATCATCATCATCATTGGCATCAGCATCATCACCATTATCATTATACAACCTAAGTATCTTTCATACAGCATATAATAAAACAAAAACAAAGCGTAACTTCATCGTAATATTTTTTTTGAAAACAAATTTTAAAAATAAATAAATTTTTTTCCTGACATTTTATTATTTGATCGTGTCATTTGATGTTTAGTATGTTCAATTGAAAATCTGATAAGTCTGTGGCTTTTAAGTTGAACTTTGTTCAGCTTTTTCAGTTTGCCTCCGAATTACGATTTTGCTTTTCCAAAATCATCATGGTATAATAGAAATTAAGGCCAATAAACTCAAGTAAAAGGGTTGCTTTAAGGAGCCTAAAGTTTGTTTAATTGACTTCCATAACTACCTTAGGGATTTTCTTCATATCGTTATGTCCTTAACTTTTCAAGTCTCTTCTACATACATCGATTCGTTCACAAACTTCTCCATTGTTAAACTTTACTTGTATTCCCTCCATGTCTCTGACGGCAACAGCTTGGTAATATTACATTTAAAGATGATTTATTTTCGTTTTGGCAACTTCTAGAATATAGTTGTTGTTGTTATTCATTTCTAAAAAAGTCTTTGCCTAAGCGCTTCTTATGTTATTTTCTTAGTTTCTTATAACAACTGCTTGACAATTTTACTTTTCACTCTATTTAAATTTGTTTTATTTTCGGTTTGGCAACATCTAGAATATAATTATTGATTTGTTATTGTAATTCATTTCAAAGATCTCGTTGCCTAAGCACTTCTTAACTTATTTTCTTAATTTGTTATTACAACTACTTGACAATGTTACTTTCCACTGTATTTAAAGTTGCTTTATTTTCGTTTTGGCAACTTCTAGAATATAATTGTTGATTTGTCGCTGTAATACATTTAAAAAAAAAAAAAAAACTTTTCACTGTGTTTAAAGATGATTTATTTTCGTTTTTGGCAACTTCTAGAATATAATTATTGATTTGTTATAGCAATTCTTTTCTAAAGGAGTATTTTCCTAAGCACTTCTTAACTTATTTTCTTAGTTTCTTATTACAAATGCTTGACAATATTACTTTTCGTTCTGTTTAAAGTTGATTTATTTTCGTTTTGGCAACTTCTAGAACATAATTGTTGATTTGTTGTAACAATTCTTTGCTAATGGAGTCTTTTCTTAAGCACTTCTTAACTTATTTTCTTGGTATCTTATTACAACTGCTTGAAAATGTTACTTTTCACTCAATTTAAAGTTGAATTATTTTCGTTTTGGCAACTTCTAGAATATAAATTGTTGATTTGTCATTGTAATACATTTCTGAACTGATCTTTTCCTAAACACAATTGCTTGACAATGTTACTTTTCACTGTATTTAAAGTTGATTTATTTTCGTTTTGGCAACTTCTAGAATATAATTGTTGATTTGTTATTATAATTCTTTTCTAAAGGAGTCTTTTCCTAAGCACAACTGCTTAACAATGTTACTTTTCACTGTATTTAAAGATGATTTATTTTCGTTTTTGGCAACTTCTAGAATATAATTGTTGATTTGTAATAGCTATTCTTTTCTAAAGGAGTATTTTCCTACGCACTTCTTAACTTATTTTCTTAGTTTCTTATTAGAAATGCTTGACAATGTTACTTTTCACTCAATTTAAAGTTGATTTATTTTCGTTTTGGCAACTTCTAGAATATAGTTTCTGATTTGTTATTGTAATTATTTTCTAAAGAAGTCTTTTACTAAGCACTTATTAACTTATTTTCTTAGTTTTTTATTACAACTGCTTGACAATGTTACTTTCCGCTCTATTTAAAGTTGATTTATTTTTGTTTTGGCAACTTCTAGAATATAGTTTGTTGGTTTGTTGTTGTAATACATTTCTGAAGTGATCTTTTCGTAAACACATCTGCTTAAGAATGTTACTTTTCCCTGTATTTTAAGATGATTTATTTTTGGTTTGGCAACTTCTAGAATATAATTGTTGATTTGTTATTGTAATACATTTCTAAAGGGGTCTTTTCCTAAGCACTTTTTACCTTATCTTATGTTTGTTGAACATAGCCACGTGCTGTCGGTCTCCAGATTAGTCAATCTAAACGAATAAAAATTGATAATCATCACCGTAGTCTAGTACGTTCGTTATCGAAACATAAAATCCGTCAAAAATATTGTCGCTTTCCGTGGGAGTGTTCAGAAGAACGCCTGAATAGCATCGTTCACAAAAAATCCACGCACAGGTCCCAATTTTAGGAATTTTGTATCATGATTTGAGCCTACTCCCCTAAAAAAGTTTCAACTGACTTAGGAAATTTCACACGAAATTTCATCGAAAAGTCATCTTCAGCAATGAGTTCCATCTCTGGACCTGAATGGGTGTGTGCACAAACAAATTTGTCGAATATAAGACGATACCAACCGACATTAGCTTCAAGAACTTTCAATCTATCCACCAAAAAGGCACTGCTTGAGCAACGGCGAGTAATATAGGTCGACGAAAGCTCATTACAAACCTTTACCCAGGATTACCTACACCTACCTACAATTTTAAAGTCGACTCCAAATGACAGATTTTTGAGAAACTTTTCATGGCAATTTTATTTTGCTCTCAGGGTTTTTGCTAGAAATCTACTGCGAGTAACTTGCCGAAGAAATATTTGTTCGTATATCGTTTCGTTCCGGGTTTTAGGTTAGGTTAGGTTAGAGGAAGTGTACTTGTCAATTAAGACAAGTACAGTACCCGGAGGTCGAATTGACCCATTGTACAACGTCCTTAAACAGGGAAGGATAAAAGAGGGAATAGGATAGGGAAGAGGATGTAGGAATAGGGGAGTATCCCCGGGTATTTGACCTGGGATTTGAACCTTGGCCTCATTTCTCGTAAGACTACGGCGACTACATTAAACGACCGATATTCGTGGTAAATCTTTCACTGAATAAATGACACTTTATATCACGGATATTTAACAGCTGATTATAAATCCACTAAATGGATAACCCGTTACTACTACTGCATAGAAAAAGTTAAACCAAATCATGCCTTCAATATCTTTGCTGAAGTGCCTCTATTCAGTTAAAAAATGGATTTTTTTTATTAAAAAACTGACAGATGGCAAGCGACAAATGCTGGCAATGCTTTAATGGTTAAAGTTTTCTTCTGACAATAATTACTTCAACAACACTTCAACGACAGGAAGGTAATAAATGAGAGACACACGTGTTTAATAACAGAACATGAACATGGTGAGTGGAAACAAAAAGTTTTATTGGCTTAACATGTGTACTTTACGCAGGATACGTTTGGGTAAAGATAAGTTAAGTGATGCCAATACCCCTCTCTAAATATTCTGGAAAAAAATGGAAAACTTTTAATGGCAAGAAACGTTTACACGTAGAAATGTTAATGAAATTAAACAGAAAATTAATTGCAAGGAATAATGAAATAAGAAAATTTGTTTTTAAGCTCAGTTTCCATTTGAAAGAAATGCTTCAATGGTTTTCTAATACTTACAGTAGGCGTCAAAAGAAACTGTACATTAAAAAATATATATACTGTTACGTTTTTACCTCTTAGGTAGGTAAGTAGAAGTGGCTGCCCCCTCGATGGAGTCATGAGCACTTAGGCCACACACAGGGCTACAGTTTCTCATTTCCCCTTATTCCAGAAACCATTCGGAGCTTCCTTTTAAAAATTTTTAAAATATGAGCTCGTAGATTGCATATCAAATAAAAATTAATTTGTGTTTAGTTTTTAACTACAATTCATTATTATTCCCACAATTTTGTGTGCCACTGTTCACAACTTGATGTAAACAACAACAATTGCTTTGTTTGTTATTCCTCTTTGCACTCTTTTGCATAAATAATAACAATTACTAGACAATTATTCGACAGATCTTTGAAACGGAGATCTTCAAACCACGATTACTCTCTTCAAACACACACGCATCTTCACACAAGACTGACTGAATTTTTACTCACTAGTTGCCTGCTTTGCCTTGCATTTTATATGACAACGTAAACATCGTTATGAATGTCCTTGAAGGCGAATGTTCGTGGCATCGCCTTGTCGAAATCTCTATAAATGTAAATATCGTTGTTTCATTATTGTTGTTTGTGTATTTTGTTTACGTTTGTTCTTGTAGTGCTTGCTGTTGTATTTGTGTTTACTTATCACGTTTTTATGCTGGTGCTTGTTGGTATAAAGTCGCCGTAGTCTAGTAGGTAGTGTGTTCGCTTATTAGACGTAAAGTCCGGGTTCGATCCCCAGGCCAGGCAGCAAAACAAAATATGAAAAAAAATATTTCTTCGGTGACTTCCTCTCATCAGATTTCTGGCAAAAACTCTGAGAGTAAATAAACCTGCCATGAAAAAGTTTCTCAAAATCTGTCGTTCGGAGTCGACGTTAAACAGTAGGTCCCACCACTCACGTATAAAATTAACACACACAATATGAGTAGTGGTGTGAGAAGCTGGGCCGTAATCCTGACTGAAGGGTTGTAATGGCCAATTATGTATGTATGTTTGTTGGTATATTTTTGTTTACTTGTTTATCATGTAAACAAGTTCATTGTTTTTGTTTTTGTAGATTTTGTGTATAACTTTAATGTTAAACGATGTAGGAACAAAACACCAATATCTAGATTTTTTTCATTTTCGTAACAATATATTAATAAATTACCGTTATTTCCAGTTTAAAATTGTTTTATTGCCAGTTTTTAAAATTGAAACAAAAAAAATTTCAAAAAATTTCGGAATATGGTCAAATTTTTTTAGGGCACTCTCCTTAAGTGGTAAAAGTTGCGTTTGGTGACTGTTAGAATTTTATCCTTAGTGTACAGTTTTTTTTGATGCTCACTGTATATACATTTAAAGTAATAAAAAATCACTTGTCCTTTGACTCCAAGCATGACTCGATTTTTTGATACTCTGCTTTAAAGTGAAGTATATTCCAGAGAGAGAGAGAGAGAGAGAAAGAGAGAGAGAGAGAGAAAGAGAGAGAGAGAAAGAGAGAGAGAGAGAAAGAGAGCATTCTGCATTGATCGAAACAAATGGTAATCAAAAGTGTTAAAGTCTAGGCTATACGGCGGGGACTGGTAAAACTTATTTTTAATACTTCGCTTCTATTCTCAAAAGCACTTAATAAAGTGCTTTGAAACAATATTTTTTTCTGTTTCTTGATTAAAATATTCTAAGTTTTGTCTTCTTTATTTTCTTGGCTTTTCTGGTATAAAGACAGCAAAGTCAAAAAGAAAAAAATGTTTAAAATAAAAACTGAAGACTTTCAAGCCTTATACAGCAAACTGGCCTTTAATGATGCCAATATTATCCGGGTGTAATAAATTATGCACGCTCATCTACTTTATCTACGTGGCATGTGCGACACTGTCATTTCATTATATCTACCCTGTAGTAAATATTTGCACACACAGTGAAAGTCAAAAGAAACTGTACACCAAAGATAAAATTCTAACAATCACAAAACTAAACATTAAGGAGAGTGCCCTAAAAAATTCGAAATTTTACTTTTTTTTATTTCAATTTAAAAAACTTTTAATATTAAAATAAAAATAACGGTACTTTATTAATGTATATATATTTTTAATGTGTAATTTCTTTTGATGCTCACTGTATATGTGTGCGAAATGTACATATACACGTCATGATATTCATGTCAATGTTATTTACATGTCATTGATATTCATGTAACAGAAAGAAGATACATCTTCTTCTATTTTGTTGTTGTTGTTGTTGTTGTCTTTGTTGTCTCTTGTACAGAACAATACTTATGTGGATTTATTTTTTTTCCTTTTTTTATTTGTATCGTTTTTGAACATACAAAGGTACCCCAGGTTCACATGCTTTTTCTAGGGAAATTGTTAGGAAATATTGAATGTTTTCAATATCTTATAAAAAAATTTAAAAATTGTTATGTGGTCTGTAATGTGACTTTATGTCCGTAATAATATTGAAAATAATTTCTACATATAAACCCTGTAATAATAGGTCAACTCTCGTGCATACATACATACATAATTGACCATTACAATCAGGATTACGGCATAGCATCTCACACCACTCACGTTGTGTGCCTTAATTTTATACTTGAGTGGCGGGACCTACAGTTTAACGTCGACTCCGAATGACAGATTTTTGAGAAACTTTTTTATGGCAGGTTTTTATTTACTCTCAGAGTTTTCTTGCCAGAAATCTGCTGAGAGGAAGTCGTCGAAGAAATATTTTTTTTCATATTTCGTTTTGATGTCTGGCCTGGGGCTCGAACCCATGCTTTACGTCCAATAAGCGAACACACTACCTACTAGACTACGGCGACTACAAAATAATATTGAAAATAATTTCTACATTTAAAACCCGTAACAATAGGACAACTCTCTTTCATATATACTGTTACGAAGTCAAAAATTTAGATTCTCATGTTTTGCTTTTAAAATTATAAACAAAAGCTACAAAAACAAAACAATGCAGTAAACAAACCAGTTTACAAATTATCGTATTGCTTACTATAAAAACAAACACCAGCATAAAAAATTGTAAACAAGTAAACAAAAATACACAAACAACATTACAATAATAAATGTAAACAAAATACACAAACAACACTACAAGAATAAATGTAAACAATGATGTTTACATGTATAAAGATTTCGAGAAGACGAAGTCATGAACATTTGCCTTCAAGAACATTCATCAGACTGTTTACTCTGGCATATAAAAGGCAATGTAAAACAGACGAGTGAGTTAGTGAAGTTCAGTCAGTCTTGTGTGAAGACGCGGTATGTTTGAAGAGAGTAATCGTGGTTTGAAGATCTCCGTTACAAAGATCTGTCGATTATTGTATTGTCTAGTAATTGTTATTGTTTATGCAAAGGGTATAAACAGGGGAATAATAAAAAAGGCAATTGTTGTTGTTTACATCAAGTTGTGAACAGTGGCACACAGAACTGTGCGAATAATAAAGAATTTTAATTGAAATTAAACACAAACATTATTTATATTTTATTTGCAATCTAAGAGCTCATATTTTAAACGTTTAGAAACGGTAAAAGTGCATCAATACATAATTTGGCCATTATAACACTTCAGTCAGGGATTACGAGCTAGCTTCTCACGCCAAACATGTTCCATGTGCTAATTTTAGGCATAAGTGGTGCTACCTACAGTTTATATTCGATTCTAAAAGACAGTTTTTTTCCTGTTACAGCCTTTGCCTTTGAAGATTGCTGAGAGTAAGTCGCCAAAGAAGTATTTCTTTCATATTTCATTACGATCGAGAAGTCTAAGAAGCTGGGGTTTTGAAGTACAGCCTTACGTCTAATAAGCCAGCACACTACCTATTAGACTACGGCCACTATAAGAGCCTTAAAAAACGAGAATCAATTTGCCAGATAAGGTTTCAACAGACTGGCCTTTATGAACTGCCAAAGTTGGAAACTCCCTATTGGAAGCTCTTATATTTATATAAAATTTCTTTACAAAATTTCTACACTCACATGTAACCGGTCATTACAACCCCCTAGTCGCTACAGGATGTGTGAAGATGTCAAGTGTGGATCATCTTCAGGAAAAGTCCCCAATAATACTGCCAATGAGACAACACAACGAACTCGTGATGAAGCAATATCTCGTGGCCTGCTATCTATCCTCGCTTCCCCACAACCACATAGTCACGGACGATTCAACTCCTCGCCGCATAAGACAAGACATTAGATGCTTCAATACGGACATCTTGCACCCAATAGCAACAATTGTGGACCTCCAATCAGTAACGGAGTCGCCACGCTCCTTACACCCAATCGACAGTTACTACAGCAGTGGTTCCAAATCAACACCCTCTTTCAATATCGGATAGCTAAAGGCAGCTACCCAAGGTAACCAGAATCATCCTCACCCAAATGAGATTAGTTTGTGCGAACATTCTGAACAACTACAGGGCGATGATTATTCCGGGCACCCTGATTTGCTGCCCATCATGCAACCAAGAACCATACGACACATAGCACCTCTTTGGATGCCCTGCCAAACCGACCACCTTTAGTCTTGTAGACATGCGGTTGAATCCAACATAAGTAGCGGACTTCCAAGGACCACCTAACACCCAACGACGACCTCCAACGTACTTACTTACTTAATTGGCCATAACAACCGTTTAACGGATTTCGGCCTGAACCTCCAACGTACAAACAACATAATATTATCTCTCAATCCATTTCATCTCTATCAGGACTACATAGGCATACAATTAACATGTAAACTTACATTTTTCCTAACATCCAACAGGGAGACACTTCCGAAGACAACAGTAGAGCTCAGGATTGCGACCTAGCTTCTTTTACCACTTATGGTATGTTTGTTAATTTTATCCATATAAGCGGCGGGACCTACAGTTTAAAGTTGACTGCGAACGACAGATTTTTCCTGGTAGTTTTTACATATTTAGTTTACACATATTCGTGTAAATTCCTACGTATTTGTTCTCGTAATTCTGTGTACCGTATGATGTGTGTATTCTGTTGTTGTCAGTTTATCGTGTTTATTTATCATTATTGAGTGTCGGTATTGGAAATCATGGCAACAAACTATCTACGACGAGTTTAAAAGTGTCTCTCTTCTTTCTAAGAAAACTACGTACGGCATGACAGTGGGACCTACAGTTTAAAGTAGATATCGAACGACAGATTTTTTGAGAAACTTTTCATGGCAATTTTTTTGTTTACTCACACCCGGAGTTTTTGTAAGAAATCCGTTGAGAGGAAGACGCCGCCGTCGAAATATTTTTTCGTATTTCGTTTAGGTGGAGATTGTCTGACCTGGAATTTGAACCGTGGTCTCAAGTCAAATAAGCCAAGAAGCTACCTACTAGGCGACTTTAAAAGTGTCTCTCTTCTTTCGAAGCAAACTAGGTACGGCGGGACAGCGGGACCTACAGTTTAAAGTCGACCGTGAACGACAGATTTTTGTGAGAAACATTTCATGGCAACTTTTGTTTACTTACACCGGAGTTTTGGTCAGAAATCCGTTGAGGGGAAGTCGCCGTCGAAATATTTTTTAATATATCGTTTTGAAGGGAGATGTCTGTTCTAAGGGATTTAAACGGTGGCCTCAAGTCTAATAAGTCAACAAGCTACCTACTACTCGAGTTTAAAAGTGTCTTTCTTTTTTCTAAGAAAACTACGTACGCCGGAAAGGCGGGACACATTACCTACTAGATGAGTTTAAAAATGTCTCTGCTTTGTCTAAGAAAACTACATATTTTTTCGTCTCTAAATAATAAAAAATTAAAGGCTTGGCACTTAGACGCCGCTGTATTATTTGTTTAAATTTTATTTTTTAACAATAATTTTGCATAACTTAATAAACAACAAAAATACAAAATAATGTTTAATTTAACGTCTTAAAAATTTAATTGCCTTCACATTACACAGACTACAAGATTTTACTTTATCTATTGTTACGAGATGATGTCATAAATCAAAACTTACAAAACTATATGTGCCTTGGCTTCAGCTCTCCACTTCCCTATGTTAACCTATTGTAACCATACTAACGACAAAGCAAAAGTTAAATAGCAACACCATCATCAAGCGACTACTTAAATCAGCTTTTTATGGTAAAAAAAACAGAAAAGATGCTGCTGCATTAGGTATGTATGCGAGTATATGCATCTGTTGGATGGCAGCCAACTATTGAAGTCGATTTTAAATATCATTTGAAACTCAAGTATTGAGCATGAGTATGAAAATCTTAAATATCTACGAGTGCTTGTTTTCCTCTCTCCTCTTTCTTCTTCAACAATTTTATTTTCCATTTGCCAATAAATGTTGCCTTACACTTATGCTTACAGATTCATGGGATCATCGATATTTCTGTAGATTGTAGACTTTTTGCTGTTTTCGTACCCTAGTGGGTAGTGTGTTGGCTTCTTAGACGATAGCCTAGCCTAGACATCTCGAACTTGACAAAATATAAAAAAATATTCCTTCCTCCCAGTAGTCTTGTGGCAAAAATTCTAAGAGTAAATGAAAATAGCGAAGAAATTACGTTTTTTCGCTACTCGTAAGTACTCATGAAATTTTGAATATAAGTGAGTCAACAATATTGAAATTCAACTACTCCTCTGATTCATTCGTACTCACTACAACATTGATTTATAAGTACAGATTGCAATGAGTATGAGTACAACGTTGACATCAAACTCATAGCATTAAAAGTATGTTTGATTCATACGCCGAACTCATGAAGATTCATAAATTAAAAAAAAAACATTTAAAATACTCATAAAGGATTCAAGAGATTCGATTATAAGTACAGGTTTCAATGAGTATGAGTACAACGTTGACATCGAACTCATAGCGTTCGAAATAGGTTTGATTCATACACCTAACTCATTCAGATTCATAAATTTAGAAAAATACTTATAATACTCATAAATGATTCGAGTGATTCGATTATAAGTACAGATTGCAATGAGTATGAGTACAACGTTGACATCGAACTCATAACATTCGAAATATGTTTGGTTCATACGCCTAACTCATTCAGATTCATAAATTTAGAAAAAATACTTATAATACTCATTTATAACAGAAATTATGAGTATGATTCGATTCTACTCATCTTCTTGAATACTTATTGCTGATCTCTGGTCATATAATATTCATAAAATGTACACACACAACATGATTAGTGTGAGAAGTTAGATTGTAAACCTGACTATGACTCATACTCATTTATGAGTATTATAAGTATTTATAATACCGCACTCCACCATAACAGTACACTACACTATTCTTGCTTTACGTTTAAATCCATTAAATACTCATAAATGAGAACTTTGAATATGAGTAGTATGAGTATGATATTAAAATAAGTATGAATGCGTATAAGTATCAGAAATTATGAGTATGATTTGAATCTACTCATCTTTTTTGAATATTTTTGAATACTCATTGCTGATCTCTGGTATATAACCAATACAGAGGCGTCAATTATTAAACTTTACTTTTGGGATTCACTTTACTTCACATGCAACCGAATAATACATTGTTGCAACATTTAAAATATTTGACGTTTAAATGGTAAATAAATGCCCTTCTGTGGTGTGTAGAGAAAGGTCATCTTCTATTTTTAAATTTTTGTTATTTTTTGTCAGAAATTGTGAGAAATTATTATCTTTTAACACTTACATGGATAAAATTAACACACACAACATGGATGGTGTGAGAAGCTAGGTTGTAATCCTGACTATGACCAATTTAGTAAGGAACTAAACCAACAAAAGCAGTTATCGATAATATATCGATTAATTTAATTTCTGCATGAATTATTTGTATGCCCTGATAGTCTAGTGAGTAGTGTGCTACACCATTACCGTAAGGGTTAAGCCCTCGATTCCCAACTAAAAGACTGGACTATTACTTTACCGTTTCAGTAAGCAACGTTATTATTTCATAAGAATAAGATAACTCATTGAACTTTTAAAACCTAAAGTTTAAAATATATTGTAGCATCACCATACCCAGTAATTTTTTTACAAATAATTTAGAAGAGCCAGCATAATAAAATAAAATATTGTTTATCACGTTTTTTTTAAGAAATTTAATGAATATTCATGAATATTTCATTTAAATAACGAGGAGAATATTTTCATATTAAAGCTACAATCACACTTCAAGCATCATTAGAAGACCTTTAATAAAGACAAGTGCCTGCCAGACGATACAGCACATGTTAAAATTAAACATTTATTATAAAGGGTGAGCCATTTAAAAATGCAATAAATCGATTGTGTCGATGAGATGTGTGGCAAGTTGCTCGATCCTGTTAAGATCAAACATCGTTCACATCATTACCATAGTGCGGGTACAAAAAAATCAGTCATCAGGGTGCAATAGGTGACTGGCTTCCGCAGCTAGCCAGACAATACTTCATTTAATCGGACAGATTTTTGTGCACTTTTCGAGTGTATTGGGGGGGTGGTATCTCGGCAATGGCATCACGAATGTTGGCCTTCAAATGCTCAATTGTCTTTGGTTTGTCGGCATAACACTTTTTGTCAACGGCGCTCCACAGATAATAGTCCAACGCTTTCAAATCGCAACTCCTTGGCGGCCAACTGACTGCTCCATTTCGGCTAATTAAACGGCTATCAAACGTTGGACGCAATAAATCGATTGTGTCGATGAGATGTGTTGCAAGTTGCAACATCCTGTTCGAACCAAACTTTGTTCACCTCAACACCATGAAGAGAGGGTACAAACAAAATCGGTTATCATGCTGCGATACGTGTCCCCATTGACCGTAATGGTCGCGCCATCCTCATTTTCAAAGAAATATGGGCCAATAATGCCTCTGCTCCACAAGTCTCACCAAACTTGTGGTGCATATCGTAATGGTTGTGCATTGGCTTCTATAAGACCACGTGAGGATTTACTGGCAATTTGGCTTAGTAACGTGCCCACCAAGATGAAAGTGAACTTCACATCCGAAAAGATAATTTTTTTTTTTCAAAATCGACATCATCGTACAGTTTTCCGTTGGCCCATCTACCGAAGCGAAAACGAAGCGGATGATCATGCCGCATCAACCACTTGAACCAGTTGGGCTTTGTAAGGCTCCATACCGAGATCTTTCCGCAAAATTCGACGTAAACTGGTGAGTGAAATGTTTAATGTTTGAGAGTGATGACGGTTTGATGTTGATGGGTTCTCACACACACTCTTAGCCACAGCTCCGATATTTTTGGGTGTACGCACTGTACCAGCAGACTCACCTCGTGATGCATCAACAATGAAACCAGTTTCACGAACTTTAGCAATAAACTTGCGTAAACCCTGGCACTGTTGTTTCGTCTCTGCTATCAAATTTTATACGACATTTTCGTGCAATTTCCGACCGACCAATTGTCTTTGTTTTGTCAAAAAAACTTTCCAATAAATCGTAACGTTGCTCAAGAGTAAATCGATTCATTCCACACGTTCAGTAAAGATAATTGACTGAATTTTGTGACAAAATAGAATGACATGGTTAAATTTAAACCTATAGATGGCCCACCCGATGTATAAAAATATGTATATGCTAAGTGTGCATATGTGTGTGCATGCAAATGCAAGCTTTAAATATTTTTTTTTTTAATTTAAAAAAAATGTAAACAAAAGTGCAACTGTTGCCGGCAATAAACATACATTTTTAGCTACAATGTGATAAATTTGCATTAAAAACCTTGTTTTTATTGTATTTTTGTTTGTTTTTTGCTTACCTCAGAAGTAACACACATTAGCATTCAGCCACAGACAGACAATTGTAAGAAGCAAAAAAAAGAAGAAAACAAAAAAACATTACCCAACGTACGTTTGTGTGTACATACTTTTTAACATCACTGTTACCAACACCAAACAACAACAACACCAGCAATAATAATTGCAATCACAATTCAATGTTTTGTTGCAAAAACAACAACAACAAAGTTTTTGTTGTTCTTTTATTCTTGTAAGCAAAATTTGTTAACTTTTTATGTCTGTTCCTATGGTGTCTGTTGCAAACGGCAACAACAACAAAAAATAACAAGAATTTAAAAATAGAAGATGACCTTTCTCTACATACCACAGAAGGGCATTTATTTACCATTTAAACGCCAAATATTTTAAATGTTGCAACAATGTATTATTCAGTTGCAAGTCAAGAGAAGTGAATACCAAAAGTAAAGTTTAATAATGGACGTCTCTGTATTTGGTTATAACCAGAGATCAACAATGAGTATTCAAAAAGATGAGTACAATCGTACATACTCATAATTTCTGATACTTATACACATTCATACTTATTTTAATATCATACCCATACTACTCATATTCAAAGTTTGAAGAACTCATCAGAGATCAGCAATGAGTACTCAAAAAGATGAGTACAATCGAATCATACTCTGATACTTATACCCATTTATACTTATTTTAATATTATACTCATACTACTCATATTCAAAGTTTGAAGTACTCATCTGTGATCAGCAATGAGTACTCAAAAAGATGAGTGGAATCGAATCATACTCATAATATCTGATACATATACGCATTCATACTTATTTTAATACCATACTCATACTACTCATATTCAAAGTTTGAAGTACTCATCAGTGATCAGCAATGAGTATTCAAAAAGATGAGTAGATTCGAATAATACTCAAAATTTCTGATACTTATACGTATTCATACTTATTTTAATATCATACTCATACTACTCATATTCAAAGTTTGAAGTATTCATTGTACTCATACTTAACAATACGCATGATGTTGTAGATTTCGACTCTCTATGACTCAACATTTACAAGAATCACAAAACACTTTCTTTAGCTTTTCTTCGTTCCTTTTTTTTGTAAATGCAACAACAACTAAGACTATAAATTTTGATGAAGGATTCCAATCACTCGAATCATTTATGAGTATTATAAGTAATTTTCTAAATTTATGAATCTGAATGAGTTACGCGTATGAATCAAACATATTTCGAATGTTATGAGTTCGATTTCAACGTTGTACTCATACTCATTGCAACCTATACTTATAATCGAATCACTCGAATCATTTATGAGTATTTTGAAGTATTTTTCTATATTTATGAATCTGAATGAGTTAGGCTTGTGAATCAAACATATTTGGTATGAGTTCGATGTCAGCGTTGTACTCATACTTAGTATGAATGAGTATGAATGAATCAGAGTAATTAAATTTCAATATGGTTGATTTACTTATATTCAAAATTTCATGAGTACTTATGAGTAGCGAAAAAACGATTCATTGGTGATCTCTGATTAGTACTAGAAAATCGGGCATATTTACTTTAAATTTATTACGCTTGGATCTTAATGATTTAGGCGTATGAATCAAACATATTTCGAATGGTATGAGTTTGAGGTCAACGTTGTACGCATACTCAGTGCAACCTGTACTTATAAATCAATGTTGTAGTGAGTACGAATGAGTAGCGAAAAAACGATTCATTGCTGATCTCTGGTTATAACATATCGCTTATTTTTCCCCTGCAACCCCTGTTGGGAGCATATGGCTAATATTTTAGCGTCTTCCCACGTACCATTGTACTGCCCTAGATCTTGAAAAATCGAACATCTCCAGGTGTTCCTTGTTTGCCCACGTCTTCTTGAGTCTTGAGGATTCCACTCAAGTGCCTTTCTTGTTATGCTATCTGTATTCTTTCTGAGAGTATGGCCGTTGCATCTCTATTTCCAACGTCATATCTGCGTTACTAATGATTGCTCATTGGTAAGATTCCAGAGATCCATGTGGCTGATTAGGACAGAATATTTTGCATGGGATTCTGAGGTACTTGTTGATGAATACCTGTAGGTTTAACGTGATGGTGTTCGATGCTAACCCGGTTTCACTTATGAACAACAAGATCGATTTTACATTGATGCGTTTAATACCCTGCGCTTGGTTCGTCTGGATAGTTATGAGTTTCTTCACATTGTCTGTTGACTTTGGAATGGTGCTCTCATTTAGTTCAGCCTTTCGATATCATGTCCACGTAGTCGATATTGTTAGTCTGCGGGGCAAGCATTGGATTACTCTTGCCAACAAGCACTATATTGTTCTGAATGGATAGTTGGGTAGCACAGACCTTTTTGGTGAGACGGAATTCATGCTTCACAAATTACTCCTATTTATCGTGCTTCTTTGGGCCATTGCAGTTGCACACCCATGCAATTGCTTTAAGAGTACACGAGAGAAAAATTCAATGCAAGATCTTCGCTTCGTGTGAGTTAACGATCATGTCTGCATACGAATTAACAATGAGCTGTATAAGCTTTTTCAGAAGTCGCCAAGGTCTAGTAGGTAATGTGTTGGCTTCTTAGACGTGAGGCCTCGGTACAAACCCCAGCAGATTTGTGGAAAAAGCTCTGCGAGTAAATAAAATTTCCATGAAAATTTTCTCAAAAACCTATCGTTCGGAGCCGACTTTAAACTGTAGGTCCCCTCACTCATGCATACAAAATTAACGCACATAAGATAAGTGGTGTGAGAATTTAGGTAGTAATCCTGACTAAAGGGTTGTAAAGGCCAATTATGTATGTATGAGCTTTTTAAAGAAACCACCGATGAATTACTCAACGATATGATCCTTATTCAGTGGCTTAACATCCAGCGGCTAAGCTGACATATGCTCGTTCGTTTGTTGAGAATATTTGTTTGCATTGGGAGGACCAAATTAAAGAAGCCTTGTCACTGATTGGTGTGATCAGCTGGTGAAGGAGTGGGCATGGCAAAACATTTGGAAAGGAGTGCTAACTCAATCCGAAATCTAATAAAAAGGTCGTTAAGGTTATTTAATAAGCAAGTACGACTTAAAGTGACGTTCTGTAATACAGAATCTGTATGTCTGAAGTGATCAGCGTTCAGTTAAGACTTAAGAAAACTTTCTTAGAAATTATTCGAAGCTGAGTAAAACGTAATAACTTTGTCTTATCTGTAGTCAAAGTCTTACTTAATCGGTCATTACAATCCTTTAGCCAGGATTACAACCTAGCTTCTCATACCTCCTACTTTCAAACCTATTTCTTATAATTAACGGGTCCAGAGAGAATTTGCAATGCTCCCGTTGATCTTTAGGGTGCACAAGACGTAACGGAGATAGCTGAACTCTATAATTAGAAGTCACCATTGGCTTATTGGACGCAAGTCCACGGTTCGAAACTCTGGTAAGACATCTCGAACAAACGGAAATAATGAAAAAATATTTTCTCGGCGACTTCCTCTCAGAAATTTTCTCCTCTCTGGGAGTATATAAAATTGCCGTGAAAACTTTCCAAATAATCTGCCTTTTGGAGTCGATTTTAAACTGTAGGCGCCGCCAGACATGGGTAAAACTAACACACGCATCATAAGTGGGTTTGAGAGGCTAGGTCGTAACCCTAACTGAAGGGCTGTAATGAACAACTATGTATGTATGCATGTAAAGGCTCCGCCAAATAATTTTTTTTTTAAACTACTGAATATTTTCTCAAATTTCTTTTTTTATATGAAAGTACAATCCTTCCGGTTAATAATGGTCGGTCCGATCGGTCCAATTTTTAAGCACATTATCGATTGTGTGCAGCTGTATTTCACCAATGACTTCACGAATATTGTCCTTTAAAGCTTCAATTGTCTCTGGCTTGTCGGCGTAACACTTATCTTTGACGGCACCCTACAAATAATAGCCCAACGGTGTCAGATCGCAGCTCCGAGGTGGCCAAACGACATCAGCTCTGCGGCTGATAATGCGGTCTTCAGAAACAAGGCGCAAAACATCAAGTGTAGCTTCGGCTGTGTGGCATGTAGCGCCGTCCTGTTGAAACCAAATGTTGCCAATATCCTCCTCTTGAATTTATGTGAACAAAAATTCGTTCAAAATGGCCCGATAACGATCGCCATTGACTGTAACGGCCACTCCTTGCACATTTTCGAAGAAAAATGGCCCAATTATGCCTCTGGACCAAAATCCGCACCAAACAGTGACTCGTTTTGGGTGCGACGGCTTTTCAATGTATGCGTGCGGGTTTTCTGTGCCCCAAATGCGACAATTTTGCTTGTTTACATACCCCCCAAGATCAAAATGAGCTCCATTTGAAAAGATGATTTTTTTTTCTGCCAAAATCGGCATCTTCTGTAAGTCGATCGCAGGCCCAAGCGTTCAAGCGTATACACAACCATATTCGTTCAGCAGAAGGATAAAACTAATTATCTGTCAAATCAGACATGAGCTAAGTGTTACCATTCACGAAGTAAGCACTAGTTGAAAAGAAAACGATAGATGGCGGACCCTTTATATATAGCAAATTTAATTCCTGACATTAAGGAGTTGCCTTATCAAAGTAGACTGAAGTCAATCTAGCTTTGTCTGGGTTAGAATATAAACTATTCAGCGATTTAGACTGTACAGGGTTAGTGACGTCATATCCGCTCATTAACTACAGACATTATTGCTCTCCAATGCTTTTAAATTTGACATTTTTCATTTGAAATTCTTAAAAGAAAACCTAATTTCACTGGTTAACATCCTAATAATCTTTTGAAAGTTTTCACTTGAGATTTTCCCACAGTTATGGTAACCAACAACTCAATTCATATTATTGCCACTTTAAAACATCCGGCCATTAGTGAATGTATATACATATATTAGTAACCCGTTATTAAAGAGAGGCTTTGAATGGATGGCCGTTCGATTTAAAAAACTTTGTTTGTGTTGTGTTGAGTTGTGTTAGTTTAAGTGGCCTGAGGAATGGCGTTAAAAATTCAATGGCACTCGTATTATTCACATGTGACCATTTCAGCGAAACAAATGAAACGTTGTCGTAAATGATTTACGAAAAATGCAACAAATTTTTTAAACTGCAATTGGCAACTACGGCCTGCGTTGGCATAAAAATGGAATAAAAAAGAGAGAGAAAAAGAAGAAGAAGAAATAATTTCGTTTCAAGAAATCGTTACAAACGTCTGGTTAAACCTGAAAAGAAAGTTTTTGTTCTTCTTATGTGCACAGCATCGTCATCATCGCCATCATCATCATCATCATCAGTGTCTTCCTCAATAACATTTTGATTGAAGATGCTGGTCTCGAGCGAGCAACTCAAATCAATTCATAAAATTGTACATAAGGAAAGTGTGTTACGGTGCACGTTCGAAAGCAACCAAAATACCAACACAGCGATTTAAATGAATGAAATCTTTCTACACAACTTAAAGACAAAAGTTTTCTATTCACTGACTTAATTGGTCATTTACAAACTGTTTGACGGATTTCGGTCATAGCCTACTTGGGCTAGATACATTCTTATGTTTCAAAGTAACGCCCGTAGTCTCTTCTACTTTATCGCTATTCTAGAAGTCGTTGTGAGGTATTCCGTTAGAAATACTATAAGTTGCCTGATATGAATACTGGAACTCAGAGATATCGTTTATTTGTCACTTTGCAGAGGAATGTCAATGACACGCAGAAATTAATTTGAATTCTTTATTATAGCAGCAATTTTTGTATTGTAGCAGCAAAGCGAGCGCGGCAACTAAGTTTTTTAGTAACCCGCTTAAGCATTCATACATAATACATAATTGGTCAGTACAACTCTTCAGCCAGGATTATGACGTAGCTTCTCACATCACCCATGTTGTAAGTGTTAATCTACTCCATGAGTGGCAGGACCTACAGTTTAAAGTCGACTACGAACGACAGGATTTTTGAGAAACTTTTCATGGCAATTTTATATACTCTGAGAGTTCTTGCCAAAAATCTGCTGAGAGGTAGTCGCCAAAGAAATATTTTTTCATATTTCAAACAACAGCTACAAAAACAATGAACTTGTTTACATGATAAACAAGTAAACAAAAATGCAACAACAAACACTGCAAGAATAAATGTAAACAAAAATACACAAACAATAATAATGAAGCAACGATGCTTACATTTATAGAGTTCTCGAAGGAGGCAATGAGTGAGTAGAAGTATAGTTTGTCTTGTGTGAAGACGTGGTGCGACTAAAGTAAGTAATCGTGGTTTGAAGATCTCCGTTATAAAGATCTGTCCAATAAATTGACTAATAATTGTTATTGTTTACGCAAAAGAGTGCAAAGCGGAATAACAAACAAAGCAATTGTTGTTGTTTACATCAAGTTGTGAACAGTGGCACATAGAATTGGTTTTTTATTTTATTTGTAATCTACGCGCTCATATATTAAACTTTTTTAAAAGGTAAAAACATAACAATATTCTGCTCGTTTCTGCAGTAAAAGCAAATACAAAAGAAAAACGAACATATTTCAGAACTTAAGGCTCAGGGCAATTGCCCTACAAGCCCTTTCTAGCACCCGTAGTGCATAAGCATGTCAATCTCTGCACTTTGCAAAACGTAGAATTTGGTTAACTGAGAAATATTTGTGAAGCAAATTTAGGCAGAGGGCTGGATTACAAGTGCGAGTTGGCTATGATTTCCGCATCCGATCCAAGAGTGAGCATCCAGCTGGCTGCGCTGGCTCGGCCGTGTCGTTCAAACGGAAGAGGATGCTCCGACGAGAGGGGTATTTGATGAGGGGATATGCGTAAGTCGGCGAAGAGGGCGATCTTGTTTACGTTGGAAGGACCAAATCGAGGTAGATTGGTGTGACAACTGACGTAGGCGCGCAAGATGTAGAGGCGCCTGGAAGGATGTGTTACTGCAGGCCGAAATCCGTTCATCGGGTTATTAATGGCCAATTAAGTAAGTAAGTAAGGCTGGATTACCATTTTATGGAACTTTATAGCTACACACACACAGAGTTTGAATTGAAATCAAATTCGAGTCTTCATAAAGCAGAAGCGTTATGCGTTAATTGTGTCCTTTACAGCTCTGATCACCTTTTTCTTCTTCTCTGTTTTCTTTTTTTTGTGTACAATTGCTACAGAAAATGTTGTACGACATTTGCGAAACTCGTTGTTTGATGATGCTTACGGTAAAATCTTGTTTTAAATTGAAGCTTAAACAATAACAACAAAAAAAAAAAAAACACAAACTGAAACATACGCTTCATAAAGGCCAACACGTTTCATTGGAATACAAAATAACAACAACAACAAAGATAACTAACCGCAGAAGATCAGGTTGCCGTTGACATTTGTTTAATATTTGTTGCAACATTCATTCACACGGTGCCACAAGCAATATTATTAACAACAAGCAGCTGAAGCAAAGAACAAGCTTTGTAATCGATAAACAATTTTATGGTGAATCTTTTATGAAAATAAAGCCAAGCACTGGCTCTATGGCTCGGCTTTACTGTTCACTTTATGAAAAACTGAATTTTTGTTGAATTCCAGTAATTAGGCTTGAAGAAATGGAGCGGATGTGTGATTAAAAATGGAATTTGAAAAGTTTTCTGTGTTTATGCCGGATTGGCTATCAAACGAAATTTCTATTAACAGTTAATCGATGAAACACTTTAAAATGCTTTCGACCAGTTTGGTTGCAATTAAAAACGGCTTTAAAACTTTTACATGTAAAGTCAACATGGACAACGAACAAGTAATAGAGAATCAGAGGGCGTACCAAGCGAAATTTTATTGCTGTATTTAGTGCTATTAAATGGGAGTCTATTAAGATGAATGTGGTAGAAAATGAAGTCAAAACGAAGTGTATTGTTAGGAATGTAAAAAAATCTAGATACGGGTGTTTTTGCTTTTACATCGCTTAACATTAAAATTATAAACAAAAGCTACAAAAGCAAAACAATGCAGTAAACAACCCTATTTACCAATTATCGTACTGCTTAATATAACAACAAACACCAGCATAAAAAAATAGTAAACAATTAAACAAAAAATACAACAACAATACTTCAAGAATAAATGTAAGCAAAATACACAAATAACACTACAACATCGTTGTTTACATTTATACAGATCTCGGGAAAGCGAAGTCACGAACATTCATCAGACCGTTTATTCTGCCATATAAAAGGCAAGGCAAAAAAGGCGACTGAGTTAGTGAATTTCAGTCAGCCTTGTGTGAAGACGCAGTAAGATTGAAGAGAGTAATCGTGGAGTCGCCGTGGTCTGGTAGGTAGTGTGTTGGCTTATTAGACGAAAGGCCCGAGTTCGAATCCCAGGTCAGACATCAAGACGAAAATATGAAAAAATATTTCTTCGGCGACTTCCTCTCAGCAGATTTCTGGCAAAAACTCTGAGAGTAAAAATTGCCATGAAAAGCTTCTCAAATAATCGGTCGTTCGGAGTCGACTTTAAACTGTAGGTCCCGCCACTCATGTATAAAATTAACGCACACAACATGACTGGTGTTTAGAAGCTAGGCCGTAATCCTGACTGAAGGGTTGTAATGGCCAATTATGTATGTGTGTATGTATGTAATCGTGGTTTGAAGATCTCCGTTACAAAGATCTGTCGATTATTGTATTGTCTAATAATTGTTATTGTTTATGCAAGGGGTATAAACAGAGGAATAACAAACAAAGCAATTGTTGTTGTTTACATCAGGTTGTGAACAGTGGCACACGGAATTGTGCGAATAATAAAGAATTTTAATTAAAACTAAACACAAATTAATTTTTAATTTTATTTGTAATATACGAGCTTGTATTCTAAACGTTTTTAAACAATATGTTGTCGACAAGTTGGACCATGTAACGTATAGGATCCTAGATTACGGCCGATAACTATACGTTGTTTGCCTGATCATTCTGGAGATCAAGTATGGGATCATTCTTGCCAAATAGTGCTATTATTGGTGTCAATAAGAAATTGAGTAGCACGGCGAAACTCTGCAAGACGCTCATCTCCCCTGGCTTCTTTATGGCACAGAATCAAGAATACTATTGTTAGTGCTTAGTGCAGTAGTCATGGCAGTGGAAAGGCCGCAGTCTAGTAGGTAGTGTGTTTGCTTATTAGACGTGAGGCCAGGGTTCAAACCCCATGTTAGATATCTGCAACAAAACGAAATACGAAAAAATATTTCTTCAGCGACTTCCTCTCAGCAGATTACTTGCAAAAACTCTGAGTGCAAAATAAATCATCGGTCGTTCGGAATCGACTTTAAACTGTAGGTCCCGCCACCACTCATGTATAAAATTAACACACACAACATGAGTGGTGTGAGGAACTAGGTCCATAATCCTGACTGAAGGGTTGTAATGACCAATTATGTATGTAGTGCAGTAGTTTTGAGAGTATTCGACAGAAAACTCCGACGTAAAATCTTCGGTCCAGTGCGAGTTGGCAATGATTTTCGTATTCGATTCAACAATGAGCTGCATGAGCTTCTCAACGATGTGAACGTTGTGTAGCGTATTAACTTCCACTGCGCTGGCTTCAAATTGTTGAAGATGCTCCGGCAAAACGTGTATTTGATGCGTGGATTTTCGGAAGAGGACAAAGAAAATGTTATATGGTCTCCTCTTCCATCTTGCTAATACAGTTTCTGCAGAAGTCGCTACGATATGTTCACAGTCTCCGTACATACATACATAATTGTTCATTATAAACCTTAAGGATAGGATTACGACCTAGCTTCTCACACCACCTCAGTTGTGTGTATGTTAATTTTATCCATGGTAGCTAAAGCTTAAAGTCGATTCCGAGTGACAGATTTTTTTGAGAAGCTTTTCATGGCAATTTTTACTCTCAGAGTTTTTGCCAGAAATCTGCTGAGAGGAAGTCGCCGAAGAAATACTTTTAATTTTTCATTTTGATGTCTGACCTGGGATCGAACTCGGTCCTTTCGTCTAATAAGCCAACACACTACCTACTAGACCACGGCGACGGCGGTAGCTACAGTTTAAAGTCGATTCCGAATGACAGATTTTTATGAGAAACTTTTCATGGCAATTTTATTTTGCACTCAGAGTTCTTACCAGAAATCTGCTGAGAGGCCAAACGCCACCGAAGAAATATTTGTTCATATTTCGTTGGAAATCTCTAACATGGAATTTGAACTGTGGCCATACTACCTACTAGTTTACTGTGACAAAACTCTATTCATAATGCATTATTTTACTTCTTGTATATTCCTACGTATTTGTTCGCTTAATTCTGTGTACCGTATAATGTGTGTATTCTGTTGTTGCGTGTTCATCTTGTTTGCTTATTGAGTTTATTATTGAGTATCTGTCCTGGGGTTCATGGCAATTTTTTATTTACTCTCAGAGTAATCTGAGCAATGTGCTGAGAGGAAATCAATGTCGAAGAAATATTTGTTAATATTTCGTTGGAGATGTCTAACCTGGAATTTAAACTGTTGCCTTACGTCTATTGAACCCACATACTACCTACTAGGCTACTACCACCAAACTCTATTTATAATGCCTTCTTTCACTTCTGACAACTTCGCGATCTTTTTTGTAAGTGTTGTTTTTATTTTCAATCATTGCTTTCTTACTATTCATTCAAATTTCTACGTATTTGTTAAAGTAATTCTGTGTACCGTATGATGTGTGTATTCTGTTGTTGTCTGTTTATCTTGTTTACTTATTATTATTAGGAGTATCTGTGATGGGGTTAATGACAATTTTATTTTGCACTCAGAGTTTTGCCAGCAATCTGCTGAGAGGAAGTCGATGCCGAAGAAATCTTTCTAGTTTTGTTGAAGATATCTGACCTGGGGTTTGAACCGCGGCTTTACGTCTGGCAAGTCAACACACTGCATACTAGACTAGCTTATGATCTTTAAAGCGATTACTAATTTAAATTAAACTAACCTAAGCCGAGTTCGCATTACATTACATCTTCAGTACATATGATTTTAATGGACATAGTGGGCCCCTAGTGTTGTTATATTTCTTGAATTTCATGATCATGTTACTGATTTTTTAAATTATTTCCATTGTTGACCCATCAAATATAATACCAAACAATAATAAAAAAATGAAAATAAAATGACTTACAGAACTCCATTACGTTTTCGTTTCGATTTCCAATACATTTCTGTTCATGTTCATGTTCCTGTCATGTTGAAAATTGTTCCTTCGCTTGCATTTCCTACAGCCAGCAGACAATGGACATGCAGCTCTGATAGCCTCTGTATGCATTCGTTTAAACTTTTTTGTTTTATTATTAACGAAGAACCTGAAGAGAGAGAGAGAGAGAAAGGAAAGAATAAATAATATGCCACAATGGATATGGGATTATGAATTTATTTTATGTACTACTTGCTACACACATACATACATATGCCCGGCATGGACTTGATAACCTATTAAGTTTCTGGACATGGTTTTAAAATTCTTTATTGGTTTTTGGGATTCAAATCAAAGAAATCAAATTAGATACGAACCAAAGCCCCCAGAGGCAACAAGATAATAAAAGAAGTTCAAAAGGGAAAAGGAAAAAACAAAATCTGAAATTATCAATGGAATCGGTAATGCCGCTGTGGTAGATTGACTTCAACAGTAAATTTAACAACATTATGATGAGGCTTATCCGTGGAATACCTAATAAGTCAAGTTAAATGGAAGACTTCAATATAGTTCTTAGTGCAAAGAGATTTAATTAAACAAACAAAATAAGTGTTTAAATAACTGGTGTCGGTCGCCATCTATGGGTTTAAATTTGAAACATCGGAAACATTTCGAATCTGGCAATACTTCTGTCATTCTATTCTGTCACAAAATTCAGTCAATTATCTCCACTGAACGTAATGAATCGGATCTGTGCCTGAGTAACGTCTGAGCAACAATTGGTCGGAAATTAGACGAAAATGTCGTATAAAATTTGGTCGCAAAGAAGGACCAACCGGTGACCGGTGTACGCAAGTTTATTGCTAAAGTTCGTGAAACTGGTTTCATTGTTGATGCATCATGACGTGAGTCTGCTGGTACACCCGAAAATATCGCAGTTGTGGCTGAGAGTGGCCATGAGAATCCACCAACATTAACTCGTCATCGTCCTCAAGAATTGCACATTTAACGCACCAGTTTACGTCGAATTTTGGGAAGAGATCTCGATATGACGCTTTACAAAGTTCAATTGGTTCAAGTGGCTGAAGCGGTATGATCATCTCCTTCGTTTTCGATTTGCTAGATGGGCCAACGGGAACGGGAAATGGGGAAAAAATCATCTTTTCGAATGAAGCTTCTTTTCAGCTTGGTCGGTAGGTTAATAAGCAAAATTGCCGTGTTTAGTTCTCAGAAAACCCGTACATAAAGGGTGTTTTTTATAGAGGTATAGAATTTTAAGTTGGCATTACTTTTCAAGACGGCGACCGATTTAACTGCTGTCAAGTGATTTATTCTCAGTTTGGTTTGGCAATTCATCATGAATAGTCTCACGCCTGAACAACGCTTGCAAATAGTGCAATTTTATTTCGAAAATAATGGTTCTGTGCGGAAAACGTATCGCACACTACGTCCATTTTATCGTCGACAAAATCGTTCATCAGAGCAGTTAATTCGATTAACCATGGAACGGTTTCGCACCACGTTTACTCTTATTGATAACTCGCATCCCCAGAGACGCTGTACGGTGCGTACAGAAGAAGCTATTCCTGCTGTAGAGCGTAGCATTAAGGAAGGCCCGAATGAGTCCGTCCGCGTTATAGAGCCATGATTACTAACTTTTTCATTCCTGAATTGAATAACCATGATGTCCAGGAGATGTGGTTTCAACAAGACGGCGCAACATTGCACACAGCTCGTGCCACAATAGATTTATTGAAAGACACGTTTGGAGACCGCCATATTTCACGTTTTGGACCTGTGAATTGGCCTCCAAGATCTTGTGATTTAACACCGCTAGACTACTTTCTGTAGGACTATGTAAAGTCATTGGTCTATGCGGTAAAGCCACAAACGCTTGACCATTTGGAAGACAACATTCGCCGTGTTATTGCCGATATACGGCCACAAATGTTGGAAAAAGTCATCGAAAATTGGACGTCCAGATTGGACTACATCCGCGCCAGCCGTGGCGGTCATATGAAATCATATTTAAAATGTAATGCCACAAGATTATCTTTCGGATGAATAAAATTCATGTCAATCGAATAATACATCGTTGTTTTATTGCAACTTAAAGTTCTATACCTCTATAAAAAACACCCTACAGTATCACAGAAGCCAATGCACCCATTGCCAATGACTGTTTGGTGCGGCTTTGAAAATGAGAATGGCGCAACCATTACGGTCAATGCAGACAGCATGATAAGCTATTTTTTTGTACCCACTTTTCATGATATTGATGTGAACGATGTTTAGTTTCAACAGGATGATGTAACTTGCCACACATCTCATCGACACAATCGATTTATTGCGTCAAACGTTTGATGGCTGTTTAATTAGCCGAAATGGTGCAGTCAATTGGCCGCCAACAAGCTACGATTTGACAGCGTTGGACTATTTTCTGTGGGGCGCCCGCAAAGAAAAGTGTACTGCCGTCGAACCAGAGACATTTGAGCATTCGAAGCCCAACATTCGTGATGCCATTGCCGAGATACGACCCTCATACACTCGAAAAAGTACCCGAAAATTGGTGCGATCGAATCAGGTACTGTGAGGCTAGCCGCGGCAGCCATATGCCTGAAATAATATTCCATTTCTAACCGGAACAATTGTACTTCACAACAACAAAATTAAATTTAGCAAAATTTCAAACCAGTTTAGAGTTGATGCATTTTTAAATTTAAACTTTTACATGGCCCACCCTGTAAAGTGTGGCTTCATAAAGATCTTATAAATAAATTTCCTATATGAGTATGCTTAATTTGGTTTTTAATTGTATTTCGATCACTCATACGTCGCGACGCGTCGTGTTGTTTCAAATGTTACTCCAATTGGGCGAAACATTATTATAAGATGAGTATCGTGTACATTTCATTGTTCGCTAGGCTCTTACACAAACGAATTCCTACTTAAGTTTCCAGAAATCCATGACAAGAAATCCTTGATACGGCTAGGAACGTTATAAGGCTACTGCGCAAAAGAAGCCTACTACTTGTTGACTCTGCAATTCGTAGCAATATGGGGAGCAAAACAAAAGTGTGAGGAGCTCGGAGCGCTTGAACTTCGAAATGACGTTCGAAAATGTTTCACAAAAGTTAACTACAGATTTGAAGGTTTTCATACAGGCGTATCATTCTACTGAACAGGAAACCTGAGGAATGTTCAGAGAAACTAGAATGACCACTGAAACTAGAATGACGATGAAGATATCTGAAATGCCAGTGAAGACAATGATGCTAAATGTGAAGACAATGATGTTAAATGTGTCCCTACCAGGCAAGAAAATGGTAGAACGACAATAAACCGACTTCCGAATGATAAAGTAAGCCAGCTAATGTATTTAGTCAGTAGGTGATGAGATGGGCAAGAGCATGCTTCAACCTGTTGGTAGCTTCTGAGTGGTAGAAGACATGTTTAATGACTGGAGCTACAGTCTGCTATGCTGTTTGCATAAAAAGAACACAAAACCGTATGAGCCAGTTATTGAATTATAAGTATCCTCGTCGTTTGAAGTCGTCGTCTTCTTGTAGGTATAATTTTGGCTAGAATGTTTTTATTTGCGATCATTGCTTTTATACTCTTCATGTAAATTCCTACATATGTATTACATACATACATACATAATTGGCCATTACAACCTTTCAGTCAGGATTACGGCCTAGCTTCTCAACACCACTCCTGTTGTGTGCGTTAATTTTATACATGAGTGGCGGGACCTACAGTTTAAAGTCGACTCCGAACGACAGATTTTTTGAGAAGCTTTTCATGACAATTTTTACTCTCAGAGTTTTTGCCAGAAATCTGCTGAGAGGAAGTCGTCGAAGAAATATTTTCATATTTTTCGGTTTGATGTCTGACCTGGGATTCGAACTCGGGCCTTTCGTCTAATAAGCCAACACACTACCTACTAGACCACGGCGACTACATACGTATTTGTTCGCGTAATTCTGTGTACCGTATGGTGTGTGTATTGTGTTCTTGTCTATTTATCTTGTTTACCTCTTATTATTGCGTATATGTGATGGGGTACATGGCAATTATTTATTTACTCTCAGAGTAATCGGCTGAGAAGAAGTCGATGCCCAAGAAATATTTGTTCATATTTCGTTGGAGATGTATTATCTGGAATTTGAACCGTTAAACCCACATCCTATCTACTAGTTTACTGCAACAAAACTCCATTTATAATGCCTTATTTCACTTCTAACAATTCCGCGATCTTTTATGTAAGTATTTCTTCGATTAATTCTGTGTACCGTATGATGTGTGTATTCTGTTGTTGTCTGTTTATCTTGTTTATTTATTATTTTTGAGTTTCGCTGTTGTTGGAGATATGACGAACAAGACGAAATATGACAAATTTTTTTTTCTGTAGGCGACTTCCCCTCGGAAAGTCGTCTCACTGAAGAAAACTCTAAGAGTAAACACAAAAAATGAAAGGCTTTATAAATCTGTCATTCTAAGTAGACTTTAAACTTCAGATCCTGTCCTCTCATGGATAAATTGAACACACACAACATGGGTAAGGTTAGAAGCTAGAAAACAAATTTAATTTCTTGAATAAAACATGAATTTTTCAATTGAATTGTTATAGTTGCTGTGTTACATGTAACGTATGCAACAAAAAACTGTTAACGTTTGAAAACAAAAAAAATTTAACCACCTCTTTAGAGATTTTAATGATCTTATATGGTACTCTACTGTAGTAAAAATATTTCCAATTAATAAAGAAACATAAGATGCACCTGTTGAATAGTCAGTTAGTCTTCCAAGCATTCTTATCATCATTGACATTCCGCAGCTTGTTGCAGTTGTTCATTAATGAAGTAATTTTGTTGCAGCCGAGTATGCTCCTTGTAATGCCATAAAGTCGACAACAAAGTTAATTATTGCAAGTTTTTTGTGTTATTGCAACACAGTGTATCAACAACAATGACACAAAAGAACGTTAACATCCATTCAAGAATGCTGGATGTTGTTAATTAGGACAACTGCAAGTGATATTGTTTGGCTGGCTTTAGTGTTGTTGGTGCTGTTTTATTTTAAATTATAAAAATCATGTTAAATATTCGTAAACACATAATATTTACGTTTAACACGAGTGTAATGAGATTGCTGTGAACAAAAAGGATACAACATTTATAATCGATGAACCATACATGTTGTTATGAAAATTTTGCTTTTGAATCGTTTAAAATTAAAATTATAAACAATACAGTAAACAAACCTGTTTACAAAGTATCGTACTGCTTAATACAACAACAAACAGCAGCATAAAAAAATTGGTAAACAAGTAAACAAAAATACAACAATAAACACTCCAAGACTAAATGCACTTTGTCTACTTTGCCAATATAAAATTCAAGGCAAATCAGGCGACTGAGTTAGTGAAGTTCAGTCGGTCTTGTGTGAAGACACGGTACGTTTGAAGAGAGTAATCCTGGTTTGAAAATCTCCGTTGCAAAGATCTGTCAAATAATTGTCTAGTAATTGTTATTGTTTATGCAAAAGGTGTAAACAGATGAATAACAAAAGAAAGCAATTGTTGTTGTTTACAGCAAGTTGTGAACAGTGGCACACAGAATTGTACGAATAATAAGGAATTTGAATTAAAAACTAAACAGAAATTTATTTTTATTGTGAAGGGTTGTAATGACCAATTATGTATGATGATATTTTAGAACTGAATTTGTATTGAATCGATAAAGATTCCATCCTCATAGCAGTGATAACGAAATACTGGCCGCTGTACTGACCGAACTACATCACACTCATCGTTGAAGTTGTCAGCGTAAGGGCTGCACACTGAAATTCGAGTCTCATATGCTGGAAATCAGCCTGAAAGTATAATAAACGAAGCTGTATCCGTGATGTCAATGGACTATAACTGCAGTAAGCGGACAAGGAATGGAGAGCCAAATAATCTAAATCTGCATCTCGCAAGAGATGGGCATTCACGAAGAATGTCGCAACCTCAGCAAAATTTTTTGATGGGAGCAGAAGGCTTTAAACGTGTCTTCCCATAAGCATGGCCAATGTAGTCTAGATGGCATTACAATTCTGTTTGAGTTGCTGGTTGGTACGTCTGCTATCCACCGTGGGCTAAATGATAGTGGTGCAAGATTCCACATTGACCCTGGATTGGTTGGCTTTCAGGAGAAATTTTTTCCTAATGGCCAATTTAGCCGAGGTATGTGGCATAAATAGGTGTTCACGTCAGGAGAATGAGAATGCCTTATAATGACTTCTGCAGAAGCTGCAACGGCCAGAAAAAAGGGGAGACCCCAGAACATGTTCTCTGTAATTGTGCGGCTTTTGGCAAACTGAGAAATAGAATCCTTAGGTAACCAGAATTTAGCGACAAAACATGTCTAGCCAAAGGCGATTTGAAAAAAATTCAAACCTTCATAAGACTCTCGGGATGATTGGGCGAGTAATTATATGAAGGAATAGGGTACATCGGTGTTACAACAGAATCTTATAGGACACCAATAACCATTCAGGCAACTGCCAGTTAAATTTAAGCTAAAGGGCGGAGACGTGTCAAGAGATAGAAAGTATTTTAAGGCAACATTATAGAAGAAAATAGTCCAACGGCGTCAAATTGCAGCTTCCTGGCGGCCAATTGACATCAGCATTTTGGGTTAATTAAAGGGCCATCAAACGTTTGGCGCAATAAGTCGATTGTGGCATGAGAAGTATGGCAAGTTGCACCAGCCTGCTGAAACCAAACTTCGTTCACATCAATATCATGAAGAGCGAGTGCAAAATAATGGGTTATCATGGTGCGATACATATTTCCATTGACCGTAATGGTCGCGCCATCCTCATTTTCAAAGAAATATGGGCCAGTGGTTCCTCCGCTCCACAAGCCCGCACCAAACCGGCACTCGTAATGGCGGCATTGGCTTTTGTGAGACTACGTGTGGGTTTTCTGAGCCCCAAATACGGCAATTTTGCTTATTAACGTACTCACCAAGATGCAAATGAGCTTTACATCCGAAAATATGATTTTTTTTTTACCAAATCGACATCCTCGTGCAGTTTCCCGTTAGCCCATCCAGCGATTTACAATTTCGCAAAATTCGCCGAGACTGGTAAGTGAAATCTTCAATTCTTGAGAACGATGACGAGTTGGTGGTGTTGATGGATTCGCAAGCATACTCTCAGCCACAGCTGCGATATTTTCGTGTGTACGCACTGCATCAGTCGGCTCACGGCTTGAGGCATCAACAGTGCAACCAGTTTCACGAACTTTAGCAATAAACTTACGTATATCGGGCACTGTTGGTCCTTCGCTGCGACGAAATTTTATACGACATATTCGTGTAATTTTCGACCGACCAATTGTCTTCGTTTTGGAAATAAATTTCCAATAAATCCCAACGTTGCTCAAGCTTTAACCGATTCATTACGTTCAGCGGAGATAATTGCCTGAATTTTGTGACAGAATAGAATGACACAAATGTTGCCAGATTGGAAATAATCGATGGTTCAAATTTAAACCCATAGATGGCCGTCCTGATATATGTGTGCCAGTGTTGTAAGTGTCCTAAAGAAAATAATCTCTTTTATAGTCGAGAACCTATTTAGTAAAGCTATTTAGAATGGTACTTTAAAGAGTTTCTTCTTTGTTTTCTTGGCAAACTATTTGCTCTTTGTTGTATTGGCAACAACTCCAAGCCATTTACTGTTTTCTCTGTGTGTTTTGCAAGTGCTATTCTGTCATTTCGACTTTTTCACTCTCTTGAGAATTTAAATCATCCATCCAAACTGCATGAAACACATCTTCCGCTGACATAGTGTAATAAATATAAGGAAGTGTGCAGGCATGAGACACAAGTTGCTGTGGCAATATGATCCATAACCAGAGAATATTTGATGCATTACGATTGCATATGCTTCTTTTTTTTATAATTTTTTTATACGAATATTTCGAATCTTTTGTAAATTCTGTAAATAAATGTGTATGTATGTATGTCATGAATAATTCAATACAAAGTACAACAAAATCTTAATAAAAATGCTATAAAGCCGACAGTGAACGGCTGTGTCAGCTAACAATACTTCTTCTTTTCTGCTGCTTCTTCTTTTTATGAATTCCTTAGAAGAAGAAGAAGAAGAGAAAAATCAGATGCTATCATATGTCACATATTTAAACGACTGCAAAGTTTACTACATATTTCTACGGCATCGACTTCCTCTCAGCAAACTGCTGGCAAAAACTCCAGGACATGATACTCAATAGTAATAAGTAAACAAGATAAACAGACAACAACAGAATACACACATCATATGGTACAAAATAGTAAATAGCAATAATTTAAAATAGTGAAGTGAAATGAGGCATTATGAATAGAGTAGTATGCGGGTTTAATGGAAGTAAGGCCACAGTTCAAATTCCAATGAAATAAAAAAAATATTTCTTCTGCGGCGACTTCCTCTCACCACATTGCTGGCAAAAGTTCTGAGAGCAAATAAAATTGCTGTGAACCCCAGGACAGATACTCAATAAGAATAAGTAAACAAGGTAAATAGACAACAACAGAATACACACATCATACGGTACACAGAATTACGTGAACATATACTTACATAAAATATCGCGAAATTATCAGAAGTGAAATAAGATATTATGAATAGAGTTTTGTCGCAGTAGTCGAGTAGGCAGTATGTGGGTGTAATAGACATAAGGCCACAGTTTAAATTTCAGATTAGCCATCTCCAATATGGCAAATATTTCTATGGCTTCTGACTTCCTCTCAACAGATTGCTGGCAAAAATGTTGAGAGTAATTAAAAAATAGTCATGAACAACAGGACAGATACTCAATAATAATAAGTAAACAAGATAAACGGACAACAACAGAATACACACATCATACGGTACACAGAATTACGCGAACAAATACGTAGCAATTTACACGAATAGTAAGAAAGCAATGATCGAAAATAAAAACAATACTTACACATAAAAAATCGCGAAGTTGTCAGAAGTGAAATAAGGCATTAAGAATAGAGTTTTGTCGCAGTAGTCTAGTACGTAGTATGTGGGTTTAATAGACATAAGGCCACGGTTCAAATTCCTGGTTAGACATCTCCAATGAAATATGAACAAATATTTCTTCGGCGGCGCCTAACCTCTCAGCAGATTTCTGGCAAAAAGTCTAAAATACAGGAGATTTTCTATGAAAAGCTCCTTAAAAAATCTGTAGTTCTAGTTTTGGAATCATATTCGTACTAGGCATGTTGCGAAAAAGAAAAATAGTGAATGAATGTGCGTACACTAGAAGAGACGTTTGAATTAATTCTTGTGGATATTGAAAATTGTACAGGAATATGCAGTTGCATTCAGTGTAGTTGAGCTATGGCGATTTCTAGAAGTGTTGAGGGAAGCTTTTTTCTAGATCTGGACATGAGAAGTAAATTCTCCTTCAAATATTTTACAACGTCTAATCCATAAGATTACTTATATCCAGGCTTTCAACAGGAATTTAAGAATTTTGAAAGTTCACAATGAAGATGTTCAATGTTGAGACTATGTATACCAAATTAGTTGCAATTTATTTAGTCTCGAAGTTGCCGCAGTCTAGTAGGTAGTACATTGGCTGGCGTAGACATCTGAAATAAAACGAAATATTTCTTCGACATCTTCCTCTCGGCAGGTTTCTACCAAATACTCTGAGAGTAAACAAATTTGCCATGAAAAGCTTCTCATCATCTGTTGCTCGGAGTCGACTGTCGAAAAAATTAACATACACAACATAAGTGGTAGGAGAAGCTAGGTTGTAATTCTAACTGAAGGATTGTTATGTCCAATAGTATAGGTATGTTGTTGTATGCCCATGGTGATTAAGCAAAATAGACACAATAAATGACAACTAATTCGACAGATACGGAGTAGCTACCAACAAGATGGCCGTTATCAACTCTCAAAGTTTAAAAGTATCTGTTGGAAGACTAAATACTTTCTTTTACAAATAAAATTACAATTGACATGATTTACATAATTTATCCTGCTGGCATTTGCTTAATCTAACACACTTAAATGTAAACATTCCGTTTTCCATTAAATGTAAATATTTTTACAGTCGATGTATGTATACAGAGATGTATGTGTACAGTTGCTTATTTACGGTACTATTGCGATTGTCCTGCTGTTTTTTTGTTGGTTGGTTGGTTTGTTGTCAATGTCGATGATGACATTATTTCCTGTCAATCTTTAACGGGTCCTATTAACTTGTCAGTTAGTTAGTGTGCGTCAAAGATAGAAGCTGAAAAAGAAGGAGGAGGAGGAGCAGGAGAATGGGCCCAAAAGAAGAGATGTAAATGTAAATGAAACATTCAAATTCGATGTTTTTTTTTTCTTTCAAAATGTTTGTGGATTAAGCCATCCAAAATAACATCCCAATACAGTTGTTTGTTAACTGTTGTTTAAAATTATACATAAAGAGAATGAGGGATAAAAGGGAAACATTTTTGCAGCATTGCGTCAAATCGTATTAATGGGCCTTGAGTGAGGATTCTTTACATTTTTGTGTTTATCGAGGCATAAATTAATGTCTTACAATTACATCAAACAAGTGTTTACATTTACATTTAAACGTTATTTTCTTATCAACAAAATTTTTTTTATGACACTCTTCTTCTTCCTTAAGATATTAAAGGACATTTAAATAGTATCCTTAAACTAAGAACCTGCCAAGACAGGCTAAAATGCGGATTTTTATGTTCAAATTCAACTCCAAATAAGGAAATAAATTTCATTTTCTTTTAAATTAAATCCACAAATTTTATTGTTGTTACAAATAATTCCACAAACTAGTGGAGTTTCTTCAAACCCCTGGTCAGACAATCTCCAGCAATGCGAAACATGGAAAAATATTTCTTCGACGACTTTCTCTCAGCAAATTGCTGGCAAAAACTCCAGAGAGTAAATAAAATTGGCATGAACCTCAGCACAGATACTCAATAATAATAAGTAAACAAGATAAATAGACAACAACAGAATACAAACATCATACGGTATACAGAATTACGCGAACAAATACATAGGAATTTACACGAATAGTAAGGAAGCAATGAGCAAAAATAAAAACAAGTTGCTTACTTGCGAAGTTGCCAGAAGTAAAATAAGGCATTATGAATAGGACTTTGTCGCAGTAGTCTAATACACGTAATATACGTAAGGCCACGGTTCAAATTCCAGGTTAGACATCTCCAACGAAATATGAACAAATATATCTATGGTATCGAGTTCCTCTCAGCAGATTTCTGGCACAAACTCTGTCGTTCTCTCAAAAATCTGTCGTTCGGTCTGTATGTATGCCCCGTCACTCATGCATAAAATTTACACACACGACATAAGTGATGTGAGAAACTAGGTTGTAATCCTAACTGTAGGATTGCAATAACCAATTGGTGTATCTGCATATGGTCTAGTAATAGGTGTTAGTTCTGTTTGCCATGATCGAGGTTTAAGAAACACCATGAGTACTATTCTGTTATACATCTTAAGGCCTGTAAGCTTTCATATTTACTGTCGAATATATTAGGGGACAAGATTTTGGACCTTCTCACCCGAATCTTCTGATAATTGTGAAACGATGTAAAGGTTACAAGCCGGACCTAACGTGGTTGTTCATTAAACCAACAATCAGATTGGAAAGTACAAGAATATTTGCGACTTCCTCTCAGCAGATTTCTGGCAAAAGCTCTGAGAGCAAATAAAATTGCCATGAAATGTTTCTCAAAAATCTGTCGCGTCATGTATAAAATTAATGCCCAAAACATTAGTGATTTGAGAAGCTAGGTCGTAATCCTGACCTGAAAAGTTGTAATGACCAATTCTCAGGCACATCTTGATAGTCTTTCGGGCTTGGTATGCCATATGATGTGTCTGCGTGCACAAGCTACTGACACTTTGGTGTCATTGCAATGTGCTCCTGCCTTCCGCATTACACTCTCCGTGACGAAGTTGAAGAGGTCCCATTATAAGGGATTGTCTTGTCTGAAACCTTGCACAGCATCAAACAGTTTTTAGCACCTCTTTCCTACTTTTCATGGCATAGTTACATACATACATACATAATTGGTGATTACAACCCTAGCTGCAGGATTACGACCTAGCTTCTCATACCACTTCTGTTGTGTGTGTGTTACTTTTTTCGACAATCAACTTGAGAAGCTTTTCATGGCAATTTGTTTTACTCTCAGAATTTTTGCTAGAAACGTGATGAAAGAAAGATGATAAAGAAATATTTCGTTTTATTTCAAATGTCTAAGTCAGCCAATAAACTACCTACTAGACTGCGGCAACTTCGAGACTGTATAAGTTACACGAAATTTGGTATACATAGTTTCAACATTGAACATCTTCATTATAAACTTCCAAAATTCTTAAATTCCTGTTGACAGCCCCGATATAAGTAATCTTATGGTTTAGATGTTAAGAAATATTAGAAGGAAAATTTACTTCTCATGTCCAGATCTAGAAAAAGCTTCGCTCGACACTTTTAGAAATCGCCATATCGCAACTACAGTGAATAGCAACTACACACTGCGTTGAATTGGATTGTCAATATCGATGGGATTTAATTCAACCATCATTACTAAAGTACGCACATAAGTACATTCATTATTTTTTTCTTTCGCACCACGTCCAGTATGAATGTGTACCCAAAACTTGAATGCAAAAGATGGAAGTGTAAAATGAAAACGAAAAAACAAAAAGAACTTCTTAACAATTCTACGGCAATTGATACGAAATAAAATAAAAAAATTGACTTTAAATTGTCTCTCTTCTACTGTTCTCCTTTAACTAGATGTACACATGCAACATGGTTTAAATGCTGGAATATAATCATAAAATAATATGGCTCTGAAGGCAGCAATAGCAACAGCAATAGCAACAGCAACAGCGTCATTATCATCATCCTATCACTCGTCTGGGGAATACCGGTGTATACCAATATTGTTGGCCATTTCATGCCAATTCTGTTGTACAATATTAAAAGAAAAGAAAAACAAAACTTATTTCAAAACACAATAAACAATCGCCAACAGGGACAATAGACTGACTGTTGTGCGAAGAATATTGTTTTTTTTTTTAGAATACCACCATACACTCGAGATAAAAATGTTAGTAAAAATTTCCAAATATTCTTTTACTTTTCAATTTGATTGTTGGTTTAATAAACCACCGAGTTGGGTACGGTTCATAACCCTTATATCGTTTATCAATTATGAGAAGATTCAGGTGAAAAGGTCCAAAGTCTCGTCCCTTAATATATTCAACAGTAAACAAGAAACTCTTATACAGACCTTCAGATGTAAATATAATAGAATAGTACTCATGGTGTTTCTTAAACGTCAAACATGGCAAACAGAATCAAAGCTCATTACCAGACGATATGCATACACACCCTACAGCCAGGATTACGACCTAGTTTCTCACATCACTTATGTTGTGTGTGATAATCTTATACATGAGTCGCGGGACCTACAGTTTAAAGTCGATTTCGAATGACGGATTTTTGAGAGAAGGACGGAGTTTGTGCCAGAAATCTGCTGAGATGAAGTCGATGCCGTAGAAATATTTGTTCATATTTCGTTGGAGATATCTAATCTGGAATTTGAACCGTAGTCTTACGTCTATTAAACCCTTATACTATCTACTACACTACTGCGCCAAAATCCTATTCAAATGCCTTATTTCTTACATACTTACTTACTTACTTACTGTTCATGTAAACTGCTACGTACTTATTTGTTCATGTAATTCTGTATACCGTATGATGTGTGTATTCTGTTGTTGCCTGTTTATCTTGTTTACTTATTATTATTGAGTCTCTATAATGGGGTTCATGGCAATTTTATTTCGTCTCAGAGTTTTTGCCAGCATTTTGCTCAAAGAAAGTCGATGCCGAAGAAATATTTGCTTCATATTTTCGTTTCGTTGGAGATTTCTATCATGGCATTTGAATCGGTACCTTACGTCTAACAAGCCAACACACTACGGCCTAACTATTTCCAACTTGGCGTTCCTTAACTGTCCTTTCAGGTATCACTATCCAAGAGGATTAAATCTATTGAAGCTATTTTGAATACCATGACTGCCTTCATGTAGGGATTACGTAATAAGCATGGCAAACACATCGACCAAAGCGCTTTATACTTCTTGAAGGGCAGTCGTCATAGTCCAGTAGATAGTGTGTTCGCTTATTAGAGGTAAAGCCCGGGTTCGAGCCCCAGACCAGACATCAAAACGAAATATGAAAAAAAAAATATTTCTTCGGCGACTTCCTCTCAGCAGATTTATGACAAAAACTCTGAGAGAAAAATAAAAACCTGCCATGAAAAAGTTTCTCAAAAATCTGTCGTTCGGAGCCGACGTTAAACTGTAGGTCCCGCCACTCAAGTATAAAAATTAACGCACACAACATGAGTGGTGTGAGCAGCTAGGTCGTAATCCTGACTGAAGGGTTTTAATGGCCAATTATGTGTGTGTGTATGTATGTAAAGGACAGCAAGCAAGATTGAAGACTTAGGATTGTCATCACATACTGGTTCCATCAGTTCATGATGAAATCAACCACGTTTAGTAGATAATGTGCCGGCTGTACGGAAGAATTTAGTCAGCCTGATCACTACTGCTGCCTTACGTCAACTAAAGATCTTGTTTGCTGTACTAAATTGGCTGCCGTCAGCAAAAGGCTGAACTAATTGCAGTAAGGGCGTTAAATCCTAACCCAAACTGTACTGTAGCCATGGACACATGCATTCATACTGTTACGCAAATGGAAACGACCTAATATTGTTTCACAAGAAAACATCGTTTAACATTAACAATAAGCAAAAGCTACAAAAACAAAGACCATGAGTATGAGTATGTGTACACAATACACACGATACAGATACACACTAACAAATACATCGATCACGTTCCAAGTAAACCCACAACAACAAGGCAAGCAACCAGTCAGTAGTAATTCATTCAGTCTTGTGTGAAGACACGTTGCGTTCGAAGTAAACGGTCAATTTGAAGTTCGCTAGTATTGTGATGAATTCCGCTATACAGATCTAACGTACAAGCAGAGAATAATAACGAACAAGCAAGTTGTTGTTGTATCGTGAAGTTGTATACGATGGCACACAAAAGTAGTGTGATTAATAAAGAGTTTAATTGAAACGAAACACATATTTGTTTTTATTTTGGTTTGCAATCAACGAACTCATAATCTAAACGCTTTTAAAAAGGTAAAAACGTAACAATACATACATAATTAGTCATTACAATCCTTTAGTCAGGATTACGACCTACCTTCTCATACCAATTATGTTGTGTGCGTTACACTTGTACAGAATTTTTTCAGCACATGTTGGATATATCGCATATGAATGTTTGGGTACCGGAAAGTGGGTGCCATGCAAGCCTTCAATCACACACAATCAGACACAACCACAAATTAATAATTGTGAAAAGTGTTTGAAGGTACTTGCTTCACCGTAAAACAAACTTAAATTTGTGCATGCACATCCATGTCACACATTACAAGTTCCATAATGAAAAATAAAAACCAATTAAGACTACAAGACAATTAATGTTGGAAACCCCCCAACTGATAGGGATCATCAAACAGTAACTATTGCCGATAAGAACCCAATAAGAAGGAAACAATTATGACTACAACAGTAAGAGCATCGGCAACATTTTTAATACATGCGTAGCATTCGCAACACAATACAATTTAAATATATTCGTACATCAAGACACGAACGTCCCCCTTAATAAAAACGAGGATCTATTTTTTTCCTTGTTAACTTGAGTATTTCGCATGCATTCGTTTTAATTACAACAGTTGCGTTACCCCATTGCAATGCAGTGTCTGTATGTGTGAGTTCGATACATTGATACACAATTTAAAATTTTATTTCTTCACGCATTTGAATATGTGAACATCAGACTCCAAACAAAGTATAGATATGTTGCAAGCAAATAATACAAGAACAAATCCAAACGAACAGAGAGGCAAACATAAAATGTATTCTTATGACCCGATGCTATGAGCCGCCATTAATGGCAAACACGCGAAGTGTAATGTATAGATTGGGGGATTTGAATGTGAGGATAAAATGTTAAAGTGTGCCAATGTATTGCCCTCTGAAGGATTCTCTTTTTTTGGGTGGAATTGGGCAACGTTGGATTTGAAGAAAACTTTAAAACGGGGTTCGAACATTCTCGTAAGGAAACCAAGGCGACTGTTGCTGACTTGTTACTGCAGCAACGTTTATATTGAAAGGTTCAGTCAAGGATGGCAGAATATGAGAAGTCGAGAATCTTCGTCTATGCGTGACAAGAGCAATGCACTGACATATGAACTTATGAGGAAAACAAAATATTCTCTGTCTCCTCCATAGACACACACTTACTATATAAGCCGTTCGAGAGAATGCCAAATCCTTCGGCATGCCTACCAAAAGGAAGGCGGTCCATGAGAATTTAAATTGTACGGCGAATGGCCATACGGTTTAAGGGCAGAAGAATAAAAAATAACTTAATCGCAGCCCGACATACATACATACATACATAATTGTTCACTACAACCCTTCAGTGTGCAGCCCTTGCTCTGACCAACTTCTTCCTCTTCGCTGATTTTGGTGGAACTTGGTCAGTACAGGGACTGTGTTCACCCGTGGCATCGCAACGGGCCGCTATGCGTGCTCAAGTGAGCTTTATGATATCAGAGCTACCACTCCGACCTAACCTAACCTAACCTAATAACCCCTCAGTCAGGATTACAACCTAGTTTCCGACATGAGTGGCGGAACCTATAGTTTGAAGTCGACTCCGAACGATCCATCTTTTCTAACAATTTTTCATGGCAAATTTATTTTACTCTCAGACAGAGTTTTTACTAGAAATCTGCTGAGATTCGTTACGTTCGATATGTCGGACCTGGGGTTTGAAGCGAGGCTTCATGTCTAATGAGCCAATACGCGTTCTCCTAGACTACCACGGCATTTGTGAGATACGGTAAGAGTATTCTGAGACGAAAACTTGTTTACAACTAATTTGTTTACAACTAATACAAGCTTTTCACAGCAGGTCAAGAAGATATGAATGACGTCACTTCCCCTGTGTAAACCAGCACATCAATAACCATTGAAAATATTGAAAAAGTGAAGAAAATGGTTATGAAGAACTGTCGAATCACAATTACAGGAGTCATAAGGATGTTGGGATATCGTTTAGCATAACTTTTACGAAAATTGTGATTATCATGCCTGTGGCCGTTAAATTTGTTCCAAAATTGCGGAAATTTAACCTACAAAACTACATCGGATGAATATTGATCAGCAACATTACAAGTGTCAGAAACATTTTAAGATGTCAACATTTCAAATGTTTTTGTTTTTGAGTCCATAACTCCATTTTTACACAAAACTTGATGAGGACTTCTTTGGTGAAAGTTTTTTTTGATCGCACAATTTTTGGTTTCATAAATTAATATCAATGCGGCATAAGCTATGTTTAGTAGTCGGCTTATTAGGATCCGAAGTGCTATTATAAACAATAGCTACAAAAACAAAACAATGCAGCGAACAAACCTGTTTACACATTATCACACTGCTGAATATAACAACAAACACCAGCATTAAAATAATGGTAAACAAGTAAACAAAAATACACAAACAACCCTGAGGAATAAATGTAAACATTGTTGTTAAATGTAAACATTGTTGTTTACATTTATAGAGATTTCATGAAGGCGAAGTCAAGAGCGTTCGCCTTCAAGAACCTTCATCAGACTGTTTACTTTGCCATATAAAAGGCAAGGCAAAGCAGGCGACTGATTTAGTGAAGTTCAGTCAGTCTTGTATGAACACGTGGTGCGTTTGAAGAGAATAATCATGGTTTGAAGATCTCCTTTACAAAGATCTGTCGAATAATTGTCCAGTAATTGTTATTGTTTATGCAAAGAGAAAAGAAAAGCAATTGTTGTTGTTTACATCAAGTTGCGAACAGTGAGTGGCACACAGAATTGTGCGAATAATAAAGAATTTTAATTAAAACTAAACACAAAATAGCTATGTATGTTCCAGCCTGGTTTAAGGATACTTATACTGGAAAGGGTACAATGGAATGGTGGGGTACTGAAGGGGCAGAGAGGTATACCCATTTTCACAGATGGGTCTAAGTTAGGTGGATGTACAGGTGCTCGGGTTTTTTGTAGGGAACACGGTCTTGAAGTCCACTTCAAGTTGAATGATGACTGCAGCGTTTTTCAGGCGGAGATTTAAGGCCATAGCTGGTGGCCCAGCTTCGGATTCGTAATCTTACATGATCTTCGTTGACAGCCAGGCTGCCCTTAGGGCCATTGCTTCAATCTGGTGCATTTCACGGCTCATTCGCAAGTGCAGGGAGTCGTTGAGGACTTTTGGACTAGAACCCGTCCAAGCTGGGTTCCGGGTCATAGCGGAATACTGTTCAATGGGCGGATGCCCTCGCTAGGTTAGGTTCGCTTTCTGGGGGCGATTTAATAGTTGGTCCTAACCCCCCAGTCTGCTACCTCTACGACCTCACCAATGGATGGGTCAGGGAGCAGGAGCAGAGGGTTTGGGGGAACGGATCGGGATGTTTTGTCTCTAGATGTCTGCTGTGGACGGTGAGAGGATAAGGCCAGCTTAAAGTTACATACATAATTGGTCATTACAACCCTTTAGTCAGGATTTCGACCTAGTTTCTCACACCACTTATGTTGTGTGCGTTAGTTTTTATACATGAGTGGTGGGACCTACAGTTTAAGGTCGACTCCGAACGACAGATGTTTGAGAAACTTTTCATGGCAATTATATTTGCTGTCAGAGTTTTTGCCAGAAATATGCTGAGAAGAAGTCGCCGAAGAAATAAGGTTGGTTGTCGGTTTTATCACGGGGCACTGCGAGATTCCTGATCCCAGCCGGACTATTGCAGGGCATGTTGCGATGAGGAGGAGTTGGTGACTATCGAACACCTCTTCTGTAACTGCCCAGAGCCTTTGGTAGGTTGAAGTTAAGGACCCTTGGCAGGACCTTCTTTGAGAGTTTGAATTCTGTGCCGAGAGCCGACCTTAAGACTCTCCGCAGATTCATTAATGGCTTAGGCTGGTTGAGAGGTGCTAGGGCCTCATCAGTGTAGTCGCGCTCTCCCTTTTTTATTGTGTCTGGTCTGTGTAATTCCTCCGCTTCGCATTCTCCCCCTTTCCTACATCCTCTCCTGTAAAAGACTTGATGTCATTGTAATAAATTCACCACACATGCAAACTTTTGTAGCCCATAAAACAGCCTGACTAGACCACACGCATAAATTTCTTATAAATTGTACGACTTGTGTAAATTTATACGAATAGAAACGAAGAACGACAACATTTTTGTTATTTAAGATTGTACATTTGACAACTGAAGCATATTTTTTCAGTTTAACCACAACTATTTATGGGGTTGACTCGCAAAGACATGCAATGAATCCCTCCCTCTTCCCATTTCGTACTTCGTAATATTTTCTGTTTTTTTAAGTGTTTTTTTCTGTTACAACCTTGATGATGTAAAGAAATAAATTTCGTTTGTTCGCATTGCACGCGTAAACATTTATCACGTAAATCACCCACAGCAGGAGCAGGGACAGTCAACAAGCAGCAACAATCGGCGAACAGAAATACAACGAAAATGAAAAAAAAAAATCTCAAACTCTCAGGAATATCAGTAAAAACGAAGTGTGTGTGTGCTTGAATAACCATAAACATGATAAAATCAAAGGAACAAAATAACACGTCAACATTTCAACATGAATGCCCACAATCCACCACAAAAGCAACGTGGGAATGTTCAAAATGTGGAGAAATGAAATTAAGGAAATCACCAACACTGGCTGCCAAAAATTAATTTCCCGATAACAAGCAAAACTGATGAATTTGTAAATTTAGTTGATGACCTTCACAGGTTCATAGCCTGTTAACTGGCTATGACGAAATAACTCGTCATATGCGAAGTACTTCTACAATTTGAATGACGACAACCAACAAATATTTCGCCACTTAGCAAAGTACTGATGAATTTATAAATTTGTTTGATGACCTTCACAGGTTCATAGCCTGTTAAATGGCTATGACGAAATATCTCGTCATATACGAAGTATTTCTACAATTTGAATGACGACAACCAACAAACATTTCGTCGCTTTCAACATGACCAATGCATGACATGGTCAATGCACTCTAGTGTCGAGTGGGCCATCTATCGATTAAAATTTGAATCATCGTTTATTTCATATCTGGCAATACTTGTGTCACTCTATACTGTCACAAAATTCAGTCAATTATCTCTGCTAAACGTAATGAATCGGATCTGCGCTTGAGCAACGTTGCGATTTATTGGAAATTTATGTCCAAAACACAGACAATTGATCGGAATTTGAACGAAAATATCGTATAAAATTTGGTAGCAGAGACGAAACAACAGTGCCAGGGTATACGCAAGTTTATTGCCAAAGTTCATGAAACTGGTTTCATTGCTGATGCGCCAACAAGTGAGCGTGCTCGTAAATTGCGTGCACAAAGCTGTTTTTTTTTTGTCTTGGGCCGGAGGTGGGAATCTTCGAAATACAAATTTGTTCCAACAAAGGAGTGCACGATTCACAATCACTGCTGCCTACATACTAAACCCACCCCCTACACACTTTAACCACTCTCGCCCCGCGCGACTGCCGTAAGGTATTACTTCGAGGAGGGCTGGTTAGTATTAAAGCTTTATCACTTCAAATCAAATTTCCCCTTCGTCCCTCCAACCTTCGGAGTTCCCGCATAACTTCAGCCATTCTCTGACTGTTTTGGCTCCATAGAATCCTAGAATTCATCACCTCTTCCATAAGCCGGTTTGGTCCCACTATCCGTTTCCCCGGTCCATCTAAATCTGGGGTAGCATATTAGAATATGCTCCGCATCTTCCTCCTCATCTACACAGTTTGAGCATATAGGGGAAGTATCATGTCCAAATCTGTGCTGGTACTTCCTGAAACATCCATGACCAGTCAGGGACTGGGTCACGTACTAGTTCAGCTCGCAATGTTTGTTCTCCATCCAAAGGATTACATCAGGAACAAGGTGAAAAGTTCATCTTCCCTTTAAACTGTTCCCCATCGTTACTGCCATTTGTGCATGGAAGTACTTCGTTCCTCCTCTTTTATAGCTGCAGTTCGTTCTGGAAACTCGAAACGGCGAAAGTATATCCGTCTCATCTCATCCGCCATTATGTCTATTGGTATTGTCTTTGCCAATACCAATGCCGCTTCATCAGATACTTTCCTGAAGCCACTTATTTGTCTAATCGCGCCTAGACGATACACCGAGGACAGTATCCTCCTTGTCGTCCCCACGAAGAGTGCCTCCGACCATATTGGGCAAACATATAACATTATCGACGTCACAACACTCGATATTATTCTCCTGTTAAATGGATTTGGTGCAGTCGAAGTACATCATCGTACATAATGTTCTACAGTAGTGACCAAGTGGACAAAGCTGTGGGTGAGAGTGTGCTTAATCCATCAATACCAGCTCGTCATCCTTTACGTGGGCTTACGGAACCCAATGCACCCATGACGAGTGACTGTTTGGTACGACTTGTAAAGCTGAGGCATCATTGGCTCATATTTCTTTGAAAATGAGGACGACGCAACATTAACCGATAACTGATTTTTTTGCACCCCCTCTTCATGGTATTTGTGTGAACGATGTTTGGTTTCAACAGGATGGAGCAACTTGCAACATATCTCATGTCACAATCGATTTATTGCAGTGATGCTCAAAATCGAAATTTCCTATCACATGTGATAGGCAAAGAAAAATCTGCTGACGCTCCGTTGGCACACGTACACTATAAGCTTACTTGTGTGGTTTGTTATAATGATCGTGTGTTTGTTGCTTTGTTTGTTGTTTTGTGTTCATCTCAGACAGTGTTGCCAAATTTTTTTCAAAATTTCCCGTCAAATTGGGCTTTAAAAATCGCCAGAAATCGCTAAATCAAATTTTTACAAAACCGTCAGAAACCCGTCAAATAAATAGTTTGAAAATTTCAAATTAACGTTAAGACCTACAGTTTAACGTCGACTCCGAACGACAGATTTTGAGAAATTTTCTCATGGCAGGTTTATTTACTCTCAGGTTTTTTGCCAGAAATCTGCTGAGAGGAAATCGCCGAAGAAATATTTTTTTTTCAAATTTCGTTTTGATGTCTGGCCTGGAGCTCGAACCCGGGCTTTACGTCTAATAAGCGAACTCACTACCTACTAGACTACGGCGACTACTGTACTTTTTCTACCAACCGTTATTCGACTCTCGAATACAAATATATGGTTGCATTTTTTATTATTTATATCATATAATTCAACCTTGGAAAAAACGCTAAATCGCTGTAGAAATCTCCAGATATTACGCTAACCGCTAAAAAGCATTTTTTCCCGTAATTGGCATTGCAAAAATGTCAGATCTGACGGGAAAAACGTCAAATTGGCAACAATGATCTCAGAGAACAAAATCAATTCAGTTGACGTTTAGCACTTGATGAAGCAAGACCACGCTACGCAACTTTTTTGAATGATTTTTTGTTTTTTGCAAATACACGCAGCAAAATGTTTAATGAAAATTGGGAATATGATTTTTTTATAGAGAATATGGATGGTAATGCACAATGTATTATGTGTTATCGCACTTTATGTCGTATTTTTTTTTTTATAAAAAGACATTACGAGGCTAGCCATGGATTTTTCGACAACATTAAAGCGAATGATAGGACTTTAAAATTATTGCAATTAAAAGCAGAATTTTTTTTTTTTAATTCATGGTTGACGAAACGGACGTACCAAACTACAATAATTTACCATGTAGTAACGAGAAATTGTCGCTGCCTCTTAAAAAGGCATCATATACAGTTGCTTTGGCTTTAGCAAAGCAGGACCGTCCATTCGATGATGGAAATTTCTTCTTGAATTTGACGACAAACGTATTGAGTTGTTTTGGTGAAAAATGTGTTTTGTTTTTTGTAATAACATACACACAACACAATAAACCAAATTTTTTCTTTTTTTTTATTCTTTTACCAGTGTACGATTCTCAAAAATTAAGTTGAATTTTGTTCTCCGCTGCTTTACCAACACAAAAAACCTATAATAGTATGTGTTTGAGCACCACTGATTTATTCCGTCCAACGCTTGATGGCCATTTAATTAGCCGAATTGGTGATATCAGTTGGCCGGGAAGAAGCTGCAATTTGACACCGTTAGACTAGTTTCTGTGGGGCTTCCGTAAATAAAAATGTTTGGCCGACATAACCGAGACAATTGAGCATTTGAAAGACAACATTCGTGATGCTATTGCCGAGATACGACCTCCCAATACACTCGAAAAAGTGCACAAAAATTGGTACGAATGAATGAGGTACTATGATGCCAGCCGCGGTAGGCATATGAATGAAATAAAATTCCATTTCCAACCGCAGCAATTGTACTTCACAACAAAAAAAGAAATAAATTTTGCAAAATTTAAAATCGTGTTTGTTTTATCGGATTTTTAAATTTAAACTTTTAAATGGCCCACCCTATAATATGTTCAAATATACATATAGTCTATGTTTACTTGCGTAAAACAACGTTTTGAACTTTCAAGAATTAAGAAGGTCTTGAATAAATTTGTTGCTTGTCAAAAAGTTCGCTCGAAAAAAATAATACAAGACACTTGCTGTGATGTATTTATTGTAAATATAGCAACGCACTGTAAAACATCTACATACCCACAATACTTATTATAAATGTGCTTATAGGCATGCAATGTTTAATTGTAAAATGTAAATGTAAACACACTCTCCAAATCACTACAAACTATATACAAAACAACATGTATCTTAGAATTTATACAACAGTGTATAGATTCAATGTTTATTTGAATACAATCAAACTACGGCATGTGCTTATAAACAATTATTGATTCTCATTTATGTTTATTCGTTTTCCTCAACTTGTTGCTAAGTAATGTATACAATACAAGTTGAATTGCCTTCATATTTTACTTTTAAACTGTGGTATTTGTCTTTTATAATAAGAAATGTATACATATTTGTATTGAATAGTATAGTAATGCAACTTGTATATATGAAATGTATACAAGCAAGCTGTGTTGCTTTTATAACAGCATACAAGTTTGCTGTTGTTGATGGCCATACACAACAAAACCGAATATTTGTATTGAATAGCATTGTTAAGCTACTTGTATATATGAAATGTATACAAGGCAGATGTGTTGTTTTTATAACAGCATACAAGTTTGTTGTTGTTGATGGCCATACACAACAAAAACGACTGCAAATAAACATTAGCTAACGACAGTTTTTTTCTAAAGCAACGAGTTAAACATCACAAGTTTCAATAAAACAGTCTCTGTTCAGCCGTTGTTCATGTTGCTACAGTTTTTGATGTGTTGTGATAAGAGTGTTGGGGATTATATGCTAAAGAAAAAGACCGTAAAATATGAAAATAAAGCATAAATAAATAAAAATGAAAGTGCAATGCTTTATAAAATTTATTATAGAAAAGAAGGGAAATTCAAATGCAAAATATAAATTAAAAAAGCGAAAGCAAAACCGAAAAAAAGAACATTTTGAAGGGCAAAAGCCTTAGCTGCAGTGACTAAATATGATTTTTGATCTGTAAATTTAAATAAAAAAATTAAAGAATATTTTAGAAATTAACAGAAATTAAAAAAAATGTGTGCTAAACAAAAAGGGCCCATGAGAATAAATATTAAATAAAATACAAAAATTAATCATTAAACAAAATCGTGTATCAAGTTTCAGTGCGCTTAGACACCACAATGTTTAATAAAAAATTTACAATATTTTCTATTAAGCACTGATGCAGCAGCCGTGAATGTATTCGACAGAAAAGTTTAACATGAGATCCAGTGCGACTGGGCGACGATGATGACATTTGATGCAACAATGAGCCGTATGAGCTTCTCAATGATATTGACGTTGTTTAGCGCATTATTAACAATCATACGGTGCGCTGGCTTGACCATATCGTTCGAATGAATGAGAATGCTCCGGCGAAATGGGTATTTAATATATAGATTGGCAGGAGTTGGCGAAGAGGATGAACTTATTTGTGTTGGAAGGACCAATTCGAGCAACTCCTGCCATCGGTTGGGGTGACCAACAGGCAAAGGCGCGCAAGGAGCAGAGGCGACTGGTAGGATGTGCTAAAGCAGGCCGAAGTCCGACAATGGAATTGTTAATGGCCAATTAAGTAAGTAAGTAAGTATTCTCTTTTCAATTATTTTATTTTGCACAATGTTTAGAAAATATCGTACAAAATTTGGTCGCAAAGAAGGACCAATAGTGACCGATATACTCAAGTTTATTGCTAAAGTTCGTGAAACTGGTTAGCTCTATCTATCTGTTAACGATGCTGGCGATGAATTTAGTTAAAGAGACGCAACATGCATTAAAAATAATTCACTTGGTACGCACCATATTGTCCTGTTTTCGCTTAAAAAGGACTCGGAATGGACTTTAAATCTTAAATATTTCAAAAACTTCCAAATTTACTATCAAAACTTGGTCTCTTAAGGGCGGGGCCTAAAGTTTAAAGTCTATTCCGGACTACAGATTTTTTAGAAACTTTTTTTCATGGCAATTTTATGTTACTCTCGGAGAGTTTTTGCCAGAAATCTACTGTGAGGAAGTTGTCTAAAGAAATATAGTACATTAATTAATGCCTGAGAGCTGGGATTTAAACCATGGTATCATGTCTAACAAGCTAACACAGTACCTACTAGACTACGGCAACTTCTTTAAGACTTTTTGAGTCTTTTTCAAGCCTTAAGTTTATTGTTTAAAAGAGTTCTGTTATGTTACTGGCACAGCTCTGCTAACTGAAGTGGGTTGTGTCTAGGGTAATAGATTTAAAAATTTAACTCCACTCCAATCATCCCATCTGTGAGATTTTGTTTTCAGTTTCCTTACTCGACTTTTTACAAAATTGTGTCATCGTTTTACTTTTGAAGTTGCCGCAGTCTAGTAGGTAATGTGTTGGGTTATTAGACGTGAGGCCGCGGTTCATATCATAGATCAGGCCTCGTCAACAAAACGAAAAATTAAAAAATATTTCTCCTGTGACTTTCTCTCAGCAGAATTCAGACAAAAAAATGGCCTTGAACCCCAGAACAGATACGCAATAATAACGATAAGTAAACAAGATAAACAGACAACAATAGAATACACACATCATACGGTACACAGAATTATTCGAACAAATACTTACATTAAAGATCGCAAAATTGTCAGAAGTGAAATAAGGCATTATAAAAAGGTTTTGTCGCAGTTGTCTAGTAGGTAGGTAAGGCCACGGTTCAAATTCCAGATTATACATCTTCAAAGAAATATGAAGAAATATTTCTTCGTTATCGACTTCTTCTCAGCAGATTGCTCAGATTACTCTGAGAGTAAATAAAAAATTGCCATTAACCCCAGGACAGATACTCAATAATAATATGTAAACAGGATACACACATAATATGGTACACAGAATTACACAAACAAATACGTAGGAATTTATACGAATAGTAAGAACGCAAAAATAATAAATAGAAAAATAGAAAAATAATAAATAAAATTGTAATGAACCCCATCATAGATAGGTACTAAGTAAACAAGATAAACAGACAACAACAGAATACACACACCATACGGTACACATAATTCCACGAACAAAAAAATAAAATAAAAACAATACTTACACATAAAAGATCGCGAAGTTGCCAGAAGTCAAGAAGAGAGTTTTGTTGCAGTAGCCTAGGTAGTATGTGGGTTAAATAGACTTAAGGCCATAGGTCAAATTCCAGGTTAGACATCTCCAGCCAAATATAAACAAATATTTCTTCGGCGGTGACTTCCACTCAGCAGATTTCTGCCGAAATGTCTGAAAGTAAAGAAGATTTTCTATGAACAGTTTCTCATAAAATCTGTAGTTCAGAGTCGACTTTAAACTGTAGGTCTCGCCTCCACTCATGTCTAAAGTTAACATACACAAGATAAGTGGTTTGATAAGCTAGAGTACAATCACTGCCAGAGTACTAATCACAAACAATGACTAATCAGAACCCCTCTTGGTTAATTTATTACTCCTCGTATTTATTATTGTCAATAGCGTATGGCGAACGTAATTAATTTGCTACTTATATAGGCATCAGTATGTACATATTTGCCATAAATTTCACGTGTGTAAATAAATATGCAAATTCCGCATAATAATTGTACGAGTACGAGTATGATGATTATGACATGAGTGGGTTTTTCTTACATTTCAATTGAATATAAACATCGAACGAGCAATACAATTAACAATACAATACTGTAAGCAATTAATATCAGACTAAATAGAGGCAATAATTTAATTCACGTTTTACTATACGAGGGCTCATAGATAAATTTACAAAACATTTGTAAAGAGTAAGAAAATTAGTGGATTTCAGTGCCATCGAAGAGTATGGTAGTGTTTCTCTTGGTGTTATTTTTTCAAATCACTTGTCAAACATACCACGTTAGATAATATTTCATCGCGTTTATTAGAGGACATTTGAACACTTTAAATAATTGCCATACATATGTACGGGTATGTATGCAATCGTTTTATTGATTTTATTGTTATCGCCATTATTTTCATAACTTTTTATCATATTCTCATTACAAACATACATACATACATCCAAACATATATCACAAAACAAAAACTAATTAAGTTTAGTGAAGTTAATTTAATTTAGTTTAGTTGTATGGGCCATAATGAGTACATAAACTAATGAAATTTAGGGAGATAATTCAGTTAAAAAAACCCCAATTAAAATAATGTTGCCGTAATCCAATAGAAATAAATGAAATAAAACTAAAATAAAGAGAAGAGATAATTATGTAAAGTGTACTAAAAACTGTTTTAATTGGTCAACATTACATACATAATACATAATTGGCCATTACAACCCTTCAGTCAGGATTACGGCCTACCTTCTCAACATTATAGTGGATCAACATTATAGTGGATAATTAAGAAATTTTATTAAAGGGTCCGCCATCTAACGTTTTTTTTTTCTTTCAACTAGTGCTTATTTCGTGAATGGTAACACTTAGCTCATGTCTGATTTGACAGATAATTAGTTTTATCCTTCCGCTGAATGAATATTGACCATCCAATGCGTTTTCGCTTCGCTAAGTGGGCCTGCGATCGACTTACAGAAGATGCCGATTTTGGCAAAAAAAAAAATCATCTTTTCAGATGAAGCTCATTTTGATCTTGGCGGGTATGTAAACAAGCAAATTTGTCGCATTTGGGGCACAGAAAACCCGCACACATACATTGAAAAGCCGACGCACCCAAAACGAGTCACTGTTATGTCCAGAGACATAATTGGGCCATTTTTCTTCGAAAATTAGCAAGGAGTGGCCGTTACAGTCAATGGCGATCGTTATCGGGCCATGTTGAACGAATTTTTGTTCACAAAAATTGAATAGGATGATATTGGCAACATTTGATTTCAACAGGACGGCGCTTCGTGCCACACAGCCGAAGCTACACTCGATGTTTTGCGCCCTGTTTTTGAAGATCGCATTATCAGCCGCAGAGCTGATGTCGTTTGGCTAGCTCGGAGCTGCGATTTGACACCGTTTGACTATTATTTGTGGGGTGCCGTCAAAGATAAGTGTTACGCCCCGACTAGCCAGAGACAATTGACGCTTTAAAGGACAATATTCGTGAAGCCATTGGTGAAATACAGCTGCACACAATCGATAATGTGCTTAAAAATTGGACCGATCGTGTAGGCTACTGCATGGCCAGCCGAGGCAGCCATTTGAATGAAATTATTTTCCATTATTAACCGGAAGGATTGTACTTTCAAATAAAAAAAAAATGTGAGAAGGTTAGAGGACGTATACTTGTCAACTGTGACAAGTACAGTACCCGGAGGTCAAATTGACCCATTGTACAACGTCCTAGCTTCTCACACCACTCGTGTTGTGTGCGTTAATTTTATACATGAGTAGCTGGTCCTACAGTTTAAAGTCGACTCCGAACGACAGATTTTTGAGATGCTTTTCATGGTAATTTTTACTCTCAGAATTTTTGCCAGAAATCTGCTGAGAGGAAGTTGCCGAAGAAATATTTTCGTTTTGATGTCTGACCTGGGATTTGAACTCGGGCCTTTCGTCGAAAAAGCCAACACACTACCTACTAGGCCACCGCGACTTCACAAAAAATTTGAGAAAATATTCAGTAGTTTTTTTATTTTTAATATTCAGTAATTTTTTTTTAAGCATTTTCCAAAAAAAGAAGTTATTTGGCGGACCCTTTATATGCTACGTGCGAATCTAATGGGATTTTTTTCCGCCGACTCGGGGTAAATGTATCTAACCGCACCATAGAGGAACATCCTCCATGTGTGGGGCCCTCACCCACTAAATCCCCCCCCTCGTCTCTCGTGGACTTATTGTGTTACTTCGGAGTGGAGTCCTTTTGGCCCCCGCGTGCTCATATTCGGGTTCTGTATCGAAAGTTGAGGAGACATCTAAGCGTCCCCATTATTCCTTTCGTCTAAGTCCCTGTTTCGGTTTCGCTTGGCACGTCTAACAATATCATCTATGCCGACATGTTTACATGTGCTGCGGCCTCAAGATCTCTCTTTTTCAGTCTCAGAATGCGCTCCACGTAATTCATCACTGAGGTTCAATTTTCTCTACTCGCAATCATAACCCCGACAATGTTAGTGACCATGATCGTTCCAACTGTTGACGCCATGCCATTACAGAGCGATAGCTCTGCCAGCGTGCACATTCGAAAACAGTGTGCTCTGCATCATCAATTACCTCCTTTTCCTCGTAAAGGCAATAAGGGGAGGCGCTCTTACCCATTTTGTGCAGGTAGTTTTTAAAATACCCATGACCCGATAGTGTAGTATCCATAGCCCGATATCCGGGATAAGTCTCGCCGTCCACCTTCATCTTTCTTCATCGTCGTTGCCATTTTGAGATGGAACCTGTTATATAATTTTCGGTCAATTTCGCTCTGTAAATCTCCATTCGCTTCGCGGCCAGCAGATACACAGGAATTGTACATGCAATCACAAGTACGGCTGGCGTGGACACTGCACGATACGCCGAAGTGATACGCAGTGAAGCCGTTCTCTGTACTGTTATAAGTGAATACGCCTGCTTCTTAACATTGAGCGTTGAGGAGCAAATTTCACTCCCATAAAGCATAATGCTGTTACTAACCTCCATCAGGGAAGGACACTCCCGCCAATAGCGGGCCTCAAATATTCGCCATTAATCTGCTGAGCTGTCCCACGATATTAGCTGAGTGTTTAATCTGATCCACAAATGTTAGTCTGGGATCCAGTCTTATTCCCAGGTATCTTACCGAGCTCCTAGTCCTAATTATCTCATTTCCAATACGTATGTCAAGGTAACAATTTCAAATGGTTTATAACTTCGCTACACGTCTTTAATAATTTTAAATCGTTTGAGAAGTATAAATTCCTTTATATTAGAATTCTAGTTTACTTTACTATTACTGTAGCTTACTGTTACGTGTTCAAAAAACAAACTAAATAGACAACAACAAAATATACACATCATACGGTAAAAAGAATTACACAAATAAATACTTAGGGATTTATGAGTAAAAATGTTATAAAGTAATCAGCATTAATATAAAGGAGTATAAATATCGCTTAGAACAATACTTCCTTACTTACTTAATTGGCCATAACAGCCCGTTTAACGGACTGCGGCCTGCCGCAACACATCCTTCCAGGCGCCGCAGCTTCTTGAGCGCCTACGCCAGTTGGTCACACCAATCGATGACAGGGCTTCCTCGATTTGGTCCTTCCAACGGATACAAGGTCGTTCTCTTCGCCGACTTCCGCAGATTCCCGCATCAAATACTTGTCTCGCCGGAGCATCCTCATCCTTTCGAACGACATGGCCGAGCCAGCGCAGCCGCTGGATGTTAATATGCTGTACAACGTCAATGTCGTTGAGGAGCTCATACAGCTCACTGTTGAATCGGATACGGAAATCATCGCCAACACGCACGGAAACGAAGATCTTACGTAGGACTTTTCTCTCGAACACTCTCAAGGCCACTGCATCAGTACTTAATAGGGTCCATGCCTCAGCGCCATAAAGAAGCACGGGTAGGATGAGTGTCTTGCAGAGTGTTAGTTTTGTCGCACGAGGTCTCTGCTACTCAATTGCCTATTGAGACCATAGTAGCACCTGTTGGCAAGAGTGATCCCACGCTTGATCTCCAGACTGACATCAATTTTGGTAGTAACGGCGGAGCCAATATAAATAAATTCCTTGACTGTTTCGAAAGTATAGTTATCGGCCGTAATCTGATAATCAATACACCGCACGTCTCTACTTGTCGATAACATATACTTTGTTTTGCCCTCATTTACAGCCATACCCATCTAGGTAGACTCCCGTTCAATAGCACTAAAGGCAGCAGTAACATCTCGCTTGGTACGCCCTATGATGTCAATGTCGTCAGTGTACGCAAGCAACTGGACACTTTTTTGAAAAATAGTGCCACTGCGATGCACTCCCGCCTTTCGCAGAACGCTCTCCATGACGAAGTTGAAGAGGTCGCATGATAAGGGGTCGCCTTTTCTGAAACCTCGCACGGAATCAAAAGGTTCGGAGAGGTCCATTCCTACCTTGACGGAGCTGCGGGAATTGCTCAACATCATACTGTATAGCCTTATCAGTTTCGCAGGTATACCGAGCTCAGACATTGCGGCAAAAACACGATGCCTTATGGGGCTATCAAAGGCTGCCTTATAGTCGACAAAAATATGGTGTGTGTCGACTCGTTTTTCGTGGGTCTTTTCCAGGATTTGGCGTAGTGTGAAGATCTGGTCAAATGGTGGACTTGCCATGTCTGAAGCCGCACTGATAAAGTCCAATCAGTGTTTTAACGAGTGGCTTCAGTCGTTCACACAATACGCCTGTAAGAACCTTATATGCCATAGGGAGAAGGCTTATACCCCAGTAGTTGGCGCATATCGTAGGGACTCGATTTTTCAGGACATGCCAGAAGGCACTGCGGTTCCAGTGGTTGGGCATACTTTACTCTAGCCATATTTTGTAAATAAGCTGGTGCCTTCGCCCTACCAACTCATTACATCCGGTCGCTTAGAACAATGCTACTGATAAATTAACGTTCAATCTGCTTTATACCCAGAGGCAGAAAATGTGGCAGGAACTTATGTGCAATCCTTTTCTGTTTTCCTTCAATATGATTCCTTATTCTTATTCTATTCTATTCTATTCTATTCTATTCTAAACACTCAAACAATTTCATTACAATGCCAGGACCAACTAAAATATCAACTAGTCTACCTAGCTTTGCACCCCAAACCATGATATGTATCGATTAATGTCGATTCCGAACGACAGATTTACTCTCAATGTTTTTGCCTGAAGACTGCTTTGAGGCCGCCTCATTACCATGTATTCAACTACGTTCTGGGCAAGTCCCAAGGTCTTTATAGACTCCTTACATCTACCAACCATCATCCGTGAATTACACCAAACCCACGCAATAGTGTTTAAGCCAGCCTAACCGTCAACCGATATAGTGTAAGATTCTGAATCTGAAGTTCAGTAGTCGTTAAGATAGCAAAAATCTCTGACTGGTCGCTTTATCATATCTAAGGTATTACTTCGGCATGTCATGCCACATTTGATTAAGAACATGCCAATATATGTACCAGCACGATAATGACTCTTAATATACTGAAAAGTGCTGAAAAGTGCTCGACGATATAGTACAATGACCTGTGGCGTCACAACGGGCCGCTATGCGTGCTCAAGTGAGCTTTTGGGTATAAAGCTACCACACTAACCTAACCTAACTAACCTATAGTACGAAGATAACAACATGAATATATTACACACGGCCGCCCTCTATTCAGATTCAAATTCCATCGAGAACTTATGGAATATACCACAAAAAACAATAAGAAGGAAGTGTCCTGTAAATTGTTTCTTTTTTATGAGGCCAACACTCAGGGGATGGTCCCTACTTATGAAGTGTGTTGTATTGGAATTAGGAAAATACGTTCTGAAAAGGCAGACAGAGGGAGTAGTGTTTGTGGACATTCAATTTGAATCTTTTTTATGTAACAAGTGACAGGAAAGACCTCTGGAGGTAGAAAGTTCCACATACAGACCGTCGGGCTAAACGAACGAATTCTGTCTGTAATGCAGTGTGCTGTACAATGGCCAATCGACCACAAACGATCTGCCTTGCTGCAAAGACGGTCGCTACGTAGGAATACATGATTTTCGGGAACAAGTCCATTCATCTCGTTGGAGAAAAATCCGTTGTAGTAGTGGTAGAACAGTGGAACCCAAAGCACATTTGCGAGTGTGCTCCAGTGAATCAATAGAGTTGGATGCCCTAACATTAGGCAACACAAGCCACATTGCGATGGTGCTCCAGTGAATCAATAAAGTTGGATGCCCTAACATTAGGCAACATTAACACTTTAACCCTGCCCGGTACTTGCGAGTGAGCCCATAATATAGACTTTGAGGCAACGGCTCATACATGAGTGTTCTATTGCATTCTCGGACGGATATATAAGCGATGTAAATAGTAAGGCGACCAGATGAATTGAAGTATTTCTTGCAACGTCTTGAAAAACCGAGGCACTTGAATGCTTCTTTCAAACAATTGAAAAATGTGCAGGTTCTAGTGAACATCACACTGAATTTTCATGCCCAGAACATCAAGAGCTTCGGACTCATTAATCCATACACAAACTATAACTACAGATGAGGCAAAAATATTAGTGACGGCATTATCATTGGCTTTGAAAATTAATTTAGGCTACGTGGTATGATATCCGACAACTGGTGGCGATATTATACCACGATATATCAGTTGACAACAACTTCAGTTATTTTATTTACTTTCACATCAAATCCCAAATGTGTCACATTAAGGTCCCTATTATTTTTCCCAACACTGTATACATGATATAATAGCCCACAATCCATAATAAAAATTATGTTTTTAATAATCCATTAAATGAAAATGACAGCATTCTGCTATTCATTGTTGAATTTTTAATATGTAGAACTCATCAGTATAATGATAAACATTTATGAGAGCAAAAAGAAAGAGCCACCTGGTTAAAGACTCATAAATATGTACCATAAATATGTGCAACATGCATATGTGTCAGCAATAAATATTATTTTTTATGTTTCGTGGTTGTCAATATTTGTTTATTTATTTATTTATGATCATAATTTGAAATATTTTTTAAAAACTTTTTTTATTTTTACATGCCACAAGTATGCAGCATGAATGTAATAAATTATAAAATGTTGGGCGAGGATATGTATGTCAGAGAGAGAGAGAGAGAGAGAGAGAGAGAGGAATGTGTATACAATTTATTTAATTGCATATCGTTTTTTATCGATGTCATTAACAAAATGTTATCGTATAATAATTATTAATAATACCCGCTAGATACTAGACTAGTTGCAGTAGTATATAGTAAGCAGTGTACTGGCTTATTAGACCTGAGGCCCCAGTTCAAACCCCGGGTCAAACATCCCAACAAAACGAAAATATTGTTACGAAAATGAAAAAATCTAGGTACTGGTTTAACATTAAAATTATGAACAAAAACTACAAAAACAAAACAATGCAGTAAACAAACCTATTTACAAATTATCGTACTGCTTAATATAACAACAAACACCAGCATAAAAAATGGTAAACAAGTAAACAAAAATACAACAACAAACACTACAAGAATAAATGTAAACAACGATGTTTACATTTATAGAGATTTCGAAATGGCGAAGCCATGCACATTCGCCTTCAAGAACATTCATCAGACTGTTTACTCTGCCATATAAAAGGCAAGTCAAAGCCACCGAGTGAGTTAGTGAAGTTCAGTCAGTCTTGTGTGAAGACGCTGTGTGTTTGAAGAGGGTAATTCGTTACGAAAATCTGTCCCACAATTGTCTAGTAATTGTTATTGTTTATGTAAAGGGTGTAAACAGAGGAATAACAAACAAGGCAATTGTTGTTGTTTACATCAAGTTGTGAACAGTGGCACACAGAATTGTGAGAATAATAAAGAACTTTAATTAGAAGTTAACACAAATTTATTTTTATTTAATTTGCAATCTACGAGCTCATATTTTAAACGTTTTTTAGAAGGTAAAAACGTAACAATATGAAAAATATTTTTCTAGCGACTCCCTCTCAGCAGATTTCTGGCTAAAACTCGGAGATTAAAATAAAATTGCCATGAAAAGTTTCTCAAAAATGTGTCGCTCTGGAGGGAGATCCCAGGCAGACAGGTTCCAGGAGAGGTTTCCAGAAGTTTACTTATTTGTGTTTCCAGAAAAATAGATCACTTGCATTCAGTCACATATAATTAAAGGAAATATGTCCACAATATTATTAGACTGTGAGAGAGATTTTTAGTAAAAACGAAGAACCTTAACCTCTTTATTGGATTTTGGCCTGTCTTAACACATGCTTATAGGCGCCTCGGCCTCTTAAGTGACTTTGCCTTTGTTGATTACATCTATTAATGTCAGGGCTTGCTTGATTTTTTGCTTTCAACGTTGGCAAGGTCGTCCTTTACGGCGACTTCTGCGAATTTCCGCATCAAATACCCTTATCATGGAAGCTCTCTTTTCCATCCGCACAAAATGGTCAAGCCAGAGTCGCTATTGAATGTGAATGTGTTGCACAACGCCCATGTCATTGAGAAGCTCATACAGCTCATTGTTGTATTGAGTGCGGAAATCAGCACACAAGTCACACGCTTGGAACTGCATTTCAAGCGGAGTAATGATGTGGATAAGTCAGGCTAGCTGGTGGATGTGAATGAGTTGTACAACGTCCATGTCGTTGAGAAGCTCATACAGCTCATTGTTGCCTAGAATGCAGAAATCAGCACATAAGTCACTTACTTGGAACGGCGTTTTCTCAACGTCATTTGTCACTTCGATGTTCTGCATGAAGTCGTTTACAAGACTTTGAATAAACATTTTTTATTCCTCTTTTGTGTTATTGCCAATGCTGCCAATTGTCGTCTTTAATTATTGTTTATTTGATTGCAGAAAAAGAAAAATATTTAAATAATTTGTAGACGCAACATGAAAAATATTTGAATAATTTTTCTTTTTAGATTGAACGAGGCGTTTGAGTGGTTAAAGCCTGGTAAAGATGGTTTCTATAGAAAACGCTAACGAAGGAAAGAAAATGGAAGATAGGAAGACTTGCTATCAACTAATTCCGCCTTTTAAATGACGTGTAACTGCATTGAAATAGAATTCTGTTGAAAAAGAATGTAGCTAAGCAATGTTCCTAAACAATGTTCCTAAACAATGTTGCGGCATAATAAATGGTAAGTAATACGAATAATTTTATAATTTTTTGAGCTTCAAATTAAAAACTTTAAAAATTTTTTAAATTATTATCCGTTATTTTTATTACAAATTTCTTGTTTTATTTTCAGACTATATGTCCTGATGATTCACTTACAGCACAACTATAATGGAGAGAAGTACATGAATCAGAGATATTGTATTTGGAAACCCCATACAATGTTCAACAATTTTTTAAAAAATCGTTCGTTTAAAATCTTTAATAAATTTTTTATATGAAATAAAGAACTCAACAATAAATTCTATAACTTTTAATATATTTTGATTTGTTATTGGAGTATTCATTATGTAGAGAAAAGCATTGGTAAAGTACTTTAACCCTTTAGTCAGGATTACAACCTAACTTCTTACATCACTTATGTTGTATGCGTTAAATGTATGCACAAATGGTGTGACCAAAAGTTTAAAGTCAACTCCGAACGCCAGACTTTTGGGAAACTGGCTTCATGGCTATTTTATTTACTCTCAGAGTGTTTGCAACCCTTTAGTTAAGACAAAAACCATGCTTCTTACAATGCTTATCAATGTTGTCAAGCTCCGAAAGCCAGGCTTTCGAACACTTTTCATGGCAATTTTGTTACCCCTCAGAGTTTTTGCCAGAAGACTGCTAAGAGGATGTCGCCGTGAGAAATTTGCTTTCAGATTTCATTTTGTTCGAGATGTTTGAGCAGGGATTCGAACCATAAGCCAACACATTACCTCCTACGACTATGACGACTTTATTCCACATGTATTATTTTTATTCTGTCATGAAGAAGTTTCTCAAGAGTCTATCGTTCGGGGTCGACTTTAAACTATAGGTCCCGCCACTCATGTATAAAATGAACAGAAGTGGCATGAGAAACTAGGTCTTAATCCTGGCTGAAGCGTTGTAATGCATGTATGTAATCATTTTATTCATTACACAAAATTCCTTTTGACAACGTCATAAAACTTAGGCGTTAATTTTAATAATGAAGTCCACAGTGAACTACTTCACAGTGGTTTTGGACCTCAGCATTAAGTTGTGCTAACCATTTACACTTTTCAATGTTGTATGTGCCTTTAATGGAAATACTTGCAACATTCGTCTGTACCAAAATTTGTGAATGTTTTCAACAAAACAAAGAAATAAAGAACAGCAAACGAACAACCACAAGAAAAAAAAGAGAATTTTTTTTTCTTTTCATTCCATTTTATCATTTTCTATGCCCCCATCTTTAATGCAACATTATTACTTTCTATACAACTAAGCAACACAGAGTTGTATGTGCAACATGAAACATGCTCTTAAACATTTTCATTCTGCCCCCTCTCTACGCACCAACACAATTCAAAGAAAGGTGGAATTTGATCATCATTGTACATAAATGCTACCCTAGTTCCGATTAATGGCTCTACTTCTGGTTTTAGGAGCAAAACAGATACAAAGAAGACAAAGGAGCACAACATTTGCCTGCCTGCTATGGTATGTGGTTAGTAGGATGATTATTAAAATTTAACACAGAGTTGTATTTGCAACATGAAACATCCTTTTAAACAATTTCATTCTGCCCCTCTCTACGCACCAACACAATTCAAAGAAAAGTGGAAATTTATCATCATTGCTTACTAAAATAACCCTAGTTCCGATTATGGTTCTAGTTCTGGTCTTAGGGGCAAAACAGATACAAAGGAACACACAAATGTGCAGAAAAGAAAGTAGCGCATTCAAGTCTTCATAGTCTTATAGATAGTGTGTTGGCTTATGAGAAATGAGGCCAGGGTTCAAACCCCAGGTCAGACATCTCTAATGAAAAGAAGTATGAAAAAATATTTCTTCTGAGAGTTCTTCTCAGCAGCTTTCTGACAAAAGCTCTGAGAGTAAATAAAATTCACATGGAAAGGTAATGAAAAAAATCGGGTGTCCTGAGTCGAGTTTCAACTCTAGGTTCCGCCACACATGTATAAAATTGACGCACACAACATAAGTGGTGTGGGAAGCTAGGTCGTTATCCGGATTGAAGGGTAGTAATGACCAATTAGGTAAATATGTTTGTAGAAGGCAACTCTGCATATCATTTTTATACATACTCCTGTTTAAGATGTGCAGCTCTTGCTCTGACCAACTTCATTCTCTTCCCTGATTTTGGTGGAACTAGGTCAGTATAGAGACTGCATTCACTCGTGGCGTCGCAATGGGCCGCTATGCGTTCTCAAGTGAACTCCTTGATATCAGAGCTACCACTCCGACCTAACCTAACCTGTTTGTGGAATATGTGAAGAAGGTGGCAGTTAGAACCCTTATTAGACTGAGTTGGTGAGTTGTTATAGGCTTCAACACTCAACACTTGTGAAGCGAGATCAAGTTTCAATTTCGTTTGCGAAATGACGGATTACATGGCCGCAAAAGTTCATTTTTGTGACACAACCGAATGTGACAATAGCTGATAGGGAATTCTGGAGGGGGTTGAATGGCTGGGCTCTAGTTCAAATATCTCGAACAAAAAGTCTTCTGGCAAAGACTGAAAGTAAATTAAAATTGCCATGAAGAAAATGCCCTAAAAAATCTGTCGTTTGCAATCGATTTTAAACTGTAGGTACCGCTACTTACATGGATAAAATTTACACACACAACAAGGTTAATGTAAGAGAGAGAAACTAGGTGGTTGTCCTGGCTAAAGGGTTGTAATGACTAAGACTAAGAAAATCAGCCAGGCAGAGCAAAGTGTTAAGAGCAGCCTGAGGATAATTTTTCCTCACACCAGTTATATGCGAAAAGGCAAAACGCTGAGCCTCGTTGTCCATAAATAATAACTGTTGTATCAAAGACCAAATTCCTGTTCAGGTTGTGGTCTAGAATAAAATGGAGATGATTTTTGAGACTTTCATTCGATAGCAAAACCAAATTTGAAAACAAGCCAATTATGTAAAGTCTACTAAAAACTGCTTTAATTGACCAACATTATGAGGGATAATTAGGTAATCCTTTGAAATGGTTTATAACTTCGCTACACGTCTTTAATAATTTCATATCGTTTCAGAAGAATAGAAACTTTCAATTAGAAATCTAGTTTACTTTAACATACTGTTACGTGCCCAAAAACAAACTAAATAGACAACAACAAAATATACACATCCTACGGTAAAAGGAATTACGCAAATAAATACTTAGGGATTTATTTATTTATTTATTTATTGATTAACTTCAGTACAACAAGCATTTAATCTTATTTAATAGTACTGTTTATACAGTGTTATGATTAGGTTATTAGTTATATTTGTATAGGTATGTGTTACAAAGAAAGCAGAATTACATATATGAATTAAATTTAAGTTAGCCTCAACTTGGATTACTTAAATCGTGAATTCTAAAGAAGAGAGAAGTGTGTTGAGATTGCAGTTTTAAATTGCATTACATTGCTTTTCAATTGAATTTCTGGTGGAAGTTGGTTCCATGCACGAATTGCATTAATATAAAAGTGCCTCTCAGACATCTGTTTTAGGAATCTTACGGAGTTTATCCTATAGCCCCTGTTTGTCCTGGAAAATTGTAGTCTAGTAAATAGATAATTAGGTTCCCCTGAATAAACAATCTTGGGCAAGAAAATTAGCATACGGTATTTTAAGAGGCTTTCCAATGTCATATTGTAAATTCTGTAGGCAAAATGTGATATACTACTATATCTACTGCATCCAAAAATATATCTTGCTATGTTATTATAAGTTATCCTAAGTTTATTCCTGCTGACAGAGTCCAAACCCGCAAAAAGCTCGCATCCATATAAGAGGGTTGGAATTAGGTATGTCTTGGCCAAGAGCATACGTATACTAACAGGCGTAAAGGACTGAGTCCTCCGTAGATTTCTCAGCAGTGCATACGTCTTACCACAAATCGAATTAACATTTTTTGTCCAGGAGAGTTGGCTATTAAAAGTAATACCCAAGTTTTTAGCATATTGTACGAATTCTATGGGCGAGTCCCCAACGACTAATGGTGGCAGTAAGTTCGGCAAAACACCAATTTTTCCAATCATGATAGCCTTTGATTTGTTGGCATTCAAGCAAAGACCATTTGCAGTAGCCCATTCAGATACATTATCAAGGTCTTGGTTCAGTCTCAATATACAATTGTCGATGTCAGTCTTAAAACAGCTAATATATAGTTGGACGTCGTCGGCATACATTTGAATTCCACAGTGAGTTATACGAGAAGGTAGGTCGTTTGAATACATTATGTAAAGCAGTGGGCCGAGAATTGAACCCTGAGGTACACCTCTACGGACCAGGCTGCTAAATGATTTTGTATCGCCATAGTGCACTGTCTGACTTCTCTTATACAGATATGTACGTAATAGTTTTACTGCTGATATTGAAAATTTAAAGGTTCTTATCAACTTGTGACAAAGAATGTCATGATCAACAGTATCAAAAGCTTTCGAGTGATCTAGAAGTACCAGAATAGACACCATGTTCTGATCCATTTTTGACCTCAACTCCTCTACAACATCCACTAAGGCCGTAATGCAGCTGTGTTTAGGTCTGAAACCAGACTGTCTGCTAGTCAGTAAAGAATTGTCGTACAAATATTTGCTAATCTGCTCATGAACCAAACGTTCGAAAGCCTTAGACAAGTAAGGTAGTATCGCAAACGGTCTGTACTTTCCATCAGGTTTGGGTAAGGGGATAATTTTCGCGTGCTTCCACATTGAAGGAAATTCAGATGTCGTCAGAATGGTATTAAATAAATGTGTTATGTAAACAATAATGTAGTCTAGTATAATTTTCAGGAATCTCGGATGTATCTCATCGTAGCCAATTGAATTTGATTTGATGACTCTAAATGATCTACTTACGTCCCCAAGGTTGACATTCGAAAATTGAAAGCCATTGTCATTCAGGTCAGAAGCAACACTTGGATCCGTGAAGTCATAGTAATCAATATTCGATTCAGGTATAGGGATATTCGAAAATTCAAAATTCAATTTGTCTACATCTATATCATGATTAGTATATTTATCCTTGTTATCCAAGATACCCATATTTCTAATTTCCTTCCATTTACACCGCGATGACATAGCCGATTCAAATTTATCCCCATAATATCTACACTTAGCGGTCCTAATTTCGTAGTTCACCTTTCTTCTACAATTTCTATAAATATCCCTAAGTTCCGGAGTTCGGTATCTTTTCCATCGTTATGAGTAATAATATTATGCAGCTACAAGCCTTAATATAAAGGAGTATAAAAATTGCATAGAACAATGCTACTGATGAATTATTTAAAACTAAATTGAAAATTTTATTTTCATTGAAAAAATTTTATAGAAATTTTTGTTTTAATTTAATTGGGAGGTAATTAATATAATTGGTCTTTAGTCTTCTTTTCAGACACAGACACCTTCTTCTTCTTTCATTTACTGTAATAACGAAGAATTTAAGTTTTTGTTGTTTAAGCCTCAACATTCATTCGATAGCAAATCCAAGTTGAAAACAAAGTTTTCTTGTTGCCAGAAAAAAAACAACAGAAAGTCTGAGCATTTCCCATACATACAAAAGTTGTTTGTAACATTTTTATCCATGTCATAATCATCATTCTTGCATTCTTCATACAACATTTCAATCATCATCATTATTATAAGAATCGTAGTAATTATCACAATTTGTTGCTGCAAGAAATTATGAAAAGTTACAAGAATCTTCATTTTCTTGAAATATTACGATAGGAAGTCAAGGAGAATGAAGATAATAATGGTGATGATGATATATGTATGTACGTATGTATGTGTAGTTAAGAAATGTACGAAAACTCTTCTAAAAACAACAAGAAATCCTAACGTAATAAATCCTAAAGAGAAAACACAATAGAAATGGAGAAAACGAAATTCGAAAATTATTTTTAATTGTTTTTGAAATAAAAAAAAAATCTTTTCATTGTAAACTGAGAATTACAGAAAAAAATTTACTTCTGTTGGTTGGTAGACAGACATATTGTTAAATTTTTACCTTTTAAAAACGTTTAAAATATGAGCTAAATTTCTGTTTAGTAGTAATTAAAATTCTTTATTATTCGCCTTATTCTGTGTGCCACTGTTTACAACTTGATGTAAACAACAACAATTGCTTTGTTTGTTATTCCTCCTTGCACTCTTTTGCGTAAACAATAACAACTACTAGTCAATTAATGAAGGCAACTAGCAATAGAAACATTCTTTCTAAAGTATAAAGATGTTCCTCTGTTGGCATCATAAGTGCCCCTAGAAGGCAGCTCTGCATATCCTTTTTCACTTACTATGTGAAGTAGGTTGCCACCGCTTGAATGAAACGTCTTTAGACGGAATCAGTTAGGTCTGGTGTGTCTCTTATAGGATAGGCCACTAAACACTTCTGAAGGAGCTAAAGGAGTTTCGGTTTCGATTGTTGGAATGACGGACTACATGGCCACAAAGGTTCACTTTTGCGACACACCCCAATCTGGCAATACTTGATAGGAAATTCTGGATAGTTTTGGATAATCACGTCGATCGCTGGGTTTTGATATCGAGTAAGGTTTCAGGCAAGTTGATCCCTTATCATGCGAACTCTTCAACTTCGTCATGGATAGTAGTCTGTGGAAGGCGGTACTAAATTTCAAAAAAAGTATTAATTTCCTTGTGTTCGCTGAAGACATTCACATAATAGAGCGTATTATGCGAGAAGAAAGGTCTATTAAGATGGATCTGGGAGCTAATGAGGGCAAAATCGGATCCCAGATTACAGCCGATAACCATACTTTCCATATTGTCAGGGAACTTGCTTGTCTTGGCTTTGCGGCAGTTAGCATAAAAGTTGTCAGCCTGGAGGACAAAGGTTAGGGCACTCTTGCCAGCAGATGCTACTATGGCCTCAATACGCCATTGCTTAGTAGAGACCTTTCTCGTACGACGGAACTCATACTCTTCAAGTCACTCATTCTCTATGGCACAGAAGCATGGAGACTTTAAGTAACACGAACGATAGTATATTCCACAGCTCCTGCAGAAGTGATTAGTCGGAATGTTGAGTTTATCGGCATATCCGTAAGAATCGCTATTGCGTGATGGCTAGACTTGCGTTTTATGGATAGAAGTGAGTCAGTCCTCTGCTTATCTATACTTGTCCAGAAGAGTCTGGCAATATTGCACGTACCTTCCTGCTGCCAACGAGTGAACAATATCCAAATTAAACGAGAGAATGGAAATACCCATGCCTTGCAACATGTTGAAGTTTGATAGCTCCGTACCAGCCCTAGCCAGCCCATCAGCAATGCAATTTCCTACGATGTTTTTGTGGCCCGGAACCCATAAAAGAGTTACGTTTAAATGTTTTGAAATTTCGTTGAGAAACACTCGAAATTCATGGACAAAGACTTGAACGTTGAAACTACGTTCGTTAGGGACTTAATTGTTGTCTGGCTATCAGTGTAAATCAAAAGATTTTTAGGGAAAATCCTGCCTGAAAAGTGGTTCAATGGTCAGGCAGCCTATACATACAGTCAGAATTAGAACCATCACTTATGTTGTGTGTGCTAATTTTATATATGAGTGACGGGACCTACAGTTTAAAGAACACTCCGAAGGACAGATTTTTGGGAAACTATTCAAGCCAGTTTTATATACTCTCAACAGTTTTTGCCAAAAATCTGCTCAGAGGAAGTCGGGAAAGAAATATTTTTTTTGTTTCGTTTTATTGAACATGTCTGACCTGGAGTTTAAACCGTAGTCTCATGTCTAATAAGCCGATACACTACAAACAAGATTACGGCCACTGTTTTCAGGTGGTTTGTAAGAAAATTTAATATAAGGACCCTTAATAAACATGCCACAGCCCACCATGTCGCTCATCGTTGAGCCATCAATGTAAACTTCAAGGGTCCCATTGGGAACCCCTGTTTCCCTATAGTGAAGGTAGTGGTCAGGCAGCCTCTAAGAAAACTTAATATCAGGACCCATTCTGTCACACATCTTTAAGCCATCAATGTAAACTTCAAGAGTCCCATAGGGAATCTCCGGTAGAATGACAACGTAGGTAGAATAACGTAGAAGCCGTACAGTACGGCTGTTCACATAACTTGAGTGTGGAAGTTATCTTCCGACATAACGTTTATAAGTTTCACATCCGAACGATGTTCATTATAATAATTACTGTTGTACAAGGCCTGTAAAACTATTTAATGATCATTTGAAACTTACAAAATTCAGTGAATAAATACATTTTTTTAGTTGTATTTCAGTATCCTCTAAATGACGTCTCCTAATAAAGTTTTATTTCAATGAGCAGTTTATGCATAAAACTATACATACAGTCAAATAAAAAAGTCTACATACACAAGTGTATGCTTTTTATCAAATTAAAAAAAAGATGTTGTAGCATTGTTTAAGGCATTCATGTACCCCTTTTCCCTTTGACTTTTTCTTTGTATGTAGACTTTTTTCTTTGACTGTATGTATACAGCTGCATTGATAAATTTTTAATGACATGTTACCGCGTAAGTGTTTTGTACTAATGACAGTGCAATATTTGGCTCAATTTGCATAATAAAGTATGTACGTCCTAAAGCTATTAAAATTTAAATATATTTTTTTCAGTTGTTGTTATAGGAGACGACTGTCCCACATAAATTTTGCAAATAAAATGCAATTTAATACACTTTTCATTGTATGAATGTATGCAACAGCAGGGTTTATGCATAAATAATGATGAATGTGTATGGGTAACTACATATAGTGAGCGTTAAAAAAATGTGTACATTAAGGATACAATTCTAATAATCACGAAACTCAACTTTTACTACTTAAGGAGAGTGCCCTAAAAAATTTTACAATATTTCGAAAAATTTTTTTTATTTCAATTTTAAAAACTGTTAATGAAACAATAATAATAACGGTAGTTTATTTATGTATATATTTTTTAAATGTACAGTTTCTTTTGCCTCTCACTGTACATATGCACATCACCTGAATGCTTATAACTATGTATTCATTTTTAGTTTCCATTATACCATCACCACAAAGAAGTTTTCAAATGTAAAACTTTTCAAATTTTATATGCTATCCCGGCATACATACATACATACATACACAGATGTGTTGAGTAAAATGTGGATGTAAAATATTTTATTAAAAAATACTTTTGTTGAACATTACCTTTGAAAAACTGTGGGTAAATTTTCATTTAACTGTGGAGCCATTATGAGAGTGCATAACTCAACTTAATTAAGCTGACACAGTAACAAGACTAAACCACCTTGTAAGTCGTAATCATATTTAGTTTCACTTTATGCCAGCAGAAATGGAATGATAAAACCGTTATAGACTCATACACAAATTTATGTTTAGTTTTTATAAAAATTCTTTATTATTCGCACAATTCTGTGTGCCACTGTTCACAACTTGATGTAAACAACAACAATTGCTTTGTTTGTTATTACTCTGTTTACATCCTTTGCACAAACAATAACAATTTCTAGACAATTGTTCCACAGATCTGTGTAACAATTGACAGACAAGAATGAATTCGTCAATGACAACGCTCGGCCTCAGTGAAATACTATTAGGAACAGTTCATGGTATTACATGGTTACATCGTTTGACATTAAAATTATAAACAAAAGCTACAAAAACAAAACAATGCAGTAAACAAACCTGTTTACAAATTATCGTACTACTTAATATAACAACAAACACCAGCATTAAAAGAATGGTAAACAAGTAAACAAAAATACACAAACAACTCTACAAGAATAAATGTACACAACGATGTAATCGTGGTTTGAAGATCTCCGTTACAAAGATCTATAGTATAATTGTCTAATAATTGTTATTGCTCACGCAGATGAATACCAAAGAAAAGAAATTGTTGTTGTTTACATCAAGTTGCCAACAGTGGCACACAGAATTGTTCGCTTACCCTCGGTAAACTTGTAATAAATTTTTACATATAATTGTACATGTCTTGTTAAACATCCCGTACTACCCACTTTGAGTTTGTTTGAATTTCAAATTTTCTATTTTCTTTTACTAAATTAAAATTTTCAATTTATTCCTTAAATTTATAAATAAGTTATGTATTCATAATACATACATGTTCTCAAAATAAATATTTACTTCTCAGTTTGTGTACGCACTGAGTTTGTGTTTGTTTTTCGTGCACACATCCTTGGGCGAAATGTATCTTAACATGTATTACAACCGGAATTCTAAGAATATGTAGTTATTGTATGTATATGTACTTATGAAGTTGAAATTTAATATTTTCATTTCCTTTTACATTTTCATACACCTTACTTTATTTTATAATTTAAAGTTTAAGATTTTACAAATTTAATATATAATTTCATTATATGTTAACCCTTTCACAACCATAAAGTAATGAGAGACAAAGTTATCAGTATCAGTATTCATTAGACATTATCTTTACATTATTTCCTTAATAAATTCCAAATTTCGCATATCTGCTGGTGATATCCATCCGCACAGCATTACACTGTTATGAAAATGAAACATCTAGATACTGGTGCTTTGTTTTTGCATCGTTTAACATTAAAATTATAAACAAAAGCTACAAAAACAAAACAATGCAGTAAACAAACCTGTTTACAAATTATCGTACTGCTTAATATAACAACAAACACCAGCATAAATAAATGGTAAACAAGAATAGAACAACAACACTACAGGAATAAATGTAAACAAAATACGCAAACAACACTACAATAATAAATGTAAACAACGATGTTTACATTTATAGAGATTTTTCGTAATCGAAGACATGAACATTCGCCTCCAAGAACATTCATCAGACTGCTTATTATAAAAGGCAGAGCAAAGCAGGCGACTGCTCGAGTAAAGTCCGTTCAGCCTTGTGTGAAGATGCGGTGTGTTTGAGAGAGTAATCGTGGTTTAAAGATCTCCGTTACAAAGATCCGTCGAATAATTGTCTAGTAATTGTTATTGTTTATGCAAAGGGTATAAATAGAGGAATAACAAACAAAGCAATTGTTGTTGTTTACATCAAGTTGTGAACAGTGGCACACGTAATTGAGCGAAGAATAAAGAATTTTAATTAAAACTAAATACAAATTTATTTTTATTGTATTTGCAATCTACGAGCTTATATTTCAAACGTTTTTAAAAAATAAAAACATAACAATACGTAATTGACCTGACCTTCAGTCAGGATTACCACCTAGCTTCTCGCAACGCTTATGTTGCGTGGTGTTAATTTTATACATGAGTGCAGGGACCTACAATTTCAAATCGATTCCGAAAGACAGTTTTTTGATTTTTTCACAGTCAGGAATCTACTGAGAGGAAGTCGCCGAATAAATATCTCTTCGTATTTCGTTTTGATCGTGATGTCTGAGCTGGAGGTTGAACCTGGGCCTCACGTCCAATAAGCCTACACACTACCTACTAGACTGCGGGGACTTCACTGTGTGCATATTAGGCAGACATAATTCACGATTTTTTCTTTTTAACGAAAAACCATCAGTGAAATGAAGGAAGATCATATCATGTATTGTTTCATAAACCGGTTGATTGGTTCTCGAGTTATAAAATTTCAAATATAGGACTATTTTTTATATGTATATTGATACGATATAATAAGATATAATCAAGCATCGGCTGTTATTTTATGTCTATTATTATTTAAAATTTATTTGTTCCCAAGGATTTCCCAGGGGTCAGAGATACAGTTGACGAAACTAACTTTTATCAAATTAGCAAAAAGAAAACCTTTCTATATAAAGTGGGCCGGATAGCTCTGGTATCAAAGAGTACTTGCGACCGGAGATATCGGTGATGAAGCTAATATTTACGCAGTGGCTAATAACTTTACCATCGACGAAAAATTTATATCATCCACCGCAAAAAATTCAAGTCGTCGACCAAGAAAATGTAAGTTATCTACAAAGAACGAAAATGCTGGTTATCAATTAAAGAATCAAAGTCATCGAGCAAAGAAATGTAAGCAATTGACAAAAAATGCAAAGAAATGCAAGTAATTTATAAAAAATGCAAGTCATTTACCCAATAAATGCAAGTCTTAAACTAAAAAATGCAATCTATCTTCCAAAAAATGAAAGCCATCAACAAAAAGTGCAAGTTATCGACAATTTTTGCGCGCTTTATATAAGGAATTTTGCTTGTACACTTGAGGTAAACACTATAGTCGTTAAATCTGGAATCGACTGTATTTATTTTGTTTATATAAAACAGATTATGTATGTAAATGTACAACAACATTGTCGTGGTATTTTATAAAATAAATTTAAAAGGATTTCAACACTGTATAATGACATGTATTTCTATGTGGTGTTTAACCTGAAACACGATAACTGAAAACGATAAATAAAAATTATTTAAATTGAAAGGCCAACACACAATTTATTCAATTTAACATAATAAACTCTACAGATAGGGACAAACGGTGGGTCAAAGGTTGTATGTCATTTAAGCCTTCAGGTCTTTACTTAAGCGCCTCCTATTTTCGCATTTAACTTAAAGAAAGTGTGTGTGTGTGAGATATTAATAAATTTTTTTATATATTTGAAAGACCTAGTGATGCCGTTCAAATGTCTGCCACAACTTCCTTGTGAGAAGGGCATCCGTAATCTCCAAATTCCCAAAGACTTTGGCCTTCAAAGAAGACTAAATTTTTACGTATGCTATGGGTTATCTTGGCTTCAAGGACCGCAGAAATCTGCTGAGAGGATGTCGCCGTTCTTTTTAATAAAGTTTGGCCAGACCTGTAGGCGCTTTTAACACACACACGTCTGGTGTATATTATTTTACCATGAAAGCTGGTAGTTTATGAGACCATAAAACACAATTCATACTTGAAACTCATATCGCAACTAAAAACAAAAAAAAATTGTCACACAAATACCAACAATTTTGTATGGAATTGTTTGAAACAATAACGTTGCCAACACAGCATCATCATCGTCAACAACAACAACATAATAGTGCTGCACACAAAGTATTGTGTTGTCATTAAAACGAAGAATACATTGCAACGAAATACTATTTTTCATGCCACAACCAACACAGTGAAATAGAGTGGAAATAAATAATCCTGAGTATCCTCTACCACCTACAAAACTGTTATGGAGTATTAGTAAGTGAATGTGTGTATGGAAACGTATTGAGTACTTGTACATAATATTACGAGCATATATTATGGTATCCTATTGTTACTAAAATGAAAAAATCTAGATACTGGTGTTTTGCTTTTACATCACTTAACATTAAAATCATGAACAAAAACTACAAAAACAAAACAATGCAGTAAACAAAACTGTTTACAAATTATCGTAATGCTTAATATAACAACAAATACCAGCATAAAAAGGTGTAAAACAAGTAAACAAAAATACAACAACAACAACAAAGGCTACAAGGATAAATGTAAACAAAATACACAAACTACAATAATGAAACAATGCAGTAAACAAACTTGTTTACAAATTATCGTACTGCTTAATATAACAACAAACATAAGCATAAAAAAGTAAACAAATAAACAAAAATGCACAAACAACACTAAAAGAATAAATGTAAACAAAATATACAAACAACACTACAATAATAAATGTAAATATGGTTGTTTACATTTATAGAGGTTCCGAGAAGGCAAAGTCATGGACATTCGCTTTCAAGAATATTCATCAGACTGTTTACTATGCCATATAAAAGGCAAGGCAAAGCAGGCGACTGAGTTAGCGAAGTTCAGTCAGTCTTGTATAAAGACGCCGTGTGTGTTTGAAGAGTGTAATCGCGGTTTGAAGATTTCCGTTACAAAGATCTTTCGAATAATTATCTACTAATTGTAATTGTTATTGTAGTCGTAATCTAGTAGGTAGTGTGTTCACTTATTAGACGAAAAGCCCGGGTTCGAGCCCCAGGCCAGACATCAAAATGAAATATGAAAAAAAATATTTCTTCTGCGACTTCCTCTCAGCAGATTTCTGGCAAAAACTCTGAGAGTAAATAAACCTGCCATGAAAAAGTTTCTCAAAAATCTGTCGTTCGGAGTTAAACTGTAGGTCCCACCATTCAAGTATAAAATTGAGTGGTGTTAGAAGCTAGGCCGTAATCCTGACTGAAGGGTTGTAATGGCCAATTATGTATGTATGTATGTAATTGTTATTGTTTATGCAAAGGGTGTAAACAGAGGAATAACAAACAAAGCAATTGTTGCTGTTTACATCAAGTTGTGAACAGTGGTACACAGAATGGTGCGAAGAATAAAGAATTTTAATTAAAACTAAACACGAATTTATTTATATTTTATTAGCAATCTTCGAGTTCATATTTTAAACGTTTTTAAAAGGTAACACTATATGTTAATGGCTCAGGAATCAAGCTGAATTTCACCGATAGCTTGGATTATGATGACTTTGAAGGCCGCTGTGGTTTCTGACCTAAGAACTCTTCATAAGAAAAAGTCTAAACGGTCTAAATCTCACGATCCCGGTTCCTACTTCATATCACCTTCACGTGAGATGAATATGCCATCAAAGTACTCTTGGAGGAGAATCCTTAGTAGCATGAGCTGTGTGGCATATGAAGCCGCCATGTTAAAAACCTCCAGCTCATTCAATTCAGAAGTTGATAGTGATTGTAACCCTGCATTACAACGTGCTCAAAGTAATATGGATCGATGACACCGCGAGCCCAAAACGCACACCAAAAGGTGACTTTTTCAAGCCACTATTGGACCTTAGGTGGTTTTGATCAAACCTGGCTTATTCGCATGAATCTGTGATTTAAGAAACTCGCATAAGAAAAAGTCCAAAGGGGACGAGAATCTCACGATCTCGGTCAGATAAGAATGCCATCTCGTGGAGGGTATCCTAAGTGGCATGAGCTGTATGGCGCTGCCCTCTGGAATCTCCAGGTCATTATCCAATTCAAAAGTTGATAGTGATGGCCGGCGAATAGGCTCCAGAGCAGTTGACGATAGGTACTAATTTTTATTGAAAAATCACCTTCAGCCATGAGCCCCATTACTGAATGAATAGGTACGTAGACAAATAAAATCTTCGAATTTGGGATGATACCTAACCACATAAGCTGCAAGAGTATCCAATGCATCTTGAAAATTTTATTATTTGTTGTAGATCTTGAACCTACGGAGTCATCAGTTCATAGATTTTTAAGAATGATGTTGGCCACGCCACCATTATCAATGGCGAGCATTACAGCTCGATGATAACCTGCGTTTTTTGGCCTGACATACGATTTCAAAATGATGACGTCACGTGTCCCACAGCTCATTTTATACAGGCCATTCGGTATGAGTGACATTATGGGCACCGAAAGCGTGTGCTTTGAAATCGTTTAAGCTTCGCAGGTGTATGTGAATAAGCCAGAAACCAATAACCAACTCTTTTTTGCCTTTCATACAATTTCAAAAATGATGACGTCACGTGTCCCACAGCTCATTTTGCAAGCATTATAGCTCGATGATAAACTGCCTTTTTTGGGCTAACATACGATTTCAAAATAATGACGTCACGTGTCCCACAGCTCATTTTATACTGGATATTCGGTATGAGTGTCGTTATGGCCACCGAAATCGTGTGCATTGAAATCGTTAGACTTTTTCTTGCGGACTTTTTTTTTCAAGGTTCGCAGATGTATGCGAATCAGCCAACATAATCCATTGCCTGATTTATGCAGCCTGATTTATGCACGACCATCGAACTCTCCGATGAGTTCTCGAATCTGGGCATACCTATGAGGACCTGCAAGCTCATAATTGATAATGCGATCGTCGATTCCGTCAACGACAGGTGGGCGGCTTCGGACACGGGTAGAACGGCTTGTAAAATCTGGCCAAGGCTGGATGAGGGCGCACAATGAGTCTACTTAAACTCCAAAGAGGCGCGCTCAGTGTTGTTGTCGGTATCATTACGGGGCATTGCATTATGGGTACACATGCGAGGCGCATTGGTCTTGGACACCTTGCTAACGACTTCTGCAGAAGCTGCAGGGATGAGGAGGAAGACTGTCCCTCACCTGCTGGGTATATGCCCGGCTCTTTGCCAAAGGAGAAGGGAGTACTTGGGTACTTACTACATGGATGATCTGGAGGAACTGTCAAGGATTGACATTGGCAGCCTGAATCACTTCATCAGGAGCTCCGAGTGGTTTCGAGATTAGGGGATAACGGATAACTGTGGTAGCACAATGGGCCCAATGCGACCTAAGTGAGTCCTTCCAAGAACCTCTACCTACCTACCTACCTATGCAGAAGTTTCATGGAAGCTCAGATATTTGAGATGCTTTTCAAAAAGAGAAGCCAAGGCAGACATTTGAACTGTATTGTAATGTCATCAAACGGTCTTTCAAATGCCTACAAATGATAACCCACAATGAGCACAATGAACATAACATTCGAACTGCATTATCATCAAATGAAAAAACATAGAAGCCATCAATTAGTTTTTACCAGTAAAAGCAAAATATACACCACAAAAGTAACTTGATTACGGACATGCAGCACGCAGCATGCAGCAAAACCAATAAGAAAATCCAACAATACGTGTAAGACTGTATGGCTTCCGTAATGAATGGACAGGCGGTCAAATAAATTAATGGCATAGAGGAGATGCTTAAATTCAAGCAATTACTGTTGGCAATAAAAGATGAGCCCATCAATATTACAAGACAAATTTGTCTGTGTTGCAAGAACACAACCAACACAATTCTTGTTAGTATGCGCATGGGGGGAACACACCGCCAAGTAATAAAATAAACTCTGCTGCATAAAGTAAAATCTGTTCGTAGACAATTTTCTTCTTTTTGTTTTCTTTTCAAACCTTTTACGTTCGCATTCCCTTTATAGCCGCTCATAAATCTTTTTTGATTTTAAAATAGCCTGTAATGAAGTGCAAAATCTTTCAAAGCGCGTATGTTTAAATGGCCATAAAGATGCTGCCTATCGTTCAAACATCTAGCCTTAGCGGCCATTAGCTATGTATCCCTGTTGAGTGGCATTAGTTCATAATAAAAAACTAGAAATTGAAACTTATTACAGTTGGGTTTGGATGGTTGTAACTTTTTAAATTGTTTTGATTCTGTGATCCCAGGATGAAATATTAAAAATCCATTGGGAAACTGGCGGATATCTGTCAAGTGGAAATGGACATCGAAAGATGTGCTCAAAACGACGGGACATAGCAATACTATCTAGGTTAGGTTAGGCTGGGTTAGGTTAGGTCGGAGTGGTAGCTTTGATATCACAAAGCTCACTTGAGCACGCATAGCAGCCCGTTGTGATGCCACGGGTGAACGCAGTCCCTGTAGTGACAAAGTTCCAACAAAATCAGGGAAGAGGAAGGGCTACACATCAAAGGCACGTCTACCCTACACTGAAAAACCAGCCAGAAGGTTTGATAAACGAAGCTATATTCTTGATATCAATAGATGATAGCTCCGTCAAGCTCACAAGAAATGGGGAGCCAAATAACCTATATCTACACCTAGCAAGAGACGGGCATTGACAAAGAAAATGGATAACAGTCTCCTCCTCCTCCTCAGCGGATCTGCATCCACGACAGAAGTCGTTAAATGGGAGCCCCATTATTTCCGTGTGTCTATCCATAACGCAATGACCTGTAAGCATGGCCACTGTAGTCGAGATGACATCACGACCAGGACCAAGTAATCGGTTGGTACGCCTTCTATCCATCGAGGGCTAGGTGAGTCTGGCGGTGGAGCAGGACTCCTCATTGACCCAGGATAGGTTGGCGTCCCCAAAGAATTTCCGCGCAATGTCCAACTTGACCGAGGCAAGTGGCACACCCAATTCAATCGAAGAGGATTCCGGAAGGAGTGCATGAGCTCTGGCGAGCTTGTCGGCCCTACAGTTTCCCGGAATGTTGACTATGCCCGGGTATCCACACCAGTGAGGCACTGGTGAAGCGCCCCGAGAGAAGGTCGAGACAGCGGAGACATTCCCTAACGATCCTAGAGTTATTCACGAAACCCCATAGAGATCTTATCGCGGCCTGACTATCGGAAAAGACCGAGACGCGAGTGAAAGCAGCAAAGTTGATGAGGATCCATTGAGCGGCCCGATAAATTGCCGTCACCTCCGCCTGAAACACGCTGCAATAGTCCGGCAGACGGAGAGAAATGTCCAGGTCCAGTTTCCCAGAGTAGACACCGCTTCCAACCCCATTATCGAGTTTAGAGCTGTCGGTATATAGTATATCCAGGACTTCCGGGGGGGTACAACCGTATTACGATTCCAGTCGTCCCTACTCGGGATCAGAAAGTGGAAACCCCTGTTAAGACAATATTCAGCTGGGAGATAGTCGACGTTCACGGGGGCCACTGGATAATACTATCTACCATCTCAGACTTTTACGTGGATAAGTGGAATAAGTTTACACTCCGCCTGGGTACCAGATTACATAGAGATTTTCAGCAATGAACAAGCAGAGGAAGGAAGCATTCAGATCTTTTTTCGTGGACTGTGGTCGGAAGTATGCTCAAGGAAAGGCAATATAAACAGGGGCGAAGAGCCTCTTCTCAAACCAAGTACTTTTGAGGCAATCAAAGTTTTTTTCGGATATTAAAATACCAGGAGATCCATGCATCAGACTACCAGGAAAGATTCGATTGTAAGAGATCTCCGCTGCTGGTGGAATTTGCTAGCTTCATAGCTGTTTCTACGTCCTTAGGCGAATAATCTTATGTACTTCCTTAATTGAATATTACAACCCTTTAGCCAGGATTACAACCTAGTTTCCCGCACTACCTATTTGGAGATTAAAATACCAGGACTATCAATATTTGATTCGATTGTAAGAGAACTCCGCTGCTGATGGAATTTACTAGCTTCATAGCTGTTTCTACATTCTTAGGAGTATAATCTTATGTACTTCGATTATTACAACCCTTTAGCCAGGATTACAACCTAGTTTCGCGCACTACCTATTTGATGTTTATTTTCTTTATAAGTGGCGAGATCTGCCACCGAACGGTGGATATTTGAGAAAACTTTCATAGCAATTTTATTTGCTCTCAGAATTTTTGCAAAAAGACCGCTAAGAGGAAGTCGCCGCAGAAATTTTTTTTTTTCATATTCCGTTCTGTTTGAGATGGCTGAGGAAGGGGGCTTGAACTGCAAACTCGCGTCTAATGAGCGAAAACTCGAACTTACTAGACTACAGCCACCTAAGACTGTTTTCTTCAAAATCACCATCAACAACCATAGACAACAACCTGTGTTAATTGAATGGGCTCTGAACCACTTGGCAGTTGACCCTAATTTTCTGCGAGAAATCATCTTCAGCGAGGAGACCCGTTTCTGAATGAATGGGTACGTGATCAAATAAAATTATTGAATTTTGTGACGAGATACCAATTCTCGAGAGATTCATGTATTCCGATAAGTACTTACTTGCTGTGGCTTTTTGGGCTGGCAACATCTTCTATGAGAACGACGTTAGCCAGAGCATCACTGTTAACGGCAAGCTCTTTAGATATATGATTACTAACTTTGTTTGGTTTGAATTAGATATTGGAAGCCACATCTCATACATACTACTTTGAATATTCTGCACAAAAGCTTTGTGAACATAATCATACATAATACATAATTGGTCATTACAACCCTTCAGTCAGGATTACGGCCTAGCTTCTCAACACCACTCATGCTGTGTGCGTTAATTTTGTATACATGAGTGGCGGGACCTACAGTTTAAAGTCGACTCCGAACGACAGATTTTTTGAGAAGCTTTTAATGGCAATTTTTACTCTCAGAGTTTTTGCAAGAAATCTGCTGAGAGGAAGTCGCCGAAGAAATATTTTCATGTTTTCGTTTTGATGTCTGACCTGGGATTCGAACTCGGGCCTTTCGTCTAATAAGCCAACATACTACCTACTAGACCACGGCGACTTCTTTGTGGACATAATTCCTGAGAGGAAAACTAAATTACAATGAAAAGTTTCTCAAAAAGCTGTCGAACAGTGTTGACATTAAACAGAATGTTCCATCTCTCATGAGTAAAAGTAACGCAATCAACTAGGTTCTAGTCGTGACTAAAGGGTTGTAATGAGCAATTGAGGAAGTAAGTAGCGTTGTAGTTATAAAGCTGAATACAAATGTGAGTAATCGTTAACCAAATCCTAGAAAAGCTGAAAAGTTCTTCAACATTAGTCTTGAAAGTTAGTAATTAATTCAGTTAGGACTTAAAAGACTTCATCCAATAAGTCACCTGATCCAGAGAGGAGGATTAAATCAATCAATCAGAATCAATTTCTAATCGGATTTAATAATCATAAGCTGTTTACCACTTAAGGGATGTCAATTTTATTAATATTGTTACGAAAATGGAAATGCTGTTATATCGTTTAACATTAAAATCATTAACAAAAGCTACAAAAACAAAAACAATGGACTTGTTTACATGATCAAAAAATAACCAAAAAATATAGCAACAACATCAGTATAAAAGTAAATAAATATAAAACAAGTAAACAAACAGGCAACAACAACACTGCAAGGACAAACGTAAACAAAATACACAAACAACAATAACGTAAACAACATGTTTACATTTATAGAGATCTCGAGAAGGCAGAGTCATTCTCCTTCAAAAGCACTCCTGTTTACCCTGCGATATAAAATGCAAGACAAAGCAGGCAACGGGATCATTAAAAATTCAGTCAATCTTGTGTGAAGACGCGTTGCGTGTGAAGAGGATAATCATGGCTTGAAGATCTCCGTTGTAAAGATCTAACAAATAATTATTAATGTTAAGGCAGAAGAGTGTAAAGAACAATAACAAAAAAGCAAATTGTTGTTGTTTACATCAAGTTGTGAACAGTGGCGCACGGAATTGTGCAAACAATAAAGAATTTTAAATAAAAATAAACGAGAATTTATTTTTATTTTATTTGCAATCCATAAGCTCATATTTTAAATGTATTTAAGAGGGTAAAAACGTAACAATACTTTGCAATTGTATTAGTGCATCATGTTTTCCTTCGCACTTTTAGGTTTAAATAGACCTTCACTTTATTGCTGCATTACATTGTTGTTTATCTGATGGTTATACTGCATTAAACATTTTGTCTGTTGTTGGAAATTCATTCTTTCGTACGTGTCACCGTGTCCAACGTTACTAGAAGTTTTGTGAGCTGTTCAGTTCGATACTCCACTATTAATCGTCCATTGCAAGTATCTGATTACGAAAAGCATGTCGCGTTACTAAATTGCAATCTTTGCAACCAAAAATGTCAAATAGAATCTGTCGTGCTAACCTTTATTATTCCCCTTTCCACCCTCTCTGTACCATACTACACTAAGTATTGTGCTGTGCTTCCATATTAATTCAGCTTGTGAGACGGACATCCCTTAAATTTATTCAGTACTTTAATTTATTGACTTGTCAGCCATAGAGAGCGCAAGTATGTTAAGTATTTCAAGGAATTTATTTTAATGACTTTATTAAAGAAATTAACAAAGTTGATGGAGGCAGACAAAAATAAATATGTACACTAAGTAATGTAAACATCAAGGGGGCCACATTCCAAATAATCGTAGAAGAAGACCCAAAACATGCTCAAAATAAATTAAGAAAAAAAAGGAAATTTTCTTCTTTTGATTTAAGGCATCCAGTTGGGTTTTTGAAAGATTTATTTGCTAAGGTTTAAAGAAGAATAACATTCCACATGAAATTAAAATGTTCATTTCTTTCAAAAACATACTTAGTGGCTTAGTTTAAGAAAGTTTGGCAAAACATTTTTAATTTAAATAACGAAATTAAGACGAAAAAAAAACGATTAAAAGAAAATGTCAAAGGTCAACTGTTCATAACATCGTTCCTTAGCGTTCTCACAGTTGTCAGAAAACAGCTAAGTAAACTACCGCGTACTGAAGATTATTTTCCTGTTTGGTTGAAACCCATTCTCAGACTTCCGGAACAGAATGAAAAATTTTTTACCGTGATATTCTCCATAACAACATAATCTATAGAGTCTAATCTAAGCTCTTTATCTTAAAGGCCGCTGTGGTTTAAGGCTTATTCGCATACAACTGCGACTAAGACTAAACCCCACAAGAAAAAGTTTAACGGAGTCAGATCCTCAAGGCTCTCGTGCAGAATATACAATGTGGTATGCGCAGTGGATTTCATTCAATATCTAATTCAGGCCAATCAAGTTGGCTTCCAATATCTAAAAATTAGTAATTATCGACCTAAAGCGCTCGCTGTTGACAGTGTAGGCCTCACCAACGTCGTATTCATAGCATGCATGAGCCGATGGTGTCGTACTGAGTTTTTACGAAGTACTGTACTGAGTTTTGACTGAGTACTGTACTAAGTTTTTACTAAGTACTGTACTGAGTTTTGACTGAGTAATGTATTAATTTTTTATTGAGTACTGTACTAAGTTTTTTACTGAATAATGTACTAAGTTTTTACTAAGTACTGTACTAAGTTTTTACTAAGTACTGTACTAAGTTTTTACTAAGTACTGTACTAAGTTTTACTAAGTACTGTACTAAGGTTTTACTAAGTACTGTACTAAGTTTTACTAAGTACTGCATTAAGTTTTACTAAGTACTGTACTAAGTTTTACTAAGTTTTACTAAGTAATGTACTAAGTTTTACTAAGTACTGTACTAAGTTCTTACTCAGTACTGTACTAAGTTTTTACTAAGTACTGTATTGAGTTTTTATTAAGTACTGCAATTGTCATTTAAGTTAAAAGAGCTTCACTTCTTTGAAAAGCTTCTACTACAATTGGAACTCAGTTTCATTGGCTTGGAATCCACAAATTGCCTGAAAGTGGAAAAAAATAACCTGGGAGGCTAAAGAGCGTACTTATAGTACACTCCGCCTTACATATACCCCTAAGCTTTTAAACTTTGTTTTCTGCAAACTAAGTAATCTACTCAAAACTGATGGAAAGAAGGCGTTCGTAAGGTCTTGAGTCGACATTAGAAACAAATTATAAATGGCGACGTATTATCAGAACCCTGAAACGATATTTAATACAACATTACAACGTCGTCTAGTAGGCACAGCTTATTAGACACGGAGCCACGTCAGACATATCCAATAAAACGAAATATTTCTTCTGCGACTTCCTCTCAACAGATTTCTGGTTAAAACTCTGCTATTAAATAAAATTACATGGTGGAAAATAATGAATAGAGGCATGCGATGAAGGCATTGAAACGATGAAGCACTTTTTGTGTCATTGCTCGGCTTTCGTAAGCTCCGGATTCCAATATAATGGGGACGACGCTGTAACAGACAGACATAACTAATCTTAGAGGAACGGACTGAAAGAAATTAAGGAAGTTTGTATAAGATACCGACTTCCTATAGAAGGTAGGATGGTATTCCTAGTGGCGAAAGCACAGCAGTAGTCGCCCTTGCCAACACAATAACTGGCTAATTAAACATGCGGCAACTGTTCAAACTCCAGTTCAGACATGTCTACCAAAACGCCGTCTGAAGAAATATTCCTTCGGCACCTGCCTCTTAGCAGTTTTCAGGCAAAAACTCTCTGGGAGTAAATAAAATTGCCATGAAAAAGTTTCTCCAAAAATCTGTGCTTGTGGGGTTGACTTTAAACTGTAGGTCCCGCCACTCATGTATAAAACTAACGCATATAACATACATGTTTGAAACTAGGTTGTTGTCCTGACTAAAGGGTTGTAATGAACAATTATGTATGAAAGTAGGTATGTGAGCACACAACAGGCCTACATGACGGCAACTGCCTCTTAGCAGTTTTCAGGCAAAAACTCTCTGGGAGTAAATAAAATTGTAATGAAAAACTGTAGGTCCTGCCACTCATGTATAAAACTAACGCCCACAACATAAGTGGCGTTTGAAACTAGGTTGTTGTCCTGACTAAAGGGTTGTAATGAACAATTATGTATGAAAGTAGGTATGTGAGCACGCAACAGGCCTACATGACGGCTTAGGCGTACGGCAATTGGCATGAGTCCCTTAGTCGATCTTCTCTCCTTCAATCTATCTACCTAGCCAACGGTTATTTCCATGTTTCTTTAAACAGTGGAAAGCTATGTTGAATCAAATCCATGATTTAAATTCTTTCAAACTGAAACCTGCGCTTTTTTTAGGTGCATCTTTACACATACGTTTCATAAAAACAATGCCATGCTTACACGTATGCTACTCGTATACCATACTTGATAAGGAAAAAAAATTGTTTTCAAGTTGTTGTTTTTTATGGCCTTACTCTAGAGTTTTCATCAACTCCATTTAAGAGTGGATTTTATAACAAATGATTCAGCATAAAATAAATGGTATTTTGCAATTTAGTTGAAGGGTTACAACAGCCATCCAAAACACAAATAAAACAGCCGACACAATTCAGCTACAAAGAGGAGGAGGGTCATCCTTAAAAGGAATTCGTAAGTCTGACAATCGGTATATAGGGAAGCGCAACACTGACAATGAAAAATTATTACAACTTAATAGAAATGGAAACGTTTTTAACGATTGTTTTATAGAATTTTTTTTAAAAACTCTACAACTCCACAATAAAAACCACAATTTATCAATGTCCGACTGTCATACAAGTATGGAGTATGACTACACCATACCGATTGTAAAGTAAAGTAATATACATTGAGAGAGTTAAAGCTTGAATGAAGATATTTCATATCTTGGAAAATTATTAGTTCGAGTGTCAAGTCAACGGTTATAGACTTTGATTAATTACAGCGATTTCTGTTAATATTTTGTCAGGCATCCGTTCAATAAACACTATGGGGGTCATGGGATGCACGTGGTTAACCGCAGTCGTGATTTGTTTTTGAATTAAAAATTTTAGGTAGCATGAAACGATAGTGCACTATGTGACTTGTCTATAGGACAATAAAGCAACGTAGATTGCTAATACGTAATTCAAATAAAATAAAAAAAAAATTAAAAGAAATATTTTGTGCGCACAAAACTGAACATGATTTCCAATTATAAAAAATGCTTTGAAACAAAAATGGCTAGAAATGGAATATTATTTCGTTCATATGGCTGCCAAGCCTGGCCTCACAATACCTCATTCGATCGCACCAATTTTCTTCCACTTTTTCGAGTGTATTGGTAGGTCGTATCTCGGCAATGACATCACGAATGTTTTGTCTCTGGTTTGTTGGCGTAACACTTTTTTTTAACGGCACCCCACCAGAAAATAGTCCAACGGCGTCAAATCGCAGCTTTTTGGCGGCCAATTGGCGTCACCATTTCGGCTAATTAAATGGCCATCAAACGTTTGACGCAATATATCGATTGTGGCGATGAGATGTGTTGGAAGTTGCATCATCCGGTTGCAACCAAACATCACACACATTATTACCAAAATTGGTTATCATGGTGCAATAGGTGTCTCCATTAATCATAATGGTTGCTCCGTCCTCATTTTCAACGAAATTTGGGCCAATGATGCATCCGCTACAATGAGGCGCATCAAAAAGTCATGTGCAAGCAATTGTAATAGGTGCGTGAAGAGTGAGAATAAAAAAATCAGTTATCATGGTGCAAAAGGTGTCACCGTTAACCATAATGGTTATGCCGTCCTCATTTTCAAAGATATATGGACCGATAACAGTTCAAAATCCCCTCTTACTAGCAACATTTTCGGGATGTATTGGACGCTCCTGGAGTATATAGCAACTGACTTCTAGTCGCAGTAATCTAGTAGGTAGTGTCTTGGTTTATTAGACGTGTGGCCACGGTTCAAACCCTAGGTCAAACATCTCGAACGTAACGAAATATGAGGAAAATATTTCACTTGGAATGAATATTTTCAAAAGTTCGTATAAAAGTTTCAATTGCAGCAGAAGTTGTTCAAAGAAGTGAAGCTCTTTTTAACATAAACGACAATTACAGAACTTAGTAAAAACGTAGTACAGTACTTAGTAAAAACTCAGTACAGTACTTAGTAAAAATTCAGTGCAGCACATAGTAAAACACAGTACTTAGCAAAAAGCAGTATAGTACATAGCAAAACGCAGTAGTAAAAACTCAGTACAGCATCTAATAAAAAAATCAATACAGTACTTAGTAAAAACTCAGTAAAGTACTTAGTAAAAACTCAGTAAAGTACTTAGTAAGAACTCACTACTTAGGAAAACCCAGTACAGTACTTAGGAAAACTCAGTACAGTACTTAGGAAAACTCAGTACAGTACTTAGGAAAACTCAGTACAGTACTTAGGAAAACTCAGTACAGTACTTAGGAAAACTCAGTACAGTACTTAGGAAAACTCAGTACAGTACTTAGGAAAACTCAGTACAGTACTTAGGAAAACTCAGTACAGTACTTAGGAAAACTCAGTACAGTACTTAGGAAAACTCAGTACAGTACTTAGGAAAACTCTGTACAGTACTTAGGAAAACTCAGTACAGTACTTAGGAAAACTCAGTACAGTACTTAGGAAAACTCAGTACAGTACTTAGGAAAACTCAGTACAGTACTTAGGAAAACTCAGTACAGGACTTAGGGAAATTCAGTACAGTACTTAGGGAAATTCAGTACAGTACTTAGGGAAATTCAGTACAGTACTTAGTAAAAATTCAGTTCAATGAATGTAATGTAATGAAAATGGCAAAAGAAATGCATATAATTAATGACACCCCTGTAGTAAAGTGGAAGAAACTTTTGAAGGATTATTTTATAACTTCGCAAGGAACTTAAAGTATTGCTAACTTGATAACATATTAGATTAAATAAATTCTTTTTCCTGCTGACAAACTAATGGCTTAGCAGATTAAGTATTAACTATAAAAAAATAAAATAAAAAAACTTAGTACGGTACTTTGTACAGCTCAAATCAGTACAGTACTTAGTAAACTGGACTGTGCTTAGTAAAACTCAGTACTGTAAACTCTCAGTAGTAAAACTCAGTACTTTAGTACTTAGTAACTGCACTGAGTAAGACCCTGTACAATACTTAGTAATTATTTTCATTGCGTTAACTCACGTAAAGTCGCCGTAGTCTAGTAGGTATTCCTTCGGCGACTTCCTCTCAGCAGGCTTCTGGAAAAAACTCTGAGAGAAAATCAAATTGCTATGAAAAATTTCTCAAAACTGTGTCCTTTTGAATCGACTTTAAACTCTAGGTCCCTCCACATACATATATGGATAAAATTAACAACAACATAAGTGGTGTGAGAAGCTACGTCATAATGCATAATTTGAAGGGTTGTAATGAGCAATTATGTACGTATGTATGTATGTATGTATGTAAAATAAATCAATGAAATGTTCCAAACCAAAATATGTCACCTCAAATAGATTTTCTTTTTTCGATTCCAAAGGACCACTTTTTCTCGTTCCCTTTCGAACATTCATTACTTCTCCTCAAGTCTACTAAACGAAACACACGTTCAATTTGCAATTTTTTTTTTCATTGAATTCATTAGACTTTAAAAATGTTGACAACATTTAAATGTTTTCTACACATTCCTGCTAAAAACCATTTCCCTTCAATTGTGATTATAAATCACGAACGGAACGTTGTTGAGCCAGCGAGTATACGAGTTGTAACAAATTTAAATTCTTCACATCAATTTATTTCAGTTTTTTTAGTTTTTATTACTGTTTGTGACAAAAAAGAAAACAAAAATAAATAAACAACAACAAATAAAATGTAAGAAACAGCAGCCGATGTAATTCTTTTACTTTTTACGTTGCAGTGGCAATAAATTTTCTCTGAAAACTAAAAAAAATTCCAAAACTCAACAGTGGGTTCAATGGAATGGAAGAAAAATTGGCATGAATTTCTGTTTTTCAAAGTAAAGAAGGGTTACTGGCCCCGTTAGCAGAAAAACGAAATGGAAAATATTTTGAAAAACCATCTCTAAATATAACAAAACAGTTTGGGAACCACTGTACTTTAACATGATTTGTTTTGGATGCGAACAAATTGCTTACAAAGATCATATAAAACAATGAAAAAAAAAGTTCAACATCTAAACGTTCACGATTCTCTGTTGCTACCAGTAACAAATAACAACAACGTTATACTGTTATTCTATCTATACATGTTGCTACAATCGTCTTCTGAATTTTCTATTACTTTACTTCTGTTTAGACAGCAACAATCGTTGCCTTGTAGCATGGCGATCCCTTGAAAGCTTAGTTTAGGCTATGTTAGCGGACAGTTTGCCCTTCACAAGAAAATCCTTTTTTGCTGCCTAAACGGTGTATGAAATTACTTTCACAGCTGGTGGTACAAGTAATGTTTTCGAATAGAAAACATACATACATATTGTTACGTTTTTACCCTTTAAAAACGTTTAAAATATGAGCTCGTAGTTTGCAAATAAGAATAAAAATAAATTTGTGTCTCAATTTTAATTAAAATTCTGTTCACAACTTGATGTAAACAACAACAATTGCTTTGTTTGTTATTCCTCTGTTTATACCCTTTGCATAAGCAACATCAATTTCTAGACAATTATTCGACAGATCTTTGTAACGGAGATCTTCAAACCACGATTATTCTCTTCAAACCAAGGTTGGCAACCGAAACGAATAACGGTATCGGTAACGGTATCGGTAATCAATTTAATATTATTTCGGTATCGGTATCGGTAACGGTATTTAAATTATATCGGTTTCGGTATACCGGTATAAAAGTAATATATCGGTATTTATACCGGTATAATATTCTCCTTAAATCTAAGAACACAAAAGTTTACAAATATTAAATATGTATTTGTATTAGGAGATCATACAAAATTAAATTTTTGTAAAGAAAAAATAATTCAATTCATGAATAAATACTTTAGAATATAAAAACATTAGACTAACATTTTAGATTACATCCTCAAAAAGAAAAGTTAAATGTTAATTCAATTTAATTGAATGAATACACATAAACTTAAAATTTTAAAATAATTCCTCATTAGATCGAATGACTACAACTGCATTTAAAATGTCATCATCCAATCTATTCCGACTTGGGTTCATGATATACTTTACTCCTGAAAATAACCGTTCCACACTTACTTGTGTGGCAGGTACTTTAGAAATGGCATATATCTCTGGTTTGGCTGTACTTTTTTCTTTTCACCAATTGAGAACATTCACATGTCTTTGTACTCGTTATTCATTTCTAAAAGCACTTAGCAATTCACGTATTTTATTGCTACTTGTATAGGAACTTTCTTTCTCCATATTTCTAAGAATAGCTTCTACGCTGTCAGAGGATGAACTCGAGCTACAACTCATATTATCATCAACGGATGTGCAGCAGTTTTGGGAAAGTATGTCCATTTTAACACTTACTTCTACCATACCGGTATTGATCCATAATTGATACCGGTATGATACCGGTATAAGGGTAAACGGTATATGAATACCGGTATTTGTACCAAAAAACTTATTTCGGTATCGGTATAAATACCGGTACTTACTTTTAAATGGTATTTAATCGGTATCGGTATTATAACAGTATCGGTTGCCAACCCTGCTTCAAACACCTCTTCTCTTCAAACGCGTCTTCACACAAGACTGACTGAACGTTTACTAACTCAGTTGCCTGCTTTGCCTTGCCTTTTATATGGCAACGTAAACAGTCTAATGAATGTTCTTGAAGACGAATGTTCGTGGCTTCTCGAGTTCTCTATAAATGTAAACATCGTTGTTTCGCTGTTTGTGTACTTTGTTTACATTTATTCTTGTAGTATTTCTTGTTGTATTTTTGTTTACTTGTTTACCATTTTTTTATGTTGGTGTTTGGTCATTTTTTATGCTAGTGTTTGTTATATTATGCAGTGCGATAATTTGTAAACAAATTCATTGTATTTGTTTTTGTTGCTTTTGTTTATTTTTTTTTAATGTTAAACGATGTAAAAGCAAAATACCACTATCTTGATTTTTCCATTTTCGTAGCAATATACTGTATAAGGTCTTTCAATAGGAATATGTGAACTGTGATAGTTGATAACGGCCATCTTGTTGAGGCAACATGTGCCAAATTTGTTGTCATGTATCTAGTCTGTTTTGCAAAATAACTATGAACTACCACAGACAACGGGGCGTGTTTGCTGAATGTACGCTGGAGTAGTTGGCAACTGATCAGCGAAGAGTCTTAGTTCTAGATGAATGAATACGTCAACAAAACAAAATTGTCGATACCAAGTCTCATGAGTTCACGGAGTGTTCAATACATACATATGTATATGCATACATCATTCGTTATTGCAACCCTTCAGACTTCGGATTATGATGTAGCTTTTCATACAACTTATGTTGTATGCAGCGTTGCCATTATTTTTTTTAAAAAAAACTTTTTATTTCGGGGAAAAAAACTTTTTTTTACCAAAAAAAACTTGTTTTCTATAAAAGTTCCAAAATGTTTAAAGGAAACACGGGAGACCGGTACCCTCTATTGGTGTTTTTTGCTACTTTTGCCCGGGACTAATAAAATACATAACATTTCCTTTAAAAATGTAATTATTGCGTGTTATTATCATTAAATTTATTGAAACAAAATTTTAAATTAATTTTGTCGAAAAACTTGTTTTGTTAGAAAACAAATTTAATGAAAACTTTTTCGCATCCTAAAAAACTTGGAAAAAAGGGAAAACTTGGCAAATGGCAACGCTGGTTGTATGTGTTAATTTTATCCACCTATATGGGACCTATAGTTCAAAGCCGACTCTGAACGAGAGATTTTCTTTCAGAAACTTTTCATGGCAATTTTATTAGCTCTCAGAGTTCTTGCAACCCTCTAGTCAAGACTTCTCATCAATGTTGTGTGTGTTAATTTTATGTCGGGACCTACAATTTAAAGTCGATTCTGAACGAAAGACTTCTGGGAAACTTTTCATGGCAATTTTTATTTATCCTTCGAGTTTTTGCCAGAAGTCTGTTTAGAAGAAGTTACCGAGAAATATTTTTTAAATTTCATTTTGTTGCAGATGTATGACCTGGGGTTTGAACCGTGCCTGCACGTTTAATAAGACAACACACTACCTATTAGGTTACAAACACTTCTTTTTTCATTTTAAAATTCTTTAAATTCTGCGTGCCACTGTTTACAACTTGATGTAAACAACAACAATTGCTTTACTTTGTTATTCCTTTGTTTATACCATTTGCATAAACAATAACAGTTACTAGACATTGTTCCACAGATCTCTGTAACGGAGATCTTCAAACCACGATTAATCTCTTCAAACACATCGCATCTTCACTCAACACTGACTGAACTTTTACTAACTCAGTTGCCTGCTTTGCCTTGCCTTTTATAAGACAACGTAAACAGTCTGATATATGTTCTCGGAGGCGAATGTTCATGACTTCGTCTTCTCGAAATCTGTATAAATGTAAACATCGTTGTTTACGTTTATTCTTGTAGTGTTTCTTGTATTTTTGTTTACCATTTTTTATGCTGGTCTTTGTTGTTATATTAAGCAATACAATAATTTGTAAACAGGTTTGTTTAATGCATTGTTTTGTTTTTGTAGCTTTTGTTTATAATTTTAATGTTAAGCAATGTAAAAGCAAAACACCAGTATCGTTTTTCATTTTCATAACAATATGTAGGTCTTCCCTAAAAGCGTCAACTCGATTCACACTTTTTTGTTTCTTCAGTTTCGATTTTATTTACGTGTTTTACTTTCATTAATGCTGAAGAAGCGTGGCTTTCATTTTTTCTGTTACATTATCTTCCCTTTCTGTTCATTGCCTTGGCATGAGCAATTGTATCTGCTCGTTGAGCCATTGCATTCCATATAGAATTGCATAACAACAACAATTTTCTTCCTGTTTTGTCTCCTTTTTTTTCTCTTCTCCTAAACCAAGCATAATTCAATTGAACACATACACAAGACTTCATGCTGAATAGCATTATTAAAGCAGGATAGAAGCAGAAGACAGAGGTGTAAATGGAAACAGAGAAAATCACTTGTATTTATGTGGTGACTTTAAATAAAAGAGGTAATGAATTATGAATGTAAGGATGACAGACAAATGGCAATTACTTCCGCTGGGGAAAAGAAAAACAGTGAAATGGGGTGAATGTAATAGGACGCACAATGAATAATTAAAAAGTAACCCCAAGTGCTAAAGGGAATTAAATCAGTTGGTTTTAGAAGAAATACAAATTAAAATTCAATCAAAAAAGAATTCTTCAAAATACTGACTGACGGTGGTTTGAAATGAAAAATCATACAAAATTGTAGTTTGTGTTGCCCTTTGTACCCGCAATCATGCCAAGGAAACCCTTGTAAAACAGCATTGATTGAAAATTTAAAAAACTCTTGAGAGTAAAATAATAGCCATGAAAAGTTTCTCAAAAAATCTGTCTTTCGAAGTCGACTTGAAACTGTACGTCCCGACGCTCATCTACGAAGTCCATGAAGTAACCGTAGTCGCTGTCGTCTAATAGGTGTTGGCTTCTTGGACCTGAGGCCTCACTTCAAACCTTAGATCAGACATCTCCAACAATACGAAATATTAACAAATATTTCTTCGCCGGCGACTTCCTCTCAACAGAATTCTAACAAAAATTCTGAGAGTAAATAAAAAAATTGCCATGAACCCTAGGACAGATACCTCGTACAAAGCGAAACTCAATAATAATAATTAAACAAGATAAACAATCAACAACAGAATACACACATCATACGGTACACACAGAATTACTCGAACAAATACTTACATAAAAGATCGCAAAATTGTCAGAAATGAAATAAGGCATTATAAATATAGAGTTTTGTCGCAGTAGTCTAGTAGATAGTATGTGGGTTTAATTGACATAAGGTCACGGTTCAAATTCCCGATTATACATCTCCAACGAAATATGAACAAATATTTCTTCGGCATCGACTTCTTCTCAGCAGATTGCTCAGATTACTCTGAGAGTAAATAAAAAATTTCCATGAACTCCATTACAGATACTCAATAATAATTAGTAAACAAAATAAACAGACAACAACAGAATACACACATCATACGGTACACAGAATTACTCGAACAAATACGTAGGAATTTATATGAATAGTAAGAAGATTAAAAATAAAAACAGTACTTACATAAAAGCTCGCGAAGTTGGCAGAAGTGGAAGAAGGCATTATGAGCTGAGATATCTCCAACGAAATATAAACAAATATTTCTTCGGTGGGCACTTCCACTCAGCAGATTTCTGGCAAAAAGTCTGAAAGTAAAAGAAAAAATCATCAGTAACTTTAAACTGTTGGTCTCGTCACTCATGTACTATAAAATTGTCACACACATCATAAATGGTGTGAGAAATTAGGTCGTAATCCTGACTAATGGGTTGTAATGACCAATTATGTACGTATGTACATATGTGTTACACTAGGTGTACCGGTATGAACTGAGTATCAGGATACAAATCTCTCCATAAGAAACATTTGTTGTGAAAGAACTTTATCTTTTTTTTTCATCCATGTGAAGAAAAATGCTCGAGAGTGGCATCAAACGCTTGTCGATGTACAAGGTGATCATTCGTTATGAGAAGTGTTAACCAGAAGATGGTTACAATGGTTCAGAGTTAACAATTTTGATGTATGAAAAGAAGAAAATGGAAGACTACCAAAAAAGTTTGAAGACATCGTATTGCAAGCAGTGTCCAATGAAGATCACCGCAGTCTAGTAGAAGTCGCCGTAGTCTATAGACCTACTATAGTAGGTAGTGTGTTAGCTTAAGGCTCGGGTTCGAGTCCCAGACATCAAAACGAAATATGAAAAAAAAAATTTCTTCGGCGACTTCCTTTCAGCAGATTTCCAGCAAAAACTCGGAGAATAAATAAAAATTGTCATGAATAATTTCTCAAAAATCTGTCGACGTTAAACTGTAGGTCCCACCACTCACGTATAAAAGTAACGCACACAACATGAATGGTGTGAGAAGCTAGGCCGTAATCCTGACTGACTGAGACATGAAAAGTTTCTCAAAAATCTTTCGGTCGGCGTCGACTTTAAACTGTAGGTCCCGCCGCTATTCGAGTATAAAATTAACACACACAACATAAATGGTGTGAGAAACTAAGTCGTAATCCTGGGTTGTAACGACCAATTATGTATGTATTGATCGAAACCCGATCAGAATACACAATACAGAATACAGAATAAGACACGGCATAGTAAAATGCACCAGGATACCATCAAAGCGGGGAGGAGCTACCATACCCGCCATATACACCGGATTTGGCTCCTTCCGACTGCCATTTCTTTTCATCGATGCGAGTCCCATTAGTTGAGTAGCAGTTTGATTGGTTTTGCTTCAAACAGACGAACAGTATAATTAGCAAGGAATCCAGAAAATTGCCTGAGAGATGATATGATTCAGAGAAAACGAAACGAAATCGTGTTTATCAGGTGTTGTAAGGTTTTCAAAATAAAATCTTTCAAACAGACTAATAAGTGCCAGAGGTTTCACAAGAAAACTCTCTTTCTTAAAATAATTTCAAAGATAAAGTGATGGTCTCCGCCCAAAAAAAAAAAATTATTCACGAGTTATTCACGAGTATAGAGAAAATATCTAAAAATAGCGAATAAGAATTCACAACACACTTCAATAGTTCTGTCCTCTTAGCAGCAAAGTTTGAAGAAAAAAAACGACGGAAAAAACTGCGAACATTTGGCGCAAAACTGTAGAAAAAGAATAGAATGATGATGGAAATTATTTAAGACAACAACAAGCATGACCCAATGCATTTACGTGTTTATCATGCGAAATTCTATTTTTAAAAAAAACGTACCTCCAGCTGCGATTTTCGTTTCTTTTTTTTCTTTTTATTGAAGAAGAAGTAGTCGCTTAAAAATTTGAAATAAAAAATAGAAAACCAGTGGCACTGAACGAACGTTTCCTTATATAAACTTCATAAGAACTGACACCGATAGCAGCCAGCAGCCAGCAGCAGCATCCATAAAATGCAACATATCTCCTAACATTGTTACGATGCAGCCTTTGGCGGCTATTGTTGTTGTGTTCTGTTTGCATGTTAATGCTGCTGATATGGATAGCGCACTTTAAATGTTTACCTGCGTAAACATTGACACACAAAACTCCAGTTGCAGCTGTTGCAACATTTGAATGCACAAAATACTCGCCACACTCGTCAACAGCAATAGAATCGCCACACAATAATCCATTCCACTAAGAAGAGTGCAGTGTGGAAAACATCGTTTCCATTTAAGTTTTTCTTGAATTTTTTTCTGTAGAAATTTGAAATATTTCACGAGTTGTAGGGCATTCCACAAATCTGTGAATTGTTAGAAATGTTTACATATTTGTTACACATAGTTTCGTATTTCTTTAAAATCTTAAGTCATACGTTTAAACTATAAGCTCGTAGATTGCAAATAAAATAAAAATAAATCTGTGTTTAGTTTCTAATTAAAATTCTTTATTATTCGCCTTATCCTGTGTGCCACTGTTCACAACTTGATGTAAACAACAACAATTGCTTTGTTTGTTATTCCTCTGTTTACACCCTTTGCATAAACAGAAACAATTACTTGACAGTTATTCTACAGATCTTTGTAACGGAGATCTTCAAACCACGATTACTCACTTCAAACACACCGCGTCTTCAAACGAGACTGACTGAATTTTGCCTTGCCTTTTATACGGCAGAATAAAGAGTCTGATGAATGTTCTTGAAGGCCAATGATCATGACTTCACATAACATACATAATTGGTCATCAAAACTACATGGTAACACCAAAACTCGTCAGTCTGAATTACGCACGTATTGTGCACAATAAGACCCTGTGCTTTAACGTACTGGTTGGACTTTTGAAAACATTGCTGCTATAAAATAGAACGTAGCCGAGAACGTGAAATTGCAGTGACTTTACAGTCCCACAGTCAGACATTCAACGTGATAATGGAGTTCTTGTGTTCTCAACAAGACGTCATGTATGTGGATAAGACGTCATGGATGGCCACCAGGATTAGCCATGTGAGGAACAAATTCTTTTGGTGCAAATATCTTCCGTCTGGATAGAAGTCGCCGTCGTCTAGTAGGTAGTGTGTTGGCTTATTAGACGAAAGGCCCAAGTTCGAATGCCAGATCAGACATCAAAACGAAATATGGAAGAAAAATATTTCTTCGGCGACTTCTTCTCAGCAGATTTCTGGCAAAAACGCTGAGAGTAAAAATTGCCATGGAAAGCTTCTCAAAAAAATCTGTCGTTCGGAGTCGACTTTAAACTGTAGGTCCCGCCACTCATGTATGAAATTAATGCACACAACACAAGTGGTGTGAGAAGTTAGGACCTCCGGGTACTGAACTTATCACAGTTGACAAGTACACGTCCTCTAACCGAACTTAACCTTCGGTCTGGATTACAACCTAATTACTCACGTAATTTTATACACGAGTGGCGGGACCAATACTTTAAAATCGATTCTGATACTTCGTTCTGATGGACAAGTCTGGCACTACCAACTAGACCACGGCGATTTCCCTTGAGTTAACGTAATGAAAATAATTGTTAAGTACTAAGTACTGTATTAAGCTTTTAATAAGCACTGTACCCAGTTTATTAAATACTGTACCGAGTTTACTCAGTACTGTACTAAGTTTACTAAGTACGGTACTAAGTTTACTAAGTACTGTACGGAGTTTTATTAAGTACTGTGATGAGTTTTGCTAATTACCGTACTGAGTTTTACTAAGCACTGTACTGACTTTTTACTAAGTACTGTACAGATTTTTTACTTAGTACTGTACATAGTTTTTACTAAGTAATGTACATAGTTTTTACTGAGCACTGTACTGACTTTTTACTAAGTACTGAACATAGTTTTACTAAGTACTGCACATAGTTTTACTAAGTACTGTATTAAGTTTTACTAAGTACTGTATTGAATTTTACTAAGTACTGTACTGAGTTTTACTAAATACTGTATTTGTTGTTTAAGTTAAGAAGAGTTTCACTTCTTTGAAAAACTTCCGCTGCAATTGAAACTTTTATACGAATTTTTGTAAACATTCTTTCCAGGTGACTGAAGCCAAAGAGAGTAATAAAGCAGAAATTAAATTTTAAAAAAAATCTCACTTGCTGTGCATAATTTTGCGTAAGTTCTTTAAGATTTTTACCGTAATTGCTTCACTTTAAATTCAAATGTCACATAAGTGCAGTCAACAGTTTTCGAGTTTCTCTAGAATATAAAGTGGCGTATTGGCGTCATCTAATTTAGTTTTGCAAACTATATCTGCCAGCATTTAAATGTTTACCTAGCTAATAAGCACGTGCGTGTGTCATTCTTTAGTTTCCTGCAATATTGTCGAAGTAATAATTGTCACGAAAACTTTAGGCGTTATTGCAATTCCTGCCTGTCACTCTAATGTGACGGTGAATGCATAAAGGAATTAAAAACAAGGAGAAAAAGTTTTTACAAAATTATTATGTATTGAAATTCAGTAAGAATCTAATATCTCTTAAACTAAATTCACCAGTTTTTACGTCAAACTAAGGATGAGGTTAGGTTAGTGGTTAGCTTGCTGTTCACAGGCAAGTTCACTCGGTTGTCCATATGGCTCATTGTGTTGTAAGATAAGCCCCCTTGTCATGGTACACTAGTGGTGGGTTTGAATCATCCCGAGCTCCGCATGAAACCGATCAGTTCCCCCTATCGCACGACCTCCACCATGCCCATTCTTCGGCGACTTCCTCTCAAAAGGTTTCTGGCAAAAACTCGGCGAGTAAATACAAATTGCTATGAAAAGTTTCTTAAAAATCTCTTGTCCGGAATCGACTTTAAACTGCCGGTCCCGCCACTCATGCAAAAAATTAATTCACACAACATAAGTGGTGTAAGAAGCTAGGTTCGTAATCCCCTGACTGAAAGCTTGTAATTTCCAATTACGTAAGTATGTAATCCCAAGATGGTCTCACCGACTTCTCTTCTGTTACAGGCTCCCAAAGAAGATCCTGATCTTGCCAGCTCATCTGCAACATTACTGGCAAAGACGTCGCAATGGCTAGGCCAGGCCAGATCTCAGTCTAATTCTCAGGCAATAAGGTCGCTTAGAACTCCATATTGTTACGTTTTTATCTTTTAAAAAGGTTTAAAATATGAGCTCATAGATTGCAAATAAAATAAAAATAAATTTGTGTTTAGTTTTAATAAAAATTCTTTATTATTCGCCGTATTCTGTGTGGCACTGTTCACAACTTGATGTAAACAACAACAATTGCTTTTCTTTGTTATTCCTCTGTTTACACCCTTTGCATAAACAATAACAATCGCTAAACAATTATTCGACAGATCTTTGTAACGGAGATCTTCAAACCACAATTACTCTCTTCAAACGCACCGCGTCTTCACACAAGACTGACTGAACTTTTAACAACTCCGTTGCCTGCTTTGCCTTGCCTTTTTTATGGCAAGGTAAACAGTCTGTTGAATGTTCTTGAAGGCGAATGTTAATGGCCTCGCATTCTTGAGATCTGTATAAATATAAACATCGATGCTTCATTATTGTTGTTTGTGTATTTTGTTTACATTTATTTTTGTAGTTTTTGTTGTTGTATTTTTGTTTACACGATTGGAACCTTTTAGAGTCGAGTGTCATGTCCTGATACATACATATGTACATACATAATTGGCCATTACTACCCTTCAGTCAGGATTACGGCCTAGCTTCTCACACCGCTCATGTTGTGTGCCTTAATTTTATACTTGAGTGGCGGGACCTACAGTTTAACGTCGACTCCGAACGACAGTTTTTGAGAAACTTTTTCATGGCAGGTTTATTTACTCGCAGAGTTTTTGCCAGAAATCTGCTGAGAGGAAGTCGCCGCCAAAGAAATATTTTTTTTTCTATTTCATTTTAATGTCTGGCCTGGGGCTCGAACCTGGGCTTTTCGTCTAATAAGCGAACACACTACCTACTAGACTACGGCGACTTCATGTCCTGATAAAAGGATTTAAAATCTCCTTAAAATGGAATTGAAATTTTCAGTTTTTTTACTCTTTTAAAGTCCTGATCATTAACAATTTCAAACAATTGCTACACCAAACGATGTTCAAAATGTTCAAAACTTGTTGTTTGATGATGTTAACGGTAAAATCAAGTTTTCAAGTTGCAACTTTGAGAACAGAAACTGAAATGTGGTACACTTTCATACCAAAGTAAAGTAGAAATCACAAGACAAACCACACACACACACTCTATCAAGGCTAAAGTGGTTACTTCAAAGACAACAGAAAAAGAAAAGCAGTTTGAAGAAAGATTTGTAAGCAGAAGAGTTCTTCTTAATATGTATTGCAACAGCAATAGAAACAGCAACTCAATGAAGCAGCAAATGGTTACCGCAACAGCATCTCTCTACAAGAAAAATAATTTGTAAGCCTCGTACGAAAAAAAGAAAGAAAGACACAAACAAGCACGCCAACGAACAATCACCAGGAATTGTTTGAGAAAAAAGACGTGAAAAAAATGTTTGTTTGAAAGAAAGCAATCACAAATATTACCACTGCAAGTCCAATTTACGAAATGAAATCAACATGATTTTAGATATGAAGTAGAGACATGGTCAACTCATGGTTGTTAGATGAAGTGAAAGTTTTTTTTTTGTGAAAATAATACGAAGTGTTGGTCATTGAAGTCGCCGTAGTCTAGTAGGTAGTGAGTGATTCCTCGTAGAAATCGGAGAGAATGCGTGCTCCATCAATAGAAAGTCGAAAAGAGATAAGTCTGGTGAATACAGCAGATGGCGTAGCCTAATCCCAGCCTAATGCTTTGATTGTATCCTGAACCAGTTTGGCTTTATGTGCAGATACACAGTCGTGCCGAAAAATTGCTTTGCCCTGCCCTCTAACTCATTCTGTATGTTATTTGATCAATACAGGCTTCAAATTGATCATTTGTTGTCGATAGCGATCTGTATTAATGGTTTCACCAGGTTTTTAGGAGCTCATGGTACACCACACCGTGCCGTAATGATCTTGCCGTAACGATCTGATTTTGCAGCCGCAGTTGATGGTTGTCTCGGATAAATCCATGACGTTTTCTGTTTAGGATACTGCAAATAAATTCAGTTCTCATTGCTATTAATAAATCGATCCAACAGTGATTTCCTAACATGTCTTTGAAGCCAAATTTCTTAAATGTTTCTTCGGTTTTACATCAGCCTGTCAGTCAATTCATATGGTAGCCATTTTCCTCGCCTTTGGGAGATCCTGAATTGCTTGTTGTGTCATATTTAACATTTCTGACCATTTGTTTCCAAATCAAAGGGAGTCATGTTCATCCAATATTGTTTTGAATTCAATGTCTTGAAACTTTTTTGATGGTCTTCCTTGTTCTCCATTTCTCATATCAAAATCGTTATCACTGAACCATCGAAACCATCTTCTGCGTGCTGTTTCTCAAAGAGCATGTTCAACATAAGCCTCAACAAGTATTCGATGGCGTCTTCACACTTTGTTCATGGCCTTCCTTGTTCTTCCTTTTTCATATCAAACTCGTTATATCTGAACCATTGAAATCATCTTCCGCATGTTGCTTCTAAAAGAGCATATGACATGTATTCTTCGGTTATGAAATCAATTCTTTACAATTGCATCGAAAATCTAAAGAGGGCGTGGCATTAGGGGCGTGAATTTAGTATCACTAAAAAGTCAGAGTTCTATTCCAACCCATGGTACACAGTTTTTGTTCAAACTCCTTGAAACAACGGGCATTTGATGCGATTTTCCAGTACTTTTCTTCAAATGAAAACAAAAAATGAATGTTTTTCGCAAATCATCATTTCTGGTGCAACATACGTCATGCTTGACACAATGGAAAGGATTTGATGTTGTTTTATCACTGGTTTGATGTATACTGAATAGGTTTAGAGGGTGGCATTGAGAACATAAAAATATATAATAAATGTTCCCTATGGAGACATTTGTGCCTTGTTGCCTTTTTCATATGAGTACACCGGTATTGCAAAACAATTGATCAGTTTGATGTACATATCATAGGGCCTAGCAAAGCTGTATTATATACAGAGGCTATTACAATATTTTGTTCAGATTTTTCTCTGTCTTCCGATCAAGTTTAGAAACAATTTATTGCATTTAAAATACTTTTTATATAATATTCCTAGCTTTACTACCACATTCCTTGATAAGTGCTACATAATCTTGACTTTCATGTATTTTATCAGTGACATGATTTCACTTCACAATTTCTAGATGTAATCAAATTAAAACAAACAAGTAATTCTTTACTTAAGAAACATTTGCTTTAATTAACATAAAATTCATGTCTCATTACGCACAATACAATTAGATTTCATGATTAAACTTCCAAAATATCAGCGACCACAAGGACATCAAATATGCTGCCATCGGCAATGGCATACTCATTAAAATGCCACAACCGGATATAACGGCAACAAATTTTTCAACCATGAAACTGGAACGCCATCATAAAACACATCCTGTTATAGCTTTTGAAGGTCATACGATATAGACGATTGCGTGAATGCTCAGACAGAACGCAAAATATTGTTAACACAAGAAAATTAGGCTTCAAATCAAATGTCATGTATAAAAATAATTTAATTTCTCTCTCTCTCTCTCACTCTCTCAACTACAAATTTTCTTTTCAATTTGAAATAAAACTCGTTATGAAGTAATTGTGTGGTACAAGGATTAAGACAGAAAACAAGGGGAGGGAATAAGAATTTATTGTCCTTTAAAAGTAAGCTTAAGACGAACAAGTTATACATGGCAAATCTATCAAATTTTGATTACCAAATGCTATTATTGTTACTGAAATGACAAGCTGAATAAACGACAATCAATTTGACATATATAGCTTAAACAAGATGGACGTTATCAACTGTAAGAAAGGAAAGGAAAGAAACCCTCCCCACATGCTTCGAACATAGCTTCGATGGATGTGTTTGAAGATAAATTCAAATTTTAGTAGCAAAGACAAAAACCAAAAATTTTAACAGAGCTAATGTTAGAGTTGACAATGTTAAGTCGTGCTACACTTGCTTTGTGTGTACCCAGTGAGCATTTGCTAAAATATTTGAGCTCATGTGTAAGCTGAAGAGCACATTAAAAACTTTAATGTGGATAAATTTGATACTGACTTACAGGATTGCAATTTAGCTTCTCCGACCACCCATGTTGAGTGTGTTAATTTCACACGAGTGGCGGTATGTACTATTTAACATTACAAGTTGATATCCAATAATACATGCTCAGAGCTTCGTCGGAAAGCAATCTGAACAATTTTAGGGAATCGCAGCTCAATAAGGCTATACCAAGCGCTAGAAACTGCAAAATGCAATAAATCAGACAGATTGCTCGCGCTTAAGTTAATATACACGAAGTCATTGTCTCCACTATCCAATCTTCAAACCTGGAAGTCTTTGATATTAAAGACGTGCACAGTTACAACTGAATACACAAGTTTCGTAGTGTCTACTGCTGTGAGTGTGTATTGATGAGTACTTGAGTAGTTCTTGTACAAGTTGGTATTGTTACTTTCTCAAACATAGTAAGTATGAGTGAGTATAAAGAGAATAAGAGTAACATATTTGTTTTGCTATATTTTATTCAAACAAATAAAATAAATAATGTGTGTGGTACAATAAGTAACTTATTGTATGCTGTATGCATATGGACATTAAATTACAAGCAGAATACGAACACTAATAAAACAACTATAATAATTTGCGTTTTATTATGTTTTTTTTTTTTATAAAAATACAAAAAATTAATATTCAATATTTAAAGATGTTTTTAAAACAAAACTAAAAAATTCAGTTGATAAAAATGTACAAAAAATAATATATAATTCAGTACTTTAAAATGTTTTTTAAACAAAATTAAAAATATAAACTAAAATTCAGTTAAAATAATAAATTTATTCTTTGGAATTAATATTTACAAACAATATTTCGTTAAATGATTTTCCATTAAAGCACTTATGTTTATTTAAATTTGAAAGTGAATTTTTATTGTACTTGTATACATTTTTAAAATTTTTGCACCCAACAAAATTTATAATATCCGAATCATTTTGATATTTAACCAAAGCAATCCCATATCTTGCTTCGTCCTCTTATTTCGCAAATTTTATATTCACCAAACACAATTTTTTCTTTTCTTTCCAAATTATTCATTTTATATTAATATGTATATATACTTCAACTTAATGCACTAATCCACATTCGTTTTACTATAAATAACAATAAACACTCAAAAATACTTGTAGTACAACAGATATTTGAGAGCAAGGAACAAATACAATACAATACTCGACGCAAAACCATAAAGAACTGTTATGGTTTTTGTGGGTAGAGTAGATGAGTAAAAGCAAAAGCAGACAATATCAGTTACACTCATTCTCTCATTTATACGAATAGTACATGGTTATCTACCATGGTGTATTTGTTTTACAAATACTTTGTGGTGTACTACTGCACGTCTTTATTTGATATAAGGCATGATCAATTGAACAATGGCAGTACCTCAAACATCGGATATATTGCGTATGATTTTTTTCTTCTTAGAATTTCATTATTATAACTCATACGTCCTGGTGGCAGATTTTAAAAAAGAATCTTAAAAGGAAGGATACGCAGCATGCTATATTAATTCAATACATATTACGAAAATGAAAAATTAAGATACTGGTGTTTTATTATTACATCGCTTAACATTAAAATTGTAAACAAAAACTACAAAAACAAAACAATGCAGTAAACAAACCTGTTTACAAATTATCGTATTGCTTAATATAACAACAAACACCAGCATTAAAAAAATGGTAAACAAGTAAACAAAAATGCAACAACAAACGCTTCAAAAATAAATGTAAATGACAATGTTTATATGTTGTAAACAACATGTTTACATTTATAGAGATTTCGAGAAGGTAAAGTTCGCCTTCAAGAGCATTCATCAGACTGTTCAGCCTGCCATATAAAAGGCAAGACAAAGCAGGCGATTGAGTCAGTGAAGTTCAGTCAGTCTTGTGTGAAGACGGTGTGTATTTGAAGATAGTAATCGTGGTTTGAAGATCTCCGTTACAAAGATCTGTTGAATAATTGTCTAGTAATTGTTTTTGTTTATACAAAGGGTATAAATAGAGGAATAACAAAAGAAATGCAATTGTTGTTGTTTACATTAAGTTGTGAACAGTGGCACACATAATAAGGCGAATAATAAAGAATTCTAATTAAAACTAAAAACAAATTTATTTATAGCGTAACAGTATACATTCAATTAACGTAATTGGTCATTACAACCCTTCAGTCAGGATTACCACCTAGCTTCTAACATCACTTATGTTGTGTGCGTTAATTTTAAGCATGAGTGGCGGAAGCTACAGTTTAAAGTCGACTGCGAACGACAGATTTTTTGAAAAGCTTTTCATGGCAATTTTATTTACTCTCAGAGCATTTGCCAGAAGTCTGCTGAGCGGAAGTTGCCGAAGAAATATTTCTCATATATCGTCTTGTTGAAGATGTCTGACCTTTGTTATTTAGAGTATTTACTTCAAAGTATTTGTTGTCATTGGTCTTTCTTTCTTTTTTTTGTGCCTTGAAATAATTAATGATTTAAAAAATCATCTTACATACATATGTACATATGTATGCAAATTATGTAATTAATAATGAATGTAATTTATTACATTCAAATTCAAATGGATTAAATGATTAATTAGAATTGATGTCTGTTGATAATAAATTATTTTACACCTTGAGGATTACGATTATGGATGAAAAGCAAAATTAAATGTCAAATGCTACACTTGCTGTATGTGTACCCAGTGAGCATTTGCTAAGGGCAAAGTACTGCCTAAGATTTCTGCTTTCTTTTGCAGGCTGAAGAGCACATTAAAAACTTTAACGTGGATAAATTTGATACTTACTTACAGGATTGTAATCTAGTTTCTTCGACCACCCATGTTGAGTGTGTTAATATTACACGAGTGGCGGTATGTACTATTTAACATTACAAGTTGTTATCATATAATACATGTAAGCTCAGAGCTTCGTCGGAAAGCAATCTGAACAATTTTAGGGAATCGCAGCTCAATAAGGCAAGACCAAGCGCTAGAAACAGCAAAATGCAATAAAGCAGACAGATTACAATCAAGGCGGAAACTAAAGTTAATATACACGAAGTCATTGTCTCCACTATCCAATCTTCAAACCTGGAAGACATTGATGTAAGACATGATCAATTATAGGGACAGTACCTCAAATATCGCATTATAGTGCGTATGATTATTTTTTGTTTATTTTTTTTTAATTTTATTATTACAACTCATACGTCGTGGTGGCTGGTTGTAAAAAAGAAGCTTAAAAGGAAGGATACGCAGCATGCTATAATGATTCACCAATACATGTTATGAAAATGAAAAATCAAGATACTGGTGTTTTGATTTTACATTGCTTAACATTAAAATTGTACACAAAAACTACAAAAACAAAACAATGCAGTATACAAACCTGTTCACAAATTATCGTGCTGCTTAATATAATAACAAACACTAGCATAAAACAAAATGGTAAACAAGTAAACAAAAATGCAACAACAAACGCTTCAAAAATAAATGTAAATGACAATGTTTATATGTTGTAAACAACATGTTTACATTTATAGAGATTTCGAGAAGGTAAAGTTCGCCTTCAAGAGCATTCATCAGACTGTTCAGCCTGCCATATAAAAGGCAAGACAAAGCAGGCGATTGAGTCAGTGAAGTTCAGTCAGTCTTGTGTGAAGACGGTGTGTATTTGAAGATAGTAATCGTGGTTTGAAGATCTCCGTTACAAAGATCTGTTGAATAATTGTGTAGTAATTGCTGTTGCTTATGCAAAGTGTATAAACAGAGGAATAACAAAGAAAAGCAATTGTTGTAGTTTACATCAAGTTGTGAACAGTGGCACACAGAATTGGGCGAATAATAAAGTATTTTAATTAAAACTAAACACAAATTAATTTTTATTTTATTTGCAATCTGTGAGCTCATATTTTAAGCGTTTTTAAAGGCAAAAACATAACAATATTTTTTGGAGGATTGACCGATGGAAATACTCTCTTGGAGTTACACAATTGAAGGGAGCCCGACAACAGCACGAGTTAAAGCGTGTGTTAGTAGGGCCTATCACATGCGTAAAAGAGTAATATTTCTGGGTGTAAACACTGGTAGCACAGTTGGTTTTCATATTATGGCACAACTACTTGACATATCACCTCAAAAGGCAGAGTCTCTGGCACAGGACACGGTGCTGGCTCCATCTAGGGGCATATCAAAGCACGAATCACAATTTGTGCAAAAGCTGCATGTTTACAAGCGATATACATATATATGTGGTTATCAATGAATCATGTTTTTACACGATTTTATTCGAAGAACATTGAAATTGCTGTCAGTACAGTTACTCTTTGCCAGGCACATATATTTTAAAGTAGAATTTACGGAAAAATAATCACAAAATCGAATTGTTTTGGAATTCTTTTCAATTTTTTGTTCATTTAAATCTGCACTCATATCAATAAGTCCTTTTGAATTGAAACATATGTTCACAAGCCTTGTTACTTCTTACCCTCTTAGTACTCTCCAAAGAATTTATGTCTCTGTGCCCTATCTCTTCATATCTCACATACTCTCGCAATTCTTCACTCATTTCGATGTCAGTTAATTAAAAAAATATTCACCGCATAGCATAAACAATGTCGACATACGTTGCCAACGGTTGAGTGAAAGCATGACTGAGACTGACTGTAGTAAATGAATAAATTCGTGAATAAATGAATGAATATTTAAATAACATACGTATGAAATTTATCATGGACACACTCCGTACACATACATATATGTATATTCAATCATATTTTGAATGAAAAAAAAAACAGTATTACATACCAACAGTTTATTATTGTTGTTATTTATACTTCGCCTTCGTATGATTAGTAGGGATGTTCTAGAGGGGATAACAACGGAGATATGAAAGTAAGGTAAAGGGTTTGAAACTCGACTTTTTTTGGTCATTTTGATTGTTTTTAAAATCTGCTCCACAGTCAAGGCCTTATTTCTATTTTTATTGTCCGATGCTTTAAAAGGCTCACTGGGTCTGCGTGCCACCACTGATTTGCGCGCCACAACTGGTTTAGTGGAACCTAAAGACTTTCGTGATGTATTAGCAGTCTTCTCTTCAGATTTCTTTGCAGTTGGCGTAACTGCGGTGGTGGCTGCCTCACATTTGTCCTCTTTATTCTCTTCGGATTTGCAGGAAACAGTTAGTATTTCTTTTTTAATTAACGGCTCTATAGGTGATGGCATAGATATCATCGGTTTTATGGCCTCATTATAAATGTTATCCACTGTAGTGTCCTTGAACTTTACTTTGCTCTCCCTGCGTACGGGACATGTAATATTAAAAGCTGGACGTGAGTCTATATCTTTGCGAAAGGGATAATAATGGTAAGCTTGTTTAATACGCTCCTCTCCATAAATACTATTAACTTTCGTTGAATTGGCCAAAGGTGAGGTTAGGTAAGGCGCAATTATAAAATCATGATTCGCCATTTTGTTTAGTTCTTGTCTTAAATAAAATCAAAAGTACTTAAATTACAATCAACAGGTCAAATTAGAACTTTACAAAGTCACAGTTTCTTTAACAATCTTCTTTTCTAGTCAAAAGTGATATCATTGTATAGGTTTGTATATTGGATAAAAAGAAATAATATTTATCGAAAAGTGGGTGCATTTTCAATTGAATTGAGTGAGGTTAAGTTGGTTAGTAAAACCGAAAAAAATTCGAACTTAGGCCAGAGTTTAGGTTTATTGCGATACTCACATAATTAGCCAATGGAACCCTTTAGTCAGGATTACAACCTAGCTTCTTATACCACTTATGTTGTTTGTGTTAATTTCATACATGAGCGGCGGGACCTACAGTTTAATGTCGATCCCGAATGCTAGATTATTATGAAAGCTTTTCTTGACAATTTCATTTAGAGACGCTGAAGATTTTTTTTAAATATTTTCTGACCTAGCTTTTGAACCCTGGCCTCACGTGTAATAAGCCAACACACTATCTACTAGACCACAGCATCTACTGTAATACTACAATCAATATTAAACCCATACTTCCCTATAAGCCATGCTAATCCATGCCACAAACCTTTGCAGTAATCTTTGTATTGAAGAGTTCAGTCAAGGATTACGGAAAATGAGAGATTAAGAATCTTAGTCTCTTTATAACAAAAGCAAGGCACTAACAGCTGACGTGAAGGACAATACCTTCTTCATCTTTAGAACCACAACTGCTGCATAATATATCATCGGGAGGAATGCCATCCAATAGAACGTTGGCCTGGTCCACTTTTTATCCATAAAAGTTTAGCACAGTCTAGCAATATTGCATGTACTCTCCTCTCTGTTATACGAGAGAGAAGAATGGATAATCGGAACAGCTATGCTCTGTAACATGTCGGAGATTGTGAGCTTCATACCTGCTTTGTTCAGTTCATCAGAAATGCCATTACTATGGCACCTCTACATATGTTCTGGAACCCACATAAGAGTATCCTTCAAATGATTCGAAATTTCTGTAAGAAATAGGCGGTGTTCATGAGCTAGGAGGGTTGTCGAAGTGCCGTCTGTTAAAGACACAACCGGAGGTTGGATATAGGAGTAATAAATGAAGAGATTTTCAGAAAAATCAAGTCTTGCCTCTCTTTCAAATATCGAAAACGCTGCAGTGGTCTGATACGGAAATCTAAAAACTGAACCCTTAATACATGAACCACCTCGGTATAAGTCCTAGGGGTCTTACTGGGGACTTGCGGATGTAAGCTTCGTATTTGCCTTGGTTAGTTCATCATATACGCCATTTCCGCTGACATCCCTATAATCTTGAACCCACATGAGAGTTACCATTGAATAATTCAAAATTTTCCCGAAAAATCGTGGGTGTTCATGGACGAGGACGGACGTTGGTTTTGCATCTGTTAGGGACTTAATCGCGGCGTATAAAAATCCGGACGTTCCCAGTAGGACTCCTAAGGCTTACAGCCTTAACTATCGGTATAGGCCCTAAAAATCCGGACGTCCCCAGTAAGACCCTTAGGGCTTACACCCTTAACTATCAGTATAGGCCCTAAAAATCCGGACGGACCCTTAGGACTTATACCTTTAACCCGTGGGCATATACCGAGGGCTTATAGCGAGGGTTGAGGGCATAAGCTATACGGGTCTTTCTGTGAATGTCCGATTCTTCAGGCCAGACACCTCAAGTTGGCATTCTAAAAGAATAAGGAAACAAATACTCGTCCAGAAAATGTATACATAACATAATTGGCCATTACAACCCTGTAGTCAGGATTACGGCCAGCTTTTCACACCACTCATGTTGTGTGCCTTAATTTTTTTATACTTGAGTGGCGGGACCTACATTTTAACGTCACTCCGAACGACAGATTTTTTGAGAAACTGTTTTCATGGCAGGTTTATTTTGACACTCAGAGTTTTTGCCAGAAATCTGCTGAGAGGAAGTCGCCGAAGAAATATTTTTTTTTCATATTTCGTTTTGATGTCTGGCCTGGGATACGAAATCGGGCTTTACGTCTAATAAGCGAACACACTACCTACTAGACTACGGCGACTACGTCCAGAATATGTCTTGTCAAAATTATAGGATTAAACTGCATTGGGCCTTATGGGCTTTAGGTCACTTCTCTGCTTCTGTAGAAGCTCAGCACCGATCCAATTGGATATTACGAGGGGACCGGCCCTAGATTGGATTTCTTAAAGCCATAAGGCCCAATGGACTTTAGGTCACTTCTCTGCTTCTGTAGAAGCTCAGGACCGATCCAATTGGATATTACGAGGGGACCTGCCCTAGATTGGAGTTCTTAAAGCCAAATATAGACGGGAAGAGCCATTAACTAATTGAGAAGGCAGTTGGAGACAGGGTATTAGATTGACTTGACGCATTTGTAATGAATGCATTGCTTGAACAATTTTTATAATTTTCATCCTTAATTATGAAAATTCATTAAAATAATGTATCATCGGTTTATTATGTCGACATATTCATAAACTTTCTCTCACGTACACAATTGTACGTACGTACTTTCACTAGAATACATGATACATTATCAACCATTTTTTTCATCAGTTACATACATACATACGAGAGATATTTGTTTTTGACATGTGTCAGGTTAAGTAAATTCTGTGTTTGTTTTTTTGTCATGTACAGCATTGTTAAATCAAATATGTATGCATGTATAAGTGCATACATTTACATATCATATCATATACGGATATCATTTTGAATTTTTTTAATGTAATTTTTCAACGTTTTTTTTTCTGCTCATGATTTAAATGCTGTCTCGTTCATTGCTCATAATGTTTGTGCGTAATTAAATACATTGTCGCCTGTCATCAGAGGAATTTAAATTTTTATTTCAGCGTTTGTTTTAAACTCTCAATAAAGGATTTTATTTCTAATTTTTTATGCGACTTTTTTTTCACTCAATAGAGCGCTTCCATTACATTTGTGGTCGTAATGAATATTTCAGGAGGCATACTCGTACATGGTTTTAGAGTATATTTTAATCAAGTTTTAGAACAGCTAGCAGAGCCTAATTCAACTGACACACGATACAAATGCTTTTGAACGTGTATGTTTACCGCAAACTTTATTGTTTGACGTTTGAAGTTCTTTTTACATTAAAAAAAGCTCATGTAAACTCTAGAACATGTACGTCTTGTTACGAAAATGAAAAATCTAGATACTGGTGTTTACATCGCTGAATATTAAAATTATAAACAAAAGCTACAAAAACAAAACAATGCAGTAAACAAACCTGTTTACAAATTATCGTACTGCTTAATATCGGGATTTTTTAAGAGCTATAGGAAAATTTAAAAAAAAAATATAAAATTCAGAAAAATGCATGAAATCTTTATTTGAATCGATAGTACGGTCCATATAATTTAATGTTTGAAGATTATTTCATGCAAATGTTGACCGCGACTGTGCCTCAAATGGTCCATCCGCTTAGTCCAATTTTGGCATACTCTTTCCAACATTTCGGCCGGTATCTCACGAATAAATGCTTCAATGTTATCTTCCAATGCGTCAATTGAAGCGGGCTGGTCTGTATAGACATGAGCTTTAACATAGCCCCACAAAAAATAGTCTGAAGGCGTTAAATCGCACGATCTAGGCGGCCAATTGACCGGTTCCCGAACGTGAAATAAAATGTTCACCGAACTCGCCTCTCAATAAGTCCATTGTTACGCGTGCTGTGTGGCATGTGGCACCGTCTTGTTGAAACCACATGTCATGCAAGTCAAGCTCTTGCATTTTGGGCAAAAAAAAAGTTGGATATCATCTCACGGTAGCGCTCACCATTCACAGTTACGTTACAATTCGCAGTACGGTCCAATGATGCCACCAGCCCATAAACCGCACCAGACTGTGACTTTTTCTGGATGCATTGGTAGCTTTTGCAATGCTTCTGGCTGATCTTCACTCCAAAATCGACAAGTCTGCTTATTTACGTATCCATTGAGCCAAAAATGAGCTTCGTTGCTGAACACGATGAAGCGCGATGAACTTTCTTAACAGAGCACGCATTTTGATAATAAAATTCAATGAATGGCGATTCAATTATAGACCAAACAGAAGATGTTTGACAGTGAAACAAAACACGAAACGTGCGTGAGCTGTTTAAACCAGTGTTGCCAAAAAGATAATAGCTAAAAACTCACCCTTTATAACAACAAATACCAGCATTACAATAATGGTAACCAAGTAAACAAAAATACAACAACAAACAATACAAGAGTAAATTTAAACAAAATACACAAACAACACTTCAATAATAAATGTAAACAACGATGTTTACATTTAGAGAGATTTCGAAAAGGCGAAGGCATGAACATTCGTCTTCAAGAACATTCATCAGAATGTTTACTCTGCCATATAAAATGCAAGGCAAAGCAGGCGACTAAAATGATAGAAGTTAGGTTAGAGGACGTGTACTTGTCAATTAAGACAAGTACAGTACCCGGAGGTCGAATTGACCCATTGTACTTATGATAGAAGTTCAGTCAGTCTTGTGTGAAGACACAGTGTGTTTAATCAAGATCTCTTGACTGGCGTTTGAACCATAGCCTCACGTCTAATAAGCCAACGCACTACCTACTAGACTACAGACACTTCACATTGGCCTGCTTTACACCGCATTAAACGCATTAAAAACTGTTCTTTACTCCCTCAATATATATTTTCATGTGTTTTTATTTGTTTTTTTTTAAATATTATTTTAACTTCAATTCTTTTATCGTATTTCGTTTGAACTTTATTTTGTAAAAATTTTTTCGAGAGACTTTTGATTTCTCTTTTTTTCGGCATACATTGCGTAAATTCATAGAGTCAGTGATGCGCATTGAAAAAGAAAAAACTGAAACGGAAAAATTCTTTTACAATTTCGCATTCGAGTAAAAAAAAGGAAAATGGGAAACCACATCAAAAGAAGAAGAAGAAAAGGAAATTTTAATTTGAGTTTTACAAGCAAATTAACACACACATGAATAAAAGCCACAATTGTACGGACGTACTGCTGTTTAAATGATATTTTATTTGAAGAAGTTTCTTTAAATTTTCAAGATTTTAGAATTCTTTTTTTATGAATCATTGTTCTTGGATAACAATTGTTTAACAATTGATTTTCGTTTGGAAAAAATGCAGAAATTTTTTTGAACAAAACGTGCCTTTCATTGTATTGTTACGAAAATTAAAAATCTAGAATTAAATTATAAACAAAAACTACAAAAACAAAACAATTCAGGAAACAAATCTTTATACAAATTATCGTACTGCTTTATATAACAACAAATAACAGCATAAAAAAATGGTAAACAAGTACATTTATGTACATTTATAGAGATTTCGAGAAGGCGAAGTCATGATCATTCGCCTTCAAAAACACTCATTAGACTGTTTACTGTGCCATATAAAAGACACGGCAAAGCAAGCGATTGAGTCAGTGAAGTTCAGTCAGTCTTGTGTGAAGACTTGGTGTATTTAAAGAGAGTAATCGTGGCTTAGAAGTCGCCGTAGTCTAGTAGGTAGTGTATTCGTTTATTAGACGTAAAGCCCGGGTTCGAGCCCCAGGCCAGACGTCAAAGCGAAATATGAAAAAAAAAATATTTCTTCGGCGACTTCCTCTTTCCAAATTTCTGGCAAAACCTCTGCGAGTAAATAAACTTGCCATGAAAAAGTTTCTCAAAATCTGTCGTCCGGAGTCGAAGTTAAACTGTAGGTCCTGCCCCTCAAGTCTAAAATGGAGGCACACAACTTGAGTGGTGTGAGAAGCTAGGCCGTAATCCTGACTGAAGGGTTGTAATGGCCAATTATGTATGTATGTAATCGCGGTTTGAAGATCTCCGTTACAAAGATCTGTCGAACAATTGTCTGGTAATTGTTATTGTTTATGCTAAGAGTGTAAACAGACGAATTACAAACAAAGCTAAAGGATGTAAACAGACGAATAACAAACAAAGCAATTGTTGTTGTTTACATCAAGTTGTGAAGAGTGAACACTGAATTGTGCGAATAATAAAGAATTTTTTAAAAGTTAAAAGCATAACAGTATTATAGGGTTGTCCAACATTGATAGTGGTCATCTTGTGGGAGTTACATCTGTCGAATTAGTTCTAATCGCCATGGATGACCATAAGCAATGACGTGTGTTCACTGAAGGGTCTACGGTGCAATTGGTATTAGACCGGAGTATTAATGTTCTAACATATACCCCAACAGAGGCTTTCTTGAACTTAAGTGTATTGGGCCCACTGCGTTAACCAGTGTAAGATGAACAATCTTCCCATGATCCAAACTAAATAGTTTACTGGGAAAATAAAATGTTCACAAGTTTCTCAATGGTAAATTGGAGTCCAGAGTTAGTGGTGTTGTACTTCCGATGTATATGGGATTGTATATGATCAGTTCATTTCGTGTACTCTTGGACATGGTTTAGTGTGCACTATTTTTTTTTTTTTTTTTTTTTTTGTCTTGAGCCGGAGGTGGGAATCTTCTAAAGACACTTTTGTTCCAACAAAAGAGTGCACGATTCACCATCACTGGTGCCTACGTACTAAACCCACCCCCTACACACTTCAACCACTCTCCCCCCGCGGGACTGCCGTAAGGTATTACTTCGCGGAGGGCTGGTTAGCTCGAAAGCTTCATCACGTTAAGGCAAATTTCGCCTCCGTTTCTCTAGTCTACGGAGTTCTATCATAACTTCAGCCATTCTCTGGCTAATCTGGGGCAGCATGTTAGAATATGCTCCGCATCTTCCTCCTCATCTACACAGTTTGGGCATATAGGGGAAGTGTCATGACCAAATCTGTGCAGGTACTTCCTGAAGCACCCATGACCAGTTAGGAACTGGGTCACGTAATAGTTCAGCTCGCAATATTTGTCCTTCATCCAAAGGGTTACGTCAGGGACAAGGCGAAATGTCCATCTTCCCTTTAAACTGCTCTCCCATCGTGACTGCCATCTGTGCATGGAAGTCCTTCGTTCCTCCGCTTTTGCTGGTTGTGCTGTGTGCGTTGTGTGGGACAGAACCCTACAGTTTAAAGTCTATTCCGAAAGTTAGATTTTTGAGAAAGTTTTCATAGCAATTTTATTTACTCTCAGGGTTGTTACCAGAAAACTGCTGAGAGGAAGTTGCCGAAGAAATATTTTTTCGGATTTCATTTTAATGGGAGACGTCTGACCTGATAAGCCAGCACACTACCTACTAGACTATAACTACTTCAAATCCTTGGTATATAACACAGTTTAAATGTCTGTCACGGCTTCTCTCGGTGAATCGTATACGAAATGTCTACTTTTCCATTATTCTGGATTATAAATCACACTGCATTTAAACGATGGCATGGGTTGTGTTGGCTTAAATCACCGCTGTAGCTTATTCGCAGAACATACATGCATACATGATTGGTTAATATAACCCTTCCGTTAGGATTATGACGTAGCTTCTCACATCACTTATGTCGCGTGTGTTAATTTAATACATGAGTGGCGGGATCTACAGTTTAAAGTTGATTCCGAACGACAGATTTTTTTGGTTTATTTTTATTCGTATAAATCTGGGACGAAGAGAAATTTTCAAACAAAAAAGTCATACGATCTCGTTGGCCAGTTCACATCACTTCCACGTGAGAAGACCATGCCCTCAAATTGTTCATGCCGAATATTTAAGTGGCATGAGCTGCATGACACCTAGCGCCATCCTGTTGAAACCATATGATGTTAAAGTGCTTATCCTCCAAATTTTTTTATTTTTTTAATTAATTTAAATATTTTTTAATATTCGAACTTATTTTCCTTTTAGCTAAACATAGCGTAAATAAGAAAAGTATTCCTCATGCAAATGCCCATAAAAGAAAACAAAAACGACAATATCCAGCACTTGTGAAAGAAATAAAAACTTTTGTAATAAAAAATAAAAACCAAAAAAGAAATTGGCTGCAGTTGGCGAAAATCCAAAAGTATAATTAAATGAATTTCATTTTTAATTTCTTTATAACTTTCTATATAAAAAGAAAGAAACTCAGGCAGCAGGCACCATCTTAGGAATATAGGGGGCATATACACAAAGCAACAGAAAATTTAATTTCATTTCTGTTTGTCTTGCAGTGTTGAAGCCCCAGCAGTCAGGCCAACATCATAAAAATATGAATAAAAATTCTTCTTCTTTTCTTTTTTTCTTTTAATTGTTGTTCAGGAAGTTGAAAAACGTGATGACTCCTCTTTAAATTGGAGTTAAAGAAAAAAACATCGATGTTATATCGATTTATCACAAAATATATCGATGTTTTCGGTGCATCGATTTATTTTGTAAGTGTTGCGTAGACATAAAAGAGTGCGTAGAGGTAGAGACTCCCTGTAATGCCTCCCTTAATCCTGTTGCCCTGACATAATTCTGAATGCTTGTCGGCATCAATCAGGATAACTTCCAGCCCCCATTATACAAATGATTTCTCTTTGAAAGTGTGAGTGAAGTAAGTGTAAGTAAGTAAATAAACCTGTCATGAAGAAGTTTCCCAAAAATCTGTCGTACGGAGTCGACGTTAAACTGTAGGTCCCACTACTCATGTGTAAAATTAAGGCACACAACATCAGTGGTGTGAGAAGCTAGGCCGTAATCCTGACTGAAGGGTTGTAATGGCCAACTGTGTATGTATGTATGTAAGTGTTCCTTTGAATTGTTCACCTTACCTCCTGTTTTAAAACAACTATACCCACAAAACACCAGCATAAAAACTAATAAACAAGTAAACAAAAATGCAACAACAAACACTACAAAAATAAATGTAAACAAAATACACATACAACAATAATGGAACAACGATGTTTACATTTATTGAGATCTCGAATTTATTGAGGCACGAACATTCGACTTCAAGAACATTCATCAGACTGTTTACGTTGCCATATAAAAGCAAAGTCAAAGCAGGCCACTGAGTTGATAAAAGTTTAGTCAGTCTTGTGTGAAGACGCGGTGTGTTTAAAGAGAGTAATCGTGGTTTGAAGATCTCCGTTACAAGGATCTGTCGAACAATTGACTAGTAATTGTTATTGTTTATGCAAAGGCTATAAACAAACGAATAACAAACAAAGCAATTGTTGTTTTTTGCATCAAGTTGTAAACAGTGGCACACAGAATTGTGAGAATAATAAAGAATTTTAATTAAAACTAAACACGAATTTAATTTTATTTTATTTGCAATCTACGAGTCCATATTTTAAACGTGTTTAATAGGTAAAAACGTAACAAATATTCTTACAAAATTCTTTATCCTCTTGTAATAAATATTCTCTATTTAAATACAAATTTCATGCTTGAGTTGTTGTTTTATTGTTCTTGTTTTAAAGTGACCATTAATTAATAAACTTCATTAGAATGTTTATCTTTAACATCAGAATTTTGCCACATTCTTCTTTGTAGACCTCTTCGTATATATTTTTGCTATTGAGGGTATCTATCACAAAACCCAATAATTAAAATCAATTACATGCCTGTGTTGTTGCTTGTAGCCCTCAAAGCCATGGGTGGGAAATTGTAGAGAAGATGGACAGTGAGTTTAACAACAATCTGACATACGTATGGACTACTTCTGCTGTAGTTTAAGCTTCTCTCTGTTAAAACGTAAGTAAGTGTACTTTGTTTGATTTTCATAAACGAGTTCTCTATTGCTTGGAGGCAAAGTTAATGTAATGATTTCATTAAAAAAATTACACAATGTAAGTGAAGTATGGAATGAAAATAAATATGAAATGAAGAGAAATATTTTCTTTTGCAAACAGAATTCAAAATAACTGCACTACTGCACAGCTGCTGTTTATTTAGGTGGCCTCCCAAGTTGATATGACCTTCCTCTCAGCAGATTTCAGCAAAAACTCTCTGGGAGTAAGTAAAATTGCTCTGAAATGTTTCTCAATAAAAAATCTGTCATTCGGAATGGACCTTAAAACTGTAGGTGCTGCCACTCATGTACAAAAATTAACACGCAGGCAACATTGGTGGTGTGCTCAGCTAGGTCGTAGTCCTGACTGAATTATGTACGTATGTATTGTATTTTGTTAAGAAAATGAAAATGGTGTTTCGCTTTTACACCGTTTAACATTAAAATAGTAAATAAAAGCTACAAAAACAAAAACAATGAACTTGTTTACATGATAAACAAGTAAACATAAATATACCAACAAATAACGCAAGAATAAGTGTAAACAAAAATACAAAGGCAAAGCCACGAACATTCAACTTCAAGAGCATTCAACAGACTGTTTACGTTGTCAGTCTTGTGTGAATACGCTGATGTTTGAAGGGAACAGTCGTGGTTTGAAGATCTCCGTTACAAATTTCTGTCGAACATTGTTGTTGTTTACGCAAAAGATTGCAAAAAGGAATAACAACCGAAGCAATTGTTGTTGTTTACATCAAGTTGTGAACAGTGTTATTACTCGCAATGAAAAAAAGATTTATTTTCAGAATTCTAAACAAACAAAAATCAATGTGTGTGAAGGTAACTTCGAATTTGAAAATCCAAGACGCAATCCATAAATTCTAGTACCGCCACATTTGGCGTTAATACAGCAAAATTTCCTCTTAACAGAACAAAAATTTGCCCCTAACAGAGCACTGTTAACTATTTAACAGTATCCATCTGAACTAGGTCACTTGTTTAGGAGCTAATTTTGGAGAATACTCTAGGTCTATGAGTACCATACTATATGCAAAGGAAGGTTCCAAGGCCTCTTAACATAGTCAGCAATATAGTCCAATATAAACAGATATGGTATTGAGAAAATTGACTTTCAAAATATAAATTTTTTGCTTGAAATTTCTCTAGAAGATCAGTGGCCATTTGGGAACATATAAGAAATAGTAAACCATACAGACTACATGCAAATGGTAGTCCGGAGGATCCTCTTTCGAACCGTGGTAGTGGGATAGCTGGAATAATTCCGTCCTCCATCCCCACCAACCATCCTCACTAATAATAATGATAATAATGAGAATTATACAAAGTAGAAGACTAATCTACTTATTGTCACTGTTAAAAAGTTAACAGTGCTCTGTTAATAGCAAAGTTTACCCTGTTAGAGGCAAGAAGTGGCGCTGCTAATAGTGCGGGTTTGCGTCTTTGGTTGTTAAATTCGTATTTATCTTCACACGCATCAAATATCCTGGGTTAATCCAAGACAACTATTAATGGCTCTAAGCCAGATCTATACGGCAAGAGACAATGCTGTTTTGTGTACCACAAGCTCTTTAAACCTGATGAAACCATTAGTACAGATCCCTATCGAAAACAAATGATGATTTTGAACCGTGCATAGATCGAAAAACGACCAGAATGGGCCACAATACACTTCAATTTTAATTTTGCAACATGAGAAGGCACTTGCACACCAGGCAAACTGGAAGCCGCAATTTGTTTGACTAATTGCTTTGCGTCAAACAGACGACAAGTCGTATTGGCTTGGAATTTACAAATTGACTGAAAGATGGAAGAAATATGCAATCAGCAATGGTGAAGAGATTGAATGAAATGTTCTTTTTATTTTCACTTTAAACACTTGTGTTTTATTTACACAAAAATACGCTCACTTCATACCGATACAAATGGTAAATTCTTTGAACCGCGAACTTTATTGTAAAAACTTTTTTCCTTGTCTTTCGTTTACAATTTTACACAATAAAATCCATGTAAACTAGAATTCATTGCATTATGAATACATTTCCTAGGCAAAGAGTGCTTAATTACTACCAAAACTCCAATCATTTTAATACCAATTTTACTACACCACTATAGTATAGTCCTCCGGCTTTTCATCTTCAGTTTCTTAATTTCTGTTGCTGTTGTCTAGATTTGATATTGTAAACAATGATTCAAACTTTACCATGGTATTGTCATCAAACTTATTCAATTCATTGTTTGGCATCAAATTGGCAGTGGTATTAACAATGGGGTTTTGCCAATTAAAGACACTGTCAGGGGATACAGGCCCATCAATGTCATTGACATTGTATTCATTGCTGCGGGTTGACGTAATTTGTATAGAATTTGTGGATTTTTGCTATGCAGCTGAACAGCATAAAACTATTGCTGCAGCATATTAAATAAAAAACAAATAAAACTATGAAATGAAAATGAATTATTTGCAGTCAAGAAACATACCAAAGATAGACTAGGCTAAGGAACTCCTGCTGAAGATGCTAAATACGCAGAGTTTTTTGAGAGTTTGAGTGCACACTAAGGTTGATGAATGATTGCTGGAATTTGAATACATTTTATGGCAGAAAAGTAAGTCAAAACTTTTTTTCCCAACTCACTACCACTTGCATGGTTATATACGACGAAGTCAAACTAAAATATCGATGCACAATCCAAAACCCGCAATGTTGCACTATGGAAATACTGCTCAATGTTGCCATCAAACATAAAAATACATTCTTGGCTATGCAACCTGTATAATCAAACCAACTATATTCTATGGGCCCACAGTTTGGTGATTGGTTTGAAGGCAAATAAATCATCAAACACTTTTGGAGTGCCCCATAAATATAGTACAGATTATGATAACAAGCGTTCTTATAATTATATCATCTAAGTCATTCACCACTATCCTTTCCTGCCTTTCGGGGATCTGGAACAGATCCCAGCCGGACTATTGCAGGGCATGTTGCGATGAGAAGGAGTTGAAGACTATCGAACACCTCCTCTGTAACTGCCCAGTCCTTGGTAGGTTGGGGACCCTTGGCAGGGCCTTCTTTGAGAGTTTGAATTCTGTGTCGAAAGTCGACATCAAGGCTCTCCACAGATTCATTAGTGGCTTGGGCTGGTTGAGAGGTGCTAGGGCTTCATTAGTGTAGTCTCGCTCTCCCTTTTTGTTGTGTCTGGTCTGTGTAATTCCTTCGCTTCCCATTCTCCCCTTTCCTACATCCTTTCGTTTTTATCCTATTCCCTCTATGATCCGTCCCTCTTCAAGGACGTTGTACAATGGGTCAATTCGACCTCCGGGTACTGTACTTGTCTTAATTGACAAGTACACATCCTCTAACCTAACCTTAGCTACCTGCCTGTCATCAAACTTATAGGCGAAATGACTGCGATTGAGGTACTGAGACTAAGCTTTTAAGTACACAAGCTTGATCCCCATTGAGTAGTATACAATATCTGACTCGATTTCTATTCTTATTATCTGATAAAAACACCGAATAGATTTACATACATAATCACATAATTGATGATTACAACCCTTCAGTCAGGATTACAACCTAGCTTCTTACAACACTTATGTTGGGTTTGTTAATTTTATCCATAAAGTCGACTTTGAACTTCCGACAATTTTTATTTACTCTCCTAGTTTTTGCCAGAAATCTCCTAAGAGGAAGTCGCCGTTTCGTTAGGTTCATGATTTCTGACATGGGGTTTGAACCGTGGCCTTACATCTAACAAACCAACACACTATTTGCTAGACATCGGCGCCCTAAAACATAACTTTTAGCTTCCCAGGAATTATCATCAGTCAAGTATTCAATAATTAATTCAGATCATGTGATACATTCGGGGATGTGTACTCTTTTTGAACCCTCTAGACTACCATTATGTGTGGAATATAACATCATTCAAATGTTCCCCACAATTTCTCTGGGTGGAGGGTATCCAAAATGTCCAATTTTACATGCCGAAGCATATGAAACAATGCCTGCAATCCAAACCGCAACAACAACAATTAAATTAAATATCATATAAAAAGAAACTATTATACCATATGGAGGGAGATTATAAAGGAAACAATAGCTTGAATAGTTTGAAGCCCCTAGAGGAATAGTGATGATCGCAGACAATAAGTTTTACAAGCCAAATGTGTAGAGAAATATGGATAGAAGGAGAAAAATCAGGCAACAAAAAAAATCGAAGACAACAACATTTTCCATATAAACAATAAACAACAACATCCACAACAACAAAATATCAATTAAAATTCGTAAATCAAACACATACTGTGCCCCCATACTAAAGGCTCTATTGTAAGCCAAAAAACAATGCCAAACAATTTAAATTTTCTTTCGTGACGCTCCAATCTTTTGTTTCTCTTTCCATCTTTACCTTTTCGTTGATTTCAATACGCTGCGTGGCAAAGTCCATACGCATCGTTTATTCACAATTTAAAAATTTTATTTTCACGCGCATGCCTACATATGTACGTCCACCTGCATGACCTGTAGTGCAGCCAACTAACTCTGCGTGTGCTGTTTTGCAACAGTGGCTTACAAACCAAATGCATTGCAATCGCCTTTTATATTGGACTAGAATTAAATAAAACGATGTGCATAAAATGCAATGTCCTGGGGGCATTAACGTACCCTAATGGAAAACATGTGGGCAATTTATGAATATATAGGAGTTGGTCATGCTTAGTGTTGCATTTAGGGTTTAATTATAATATTGTTACGTTTTTTACCTTTTAATAACGTTTAAAATATAGACTCGTAGATTGCAAAATGAAATAAAAATAAATTTCTATTTAGTTTTAATTAAAATTCTATATTATTCGCCTTATTCTGTGTGCCACTGTTCTCAACTTGATGTACACAACAACAATTGCCTTTGTTTGTTTTCCTCTGTTTACACCCCTTGCATAAACAATAACAATTACTAGGCAATTATTCGATAGATCTTTGTAATGGAGATCTTCAAACCACGATTACTCTCTTCAAACACAACGCATCTTCACACAAGACTGACTGAACTTTTACTGACTTACTTGCCTGCTTTGTCTTGCCTTTTATATGGCAGGCTAAAAAGTTTGATGAATGTTCTTGAAGGTGATTGACTTCGCCTTCTCGCGATCTCTATAAATGTAAACATCATTGTTTACGTTCATTATTGTTGTTTGTGTATTTTGTTTACATTTATTCCTGTAGCGTTTGTTGTTGTATTTTTGTTTGCTTGTTTACCATTTATTTGTTACTATATTACGCAGTGCGATAATTTGTAAACAGGTTTGTTTACTGCGTTGTTTTGTTTTTGTAGATTTTGTTTATAATTTTAATGTTAAGCAATGTAAAAGTAAAATATTAGTACCTAGATTTGTCATTTTCGTAACAATATTTTAGAAACTTCGACAATTCCCTGTGACATATTTACACACATTCGGAGAAGTCCAGTATCCTTCCATTCACTTTCTTTTTGTCTATCCCACCAAAAAAAAAAAATTCAAATGAAATGAATTGTGAAGCTTTCAGGCCACTTGAGAACCATAATATCATTTGCTTGCTTATGTCTCTAAAGGATCTCTTTCTCTCTCTCTCCCTCTCTCTAACTTTCGTAGTACATAGAAAACCTAACCTAACAAAAAAAAAATTGTTCTTTTTACATCAATTTACGTGTGAGTAACTGTAAATACGTCCTATGCTTTCAACAATTTTTTAGCAATAAAAAGTAATTGGAAATATTCACTCTCTCTCTCTCTTAACACACATAAAAAAATACAGTTTTTTTTGGGAGTAGCAAAAATGCCACATAAAAACTAAAAATATAGCACAGGAAGCAAAAAGTGCAGTCATGTGGAAGAAAAATGCAATTTCAGTAAATCAAACAAAAAAGGGGGAAAAAAGAAGAATAATGCACACAGAAAAAAGTCACTTTCGTTATAAAAAAATTATATCTTTTTGGAAAAAGAGTTGCGAAAGTTAGAGGGAGTAGTTAAAGGGAGTAGAAGTAAAAGTGATGATTTCGAAACATATTTTCACAATTTTTTGCGCCAAATTAATTGTGTTGATTTGCCTCAATTTTCTACTTGAGTTTTTTCTGGGACCATTTGGTTGTTTGTATTCCCATTTGGTGCACATTTATGGCATTGGGTGGTTCAGCTAAAGTTGTAGTCAACAATTTCTCATTTAGAAAGAGTAACTAGAACATAATGAGAACGAGAATGAATCATGAAATAGATATTCTCCTTGCACTACCTAAGAAGAAGTCCTCTATCTAGTATAACTTAAAAAACCATCACTTCTCTCGTGCATCACTCGTGCAAAATATCTAATAAGGCATGAGCTGTATGTCACGTAGCGTTGTCCTATTGAAACCACATGTCGTTAGTGTCCAGATCATACAATTCAAGCCAAAAAGAATTATTAATCATCGACCTATACTGCTTGTCGTTGATAGTGATGGTCCGTTCAACGACGTTCCCAAAGAAATATGGACCATTGCCCATGCCGACAGCGCAAAATCCCCACGAAACTGTCACTTTTTGTATATGCATTGAACGCTCCCTGAAATCATGTGGATTGGTATCGTTTGCAAATTCCTCAATCTTATTTATTCACGCACACAATCATCCTTAACAATGAAGATTAATTTCTACTCCAGAGACCCTTCAACTAATTTGACACGATGTAGCTTCAACAAGAGGGCCGTTATCATATGACAAAGTTCGAAAGTTAGAAGACAGGGGTGTGACATGTTCAGTTTAACTGTTGATAAAAGCAGCCATTGTCCAGGGTTGATTACTTCCTTAATTGGTCATAGCAATCCTTTAGCCAGAACTACAACCTATCTTCTCACATCACCCATGTTGTGTATGTTAATTTTATACATGAGTGGCGGGAGCTACAGTTTAACGTCGACTCCACACGGCACGGTCGCCCCAGTCTGCTTGATAGTGGGTTGGCGTATAAGACGTGAGGTCACGGTTCAAAAACCACGTCAGACATCTCCATTAAAACGCCGTATAAAAGGATATTTCTTCGGCGACTTCCTCTCAGCAGATTTTTGGCAAAACACGGAGAATAAAAAAATTGCCAAGAATTGTTTCCTAAAAAATCTGTCGTTCGGAGTGGACTTTAAGCTGTAGGTCCCGCTATATTTAGATAACACACAACATAAGTGGTGTGAGAAGCTAGGTCGTAATCCTCACTGAAGTGTTTTAATGACCAATTATGTATATATGTATGTACAGTAGGGCTCCACTTAACGTGGGGGATACGTTCCAAAAAGTTCCAACGCTTAACGAAACAGCGTTAAACGAGGCAACTAATAAATCAACTGTGACGCAGGAAAGATGCGTTCGTACTGTGGCTGCGATTTCGTAAAATACAGTTGGAATCTTTATTCTGGACAGACTCACAAAGGAGCGTTGAAATAGACACATGGCTTGCACCATCGCTATATAGTGCACTGCTTTTGTACCACCGCGTAATACTGAAACAGCGTTAAGCGGAGCAGCGTTAAGCGGGGTCTTACTGTATTTAAAATCAAAATAAAACCAAAAAATTTTTATTTTTCAGGACAGCATTTAGAATATTAGAGACACTTGTTTTGGTCGGCTAAAGCCAAGTTTCGTGTTAGAAATGTCGTAAGAAATTCTGTCAAATTATTTACACAAATATTTGCTACGAAATATTTCAGAACAAATTTTAAAAAAGGGGGTTCTTTTTGTGAAAAACTATCTTAATGTTGCTATCAACATTATTTTCCTATTGCAACATGTTGCTGGCAACATTTTATTTTACAGGAAATAATATCAGTTTCACATGTGTAAAATATAACTTCGAAATTTTTTTTTTTTTTTCAAAATGCGGTTTTTAAAATTGTGAATCCATGCACAGACTAGGATGGGTTTTCTACGGAAACTACAAATTTCTAATACATACATACGTATATACATAATTGGCCATTACAACCCTTCAGTTAGGATTACGGCCTAGCTTCTCACACCACTCATTTCTCATGCCAAGTTTATTTACTCTCAGAGTTTTTGCCAGAAATCTGCTGAGAGGAAGTCGCCAAAGAAATATCTTTTATATATCGTTTTGATGTCTGGCCTGGGGCTCGAACCTGGGCTTTACGTCTAATAAGCGAACACACTACCTATGTACTAGACTATGGCCACCACAAATTTCTAATGCTTAACCAATTAAAACATTAATTGTCTCGATTACAAAATCATGTCTTGATTACAAAAGACGTTCAAGGGTAGTAATTGATAAAGCCGTTACCAAGTAAATGAGGACCCTCAAAAAAGTAGCCAAAAAATCTAGGGAAGATAGGTAGCTGGGCAGAGGTGGCTGTCCATTTAAGAGAATTAGATGGACACACTTAGGCCGCATAGAGTCTATTATGTTAGGACAGTTTTCCGCTGTCTCCTAGTCTCAGAAAAAAATCTAGCCACACGAATAACTAAAAAAATAGAGCTTCTCGCGCAAATAGGCAATTGAACTATGAATCTGTAGACTTGGTAGATTATAGAGAAAAATGCGTGCAAAAAGGGCCGAAATGTAACTCAACATTTTCCTCAAATTCAAATAGAGTACTGGGATTAATTTTATAAAATTCGTCAGATTATTTTGAATACAACATTCGTTTAACTTGTTGATTAGAGTTTATATACATGATTTGTTTATAAATCTCCAAAGCATCACAAACTATATTATAACAACATTCCCTAACACTAGTGGATAAGAGGGCTTTGTTTCTCTATAAACAAAAGTATAGAAGACCTTAAAATTGAATAATTTATTTGAGGCAACTTGTTTCTTAAATATTATTTTTATGTCAATATGTTTCAGAAACCTTTTATAAATCAAAAATACTCTTCATGAATATGGGTACCTTCTGCAAATGCTTATAAGCATCTCGTGCCAGTCAGTTTAAATGCAACTTGAGTATAAAAAATGTTTATAAGCAAGAAATGTTTATAAACAAAAAATGTTTATAAGCTCAAAAATGTATATAAAAACCAGTTTAATGTTTATTTGCGAACCTACAAGTTTGATGTGATTTCACACCACTTAAATGTTTATAACAAATGATGCTGAACATTGTAAAATATCAGTCTGATATTTATTTTTTCAGAAGGCAGAAAGTCAAATAGCATAGATTTTAACAAGACAGTCTTCGTTAAGCCGTTATAAACTTTACTTCGGGTTTTAATTTATCGCATTGAGAGAAGTGGCGAACATTTGTTAAAGAAAATAACCGTGAAAGTTTGGAAACAAACGGGCTTGTGAGAACAAATTAATACAAAGTGTGTGAATCAATTGTTATAAAAAGAGAATTAAAAAGAAAAGTAATTTTGTAGAGAAGAAATGGAAATTAAATTAAAAAAAAAATTAAAAATATATTTGGAAATAAATTATAAGAGCAAAAGAAAAGAAGAAAAAAGTGAACAAAATTTGCATTAAAAAAAGCATACAAAAAAATTTTTACAACAAAAACAATTTTTTTTTGTCTCTTGTTTGTGTTCCAAGGCTTGATAGAAAATGGATATGGGGGTTCCATAAAAAAAATTTTTTGATTTATAAAGGACTTCTGAAACAAATTTTCATATAAATTATATTTTATAAACATTTTTGTAAATCAAAAATAATTTCCATAAATATGGAAGGCAGTTAATTTTCAAGCATCAATTAAATACGCAGCAAATGTTTGCCTGCGAAACATTCTGTTAGGCATTGTTGCGAAAGAAATCATAATGACCACCACGTTGTTTAACACTGACAAACTGAAAAGAACAGTTTTAAAACACTAACAAAAAACAAACAAAAAAATCCTTTCATACAGCTGCTTATTACACTGCAACCAAGAGCTGAAGAATTCTCACATCATACCGAGTAGGCTTAGCGCATGCCAATCGAAGAACCAAACAAATAACGCACACAGAGAGAGAATTTTATTTTTAAAACAACACCATCATGGGGGCAACATTTAAAAACGGTTGCTTTTACAGGCAGCTTGTTTTATGTGTGTGAAGATAGATTTTAAAATCTATCTCTCCATGTTAGCTAACAGAGCTCTGTTATGTTATTAACAGAACTAACAGAGCTCTGTTATGTTATTAATGGAACTCTGTAAAATAATTAATTTAAGACTGGGAAAGAACAATAGGAAAAATTTATTTAATTCCCGGGTAAAATAAGAAAAAACAAACAAAAGTTGATAAAAAATAAGTCCTATAGTTAATCACTGTTACAAAATATTGCGTAATAACAACTATAATTAACAGATAATCACACATTTCGGTAAGCTATTGTACTCCGATAAATAAATCAATATTGTGGGAAAACAGGACTGAGGGGGCGGACAAAGTAAGTTGTTTTTAAAGCATTGTACGTCCCTTTAACTAATCCAATCGCCAGAATCTTTAACAGAACGTGTTTTCATAGTAGATTTTTAAATTTTCCCAGATTTCAGAATTCAAAATCCACTGAAGGTCCTTTTGTGGGAAAACAGGACTGAGTGGGCGGACAAAGTAAATTGTTTTTAAAGCATTGTACGTCATATCCATGATCCATGATGTGCATCATATCCATGATGCATGCATCATATGCATGATGTGCATCATAACCATGATGCATGCATCATATCCATGATACATGCATCATATCCATGATGTGCATCATATCCATGATGCATGCATCATATACATGATGTGCATCATATCCATGATGCATGCATCACATCCGTGATGTGCATCATATCCATAATGCATGCATCATATTCATGATGTGCATCATAACCATGATGCATGCATCATATCCATGATGCATGCATTATATCCATGATGTGCATCATATCCATGATGCATGCATCATATACATGATGTGCATCATATCCATGATGCATGCATCACATCCGTGATGTGCATCATATCCATAATGCATGCATCATACCCATGATGTGCATCATAACCATGATGCATGCATCATATCCATGATGTGCATCATAACCATGATGCATGCATCATAACCATGATGCATGCATCATATCCATGATGTGCATCATAGCCATGATGCATGCATCATATCCATGATGTGCATCATAACCATGATGCATGCATCATATCCATGATGTGCATCATAACCATGATGCATGCATCATATCCATGATGTGCATCATAACCATGATGCATGCATCATATCCATGATGTGCATCATAACCATGATGCATGCATCATATCCATGATGTGCATCATATCCATGATGCATGCATCATATCCATGATGTGCATCATAACCATGATGTGCATCATATCCATGATGTGCATCATAACCATGATGTGCATCATAACCATGATGTGCATCATATCCATGATGTGCATCATATCCATGATGTGCATCATAACCATGATGCATGCATCATATCCATGATGTGCATCATAACCATGATGCATGCATCATATCCATGATGTGCATCATAACCATGATGCATGCATCATATCCATGATGTGCATCATAACCATGATGCATGCATCATATCCATGATGTGCATCATAACTATGATGCATGCATCATATCCATGATGTGCATCATAACCATGATGCATGCATCATATCCATGATGTGCATCATAACCATGATGCATGCATCATATCCATGATGTGCATCATAACCATGATGCATGCATCATATCCATGATGTGCATCATATCCATGATGCATGCATCATATCCATGATGTGCATCATAACCATGATGTGCATCATATCCATGATGCACGCATCATATCCATGATGTGCATCATAACCATGATGCATGCATCATATCCATGATGTGCATCATAACCATGATGCATGCATCATATCCATGATGTGCATCATATCCATGATGCATGCATCATATCCATGATGTGCATCATAACCATGATGTGCATCATATCCATGATGTGCATCATAACCATGATGTGCATCATAACCATGATGTGCATCATATCCATGATGTGCATCATATCCATGATGTGCATCATAACCATGATGCATGCATCATATCCATGATGTGCATCATAACCATGATGCATGCATCATATCCATGATGTGCATCATAACCATGATGCATGCATCATATCCATGATGTGCATCATAACCATGATGCATGCATCATATCCATGATGTGCATCATAACTATGATGCATGCATCATATCCATGATGTGCATCATAACCATGATGCATGCATCATATCCATGATGTGCATCATAACCATGATGCATGCATCATATCCATGATGTGCATCATAACCATGATGCATGCATCATATCCATGATGTGCATCATATCCATGATGCATGCATCATATCCATGATGTGCATCATAACCATGATGTGCATCATATCCATGATGCATGCATCATATCCATGATGTGCATCATAACCATGATGCATGCATCATATCCATGATGTGCATCATAACCATGATGCATGCATCATATCCATGATGTGCATCATAACTATGATGCATGCATCATATCCATGATGTGCATCATAACCATGATGCATGCATCATATCCATGATGTGCATCATAACCATGATGCATGCATCATATCCATGATGTGCATCATAACCATGATGCATGCATCATATCCATGATGTGCATCATAACCATGATGTGCATCATATCCATGATGTGCATCATATCCATGATGTGCATCATAACCATGATGTGCATCATAACCATGATGTGCATCATATCCATGATGTGCATCATATCCATGATGTGCATCATATCCATGATGTGCATCATAACCATGATGCATGCATCATATCCATGATGTGCATCATAACCATGATGCATGCATCATATCCATGATGTGCATCATAACCATGATGCATGCATCATATCCATGATGTGCATCATATCCATGATGCATGCATCATATCCATGATGTGCATCATAACCATGATGTGCATCATATCCATGATGCACGCATCATATCCATGATGCATGCATCATATCCATGATGTGCATCATATCCATGATGTGCATCTTAACCATGATGTGCATCATATCCATGATGTGCATCATAACCATGATGTGCATCATATCCATGATGTGCATCATAACCATGATGCATGCATCATATCCATGATGTGCATCATAACCATGATGCATGCATCATATCCATGATGTGCATCATAACCATGATGCATGCATCATATCCATGATGTGCATCATAACTATGATGCATGCATCATATCCATGATGTGCATCATAACCATGATGCATGCATCATATCCATGATGTGCATCATAACCATGATGCATGCATCATATCCATGATGTGCATCATAACCATGATGTGCATCATATCCATGATGTGCATCATAACCATGATGTGCATCATATCCATGATGTGCATCATAACCATGATGCATGCATCATATCCATGATGTGCATCATAACCATGATGCATGCATCATATCCATGATGTGCATCATAACCATGATGCATGCATCATATCCATGATGTGCATCATAACCATGATGCATGCATCATATCCATGATGTGCATCATAACCATGATGCATGCATCATATCCATGATGTGCATCATATCCATGATGCATGCATCACATCCGTGATGTGCATCATATCCATGATGCATGCATCATATCCATGATGTGCATCATAACCATGATGCATGCATCATATCCATGATGTGCATCATAACCATGATGCATGCATCATATCCATGATGTGCATCATATCCATGATGCATGCATCACATCCATGATGTGCATCATAACCATGATGCATGCATCATATCCATGATGTGCATCATAGCCATGATGCATGCATCATATCCATGATGTGCATCATATCCATGATGTGCATCATATCCATGATGCACGCATCATATCCATGATGTGCATCATATCCATGATGTGCATCATCACCATGATGCATGCATCATATCCATGATGTGCATCATAACCATGATGCATGCATCATATCCATGATGTGCATCATAACCATGATGCATGCATCATATCCATGATGTGCATCATAACCATGATGTGCATCATAACCATGATGCATGCATCATATCCATGATGTGCATCATAACCATGATGTGCATCATATCCATGATGTGCATCATAACCATGATGCATGCATCATATCCATGATGTGCATCATAACCATGATGTGCATCATATCCATGATGTGCATCATAACCATGATGCATGCATCATATCCATGATGTGCATCATAACTATGATGCATGCATCATATCCATGATGTGCATCATAACCATGATGCATGCATCATATCCATGATGTGCATCATATCCATGATGCATGCATCATATCCATGATGTGCATCATATCCATGATGCATGCATCATATCCATGATGTGCATCATAACCATGATGCATGCATCATATCCATGATGTGCATCATAACTATGATGCATGCATCATATCCATGATGTGCATCATAACCATGATGCATGCATCATATCCATGATGTGCATCATATCCATGATGGGCATCATAACCATGATGCATGCATCATATCCATGATGTGCATCATAACCATGATGCATGCATCATATCCATGATGTGCATCATAACCATGATGCATGCATCATATCCATGATGTGCATCATAACTATGATGCATGCATCATATCCATGATGTGCATCATAACCATGATGCATGCATAATATCCATGATGTGCATCATAACCATGATGCAAGCATCATATCCATGATGTGCATCATATCCATGATGCATGCATCATATCCATGATGTGCATCATAACCATGATGCATGCATCATATCCATGATGTGCATCATATCCATGATGCATGCATCACATCCGTGATGTGCATCATAACCATGATGTGCATCATAACCATGATGCATGCATCATATCCATGATGTGCATCATAACTATGATGCATGCATCATATCCATGATGTGCATCATAACCATGATGCATGCATCATATCCATGATGTGCATCATATCCATGATGCATGCATCATATCCATGATGTGCATCATAACCATGATGCATGCATCATATCCATGATGTGCATCATATCCATGATGCATGCATCACATCCGTGATGTGCATCATATCCATAATGCATGCATCACATCCATGATGTGCATCATATCCATGATGCATGCATCATATCCATGATGTGCATCATAACCATGATGCATGCATCATATCCATGATGTGCATCATAACCATGATGCATGTATCATAACCATGATGCATGCATCATATCCATGATGTGCATCATATCCATGATGCATGCATCATATCCATGATGTGCATCATAACCATGATGCATGCATCATATCCATGATGCATGCATCATATCCATGATGTGCATCATAACCATGATGCATGTATCATAACCATGATGTGCATCATAACCATGATGCATGCATCATATCCATGATGTGCATCATAACCATGATGCATGTATCATAACCATGATGCATGCATCATATCCATGATGTGCATCATATCCATGATGCATGCATCATAACCATGATGTGCATCATAACCATGATGCATGCATCATATCCATGATGTGCATCATATCCATGATGTGCATCATATCCATGATGCATGCATCACATCCATTATGTGCATCATATCCATGATGTGCATCATAGCCATGATGCATGCATCATATCCATGATGTGCATCATATCCATGATGCATGCATCATATCCATGATGTGCATCATATCCATGATGCATGCATCACATCCATGATGTGCATCATATCCATGATGCATGCATCATATCCATGATGTGCATCATAACCATGATGCATGCATCATATCCATGATGTGCATCATAACCATGATGCATGCATAATATCCATGATGTGCATCATAACCATGATGCAAGCATCATATCCATGATGTGCATCATATCCATGATGCATGCATCATAACCATGATGTGCATCATAACCATGATGCATGCATCATATCCATGATGTGCATCATATCCATGATGTGCATCATATCCATGATGTGCATCATATCCATGATGCATGCATCACATCCATTATGTGCATCATATCCATGATGTGCATCATATCCATGATGTGCATCATAGCCATGATGCATGCATCATATCCATGATGTGCATCATATCCATGATGCATGCATCATATCCATGATGTGCATCATATCCATGATGCATGCATCACATCCATGATGTGCATCATATCCATGATGCATGCATCATATCCATGATGTGCATCATAACCATGATGCATGCATCATATCCATGATGTGCATCATAACCATGATGCATGCATCATATCCATGATGTGCATCATAACCATGATGCATGCATAATATCCATGATGTGCATCATAACCATGATGCAAGCATCATATCCATGATGTGCATCATATCCATGATGCATGCATCATATCCATGATGTGCATCATAACCATGATGCATGCATCATATCCATGATGTGCATCATATCCATGATGCATGCATCACATCCGTGATGTGCATCATAACCATGATGTGCATCATAACCATGATGCATGCATCATATCCATGATGTGCATCATAACTATGATGCATGCATCATATCCATGATGTGCATCATAACCATGATGCATGCATCATATCCATGATGTGCATCATATCCATGATGCATGCATCATATCCATGATGTGCATCATAACCATGATGCATGCATCATATCCATGATGTGCATCATATCCATGATGCATGCATCACATCCGTGATGTGCATCATATCCATAATGCATGCATCACATCCATGATGTGCATCATATCCATGATGCATGCATCATATCCATGATGTGCATCATAACCATGATGCATGCATCATATCCATGATGTGCATCATAACCATGATGCATGTATCATAACCATGATGCATGCATCATATCCATGATGTGCATCATATCCATGATGCATGCATCATATCCATGATGTGCATCATAACCATGATGCATGCATCATATCCATGATGCATGCATCATATCCATGATGTGCATCATATCCATGATGCATGCATCATATCCATGATGTGCATCATAACCATGATGCATGCATCATATCCATGATGTGCATCATAACCATGATGCATGTATCATAACCATGATGCATGCATCATATCCATGATGTGCATCATATCCATGATGCATGCATCATAACCATGATGTGCATCATAACCATGATGCATGCATCATATCCATGATGTGCATCATATCCATGATGTGCATCATATCCATGATGCATGCATCACATCCATTATGTGCATCATATCCATGATGTGCATCATATCCATGATGTGCATCATAGCCATGATGCATGCATCATATCCATGATGTGCATCATATCCATGATGCATGCATCATATCCATGATGTGCATCATATCCATGATGCATGCATCACATCCATGATGTGCATCATATCCATGATGCATGCATCATATCCATGATGTGCATCATAACCATGATGCATGCATCATATCCATGATGTGCATCATAACCATGATGCATGTATCATAACCATGATGCATGCATCATATCCATGATGTGCATCATATCCATGATGCATGCATCATATCCATGATGTGCATCATAACCATGATGCATGCATCATATCCATGATGCATGCATCATATCCATGATGTGCATCATAACCATGATGCATGCATCATATCCATGATGTGCATCATATCCATGATGCATGCATCATATCCATGATGTGCATCATAACCATGATGCATGCATCATATCCATGATGTGCATCATAACCATGATGCATGCATCATAGCCATGATGTGCATCATAGCCATGATGTGCATCATAACCATGATGTGCATCATATCCATGATGTGCATCATAACCATGATGCATGCATCATATCCATGATGTGCATCATATCCATGATGCATGCATCATATCCATGATGTGCATCATAGCCATGATGCATGCATCATATCCATGATGTGCATCATATCCATGATGTGCATCATATCCATGATGTGCATCATAACCATGATGCATGCATCATATCCATGATGTGCATCATAACCATGATGCATGCATCATATCCATGATGTGCATCATAGCCATGATGTGCATCATAGCCATGATGTGCATCATAACCATGATGTGCATCATATCCATGATGTGCATCATAACCATGATGCATGCATCATATCCATGATGTGCATCATATCCATGATGCATGCATCATATCCATGATGTGCATCATAGCCATGATGCATGCATCATATCCATGATGTGCATCATATCCATGATGTGCATCATATCCATGATGTGCATCATAACCATGATGCATGCATCATATCCATGATGTGCATCATATCCATGATGTGCATCATAACCATGATGCATGCATCATATCCATGATGTGCATCATAACCATGATGCATGCATCATATCCATGATGTGCATGATAGCCATGATGCATGCATCATATCCATGATGTGCATCATATCCATGATGTGCATCATATCCATGATATCCATGATGTGCATCATAACCATGATGCATGTATCATATCCATGATGTGCATCATATCCATGATGTGCATCATAACCATGATGCATGCATCATATCCATGATGTGCATCATATCAGTCCTGTTTTCCCACAAAAGGACCTTCAGTGGATTTTGAATTCTGAAATCTGGGAAAATTTAAAAATCTACTATGAAAACACGTTCTGTTAAAGATTCTGGCGATTGGATTAGTTAAAGGGACGTACAATGCTTTAAAAACAACTTACTTTGTCCGCCCCCTCAGTCCTGTTTTCCCACAATATTGATTTATTTATCGGAGTACAATAGCTTACCGAAATGTGTGATTATCTGTTAATTATAGTTGTTATTACGCAATATTTTGTAACAGTGATTAACTATAGGACTTATTTTTTATCAACTTTTGTTTGTTTTTTTTTATTTTACCCGGGAATTTAATTAATTTTTCCTGTTTTTCTTTCCCAGTCTTAAATTAATTATTTAACAGAGTTCCGTTAATAACATAACAGAGCTCTGTTACCTAACATGGAGAGATAGATTTTAAAATCTATTTCGGCAGACGCACACCAAGCCAGTTAACAGAGCTCTGTTATGTTACTAACAGAACTTTGTTACTAACAGTACTCTGTTAACTGACGTGGTTTACGTCTGCGGAGATTTTAAATCTATCTTCACACACATGACTAACCAAGGGCTTTATGCCAATTGACATACACTTAGGCCATCATGTAGGCTTATTGTGCTCTCACCATTAGGAATACCACAACTTACTTTCTCTCAAAAGTCTATGCCTTGTACAAAATTCCTTAACTTCTTTCAGTCCATTCCTCTGGTAGAAGTTATGGCTGGTATAGTATCATACTCAGAATATTAGGATTTCAAGCTCAAGCTTTCGATGTCTTCACGATTCAGGTGAACTTGTAAGGCGGAATGTCACGTGAGTACACTCATTAGGGTTATCCTAGCCACAATATTCGCTTCTTATCTCCAATGCCTACACGATGACTAGGTATCGATATAATGCGTACAATTCCATGCCTGCCGTAATGCCTGCTAATCGCCTTTTTAAACTCCAGGACGGGTTTTGAAGACGTAGTCATATTTTGTTTTAAGATTTTAAGTGTTTTTAATCACGGCAGTGAGAAAATTATTTATTTTATCAACTAGGAACCAGTAACCTGGTCCACACCAGTAAACAGAATTTAAATTATTAATCAACCTTTCTTGTGCATGGCAGATTCCTGCATAGGTGGACCAATAATTGGAATCAGCAATGAAAGAACGGGTTTTAAAGAATAAAGGATGCGAAGGGGACCACTCCTCCAATAAAGAGGCCTCGAATGTAATTCGAAAAAATTCGCGTACGGGCGAAGCAATAGAGGCAACATCCGAATCCAAAGAAGAGTCAAAAGTTTTGGTCGATTCTAAGATAGGCCAAGGCCTCGCAATCCCAAAAAATAACATGAAATCATCAGCCATAAGGGTTGACCAAGACAAAGCCAATGTTGCGGAGGTTAGCCGTTCAATCGCAAAAAGTCACCATGGTAATGCAAAGGCTCCCAAGCCTAACAAAAATTCTAGGCACCAGCGAAATGCAAGACGATTTATCCAAAGAATCTTAAAAATCCCAGAAAATAAGCGAACACAGCGCGATAAGCGGTCACTTGCTTGGGCTACAGAGAAACTAGCGAAGCTGAATACGATGACAACCATGAAAGCAGCTGGCAAAACGCAGCAATCTACCGACAAAGACGCATGTCAGACAAAAAAGCAAATAAGTCTGCGCCAGCCTTACATCTCAAACAGTGAGGTGTTTAAAGATAGCCTGGTAATGGCTGTAGTTGATCGCTCAGATCCGGATGGCAGTATAGCACCTTCAAATTGGAGACTAGTTGCGGACGCCTTAGCAGACATCTACTTAGACGTAATGGAGAAATATCCCGGGCCAATACCAGTATATCATAAGTGTGGCTGGTACCAAGGCCACATAAAGTTAATGACGTGTGCCGATAAAAGGGCCCGGGATCTCTTCACCATCGCTATTACAAGTATAGGAGAGATCTGGTCAGGTGCCAAGCTAGAAGTAGTGCCGCTGGATGGTATACCCAGCCGACCACTCGCCCGCGCTTGGATACCGATGAATCCAAAGCAGCCAGAAGAGGTATTGCAGACGATAAGAATTTGTAATCCCAACTTGCCAACTCACGATTGGAAGATCGTCAAACTAAAGGAGCAACATGGATATCGTTGTGCCAGTATTATCGTGAATAAAGAATCCTTGGAACATCTAGCGAACTCGAATGGTGTGATAGCATTTGGATTTGGACATATTACACTCAATATATATGAAAAAGGCCACACGTTCCATAGAGTATGGCAAAGGCTGCCCTTAGAAGAAGACAAAGGCAAGCAATCGTCCGTTCATATACTTCCATTGGATCGCTAATGTAACTCAGAGAGGTCGCTTAGAGGAAGCAGGACATTAAGAGCATATGTGGCCTCGATCTAATGATGGTGGAAGTAGTAGGAAGGAGTATGAATGCAACCATGATGGTTCGAATAGCCGTACTAGATCTTCATTGCTCTAAGCCTGTCCTAGCTATTCCCTTTCTCCTGTTAAGAACGCGCTCATTCCAGCATCATAGTTTGTAGCATCAAAAGGTTTGTGAATTAAGAAATAAAATTATAGACCAACAGCCGATTTGGTTCCATATTCCATCAGCCAGAACATAACCACGATTGCAATTGAAATATTTGGAAGAGAGGATCTCCTCGCCCAATACGGAACATGATTAAAATCATCGCCCTTCCCGGGATCTAGGAAATAAACCCCGTTAAAGGAAGCTAGGTGCGCAAAAATTGATCAGATAATCTGATGTGATGCCAACTCCAAGCATAGTGTGCGGGAAAGTCTCGACGTTAATGAACAAGGTGAGTCACTTTTTAGTTTAATTTTGCCTAGAGATACTAGGGCGTTTAAGGTAGATGTCACGACTATATTCTTGATTATTAGGATAGGAGGGAGGTTTTGGTTATAAATCTTGGATTATAAAAATATTCATGACAATATCAGGGATTAAAAGTCTCTCGTGAGAATGGGATTGTAAAAGATGTGTGTGAAGATAGATTTTAAAATCTATCTCCGCAGACGCAAACCAAGCCAGTTAACAGAGTTCTGTTAGTAACATAATATAGATTTCAAAATCTATCTACCTAACCAAGTTAGTTAACAGATTTTAAAATCCATCTCCGCAGACGCAAACCAAGTCACTTAACAGATTTTAAAATCTATATTATGTTACTAACAGAAGTCAGTTAACAGATTTTAAAATCTATCTCCGCAGACGCACACCAAGTCAGTTAACAGAGCTCTGTTATATTACTAACAGGGTGAGTAACATAACATATGTTAACTGACCTGGTTGGTGCCTGATAACAGGTTGGTGAACATAACATATGTTACTAACTCTGTTAGTACTACTAACTCTGTTAGTAACATAACAGAGCTCTGTTATCTGACTTGGTTTGCGTCTACGGAGATAGATTCACACACATTTGTAAAAATTGAACATGTTCAAATACAAAACGGTAATCACCGCTATAACCTAGTTGTCAGGGGCTTAGCTCCATATAAGGGAAATTGGAATAATAATATCTGAGGACTACAGAATGTAGTAAGAAGTTTACAAGTGTCCTACTGAAATGGCTTCTCACATCAGTTAGACTATGTATGTGTTATATGTACCCATAAAAGGCGGGACCTAGAGGCATAAAGTGAACTCCGAATGACAGATTTTTATTGAAACTTTTCATGGCAATTTTATTTTCCTCTCAGCGTTTTCCCCCAGACATCTGCTCAGAGGTAGTCGCAGAAGAAATATTCGATTTTCATAATTCGTTTGAGATGTCTGACCAGCGGCTTAAACCCGAGAATCGCATCTAATGAGCCAACCTACTAAAGATGTGAGTGGAGATAAATTCAAATTTAACTAGCAAAGACAGAAACCAAAATTTTTAACAGAGCTAATGTTAGAGTTAACAGAGCAATGTTAAGTGGTTAACAGAAAATACGAAAAATAGTCAAGGAAGAAATCACCCAAATATACGATATCAAGGACTTGCTACGGATATATGATTTATACAAATTGTAGCATAAGGTGTCCCCAATTAAACCCAGTAAGTGGTATATCCCTTAGGCTTCAATTTATATATAGTAGGATGTGTGCAGCAAGTCCCATTTTTCCACAATATCCGTCATCCTGCCAAGGCGCTGTTAACATAGGGAAAATTTGAAGCCCAATATCTCCAGTTCCAGAATTAATTGGGATATACCACTTATTGGGTTTTATTAGGAACACCTTAGGCTACATGGTGTATATAGTGGGATATGTGCAGCAAGTCCCTGATATCGTATATTTGGGTGATTTCTTCCTTGCCTATTTTTCGTATTTTCTGTTAACCACTTTACATTGCTCTGTTGACTCTAACATTAGCTCTGTTAAAATTTTTTGGTTCGTGTCTTTGCTAGTTAAATTTGAATTTATCTTCACACACATCTAGTAGACTATGGCGTAGAAAAAGGCATGTTCAAATTGTGTCAAGAAAGGTATCCTGAGTAAAACAGGGATTGCGATTCAAGGCGTCACGAAAATACGGAAAATACTTGGGAACATTATATCGAAAGTAGAGTGTTAGTGGACTTAATATTTAAACCAAATTGTTCTAGAAAGATTTATTGTGTTAGTTTAATAATAATTTTGATTTTTTTCTTTGTTTTTTAAAACATTTCAGTGCCTACTACTTCTATGAGAAGAGAAAACAAAAGAGGAATGCTCTCCGTTCTCTAAAATGACTGTGAAAGTAGAAAAACCAACGATGAGATGCTGCGCATAACTGGTGGGACTACATTTTCTATATTGTGTGGGACGAGGATTCAACTTTAACATGACAACTATGCCAGCAACTATGGATGGTAAGTAAAATGCCAAGATTTTTTTCATATCCCAGATCAAATTCAATTTGTTTCTCTTTTTTTTAAATATTTTTTAGAATCCTTTTAACATAAAAAGAAATGTAGAAGACAGAATTGGAAACGCTTTTCTAAGCTTGGCTTAGCACAAACTGAGTTTTTGGACGATAAAGTGTGATATTTTTTGTGAATTTTAAAGACCAAATGTTTAAATAATGTTCAGACTATTACTTCTGTTCTTAAATTATTTATCAATAAATTGTTTAAAAAATACAAAAATTAAAAAACTCTTATCATTTGAGGCCCAGCATAATATTGGATAAGTATGAAAGAAGGGATTTTTTTCTGGCTATTTCAAACTGTATATTTCTGTGATTTCTGCGTTTAAAAAATTACAATAAATTTCCATGACGAGAAAAATCGTCATCATCATTGTCTGACGAAATATATCGTCATACCCAGTTAACAGGTTAGGTTAGGTTGGAGCATGACACCAAAGCTTACTTACCCCATTATATGACGTAATATTTCGGCATACTCAATTAACAGGTTAGGTTAGGTTTGGAGCAGTAGCTTTGATACCAAAGCTTACTAGAGCACAGCATAATATTGGATAAGTATGAAAGAAGGGATTTTTTGGCCATTTTAAACTGTTAACCGTACGCATACAATTTTGTATGCGTATGAGTTCAAAAATTACGACAAATTTCCATGACGAGAAAAATCGTCATCATCATTGTATGACGAAATATTTCGTCATACCCAGTTAATAGGTTAGGTTGGAGTGGTAGCTTAGATACCAAGGCTTACTTGAGCACGCAAAGCGGCCCGTTCTGGGGTCAAATCACCGCATTCGCAATCGAATGCACAATCGAGTAAGCACTATTTTTCTTGGATCATGGTACTCGATTGTAATTTATTCCGATTATTAATTCGATGGCCAGTTACAAATCGAGTGCAACTTCGAGTAGATACTTTACGATAACGATTACCGTGATCCACGTTAACCACATTTCGATAATAAAGTACTCGATTTCGAATGCGGTGACTTGGCCCCTGATAGAATTCCACCGAACTTGATTAGCGCAGCAGTGGCACACTAAAGGCACAACTCTCCTAAGCTGGAAACCAGCCTGAAAGTTCATTAAACCAAGCTATATCCTTAATATCAATGGATAATAACTCAGTTAAGCTGACAAGGAATGGACCTCCCGCGAGAGAGATAGGCATCAGCAAAGAAAGTGAATCAAAACGATAGCTGCTAATAAACTTTCAAAGTTTGGAATTCCCTTGGTGGAAGGCCCTTTAGAAATAACATTACATACATACATACATAATTGGCGATTACAACCCTTCAGTCGGGATTACGGCCTAGCTTCTCACGCCACTTATGTTGGGTGTCTTAACTTCATACATGAGTGGCGGAACCTACAGTTTAACGTCGACTACGAACGACAGATTTTTGAGAAACTTTTTCATGGCAGGTTTATTTACACTCAGAGTTTTTGCCAGAAATCTGCTGAGAGGAAGTCGCCGATTAAATATTTTTTTTTTGTTCATATGTCGTTCTGATGTCGGCCTTGGGGGGGTCGAACCCGGGCTTTACGTCTAATATGCGAACACACTACCTACTAGACTACGGCGACTAGTAACACGACGACGAAATTCAATCAAATTGGAACTCTTCAAAAACCAAAAAAACTGGTTCTGGAGATATGATGCTCATGAAATTCATTTTACAGGCCCAGCAGTATATTCCTTCCTTAATATTCATTTCCATACAGTAGAAGGTAACGTATTGGCTTATTAGACGTGAGGCCACAGTTCATATCCCAAGTCAGACATTTACCATGAAAAAGCTTCTCAATAACTTGTCTTTCGGTGTCGACTTTCAAATGTAGGTCCCTTCTCTCATGCATAAAGTTAAGACACCCAACATAAGTGTGTGTGAGAAACTACGTCATAACCTTAAACGAAATGTTGTAATCAACAATTATGCATGTGTGTATACAGTTTTAATCATACTTGACTGTAGAATTTCATGGATTTGAAGGTTCCTGCAAATTTTGTTTATTTAAACAAGATTATGAATAATATCTCAATGAGTTAAGCAGCTCTAATAGCATTAACTGTGATGATTTTATTTGAATTTGCATGCAATTAAATTCCCAGCCAAAGCCAAAAGGGCTTTATGTTGAATGTGCCACAATTGCTTAATAAATTGGCAGTTGCACACGTCATGTACATATCCAAAGAGCTAAATATCCTTGTGCTAAACAAAAACACAACTACATACGGATAATAATACGTGCTGTAATAATGTTTGTATGTCATAAGCTGAAGTCTTATTTGTGACTACTTGATGATGATGATGATGATCATAACTTTACAGTGAATTAAAGACAGAAAAATATTTGTATTCATTATCATCATCCTGCTGTCAGTTTACAGTGGAATATTCGACAGTGATTTAGTAAATGAGGCAAATGCCTTTAAGACGGACGGAGTGGAATGAATGAATGAATGATTAAATGAGTACATGACTCAAAACATAAAATAGATAGACAGACAGTTTGGCATGAAGATTTTCGAAGAGTATTTCTTGATAATGTGATTTAAAAATATCGTATCATTGTGACAGTTGAAATTTAAGTTCAATTGAGCTTTTAAATATGCACGACAAGATAAAAACAAATCTTAGGATTTTAAAAGGCTTAAGAACATTTAAAGATTTCGTCATTAATATGCCAACGCAAAGTGAACTTGTGTGAACAAAGCAAAAAAGCAATGTGGGAATGATCAAATGGAAGAAGGAAATCACCAACACTGGCAGCCATAAATTAATTTTCAGATGACAAGCAAAATACTGATGAATTTGCAAATTTGGTTGATGATCTTCACAGGTTCAGGGATGTTTTTTTAACCTGTTAACTGTCTATGACGACATATCTCGTCATATACGGAGTACTTCTACGATTTGGATGACGACAACCAACAAACATTTCGCCACTTAGCAAAATACTTATGAATTTGTAAATTTAGTTGATGACCTTCACAGGTTCACGGATGTTTTTTTACCCTGTTAACTCGCTATGACGAAATATCTCGTCATATGCAAAGTACTTCTACAATTTGCATGACGGCAACCAACAAACATTTCGCCACTCTCAATATGACCACGGTCAATGCACTCTAGTATCGGGTGGGCCATCTATTGATTAAAATTTGAATCATCGGTTATTTCGAATCTGGCAATACTTATGTCATTCTATTTATTAATTATCTCCACTGAACGCAACAAAGCGATTTACGCTTGAGCACAGTTGGGATTTATTGGGCCAACGAGAAACTGCACGAGAAACTTGCCATAAAAATCATCTTTTCGAATGTTAAGCTCATTTTCATCTTGGTGAGTACGTTAATAAGCCAAATTGCCATATTTAGGGCTCAGAAAACCCACACGTGGTCTTACAGAAGCCAATTCATCCATTACGAGTGACTGTTTGGTGCGGCTTCTGGAGCGAAGGCATCATTGGGCCATATTTCTTTGATCATGAATACGACGCAACCATTACGGTCAATGGAGACACTTAACGCACCATGATAACCGATTTTTTTGTACCCTCTTATCATGGTATTGATGTGAACGATGTTTGGTTTCAACAGGATAGTGCAGTCTGTCACATATCTCATGGCACAATCGCGTTATTTCGTCAAACGTTTTTGATGGCCGTTTAGTTAGCCGAAATGGTGATGTCAATTGGCCGCCAAAAAGCTGCGATTTGACACCGTTGGACTATATACCGTGGGGCGCCATTAAAGAATCCTCTGAATATTTAGGTTAGGAGTCTCCAGATGAAATTCTAAAATCAAAGTTATAAGAAACCCTTGAATCAACTGGAGTGTGCCTAAAATTGCAATTCAAATTGTGTTACTTTGCTGTCAGAAGGCAAAAAAACCACGAATGTGTATCTATATTGGACTCTAGCAACATTTTGAAACTTATTTATCACTGTTAAACACTTTAGCCACAATTGTAAACTATATTGTTACGTTTTTATCTTTCAAAAACGTTTCAAATATGAGCTCGTAGATCGCAAATAAAATAAAAATAAATCTGTGTTTACTTATAATTAAAATTCTTTATTATTCGCACAATTCTGTGTGACACTGTTCACAACTTGATGTAAGCAACAGCAATTGGTTTCTTTTGTTATTCCTCTGTTTACACTCTTTGCATAAACAATAACAATTACTAGACAATTGTTCACCAGATCTTTGTAACGGAGATCTTCAAACCACGATTAATCTATTCAAACACACCGCGCCGCGCCTTCACACAGGACTGATTGAACTTATACTAACTCACTTGTCTGGGCAGGGTAAACAGTCTGACAACTGTTCTTGAAGGCGAACGTTCATGACTTCGCCTTGTCGAAATTTCTATCATCGTTGTTTACGTTTATTATTGTAGTGTTGTTGGCATAGTTTTGTTTACTTGTTTGCCATTTTTTATGCTGGCGTTTGTTGTTGTATTTTTGTTTATAATTTTAATGTTAAGCGATGTAAAAGCAAAACACCAGTATCTAGATTTTTCATTTTCGTAACAATATTATGAATACAGAAATGAAGTAAGAAACGAATATAAAAAGAGACATTAAAATTGTTGTAGCCATTAGCGTTATGGTTTGAGCCTCTTTGGAAAGAAACCACAAAAAAAAAAACCATGAACAAAACCTTAAATAATCTTGATGAGAGACCTTAATCACGTATACGTGTCCTACCGATGAAGTTAAGTTTATCACTCTTAATGGCATCATTTATAATGAAATCAAAAATGCTACGAAAATAAGTGAAAACATAAAAAATGTTAATAATGACGGCCAACGAAAATTATGACGGGAATCTTAAATATTCGTTTAAATATACGTTTATTTTTATGTTTACAGCAAACATACAGGGAGAGTGTAGGTAAACAGAAATTTAGTGACAATTTTTGTTGTTTTGTATTTTTTCTTTTGGTTAATTATTATGTTTTTGTCTTTAAGTATACGACTTAATGAGGACTGTTTCAAGGCAATTGAAACCCAAGAATATTTCGCATTAAATGTCCTTACACCATTTCCTTAAGCAAATACGAAAGCAATTTATACCGAAAATGACCTAAAAATAGTCAGCAATTGTTCGATCAGAAATTTGTTCGATTCAAACTGAATACCTCGATAACATAGATGCGAACATTTGGTTAAAATAGTATTACGAAAATTAAAAATCTAGATACTGGTGTTTTGCTTTCGCTTAACAATCAAATTATAAACCAATGCTACAAAAACAAAACAATGCAGTAAACAAACCTGTTTACAAATTATCGTACTGCTTAATATAACAACAAACTCCAGCATAAAAAATGGTAAACAAGTAAACAAAAATGCAACAACATACACTGCAAGAATAAATGTAAACAAAATACACAAACAACACCTCAATAATAAATGTAAACAAAGATGAAAAAAGGAAAGATTCTACTGAGTTATCTGTTGAAATACTCTAGTAACATGTTATTTCCTAAAGATTGGACCATTGCAAGCATTATTTAAGGAAACATAATCGCCGTAGTTATAGTAAGTACTATGTTGGCTCATTAGACGTGAGGCCACTGTTCAAACATCTCCAAATAAGCGAAATACAAAAAAACTACTCCTTTGGCGACTTACTCTCACCAGATTTCTGGCAGAAACTCTGAGGGTAAGTAAAAAAAAATTAACACAAAAAGTTTCTCAAAAAAATTCTCTCATTCGGAGTCGATTTTAAACTGTAGGTCCCGCCACTCATGTATAAAAATTAATACACACAACATAAATGGTGTAAGTAACTAGGTTGTAAGCCTGATGGAAGGACCAATTATGTATGTATGTATGTAATCGTATTCATAGGATGAGCTACTGCGTCTACAGTGACTTCCGTACTTCTTGCTCAAGCTACATCTGTCAAATTAGTTAACATTTATTCAGTCTATTTTGTCAAACCACTGTGAACAACCATTGAGAATAACGACTTATTTTCGCTAATTTTGATCGGAAAATCGTCTTCAAAGATGAGGTCCATTTCTGAATATATGGCTAAGTAAACAAGCACAAAATTATTCAATTTTGAAGGGGAGTAATGCACATGAGATCCGAGGGCATCCCGAAATAGTCACTGCTTAGTGTGGATTTTACATTGGCGGTGCCATCGGCCAGATCAGGCCAATCATTGTCTGAAGGTCAATAATTTCCAACTTCTTTTGGCCTAATTTGCATGGAAGGCACATTGAATATTTTGTACGAGCGTTTTTAGGTCACGGTCATCTCGTACGGCTGTAATGTGAACTGAAATCGTGTGATTTGACTCGATTGGACTTTTTCTTGTAGGATTTCTTAATTCACAAACCACACCGATTCTCACAGCTTGGTTAGGTTAGGTCGGAGTGGTAGCTCTGATATCACAAAGCTCACTTCAGCACGCATAGCGGCCCGTTGTGATGCCACGGGTGAACGTAGTCCCTGTACTAACCAAGTTCCACCAAAATCAGGGAAAAGGAAGAAGTTGGTCAGCGCAAGGGCTGCACAACAAAAGCACGACTACCCCGCACTGGAAAACCAGCCAGAAAGTTTGATGAACGAAGCTATATCCTTGATGTCAATAGATGATAGCTCCGTTAAGCTAACAAGGAATGGGGAGTCAAATAACTTATATCTACACCTAGGAGGAGACGGGCACTGGCAAAGAAAGTGAACAACAGTCTCCTCTTCCTCAGTGGACCTGCATCCACGGCAGAAGTCGTTGAAAGGGAGCCTCATTCTTTCCGCGTGTCTACCCATAACGCAATGACCTGTAAGCACGGCCACTGTAGTCGAGATGACATCACGACCAAGACCAAGTAATCGGTTGGTACGCCTTCTATCCATCTTGGGCCAGGTGAGTCTAGCGGTGGAGCAGGACCCAGGATAGGTTGGCGTCCCGAAAGAACCTCCGCGCAATGGTCAACTTGACGGAGGCAAGTGGCATACCCAATTCAACAGAAGAGGATTCCGGAAGGAGCGTACCAGCTCTGGCAAGCTCGTCGGCCCTACAGTTTCCCGGCTAACAGCTAACGTTATCCATGATATTGATCAAATTCTGCCTAGTTGCCCCAATCGAAAGATGTGTTCAATTTAACGTATACTGGAAGAACATGTAGTCTCGGGGTTAGAATGGAAAACTGAATCAGTTGTGTAGAATGAGATCCCCAGTCATATAGGAATTTCCGGTAATAAGCACGTAGATCAGTTTGCGGGGAGCTTAACTTCCACGTCACTGATGAGGCCAGAAACTGTCGGTGAGGTAGGAAGATGAGTATGCTCGAGGAAAGCAAAGATGAAGACTCAAATAGGTTTTACAGAATCTTAACTTTTGTTCGTTCTCTGTAAAAAATATTTCATCACCGTTTAGAATTAATTTTGGCATCACAATGAATGTAAATGCTGGCCTAACTGTAACATTTTCCTTTAAGGGGGTGGCCGACCACTTTACTTAACCTAACCTCAAATATTTACAGTTAATTTTATAATAGTCTTATTTACAAAGTATATTACCCACGGTGATTATTTCTGCGCTGATATTTGTTTTCTTAATTACAGAGTTTATGGCATGCCATTAAATTCTCTTACAAGCGATTTAAACATTTTAATTTCATGGCATTTTGTTATGTTACGCGCCCGTAACCGTGTCTTCAAAAGTCAATTAACTAGTATGTATTGAGGATGTAAAATCTTACCAAAAAAAAAAAAAAAAAAAAGAATCAACACAAGAGCATCTCTTAAATCAAGTAATTAAGTTTGAAATTCTTCTGTAATCTTCATCTTCTGTTGGCTTTTTTTTGTTACTTTGTGGCTCATCTTTTATAATTTATTTGTTTAATAAAGTCATTCAAATAAATATCTTGTGAAATTGTGCACATACTTGCTATGATGACAAGTCCATAAATTTGAACTCAAGTTTATTCGAGGACCTTAACAAAAAACTTAAATTAATCGTCTTTAAAGCAAAAAAAATATGGGAGTAGCATAGTTGAACAAAAGACAGCATCAGCAAGAATGAAAAAGAATGCATGAAGACTTCTCATGCCAATAAAACTGTTTCTTTACAATTTTTGGTTAAGAAACCACGGTTGAGTCTAGACTCACCGCCAGACATATGCAATGTTGTGTGAAATAGTGAATATAGCTCTGCTGAACAATGGCCAGTAATTCTGTTCTGGCAATAATGGATGATTGATTGTAAAGAGGGTTTAACAATGCACCAACAATAACAAAGGATAACAACAAAAAATACTAAGGAATGTAACAACCTTTGTAAGCATTGTATTAAAGTGTATGAAGGAACATACAACAAGCTTTCATACTTAATTGGTCATTACAACCCTTTAGTCAGGCTTACAACCTAGCCTACAACATACCACTCATGTTGTGTGCGTTAATTTTATGCAGAAGTAACGGCACCTACTGTTTAATGTTTACTTCGAAAGACAGATTTTTGAGAAACATTTCATACCAAGAAAAAATCTTAACGAAGTCAAATCAAACGATCTCGGTGACCAGTTCACATCACCACCACGTGAGATGAACATGGTCGCATATCGCACTTGCAAAATATCCAATAAAGCGTGAGATGTGTAGCGCGTAGCCCCGTCCCATTGAAACCAGACCAAAAAAACTGGTAATCATTGGCCTATATATGGACCATGGACGTCGCCAGCCCAAAATCTACAGCAAACTGTGACAATTTCAGGATGCATCGGAGGCTCTTGGATCCCATGTGGATAAGGCGTGAGCTGTGTAGCGTGTAGTCCCTCCCGTTCTATTGAAACTAGGAAAAAAAATGGTAATCATTGGCTTATATATGGACCATGGACGTCGCCAGCCCAAAATCTACAGCAAACTGTGACAATTTCGGGATGCATTGGAGGCTCTTGGATCTCTTGTGGTTTGGTTTCTTTCCAACTTTGAAAAATTCTTTACTGCCGTAGCCATTTATTTAGAAATGAGTTGCCAACTGAAGGAATAGTTGCGCTCCCAAGCCCCTTCGGGGCACACAAGTCGTCTATTACCGTTTATCTTCAATTCCTGAGACAGTTGACTTTTGTACAAGTGCAGGCACTAGTCGCAGCGCAAAATTCGCCAAGTTGTGATGTGCTAAAGGCCGAGTTCTTATAAGCGACGTGAATTCGACTACCTCGGATTCTCCTGCACATTCGCACGGGCAGCGGCAATGTTTTCATCAGATCTTGTATTTTTTGTGAACATCAATCGGTCACTTGTCTGAATAGACATAACGAATTTGAAAACAGTTCACTTGGAGTTGGACAAAATACAGTAACCAGCGTGTGTTGGTTTAATAGGGGCAATGCGAACCCATCCTACAGAGGTACTGGAAGCTCTGTTGGATTTAAATCCGCTGCATATGGTAGTGGAGACCTAAGCTTTGGAGACAATTGTGATATGGAATTTAGTAATCAATTCCTTGCTTGGTATTGATGTGCAGACCTTGCTCCGATCAATTTATTCGACGAGTGCGTTGGAATTCGACCAGTGAGGGGACTGCGTTTACCCGTGGCGTAACAAGGGTCCACAATGTGTGATTAAGTAAGCTTTGGTATCAAAGCTACCACTCCAACGTAACCTAACCTAAGAGTATTGGTCGAAAACAACTTCTTAATAACTTCTTCTTTGAATTCTCCGTAGTCTAGTAGGTAGTGCTTTGGCTTATTAGACGTGAGGTCACGCTTCGAACGTCAGGTCAGACATCTCCAGCAAAAACGAAATATGTGAAAAATATTTCTTCAGCGATTTTCTCTCGGAGAGTAAAATAAAATTGCCATGAAAAGCTTCTCAAAATGCTATCATTCGAAATCGACTTTAAACTGTAGGTCCAGCCACTTTTTATACATGAGCTTAATACACACAACATAAGTGGTGGAAGAAGCTAGGTCGTAATGACTTGACTAAAGGGTTGTAATGAGTAATTATGTATGTAATGTCACACAGTTTCCAGGCATGTATGTTTCGTTGATTCATTCTCGTTACAGAACTAACATATCGGTCTCGCCTTCAGATCACTTACGTGACTGAAGTCCTCATAATACGGTGTTCAGATATGCACCTTTATTGCGTAAATCGCAATAAACGCCATTATTGAGCTCAATATTTCATATAAAGTTTCAAATATATAATTCAAATTGTTACAATATTGAGTAGAACTTAAAATACAGCACTGTCATAAGTACATTCAGAGAGCATATTACAATTTACCGAACACTTCCTGTTGATATTTGACAACTCAAACCAGCTGTTTTGTTTACCAGCCGTCAAATGAATATTGAATAAGAAGCTGAACTGCGTATGTATATTATTATGTCTGAACACTTAAAATATTATGCTCAATAAACCGAAAATTGATTCAATAAAGGTGCATATTTGAACATAGTATAAGGGACGTGTGTCAAAATACTTCAATGAAGCGATTAAATTCTTCAAGTGTAAGTTCGATGACTAATCATAGCAACAGTTGTTTATATTTTTATTTTACTTGTCATTGACATAACTTGACAGTCTATAAAACAATTGTTAAATCGTTTCAATTCCCATTAAGTTGCAATAATTTTTTACTCATCATTTATTACACTTCACGATACGATTTGAAAACATAAGATTTCCTCTTAAGGATAATCCTCTTCTTCTTGGCAAAGAGTTATTAATGATCAGGATTTACCGGGAAATTCTTTAACTGGTGCGCAGCTATTCGATTTGCTTTGATTGTAAGGCTGTAAGGCGTAAATGCGATTGTAATATTGTGCTGCATCCTCTGTTAATTATAAGAAGCAATACAATGGCACGTATTGAAGATCTAGATTAAGTTTATAATACGTATTTGGAAACTATTTTTTAAGTGTACATGCATAAGTTTCTTTCGAAACTTAGTACGAAATCCTTTACTTGCTATAAACACAATAAACGCAACGCAGCAAGCGCAGCAATGGCAGTAAGCTCTCAAAAATAAAATACATGCTTGCTGTCTATGAAAGTGAATATTTTAAAGGTAGCGCCACAATAAGCAACGCTTCTTTTGCTTTGAATTAGAGCTTACAGTGAGAGGATTTGTGCTGGCAGTGTGAAAGATTCTGCTGTCAGTACCTGAAATAGAGGTAACAACGCAAGTAATGAAAAACGTTTTAGTGCCTCTATTGATAACGTATTAATGAATTTTTTTACAAAAATTTTACTTACGCTTTGCTGCTGCTGCCTCTATTATAATTAATAATCATGCTGCAATTACAAAATTATTGTACTTGCAGCGTTGCGTCTATTGTGTTTATGGGTATGTGTAGTATTGTAACAATAAAACGTTGCCTCATTAATCACATGACAAATTTTTTAGTTTTTCTGTTTTATTTCTTAAACTTCAGGGGTTTTGAACACAACACTTCTGCCTCAGATTTTCTACAAGATTTTCTGCGAGAATTGTTAAAAAAAATCTACAAACAAAGCCAATAAAAGGGTATCTAGTAGAGTTTAACTAAGGCATGTAAGGAACAATCAACATGGTGTAGCCGCAAAAAGAAGCAACAATGAATAAATATCGTCATAAATCATTTGGCATTTCAAATTACAAGCAGCTAAATGCAACAAGACTTTTATATTCTTTTAATTTAAAAAAAGAGTTTAGCAGCATGCGCAAGTTGTGTTGCAAAAATATTCCTTCAAAGGTGATTAAAACTACAGGTAGTAATAAGTGTAATAATAGCTGGAGATAGGTAGATAATCTACTTACATACATACATACCAGAGATCGGCAATGAATCGTTTTTTCCCTACTCATAAGTACTCATGACATTTTGAGTATGAGTGAGTCAACACTATTAATAATTTAACTTTTCTGATTAATTCATACTTACTACAACATTGATTTATAAGTACAGGTTGCAATAAGTATGAGCATACAAAGCATACAAAGCAAAGTATTGTAGTATTCGTAAGCGAATCAGACTTATTTTGTGATTCTTGTAAATGTTGAGTAAAGGAAAGTCGAAATCAACAACATCATGCGTATTGTTAAGTATGAGTACTTCAAACTTTGAATGTGAGCAGTATGAATATGATATTAAAATAAGTATGAATGCGTATAAGTATCAGAAGTTATGAGTATAATTCGAATCTACTCATCTTTTTGAATACTCATTGCTTATCTCTGATACATACTTATGTACATACGTAATTCGTCATTACAACCTAGCTTCTAACACCATCCATTGTTGTGTGTGTTAACTTTATAAATGAGTGACGGTATCCACAATCTAAAGGCAATTTTATTTACTCTCACAGGTTTTGCCAGAAGACTGCCGCTAGTTTTTATTGGAGTTGCCTGCCCTGGAGTTGAACTGTGGCTTCACGTCTAGAACACGACGACGACAAAAAAAAAATTAATCAAGAAAAAGCTTAACGGGGTCCAATTGTATGATCTCAGTGGCCAGTTCACATTACCTTCATGTGAGATGACCATGCCCTCAAATCGCTCGTTTGGTGTTATTTGTCGTCAGAGGGATATGTTGTCGAAAGTGTTTCTGCTGATGTTTTAAGGATGATTACATACATACATCCATACATACATAATTGGCCACTACGGCCTAGCTTCTCACACCACTCATGTTGAGTGCATTAATTTTATACGTGTGAGGCGGGACCTACAGTTTAATGTCGACTCCGAACGACAGATTTTTGAGAAACTTTTTCATGGCAATTTTGTTTACTCTCAGAGTTCTTGCCAGAAATCTGCTGAGAGGAAGTCGCCAAGCAAATAGTTTTTCATATTTCGTTTTGATGTCTGACCTGGGATACGAACCCGGGCTTTACGTCTAATAAGCCAACACACTACCTACTAGACTACGGCGACCTAAGGATGATTACGCATTCTAAAAGTGAAACTCCTATCATTGCTTACCAAGTTCTGCTCCTTCTAATTGCAGACCAGACCTGAAACGCTGGATGGTAATTTCATATCCAAGGCGCAACATGCATACTACGAATAGAAAACCGCTGAGACTGCCTAACATATCCTAAAGTATACTGTGGAAATATCGCAGTTACAAAAGTAGTATAACTTGCATGCTTTCCAAGATGCAGAAAAAACTGTCAATAATATGGAATAAAATGCTTAGCAGGAAGGAGCTTTAACCAGATTGGGTGTAGAATACTCTGAGTTCTACTGAATATCAAAATTACTTTAAACAAGTACATGTACTCTCTCTCTCTCTCTCTCTCTCTCTCTCTCTCTCTCTACGGTAGTGATCATTAGTAGAAGGTTAGCAAGTCGAACCTCACAAGGTAAGTAGTTCTCTCTACACCCATGGTGTTTTAAATACTTAGGTTAGAGGACGTGACAAGTAGAGTACCCAGAGGTCAAGTTGGCCCATTATACAAATAGTACAGTAAGTGATCATTACAACCTTTTAGTCAGGATTACAACCTACCATCTAACAATATACATGTTGCGTACGTTAATTTTTTCTAGGAGTGGCAAAGCATACATTATAACGGCGACTATGAACTTCTGGTGTCAGAAACTTTTCATTGTAATTTATTTTTTAATCACAGGGTTTTTACTAGAAGAGAGAGGAGAGTAAGTCGCCGAAAGAAATTTTTAAATATTTTTTTTTTCAAATTTTGATTTATTCCAGATCTCTGAACAGGGATTTTGAACCAGAAGTTTTCGTCTAATAAGCCAACACTCTACCTACTAGACTTCACTGGTTTTATATGGCATCTGGGGATTTATAAGCCAAGCCTGAATGAAAGTACACATTGATAGGTTTTCATTAAATTTTATTTAAATAGAAGAAGGAAAAAATATACACGAATCCCTTATAACGGGTGGGCCATCTATCTGTGTAAATGTAAACGATCGGTTATTTCGAATCTGCCAATACTTAAATACGTCACAAAACTTAGTCAACTATCTTCACTGAATGTTATAAATCTATTCACGCTTGAGCAACATTGGGATTTGTAGGAAATTTATTTCCAAAACAAAGACAATTGATCGGCAATTGCACGATTGAACAACCGGTAGCCGGTATAAGCAAGTTTATTGCTAAAGTTAATGAAACTTCGTTCTTAAATTTAAAATATTAAATGGCCCACCCTTTACAATTTATTTTAATGCAGGGACTACCTTATTTGTATTTGAAGGACTATTTAGCGAGTGCCGGTAAACTCATTCGTTTTTGATGAATTCTCAATCATCAACAGTATCACGTGTTACGTTTTTACCTTTTAAAAACGTTTAAAATACGAGCTCGTAGTTTGCATATAAAATAAAAATGAATTGGCTTTTAGTTCTAATTAAAATTCTGTGTACCACTGTTCACATCTTGATGTAAACAGCAACAATTGCTTTTCTTTGTTATTCCTCTATTTATGCCCTTTGCATAAACAATAACAATTACTAGACAATTGTTCGACAGATCTTTGTAACGAAGATCTTCAAACCAGGATTACTCCCTTCGAACGCACAGCGCCTTCACACAAGATTGATTGAACTTTACTAACTCCCGCGCATGCTTTGCCTTGCCTTTTATATGGCATAGTAAACAGTCTGATGAATGTTCTTGAAGGCGAATGTTCGAGACTTCGCCTTCTCGAAATCTCTATAAATGTAAACATCATTCATTATTGTGGTTTGTGTATTTTGTTAGTCTTGTAGTGTTGTTTGTGGATTTTTGTTTACATTTGTTCTTGAAGTATTGTTTGTGTATTTTTGTTTACTTGTTTACCATTTTTACCTGCTGGTGTTTGTTGCTGTATTTTGGTAACTTTTGTTTACAATTTTAATGTTAAACGATTTAAAACTAAAACACCAGTATATTGATTTTTTTTCATTTTCGTAACATACGTATTTTTGTGCATATTTTCCTTATTTTTACATATATACACCACACTTGTATTCATCTATACTCGTGCCTATGCCGCCTGTCATATTGGCTTTTCACTCCCTTGAGCATTTAATCCATTCAACAGTGCATTTGCAGTTAAAATGTTTCATAACCAAACAATATTTGCTGCGCATATTTTTGTATGCCTGTCAGTCTGACAGACAGAACAAATATTTTTTTTTTGTTCCTTCATCCTTCAAGAAAGTGAAGAAGAAGAGGAAAAAAATTGTAAAATTTAGCGAATATATGTCATGAATAATTCAATAACATCTACAACCAACAACAATTTTTTTTGTATTAAAGTGACAGCAGCATGTGTTAGTGTGTTAGTAAACAACAGAAAATATTTTCGTTTTTATTTGACTTCTCGTTTTGTTGAGGAGGAATAACATCGTAATTCCTGTACACTTGTATTATTAAGTGCAAGGATTGAAAAACAATTTTAAAGCCGTCAGATGCCACACATTGAAATGTTAAGAGGTTCTTTCACTTGGCGTTGTTTGAAAAAGGGATTGACGTTGAAATACAAAGTATTTATCCGATAGAGATGGGGTGACAAACAAGGAAATTATGGATGGTAGAAGATACTGTGAGGAAAATATAAAGCTCCCTTGCATCATTTTAAATAATTTTAAATTTAAATGATTAGTGACAGTTTCCAGAATCAAATTCGTAATAGTAGCGATAGAACAGTGAACCCCAGGTCACATTGCAACGGTGCCTCGATGAATTAGTAGAGTTGAATATCATATCGGCATTAATGAGCACCTTCGTCTGCTTCTATACACGCTGTCAGAACACCGCAAAAAAGGCTTTGTGGTGCCAGCCCATACATATGACTTGTATAGGGTGGGCGATTTAAAAGTTTATAAGGATTGGAAATTTTACAAAATTTCTCCACAGAAACATTTCAGTCCGGTTGCCAGAAGTAATGACCATCTACCAGGCCGCTCAATGGATCCTCATCTCCATCAGCACAGCACTGTACTTAGAAAAATTCTTACTGCCACATTTGACTCAAAATAACTTTCTTACTTGGCCTCCTCTCATCATCTCCAATCTACTTGTAAATAAATTTCTTCGAAAGTAACACGTAGTTGTTGTTACTATTGTGTGGTTATGTTTGTAGATATTTCAAACAGCTTTTGACCATAAAAACAACCACAAAATAAAATAAAAATAAATTTCAATTTTGTTATTGTTGCAGTACTAGTATTAGTTATTGTTGTTGTTATTGGTACCATTATTTCCCCAATTTTGTAAGTCGTAAACAAATCAACTTAAAAGAGTTTTTTTTTTTTTTTTTTTTGCTCATGTTGAAATTGGTTTCAATAACAGAATTTATGTCTTAAAAAATAAATTTTTTGTATCCTTGCTTTCGCCGCTCATGTCCCTAATACTAGATGTAGAAAAAAAAATTCGGTTATATTTTACAATTTCAATGTAAAGAGTAAAGTAAAGAACAGAAAATAAATTTTTCAAAATGTCAACCATAAAAAATAAACAATTTTCTCTCAATTTTATTAAGAATCCCTTTTTCTGTTATTGTACTCCATAGAAAATTGATAAAAAACCAAGTTCAAAAAGGTCAACTGGCCAGTCATCTAATATTTACAATCAAAATTCTATTCTCATAAGTTTTCGTTTCTAAATACTGTACTAAATTAGAACCTTACAAATTCCCCTTTACTCTTCCAATTTCATGGTACATACGAATTTGTGGTCTTTTTTACAACATTTTCTATTTATGTGTGAGATATTATCGACATTTTTCATTCGTTTGGAGGACCTACTGTTGCCATTATGCGTGGCACTCTACAGCCTCGCTGAAGTCTAGTAGGCAGTGTGCTGGCTTGTTAGACATGAGCCCTTCCCAGGCAGACATCTCCAACAAAACGAAATATGAAGAAAATATATTTCTTCGGCGACTTCCTCTCAGTAGGTTTCTGGCAAAACCTATCTTAAGTGTAAAAAAAAATTGCCATGAAAAAAAATCTGACGCTCAGAATCGACTTTAAACTATAGCTACCGCCACTTATGTATAAAATTAACACACACAACATTAGAGTTATGAGGTTGTAATCCTGACTGTAAGGTTGTAATGGCCAATTATGTGGTTTTGAGGACCACTATGGTTTATGGCTTATTCGAGTACAACTCTGACTTAAGAAAATCCAGTAAAAAAAGTTACAACGGGGTTAAATAGCACTATCTGAGTAAATAATTTACATCACCATCATGTAAGACAGAGCCCGGCAACACTTGCTTTTGGTCAATTGTTGCGAGAGCGAAAAATCAGAAAAGAGAAAAATGTATACTCTTACATTCACTACAATGCAGGCATGGAAAATATAAATTTTTAAATGGTGGTATTTTAGTTAAAAATATTAGTTTATTAAATTAAAATTTGTAAAATTCGTTTAGACTTCTTTGATTATATTGATTTAAGAAAGCATTTTAGATTAAAATTTTTTTTTTTTTTGAAATATACATATTTAATAGAAAACTTTCTGGCATATTCATACTGTACATCCCTGCATTAGCAGATCTTCATGTACAAAAGCTAGAAGCATGCGACGACACAACCTCCTTCAATGAATGCTCAAACGAGACTTAGTGTGTTTTTGATCGTGAGAGTAATTTAGTAATGGCTGACATGCACGCGTGCATAGGAATTGCCGGGCTCTGATGTAAGATAACCATTCCCTTAAATCGCACGTGGAGAATATGCAATGTGACATGAACAGTGCGGAACGAAGCTCAGGCCAAAAGAAGTTGATAAGGCTCGCGAAGACACGTCATTGTCTATAGCAGCGGGCGGGGTAAAAATGAAACTTTTGTGGGTAAAAAATATTGTTACGAATCTTTCAAAAAAAAAGTCAATTGGATAAACATTTAGATAATTTACATTCACACCTGTCTTCCAAACCGCGAGAATACTTTGCAAATTTAGAAATATCTGTTAAAAGACAAAGATTGAATAGCAACTTGTGTGAGACATTTGATCAGCGTTTAGCATCAAGGGCTAGCTTTGACGTAGCCTGGTTGATTGCTCGAAATAAGAAACCATACACTATTGGTGAAGAGCTGCTGTAAATATGGCATAGATTATGTATGGTCTGCGAGAATTGTTAAAGAACGAATTTCTATATTAATAGAAAATATGAAGGAAGAGGTTATTTTCGCATTAAAACATATTTAAATAGCAATTTACAGCCAATGGTATATGTTTGCTACAAAGGTGCAAATAATTTTCCTCTTGAGTTGAGAACTCGTGTAATTGATGTCTACAATAAAGTAAATAAATACTTCAATGCACAAAATTTAAAATGGGAATACTGTATTTCTGTATCTTTAGATGGAGCTCCAGCTATGCTGGGTCATATTAATAGTTTTTCGGCTTTCGTAAAAAAAATAATCAAAATATTGAAGCTACTCATTGTATGATCCATCGCCAGGCCCTTATGGTCAATTATTTATAACCTACACTGGAAGCCCTCATGCATGATGTCATCAAGATTGTAAAATTTATCAAGGGACATGCATTAAACACGCGGCTATTTCGTGAATTATGTCAGAACGGTGAAGCTGAATATGCGGACCTACTTTATTATACAGAAGTAAGGTGGGTCTCTCGCAGAAATGTACTAAATCGAGTATGGACTCTCAAAACTGAAGTCGAAATTTTTATGGTTGATCAAAAAAATATTCTCGCAGTTAAGTTTAAAAACTCTTCCTGGGTTGCATATCTCGCATATTTAGCGGACATTTTTGAGAGCGTAAATATATTAAACAAACAATTGCAAGGAAAGAATATTAATATCATTTCAGCGAGAGAAATAGTGTCAGCGTTTGGAATAAATCTGCAATATTGGAGACAGAAAGTAGAACAGAACAAGATAGCTTCTTTTTCAAGGTTTGCTTTGTTTTTGAAAGATTGCGAAAATATTACTTTTGCTGACATCAAGGATACAATTGTAAGACATATTATCAAACTCAGAAAGCGGTTTTCAGATAACTTTTCAAATCTTGATGCACGTACTGTCAGTCAGAAACAATTCTTGAACTCGATCTAATACTGAAGCACGTATTCAATTTGAGAGTAAACCAAATCTGTCGTCTTTTATGATGTCAAAAGCTGCAAAGGCTTTCAAAATTGCACATGAAGAGGCGGTTACAAAATTGCTGCCATTTGGAACAACATATTTGTGCGAACAAGGCTTTTCCACTCTAATGAACATAAAAACGAAGAACAGAAATCGATTAAACGCCGAAGACTGTATTCAAATCGCTCTTACATCAAAAAGTCCCAATTTTGAAGTAATTGTATCGAACATGAAACTCCATCATTTCTCCAAAACGTGAAGGAAGAATGTTTTCAATTATTCTTTTTTTCTATTTTTTTCAATTCTGATTTTTGTTTGTATAGGGTGTTTTTTATAGAGGTATAGAACTTTAAGTTGGCAATACTTTTCAAGATGGCGACCGATTTAACAGCTGTCAAGTGATTTATTCTCAGTTTGGTTTGACAGTCCATCAGAGCAGTTAATTCGATTAACCATGGAACGTTTTGCACCACGTTTATTCTTATTGATAACTCGCATCCCCAGAGATGCTATACGGTGCGTACAGAAGAAGCTATTGCTGATGTAGAGCGTAGCATTGGGGAAGAACGTTACAGTCAATGGTGATCGGTATAGAGCCATGATTACTAACTTTTTCATTACTGAATTGAATAACCATGATGTCCAGGAGATGTGGTTTCAACAAGACGGCGCAACATGTCACACAGCTCTTGCCACAATAGATTTATTGAAAGGCACGTTTGGTGACCGCCTAATTTCACGTTTTGGACCTGTGAATTGGCCTCCAAGATCTTGTGATTTAACACCGCTAGACTACTTTCTGTGGGGCTATGTAAAGTCATTGGTCTATGCGGTAAAGCCACAAAAGCTTGACCATTGGAAGACAACATTCGCCGTGTTATTGCCGATATACGGCCACAAATGTTGGAAAAAGTCATCGAAAATTGGACGTCCAGATTGGACTACATCCGCGCCAGCCGTGGCGGTCATATGCCAGAAATCATATTTAAAATGTAATGCCATAAGATTATCTTTCGGATGAATAAAATTCATGTCAATCGAATAATCCATCTTTGTTTTATTGCAACTTAAAGTTCTATAGCTCTATAAAAAACACCCTATATAACCATTATTATTATTATTATAATTTGTTACAGTACTCCAAATTGTCAATCCTCAATTGTACCCCAATGGGTTTCAATTTGTTATATATATTACTTACATATATTACTATTATTACCATTATGTATTACTAGGTATTACATTGTTAAATTGGATAAATGATGTTTAAATTAAATTTTTAGTTATTGTTTTCTTTTGAAAATTATCATCGGGGGGCTATAATATGAAAGGTGATAAAAATAGGTGATTTCATTTTTTTTGCTCTTCGCCATGGGGTAATGTCAACTTACAAAAAAATATTTTGGGGTAATGATTAAAAAAGTTCCCCGACCGCTGGTCTATAGTCATTGTCTATTTAAATTTTATAACCTTGTAGTGAAAACTTATTCATAATAATACATTTCGATTATTTATTACACGCGTAAATAATGTATCACGTAAATCACCCACACAGCAGGAACAACAACAGCCAACAAAAAGGAACAGAAAGAAATGATCAAATGAATGCTGAACTGAATGAATCTTAAGAACAACCACAACAAGAGTTTTTATACTTTCAGGAACATTACACCAAGGAAAAAATATACTTTAAAGACCATAAAGATGGCAAAACTCAAATTCTAGATTTTTTTTCATCCATATTTTGTTACACTATCATTCTTTGATATTTAGTAACAGAGTTGCACAATTTAAATTTTGAAATGATACTGAGGTATAACAAAAAAAAATTTTCCTATACAGTAGGCGCCAAAAGTGAGTAAACACCACTGAAATAATTAATTTTCTTAGGATAACGAGAAAAGTAAATGAGAATAGTCGAATAAATTTCAAAAAATAAAAACGTTTATTTATTACATACTTACAAAATGTTAAAACAAAAACAACAATTCATGATAAAGGAACTTTGTTAAGAACATAATAAAAAATTTGAAATTATAGTGGGTGTTGACTCACTTATGACGCTCACTGTAGTACAAAACAAAAATAGCTAATTCGGAATGTAACAGAACATAAAAGCTCCGTTTAGTCAAACGTCGACGGAACGTACATTCGTTTTTAGCATATGTATAGCATTGTCATTGCATTTCGTCTTCTAAATACAAACGTACCTTTCTAGGACATTTGGATACATATTTCAAATAAATTGAATTAAAGACACAATAAGAAAAAAATAAAAAATATTAATTTAGATAAATATTTAAAGTTAAATAATAATAAATACATATTAATAATAAATATTAATAAATAAAAAAACATTTTAAATAAAAAGACAACAAACTTAAAAAAAAATAAAAAAAAATAACTTTGAACACAAATTTCAACACTCAAAATCTTTTACTCAGGCTGTTTTAATTAAATTCATGCAAAAATTTCTTCTTAAAATCTTAAACTGTCTTGTATGCAAGCAAATAACCTTGAAATCATTACAACATTACTGCCGTATTAATTACTCTTTCAACAGTAGTGTTTTTCTTAACTCAAATAACAGTTTTGTGGTACAAAACTTCTTTCTCTCTCTATCTGTTTCACTTTCTATATCTTGCAAACCACGATGATACACGATTTGTTTGCAGGCAATCGTAACAAATTAAATTTATTGTGTTTGATTTACATATACATACATACTTTTAAAACTCACCATTTAAGAACTGCTCACCCACCTCTCACCCTCTCTTATAATCATTGTTTCGATGCAATTTACTTCCACTACTGCACACACATTCAAAATAAATGCCCATACACCATGCATGTGCATGAATCTACGCACACAAAAAAAAACACTTTTTCATATTCAAGGTCATGCACTAACAACACAACACAACATTTTTTTTATAACAAACCGTACCACTTACAACAACACTTCACATACGATTTTTGCTTTTTTTATGTACACTCTTACAGGTGTACTCCATTTTGAATATTTTCCAATGATTCTTATTGAAACAAACAAAAATTTTTTTTATTAAAACCTTTGTATTCCTGTAGCATTTTATATTTTAATTATTAATAAACAATTACACACGCTTACATACATATATTTTTTATTAACACAAATTTTATATTTTTTTCTTGCAAATACATACACTTTAATTTATTTCTTTTACTTTCAATTTTATACCGCAAAAACCGTCACAGACACCTTATTTAAATAACACGAAAACTACTACTAACCGGCTGCCGGCTTTGTTGTTCTCTTTAATGAAATTGAGTCAAATAACATCAATTAATAACATAACGATTCCAAGACAATAACAACAATCAGATCAAATAGCTTCTTTAAATGAAATTGAGTGCATATGCACTCTCCTTTACCTTTGCTCTCCCTCCTTATTTAAAAAAAAAAAAGAATATAAGGCGAGAGCACAGCATTTCATAAAAAACTTAACGAAATGTTAAACAAATTACAGCAAAGTTCAACATGCCTTATAATTGATAAACGCATTGTTATTGTAAATGAAAAGAATAAGCAAATCAATGTTGTTTTTTTTCGTTTTGTGGTTAATCAATGTGAAGTAGATTTCTTCTTGCATTCAACATTGCATAGAGAAAATAACACTTTTACCTCTCTGTTCGTTAGTTTCAAACGCATGCATAATAACCGAAAGAATAAGTTTTTTGGTAACCGAGTGACAGTGTTACTTTTTTTTTTTTTGTTCATAGTGTTTTAAATTATGAGTGAGCATGGTGGGAGAAGAGTGGTATTCATGTCCAAAAATGTAAACAAAAATTGTAGCAAAGCCAAAACAATACAATTGTTCTTGTAAAATATCATAGAATCTACCAATACATTCATGTTGTTTTTTTTCTCTCAACACAATTAATATATGTATGTTCGTACAAAAACAAAGCGTGTTTGGTTATACAAAAGAGTTGTTGCTTTTAAAATCTTCACACAATCGAAGAAGCATTTTCGCATGAAGCCGAATGCATGAAAGTGTTTTTTACGCGCTATACTTACATTGTAGTTAGATGGCTAAACGACCATTTCGTATTGTGAGTGAATGCATGAATAACAAAGCGAAGGAATTTGTGTGTGCATGAAGTTGAAGTTTTGTTGGCTGCTGCTGTTTTGTACACACACATTGCATTAAGCTTGAATGTTAACTATGGGTGAAGAACATTAGGATTTTGAATGAATGACAATTGAAGGAGCATGAAAGTAGATGCATGAAAGCTTTTCAGCTCACATTGTATTAAATTAAATTATGAATGCATAATGAATGAATGAATGAATAACCATACAACTACAAACTACATAATTTGGGAATGGAGTGGGAATACATATGTAGTTATTCTTATTGTTTTTGTTTTCATATTAATAATGACATAATAAGAGAAAACAGAAAAATAAAATCAATGTATTTTTTGTTGTTTCTTTTTGTTTTCTTTCGGCTATTATTCATGCATTGAAATTAAGGGACAGAGAGGCAAGAGTATTGTTTGCTCTATGAAAAGTAATCTACTTAACATTGATTGACCACAAAACACAAAACAAAATAACATTGATTTGTTTATTCTTTTCATTTACAATAACAATGCCTTGAGAAATTATAAAGCATGTTGAACTTTTCTGCAATTTGCTTAACATTTCGTTAAGTTTTTTATGAAATGCTCTGCTCTCGTCTTATATTCTTTTTTTTAAATAAGGAGGGAGTGCAAAAGTAAAGGAGAGTGCATATGCACTCAATTTCATTTAAAGAAGCTATTTGATCTGATTGTTGTTGTTATTGTCTTGGAATCGTTATGTTATTAATTCATGTTATTTAACTCAATTTGATTGAAGAGAACAACAAAGCCGGTAGGCTGTTAGTAGAAATTTTCGTTCTATTTGAGATGGTGTAAGTGACGTTTTTGCGGTATAAAATTTAAAGTAAAAGAAATGAATTAAAATGTATTTGTACGAAAAAAATATAAAATTTGTGGTAATAATATAATATATATATGTAAGCGTGTATAATTGTTTATTAATAATTAAAATATAAAAATGCTAGAGGAATACAAAGGTTTTAATAAAAAAATTTTGATTGTTTGAATGAATTAAAATATATTTGTAAGAAAAAAAAAATAAAATGTGTGTTAAAGAAATAATATATGTATATAAGTGTGTGCAATTGTTTATTAATAATTAAAATATAAAAATGCTAGAGGAATACAAAAGGTTTTAATACAAATTTTATCGGTTTGTTTCTTTAGTTTCAATTAGAATCATTGGAAAATATTCAAAATGGAATACACCAGTAAACGTGTACATAAAAAAAAGCAAAAATCATAAGTGAAGTGTTGTTGTAAGCAGTACTGTTTATTATCAAAAAAAAATTTTATGTGTTATGTTGTTAGTGCATGACCTTGAATATGAAAAAGTGTTTTTGTTTTGTGCGTAGATTCATGCACAAGCATGGTGCTTAGGCATATATCTTGAATCGTGTGTGTGCAGTAGTGGAAGTAAATAGCATCAAAACAACGTTGTGAAAGAGAGGGTGAGAGGTGGGTGAGCAGTTCTGAAAAGGTGAGTTTTAAAAGTACGTATTTGTAAACCAAAAACAACAAATTTAATTTGTTACGATTGCTTGCAAACAAATCTACCATCGAGGTTTGCAGGAAATAGAAGGAGATAGAGAGAGAGAGAGAAAGAGAGGGGAAGAAGTGCTGTCTTTTGTGGTAGAAAAAACCAAACTGTTATCTTTGATTAGAAAAATACTAACTTCAATGTAGTATTGAAAGAGTAATTAATACTGCAGTAATGTTGTAATAATTTCAATGTTATTTGCTTGCATACAAGCCAGTTTAAAATTTTAAGAAGAAAATTTTGCATGAATTTAATTAAAACAGCCTGAGTAAAAGATTTTGAGTGTTGAAATTTGTGTAGAAATCAGAGATCAGCAAAAAGATGTGTAGATTCGAATCATACTCATAATTTCTGATACTTATACGCATTCATACATATTTTAATATGATACTCATACTACTCATATTCCAAGTTTGAAATACTCATCGTACTCATACTTACATATATAACAATAAGCATGATGTTGTTGATTTTGACTAGCTATGACTCAACATTTACAGGAATCACAAAATAAATATAATTCTCGTACGAACACTGCAATACTCACTAGACGGTTGTGTGTTTGCTCTGCTTGCTGTCTTTGTCTTTTTTGTTTATGAATCTTTTTCTTTCTTTCCAATAGCAACTAAGACTGTAAATTTTGATGAATGATTCGAATCACTCGATTATCACTCATTTATGAGTATATATAAGTATTCTCCTAAATTTATGAATCTGAATGAGTAGGCGTATGAATCAACCCTATTTCGAATGGTATGATCTTGATGTCAACGTTGTACTCATAGTCATTGCAACCTGTACTTATAAGCCAATGTTGTAGTGAGTACGAATGAATCAGATTAGCTGAATTTTTATACTGTTGACTCACTCATACTCAAAATTTTTTTAAATATATTTCAATATTAATATTTTTGTTTCGTTTTTTTCTTATTGTGTCTTTAATTTAATTTATTTGTAATTTTTTCATTTTTATCTATTATCTGTTTATGCCTGTGAAAATTTAATATTTCTTGAACGGCAATAAAATATAGATTTGTATTTATGTGTTGCAAGTGTTGCAAAATAGAAATTTTTGAATGGTTCTGAACTATAACTGAGAGAGTACTTTTTTGCATCAAATGCTACTTTTATAAAAAAATGCATACATATTGGTCATTATAACCCTTCAATCAGGATAATTACCTAATTTCTCACAGCACTTATTTTGAGTGCGTTAATTTTATACAAGAGTGCGAGGGACCTACTGTTTAAAGTAGACTCCGAACGACAGATTTTTGAGAAACTTTATCATGGGAATTTTATTTACTCTCAGTGTTTTTGCCAGAAGGAAGTCGTTAAAATTTCAGTTTTTGCAACACTGCTGTGTAGACAAGAAATATTCGAATACAATAACAAAAGAAAATTGCACATGACAGTGCTACAACTGAAACAATTCTCGCATCATACCGAATGCATGTTCCAACGCGTGCCAATAAAAACCATCAAATAAAAGACGCGACAGAAAAAAAATAATTTCACAACATTCTGTTGATACTGTTTTGTGATTTAAACATTGAATCTATACATTATCCTACAGAGACAAAAAAGAAGTCTCCATACAATGTGTATATAATCCATGTCATAGAGCAACATGTTGCTTTATTTTACTCTGTGTTGCCTGTAATTATTATAGATTGTGTGGACTGTTTTCAAGTAAAATTTTCCTACAATTTTTGTTGTTTTTGTTGGTTTTTTTCTTTGTATTCCCAGGTGCCTTTGTGTATTAAAATTCTTGTGCAAGTTTTTGCACGTCGCGTCGCCTTTTGCTTAAATATTTATTCGTTCGTTAATTATTAACGCCAGTAGGTTTATTTATCGTCTTGATATTCAAACAATACGAAAAAAATTACTTCCTTTATTTACTTTTTTCATGTGTGAGTTTCTTCCGCACATCTTTGTCAACACAATGCTCCATGACTTCTTTTGTTGTTTCAACGAAATAAAACAAGATCCTTGGCAATTGTGCAGGAAACTTTTTTATGAGTGTTTCTCGCTGTTGAATTCAGTAATGAAGTTGAAAAATCAGGGTTTTTTTTAAAGAATATTTTCCATAAATCGAGCAAAATGAGGTAAAATTTAAAAAGGTGTAGTTTTCGAACCAAGTGGGTTGGATAACTAAATTTGATCAAGGATTTCAAAACAACTTTTCTGATGACAAACTTGATTTGAAATTTTTGTTGATGGCTTCCACTTTTTGGGCAATGATTTACATATGCTTTGGTAGATGGCTTGCATTTTTTGTGACGTAGACTTGCAATTTTTAGTCACTGACTTGCATTTTTTGCCGATTACTTGCATTTTTTTGGATAGTGTCCTGCATTTTTCTGGTTGATTACTTCTATTTTCTTTGGTCAATGACTTGCATTTTTTGTCGATTACTTGCATTTTTTTTCGACAGCGAGCTGAATTTTTTTGTTTGATGACGTATATTTTTTTGGTGTATAACTTTTATTTTTTTTGTTCAATGACTTGCATTTTTCGTCGATTACTTGCATTTTTTTGGATAGTGACCTACATTTTTATGGTTGATGACGTGCATCTTTTGGTGGCTAACTTCTATTTTCTTTGGTAAATGACGTGCATTTTTTGGTGGATAACTTCTATTTTCTCTAATCAATGACTTGCATTTTTTTTGTCGATTACTTGAATTTTTTTTCGATAGCGAGTTGAATTTTTCTGGTTGATGATGTGCATTTTTTAGTGGTTAACTTCTATTTTCTTTGGTCAATGACTTGCATTTTTTGTCGATTACTTGCATTTTTTTTGGATAGTGACCTACATATTTCTGGTTGATGAGTGCATTTTTTGGAGAATAAGATCTATTTTCTTTGCCCAATGACTTGCATTTTTTGTCGATTACTTGCATTTTTTTCTGGTTGATGACGTGCATCTTTTTGTGGTTAACTTCTATATTCTTTGGTAAATGACTTGCATTTTTTGGTCGATGACTTCTATTTTCTTCAGTTAATGACTTGCATTTTTTGTCGATTACTTTAATTTTTTTCGACAGTGACCTCCATTTTCTGGTTGATGACGTGCATCTTTTTGTGGTTAACTTCTATATTCTTTGGTCAATGACTTGAATTTTTTGTCGATTACTTGAATTTTTTAGTCGATGACTTCTATTTTCTTTGGTAAATGACTTGCATTTTGTGAACGATAACTTGCATTTTTTGGTCGGTGATAAAGATATTAACTTCGTTATCTCCGATATCTCCGGTCCTAAGTAATGTCCGAACATAACGAAAACTGTTTGGGAATCCTTGGCACCAGGACTATCCAACTCACTAGGTCCTTATCCTCCACTGGGTCCATTTTTATTCGATTTTGACAAATTTATTTTCAGTACTTTTTTGCTAATATAAAAAATAAGCTGCCTTCGCCGGCTAAATCTCCGGTCCCAAAAGTTACCCTAACCTGGCGAAAATTGGTTTGGATAATTAGTGCAATAGCTGTCAATCCACTAGGTCCAAAAACCACTATGTACCAGGTATAACAGTATGATACAAATGTCTCAATAGGGAACATTAATTTTGAAAGAGCCTTGTTTTGTATTGACGATGATATTTGTCAAACTACTCTGCCTTTGCTTCCACCCATAAACTATTTTCTGAGATCCAAACGTCCCCTGAGTGTTGGTAGCATTTAAAATAAAGAAAAAAATAAAGCAAAAATATTTTATTATGATTATGGTACGTATGTATGTATGTATGTATGGAACTGTATTGGTGCTATTGATTTTATTGTTAAATATGACAACAACTACAATATTTTTGTTCATTTTATTTATTTATTTATAACCCCTTATTACAATAACTTTTATTATTATGATTACAAACATATCATCAAACTAAAGTAAAATTTATGAGAGTTCGTAAATCCAAAATGGTTTATTACTCTGGTGATTGTTTTGTAGTTAATTTGAATTGGATTTTTGTATCATATATAATTAAACAATAAATTAAAATTCAAGAAGAGATATGTATGTACTCCTATCAACAATAAAAATCCAATTAATGTGTTCATAAGCTAATGGAAATGAAAATACCGGAAGTGGAACTTAAATAATGACGGAAATATTTCGAAAATAAATAACATTTTTGATTGAATTGGTTTTAAATCAATCGCCAGAACTCTTGACAGAGCGAGTTTTCATAGTAGATTTTGAAATTTTGGATTTTAAACTCTGAAATCTCTGAGCGAGTTTTCATAGTAGATTTTAAAATTTTAAAATCTGAAATCGGAATATGTCAAAATCTATTAAGAAAACTCACTCTGTAAAGGGTTCTGGTCATTGATTTAGTCAAAGGGACATTAAATGCTTTAAAAAAATTTACTTTGTCCGCCCATGTTGTCTTGATTTATCTCCATATTGATTTATTTATCCGATTACATTAGTTTTCGGAAATATGTGATTATCTGTTTATTGTAGTTGTTATTACGCTATATTTTGTAACAGTGATTAACTGTAAGACTTATTTCATCAACTTTTGCTTTTTTTCTTATTTAACCCGGGAATTTAAATAATTTTTAATGTTTTTCTTTCCCCAGCCTTAAATAAATTCTTTAACAGAGTTCTGTTAGTAACATAACAGAGCTCGGTTAGTTACATAACAGTTCTGTTAGTAACATAACAGTTCTGTTAGTAACTTAACAGAGCTCCGTTAGTTACATAACAGTTCTGTTAGTAACATAACAGTTCTTATAGTAGCATAACAGTTCTGTTAGTAACATAACAGTTCTGTTAGCAACATAACAGTTTTGTTAGTAACGTAACAGTTCTGTTAGTAACATAACAGTTCTGTTAGTAACATAACAGTTCTGTTAGTAACATAACAGTTCTGTTAGTAGCATAACAGAGCTCTGTTAACTGACTTGGTTTGCGTCTGGGGAGATAGATTTTAAAATCTATCTTCATACACATTGATAGTAATCCTGATGGGACAGTCCAAGCTTGTCAGCGAAACGGCCAATTAGGCTGTGTTTTGCTAGAATTCCTGTTAGAGTGTTCTCTTGACGCACTCAAGTTGTTCCTGCTGGACATAACAATTTTGAAATTCGAACAGATATATTGGACCACCAACGGTTTGTTGAATTCCATACTGATTTTTCCAATTTGGAAAAAGTATTCTTGTAGTCGGCATAGTCTAGTAGGTAGGCTGTTTAGACGTGAGGAATCGGTTCAAACCCCAGGTTACATATCTCCGTCAAAGCGCCGTATGAAAAAATATTTCTTCGGTGACTTCCGCTCAGCAGGTTAGGTTAGGTTAGGTTAGTGTGGTAGCTTTTATACCGAAGGCTTACTTGAGCACGCATAGCGGCCCATTCTGATGCCACAGGTGAACGCAGTCCCTGTACTGACCAAGTTCCCCCGAACATAGGAGGGAGAAGTCGGTCAGCGCAAGGTGTGTACATTTAAAGCACGACTACCATACATACATTACATACATAATTGGCCATTACAACCCTTCGGTCAGGATTACGGCCTAGCTTCTCAACAATAAAAACATCAAAAATTAGGTTCGCTTTCGTTGCCTTCAAAAGCAGCGAATCCAACGCTTGTGCAGACTTTCGAGGATGCATAAAAACATCAAAAAGCACCACTACCCCGCGCTGGAAAAGCAGCGAGAAAGTTTGATAAACGAGGCTATATCCGTGACATCAATGGACGATAGCTCCGTCAAGCTGACAAGGGTTGGAGAGCCTCACAAGAGATGGTCATTGACAAAGAAAGTGGATAACAGTCTCATCCTCCTCAACGGATCTGCTGCAGCCACGGCAGAAGTCGTTAAATGGGAACCGAATTCTCTCAGCGTGTCTACCCATAACACAGTGATCTGTAAGCATGGTCACTGTGATTGAGGTTGATCCAGAATAGGTTGGCGTCTCGGAAGAATTTCCGCGCAATGACCAGTTTGAACGAACTAAGTGGCATTCGTAAGCTGATTGAATAGGATTCTGGCTAGCTCGTCGTAATATTGGCTGTTTCCTGGAAAGTCACAGTGTCCGGGGACCCAGACAAGTGTGACACTGAAGCGCCTAGAAAGAAGGTTAAGACAGCGGCGACATTCCCTGACGATCCTGGAATTATTCGCAACGTTCGACAGACGTTTTATGGCAGCCGGGCTACCAGAAAATATCGAGATAATCCGCTCAGCAGAGTTCTGGCCAAAAACTTTGAGAGCATAAATAAAATTTGCTATGAGAAGTTTCTCAAAAAGATGTCATTTGTCATCATGTATAAAATTAATGCACGCAACATCAGTGATGTATGAAGAGAGGTTGTAAAGGGTTGTAATGAGCAATTATTTACATATGTGTGTATGTATTCTTATAGGCATGTATATATGCCCACTATCGTCTCCTCCTCAGACATCTCAGATCCCTTCCGTGTTAGTTTGTTTGTCTTTTCGTTTCCCTCTACGCCGCATTGGCTCGGAAACCAATAGAGTCGGGTGTAGTGTCGACGTGTACGGTGTAGATAGCCAATGCAACTCCTGGCTCAGTACACTAAAGCCTGATACCTTGATTGATTATTTGATCAGTAGACTTCCTCTACTATCTAGCGCTGATACATACTAATTTTCACTTGACTTAAGTCATAGTAAAACAATTAGTTGTAACGAACATTTTATTTGAATCGTGTGTTACACAATGTTAATGATAATGATGAGCGTTTAAAATTCATTGTTTATGGTGTAGTAAATAATTTCTTGTGTTATAAATATAAATTGAATGCGATTAAACGGAATAACAACGAGACTTAAATTAATTTTTAGAAAAAAAAATTTTTTTTGGTTTCAAAATTTATTAAAAGCCTTAGGTCATGTCTGTTCTCATCCATCTAAAGTAAACACTTCAATCAATTCGACTTCTTTTGTTTAATTTTTATACAAACAAAATTACTTTTTCTACACTTAGTTAAGACTGGAGTTTTTGTTTGAATTTCAATTCTTCTCTAGCCAGCCAGCCAGCCAGCTGAGAAGATAATTTTAAATCCATGGGAACTAATTAACTGGATGCTGATGATAGTGATGACCATGCTTAACGGATTATTCACGGTAATCGGAATATTCTCTGCCTCTATAGTTATAAATCGAAAGGGAACATTATTTTGTATGCCTTTTAGTTTTATTTGTTTTTGTTATTATTTTTATTTTTCTTGTTTTCGTGTCAAGTATGTTACCATCAAGCCTGTTAAAGTAAAGGCAGAGAGTGAAATCATTTATCATGTAAACCTAGGGTGAATAACCTCCTATAAAAAGAGAGTCTTGTTAAGCCATGGCGTTTTTTCAAGATAATTTTGGTATTTCTTTTATTGGATTGTAAAGAAGACATATTAAGATTAATATCCATCCATAAAATATCCATCGAATGGCTACCGTGGCTATGATAGCCATGTAAATTTCAAAAATTTTCTTCATAGCTTTTTCAAAGAGATGTGGCTGAATCATGCAAATGGCACACTGAAAAATCGTGTTTGAGTTCAAAAATGGTGTCTTACATACAGTATCGGACAAAACATAAGCACCCCCTCAGTACATTTTTTTAAAATGATAATTTTTTTACGAAAACAAAGTTATTAAAAATGTTTTTTTTATTTTTTTTATTTATTTATATCCTTATTATTGAAAAACACAAACTTAAGGAATTCAGAATTCAATAAAAAAAAAGTTATAACTCAAAAAACATTTTAAGCCACAAATATAAGCGGACAAAACAAAAGCGCCCCCAATTTAATTTACAGAAAAAAACTATTGAAATCAATATTTCGTTACGAATCCTTTATTCTGGATGACACACGCACATCTTTTAGGCATAGAGGATGTTAAACTATTAATTATTTGAGGTGATATTGCTTCCCAGGCTCTTTTTGCGTTTCAAATAAATCTTCTGTGATTTTCCAATTTTCTCGCTTGATTTTTAAGTTAACGATCTTCCACAAGTTCTAGAATGGGTTAAGATCAATTAAATGCAAAATATTCGATCAACAGATCAATTATTTCTAGGCTAATTAAAAAGTTTTTGCATACTGGTCGCACATCTCCTACTCATTCTGGAGGAAGACCACGTAAAACTTCGCGATATGAAGACTCCTGAACTAAAAGGACAATCCAAAATGATTCTACAGCCTCTTCTGATCACATACGAATCCGCTTAGATTTAAAAATTAGCGAAAGAACGATTTCCAGAAGGGTTGTAGAGGCCGGATTATTTAGTCGACGACCAGCAAAAAAACCTTTCATATCGTCAAAAAATAAAAAAGCGAAACTTGAATTCGCCTAGGCCCATCTCAACTGGAGTGTCCAAATATGGAGAATTGTGCTATTTTCTGACAAATCTAAGCTTAATTTAAAGGATTCAGAACATACGGAGTGTGCGCAGACGATATGAAATGTTTCACGATATGAAAGGTTTTTTTGCTGGTCGTCGACTAAATAATCCGGCCTCTACAACTCTTCTGGAAATCGTTCTGTCGCTAATTTTTAAATCTAAGCGGGTTCGTATGTGATCAGAAGACGCTGTAGAATCATTTTGGATTGTCCTTTTGGTTCAGGAGTCTTCATATCGCGAAGTTTTACGTGGTCTTCCTCCAGAATGAGTAGGAGATGTGCGACCAGTATGCAAAAACTTTTTAATTAGCCTAGAAATAATTGATCTGTTGATCGAATATTTTGCATTTAATTGATCTTAACCCATTCTAGAACTTGTGGAAGATCGTTAACTTAAAAATCAAGCGAGAAAATTGGAAAATCAAAGAAGATTTATTTGAAGCCGCAAAAATAGCCTGGGAAGCAATATCACCTGAAATAATTAATAGTTTAACATCCTCTATGCCTAAAAGATGTGCATGTGTCATCCAGAATAAAGGATTCGTAAGGAAGTATTGATTTCAATAGTTTTTTTCTGTAAATTAAATTGGGGGTGCTTTTGTTTTGTCCGCTTATATTTGTGGCTTAAAATGTTTTTTGAGTTATAACTTTTTTTTATTGAATTCTGAATTCCTTAAGTTTGTGTTTTTCAATAATAAGGATATAAATAAATAAAAAAAAATAAAAAAACATTTTTAATAACTTTGTTTTCGTAAAAAAATTATCATTTTAAAAAAATTTACTGAGGGGGTGCTTATGTTTTGTCCGATACTGTACATACAGACATAATTGATGATTACAACCCTTCAGTCCGGATTGCAACCTAGTTTCCCACACCACTTATGTTGCGTGTGTAAAAAAACCCACACCATTCAATGGCATGATTGTTAGGGCCAGAATTTCTTTAGTCAGGAGGCGCCTCACTTCACCTCACGTTATCCAGATCTATGCCATTCAGTAAGGTCAATAAGAATTCTCACTTCATATAGCTGTAATGGATGCCATCTTCAAAAATTAAGAAGTAATCATACTACCTACTAGAGATCAGCAATGAGTATTCAAAAAGATGAGTATACATATTCGATTGGAGATTTTTGTCATGCAATAGACACCCAACATTTGCTGTCAAAGCAATCTATCAAAAATAGTATACATGGTTGTATATGCATACAGACCAGAGATCAGCAATGAGTATGCAAAAAGATTAGTAGATTTGAATCATACTCATAATTTCTGATACTTATACGCATTCATACTTATTTCAATGTCATACTCATACTACTCACATTCAAAGTTTGAAGTACTCATCAGAGATCAGCAATGAGTATGCAAAAAGATTAGTAGATTTGAATCATACTCATAATTTCTGATACTTATATGCATTCATACTTATTTTAATATCATACTCATACTACTCATATTCAAAGTTTGAAGTACTCATCAGAGATCAGCAATGAGTATTCAAAAAGATGAGTTCAATCGAATCATACTCATAATTTCATTATTCATACTTATTTTAATATCATACTCATACTAGTCACATTCAAAGTTTGAAGTACTCATCAGAGATCAGCAATGAGTATTCAAAAAGATTAGTAGATTTGAATCATGCTCATAATTTCTGATACTTATACGTATTCATACTTATTTTAATATCATATCATACTACTCATATTCAAAGTTTGAAGTACTCATCGTACTCATACTTAACAATACGCATGATGTTGTTGATTTCAACTCTCCTTTACTCAACATTTACAAGAATCACAAAATAAGTATGATTCGCGTACGGACACTACAATACTCACTAGAAGGTTATGTGATTGCTTTGCTTGCTTATGTGTCTTTTCTGCTTATGTGTCTCTTTTCTTTCTTTGTAAATTCAATAACAACTAAGACTATATATTTTGTTGAATGATTCGAATCATTCGAATGATTTATGAGTATTATGAGTATTTTTCTAAATTTATGAATCTGAATGAGTTAGACGTATGAATCAAACATATTTCGAATGTTATGAGTTTGATGTCAACGTTGTACTCATACTCATATTGCAACCCGGACTTATAAATCAATCTTGTAGTGAGTACGAATGAATAGGAGTAGTTGAATTTAAATACTGTTGACTAACTCATACTCAAAATGTCATGAGTACTTATAAGTAGCGAAAAACTGATTCATTGATGATCTCTGCTACCTACCAAAAATCCACTCCAGACGGTTGCTCGTTGTAAGTGTATGATTCTTGTCCCTCCCTGATCTGGATATTCTTGCTTATCTAACAGATTACTGTTCGTTATTTTATGTTTAATTGAAATAAAATTGAATCGTAATCATGAAACCCAATAGAAAGTACAATAAAATCTCATGTGATTAACAAAACGTTGCCTGCGTTTAGAATACACGTTCCAAAGACTAAAACAAAAACCTTATTTCTCATTATCTCAATTATCGTGTGTCAAAGTTCATTGTACATTCTGCTCTTAAACCACAGAAATGTTTGATTCAAACAATCAAGTCGCCTGCTGTGAATGGTAGGCTGTAACCAGAAGTTATTTTTTCTCCAGAATTTTAATTAATTTCTTCTATTTTTTAGAGAGAATTTATTTTTATTATAAAGAATAAATTAAAAAGGTAAAGGCATTCAAATCATAATTAATTCGTTGTATAATTTATTTGATTTCTTAAAGGGTATCTCAATAAGAGGACACTATTACTCAAATTTAACCTCACTTTTTTGATCGCAGTAGTCTTATGGTAAAAACTCAAGGCGTAAGAAACTTGCTATGAAAAGTTTCTCGAAAAAAACTGTCTTTTAAAAGCCGACTTTAAACTGTAGGTCCCACCACTCATGTATAAAATTGACACACGCAACAGAAGTGATGTGAGAAGCTAGGTCGAATGAACTGGAGGGGCGTGGCATAATCATTGAACTCTCTCCGATGGACTGATGAATAAAACAAAATAAGTTTTTCCAATGAAAAAACTATAATATAGATGACTCCGATTATTACAGCTATTATTGAAACGATCTCAACCATGTAACCATTGCACGATCGAAGAGCAATTATGGTCGAGGCAGCGTTATTGTCTGGAGAGCATTAATTTATAAATTCAAATGTCCTGTTTGCTTTATTACTTTCAAAATAAATTCGCTAACATATCGACGCCTCCGTTCTATAACATTCTAAGTCGAAAAAGTGTGTTTATGAGCTCTCAAAGTTTTCACGCGACATGCGAGTATATGTGTATTCTAAGTAGATTTTTCCCTATAACTTCGGAACGGATCGGCGCATCTTAACCAAATTTTGACAGTATTTAAGTTAGAGAACGTAGAATATAAAAATGCAAGAACATTAAAAACATTCTAAGTACACTTAGAACGTTAAGGAATGGAGGCGTCGATATATGGAATTTTTAATATTGCCGTAGTCTAGTAGATAGCGTGTTAGGCCTATTAGACGTAAGATCGTGGTTCAAATCCTAGCTAAGACATCTCGAACAAAGGGAAATATGAATAACAATATTTCTTTCGGCAACTTCCTCTCAGTAGTCTTCTGGCAAAAACCCTAAGAATACAACAAAATTACCATGAAAAGTTTGTCAAAAATATATCGTTCGGAGTCGATGTTAAACCATAGGTACCGTCACTCATGGATGAAATTAACACACTCGACATGGGTAGTCTGAGAAACAAGGTTGCAAACCTGACTAGAGGATTGTAATGACCATGTAGTGGGGCTCTCACTGTCTGGAGAGCTAAGTATTTCAGTTTTTTCTCATGTTTCACATACGCGGCTATAGAATATGTCACCTATGAATATTGTTAAGAAAATGAAAAATCTAGATACAGGGGTTTTGCTTTTACATCGTTTAACATTAAAAAAATAAACAAAAGCTACAAACACAAAACAATGCAGTAAACAAGCCTGTTTACAAATTATAGTACTGCTTTAATATAACAACAAACACCAGCATTAAAAAAGTGGTAAATACTTACTTACTTAATTGGCCATAACAACCCGTTTAACAAATTTCGGCCTGCCGCAACACATCCTTCCAGGCGCCTCTGCTTCTTGCGCGCCTAGGCCTGTTGGTCACACCAATCGATGACAGGGCTTCCTCAATTTGGTCCTTCCAACGGATACAAGGTCGTCCTCTTCGCCGATTTCCGCAGATTCCCGCATCTCGCCGGAGCATCCTCCTCCATTCGAACGACATGGCCGAGCCAGCGCAGCCGCTGGATATTAATACGCTGTACAACGTCTCCGTCGTTGAGGAGCACATACAGCTCACTGTTGGATCGGATACGGAAATTATCGCCAACTCGCACTGGACCGAAGATCTTGCGTATGACATTTCTCTCGAACACTCTCAAGGCTGCTGCATCTGTACTTAATAGGGTCCATGCCTCTGGGCCTAAAGAAGTACGGGTGTGAGGGACGGTGTGAGGGACAGTGTGAAGGACGGTGTGAAGGTCGGTGTGAAGGTCGGTGTGAGGGACGGTGTGAGGGACGGTGTGAGGGACGGTGTGAAGGACGGTGTGAGGATTGGTGTGAGGGACAGTGTGAGGGACGGTGTGAAGGACGGTGTGAGGGACGGTGTGAGGGACAGTGTGAGGGACGGTGTGAGGGACGGTGTGAGGGACGGTGTGTGGGACGGTGTGAGGGACGGTGTGAGGGACGGTGTGAAGGACGGTGTGAGGGACGGTGTGAGGGACGGTGTGAGGGACAGTGTGAGGGACGGTGTGAGGGACGGTGTGAGGGACAGTGTGAGGGACGGTGTGAGGGACGGTGTGAGGGACGGTGTGAGGGACAGCGTGAGGGACGGTGTGAGGGACAGTGTGAGGGACAGTGTGAGGGACGGTGTGAGGGACGGTGTGAAGGACGGTGTGAGGGACGGTGTGAGGGACGGTGTGAGGGACGGTGTGAGGGACGGTGTGAGGGACAGTGTGAGGGACGGTGTGAGGGACGGTGTGAGGAACAGTGTGAGGGACGGTGTGAGGGACGGTGTGAAGGACGGTGTGAGGGACGGTGTGAAGGACGGTGTGAGGGACGGTGTGAAGGACGGTGTGAGGGACGGTGTGAGGGACAGTGTGAGGGACGGTGTGAGGGACAGTGTGAGGGACGGTGTGAGGGACGGTGTGAGGGACGGTGTGAGGGACGGTGTGAAGGACGGTGTAAGGTTGGTGTGAGGGACGGTGTGAGGGACAGTGTGGTGTGAGGGAAGTGATGTAAGGGAAACAAAAAAATGTGTCTGAAGATACATTTTAAAATCAATTTCCCCAGACACAAACCAAGTCTGTTAAAAGTGCTCTGTTTTGTTACTAACGGAGGTCTGTTAAACATTTAATATAAGGCTGGGAAAGAAAAACAGGAAGAATTAATGAAATTTCTGGTTAAAATAAGAAAAAAAAAGCAAAAGTTGATCAAATAAGTCCAATACTTAATCTCTGTAACAAAAACAATTCACTTTGTCAGCCCACTCAGTCCTGTTTTCACACAAAAGAACTTACGGTGGATTTTAAAATCTGAAATCTGGGAAAATTTTAAAACCTGCTATGAAATCGCGCGCTGTTAAGGGTTCTGGCGATTGATTTAGTTAAAGGGACGTACAATGCTTTAAAAACAACATTCATTGTCCGCGCATGTTGTCCTGTTTTCCCACACTATTGATTTTTCTATCGGATTACAATACCTTTCGGAAATGTATGATTTTTTGTTAATTGTAGTTCTTATTTCGCAATATTTTATGACAGTGATTAACTGTAGGACTTATTTTATGAACTTTTCCTTTTTTTCTTATTTTACCCTGGAATTTAATTAATGTTTCCTGTTTTTCTTTCCCAACCTTAAATTAATTGTTTAACAGAGTTCTGTGAGTAACATAACAGAGTTCTGTTAGTTCTGTTAATAACATAACAGAGCTCTCTTAGCTTACGTGGAGATATAGATTTTAAAATCTATCTTCACACACATGGAGACTTATACCCCTGTAGTTGGCGCATATCGTAGGATCTCCCTTTTTCAGGACAGGACAGAGGACACTGAGGTTCCAATCGTTGGGCATACTTTCCTCTAGCCATATTTTGTAGATAAGCTGGTGCATGCGCTCTACCAACTCATTACATCCGGTCTTAAACAATTCAGCGGGGAGGCCATTAGGACCCGCCGCTTTATTGTTTTTAAGACGGAATCTCCACGCCGTCATCGTCGATCGGGTTCGGAACATCGTCTCTAAAGGCGGTATTGTTATCATCATCACCTTGCAGCAGAATAAAGAAGTGTTTCCTCCACAACATCACCACCCCTTGCGAGTCTGGTATCAGGTTTCCGTTCTCATCTTTGCAGGTGGACACTCCGGGCTTAAAACCTTCGGTTAAACGCTTAACCTTTTGATAAAATTTTCGAGCATCATTCCTACACCTATACATCTCGACTTCCTCGCGCTCACGCCTTTCCTGCTCCCTCTTCTTGCGTCTGAAAAAGCGTCTCTCATCCCTTCGCCTCTCTCTACAGTTCTCGACAATGGCTCGCGTTGCGGCTGACTGCAGCGTTTTCTTGTATGCGGCGTTTTTCGCTGCAGCAGCCTCGCGACACTTCTCGTCGTACCATTGATTTCGTTGGGGTGGGCGCTCGAAACCAAGAACTGCTTCCGCAGTAATGCGCAAAGAGTGGGAAATGTTGGCTCACAGTACACCAATGTCGCTGAGATTGGATGGGGAGCGACGGAGCTTATCCGAGAGTTGAGCGGAGAACGCCTCAGTTGTCCTTTGTGATCGCAGCTTCTTGACGTCCAGCTTTCGCAATGTACTAGAGCGCGCAGACCTTGAGGCGCTAATGCGCAATCGGAACTTGGCTGCGGCAAGGTAGTGGTCCGAGTCGATGGTTGGACCTCTGAATGTACGCACATCTAGTACACTGGAAACGTGCCTTCCGTCAATCACAATATGATCGATCTGGTTGGATGTTGATCGATCGGGGGACATCCAAGTGGCCTTATGAATGTCGAGATGCTGAAACCTGGTGCTACATACTACTATGTTCGATTAGTGTAGTAAACATCACAAGATGCAAGCCTTTTTCATCCTTGTCCTGTCCATCACATTTCCTGTATGGCAGTGATGTCAGTCCTACATTTAATGAGGACATACGCCAGCTGGACGGAAGCGCCTACCCTGTAATGGGTGCAGACGTTCCATGTGCCAATACGTCAATCGTAGTCCTTTATACGTATGCCGTGGTCGTCAGCTTTTAAGGGGATCTTATCGGAGGATTCTGTATTTCTGGTTTTCATTGGAGGGGGCTTTTTACGTGGTGGGTTCCAAGTCCTACGCACAACCCAAATTTAACGTCCAGGGGATTAGACTTCGCTGCACGCATTAGTTAACATCTAGCGGGTGCTAGAATGCCATCCAGGAGGGGCCACGAGGAGGCTGCGTGTCAACTTGAATACAGCAAGGCAAGGATCGTCCTGGAGTTCGCCTCGTTGACCACAATCAGAAACTTTACCTTGTTTGCATGCATTCCTCTCTCGCAGCAAACACCAGCATAAAAAATGATAAACAAGTAAACAAAAAATATACTAACAACACTACAATAATAAATGTAAACAACAATGTTTACATTTATAGAGATTTCGAGAAGGCGAAGTCATGAACATTCGCCTTCAAAAACATTCATCAAACTATTTAGTCTGCCATATAAAATTCAAGGCAAAGCAGACGACCGCAGTAGTGAAGCTCAGTCAGTCTTGTGCGAAGACGCGGTGTGTTTGAAAAATGTAATCATGGTTTGAAGATCTCCGTTATAAAGATCTGTCGAATAATTGTCGAGCAATTGTTTTTGTTTATGCAAAGGGTATAACCAGAGGAATAACAAAGCAAAGCAATTGTTGTTGTTTACATCAAGTTGTAAACCGTGGCACACAGAATAAGGCGAACGATAAAGAATTTTAATTAAAACTAAATACAAATTTATTTTTATTTTATTTGCAATCTACGAGGTCATATATTAAACATTTTTAAATGGTAAAAACGTAACAATACATTGTTCTTTTCAAGCCAATAGCATTGTAACCCGTAAAAGAACATCTCATTTATAAGAAAAGAAATGAAAAATAATTTAATTTTATATGTCATAAACACAAACCATTAAATAACAACACAAATAATCAAAACAACAGTCTTAAACATATATCTGTCCTACCTCAATATTTCTGTTTGTCCAGGCTTCCTTAATTACATGACGTTGATAACGAAATGCGAAAACGTTAATGGTGGCCATAAACAACGATTGTTATGACAAGAATATGAAACTTGAAACATTTTTAAACGTAGCTTCATAGGCTAAAGGGCCACTGACAGTTGTTTAATAATTTCAAGAAAAATCTCCTATTAACTTAAGTAATGGATGAACGAATTTCTCAATTAAATGCTTCACATATTTTAGTCTAATTGTTATGTCTTTACATTCCTTTTAATTTTATTTGTTAAAGAAGCAGGCAGTTTAATATAAAAAAAGTAAAAAAAATTACACCATTTCTCAACACAATGCAAAAAAAATCGATATTCTGAGAAAAATTAAAAAAAAAAAAATAAAATAGGGACGTTACCCTTCCACATGAGATTAAAGAGCGTTCAAAGTATTCCGAAAGAGTTCCATATTGGTGAGAATTTTAAGCTGACAATGTCATAGTGTAGTGGCAGTAGTCTAGTAGGTAGTGTATTCGCTTATTAGACGTAAAGCCCAGGCCAGACATCAAAACGAAATATGAAAACAAAATACTTCTTCGGCTTCTACCTCTCAGCAGATTTCTGGCAAAAAACTCTGAGAGTAAAATAAGCCTGCCATGAAAAAGTTTCTCAAAATCTGTCGTTCGGAGTCGATGTTAAACTGTAGGTCCCGCCACTCAAGTATAAAATTAACGGATACAACATGAGTGGTGTTAAAAACTAGGCCGTAATCCTGGCTGAAGGGTTGTAATGGCCAATTATGTATGTATGTGTGTAACGTCATATTTCGTTGCGAACACGGTTGATCAGGCTATCACTGTCAATAGTGGGTGATCACCAACTTCTTTTGGCTTGAATTAGCCGCCTACGGCGAGCTCTATAGGTCGAAGGCAACCAACTTCTGTTGCTTATGCCACATGGGACATTTGAAGTCGCCGGAGTCTAGTAGGTAATGGTCAGACATCAAAACGAAAATGTGAAAAAATATTTCTTCGGCGACTTCCTCTCAGCAGATTTCTGGCAAAAACTCTGAGAGTCAATAAAATTACAAACCTTCAGTCAGGATTACGATGTACCTGACATCATTTATATTGTGTGTGTTAATTTAATACATGAGTGGCGGGACCAACAGTTCAAAGTCTACTTCAACTGGTAGACTTTTTGACAAAGTTTTCATGGCAATTTTTATTTACTCTCGGAGTTTCTACCAGAAAGAAATATTTTCTTTAATTTATCATTTTGTTCGAGATGTATGGGCTGAGGGTTGAACCGCAGACTCACATCTAATGAGACAGCATACTGCCTACTACATTACACCAACCTGAATTAAATTAAAACCATTAAACGTTCCGTAATTCAATAACACTTTTTAATACATCTCCCAGCAACAGATTATTCTGTCTCTAGTAACTTACTGTTCACGACTGTGTGGCAGTATTGTCAATCGCTCTATTTCTACCTCTTTTTTATTTCTATATCTGTTAACTTTGCAATTTTTCTTTCAGTGTAGTTGATGTAATTTTGAGCTTTGTTTCATTCCCTTTCTAGTAGTTTTAAAAGCCTTTTGTTCGTGCAGTTTCTCTTTACCGTATGACATGTATATTTTGTTCTTGGCTGTTTATCTTGTTTGCTTATTTTTGTTTATGTTGCCGTAAAGGGTATTGACGTAAGAGGTAGATATGAGTTGACTATACGTCCACTATTTGATTTTGCTAATTTTAATTAAACTTCAGAATATATTGAAAGTGGTCCAGTAGGTAGTGTGTCGGCTTATTAGACGAAAGGCTCGAGTTCGAATCCCAGGTCAGACATCAAAACGAAAATATGAAAATATTTCTTCGGCGACTTCCTCTCAGCAGATTTCTAGCAAAAACTCTGAGAGTAAAAATTGCCATGAAAAGCTTCTCAAAATTCTGTCGTTCGGAGTCGAGTTTAAACTCTAGGTCCCGCTACTCATGTATAAAATTAACGCACACAACACGAGTGGTGTTGAGAAGCTAGGCCGTAATCCAGACTGAAGGGTTGTAATGGCTAATTATGTATGTTATGTATATGTGTATGTGGCCGAAGAACGTTCAGAATATGCAACCAGACATGAGGCCATAACTTTCCATCATGACATAGTGTAGGGTCTTGAGCATCAGTATTCGTGTAGCATATATTGCAATCGTGCTTTACTGATGAAAATTTACTTCAACAGTTCTAAGGACACTTGTACACATACAGTTTACATAAGTTTATTATAAATGACTTGTATTTCGAAACTTTTCCTTTTAAAATATTCTCAATACTGTTTGCTACAAATGTGGAATATAAATACAAGTTTTAAACACAATAATATCCATGTTGCTGCTATTGATTATGATGCTGTTTAAATGCATACAAATTTTTTTATTTCTACTAAAAAAGATACAAGATAAACAGATAGAAAATTAAGAATTTTTGAAATATTTTTACGGAGATGGTTTTACAATAAAATTCTACAGAAAGTTTTTAATAAAAGTTCCCTGCAGACACACACAAATGTAGTAAATTCAGGTCAGACCATATATAGCTTACAGGTGTATTCATGAATAATATATATGTACGAAAGATTGGTTTAACTTTTATGTCAACATCTACATATGCATGTATGTTTTGAATTTTAAAAACTTTTTAACTCTAAAAGCGGTGCTTTCATATCAGTGGTCAGCAATGAGTATTCAAAACGATGAGTAGATTCGAATCATACTCATAATTTCTAATATTTATACGCATTCATACTTATTTTAATATCATACTCATACTACTCATATTCAAAGTTTGAAGTACTCATCAGAGATCAGCAATGAGTATTAAAACGATGAGTAGATTCGAATCATACTCATAATTTCTAATATTTATACGCATTCATACTTATTTTAATATCATACTCATACTACTCATATTCAAAGTTTGAAGTACTCATCAGAGATCAGCAATGAGTATGCAAAAAGATTAGTAGATTTGAATCATACTCATAATTTCTGATACTTGTACGCATTCATACTTGTTTTAATATCATACTCATACTACTCATATTCAAAGTTTGCAGTACTCATCAGAGATCAGCAATGAGTATGCAAAAAGATTAGCAGATTTGAATCATACTCATAATTTCTGATACTTATAAGCATTCATACTTATTTTAATATCATACTCATACTACTCATATTCAAAGTTTGAAGTACTCATCAGAGATCAGCAATGAGTATTCAAAAAGATGAGTATAATCGAATCATACTCATAATTTCATTATTCATACTTATTTTAATATCATACTCATATTCAAAGTTTGGAGTACTCATCAGAGATCAGCAATGAGTATTCAAAAAGATTAGTAGATTCAAATCATACTCATAATTTCTAATATTTAAACGCATTCATACTTATTTTAATATCATACTCATACTACTTATATTCAAAATTTTAAGTACTCATCGTACTCATACTCTTAACAATACGCATGATATTGTTGATTTCGACTCTCCATGACTCAACATTTCCAAGAACCACAAAATAAGCATGATTCACGTACGAACACTTTCGATACTCACTTGAAGGTTGTGTGCTTGCTTTGATTGCTGTCTTTGTCTTTTTCTTCTCTTTTTTTAAATGCAACAACAACTAAGATTATAAATTTTGATGAATGATTCGAATCATTCGAATAATTTATGAGTATATATAAGTATTTTTCTAAATTTATGAATCTGAATGAGTTAGGCGTATGAATCAAATATATTTCGAATGTCATGAGTTTGATGTCAACGTTGTACTCATACGACGTTGTACTGTACGAATGAATCAGAGTAGTTGAATTTCAATACTGTTGACTCACTTATCCTCAAAACGGATTAATTGCCGATCTCTGGTTCAGATCTTCAAGCATTCTGTTACCCAAAAACCAATAAAGTCTGTTTTGAAGTGAAGGGCACTCACATAAAAGGTGTTGTATCTGGCACCTTTTACAGCAATCCTGGTGGAGCAGACCAAGCTTGTCTGCAAAACTGTTAATAGCGCAGTGTCCCATTAGATTTTCTGTTAGAGTTCGAACCTTTCTCTTGTCGAACACAAATACGAGGGTTGCCTTTTATATTTCGGGATTAGAGAACAAAAACAAATCATCGAAAATCGCTTTATTGTTGGTCAAAATATTCCCCATTAAGATCTATACACTTTTGCATGCGTTTTAACCAATTGTCGAAGCCTTTTTGAGCGATTTTGAGCCTTTTTTTGAGCGATTGACAAATTGTGTGGGATCCAACGCGAACAAATTTTTTTCACAGTCAAATGTTCATGCAATATTGAATGTATGCTGGTTCCACTAATGCCTAAGGTTGTCTCAATCTCACGATAGGTCACATGACGATCTTGCAATATCAGTTGGCGCACAGCATCAATGGTTTCCGGAACAACAACTGATTTTGGACGACCTTCACGAAATTCGTCTTGAAGTGAACTACGATCTCGGTTGAATTCACCATACCATCGATAAACACTGGTCCTTGATGGAACTTCATCGCAAAAATTGAATTAAGTTAATCGATGCACTGTTGTTGAGTTAACCCACGTCGAAAGTTGTAAAAAATAATCGCACGAAAATGTTCACGATTTAATTCCATTTTTTGGGCGAGATGAATCTTTTTAGTTACTGTAAACAACACAAATAGCACTCGTATGTCAAAACGTTCTGAGTACGTATAACCTCAAAAATGTCAAGCTTTACGATAGAGCTGTCAGTTGGCAGCTTGCAACACTAGGGTTGCCAAATCCCGAAATATAAAAGGCAACCCTCGTAGTTCCTTGGTTTTTCCTGCTGCCCACTACTAGACACAGCAGTTTTGAAATTCAACAACCAGATATGTTGTATCACCTAAGGTTTGTTGAATTCCATTCTGCATTTTCTAAATTTGAAAAAGAATTCTTGTATGAGCGCATAGATCCCCTCAATCGTCTTTTCCTCAGGCATCTCCGATCCCTTTCGTGTCAGTTTGTCAGCCTTATCGTTTCATTCTATGCGACAGTGACCCGGTACCCCGGTAGAGGAGGATACAGTGTGGCCACTCCTGATGCCCTTTGATTGATGGAGATGTGGTATCCTAGCACTGTGATTGCTGCTTAACTGTCCACGTATATGATCGAGATCAATCACACGTGCAGCTTGCTCTATAGAAAAAAATCTGTGCCTCAAATACTTGACTTCAATCATTAAAGCTTGACGTTGACAACTTTTACAGGCGTAAAGGTGGATCTTAAATGGGTCTGTCATACCATTTCAAAGGACATTGTTGAAGTATTTGTTGAATAAAATAAAATTTATTATATTTAAAATTTTTAATTATTTTTACGAATACTAAGCGGTTTTTCTTGTCACTTGTAATTTAATAAAGTTTAGTTTTGTACGCTCATAATGCCGCATTTAAATGTAACTTTGCCACACAATTTTCAAAAGCATTTTTAATAATGAATTCTACACATACACACACACCCACACCCACACCATTACTGGGATAGACCGTGTGGTAGCGGATTAGAATTCTACCACAGTGGTTCCCTGCTTGTCGTAAAAGGCGACTAAATGGGAGGGCAGAGGTAGAGGGTGCGGATGAAAAGTCTGGCATATACCCAATGACACTGATGCTTTAAAGCGAAACAATGCCGCTCAAAGTGTTGAACTACCGTGGTAACACGATAGCACCGTGGGAATCATGCATGCTTCTAACGGATGTGACGATCGGAGCCTAGTCGTATAGGCATCAGAATTGATACCAGTAAGATTCTGATTATGGTATACTGGACTACACTGCAATATTTTGATTTGATGACATGGGCTGTCGGATGGGGTATTCTGTTACCAATATGGGCTGGAGTGACATCTGGTCCAGACGGCTTTCAGGCTAATGCACCATCCGTCTCCGTCCCGTTAAAACCTGGCAAGCCTTGGGGAACGATCTTGGACTCGTCCCGTTGAGTTGGGGTGTAGGGGCAGTTAAGAATCTCTTCTGTTTAGCTCCCGGTCTGGCTCTGAACACAAGCTCTCATGAGGACTTGTGTCAACCCTCGCATGGCCTCCCTGCATTGCAAAGATAACCATGGGACCACAATAAGGGTAACTACACAACGAATCCAAGATAACGGCCCCAAGTTGGGACCCAACAGAATGGAATTTAACACAAAAAACAACAATCTAAGTAATTTTACAGGCGCTACTTCTCCAGCCGGCACCGAAGGTGCAAAGGAGACCCAGCAGGACAGCCCTTTCCTGAACCCTTTCCGGAGGGCTTCGAGGCTGCTCCACTCACCACCGCTGAAGCAGAATGGCGAGCGATCGCACTCGTCACCACCGGAACTGCAGAGGAACAAAGTTCCTGAAAAAGAGGTGGATGAATTCACCAAACTAGGCGATAGAATTTCCGAAATCGTGGAGATGATGGGCGGAGGAAGAAGGTCCATACACCAAGCAATGCGTGATTTAGTGGCCTCTATATCGTCACTTTACCAACAAGCCGCTAAGGATAAAGTAGCGGAACAAGAGAAAAAGGTCAGAACCAATGATAGGAGCACTCAGACGATCCTACAACAGCAGACACCTTGTGGTCCGAAGAGGCAGAGAGAAGAATTGGAGAAACCAAGGGGAACACCATCAAAGAAGACCAGGACAATCCGTCCTCGTGGACAAGTCAAGCCTGCCGCTGAGGCTAGAAGTAGCGACTCGGCAGGGAGACCAGCAACGGCTTCGAACCAGACTATGGTAGTGCCTGCAGCGACAGAGAAAGACACTCAGGAGCAAAATGAGTGGATCTTGAAAACTAGGAAGCGCAGAAAACCTCCAAGACCGGATGCAGTTATTATAAAGCCAACTGAGAAGCTATCCTTTGCGGACATTCTAAGGAAGGTAAGAAACGCCCCGGAACTTAAATCAGTCGGGGAGGATGTTCAGCTCGTGAAGAAGACACAAAAGGGCGAAATCCTTTTGGAATTTAGAAGATCAGCCGAGGTGGCTACGGAGACGCACCGTGCTAAGCTGAAGAACTTACTGGCAGAAGAGATAGAGGTCAGAACGATAACAGAGGAGGCCACTTTCGAATTGAGATACCTGGACGAGGTTACAACTGAGGAGGAAATAATCGCCGCATGGAAGGACCAAATCGGCGAAATACAACCGTCGGCTCTTAAGACGATCAGAAGCGTTCCAGGAGGCACTAGGACGGCGATAATTGCAATCCCCACGAAGATGGCATGCAGGGCCGAGGAAGTTGGCAAACTGCGTGTAGGGTGGACAGTTTGCCGTTTGTTGAGGAAGCTGACCCCAAGGAGATGTTACAAGTGCTTAGATTTCGGGCATGTAGCTGGAAAGTGTCGCAGCAATAGCGACTGGTCCAAACACTGCTTCAAGTGCGGTTCGCAGGGTCACCTTGCCAAGGCTTGTGGGCGTGACCCCCACTGCCTTCTCTGTAGAGGCGATCCAGATGCTGACGCGAAACATATCACCGGAGGACATAAGTGCGCACACTATCTGGCGGCACGACGGAAGTTAACAGGCGCGGGTAAATGAGAGTTCTGCAGTTGAACTTGAACCATTGCGAAGCGGCGCAGGAGCTGCTTAAGCAGACTGTACGGGAGCAGAGAATAGACTTGTCAATACTGAGCGAGCACTACAGAACATCCGGAAACCAACGTTGGATAACCAGCAAATGCAACAAGGCTTCGATATGGTCCTGTGGTAAATTCCCAGTGGGAAATGTCGACGACAGGTGGGAGAGCTTTGTGAAATGCACCGTTAATGGGGTACATTTCTTCAGCTGTTATCTTCCCCCTAGCCTTTCAATAGAAGACTTTAGACGCAGAATAGATGACATCGTTAAGGAAGCAAGGAACGTGAGACCTGTGGTAATTGCCGGGGATTTCAATGCGTGGGCTGTTGAATGGGGCTCGGCGTGCACTAACACAAGAGGAGAATGCTTACTCGACGCATTTGCAACGTTGGAGGTTGTGTTACTTAATAGTGGTGACAAGGATACATTCTCGAGGAATGGACGCTGCTCAAAAATTGACCTGACATTTGTCAGCGACTCCCTGGCGTCCTCATCTACCTGGTCGGTGTCTGACATCTACACACATAGTGATCACCGGGCAATCATTTTCGAAATTCGGGAACGCTCTGCGGGACACAACGTTCCTGCCGCACCGCCGAACCCTCTTTGGAAGGACTCCACCTTTGACAGGGAAACCTTCGTCCTCGCATTGGAGGACATTCGGTTATTCGGGAACGCGAATGACAAGGCGACGGGACTTATGCGCTCCATAACGGAGGCTTGCAACGTTTCTATGGCAAGGAGGCGCCATATGTTTGGAAAGAAACACGTCTACTGGTGGAACGCGGATATAGCGGATCTAAGGCGTAAATGTAATCGCGCGCGGCGGCTATTCCAACGGGCCAGAGGCCGTGATGAATTTGCTGAACTACGGGAAATGTATAGAAGGTGTAGGGCCAGCCTTAATGGGGCCATTGCATACAGCAAGAGAAGATGCTACAAGGAAATGTGCGCCGATGTGGACGAGAATCCCTGGGGAACTGGATATAAGGTGGTGATGAGAAAGCTGAACTGCTTCCGACCACCAGCAACGACGTGTGCTCTTGAGCTGCAATTAATCGTCAGGAGCCTTTTTCCGCAGAAGGCCGAGATTACGTACTCCGTGCGAGACATGAGGTCTCCAGAGGAAATCACCGAAGTCAGCAGCCAGGAATTTGAGGCGGCCTGCAAGGAGATGAAACTAAATAAGGCACCGGGGATTGACGGGATCCCAAACATCGCTCTTAAAGCAGCCATTGAGAGTAATACTGAGCTGTTTAGGCAAGTTTTTAATGCTTGTATCCAGGAGAGAACGTTCCCTAGGATATGGAAAAGGCAGAGGCTGGTTCTCATTCCGAAGGGTAACAACGCACAGGATGCCTCGGGATACCGCCCGCTCTGTATGATAGACACAGCCGGGAAACTTTTGGAGAGGATAATCTGTAGGAGACTAGAAGCATTTCTAGGGGGAGAAGGCCTGTCGGATCGCCAATTTGGCTTCCGGAAAGCACGTTCCACCTTGGATGCAATAGAAACAGTAGTGACAGTGGCAAAGGATGCCATCAGCGGTGAGCGTTGGCTGGAGGGCGATAAGGAGTATTGCGCTATCATCACCTTGGACGTCAAGAATGCATTCAACTCTGCGGATTGGGATGCCACGTTAGCTGCCCTGGATGAAAAGGGCGTACCGAACTACTTAGTGGAACTAATTAAGGACTATTTTAAGGATAGAGTACTCATATACGACACGAACGACGGCAGAAAGTCATACGCGGTGACTGCGGGCGTCCCACAGGGTTCCGTCCTGGGCCCTATATTGTGGAACGTCATGTATGACGGTGTACTGAGGCTTAGACTCCCTAGAGGTGCACAGATCATTGGATTTGCGGACGATATTGCCCTGGTGATAAGAGGAAAACATCTAGACGAATTGGTGAGAACGTGTAACACTGCGGTGGGCACGGTCAGAAGCTGGATAACAGAAAAAGGTCTCAAACTTGCTGACCACAAAACAGATGTCCTACTTGTAAGCAGTAGAAAGAGGATTGAATTTATTACCATAACGGTGGGTGACCAGCGCATAACATCAAAGCAGGCGATTAAGTACTTGGGAGTGATGATTGATAACAGGCTCACGTTTAAGGAACACTTGACGTACATCGGTGAGAAATGTGCGGCGACGACATGTGCACTTGCCCGATTAATGCCTAACCTAGGAGGCCCGAAACAGGAGAGAAGACGGCTACTGATGAAGGTAGTGACATCGGTCGCCATATATGCAGCCCCTATATGGGCCGAGGCTATGGATAGGAGGACCTATAGAGCAGGAATTGAAACGGCCCACAGGAGGTCAGCTCTCAGGGTAATCTCCGCCTTCCGGACGGTGTCTACTGATGCAGCACTAGTGATAGCGGGAATGATGCCCCTGAAACTAGTAGTAGACGTAGAGAAGAGGAAACAGGATGCAAGGAGGAGGACGAATCTTTTAAACCCCGTGCAAATAGTTGACGATGCCATGGATAGATGGCAACAAGACTGGTCCAATTCCAGCAAAGGAAGATGGACCTACAGACTCATCCCAAGTATAGGCGAATGGACCAAAAGGAAACACGGCCAGGTGAACTTCCACCTGACACAGTTGCTAACGGGCCACGGATGTTATAGAGCATATCTCTATAAGTATGGACACGACGTAGATGAAGCATGCCCAGAATGCCGTAATGAGAAGGAGACGGCGGAGCATGTTTTCTTTACCTGCCCGCGGTACGACGATCAACGAATTTGCCTGGTGAGGACATTAGGATCCCAGGTAACACCCGATAATGTGGTTAGGCTAATGCTAACCTCAAGTGATAACTGGAACGCAGTATGTGTTTTCGCGAGGAGGGTTTTGATGCGGCAAAGATTGGCTGAGAGAGCAAGATCAGCAGAATCAGAAGGCAGCACTCGCTGAATCTCCACCCCCCCCCCCCGAAGTAATACTTGATTGTGGTCCCGGGGGGGGCAAATGGTTGAAAGTGTGACGAACGAGGTTGGGTTTAGTACGCAGGCGCTTAGCAAGCCGAGAGTAAGTCTTGCGGCGAATCGTGCACATTGGTAGGCCGGGCTACCAATGTCTTTTGAAGATTCCCAACCTTTAGCTCGTAAAGCTATAAAAAAAAAAAAAAACCATTACAGGGATGTAGACAAAGTAAATAAATTTCGAATTCTATGAAATATTCTATAATTTATGTATTTATGTATGTATGTATATATGTATGTATGTATGTATGTCTGGAAGTAAAACTAAAAATGTATACATTTATGGCATCAGGTAGAGTACATAGTTACCTTAAAATTTAGTCTTAAACTCAACAACATATCTACCATACATTTACACTTAAAAGTGTATTAAATTGTATTTTATTTCTGTGAATTTGTCTCTCATAACCACAAATTAAAAAATATTTTGAATAGAACAGTTCTAGAACACATTCTACAATCGAAATAATATTGCCAGTGCTGCCATATCTTTTTAACACAACACAGCGTCTTTAGTTAACACGTTGACTGCCGCGGCAATTTTCAGAAAACTAGCCACGCAATCCAACATTGATTTTTTGTGCTTTTCCCAGAAGCCATTTATCGATACTAGCACTGCATATAATACGATTTTATTCGAAGCGCTACACAAAAATGGCATGTTTAGTGAGAACGAGATAACTCGTAGTTGGCACCCTAGAAGGGAATGCAATCTAACTCGTAGTTGGCACCCTAGAAGGGAATGCAATCTACGAGTTATCTCGTAGTTGGCAGTCAACGGGTTAAGGCGTTTTAAATAAAACGCTGTGTGTGAGGTATCATTGAAATTCATTTGAAAAGTTTCATTGAAAAAATAATTTGAAAGACCTCTTAATGTCATTATGTGCCTGCCAATATAACATCGTTGAAATGTAAGTGAACTCCACATCTGAGATGTAACATTTTCATTGACTGGGGCGCATAAATCAAATTGAATTTGACCGATGGCGTCAGTTATGTTGGTTTTAAGGATTTCTGAATTATTGGCATATCTCTGCGACTTACAGAAAAAGTGTGAGATGACCACGCTCTCCAAACGCTTATCCAAAATATTCAATGCGACATGAGCTGTATGACATGCACCGACATACTGTTAAAACCAATTATCTTTGGTAAGGTTGAACTTCAAGGAGCACGTGAAATACGTCGGCGAAAAGGCATCTGTAGTACAGGGAGCGCTAACGAGGATGATGCCAAATATTGCAGGACCAGATCCATTCAAGAGGAGGATAATATCGAGGGTTGTAACGTCGATAATGTTATATGTTTGCCCAATATGGTCGGAGGCACTCTCCGTGGGGACGACTGGGGAGGATACTGTCCTCGGTGTATCGTCTAAGCGCGATTAGACAAATAAGTGCCTTCAGGACAGTGTCTGATGAAGCGGTATTAGTATTGGCAAAGACTTATTGGCGGATGAGATGAGGCGGATATACTTTAGCCATCTTGAGTTTTCAGGACGAACTGCAGCTATAAAAGCGGAGGAACGAAGGACTTCCATGGACAAATAGCAGTCACGATGGGAGAACAGTTTAAAGGGAAGATGGAGATAACCCGCAGTTGACATCCTAGAAAGGAACGCAATATACAAGTTATCTCGTAGTCGGCAGTCAACGTGTTAAGCGCGTTTTAAATAAAACGAAGTGTGTGTGAGGTATCATTGAAATTTTTTATTATTTTGAAAGACCTCTTGATGCCATTATGTGCCCAATGTAACATCGTTGAAATGTAAAATTTTCATTGACTTTGGAGCATAAATCAGGTTGACCTTTAACCGATGGCTTGAGAGATCGCTGTGGTTTGTAGCTTATTGACATACCTCTGCAACTTAAAGAAAAAGTGTGAGATGACCATACTCTCCAATCGCTTATCCAGAATATTCAATGCGACAATGCGAGCTGCATGACACGCACCGACATACTGTTAAAACCACTTATCGTTGGGAAGGTTGAACTTCAAGGAGCACACGAAATACATCGGCGAAAAGGCATCTGTAATACAGGGAGCGCCGTCGAGGATGATGCGAAATATTGGAGGACCAGGTCCATTCAAGAGGAGGATAATATCAAGGGTTGTAACGTCGATAATGTTATATGCTTGCCCAATATGGTCGGAGGCATTCTACGTGGGCGTGACAAGGAGGATACTGTCCTCGGTGTATCGTCTAAGCGCGATTAGACAAATAAGTGCCTTCAGGACAGTGTCTGATGAAGCGGTATTAGTATTGGCAAAGACATATTGGCGGATGAGATGAGGCGGATATGCTTTAGCCATCTCGAGACGAACGGCAGCTATAAAAGCTGAGGAACGACGGACTTCCATGCACAAATGACAGTCACGATGGGAGAACTGTTTAAAGGGAAGCTGGACATTTCGCCTTGTCCATAAAGTAACCCTTTGGATGGAGAGCAAACATTGCGAGCTGAACTACTACCAGTTCCTAGCTGGTCATAGGTGCTTCAGGAAGTATCTCCATAGATTTGGACATGAAACTTCCCCAAATTGTGCCAAATTTGCCCAAATTGTGTAGATGAGGAGGAGGATGCGCAGTATATTCTAACATGCTGCCCCAGATTTAGATGGCCTGGGGAAACGAGTTTTGGACCAACTCGACTTATGGAAAAGGTATTGAATTCTAGGATTCTATAAAGCCAATACAGCCAGCAAATGGCTGAAGTAATGCTGGAACTCCGTAGGTTAGAGGACCGAAAGCGAAATTTGAGTTAACATGATAAAGCTTTAAAGCTAACCAGTCCTCCGCAAAGTAATACCTTCCGGCAGTCCCGTGGGGGGAGAGTGGTTGAAGTGTGTAGGGGTGGGTTTAGTACGTAGGCACCAGTGATGGTGAATCGAGCACTCTTTTGTTGGAACAAAAGTGTCTTTCGAAGATTCCCACCTCTGGCACAAGACAAAAAAAAGAACTTTAATTACAACAATTAAGGCCTAAAGAAGATGATAATCATGCTCACAATTGGCTGTGATTCTTAAAGATATTTGTACCGAAATTCATATCAAGCAGTGAATGTTTCGGAATGCGTTGGATGTTCTTGAATATCATTTGGAATGTACCAAATCAAATTGCACAATTTTGTTCTTTCACTCACTCGTGTCATTCGGAGTCGACTTTAAACTCTATGTCCCACCGTTCATGTAGAAACAACACGTAAGTGGTGTGAGTCTTTTTTCCTCCTCATCGTTTCTTGTCATTTTTGTTTTTCTTTCTTAAACTTTTTTTAATTTTTATTTCTTCGTTTCTCTTTCTAAAAAGTCTTTCTCTCTCTTATCCAGAGGCTTAAATGCTTCATACATATGTCATCGCACAGTATTTTCATATGAAATACTTTTAAGATCAACAATAAATTTGTTTTTTACTGTTATTGCTGCTGCTGCTTGTGTTGTTAACAAAGTATTCGTATATTTTGACTTGAATTTCCTTTTTTACATTTTACTTTCGCACTTTCCCTCCTAAGCTTTTTAATTTTTTTTTATTTTTATTTTAACACAGATAAACACAAAGAGAATAAGCCATGCTTTAATGTAAATGCTATTGTTTACATGCCCATACATACATACATTGTGTAAAATAAGAATAACACTTTAAAAATACTTGACACTTTTAAAACTTTAACGATGTGTATGCAAATACAACAAATTAGCACAAAAAATAAAAGTGCTCTATATAAATCGGTCAAAATCGGATAAAAAATGAACCTATGGTGGAAGTGGACCTAGTGGGATGGATAGACATGGTACCAAGGATTCCAAAACTGTATTCCTTAGGGTCGAGCTTTACTTGTGACGGAAGATATAGGTGACGAAACTAATACAAAATTAAAATTGTTGGAAAATGAAGTTAGACATTTTAATAATTCTCATTGAGTTCATATGCATTTATATGTATATATAGAACAAAATATTTTATGTAATTTTTTGGTCGATGACTTGCATTTTTTGGGTCGATGACTTGTATTTTTTGGGATGATGACTTGCACTTTTTGGATGATGACATGCATTTTTTTTGGATGATGACTTGCACTTTTTGGGATGACGACTTGCTTTTTTTAGGGTGATGACTTGCACTTTTTGGATGATGACTTGCATTTTGTTGGTCGATGACTGGCATGTTTTTGGTTGATGACTTGCATTTTTTGGGTCGATGACTGGCATGTTTTTGGTTGATGACTTGCATTTGTTGGGATGATGACTTGCACTTTTTGTATGATGACTTGCCTTTTTTGGATGATGACTTGCATTTTTTGGGTCGATGATTTGCGCTTTTTGGATGATGACCTGCTTTTTTTAGAATGATGATTTGAATTTTTTGGTCGATGACTGGCATTTTTTGGGTCGACGACTTGTATTTTTTTGAATCAAATTATTGGAATAATTTATTTTATTATTGAATAAATTATTGGCTTGGATTTCTAAAATATCCAGCAACCAGCTCAATGTCCAAACAACTCTGTCTCCTCACATGGCAAGAGAGTGCTTAAACTTATCACGATATTTGTTGTGAATATTATTCACTTTAGAGACAACTGCTGCCATTCATTACTAAAATTAATCCACATAACATGGGTGTGGTGTGAGAAACTTGGTCGTGATATTGTTTTACGAGTTGTAAGGCAATTAAGTCTTTTCATTTTTCTTATAAAAAAACTCTTGAATGTTGACACATATTAATCAGTACTTGATTGATATTACATTTATTTTGTTTACGATTTTAAAAATTCCAATAAATCATGTTGAATATAAAAACCGAAATAGAGAATCCAATAAAAGCGATAACTTTTCCCCCCAGTTTTTGCTAGCTTCATTGGTCAAAATGTCAATTGACCCAAAAATCGATTGTTTCAAAATTGAATATCTCAACTCACAAAATTATTTCAGCTATCCCACTACCACTGTTGGAAAGGGCACCCTGTGGACTACCATTTGCATATATGTATGTAGTCTGTAGGGTGTTTTATTTCTTATATGTTCCCATATGGCCACTGATCTTCTGGAGAATTTTCAATCAGAAAATGTTCAATGCCAATTTGCACAATACCATATCACTTTATATTGGACTATATTGCTGATTGTATTAAGAGGCCTTGAAACCTTCCTCTGAATATAGACTTAGTATATACCCTAGGATTAGCTCCTAAACAAGTGACCTTATTTAGATGGATACTGTTAAATAGTTAACAGTGCTCTGTTAAGAGCAAATTTTGCTCTGTTAACGCTAAATGTGGTGCTGCTAAAATTTATGGTTTGTGTCTTGGGTTTTCAAATTCGAATTTACACTTTACACACACATAAATTTATTTACTCTGAGAGTTTTTGTCAGAAGACTGTTAAGAGGAAGTCGCCTAAGACATATTTCTTCATATTTCGTAATTTTTAGGAGGATTGAAGCAGGGATTTGAATCACACTGACAAACACTGACTGGAAAATATTGCAGGTACATTACAATAACAACTACTGCAGATGCACTACAGTGCTTTGAAATCTATTGCAACATGCTAGCATCGGAGTAGTTGCCTTGTAATTTAGGGACCCAAGCATATAATGAACAAAGTTGTGAAAAATGGTGGAAATTGGCAGTGGTATCCTCTAGATTACTAGAATATTAAACAAAAATTTTGATTTATTCATACAAGCTTAATGGCCATATTACTTACAACTTGCAGTCGAATATTTACGTTGAGCTTCCGTTGAGCTTGTTACAACAAATTGATGAATGTTTTACTTTGCAGTCTTCCAAAGATAAACATCTTAACGTATTAATCAAATCAACAAATTCCTCTTATTCTATAGGGTGTTTTTTATAGAGGTATAGAACTTTAAGTTGCAATAAAACAACGATGGATTATTCGATTGACATGAATTTTATTTATCCGAAAGATAATCTTGTGGCATTACATTTCAAATATGATTTCTGGCATATGACCGCCACGGCTGACGCGGATGTAGTCCAATCTGAACGTCCAATTTTCGATGACTTTTTCCAACATTTGTGGCCGTATATCAGCAATAACACGGCGAGTGTCGATTTCCAAATGGTCAAGCGTTTGTGGCTTTACCGCATAGACCAATGACTTTACATAGCCCCACAGAAAGTAGTCTAGCGGTGTTAAATCATAAGATCTTGGAGGCCAATTCACAGGTCAAAAACGTGAAATTAGGCGGTCATCAAACGTGTCTTTCAGTAAATCGAAATAAAATTGCACTATTTGCAAGCGTTGTTTCGGGCGTGAGTCTATTCATGATGAATTGCCACCCCAAACTGAGAATAAATCACTTGACAGCTATTCAATTGGTCGCCATCTTGAAAAGTAATGCCAACTTAAAGTTCTATACCTCTATAAAAAACACCCTTTACTTCTACTTCTTCTTTTTATTTGCTGTGTGTGCTTCAGATTCTTTGCCCACCTTACACTTGAAATAAATATCGTTGAACAAAAGCTAAGTGTGTGTACGTACGTATGTATGATATGAACTTAGGTAAGGCATACTACACAGGCAATTAAGATAAAATGGTGCTACAAAGGAGTGTAACAAAAAAAACTACCATCATAAATCAGAATTTGTTTCTTGAAATTACAAGAAGCGATATATCACATGGATTTTATTATGTATGTGCTTCTAAGCAGAATTAGAATTTAGTGAAGTAAATGGAGTAAAGCGTATGTATTTTTAAGCCCCGGATAGAATTAGTTAAATAAAAAAGAAGAATGGATAAATAAGGAATAGACTCTAAAGCAGCTTTTAACTGACACCAAATTTCATTGAAAAATTATCTTCAAAGCTGAAGCCCGCCCATTTCAGAATGATTGGATAGACGATACCAATTCACATGAGATCCAAAAGTGTAGAATATATCACGATATAGTCACAGTTTGACGGGGATTTAATAGATTTATAAGTCATTGTTATGTAAATGAAAAATCTAGATACTGGTGTGTTTTGCTTTTACATCGCCTAACATTAAAATTATAAATAAAAGCTACAAAAATAAAACAATGCAGTAAACAAACCTGTTTACAAATTATCGTACAGCTTAATATAACAACAAACACATAACAACAACAGCATTAAAAAAATGATAAACAAGTAAACAAAAATACACCAACAACATTACAAGAATAAATGTAAACAAAATACACAAACAATACTACAAAAATGAATGTAAACAACGATGTTTATTTGGACCGTACTTCTTCAAAGATGCTGCGAATCGTAACGTAACTATGAATAGTGAGCGCTACCGTGAGATGATATCCAACTTTTTTTTGCCCAAAATGCAAGAGCTTGACTTGCATGACATGTGGTTTCAACAAGACGGTGCCACATGCGAGGCGAGTTCGGTGAACATTTTATTTCACGTTCGGGACCGGTCAATTGGCCGCCTAGATCGTGCGATTTAACGTCTTTAGACTACTTTTTTGTGGGGCTATGTTAAAGCTCATGTCTATACAGACAAGCCCGCTTCAATTGACGCAATGGAAGACAACACTGTAGCATTTATTCGTGAGATACCGGCCGAAATGTTGGAAAGAGTATACCAAACTTGGAATAAGCGGATGGACCATTTGAGGCGCAGTCGCGGTCAACATTTGCATGAAATAATCTTCAAACATTAAATTATATGGACCGTACTATCGATTCAAATAAAGATTTCATGCATTTTTCTGAATTTTATGGGCTTTTTTTAAATTTTCCTATAGCTCTTAAAAAATCACCCCTTAGAGTTTTCAAGAAGGCGAAGTCACAAATATTCGCCTTCAAGAACATTCATCAAACTGTTTACCCAGCAAAGCAAAGCAGGCGACTGAAGTGAACCAAGTTCAGTTAGTCTTGTGTGGAGACGCGGTGTGCTTGAAGAGAGTAATCGTGATTTAAAGATCTCCGTTACAAAGATCTGTCGAACAATTGCCTAGTAATTGTTATTGTTTATGCAAAGAGTGTAAACAGAGGAATAACAAAAGAAAGCAATTGTTGTTGTTTACATAAAGTTGTGAACTGTGAATGGCGGGACATACGATAATCATGTATAAAATTAAAACACACACAGCATAAGTGGTGTGAGAAGCAAAGTCGTAACCTATCAGTAATCTTAGCTTATGTGAGAAGCTAGGCCGTAATCCTGACTGAAGGGTTGTAATGGCCAATTATGTATGTAATCTTATGAAAATTTTCTCAAAAATCTATCGTTTGGAGTCAACTTTAAATTGTAGATCAGAGCATTCATGCATAAAATTAACACAAACGGCATTTAGGCGAAAAACTAAACTAAAGGATAAAATAGAACGTGGCATTAAAAACTTTGAAACAGATACCATTGGCAGTATTCGCCTGATGCTTGAGCAAAAAATTCAAAGTCTCTACTATTGTTACATTGTCAGCTACCGATGATGTTTATTTGTTGATGTTGTCCCTGCATATTATTGCTTAAATGGATAGCACTTTAAATTGTTTACCTATGTTGCAGCTGTGCAACATTTCAATGTACACAACACTTACTAATGCCTTCGAACCAACAACAACAATAGTATCTATCATTCGTCATACAATAATAGAGCCTCAATGGCAATGACAACAATGCCTGAAGTGAAATTCCTATTTCGCATCACATTTCACTTTCAGTTTTGCGTGAATTGCTGTGTAGGAATGTGAAACATTTTTTCCTCGAATTGTGTTGCATTCAACACATCTATTGCTTGTCAGTTCTGTTTAAATATTTGATTTTGGTTTTTTTTACTGCTTCTTCCTTCACTTTTCATACTTAAGCGTGCATATATATAAATATGTATTTACGTACAGTTTTCGTATTCAAAAAATATGTTTTCTCTCTCTCTCTGTCTCAGTTATTAACACGTTGACTGCCGCGGCAGTTTGTCAGAAAACTGGCCACCGCGCACACCAACATTGACTTTTTGTTCTTTTCCCAGAAGCCATTTATCGATACTAGCACTGCATATAATACGATTTTATTCGTAGCTTCAGAAAAATGACAGGTTTAGTGAGTACGAGATAACTCGTAGTTGGCACCCTACAAGGCAACGCAATCTACGAGTTATCTCGTAGTTGGCAGTCAACGTGTTAAAGGCATTTTCTCTATGTGCGGCGATTGGAAAACGGCAGAGATCCGAGGAGTTTTTTGACAAGTCTAAGGGGATCAAATAGCACAATCTGGGTAACCAGTTTACTTCCCTCCTTATAAGATGACCATGCCCTTAAACTGCTTTAGCGATGTTGCTTTTGAGGACCACTGTGATCACATAAACCAGCGATTTAAGAACACTTTACAAGAAAAGGTCTTACAAGGTGTAACTGGTTCTGGTGGCCATTTCACAACACTTCCATGTGAAGTGACCAAATCACTCGTTCCGAATATTCAAATGTGGCATAAGCTACATAGCACTTAGCGCTATAAAACCCCATCATTTAATTCACATCGAAAAATGTTGGTGATCATCAACCTATAATGCATAGCACTGACAGTGATGGTCTGGCCAACGTCGTTCACAAAGAAATATGCAATGAAGACGCTGACAGCACAAAATTCATACCAAACAGTGACTATTTCGGGATGTAGTAAATGCTTTCATGAATCTCATAAGGCTTAGTTTCGTTCACGCAACCCATTTTGTGTGTTCACGTATCCATTTATCAATAAATGGTCCTCATCGCTGACGATAAGAATGTTGCCCGAATAGAACACCCACTGGGATAAAACAAATTTTATTACTTGCACGTGTTATACATACATACATACATACATAATTGGCCATTATAACCCTTAAGGATTACGGCCTAGCTTCTCACACCACTCATGTTGCATGCCTTAATTTTATACGTGAGTGGCGGGACCTACGCGTAGCTACGTCCCGAACGACAGTTTCTTGAGAAAGAGGAAGTCGCCGAAGATTATTTTTTTTTTCATATTTTGTTTTGATGTCTGGCCTGGGATGCGAACCTGGGCTTTACGTCTAATAAGCCAACACACTACCTATTAGACTACGGTGACTAGTCGTGTTATTGAATGCTCTGTTCGAAGTGGGCGTAGTCTAGTGTATTGGCTTACTAGACGTGAGGTCAAAGTTCAAGCCCCAGGTCAGCCTTCTCCAACAAAACGAAAAATTAAAAAAATTTTTCTTCGGCGACTTCCTCTCAGCAGATTTCTGGCAAAAACTCTAAGAGCGTAAATAAAATTGCCATGAAAAAGTTCCTTTACAAAGCTGGCATTCGGAATCGACCTCAAATTATGGGTGGCCCCGCCAGTCACGTATAAAATTAACACACACATTATATGTGGTGTGAGCAACTAGGTTGCAATCCTGGCTAATGAGTTCTAGTAACAAATTATGTATACAAATATGTATACAGCAAGAAAAGCCTTTTCTAGTAATCAACGTTGAATTTTCTTGCACAGAACATTTTGACTCCTCACCACCATAGACAGCCCCATGGCTACAAATGAAGGAAGCATTGTTATTACAGAGCTTGTGAGTTAGCAAACAGTACTGGATCTCACGCATATTAAAATTGACTGTATCCACCACACGAGCCTATGCTGAGGTAGACTGTAGGTCTCATACGTTTCCCCGATAAATCTCCAAAGTATTCATTGGACAATCAATATGAATATGAATGACAAATATTTTAACTATATAGGTTAGTGTGGTGCTTTTCGCTCACAGGCAAGTACACTCAGTGGCCATAGAGTCCATTGTGTTACCCAGTGTGAGATAAGCCCCGTTGTCATGATCCGTTAGTGGTGGGTTTGAATCACCTTGAGCTCCTTAATCATCTAAAAAAGTGATGATGGGATTACAAATAAAAGAGAGAAGATTTTTCTTGGAAGTAAGGTCTTCTTAAGTTTTTGGTTTGAAAGTTTTGCCGGAAATGCGTTTCTTCTATAGGTTTTCCTATAAAAATTAGGCAATTTCGTGCCTTTAATCAGAATTATTCAACCAGAAGTTTATCATTACGGCAGCTTCTCTAATATCAATAAATCACTTAAGAATTCTAATGCAATTCAATGGCGATTTTAACAAGGACGCTGTATCCTATGTATCAGCAAAAGCTGGCGTATTACAGTGATGAAAGTGTTTGACTACAAAGCCAAACAATTCAGGTTCAAATCATAAAGAAGGCGAACAATTTTCATCAGAAATTTCGATTTTAACAACTAAGAGTCGTCAGTTTACTACGAAACAATCCATTCAGTAAGCTTTCTGACAACTGTCCGTAGAGGAGAATATTTGGACTACTTTTCATATGATGTCCTACCAGGGAATTTAGGTTTTCTCATGCAGGTTTTCTTTTATTACCCACGTGATCCATTTATAATGATTCACAATAAATTTTTTTTTTTTTTTTACAACTCAATATGACTTCTGATTCAGCTAAACACTCCATAAATAGGAAGAATTGTTTTCATCCTTCCCATAAGCAGACGGAAATTTCAAATACTTGTGATGGAAATAAAATTTCTTTTTTTTTAATTTTTAAATAAAACGTAAAAGAATATAGGAATTGACTGCAGTTGGCAAAAATCCAATGTATTATTTAAATTTTGTTACCATACAGTGGCACACCATTTATAGTTTTAAGATGCTTACAAATCGTTCCATAAAATTTAATTTCACTTCGTTCTACTTTCCTGCCTTGTGTGCTATAGTCAAGACAACATTATTATGAGCTTGAAATTAACCTCCAAATTGAATTGAACATTTGAATGGAATATAAAAAAAAAAACATGGATTTTATGGGTGTGGAATTAAATGGCACAACTGCCAGAAGTTATTGAATATGGACACTTGATTTTCTTCTCTTTCGTTTTTTTTTAATGTTCAACCATTTCATTTAAATATGAAGACGTCTGTAATATAGAGCTATCCATTTCGTGGTTTCAAAAGTAAACGTAAATAAAGCACATATAAAATATTTCTTTTTTTATTGTAAAGTTTGAACGTTGACATTATGTGTGAAACACTACATCACTATTAAATGACCTCCACGCGAAGTGTTGCAAGCATTGATCCGTTTGAGGTAATTTTCGATCACTTTTTGATACATATTGGGCGGTATCTCAGCCATAACTTGACGAATGTTGGTTTTTAAGTGCTCAAGAGTTGAAGGTTTATCTACATAAACAGGGTCTTTCGCGTAGCCCCACAAAAAAAAGTCTAAGTGTCAAATCGCATGATCTTGGTGGCCAGTTGATATCGCCACGACGAGAAATTACGCGGCCAGGAAATGTCTCTTGCAATAAAGCCATATTCGCTCGAGTTGTGTGGCATGTGGCGCGGTCTTGTTGAAACCACATATTCTCCAAGTCGTATTCCTCAATAGCAGGCAAAAAAAAGTCGGTTTTCATATGGCCATAACGCCCCGAATTGACGATGACAGTCGTTCCATCGTCGCTTTCGAAGAAGTAAGGTCCAATCACACCTTCGGACCAAAGAGCGCACCAAACAGTAACTTTTTCTGGATGTAATGGCCTCTCTTCAATTACTTGAGGATTCTCAGAACCCCAATACGACAATTTTGTTTATTAAACATATCCACCGAGTGTGAAATGTGGACGATTATGTAAACCATAATCTCCTCTTAGAGCACGATACGTGGCTGTGGCAGAACCACCATTTTTGTAGTAGGTTTTGAAAAGAAAAGTAGGAAAAGAAAAAAATTTGCTTCATAACTTAGTTTGACAGATGTCGAATTCCAGTCGCATACTTTTGAAACCACGAAATGGATAGCCCTTTATTTGTATCACTCTTTAACAGCTCTAGTTGTCTCTATTTTGTATGTTTTGAATAAAATTGTACGAATTTCTTATAAATTCTCTGAATATGCATCACGAATAAGTCGACAAAAATTGCAATAATTTTGGCAGAAATTTTCCTAAACTGACAGTGATATGTACGGCGTATTTTTATTTAATATTTCGTTCCCAAGATGCATAAGAGCAGAATAAGAACATGAGAACAGAACAATTTTAAATGCTTCAAATGCCACACATTTCAAGATTCAGGAAGAATTTCTTGCCTCTAAAAATTTACAAAAAAAAAAAATTCAAATTTGTGAAAATGATCACAACAAATAATACAAATATTTGGGCAATTCACACAATTTTGTATCATGTATGTTGTATTGAATACATTTATTTGTTTGTGAACGCACAATGCTATGCTGTATTGTGTATTTCGTTGCATTCAAACGATTTGATAGCACGAAACCAATACAACTTTTTAAAAACATATGGAAAAAAATGTGTATCAACAACAATCTTACACTGTTGTATGTTCTTTCAACAATACAATGAATACAACGATACAACGGCTTGTGTGAATTGGCCAACTGTGCGTATAAATATGCTAATTTTTATTTTATTTTAATTTATTTACATGAAGACAACATTAATTAACGACTTTATTAAAATTGTTATCTTTTTAACATCATATCCTTTATATCCAATACATTCGCATATTTTAGCTATTGGGGGTACATACCAGATAGCCAATAATTAAATACAATTACATGCATTGTTGCTTGTAACCCTTAAAGCCATGGGTGGCGGCAAGTACAAGTGAAGATGAACAGCACAATCTGACTGGGCAAACTGGACTGTTTCTGCTGTAGTACACAGCAGTACGTGGTCTTCGTTTGAGTTTCATAAACAGGTTCTCTATTGCTGGGAGGCAAAGTTAATGTAATAATTTCATTAAAAAAATTACAACATATGAGAGAGAGGTATAGAAAACGAAAAGAATTATAAAGAGCACGTCATTAACCATAATTAAAATGCTGTTAATAGCCTTAAGAGAAATGTTTTCTTTTGCAAATTATTGACAAGAATTACAAGAATTTACATCAAAAAGTTTATCAAAATCAAATAGAAAAAGAAAATTGGTTTTCGATAAAAATTCTTTTAATAAAGATGAGTCTGTAGCAGAGATCAGCAATTAATCGTTTTTTCGCTACTCATGAAATTTTGAGTATGATTGAGTCAACAGTATTGAAATTTAACTACTCTCATTAATTCGTACTCACTACAACATTGATTTATACGTATGAGTACAATATTGACATCAAACTCATAACATTCGAAATATGTTTGATTCATACGCCTACTCATTCAGATTCAAACCTTAGAAAAATACTTATAATACTCATAAATGATTCGACTGATTCGATTATACATAAGTACAGCTTCCAATGAGTATGAGTACAACGTTGACATCAAACTCATAACATTCGAAATATGTTTGATTCATACACCTACTCATTCAGATTCATAAATTTAGAAAAATACTTATAATATGTACTCATAAATGATTCGAGTGATTCGAATCATTCATCAAAATTTACAGTCTTAGTTGTTGTTGCATTTACGAAAAAAAAAGAAGAAAGAAGAAAAGACAAAGATAGCAAGCAAAGCAAACACGCAACCTTCTAGTGAGTATTGTAGTGCTCGTAAGCAAATCATATTTATTTTGTGATTCTTGTAAATGTTGAGTAAAGGACAGTCGAAATCAACAACATCATACGTATTGTTAAATAAGAGTACGATGAGTATTTCAAACTGTGAATATGGGAAGTATAAGTATGAATGCGTATAAGTATCAGAAATTATGAGTATGATTCTAATCCACTCATCTTTTTGAATACTCATCGCTGATCTCTGGTTTGTAAATTTGTGAAAAATTTTAAAATATTTCTAGAATTTAGTTACCATTCCATTAAAACGAAATTTTTAAAAAGATTTTGAATGACTGGTAAACGTACGCTACAGTGATTAATCAATAACTTTAATTAAGTCGCCGTAGTCAAGTAGGCAGTGTGACGGCTTATTAGACATAAGGCCAGGATTCAAACCCCAGGTCAGACATCCAACATCCAACAAAACGAAATACGAAGAGATATTCCTTCGGCGACTTCCTCTCAGCAGATTTCTGCCAAACACTCTGAGAATAAATAAAAAATTGTCCTCATACATACATACATAATTGGTCATTACAACCCTTCAGTCAGGACTATGGGCCTAGTTTCTCACACCACTTATGTTGTGTGTGTTAATTTCACCAATAAGTGGCGGTAGGTACAGTTTAAATTCGACTCCGAATGACAGATTTATGAGAAACTTTTCATTATAATTTTATTTACGCTCTTGGAGAGTTTTTTCCAGAAATCTGCTGAGAGCAATTCATCGAAGAAATATTTTTTAATTTTTCGGTTTTTTTTTGAGATGCCTGACCTAGGATTTGAACCGTGGCCTCACGTCTAATAAGCCAACACACTACCTACTAGACTACGACGATTTTGTCATCATAAGTTTCTCAAAAAATCTGTCGTTCAGTGTCGACTTTAAACTGTAGGTGGTCCCGCCACTCATGTATAAGATTAACGCACTCAACATAAGTGGTATGAATTCTGAGACCTCAAAAATTTTCAGTCATGAAAGTGCAACTAACAGCGGTCTGTTAGTAACATAACAGAGCTCTGTTAACTGAATTGGTTTGCGTCTGGGGAGATAGATTTTAAAATCTATCTTCATACACTTACTGCTGCAGCACTTAGTTGAATGCCACGATTGTTTACTTTTATCTTTTCTAAGTTTACAATACGCTTAACCTATAATTCGTGGGTACCATTTAAAATGTTTGCTTGCTACTACTTTTAAGAACCATTGTAGAGGGGTCTTTTAGCCGTTGTTGCACATGCAACAGACAGTATGTTAGTTGTAGGTTGTTCTGAATGCATTGCATTAAAGAGGCTTTTTAACCAGTCATCCATGAATTGTTGTCAGACACTGTAGTCATTGTATGTCTAAACCAAACTACAGCCTTTTAACCAAAATGCTATGGATTGTAACACTGACATCAGGTTTTCCTAGATTTCCTTTCATTTTTTCTTCAAACCTATCCACACTAACAGAAAATAATATTCGAATGAAAATTTTTTTTTCGATACACTTCATCCAATGTCCAGCACTGCTCAAATTTAATTTAAATTTTCCTCCTTGTATTCAAATGCCTTTGTCTTCCATTTACTTTGTGATTAGCAATGTTGTTGACATTTTTTCTTGAAACAACATTCCCAATCCAATAATCCTAAGCAGAGCCTATTAAATTATCCTAGTGTTGCTGTTGAAGGCTATCAAATACAAGAAAAATACTCGGAAAGAAAGAATTCCAAAGATGCTGATACATACTCATGACAGTGAAATGTAAATTTAAACATTTGTGTCGGGGGTTTTACAATATCTGTGGAATCAAGACATTCAAAATGACAGTATCACTCACACACACAACAACACTCACATAAACAACTGTTAGTTTGCTTTAGAATTGCAGGGGAGAGAGTGAGAGTGAACACATTAGTTGTTTTGTTTACATTTCATGCTGCCATAACCTTAAAATGCTTTTCTGTCTGCTGTCAGAGTGTCTGTGTCTGTGTCCGTGTGTGTTTGTGTTTTTTTAAAGACTACATTTGCCGAAGGATTAAAATAATGTCTGCCCCTAACCCCGCCCCCAGTTCTAATCCCATTTATAAATATTTACATGACACTATTGTTTCTTTTGACATATTTTATAGCCATGTTCTTAATTGTTGTTGTTGTATCCTAAACAAGTATTTGTAAATATGTTGACATAAATTATCACAGAAAAAAAAATGTTAGAGAAACTGTTAATGCCCTAGTATTACAACTAGGAAAGGAGATATACATTGAAATGTATTTTTAAATACTGGATTATACATACATACATAGATACATAAAGGGTGCTTTTTATAGAGGTATAGAACTTTAAGTTGACATTACTTTTCAAGATGGCGACCGATTTAACAGCTGTAAAGTGATTTATTCTCAGTTTGGTTTGGCAATTCATCATGAATAGACTCACGCCTGAACAACGCTTGCAAATAGTGCAATTTTATTTCGAAAATAATGGTTCTGTGCGGAAAACGTATCGCGCACTACGTCCATTTTATCGTCGACAAAATCGTCCATCAGAGCAGTTAATTCGATTAACCATGGAACGTTTTCGCACCACGTTTAGTCTTATTGATAACTCGCATCCCCAGAGACGCTGTACGGTGCGTACAGAAGAAGCTATTGCTGCTTTAGAGCGTAGCATTGAGGAAGAACGTTACAGTCGATGGTGATCGGTATAGAGCCATGATGACTAACTTTTTCACTCCTGAATTGAATAACCATGATGTCCAGGAGATGTGGTTTCAACAAGACGGCGCAACATGTCACACAGTTCGTGCCACAATAGATTTATTGAAAGACACGTTTGGTGACCGACTAATTTCTCGTTTTGGACCTGCGAATTGGCCTCTAAGATCTTGTGATTTAACACCGCTAGACTACTTTCTGTGGGGCTATGTAAAGTCATTGGTCTATGCGGTAAAGCCACTAACGCTTGACCATTTGGAAGACAACATTCGCCGTGTTATTGCCGATATACGGCCACAAATGTTGGAAAAAGTCATCGAAAATTGGACGTCCAGATTGGACTACATCCGCGCCAGCCGTGGCGGTCATATGCCAGAAATCATATTTAAAATGTAATGCCACAAGATTATCTTTCGGATAAATAAAATTCATGTCAATCGAATAATCCATCGTTGTTTTATTGCAACTTAAAGTTCTATACCTCTATAAAAACACCCTATACATACACCCTGTACATATGTATATATATTAGTGACAGTTAAAAAATTAAATTTTTCTCATCGGTTCGCATTCTTCTCGATTTGTTTTAAGAAAGATCTCCGCTACCAGTATTGAATTTTTTTTTATTACCTCTAAGGAAAAGATGTCGTTTGAAAACCTCATAAGAAAAGCCTTCAAAGTTAGGAGATACTATTTCGCCGCTCTCTTTTTATTAAACAAAGAACAGAGGCAAATGAACTGATTCTGTCTGTGGTACTATAAACACAATAAACGCAACGCAGCAAGTGCTAGAATTATGCTATTGCTGCCTAAGGTAAGCGGCATGCGTATTAATTATAATAAAGCAGCAGCAAAGCATAAGGTTCTTTCGCTTTATATTTCATACAACGCGTTTTAAAACCTTTATCTCATGCATGTTATTGGATTGACAGCTGACACTGTTAGCATTAATGCTTTAAATTGCTGCAAATAAAAATAGAAATTAGCCTTAATGCGTAGCAGTAGAATTGTCGCTTGTTGTCGCACTGCCTTTGAAATAATCATTTCCACAGATACACCCATGTATTCTGTTGTTAAAAGATTGCTGAGCTTGCTGCATTGCGTTTATTGTGTTTATAGCATAACGCATTGTGCGTTATCACTACCCAATCAATAACGAACGAATGTGTTGTACGACACGGACATGTACATACCTTCAGTCAGGATTACGGCCTAGCTTCTCACACCACTCATGTTGTATGCCTTCATTTTTATACTTGAGTGACGGGACCTACAGTTTAACGTCGACTCCGAACGACAAATTTTTATATGAGAAACTTTTCATGGCAACTTTTTTTATTTACTCTCCGACTTTCTGCCAGAAATCTGTTGAGAAGCAGTCTTCGGCGACTAAGCTCATTTCTATGTGAATATATGGATTTTGGTACACATTTCTTTAAGAATCACAGTCAATGGTGAGCATGATTAGCAATTTCTTTAGGCCTGAATTGGATGATCAATATACCTACGATTAGTTTTTTTTTCTTGTCTTGGGCCGGAGATGGAAATCTTCGAAAGACACTTTTGTTCCAACAAACGAGTACACGATTCACCATCACTGGTGCCTACGTACTAAACCCACCACCTACACACTTCAACCACTCTCCCCCCGCGGGACTGCCGTAAGATATTACTTCTCGAAAGGGCTGGTTAGCTTTAAAGCTTTATCACGTTAACTCAAAAATTCGCCTTCGTTCCTCCAATCGTCCGAGTTCCAGCATAACTTCAGATATTTTCTCGCTGTAGTGGCTCCATAGAATCCTACAATTCAACACCTCTTCCATAAGCCGAGTGGGTCCAAAACTCGTTTCCCCGGGTCATCTAAGTCTAGGGCAGCATGTTAGAATATGTTCCGCATCCTACTCTTCATCTACACAATTTGGGCATACAGGGGAAGTATCATGTCCAAATCTATGTTGGTACTTCCTGAAGCACCCACGACCTGTTAGAAACTGTGTCACGTAGTAGTTCAGCTCGCAATGTTTGTTCTTCATCCAAAGGGTTACATCAGCGACAAGGTGAAATGTCCATCTTCCCTTTAAACTGTTCTCCCATCGTGACTGCCATTTGTGCATGGAAGTACTTCGTTCCTCCGCTTTTATAGCTGCAGTTCGTTCTAGAAACTCGAGATGGCGAAAGCATATCGGTCTCATCTCATCCGCCAATATGCCTATTGGTATTGTCTTTTCCAATACCAGTGCCGCTTCATCAGACACTGTCCTGAAGCCACTTATTTATCTAATCGCGCTTAGACGATACACCGAGGACAGTATCCTCCCCAGTCGTCCCCACGGAAAGTGCTTCCGACCATATTGGGCAAGCATATAGATATGTAACACCATCGATGTTACAACCCTCGCTATTATCCTCCTCTTGAATGGACTTGGTCCTCCAATATTTGGCATCATTCTCGACAGCGCTCCCTGTGTTACAGATGCCTTTTCGCCGATGTATTTCACGTGCTCCTTGAAGTTCAACCTATCGACGGTAATCACTCCCAGGTACTATATTGCCCTCTTCGATTCGATGCTAGTGCCTCCAACGATCACTTCCATCTTCTTCACTATTTTCTGGCCAATTATCAAGATGGCCTCCGTTTTATGTGCAGCAAGTGTCAAACCAGCATCATCAAGCCATGCTCCAACATTTCGAATGGCAGTGTTCGTATTCTCCTCCAGTTGCCTTACCGTCTTAGCTATCGAGACTATGGCAGTGTCATATGCAAAGCCCACAATTGTAGTCCCGTTTTGCAATCGTAGTTGAAGTACACCATCGTACATAATGTTTCATAGTAGTGGCCCAAGTACAGAGCCTTGCGGAACACTCGCCGTCACTACGTATTCCTTTTCTCCTTCAGCCATTAGGTATATTATGTATGCATGTATGTATAACACATCACAGTAACTTCTGCTTCTTGCGCGCTTATGCCTGTTGGTCGCACCAATCGATGACAGGTCTTCCTCGATTTGGTCCTTCCAACACAAACACCGATCTCCGCATCAACTACCTGTTTCACCGGAGCATCCTCCTTCATTCATACGCCCCAGCCGCTAGATATTAATAGGCTTCACAACGATCACGTCGCTGAAGAGCTCGTACAGCTCATTGTTGTACCGAATGCGGAAAACATTGCCAACTCACACTGGACCAACGATCTTACGTAAGACCTTAGGTTAGAGGACGACGTGTACTTGTCAATTAAGACAAGTACATTACCCGGAGATCGAATTGACCCATTGTACGTAAGACCTTTCTCTCGAATACTATTAAAACTGCTACATCAGTGCTTAACAGTGTTGTACAGAGTTCTGGTTTTGTCGTACGAGAGAGGTCCGTCCCTTATACTCAATTGCTTATTGAGACCATAGTAGCACCAGAGTTGGCAAGAGTAAATCCTACGTTTGATCTCCAGACTGGCATTATTTTTGCTGGTAGACAACATCGAAAGTATAGTTATCATCCGTAATCTGGGATCCAATATGCCGCATGTCCCTACTTGTCGACATCATACGAGTATACTTGGTTTTTTGCCCTGTATCATCGCATTAGCCCAACACTGTTTATGGCACTTGTTCATGTATTTGTTTTAATTTCTTTTTTATTGAATGCTTTCAGTTGAAAACCAATAGATAGGCCTCCTGCTGTGAAAGTAATTTAATTTCGTTTTTTTTTATTTTTTTAATATGCCAAGCAAGACTTTTGCGTGTTGTACACTTTAAAAGCATCTCCAGTGTTACAAAACGATGGCTGTTCCTGTCTGCACAGACATACATACATACATATGTATGTAACGTTGTGCGGGAAATAGGGATTGCAACAACATGTTTAGGTAAATAATAGTTGCAACTATATGTTGCAGTTTGTTTAAATGTATTGCCGATAACATTACAACATTGTGAACTTTTATCGTGTTGCGACTGTTTTTTGATTTTTTCTTTTTCAGGTCCTTGTTGGCAATGTATTCGTAGAAGAATCCACAGTGGGCCAGAAAAAAAACAATTTGGAAAATGTTTTTCAATTTCAATTATTTTCGTTTTTAAATTTTTAATTAAATTTCTTAGGGATGGGACTTATGCTGTGTTTTGAAAGGCTTTTGGTGTGCTGCTCTCGAATCCGAATTTTTGAAATATTTACTTAATTGGTCCTTCCGTCAGAATTACATCTTAGCTTCTCAATTTCTCACACTAGCTAATGACGTGTAAGTTACTTTTATCCATGCGTGGTGAAGTCGCCGTAGTCTAGTAGGTAGTGTGTTCGCTTATTAGATGTAAAGCCCGGGTTCGAGCCCCAGGCCAGACATCAAAACGAAATATTAAAAATATTTCTTCGGCGACTTCCTCTCAACAAATTCGAGGCAAAAACTCTGAGAGTTAAAAAGTTTCTCAGAAATTTGTCATTCAGAGTCGACGTTAAACTGTAGGTCCCGCCACTCATGTACATATTAAATTAAGGCATACAACATGAGTGATGTGAGAAGCTAGGCCGTAATCCTAACCGAAGGGTTGTAATGGCCAATTATGTATGTATGTATGTATGTATTTAATCTTCTTAGGGATGGGACTTACGCTGTGTTTTGAAAGACTTTTGGTGTGCTGCATGCGAATCCGAATTGATTCATAATACTGGCATTCCGAAATATTTACTTAATTGGTCTTTCCGTTAGAATTACATCCTAGCTTCTCATACAACACTATGTTGTGTGTGTTAATTTTATCTAAAAGTGGCAGGACCTACAGTTTAAGATCGCCTCAGAATGAAAGATTTTTGAGGAATTTTTCATTGCAATTTTCATTTACTTTCAGAGTTTTTGCCAGAGGACTGCAAAAAGTGAAAGTCGTCCACAGAAATATTTGTCTTCATATTGAGTGTCTATTTGAGATGCCTGAGCCGGGGGGTTGAACCACTTGTTGTAGTGTATTAAGCCTATCTTAACCTTCTTTTATATATTCGAGTGGATATCAGAGATCAGCAATGAGCATTCAAAAAGATGAGTAGATTCGAACTATGCTCAATATTTCTGATACTTATACGCATTCATACTTATTTTAATATCATACTCATACTGCTCATATTAAAAGTTTGAAGTACTCATCGTACTAATACTTAACAATACGCATGATGTTCTTGATTTCGACTCTCTCTTACTCAACATTTACAAGAATCACAAAATAAGTATGATTCGCATACGAACACTACCAATACTCACTAGAAGGTTGTGTGTTTGCTCTCTGTCTTTTTTGCTTATGTGCCTGTTTTCTTTTTTTTTTTTTTAAATGAAACAACAACTAAGACTGTAAATTTTGATAAATGATCCGAATCCCCCGAATCATTTATGAGTATTATAAGTATTTTTCTAATTTTATGAATCTGAATGAGTAGGCATATGAATCAAACATATTTCAAATGTTATGAGTTTAATGTCAACCTTGCACTCATACTCATTGCAACCTGTAGTTATAAATCAATGTTGTAGTGAGTATGAATGTTAAAGAGTAATTGAATGTCAATACTGTTGACTCATATTTCGAATGTTATGAGTTTGATGTCAACGTTGTAGTCATACTCATTGCAACCTGTACTTATAAATCAATGTTCTAGTAAGTATGAATGAATCAGAGTATTTGAATTTCAATACTGCTCATACTCAAAATTTCATGAGTACTTATGAGTCGCGAAAAAATCGATTCATTACTGATCTCTGGTGGATACTACATCGCCAATTATAAAGAGAATAGCACTTGAGTAGAATCCTCAAAGCTCAAGTATTCCTTGATACTCCACGGTCTAATTCAGTGTAATCTCCTACATCCGAAGATGCAAAGTATCAGCCTGATAAGATGGAAATGCGTTGTGAAAGGCATATGCTTCTAAGAGTGGTAATGCAAAAAACTAAAAACTTCGTATCCAATTAATTTTTTTCTTGTATCTGAAAGCTTGTTGCAGCATCTGAGAGTTCTAATCTTACTATTCTTCACCGATTTTGAATTGCGGCCATATCATTATCTTTATCTCGAAGAATATCCAGGCGAGTATAGAAAAAAGCCAAGTTTTCGGCAAATTTTGGTTAGGATATCTTGAAAACCTAAAGTGATAGAGCATTTACGGTTCACATAACTCTACAAAATTGGCAATTACAACCCTTCAGTCAGGATTACAAACTAGCTTCTCACACCACTTATGTTGTGTGTGTGTTAATTTTATCCATATAAGTGGCGGGACCTACAGTTGAAAGTCGCCTCAGGATGACAGATTTTTGAAAAATTTTTCATTTCAAATTTTTTTGCCTAAGTTTTCGAAAGAAATCTGCCGAGGGGAAGTCGCCGAGATGTCTGACCTGGGGTTTGAACCGTGGCCTCACGTCCAATAAGCCAACACACTACCTACTAGACTATGGCGAAATTCCTGCCACTTATAATATAAAAATATTCAAATCCATTGGTCACAAGAACTACTCTCTCTGTCTGTAGGAGCCATCCCCTGAGTGTTAGGTTAACACGAAGTGGTAGCTTTGATTACCAAAGCTTACTTGAGCGCTCATAGCGGCTCGTTGTGATGCCACAAATAAGCACAGTTCCTATACTGGCCGAATTCTATCAAACTAGAGAATAATTGGTGAGTGTTGGTCTTATAAAAAAATTGGGGCTCAGAACTAGGTTAGGTTAGGTCAGTGCGGTAGCTTCATACCAGAAGCTCACTTGAGCACGCATAGCAGCCCGTTGTGACGCCACAGGTGAACGCAGTTCCTGCACTGACCAAGTTCCCCCGAATCCAGGAGGGAGAGGTCGGTCAGCGCAAGATCTGCAAATCCAAAGCACGACTACCACGCACTGGAAAACCAGCCAGAAAGTTTGATAACCCAGGCTATATCCTTGACATCAATGGACGATAGCTCCGTCAAGCTGACAAGGGTCGGAAGGCCAAATAACCCATATCTCCACCCCGCAAGAGATGGGCATTGACAAAGAAAGTGAGCAACAGTCTCATCCTCCTCAGCGGATCTGCACCCACGGCAGAAGTCGTTAAATGCGGCTCCCATTCTCTCCGCGTGTCTACCTATAATACAGTGACCTGTAAGCATGGCTACTGTGATTGTGATGATGCCGCGACCAAGTCTAAGCAACTGTTTGGTACGCCTTCTATTCATCCGGGGCCAGGTGAGTCTAGCGGTTGAGCAGGACTCCTCGTTGATCCAGGATTGGTTGGCGTCTCGGAAAAATTTCCGCGCGATGGCCAGTTTGATCGAGGCAAGTGGCATTCCTAAGTTGATCGAACAGGATTCCGGCAGTAGTGTGGCAGCCCTGGCCAGCTAGTCGGCTCTGCAGTTTCCCGGTATGTCACAGTGTCCGGGGACCCAGACAAGTGCGACACTGAAGCGCCCAGAAAGAATACTGAGGCAACGGCGACATTCTCTGACGGTCGTGGAATTATTCGCAACGTTCGACAGAGACTTTATGGCAGCCTGGCTATCCGAATGGCCATTACTTCAGAACTAAAAATCATTAGAAAAGTGTGGTTGTCTCCGATTTGTGTTATTGAACCCACTGTAGGTACCAGTTTGAGAAATTTTCTCAATTTTTTTTTCTTTTTTTGTTGTTTTATTTGTGCGAAATGTGATAAAAACTAAAGAAATCACAACAAATTGCTGTGAAGTATCGAAAATTTGTTACGACTTGTTCTCTCCGTTGTTTCTTCAGTGATTTATAATCACAGCCATTGAAGAGGGAAACATATTCGACAAGAATGTGAACGAAGCATTTTAATGTTGTCAACATTTTTTTGTCATCAATAAATTGGCATTACAGTTCAGGTCTCGAATAGCAAAAAATGAAAGCATGAAAGGGAGGCAACACTTCAAGGAACTCTCTCAAGTGTGCACCAAATAAAGTTTGATACGATCCGAAATAATTTGAATTTAAATGGAGATTTCGTTCGTAAATATTTTTCGAAAATTCCGTTATTATTTCTCTTACTTTCAACATCCTTTCATATGTGCCTTCCCACTTAAACACTTTTCGCAGTGGGTGGCCAAATATTGTTGCTCGGTGTTGTTCTCGTAAAAGTTTGTTTGTTTTTCTACTTCCATTGCTTACTTGCTCATAACCCCGAAGTAAAGCAATAATCCCAACTAGAGTACCATTAATATGTATATAATTCTGATAAATTTCCATTCTTTTTGGAGTTTGCTTGCATGCCCACTGAGACAGAATAAAAAAATTTTATGAGTATGTTTTATGCTGCAGATACTCGTACAAGTTTCTGTTGCTTTATGCGGCAAGTGAGAAGATAAATTGTTTGGTTGAAAAAATGAAAATTTGTTGCAAATAAAAATTCTCTGGTTTTTGTTTTTTCTTTTTTAACGCAAAATGTCTCTGAAGTACTTGTAGGTTTCTTTAACACCATTTAAGTGGGGAAACAGAATAGTCGCTGTAGTATAACGTAACAACGAGTGCTACAAGCTGTTAAAACGTTAAACTGTTAAAAGTTAAAAACGGACAGTTGAAATTGGTATGCGGAGAATGCATAGTTATAGTATTCGCGGTATTGAAAGCTGAAGCGCGAGAGATTTTATATGTAGTCCTAGTAGTCGCTGTAGTAGACGCTGAAGCGCAACAGAATACATAGTTATAGTAGTCGCTGTGGTAGACGCTGAAGCGCAACGGAATACGTCTTTATAGTACATGCTGCAGTAAGAACCGAAGCGCAGCAGAATAGGAAGTTATAGTAGACGATGTAGTAGACGGTGAAGCGCAACAGAATACGTAGTTGTAGTACACGCTGTAGTAGAAGCTGAAGCGCAACAGAATACGTACTTATAGTAGACACTTCAGTAAGAACCGAAGCGCAGCAGAATAGGAAGTTATAGTAGACGATGTAGTAGACGGTGAAGCGCAACAGAATACGTAGTTGTAGTAGACACTTCAGTAAGAACTGAAGCGCAACAGAATACGTAGTTATAGTACACGCTGTAGTAGACGCTGAATCGCAACAGAATACGTAGTTATAGTACGCGCTGCAGTAGAAGCTGGAGCGCAACAGAATACGTAGTTGTAGTAGTCGCTGCAGTAGAGGCTGAAGCGTAACAGAATACATAATTATAATAGACGCTGCAGTAGAAGCTGAAGCGCAAGAGTATACGTAGTTATAGTAGACGGCGCAGTAAAAACTGAAGCGCAACATAATACGTAGTTGTAGTACATGCTGTAGTTGAAGTTGAAGAGAATACGCGTAGTAACAAAATACGTAGTTATAGTAGCCGCTGTAGTAGACTAAAGCTAAAGCTCAAAATTCGAATTTTTGAAATTTGTCGCGAAGCAAATATGAATTGTAAAGAGAGTTTCCATGCTTTTCAATAAATTCAACATAAAATATGTGACACATAAAATTTAAAATTGCTGGCGAGAAGGAGAAACTAGGTCGTAATTCTAGCTGAAGGGTTGTAATGAGCAATTATGTGTGTATGTATTGCTGGAGAGATTTATTATACAATTTGATACGTATTTTGATAGAAAATTCCCATAATACTCTTGCATTATTCTAGAAGTTTTTGAAAAGTTTGTTTGGCAACATTATAAGAGAGCTTAACTATTCTGTTTGCATTTTTTTCTTGCCGCACTACTACATTACGTAGTAAGGTGGTCACCTTCTACTACGACTACTTGATTGTGTTCCAGGCATTATGCATTTTCTATCGAATATTCTAATAGGAACTTCCAAGCTTCTCTAACAGTTGATGATGGCCTTCGTGTAGAAGCTACATCTGTCAAATTACTTGTCATAGAACAATTGGCAAATGGCCTTAATTTTCATCGAAATATTAGCTTCAGCAAGGAGTCCAATTTCTAGATGAATGCGTACCTCAGAAAACAAAAATTTTCGAATTTACGATGACATGTCAGCGTACTCTAGTTGGTAGTGTATTGGCTTATTAGACGTGAGGTCATGGTTCATACCCCGGGTCAGAGATCTCCATCAAAATGAAATCATGTGGATTGGTATCGTCTTAAATTCGACAATTTTGTCTGTTCACACGTCCATTCATTCACAAATCAGACTCATCGCTCATAGGCTGTCTGACTATTGCACCGTTATCCAGGCAAAGGTCATGGACATTTTGAAAGCAGCGGAATGCTTGTTGGATGGTGGAATTTTTCCTAAAAATCTCTGAAATTACGCGGATAGTCAGTTTTCGATTAAGTCTCTAACAAATATAGTTTCAGTGCCCGTCCTTATATGGGTTTCTGGGACATAGGAATATTATTTGATATTGTATTGCTGAAGAGTTGACCAGAGCAGGTACGAAGCTCGCAATCTCCGAGATGTTACAGGACATATGAAGGTATTCCGGGTGCTCAGTTAAATTGGACTTTTTTCAGTTATTTTACGAAGAAGCTGAATTTCGCTGGCTGTGAGAGGGGTACGTACAATATTGTTAGACTTTGCGGGACATGTGTGAATAAGATAGAGGGCAGCGACTCACTTCTGTCCTTAAGTCCTAAGGCCATCGGAGGCACAATAGCGATTCTTACATGCCACTGTCATTTTGAACTGGCATACTGAATAAATTGGTATGCCCAGTTGAGGCATCTGATTTGTGCTGAAGCTGTAGATCTAAGGTGAGGAAGATACTGTCTTTCAGTGCCGCCCTGCTTTTGTTATGAAGACATCTTTAACCGATCTTTCTAATACTAGGATTGCTGTGATAGCAAGCAATAGTAAGTCGCCGTAGTCTAGTAGGTAATGCGTTGGCTTATTTGACGTGAGGTCACGGTTAAGACCCAGGGTCAGATATCTCCATCAAAATGAAATCTGAAAAAATATTTCTTAGGCGACTTCCTCCCTGATTTTGGTGGAACTTGGTTAGTACAGGGACTGCGTTCACCCGTGGCATCACAACGGGCCGCTATGCGTGCTCAAGTGAGCTTTGTGATGTCAGAGCTACCACTCCGACCTAACCTCCTCTCAGCAGATTTCTGGCAAAAACTCTGAGAGTAAATAAAATTACCATGAAAAGTTTCTCAAAAATATGTCGTTCAGAGTCGACGTTAAACTGTAGGTCCTACCACTCACGTGTAAAATTAACCGACACAACATGAGTGGTGTGAGAAGCTAAGTCGTAATCATGACTGAAGGATTGTAATGGCCAATTATGTATGTACACTTGGCAAATGTGTGTGGTGTATTTCGATACACCAAATACCCTACAAAACATTGAAAATAGTTCCGTGAATATTTCTACCATATGCATGGTGGAATGCTTTTTTCTCTTTTTCTGTTACCTCAGAAAGAGATAACACGTAGAAGTTTACTTAACATTTACATACCCACACTCAGTGTATACTTCATATCATATTTAAAATATTTTTAGTTGACTGGCAAACAGCACCAGACAGTCATTTCGTATGCATCTCCTCTGGATTAAAAGTGCTTTGAATAGTTGCTGGTTTGGTTACTCCCCTGGTATAATCTCTGGTGTTTGTTTGCCAGAAAGATGTTGTTGTTGTTGCGGTTACGGTTGCCTCAGAATGCATATATGATTACAACAATTTATTTTTATTTATGTCGAGGTTGTCGAGTGCAGACCGCATACTTGCATATTTTGACTTATGACATCATATCTCCAACCAGCAGACAAAGAAACAACAAAAGCCAAGGCAATAATGACGATAAAGATGCAATAAACAAAAAACCAGAATTAATTGTAAATAAATAAGTAGTAAATAAACGAAAATAAATGTTTATGAGCTTAATACATTGTCTGTGTTGTTATGCTCATACAATGTAAAGGCCTGATTAGCCAAACGTACGTACGAAAAGCTATGAGAGTGATTACCGAGCCGTAATGTAATTTTGGTAAGCATTTACATTGCTCTTCATATGCTAAAAGTGAATGTGCGTTCCCTTATGTTCCGAGGATGTTTGATTAACCGGGACTTAAGTCTAATGGTATAATAATGATATAAAGATTTGTTACAATGGGTCAATTCGACCTCCGGGTACTGTACTTGTCTTAATTGACAAGTACACGTCTTCTAACGTCCTCTAACCTACAACCCATACCGCTAATGATGGGGCGTCATTTGTCACAACTCTCATATCAAAACTCGAGTAAAAGTTAAAGCATTTCATCTTTATGGTACAACGTCGAACTAGGTGGTATCATGAGTCATTGATATCATGAAAATCCTTAGGCATTTAGATTATGCAGATGAATCTACAGACAAAGTTTCGTATATGTAGGTTACGTTAGCGAGTAGCTTGACGTTCACAGGCATGTTCACTCAGTGTGAGATAAGCCCTCTTGTCATGCTGCGTTAGTAGTGGGTTTCAACCATTCCGAGTTCCAGTTACCTTGTAATGCATTCAACACCATGCCCAAGCCTACAAATGTTCTGTCACTCAAAAACTGATGACGTCTGCTTTGAAGTGCAGGGCACTCACATAAATACAATACCGAGTCCGTTTCTTCCACATCTTTGCAGCTTCAGCAGTAGTCCTAGTGGAGCAGGCAGAGATTATCAGCGAAACTAACAATAGCGCAGTAGCCCGTTAGAATGCCTGTGAGAGTGCAAACTGTTCTCTTGTCATACTCAAACTGTTTCTTGGTTTTCTGTTGTCCACTGCAAAACGTTCTAGTTTTGAAATTCGGCAGGCAGTTATATTGCCTGCCACCTACGGTTTGTTAATTTCCATGGTGGTTTCTCCATTTTGAAAAAGTATTCTTGTAGGGTTGCATATATACCCTGTATCGTCTCCTCATCAGACATCTGCGATCCTTTCCGTGCCAATTCGTCAATCATTTTGTTCTCCTCTATGCCACAGTGTCTCGGAGCCCAGTAGAGGCGGGTGTTGTGTAGAAGTACATATATGGAGTAGAGAGCCTAAGCAACTCCTGGCGCTCTAGGAATTGATGAGGTGATATCCCAGCACTGTGATTACTGCTTGACTGGCCACACATGGGATCAAGTTCGAAGGAGGTAGATTTCTGGTTTCAGTTGTACGTGTAGTTTGTAATCGCAGTAGTCTGGTAGGTAGTGTGTTCACTTATTAGACGTAAAGCCCGGATTCGAGCCCCAGGCCAGACATCAAAATGAAATATGAAACAAAAAATATTTCTTAGGCGACTTCCTCTCAGCAGATTTCCTCTGAGAGTAAAATAAACCTGTCATGAAAAAGTTTCTCAAAATCTGTCGACGTTAAACTGTTGGTCCCGCCACTCAAGTATAAAATTAAGGCACACTAAATGAGTGGTGCGAGAAGCTAGGCCGTAATCCTGGCTGAAGGGTCGTAATGGCGAATTATGTATGTATGTTGCTCAACAGCGAAAATCTACGCATGAAATACCCCGATCTGATTAGATAACCTGTATGTCCTCTTCAGTACCACCTTATCGAAATATACCACAGGTCCAGTTCCACATTAAATTTTTGAGTCATCGCTGTAGATCGGTATATCATTGTTAGCGACAACAGCTTTAGTAAGATTTAATTCCACTGGGTTAACTGGCGACATAGAGCCGCTTATGCTGCGTAAAGTTTCAGATTGCGCCTTGTACGCGTTGTGCCCTGGTGTCTCCATGTTTGAAACTAATACGGTGTTCAGATATGCACATTTATTGCGTAAATCGCAATAAATGTCATTATTGAGCTCAATATTTCAAATAAAGTTACAATTAATTATTGCGCAATAAATACGCAAATTGTTATAATATTGAGTAAAACTTAAAATGTAGCACTGTCATAAGTGTGTTTAGTGAGTATATTACAATTATCGGAACACTTTCTGTTGATATTTGACAACTCAATTGTCAACAACGACAAAAAAAAAGATAAAAACAATGTTGTTGAAACAACCAGCTGTTTTATTTACCAGCTGTCAAATGAATATTGAATAAGCAGCTGAACTGCGTATATTGTTATGTCTAAACACTTAAAATATTGTACTCAATAAACCGAATATTGACTAAATAAATGTGCATATCTGAACATAAGCAGTATAAACTAGATTTTAAGTTTTAAAACAATCTTATCATTTGTTTTCTTTCATTTCTGTTCATTTTACATTTTCTTTTCTTTTGTACACGTTCAGCATTTCGTCTAAGACAACTCCAAGTAAATGCGGTGCAACATGTTACTTGTTGGGTTAAATTTTTAACGCAAAAGTCTTCTTTTCTTTCCTTTTTTTCTTTTGATTTCTTTCTTCGACTTCCTCCTGCAAATGGGGAGAAAGTGGCATCCCAACAATTTCAACTGAAGCGGAGAGTGTAACATGAGTGAAATGGCAAATGCGAGAGAGAGAGATTCATTTCGTATTAGGCATGACAACAATTGAAAGTTTTTAAACTCTAATTAGTCACGAACTTATTATTGTTGTTGTAGGAAACAAGTGTTTTCTAGTTGAAATTACGCAAATTAAAGTTTATTAAACCAGCTGGTGGTGTAAGAAGTGCCAATTAATTGACAGCAATTTAAAACATGGCGCGAAGATGGTGGGGAAAGAAAATTAAAAAAAACACAAATCAGTTGGTGGAACTTGACATACCGATTTATTCAGTATGCCAACCCAAAATGACAGTAGCATACAGTAAGAATCGCTATTGTGCGTCCGATGGCCATAGGATTTAAAGACAAAAGTGAGTCGCTGTTCTCTTCTTATTCACACATGTCCAGTAGAGTCTAACAATATTGTATGCACCCCTCTTACAGCCAGCGAAATTCTGCTTCCCCCTAAAATAACTGTAAAATTTCCAATTTAACTGAGACAACCGGAATACCTATGTCCTGTAACATGCCAGAGATTGCGAGCTCCGTACCTGCTCTGGTCAGCTCTTCAGGAATACAATATCAAATAATATCCCTATGTCCCAGAAACCCATATAAGGACGGGCACTGAAACTATATTTGTTAGAGACTTAATCGAAAACTGACTATCCGCGTAAATTCAGAGATTTTTAGGGAAAAATCCCATCATTCAACAAGCATTGCGCCGCTTTCAAAATTTCCATGACCTCTGCCTGAATAACGGTGCAATAGTCAGACATCCTATGAGCGATGAGTCTGATTTATTGATGAATGGATATGTAAACAGAGAAAATTGTCGAATTTATGACGATACCAATCCACATGATGTCCAAGAGTGTCCAATGCATCCCGAAAAAGTCAGTGTTTGATGTGACTTTTGAATTGGCGCCGCTATTGGTCCATTCTGGCGAATTCGCCACTTTCATAGGTCGATGATAACCAACTTCTTTTGACCGGAATAGAATGGTTTGAATACCAACGATATACGGTTTCAATACCATATTGAATATTCTGCAGAAGCGATATGAGGACATGGTTATCTCACGTGTAGATAATGTAAACAGTCCACCGAGATCTTTGCGATTTGACCCCGTTGGAGCTTTTCTTGTGGGGTTTTCTTAAATCGCGCAGACCAAATCAAAGTGGTTCTAATATATATACATACATAATTGGTAATTACAACACTTCAGTCAGGATTAGGACGTAGCTCCTTACACCACTTATGTTGTGTGTGTTAATTTTATCCATATAAGTGGCGGGACCTGCATTTCAAAGACGACTCCGAACAAAAGATTTTTGTGAGAAACTTTTCATGGCAACTTTTTCATTTACCCTCAGAGTTCCTGTCAGAAATCTTCTGAGAGGAAAACTCTATTCATAATGCCTTATTTCACTTCTGGCAACTTTGTGATCTTTTATGTAAGTATTGTTGTTATTTTCGACAATTGGTTTTTAGCTATTCGTGTAAATTTCAGCGTATTTGTTTGCGTAATTCTGTATACCGTATGATGTGTGTATTCTGCTGTTGTCTGCTTATCTTGTTTACTTGTTATTATTATTGAGTTTCTCTTTGTTCGAGGTATCTGTCTTGGGCTTCATGGCAATTTTTTATTTCCTCTCAGAGAGTTTTTGCCAGAATTCTGTTGAGAGGGAATCGCCGCCGAAAAAGTATTTTTCAATTTTCATTTTGCTGGAGAGATGTCTGACCTAGTGTTTGAACTGTGGCCTCATGTCTGATAAGCCAGCACACCCTTTTTACTAGATTACGGGTACTACAAACAGTCCTAAAAACCTACATAACCCATGACAGCGATGAAATTCAGTCTAGAAGCCGTGTCGAACATTTGAGCCATGCATTATATTGTTCTTATATTCATTGTTTTTGTTGTTGTTAATAATAGAAGTTATGATGTTGTTAAACGTACATAACATTGTTCATATATTATTGCTATTGCTGTGGTTGTTGCGCTATCTGTATACTGTGGTGAGTATCAGAGATCAGCAATGAATTGTTTTTTCGCTACTAATAAGTACTCATAAAATTTTGAGTATGAGTGAGTCAACAGTATTGAAATTCAACTGTACTCTGACTCATTCGTACTCACTACAACATTGATTTATAAGTACAGGTTGCAATATGAGTATGAGTACAACGTTGACATCAAACTCATAACAATTCGAAATATGTTTGATTCATACGCTACTCATTAAGATTCATAAATTTAGGAAAATACTTATATAATACTCATAAATGATTGGAGGGATTCGAATCATTCATCACGATTTACGGTCTTAGTTGTTGTTGTATTTACAAAAAAAAAAGAAGAAAGAAGAATGAGACAAAGACAGCAAGCAAAGCAAATACACAACCTTCTAGTGAGTTTTGTAGTGTTCGTACGCAAATCATAGTTATTTTGTGATTCTTTTAAATGTTGAGTAAAGGAGACTCGAAATCAACAATATCATTCGTATTGTTAAGTAAGAGTACGATAAGTACTTTAAACTTTGAATGTGAGTAGCATGAGTATGATATTAAAATAAGTATGAATGCGTATAAGTATTAGAAATTATGAGTATTATTCGAATCTATTCATCCTTTTGAATTCTCATTGCTGATCTCTGATGAGTATAGTCATTTGAGGAAAATTTTTAAGCAAAAAAACTCTGTTTTTAATTTAAAAAAGTAACAAAAACAATGTTTTTAATACAAACAAATTTATTTCATTTGTTTGCATGTGTATGTTTACTGCTGACAATACAAACTTACAGGTTTTATGTCGTCGTACCCATAAATTCATTCGAATGTTTCAAATAATACCAGTAATCGGGTGCGATAAATAAAATGAACAAAAAATGTTTTTTTTTAGGTAAAGTTTAGAGGTTAACCACTCTTAATTAACACTTAACGTTTACAATGTATTTTACATACATACTTACATATCACAGGCGACCATGTGGTTATGTGGTAGACACTTGGCTACATTAAGGCTTACTTTTTTTTTAATGAGGCATGATGTATGATTGTGGCTTTAGGATTATAAGATATTCACAGCGATAATTTCAATAAATTGAATAGTAATACAAGAAAAATAAATTTATTTAATAATGCTGCTGCATTTTTTAATTAACTTAACATTCGTAGTATTCAAACCAACCGCATACCACAATTTTGTTTAAACATAATAAGAAGAATTTAAAATTTTCTCAATGATATTTAAAATGGGGACTTATTTATGTATTGAAGTTATTGAATTCTTAAGTGTGGAACAGAATACTAGCTGTAGTATAACGTAACGAGTAGCGCTGCAAGTAATTCAAATTGATGTCAACAGAATACATAGTTATAGTAGTCGCTTTAGGAGAAGCTGAAGAGCAACAGAATACATGCTTGTAGCAATCCCTGCAGTACAAGTTGAAGCGCAGCAGAATACGTAGTTACAACCGTCGCTGCTGTAGAAGATGAAGCGTAAAAGAATACGTGCTTGTAGTAGTCTCTGCAGTACAAGTTGAAGCGCAGCAGAATACGTAGTTACAACCGTCGCTGCAGTAGAAGATGAAGCGCAACAGAATACGTAGTTATAACAGTCGCTGTAGTAAAAGCGGAAGCGCAATAAAATACTTAGTTGCAGCCGTTGCTGCAGTAGAAGATGAATCACAACAGAATAAGTAGTTACAGCCATCGCTGCAGTAGAAGATGAAGCGCAACAGAGAACATAGTTATAGCAGTCGCTGTAGTAAAAGCGGAAGCGCAACAGAATACGTAGTTACCGCTGTCGCAACAGTAGGAGATGAAGCGCAGCACAATACATAGTTACAGCCATCGCTGCAATAGAAGATGAAGCGCAACAGAATACATAGTTGCAGTAGTAGTAGTAGCGTAAAAAACGAATTTTTGAAATTTGTCGCGCGGCGATTAGAAAATTGTAGACAGAGTTCCATGCTTTTCAATATACAGTCAACCCTCCTATAACGCGGTGAGTGCGTACCGCGTTATATAGAAACCGCGCTATAAGAAACTCAGATTTCGGCGTACAAACCAGGCTAATTCGTAGCGCGTTCTATGGAAACCGTCTACCGCGTTGTTTGGAGACCGCGCTATAAAAAACTCAGAATTAGTACAAATCCCATCATTCGTACCGCGTTATATGGAGACCAAGAAATACAAAAGGCAAGACAAATTATAAATTATTTTTATTGAATTCAAGAGTTCATATAAGGATTGATAAAAAAAAATGAAATAAAAACTAAACTAAAAGACTACAAGGAACTTATGGGATGTTATTGAATGGAAACCGCGCTGTAAGAATACCGCGTTATAGGAGGGCTCCGCGTTATATGGAAACCATGTTTTGAAAATACCGCGTTATAGGAGGGCTATCGCAATTTCAGCCCCGCGTTATATGGAAACCGCGTTCTGAGAGTACCGCGTTATAGGAGGGTTTACTGTATTCAAAACTAAATTGGTGAAATATAAAATTTAATATGGCTTCAGGGAAATATGTAGTTGGATATTTTTATTTATTCATTTATTTTATTTTCAAATTTAGCACAACAAGATAGAAATCTTATAAATTAAAGTGCTATCCGTTTGAATTTGAACCATCCGGTTATTTCGAAATACTTGTGTCATTCTATTCTATCACAAAAGTCAGTCAATTATCTCCACTGGACCAACAAGAAACAACACGACGATGTCGATTTTGCTTAAAAAAAAGAAAAATCATCTTTTCGAATGTTAAGCTCATTTTCATCTTGGTGGGTACGTTAATAAGCCAGATTTCTGTATTTCTGTCTCAGAAAACCCAAACATGCTGCCAATGCATCGATTACGAGTGACTGTTCGGTGCGGCTTGTGGAGCGGAGGTATCATTGACAATCATTACGGTCAATAGAGACACCTAACGCACCATGATAACCGATTGTTTGTATCTGATCTTCATGGTATTGATGTGAACGATGTTTAGTTCCAACAGGATGGTGCAATTTGCCATACACCTCATGGCACAATCAATTTATTGCGATAACGATCGATGGCCGTTTTATTAGCCGCAGTAATGATGGCAATGGTCGTCGCCGCAGTCTAGTAGGTAGTGTGTTCGCTTATTAGACGTAAAGCCCGGGTTCGAGCCCCAGACCAGACATCAAAACGAAAATAAGAAAATATTTCTTCTGCGACTTTCTCTCAGCAGATTTCTGGCAAAAACTCTGAGAATAAATAAAAACCTGCCATGAAAAAGTTTCTCAAAAAACTGTCGTTCGGAGTCGACTATTACCGGCACCCAACATGAGTGCTGTGAGAAGCTAGGCTGTAATCCTGACTGAAAGGTTGTAATGGCCAATTATGTATGTATGTATGTATGTATCCTTTGATTAACAAATGTATCACTAAGGCCGAGATATTTTACGATACCTTCATAACTAAATTGACTAGCCAAGTTAACTTCAGTATTTTGCCTATTGCATAAACATTCTTACTCTCTCTGACTCTCCTAATAGAAGAAGGAATTCAAATGAAATGAAATGTGAAGCTTCAAAGCATTTTTTTTCATTTCATTTTTTGAAAATTCTTTGTAATTCCCACTTCCCTTTTTGAATGTTTGTTTTTTTGTCTAAAGTATCTCTATAACAATTATGGGGCCTACGTACTATATAAATCAAAAAAAAAACACAAACTGAACTGAAATGTTGGGTTTTTACATCAGCATGTACGAGTATGCATATGCGTAGCTAAGCAAGTGTAAAATTGTAAAATGCCATCCAGCAATTGTGCTGCTGCAGTAAAAGAGTAAAAAGCAATTGGAAAAGGTTTTTTTTACTGTTACTTTCTGTTTTTTTAAATAAAGAATGCAAAAAATTCTTTATTTTTTTGACAAATATTCACAGAAATTTTCTTTTTAGCAGTAGAATAACGGCAAATAAAAACTAAAAATGGAACAGGAAACAGGCTGCCATTCATGCGTAAGAAAAATGTAATTTTCAGTAACTCAACCCAAAATAATAAAATAAACAAAGACTGAGAGAGAGACAGAGAGCACTCTGCCTTTATAAAAAAAAAAGAGAAATTAAAAACATTTTTCCAATTTTATTTTCTCTTGAATTGCTTTTAATTTGAATGTACTTGAGTGTTAAAGGCTCCTTTAATTGTTTGTTTTCAAAGCCATTTTCCATTTTCTTTAAGAACGCATTTGAAAGCTTACATACATACATACATAATTGGTCATTACAACCCTTTCAACAGGGTTACCGCCTTGCTTCTTACACTGTGTCTGTGTAGACACAATGCAGATTAAACTCGACTCCGAACGACAGATTTTTGAAAAACATTTCACATACATACATAATTGTCCATTATAACCCTTCAGTCAGGATTAAGCCTGTGTGCCTTAATTTTATACGTGAGTGGCGGGACCTACACAGTTTAACTTCGACCCCGAATGACAGATTTTTGAGAAACTTTTTTATGGCAGGTGTATTTACTCTCAGAGTTTTTCCAGAAATCTGCTGAGAGGAAGTCGCCAAAGAAATATTTTTTTTTTCATATTTTGTTTTGATGTCTGGCCTTGTGCTGGAACCCGGGCTTTACGTCTAATAATCGAACACACTACTTACTAGAGTAAATCCTCAACTACAAATTAAGTTACAGTAAAGAAGAAACACCGATACTTGCTGTCGACCTGCTGTAATTTGCTTAGGAGAAGATAATGTATTGTTAAGCTCTAGGTTAGGTTAGTGGGTACCTTGCCGTTCACTGGGTGGCCCATATGGTCCATTATGTTATCCAGTGTAAGGTAAGCCCCCTTGTCATGATCCGTTAGTGGTGGACTTGAACCACCCCAAAGCTCCGGATGAAGCCAGTAAGATGTTCGCCACCACACAGATGGAGATGTATAGAGCGATGGGTAGCATTATATTATTTTGGAGTTGTAGTCTGAGTGAATTTTTAAGCTCGAGAAAGTTTGAAGTTGCCGCCACCACCCACCCTCCAAATACAATATAATTTAGTTATTCATAAATAGTAATGAACTAAATGAGAATTACTTTTGGATTTTGTTTATGTGCTGAACCACTAAAAAACGAATGTAGCTGACAGTGTAGAGATAAATTCAAATTAAGCTAGCAAAGGCCAAAACCTCATTGTTAATCAAAATGAGAGAGCAATGTTATGTGTTTAACAGAATTTACAATAAGTATACAACATATGATCATGGTATTAGAACTCGATCGATGAAATATGTCTTCCAGTACAAGAAAGTCACTCCCCCAAATGTGGATGTGTTAAGCATACATACATAATTGGTCGTACAAACCTTCAGTCAGGATTAAAATCTAGCTGCGCACTACATTTATGTTGTGTGTGTTAATTTTAGACATGAGTGTCGAGACCTACAGTTTCAAATCCACTTTAAGCGACAGATTTTTGAGAAACTTTTCGCATCAAGTTTATTTACTCTCAGAGTTTTTGCCAGAAATATGCTGCGAGGAAGTCGCCGAAGAAATATTTTTTCATATTTTCGTTTTGATGTCTGACCTGGGGTTTGAATCGTGGCCCAACATCTCTAGATTACGTCGACTACAGTAATTCTGTTTAGTTAGTTACTAAAGAAACTATCACTGATGACATCACAGATGTCACAGATGTCATCGACATTCACGGATAAGAACGGAAGTTGAAAATGCGTCTCTATTTGGGACTTAATCGCTGCCTGGTTGTCTGCCATCCAACAAGCATTGTCCTGCTTTCAAAATAGCTATGATATCTGATTGTCAGGCAGACTAAGAAAAAATTTAGTGTCAGGCACCTTAATAAATACACCACAGTTCACCCTGTCACTCATCTTTGAGTCATTAGCGTAAGTCTCAAGTATTTCATCATTGGGACCCTCCAAATCTCCTTCGTCAAATCGTATTTTTTTGTGCAAGGAATGTATATTAAAGACGGCTGCAGTCTAGTAGGTAGTCTGTTGACTTCTCAGACATGATGACGTGGTTGAAGCCCTAGCGCAGACATCTCCGAACAAAACGAAATATGAAAAAATATTTCCTTAGGGGACTTTTTCTCGGGGCAGTCTCTGGCAAAAACTCTGCCAGAAAACTTTTCAAGAAATCTTAAAACCTTATGGAACGCCGAAAAAGTGGATCCAAGAAGTTGCATCAAATTTTTTGTAAAAAATTGTATTAAGTGTGCGAAAACGTGCTTTATATCAGTGTAATGAATTTTTTGTTTTGAAAAGGTACTTTTTGGTAAACAATTTTTAATTGCAGATTTTTATAAATCTTATCGAGTGACTAGTATAATTTTTTGATGTACTTTTTTTGTAACACACAAAAGTACTTTGTTGTTATTAATTCTAATTTTGGTACTTTTTTAAATTTTATGGGCTGACTGGTATAATTTTTTAAGGTACGTTCTTTTTATTAATTTTAATTCTGGTACTTTTTTAAATTTTATCTAATTTTGTATAATTTTTTAGGTATGTCAACACAAAAGTACTTTTTTTTTATTAATTTTAATGTTGGTACTTTTCTAAATCTTGAAATATTTCTAATCTCTTAGGCCTTAATGCTACGTACAAAAAATTTTAAGTAATTTTTATTGTAAAAAAGTACTTTTTTATGTACAAATTTCTGCTTTGATGCCAAAAGTACTTGTTGCTGGGTGTACAGCAATTGCCAGCCCAAGACAAATTCAATAAGGTAACCGCAACTCTACAACAAGTACAACAATGCAAAAACAACACGCATTTTGTTTTTGTTAAACCTCCATTCGGATGTCAAAATAGGAAGAAAAAAAATGGAAAAGAAAAAAAAATTAACAACAACACACAAACGCACAACAAACACACACAAATTTTGACAGCCCAAGACTAGTCAGCTGTTTCCTCGGGGTCACTTGTTATGAATTCGCTTTGTGCCTGCCTTTTTTTAATTTAAATTTTGACAACTTTTTGTTTCAAAAATTCATTGAATATTTTATATTTCAATACAACAAAATTTTCGTGTGTGATTTAAAATTAAAAAAAAAATAAAAAAAAATAGCAAAATGCGCATTTATCCCACAGCAGCGGATACGCGCATACGCCTAGAGGCTTGTTTGCCTCTGTACTATTGTGTGGGTAATCGTTTTATAAATTTGGAAAAATCTTATCCAGTCGGCTACAAGTGTCGGTTTTTGCCTTTGAATTTATCCGAAACGCGAGCCATTAACGAGTATGATACAGACAGGAGAAAACGGGCCCGTTTAAAACAAACGGAAGCAAATCGAATGGCTAAGGAGCAAGCTTTAGCACAAAAGAAAAAAACGAGAGCTAAGAGTTAGTCGGGAAATAACAAAGAACATAAATTTTAAAAATTTATTGTAAAAAACTTTACTTCTTTACCTTAGTACTCTTTAAAAAGAGTCATAAAAGTGTACTTTGGTACCAAAAAAAAAAAAAAAAAACTTTCTTATTTTAGTACTCGAAGTTTCATGTTTCTTGTTATAAAGTTTGTAATGTTTCTGTATAAAATTGATGTGCGTAAATAAAATTAAAAAATTATTCGATTTATTATTTAAAAAAGAAAGTCCCTTTAGTTTTTAGTACTAAAAAAGTACTTTTTTATTTTAGCAATATTTATTTGTAAAAAAATGTACTTCTTTACCTTAGTACTCTTTAAAAAGGACCACAAAAGTGTACTTTGGTACCAAAAAAAAAAAAAAATACTTTCTTATTTTAGTACTCGAAGTTTCATGTTTCTTGTTATAAAGTTTGTAATGTTTCTGTATAAAATTGATGTGCGTAAATAAAATTAAAAAATTATTCGATTTATTATTTAAAAAAGAAAGTCCCTTCAGTTTTTAGTACTAAAAAAGAGTACTTTTTATTTTAGCAAAATTTATTTGTAAACAAATGTACTTCCTTACCTTAGTACTCTTTAAAAAGGGCCACAAAAGTGTACTTTGGTACCCAAAAAAAAAAGTACTTTTTTATTTTAGTACTCGAAATTTATTGATTTTTGCTATAAAGTTTGTAATGTTTCTGTACAAAATTCATGTGCGTAAATCAAATTAAAAATATTCGCTTTATAATTTAAAAAAGAAAGTCCCTTTAGTTTTTAGTACTAAAAAAGAGTACTTTTTTTATTTTAGCAAAATTTATTTGTAAAAAAATGTACTTCTTTACCTTAGTACTCTTTAAAAAGAGTCACAAAAATGTACTTTGGTACCCAAAAAAAGTACTTTTTTTGTTTTAGTACTCGAAGTTTCATGTTTCTTGTTATAAAGCTTGTAATGTTCCTGTACAAAATTAATGTGCGTAAATAAAATTAAAAAATTATTCGATTTATTATTTAAAAAAGAAAGTCCCTTTAGTTTTTAGCACTAAAAAAGAGTACTTTTTATTTTAGCAAAATTTATTTGTAAAAAAATGTACTTCTTTACCTTAGTACTCTTTAAAAAGAGTCACAAAAATGTACTTTGGCACCCAAAAAAAAGTACTTTTTTATTTTAGTACTCGAAGTTTATTGATTTTTGCTATAAAGTTTGTAATGTTTCTGTACAAAATTGATGTGCGTAAATAAAATTAAAAATATTATTCGATTTATAATTTAAAAAAGAAAGTCCCTTTAGTTTTTAGTACTAAAAAAGAGTACTTTTTTATTTTAGCAAAAAACATTCTGATCGCTATGGTGATATTTAGCGAGAATTTTGTGTGCCATGGACTCTAATGATGACTGATAGATAAAGGGAAGTGAGAGAATGACCATAATATTGACGTTGATGGTGTACCTAAGGTAAGTAAAATAATAAAAAGGTATTTATGAACTTTATTACTTAGAAATTTAGTACTTAAATAAGTGAAACATTTTCACACGATGTCACTGATCTATATTGTTTAAAGTCTTTATTGTTCACAATATTTATGTGCCACTGTTCACACTTGATGTTACAACAAGATTTGCTTGTTCACTATTCTACTTTCACACTTCTGTCCGCACAAACACTAACAACTCTTCGGTAGATCTTCTCAGCAGCGATCTTTAAACCACGACTGTTTACTTCGACCATTTGCTTACAATGCTTTTCAAACGAGAACTGAATGTAAAGGCAAATGAAAAAATAAGGTTACCCTGTGCTGGGTCCCAGTCTGCCCATGCTACAGAATCCAATGCATCCAGTTCTTTTCTTGTTCATACATGTCCAGCATGTTTTTACTTAATTCTTACGTAATTGCCTCCTACCGGGCTGCTCAATTGGTTCTCGTCAACGTACTGCTTTCATCTGCAGCTCGATCTTCTCTGATAGACAGGCCGCCATAAGACCTCTGTCGAACGTTGCGAATGACTTGAGGATCGTCAGGAAATGTCGCCGCTGTCTCGACCTACTTTCTGGGCACTTCAGTGTCGCACTGATCTAGGCCTCCGAGCACAGTACTATTCCAGGAAACTCCAGAGCCGACAAGCTCGCCAGGGCTGGTGCAATACTTCCGGAATCCTCTTAAATCGGCTTGGGTATACCACTTACTTCGGTTAAGTCGGCCATCGTGTGGACATTCTTTCGAGACACCAACCTCTCCTGGGTCAATGACCGCCACCGCTAATCTCACTTGGCCCTCTATGAATAGAACGCGTGCTAACCAATTACTTGGACTTGATCGTAATGCCATCTCGATCACAGTGGCTAGGCTTACAGGTCATTGTGTTATGGGAAGACAAGCGGAAAGATAAAGAGAATACTGTTATCCACAATCTTTGTCAATGCCCATCTCTTGCAAAGCGCAGATATAGTTTATTTGGCTCTCCAATCCTTGTCAGCTTGACAGAGCTATCATCCATTGATGTCAAGGATATAGTTTCGTTTATCAAACTATCGGGCTAGTTTTCCAGCGTGCGGTAATCGTGCTTTATATGTGTAGTCCTTGCACGGACCAACTTCTTCTTCTTCCCTGGTTTGGAGGAAATTGGTCAGTACAGAGACTGCGTTCACCTGTGGTTACCACTCCAACCTATCTACCTACCTAGAGTTTTTGTCAGAAATCTTTTGAGAGCCTGCTGCCATCGAAGAATTATTTTCATGTTGCTCGAGGTGTCTGACCCGGGGGATTGAACTATGGCTTCACGCCCGATAAGCCAACACACTATCTACTAGACTACAGCAGCGACTTCATCGTTTACAGGTCCCGAAATATTTCGATTGCTTAGCTTAAATATGCATGTGTGTGAGATAAATTCGTATTCAAAAACACTCTCTTAGCAGCGCCACTGTGATATTGAGAATTGAAAATGGTTGTCTTGCTCTGTATAATGGAGCTAAATCGGATAGAAATGGACTTGTGGGACATATCGGACCTAGAGGACTGGATAGCCATGGTACCAAGGATTCCAAAACAGGTTCCCTTACTTTCGGGCGTTAATTGGGACGGAAGATATTGACGACGAAGTTAACTTTTGGTCAAATTATTAAAGTGCTCTATATAAATCAGTCAAAATCGGCCAGAAAATGGACCTGTGGTGGAACTGGACCTAGTAGGCTGGCATCAACGATTCCAAAACTGTATGCCTTAGGGTCGAGCTTTACTTGTGACGGAAGATATTGTCGGCGAAACTAATACAAGATTGAAATTATGGGGAAATGAAGTTAAAAATTTTAATAATTCTCATTGAGTTCATATGCATTTGTGTGTATATATACAACAAAAGGTTGTATTTTTCCCAAGTTGCATTTCTTTGGTAGATGACTTGCATTTTGTTGGTTGATGACTTGCATTTTTTGAATGATGACTTGCATTTTTTGTGTCGATGACTTGCATTTTTTGAATGATGACTTGTACTGTTTGGTTCGATGACTTCAATTTTTGGATGATGACTTGTATTTTTTGGGATGATGACTTGCACTTTTTGGTTGATGACTAGAATTTTTGGGTCGATGACTTGCATTTTTTGGATGATGACTTGCATTCTGTTGGCCGATGACTGGCATGTTTTTGATTAATGACTTTCATTTTTTTGGATGATAACTTGCATTTTTTGGGTCGATGACTTGCATTTTTTTTGGGATGATGACTTGCACTTTTGGATGATGACTTGCATTTTGTTGGCCGATGACTGGCATGTTTTTGGCTGATGGCTTGGATTTTTTTGGATGATGATTTGCATTTTGTTTTAGGTCGATGACTTGATGATTGTGATCATGTGATCAAGATTCAATCGAAGTAAATTACTGGCTTCAATTTCTAAAATATCCACTACCACGGTTGGAAAGACCACCCTCTGGTCTACCATTTGCTCCCAAATGGCCACTGATTGTCTAGAGAGTTTTCAAGCAAAAAATTGATATTTTCGAAGCCAATTTTCTCAATACCCTATCTGTTTATATGGGACATTTTTGCTGATTATATTAAGGGGCCTTCCTTTGCATATAATAGTATGGTACTCATACTATACCAAGAATATTTCCCAAAATTAGCTTCTAAACAAGTGGGCTTGTTCAGATGGATACTGTTAAATGGCTAACACTGCTCTGTTAAGGGCAAATTTTGCTCTGTTAACGCCAAATGTGGCACTGGATTGCTGAATCAACGATTGCGTCTTGGATTTTCAAATTCGAATTCATCTTCACACTCATCATGATCTTCACTTCTTGCCATGTGGACTCTCACCGAAGCGGTGACAAATTAGCTCTGTTTTAAAACATCCTCACAATCAAGAAAACAACCGAGTCGTGGAGTCAATTAATGTGTTAATGTATCGTGATAGCCCAATGAAACCTTTGGTAGTTGCCTTTAAACCGTTTCTATAGAAAATATGACGAGAACTACTTTAGCTTTCCATAGGAAGAAAACAAATTGTATTCATCATGTATTTATTTTGTAACCATTTCAAATTTCACAATAGCATTAAAATGTTATCGATAAATAGGTTATCGATATCTACAATGAAATTGATTGAAAGAAAACAAATTCTATTCATCATGTATTTATAATTACAAATGCAATACAATAGCATTAAAATGTTATCGATAAATAGGTTATCGATATCTACAATTAAATTGATTGAAAGAAAACAAATTCTATTTATCATGTATTTATTTTGTAAGCATTTAAAATTTTTATGTTTATAATTACAAATGCAAAATGTTATCGATAAATAGTTTATCGATATCTAATTATCCAAAACTATCAAACAATTCACCTGATTGAATGCTTGTTCCGCCTGGGGATCACAATATTTAATGACATTTTCTTTATTGACGGCTAATATGCTGCCATTTTTAAACGTAATCTCTCCACTTAAAATCTCCACCGAACAAATGAATCCTTCTCTTATAGAACTGCTCTTATTCACGAACATTAAACGATCGTCCTCTTCTATCAGCATTAATGTCTCCTTATAAGCTGTATAATCATTGACGAACGCTGGCCATAGTGGTGGCATGTAGCCTGGAAAGTGAAGCATATTGTTCCCGGAAGATTTCTTAAATTAATTTTTAACGATTTAATGTGAAATTGTTTGTATGTATTTTACTTACCGTAGAAGTCGTGAATATAGTCTTGAAGTTGATTTAAGTAATCGGTCCATATGAAACCGCCCATTCCCATACCTTTACAGAATTGAAAAGCTTCGCTGAAATTTTTCTAAAAAAGAAACGTATTTTTATTGAAGAATTTTAACAGGATGAAAAAAAAAATATATTTCGGTATAGTAAGTAGGTTAGAGTGATAGCTTTGATCACCAAAGCCCACTTGAGCAAACATAGCGGCCCTGTACGAATTCCATTTCAAACTAATAGAAGAAGAAGTTGGTCAGTGTAAAGGTTGCACACTAAAGCGCAGGACTATTCTATATTCGAAGCCAAATCCTTGATATCAATTGATGATGATGACTCCATTAAACAGACTAGGAATGGAGAGACAAATAACCAAAATCTGCATCTGGCAAGAGATATAGGCATTGCCAAAGATTGTGGGCAACAGCTGCCTGCTCTTCAGTATACCCACAGCAGCTCACGAGAAGTTGTTTGATAAAAGCGTATCTTCCAATAATCAGCAATGATCTGTAAGCACGGCCACTGTAATAGTGAAGTTTAAGTAGTTGATGGGTATGCTTTCTAACCATTGTAGGCCAAGTCAGAGTCAACAGTCAGGCAGCAGCGCAAGACTTCTGATTGATCCAGGATAGATTAGCGTCCTAGAAAAATTTGTATCTAATGGTCAATTTAATCGAAGTAAGTGCCAGTGAAGTCGCCATAGCCTAGTAGGCAGTGTATTCCCTTAGTAGACGTAAAGCTCGCGTTCAAATCCCAGGTCAGACATCAAAACGAAATATGACAAACAAATATTTCTTAGACGACTTCCTCTGTGTAGGTTTCTGGGTGAAACTTATTGAATCATTTTATTAATTTTTTCCCCGTTCTCCAGATGATTGATGAATGAAGAGGAGGCCTGAGTAGTACGCATTCGATCTGTTCCTAATCTCACATTTCGTTGTTCAAGTGATTCATTCAAGTGATTCCAGTGTCAATGCTCGTTGCTCGTCTGATTCTGAGGCACGTAATGCTTTTTTCTTTCGTGCTTGAGGTGTGCAGGTCGACCAATTGCTTGTCATTCATTTTGAATACTTTTCAGTGGCGCCATCTATTGGAAATTAATCGCACCAACTTAGAAACCTTCGTCTGCTCAGGCGCAACAACTTTTCTACAGATCATAATATGATTAAATAAACAGTTTACGATTTAATTCATTTTTAGTAAATTTTCAGTGGCGCCACCTGTCGGAAATTGGTCATACCAACTTAGGAATCTTCCCCGGCTTATGCGCAACAACTTTGCTAAAGATCATAACATGATCAAATGCAGAGTTTACGATTTAATTCATTTTTAGTAGTTTTCAGTGGCGCCATCTATCGGAAATTGGTCATACCATTTTAGGAATCTTCCCCGGCTTATACGCAACAACTTTTCTACAGATCATAACATGATCAAATGCATGGTTTACGATTTAATTCATTTTTAGTAATCTTTCAGTGGCGCCACCTGTCGGAAATTGGTCGTACCAACTTAGGAATCTTCTCCGGCTTATACGTAACAACTTTTCTACAGATCCATAATATGATTAAATAAACAGTTTACGATTTAATTCATTTTTAGTAATCTTTCAGTGGCGCCACCTGTCGGAAATTGGTCGTACCAACTTAGAAACCTTCGTCGGCTCAGGCGCAACAACTTTTCTACAGATCATAATATGATTAAATAAACAGTTTACGATTTAATTCATTTTTATCAATTTTCAGTGGCGGAAATTGGTCATACCAACTTAGGAACCTTCCCCCTTCCCCAAACAAAAATTCATTTTTATATACATATATAGATTATTTACATCACATTATTTACATTCTTGAGTAGATTTTTATAATTTTAAATAACAATTTTGCATTTTAATTTCTTCACCTTTTGTTCAACTTCAATATAAAATAAGATTGTATCGATAACATGCCAATTTTGGCGTCGACCATTATTAATACAATAACTTATTTCGCAACACAATATTGTTAAGAAAATTAAGAAACGAACACTATTGAATCTCATTGTATAACAAAGTTATTCGTTTTAAAGTCTACAGAATACTGAGAGTATTAACAATCGTTGAGTGTATCGTCTGTTATTATTTTATTTTTATTTTTAATTAATTTTTATTTTTATTCTGTTAACCACAAATCGATAATTGTGGTACACATTTCTAATTATTTTATTTTTTTTAAAGAACTTTCGTACAAATTCTATTACTAGCGTTCTGGTAAATTGTATTAGCCTTAGGTTTGCGCTGCGCGTATATTCGTCATGCAATAAACATTATCCACAATCGCAGATAAAAGTAAAACGATTCTGAACAATTTTTATGTTTAAAAAATTATTGTAAACTTTGACTTTATATCTCATATTTAAGTTTTTTACCTATTAAAAATGTGTTTAGTTTTAATTGAAATTCTTTATTATTTGCACAATTCTGTGTGCCACTGTTGACAACTTGATGTAAACAACAACAATTGCTTTTCTCTTTTAATTCCTCTGTTTACACTGTTTGCACAAACAATAACAACTACTGGACAATTATTTGACAGATCTTTGTAAAGGAGATCTTCAAACCATGATTATTCCCTTCAAACACACTGCGTCTTCACACAAGACTGACTGAACTCTGTTGCCAGCTTTGCCTTGCCTTTTAAAGGGTCCGCCAAATAACTTTTTTTTTTTTTGAAAATGCTTTAAAAAAAACTACTGAATATTTTCTCAAATTTCTTTTTTTATTTGAAAGTACAATCCTCCCGGTTAATAATGGCTGCCTCGGCAGTAGCCTACACGATCGGTCCAATTTTTAAGCACATTATCGATTGTGTGCAGCTGTAATTCACCAATGGCTTCACGAATATTGTCCTTTAAAGCGTCAATTGTCTCTGGCTTGTCGGGGCGTAACACTTATCTTTGACGGCACCCCACAAATAATAGTCCAACGGTGTCAAATCGCAGCTCCGAGGTGGCCAAACGACATCAGCTCTGCGGTTGATAATGCGGTCTTCAAAAACAGGACGCAAAACATCGAGTGTAGCTTCGGCTGTGTGGCACGTAGCGCCGTCCTGTTGAAATCAAATGTTGCCAATATCATCCTCTTCAATTTTTTTTTTGAACAAAAATTCGTTCGTCATGGCCCGATAACGATCGCCATTGACTGTAACGGCCACTCCTTGCTCATGGCCCAATTATGCCTCTGGACCAAAATCCGCACCAAATAGTGACTCGTTTTGGCTGCGTCGGCTTTTCAATGTATTCGTGCGGGTTTTCTGTGCCCCAAATGCGACAATTTTGCTTGTTTACATACCCGCCAAGATCAAAATGAGCTTCATCCAAAAAGATGATTTTTTTGCCAAAATCGGCAGCAGTAGAACATGCATTTCCAGCCCTCAGCAGTTGAATTTACATATGTAAGTTAATCGCAAATCCCTTAAGTTTTTTTTTTAGAGATTCCACTGTACTTACATACTTTCTGATAAAACTTTGCCTCCTGCTGTAATCTTTAACGCAACAACAGCCACAGTCAATGTTTAACAACAGAAACAATTCATTAAGGAAATCGAAAGGAATCAAACAGAACATGAAACGTTCAATTAACAAGACAGGCATTAAGAAGATACACCTACAGATCCCATATATGTACATACATACATATGAGATTTTAATACAAACTAACAGTTGCTTTAAGTTGGCATTTTAAAACACATACGATTTTATATGCTGACTGAACATAGAAGGAGAGAGAGAGAGAGAGCACAGAGATATTTTCCTTAAAGATTAAAGAAAGACAATGGAATTTTATTTAGTGGTACAGCGAATTAAATACCATTCTAATACTATGTTCAGACATGCACTTTTATTGCATAAATCGCAATAAACGCCATTATTGAGCTCAATATATCATATAAAGTTTTAATTAATTATTGCGCAATAAATATGCAAATTGTTATAATATTGAGTAAAACTTAAACTACAGCACTGTCATAAGTATGTTCAGTGCGCGTATTACAATTATATTTGACAACTCAAATGTCAACAACGACGACAAAAAAATTTTAAAACAACCAGCTTTTTTGTTTACCAGCTGTCAAATGAATATTGAATAAACAGCTGAACTGCGTATATTACTATGTCTGAACACTTAAAATATTATACTCAATAAACCGAATATTGACTCAATAAAAGTGCATGTTTAAACATAGTATAAGGCAACATTCATGTCATTAGTATCAGATTTAGCAGGTCAGACTTCTTAAACAAAACGAAACATGAAGAAAATATTTCTTCGGCACCGTCCTCTTAGAAGGAATGAACAGAGTTAAGAAAATAAATCCCAAACAGCAATACCGAAAAATCGTTGTTTGTAGGACCAGGCTATCTCTATAAACGACGAGAATATAGGCAAGTTCTGTTTGAGCTTGGATTAGATAATTTAGAGAACAGCGACATGTGGTTCCAACAGCCTCAAAGATAACATAACGCATGTCATCGATCAAATTTTGTCTGATTTATGAGCCATAGTCATAGAAAAGTGGACAATCGGAATGCGCTCCACTTAGAGAAGACGTAACGGAAAGTTGATATTATTCTCCATGGGATGACATATCTCTTAGGATAGTTTAGGAAAGAGTTTAAGTTTTGTTTTGTAAAGTCGTCGTAGTATAGTAGGCAGTGTGTAGTGTCATAGTTCAAACACTAGGTCGGACATCTCCTACAAAACGAAATATGAATAATATTTATTCGGCGTCTACCTCTCAGCAGATCTCTAGCAAAAACTCTAAGAATAAATAAAAAATTGTCATGAAAAGTTTCTAAAAAAAATCCGTCATTCGGAATCGACTTTAAACTGTAGGTCCCGTCACTCATGGATAAAGTTAACATTTACAACATGGATGGTGAGAGAAGCTACGTCATAATCCACAGTGAAAAGTTATAATGACTAATTATGTATGTATGTATGTATAGGAATGATTAATTGATTTATTACAGTGTGAAATAAAAATGTGGAGAATTTTTTTATTCTAAAATTAACACTCAAAAAATTAACTCCTACTAATGCAGTGCATTGTATTAGACTAACAGAAGGATAGTTATTTAAAGGGTCCGCCATCTAACGTTTTTTTTCAACTTGTGCTTATTTCGTGAATGGTAACACTTAGCTCATGTCTGATTTGACAGATAATTAGTTTTATCCTTCCGCTGAACGAATATTGACCATCCAATGTGTTTTCGCTTCGCTAAATGGGCCTGCGATCGACATTGAAAAGCCGACGCACCCAAAACGAGTCACTGTTTGGTGCGGATTTTGGTCCAGAGGCATAATTGGGCCATGAGCAAGGAGTGGCCGTTACAGTCAATGGCGATCGTTATCAGGCCATGACGAACGAATTTTTGTTCACAAAAATTGAAGAGGATGATATTGGCAATATTTGGTTTCAACAGGACAGCGCTACGTGCCACACAGCCGAAGCTACACTCGATGTTTTGCGTCCTGTTTTTGAAGATCGCATTATCAACCGCAGAGCTGATGTCGTTTGGCCACCTCGGAGCACCGATTTGACACCGTTGGACTATTATTTGTGGGGTGCCGTCAAAGATAAGTGTTACGCCCCGACAAGCCAGAGACAATTGACGCTTTAAAGGACAATATTCGTGAAGCCATTGGTGAATTACAGCTGCACACAATCGATAATGTGCTTAAAAATTGGACCGATCGTGTAGGGTAGTGCATGGCCAGCCGAGGCAGCCATTTGAATGAAATTATTTTCCATTATTAGCCGGAAGGATTGTACTTTGAAATAAAAAAAGAAATTTGAGAAAATATTCAGTAGTTTTTTTTAAAGCATTTTCAAAAAAAAACATGTTATTTGGCGCACCCTTTAAAAGGCAAGACAAAACAGGCAACGGAGGAGGTAAAAATTCAGTCAGTCTTGTGTGAAGACGCCGTGCGTTTGAAGAGAGTAATCTTGGTTTGAAGATCTCCGTTACGAAGATCTGTCAAACAATTGTCCAGTTGTTGTTATTGTTGATGCAAAGTGTGTGAACAGAGGAATAACAAAGAAAAGCAATTGTTGTCGTTTACATCAAGTTGTGAACAGTGGCGCACTGAATTGTGCGAATAATAAAGAATTTTAATTAAAACTAAACACAAATTTATTTTTATTTAAAACGTTTTTAAAAGGTAAAAACGTAACAATATTGAGCTTAAAGACTTTACCATGATGACTTCTTTGTTTTTTGTTCTTTATGCTGTTGTCTTTCTTAAAAAATAATGAAGAAAACAAAAATTAAAAGAATGCCAGTCTTTTAATGGTAATGATGCCAATATTGCCCGGGTGCAATAAATTATGTACACATGTCGACTTTATCTACATATGTGGCGCGCGACACGTCTTTTCTTTATAAAAAAAAAAATAGGTGTGCGTTGTAGTCATGGTCACGCCACGATATTCATGTCAATGTTGTTTATAAGTCAGTGATATTAAAAGAAGATGCATTTTATTATTATTATTGTTGTTGTATTTCAATGTATGTCAATGTGCTTATTGCAGATGCTGATGTCAAGACGAGTACTTGAAAGGAATTCTTATCAAGCTGTACAATAAAGTGTGTAAGAATGATGTACACGTACCCGTGTTATGAGTTCATTTTCCAATAAAATTCGATACGAAATGTTTTTAAAATAATTCCTAAAAAATAATTCTTCGGTATGAAAAATAAAGAAGATGGATATTTGAAATTTCGCACAATTCTGTGTGCCACTGTTCACAACTTGATGTAAACAACAACAATTGCTTTTCTTTGTTATTCCTCTGTTTATACCCCTTGCATAAACAATAACAATTACTAGACAATTGTTCGACAAATCTTTGTAACGGAAATCTTCAAACCACGATTACTCTCTTCAACGCCACGCAGCGTCTTCACACAAGACTGACTGAACTTCACTGACTCACTCGCCAGCTTTGCCTGCGGACGTTCATGACTTCGCCTTCTCGAAATCTTCATAAATGTAAAAATCATTGTTTACGTTTATTCTTGTGGTATTTGTTGGTATATTTTTGTTTACTTGTAATTAAATTCCTGGGTAATGTAAGAAAAAAAAAACTAAAAGTTGACAAAATAAGTCCTATAGTTGGTCACTGTCACAGAATATTGCGTATTAAGAACTACAATAAACAGATAATCACATATTTCTGAAAGCTATTGTAATCCGATAAAAAAAAATCAATATTGTGGAAAAACAGCTCTGAGTGGGCGGACATAGTAAATTGTTTTTAAAACATTGTACGTCCCTTTAACTAAATCAATCGCCAGAACCTTTAACAGAGTGAGTTTTCATAGTAGATTTTGAAATTTTATTAGATTTCCTTTTGTGGGAAAACAGGACTGAAAAAGTGGTGTGCGGACCACACACACACGAAAAAGTGGTGTGGTGGACACGAAAAAAAGGTGTGAGGGGCACGGAAAAGTGGCGTGAGGGACACGAAAAAGTGGAGTGGGGGACAACACACACAAATGTGGTGTGAGGGGCTACATACGCCAAAAAGTGGTGTGATGGATACGAAAAAGTGGTGTGAGGACTACACGAAATAGTGGTGTAATTGCCACACGAAATAGTGGTGTGAGGACCACACGAAATAGTGGTGTAAGGGACACACGAAATAGTGGTGTAAGGGACACGAAAGAGTGGCGTAAGGGACGTGCTGTGAAGGACACGAAAAAGTGGTGTGAGGGTGTGAGAGTTTGAGGGTTTGATGGCGTGAGGGTTTAAGGGTATGAGGGCTTGAGGTTGCGAGGGCTTGAGGGTGCGAGGGTTTGAGGGTCCGAGGGCTTGAGGGTTTGAGGGTGTGAGAGTTTGAGGGTGCGAGGGTTTGTGGGTGCGAGGGTGTGAGGGTTTGAGGGTGTGAGAGTTTGAGAGTGCGAGGGCTTGAGGGTGCGAGGGTTTGAGGGTGCGAGGGCTTGAGGGTCACAAACCCTCAAACCCTCACAAACCACACCTTCAAACACTCAAGCCCTCGGACCCTCAAGCCCTCAAACCCTCGCACCCTCAAACCCTCGCACCCTCACACCCTCAAGCCCTCGGACCCTCAAACCCTCGCACCCTCAAGCCCTCGCACCCTCACATCCTCAAGCCCTCACACCCTCAAGCCCTCAATTCCTCACACCCTCAAACCCTCGCACCCTCAAGCCCTCGCACCCTCGCACCCTCAAACCCTCACTCCCTCACACCCTCAAGCCCTCGCACCCTCAAGCCCTCACACCCTCAAGCCCTCGCACCCTCAAGCCCTCACACCCTCAAGCCCTCAAACCCTCAAGCCCTCAAACCCTCGCACCCTCGCACCCTCAAGCCCTCGCACCCTCAAACCGTCACGCCCTCAAGCCCTCGCACCCTCGCACCCTCAAGCCCTCGCACCCTCAAGCCCTCACACCCTCAAACCATCAAACCCTCGAGCCCTCGCACCCTCAATCCCTCACACCCTCAAGCCCTCACACCCTCGCACCCTCAAGCCCTCACACCCTCAAGCCCTCGCACCCTCAAACTCTCACACTCTCGAGCCCTCGCACCCTCAATCCCTCGCACCCTCACGCCCTCACACCCTCAAGCCCTCGCACCCTCAAACCCTCACACCCTCGCACCCTCAAACTCTCAAACCCTCACACCCTCAAACCCTCACACCCTCGAATCCTCACACCCTCAAACTCTCACAACCTCAAGCCCTCGTACCCTCAAGCCCTCACACCCTCAAGCCCTCGCACCCTCAAGCCCTCACACCCTCAAGCCCTCACACCCTCAAGCCCTAAACTCTCACACCCTCAAACCCTCGCACCCTTAAGCCCTCGCACCCTCAAAGTCTCACACCCTCAAACCGTCACGCCCTCAAGCCCTCGCACCCTCAAACCCTCGCACCCTCAAGCCCTCGCACCCTCAAGCCCTCACACCCTCAAGCCCTCGCACCCTCAAACCCTCACAGCCTCAAGCCCTCAAACCCTCGCACCCTCAAGCCCTCACACCCTCAAGCCCTCGCACCCTCCAACTCTCACACCCTCACACCCTCAAACCCTCACACCCTCAAGCCCTCGCACCCTCAAACCCTCACACCCTCAAACCCTCACAGCCTCAAGCCCTCAAACCCTCGCACCCTCAAGCCCTCACACCCTCAAGCCCTCGCACCCTCAAACTCTCAAACCCTCAAGCCCTCGCACCCTCCAACTCTCACACCCTCACACCCTCACAGCCTCACACCATCAAGCCCTCAAACTCTCAAACCCTCAAGCCCTCACACCCTCGCACCCTCAAGCCCTCGCACCCTCAAACCCTCACACCCTCAAACCCTCACACCCTCAAACCCTCACACCCTCAAGCCCTCAAACCCTCGCACCCTCAAACCCTCACACCCTCCAACCCTCAAGCCCTCACACTCTCAAGCCCTCAAACCCTCACACCCTCGCACCCTCAAGCCCTCGCACCCTCACACCCTCGCACCCTCAAACCCTCACACCCTCAATAGCTCGCACCTTCAAACCCTCGCACCCTAGCACCCTCAAACTCTCACACCCTCAAACCATCAAACCCTCAAACCCTCGCACCCTCAAGCCCTCACACCCTCAAGCCCTCACACCCTCGCACCCTCAAGCCATCACACCCTCAAGCCCTCGCACCCTCAAACCCTCGCACCCTCAAACTCTCAACCCCTCACACCCTCAAACCCTCACACTCTCAAACCCTCACACCCTCAAGCCCTCAAACCCTCGCACCCTCACACCCTCAAACCCTCACACCCTCCAACCCTCACACCCTCAAGCCCTCGCACCCTCAAACTCTCAAACCCTCCAGCCCTCGCACCCTCGCACCCTCCAACTCTCACACCCTCACACCCTCACAGCCTCACACCATCAAGCCCTCAAACTCTCAAACCCTCACACCCTCGCACCCTCAAGCCCTCGCACCCTCAAACCCTCACACCCTCAAACCCTCACACCCTCAAACCCTCACACCCTCAAGCCCTCAAACCCTCGCACCCTCAAACCCTCACACCCTCCAACCCTCACACCCTCAAGCCCTCACACTCTCAAGCCCTCAAACCCTCACACCCTCGCACCCTCAAGCCCTCGCGCCCTCAAACCCTCAAACCCTCACTCCCTCAAGCCCTCGCACCCTCACACCCTCAAGCCCTCGCACCCTCAAGCCCTCACACCCTCGCACCCTCAAGCCCTCGCACCCTCAAACCCTCACACCCTCAAACCCTCACACCCTCAAGCCCTCGCACCCTCAAACCCTCGCACCCTCAAGCCCTCGCACCCTCAAGCCCTCACACCCTCATGCCCTCGCACCCTCCAACTCTCACACCCTCACACCCTCGCACCCTCACACCCTCAAACCCTCACACCCTCAATAGCTCGCACCTTCAAACCCTCGCACCCTAGCACCCTCAAACTCTCACACCCTCAAACCATCAAACCCTCACACCCTCAAGCTCTCACACCCTCGCACCCTCAAGCCATCACACCCTCAAGCCCTCGCACCCTCAAGCCCTCACACCCTCGCACCCTCAAACTCTCGCACCCTCAAACCCTCAAACCCTCACACCCTCGCACCCTCACGCCCTCACACCCTCAAGCCCTCGCACCCTCAAACCCTCACACCCTCGCACCCTCAAACTCTCAAACCCTCACACCCTCAAACCCTCACACCCTCGAATCCTCACACCCTCAAACTCTCACAACCTCAAGCCCTCGTACCCTCAAGCCCTCACAACCTCAAACCCTCGCACTCTCAAACCCTCGCACCCTCAAGCCCTCACAGGGTGTGAGAGTTGGAGGGTGCGAGGGTGCTACTATTGCAAAATTGTATGTCCAATGAACAATTAACTTGTTAAGAGCAAAGGAAAAGGAAATTAATTGCTTGTATAGTTGTTACACAATTCAATATTAAATCAAAGGAAGTTGTGTGTTTAAAAATTCAGTACTTTAGTACTTTTTCATTTCAAAAATACCGTAGTACCCTCGCAACACTTTCAGTACTTTTTTATTATTACACATTTTATGTCTTGAGCTTTTCAACTGTTAACGCATTAGCAAACATTTTCAACGCAATGCTAAAGGTAGAATTAGGCTTTAGCCCCGATTAGCCAAACGTCAAACTTGTCACAGTTGACAAGTACACGTCCTCTAACCTAACCTAAAGTTCCTCAAAAATCTGTGGTTCGGAGTCGACGTTAAACTGTAGGTCCCTCCATTCAAGTATACAATTAAGGCACACAACATGAGTGCTGTGAGAAGATAGGCCGTAATCCTTACTGAAGGGTTGTAATGGCCAATTATGTATGTACATGTATGTATAAACACAATTAACGCAACGCAGCAATCTCTCAAAAAACAGAATACATGGGCGTATATAGAAGTGATTAATTTAAAGGCAGCGCGACAACAAACAATGTTGCTGCTGCAATTAGCCTCATTTTCTATTTCTATTCGCAGCAATGAGAGATTTAGTGCTCACAGTGAGAGGATTAATGTTGCCAATATAATATGTAACATGCATAGGATATGAACTCTTATAAAGGGTGTTTTTTATAGAGGTATAGAACTTTAAGTTGGCATTACTTTTCAAGATGGCGACCGATTTAACAGCTGTCAAGTGATTTATTCTCAGTTTGGTTTGGCAATTCATCATGAATAGACTCACGCCTGAACAACGCTTGCAAATAGTGCAATTTTATTTCGAAAATAATGGTTCTGTGCGGAAAACGTATCGCACACTACGTCCATTTTATCGTCGACAAAATCGTCCATTAGAGCAGTTAATTCGATTAACCATGGAACGTTTTCGCAACACGTTTAGTCTTATTGATAACTCGCATCCCCAGAGACGCTGTACGGTGCGTACAGAAGAAACTATTGCTGCTGTAGACCGTAGCATTGAGGAAGAACGTTACAGTCGATGGTAATCGGTATAGAGCCATGATTACTAACTTTTTCATTCCTGAATTGAATAACCATGATGTCCAGGAGATGTGGTTTCAACAAGACGGCGCAACATGTCACACAGCTCGTGCCACAATAGATTTATTGAAAGACACTTTTGGTGACCGCCTAATTTCACGTTTTGGACCTGCGAATTGGCCTCCAAGATCTTGTGATTTAACACCGCTAGACTACTTTCTGTGGGGCTATGTAAAGTCATTGGTCTGTGCGGTAAAGCCACAAACGCTTGACCATTTGGAAGTCGACATTCGCCGTGTTATTGCCGATATACGGCTATGTAAAGTCATTGGTCTATGCGGTAAAGCCACAAACGCTTGACCATTTGGAAGACAACATTCGCCGTGTTATTGCCGATATACGGCCACAAATGTTGGAAAAAGTTATCGAAAATTGGACGTCCAGATTGGACTACATCCACGCCAGCCGTGGCGGTCATATGCCAGAAATCATATTTAAAATGTAATGCCACAAGATTATCTTTCGGATAAATAAAATTCATGTCAATCGAATAATCCATCGTTGTTTTATTGCAACTTAAAGTTCTATACCTCTATAAAAAACACCCTATTTTTGTATATGTCTTGCTTATGCTTTGCTGCTGCTGCATTCATTATAATTAATACTCAAGAAGCGTACCTTAGGCTGCAATTGCAAAATTGTTGTGCTTGCAGCGTTGAGAGTATTGTGTTTATAGCAAAGAGAAAGGCATAAAGACTCTAAAGTAGTTCACAGGGCTTTTTGGGTTTTAACGTTAAACATTTCCCCGTTTCAATATATTTTTACTTTAAAGTTTAGTTTAGGAGTATTTTTCCTATTGTTGGAAAAAGCAAACAAATAAAGAAAACCAGTAAAATACCAAAAAAATTAAAATTTATCGCTGCACTTGCCTCATGTTTAAAAAGTCTTTACTCTCTAGTAAACGTCCCAACATAGACTTGTACATGTAACATGAAACGTACTCATAAAATTTATCCTTCTGTCCCTTTGTATGTGCAGGCAAAATCCTAAAAAATGAAAATTTATCATCATTATTGCATACTAATGGTACCCCAGTTCCCACTATTACTTGAAGCAAAAAAGTAACGATACAATATTTGGCCACCCTCTTTGATAAGTCGATAGCGGAATGAATATTAAAATATGACCCAATTCTTATGCTACAATTTAAAGGAGATAAAAAAAAAATGCAAAGGAAACAAATAAAAAAATATGAAAAATTTCCATAAATGGGCCTCATCGTTCAAGTCTGTTTAAGCTTCCATTCAGGGATCATAGCTTGTTGTCTATGGTAATACATGGTAAATTGAATAAATGACAACTAATTTGAACATATATACATACAAAAAGATGGCCATTATCAACAGCCAAACTTCAGACGGATCTGTTGGAAGATTTGGTAACTTCTAGAATATAATTGTTGATTTGTTATTTTCTTTTCCTTTTAGAAAAGAAAAATCAGTCTTCAATTTTAATCAAATAAAACTGGTAATCACACTTGCATTCCAACCCTTCAGTCAGGATCACGACCTAGTTTCTCTCATCACTTATGTTGTGTAAGTTAATTTTTATTAATGAATGGCGGGAACCACAGTTTAAAGTCGACTTCGAATTACAAAAATGGGAGAAGCTTCTCATTATCAATTTTCTTTACTCTCAGAATTTTGGCCAGAAATCTGCTGAGGGAAAGGTGCCGAAGAAATATTTTTTCAAATTTCATATTGTTTTGTTGGAGATGTCGGACCTAGGGGATTGACCCGTGGCCAATACGCTACTTACTAGACTACGGCGACTTCTAAAGGGTCCGCCATCTAACGTTTTTTTTCAACTAGTGCTTATTTCGAGAATGGTAACGCTTAGCTCATATCTGATTTGACAGATAATTAGTTTTATCCTTCCGCTGAACGAATATGGTTGTGTAAACGCCTGAACAACGCTGGGAAATATTGCGATCTTACTTTGAAAGTCATGGTACGAGTAATGTTGCAGAATGTGTGTGAAAATTGCGTACGGATTTTGGAAGAAACTGCCATTCTCATCGATAAACCAAAGCGTGAAAAGCCAAAAACAGTGCGTATACCCGAGAATATTGCTGCTGTGGCAGAAAGTGTGCGTGAAGCGCCATCAACATCAATTCACCGTCGTTCTCAACAATTGAACATTTTGGGAGACATCATTGAGACGAATTTTGCATAAAGACCTTGGTATGACGCCATACAAAGTCCAATTGGTTCAGGAGTTGAAGCCAATTGACCATCCAATGCGTTTTCGCTTCGCTAAGTAGGCCTGCGATCGACTTACAGAAGATGCCGATTATGGCAAAAAAAATCATCTTTTCCGATGAAGCTCATTTTGATCTTGGCGGGTATGTAAGCAAGCAAAATTGTCACATTTGGGACACAGAAAACCCGCACGCATACATTGAAAAGACGACGCACCCAAAACGTGTCACTGTTTGGTGGGGATTTTGGTCCAGAGGCATAATTGGACCATTTTTCTTCGAAAATGAGGAAGGAGTGGCCGTTACAGTCAATGGCGATCCTTATCGGGTCATGTTGAACGAATTTTTGTTCACAAAAATTGAAGAGGAGGATATTGGCAACATTTGGTTTCAATAGGACAGCGCGCTACGTGCCACACAGCCGACGCTACATTCGATGTTTTGCGCCCTGTTTTTGAAGATCGCATTATCAGCCGCAGAGCTGATGTCGTTTGGTCACCTCGGAGCTGCGATTTGACACCGTTGGACTATTATTTGTGGGGTGCAGTCAAAGATAAGTGTTACGCCGACAAGCCAGAGACAATTGACGCTTTAAAGGACAATATTCGTGAAGCCATTGCTGAAATACAGCTGCACACAATCGATAATGTGCTTAAAAATTGGACCGATAGTGTAGGCTACTACATGGCCAGCCGAGGCAGCCATTTGAATTAAATTATTTTCCATTATTAACCGGAAGGATTGTACTTTCAAATAAAAAAAGAAATTTGCGATAATATTCAGTAGTTTTTCTTTAAAGCATTTTCAAAAAAAAAAAGAAGTTATTTGGCGGACCCTTTATTATGAATACAAATGTAATCAAAAAAAAAAAACCCCCCAAGAGATTTAATAACGACTAATTAGACTTCCTTTCTTTAATACTCTTCCTGTATGAAAAATGAGATAAGTATTTAGAAGGATGGTGAAACCATTACCATCACTATGGGTAATTCATATCAACGTTTAATGCCATCATTTATCACCTGTACTCCAAGGTAGCTACATACCAAGGTATCTACATACCTTCGAGTTTTTCTTCATTAGTTTTTTCGTTTTTGAAATTATTTTCTTTATCCTGCCTCTTACTTAATTCACAATTAATTAGTCTTCATTATTATTCTCCCACACTCTCTCTTCCCCTCTCTCTTTCTGTCTTGATCATTTTTCATTCATAATCACCGAAAACTTTTCTACTGAGTATTCAGTTTTTATTGGTTTTTGTTTTTCAAATTTCTTGTGGTAATTTTTTAGATTTACGGTGTAGCAGGGAATTGTTGATAGATGATGAGAGATGGGAAACAGTTTCATTTTCTATTCATTTTCAAGTTTTCTTTAATATTTATATGTGTGGACGGTCAAGCAGCAATCAATGCGCTGAGATCCCACCTCTTCAAATCAAAGGGCATCTCTACACCTTATAAGCCTGCACGACATCCTCCTCTACTGGGTCGTGAGCTCCAGTGGCATAGAAGGAAAGTAAAGCGGACGAACTGGCTTGGAAGGGATAGTAGATGTCTCGGGAAGAAACAATAGAGGAAATATATGTATACGGGGCCCTACAAGAATAATTTTTCAAATTTTGAAAACAATAGCATGGAAACCAACAAACCGCAGGTGGTCCGAGACGCCGTAGTCTAGTAGGTAGTGTGTTGGCTTGTTAGACGTAACGACACCGTTCAAACCCCAGGTCAGACATCAAAACGAAATATGAAAATATTTCTGGCAAAAGCTCTGGAGTCGACTTTAAACTGTACGTGCCGTCACTCATGTGTAAAATTAACACACACGACATAAATCATGTGAGTAGCTAGGTCGTAAGCCTGACTGAAGGGTTGTAATGACCGATTATGTATGTAAGTAGGTGGTCCAACATACCTGATTGTCGAATTTATTCTCTCCAGCAGTGGAAAATAGGAATACCAAGCAACTACTTGTGTTCGACAAGAGAACGGTTCGAACTCTAACAGGAATTCTAATGGGAGACTGCGCTATTGACAATTCCGCAGTTCCCCACCAGGGTTTCTGAAGAAACTGCCAGCATGTGGAAGTCGATACAACATCTTTTATGTGACAGACAGTTTGTTCCACCAGGATTACTGCAGAAGCTGCCAGGATGTTGAAGAAACACAGTCGGTACAACACGTTTATATGTGTAAGTGTCCTGCACATCAAAACAGATTGTCTTCGGTTTTTAAGTGACAGAATGTTTAAAGATCTAGGCAAGAGGTGGCGAACATACTACGGAGTGAAATGGCCGGATTAGTCCTAAGCTCTGGGTGGTTGAAACGCAACAACAAATGAATCATAACAAGGGAGCTTACCTTACACTAGATAACACAATGGATCATATGGGCGACCAAGTGAACTTGTCGAGAAATATTTCTTCGGCGACCTCCACTCAGTAGTCTTCTAGTAAAGTCTGGTCATATCATGTCAACTTGATTAATAAGGAGCATCGACTTATTATTGTAAAAGAGAGTAAAATATTTGCTTTTGCAAAGACAATTTGTGAGAACGCAGAGAGAATTCATGTAGCAAACCAAAAAAAAAACGGAAACCGGCTTGTAATGAAAGTAAAAATAAATACTTAGTAATGTAGGGAGATAAGCCATTGTAGGTATGTATGTATGTAAGCGATATCAAATGCAGCCCTTGTTTACATATATTGACCTTGTTGGTGTTTTTTTGTTACTTTTAAATGTGGGTATTTTGTTTGCTGGTTTTTTAATGGCATGCGCTAAACCAAGTGCATATGTTATGAGTATGTTTGCACTCTCTGCTGTTTTTTTGAGCAGTTGTGTACAAAACCATTGCTGGTCAATTTTTACACTTTCTCACTGAATGTTAAAAAAACGTGGTAATAAATGATGAAGAAAAGTGTAACAAAATATTTTTAAAAATAATCAGAGAATATTTTCATTCGAATATTTTAAAACAAAATAGAAAAAACGTGTATTTTTTATACATTTTCATTTAAAAAAAATTGTTTATTAACATAGGGTGGCTCATCTATTGGTTTGAGTCATCGTTTATTTCGAATCTGACAATACTTATGTCATTCTAAAGGGTCCGCCAAATAACTTAATTTTTTTTTGAAAATGCTTTAATAAAAAGTACGGAATATTTTCTCAAAATTATTTTTTTATGTGAAAGTACAATCCTTCCGGTTAATAATGGAAAATAATTTCTTTCGAATGGCTGCCTCGGCTGGCCATGCAGTAGCCTACACGATCGATCCAATTTTTAAGCACATTATCGATTGTGTGCAGCTGTATTTCACCAATGGCTTCACGAATATTCTCCTTTAAAGCGTCAATTGTCTCTGGCTTGTCGGCGTAACACTTATCTTTGACGGCACCCCACAAATACCAGCTCCGAGGTGGCCAAACGACATCAGCACTGCTGCTGATAATGCGATCTTCAAAAACAGAGCGCAAAACATCAAGTGAAGCATCGGCTGTGTGGCACATAGCGCCGTCCTGTTGAAATCAAATGTTGCCAATATCCTCCTCTTCAATTTTTATGAACAAAAATTCGTTCAACATGGCCCGATAACGTTCCCCATTGACTGTAACGGCCACTCCTTGCTTATTTTCGAAGAAAAATGGCCCAATTATGCCTCTGGACCAAAATCCGCACCAAACAGTGACCCGTTTTGGGTGCGTCGGCTTTTCAATGTATGCGTGCGGGTTTTCTGTGCCCCAAATGCGACAATTTTGCTTGTTTACATACCCGCCAAGATCAAAATGAGCTTCATCTGAAAAGATGATTTTTTTTGCCAAAATCGGCATCTTCTGTAAGTCGATCGCAGGCCCAAGCGTTCAAGCGTATACACAATCATATTCGTGCAGCGGAAGGATAAAACTAATTATCTGTCAAAGCAGACATGAGCTAAGTATTACCATTCACGAAATAAGCACTAGTTGAAAAAAAAAAGTTAGATGGCGGACCCTTTATTCTGTCACAAAATTCAGTCAATTTCCTATTTGTGCTAAAATCTAAAATTGAATTATCACGCATAGCGCCACAACGAAGACTATTTTGTCTCAATCTTTAACATTCCGCTCTTTGTCTTAAAATCCTTTGCGATGGTAAATTAGTGTTCTGTTTTAATAGTTGTTGGAATTGTATGTTGTGTTATAACACCTCAAAACCTTTCGGTTTCAAAAATGTTTATTTCACTTCTGCACTACTGCAGTGTAGCATTCGTGAAACAGATGTTTATAAACTTTTTTCAAATAAATTTTTTTATTTTTGTTTAATATAATTTTATTTACAATCTATTTTTACAGTATTAAGTAAATGTTGGAATATAAAGTGCAAAAACCAAATTAAAAATATTTACATTTTAATAAATGATAATTCAACATGTGTGTGAAGTATGAAGTAGATGTTGATATACAATTGTGTATAAGCAAATGAGAGACAAGATGTTTATATACATTTGTATATAAGCAAAAGACACAACACTTTTTGGTGCATTATTAATCGACAAGTTGAGCTAAACTTAAGATTTTTACTACATTTCACATATTTATGTTGTAATTGATAAAATAAAACATTTCAATGTAAACAAAATAAAAAAACAGGTTATTTATACACATGTAAAAGCCATACTTCATCGTAGGTAATTGCACAAGTAAACGAATGATAAGACAACATTTGTTTTTTAAGGTTAATGTTGTTCAACATTTATGAAAAATGTTGCACAACATTTCTTCATGCGTACGAAGAAGTTAATACGCAACATGCATATGTAGTAAAGATTTTGTTTTCACAAAGCTTGAAAACGTTGCAACATTGTTTTAAATGTGTATACCGTAGAACTTGGTTTCAATTTGCTAAAAATGTTGCTCAACATTTTTTTCTTTCGTATGCAGAAGTTGAAATGCAAAATACACATGTAGTAAAGATTTTGATTTTGCAAGTCTACAATTGCAACACTGTATTATTCGATTAAAGACTACAACTTTGTTTCAATTTCCTGAAAATGTTGCTCAACATTTCTTCCTTTGCTAATCAACAAATGTTGACAAAATTTTATAAGGTTTGTGAATCTGATTACATATTGAAACATTCTTCTTGATCGATCTACTCAAAAAAGATGTTTATCGAACTGCTTGCTATTTTTAAATTTAAACTTTAATAAAACAAAATGTGTGTGAGAAGCCAGATCGTAATCCTGACTGAAGGGTTGTAATGGCCAATTATGTATGTTATGTGTGTGTGTGATATCATCGAAATTGTTCATACGTTTGGAAGATCACAGTTGAAATTCTTAATTTTCCATGAATCTGAAGCTTAAAAATCAAGCTGCATTTGATCGAGGCATGGGTTATGTTAGAGCGCTTAAGAACTAAAACAAATTAATCTCGGTGGCCAGTTCACATTACACTTAACGTAAAATGACCATCCTAAAGGTACCATCTAAAAGGCTAAAATGCTGTTTGGCACGTAGTGGCGTGTCCTATTAAAACCACATATCGTTAATGGCCATATCATCCAACATAGGCCCAAAGAGGTTGGTAATCATCAAACTACAGTGCTCGCCGTTGACAGTCAACTTCGTTCCCGTAGACAGTGACTTTTTCGAATACATTAGATCCTTTCTTGATCTTATCTGAATTGGGATCATTTCAAACACGTTTGTTTTCGTCACAGATCACATGCTCCAATTGGTCTGTGTATTCTATTGCGGAATTCTGAATTCTATTGCTCACAGGTTAAATTAATTTTCTTGTTCTTTCTATTTTTGCACTGGGTGAACGACCACGTTTCGCCTGTATTCCATGACAAACTGTCTATTAACTCTTGAATTGAGCCTGATTTTCAAGATGCCAAAGACTGAATGCTTTCGACATCCGATTTCAGTTTCTTACTCTCCATTAAAGTTGAGATACTAATTGTGAAAGGTACATTGGTGTCTTGTAGTGTTGCTTTTATCATGTTTTTGCTTGCATACAGGAGCACATTTTTTGCTTTTGTTCGTGTCAGTTTGAGATTTTTCATTGTCACTGGTGTACATCAATTTCCAAAAATTTTTGTTTTTTTTGTTTTACCATTGCATTGATCTGCCATTGTTGGTTGTCTTTTACCCTGTTGTGGGTGCTTCACTTGATAAATCTTTACATGTGTAACAAAGAATCGAAATTTATTGCCACGGATGTACTTTTGTTCTTTTTTTGTGCCTGATACATACCTGATACAGTTCAAGTGATAAGTAAAAAGGAGTCAAAGAGAAAACAAACAATTCCAATACCTTCAAAATGTTCTGCCATTAGGAACAAGATTTCTATCAACAATTGGTTGCCAAAAGTGCCTTAGGATAACGATGGCATGAGTAGTTATGCTGGTATTGAGAATCGCTGTGGTTTATTCTCATTTACCTGCAACTTAAGACAATCTCACAAGAAAAGGTGTAACACTGTCAAATCTCATACTTTGGGTGGCCAGTTGACATCACCTCCATGTGTCATGCCTATGCACTTAATATTCAATGTGGCATGAGTTGTATGATATTGTTACGCAAATGGAAACGATCTAATATCATTTCACATGAAAACAATAAACAAAAGCTACACACACACAAATACAACTAACTTGGTTGCATATACCAACAACAATATGAAAGTAGACCAACAAGCATGACAGAAAAAGGGATGGACGCGTGTGCGGAATGCACAAACAACAATGTGATCGCGATAGAGTTCTCGAAAAGCCAAGAACACGAACTTTCTGCTTCGAGAGTGTTCGTTGGACTGTTTGTGTTGGACTATAAAAGGGTAAGACAAAGCAGGCAGCAGTCAGTAAGAATTCGGTCTGTCTTGTGTGAAGACACGTTGCATACGAAGTAAACAGTCGTGGTTTGAAGATCGCTGTTGTGAAGATCTCCGCTATACAGATCTAGCGTACAAGTGTTATTGCTTACAAAAAGGTTGTAAGCAGAGAAGAATAACGAACTAGCAAGTTGGACTATAAAAGGGTAAGACAAAGCAGGAAGCAGTCACTAAGAATTCAGTCAGTCTTGTGTGAAGACACGTTGCGTTCGAAGTAAGCAGTCGTGGTTTGAAGATCGCTGTTGTGAAGATCTCCGCTATACAGATCTAACGTACAAGTGTTATTGCTTACAAAAAGGTTGTAAGCAGAGAACTATAACGAACAAGCAAATTGTTGTTGTATCGTGAAGTTGTATACAGTGGCATACAAAAGTAGTGTGATTAATAAAGAGTTTAATTGAAACAAAAGACATATTTGTTTTTAATTTTGTTTGCAATCAACGAACTCATATTCTAAACGTTTTTTAAAAAGGAAGAAAATGTAATAACATGTTGCGTCATTTTATTGAACCCTCATGTCGTTGGTATTCAGGTCAATCAATTGAGACCAAAAGGAGCTTATTGTCATTGATCTATAGTGGATATCGTTGACAGTGAAGGCCTGACCAAAGTAATTTTTAAGAAAATATGGACGAATGCCTCGTCAGCCAAAAATTTAAACCAAATACGGAATTTTTCGGAAGCGTACTGGTATTGTACCACATTTGACAATCCATTTAGCAGTTAATGGAAAAACTGACTCTAAAGACGCATGGCCGATCGATCCATAATCTTATACTTCATGAATTCAATAAATTCTGCTAAAATTTACTCCTTCAAGCAATATTAATGCAATCATGTTGCATGTGCCTCACAAAGCAGGTCACAAATTCGAATTAAAAAAAAATGTGCGAATAAAAATTATACAAGAGACAACTAAAACGAATTCTTACTACGAATGTTAAAGATTTAAATAAATCCCAAGGAAAGGAGTGATCGCAAACAGTAACTATTGCAGGCCAAAAATTAAAAGAAAATCTTGGCAAAAAAATGGTAGTCCATAGCCATCACAGCAACATTAAACACAAATTTCAATAATACAAGGCAATAATATTGAAAAAAAGCAAATTTCGTAAATGATATAAACAGCAGCGTCCCTCAACAAACGCTTTCCTCTTTTCAACTCTTAAACTATGGCAAGCAATTTATAAGTTCTTCTGATTACTCTCTCTCTCCGTGTCTTTGAGACTCATGGTCTGTTTTACGTTGAACGTTGAATGTTGAATTTATTTTCGTTTATTTTGAATTTAAAATTTGACATGCACGCACTTGGGGTACGTGTTTAACATTGTCTTGTGATGTTTCAACTCTTTTGTATTCCAAAACAAAAACAAAAATATGTTGCAGTCATGATATTTAATTCAACGAATATCTTCTCATACTACATGTTCAAGAACCTACACTAATGGCAGGCATGTGAAGCATACTAATTAACATACATGTATGAGGAAGTGAACGATATTCTGTTAGTGGGAAATTTTATCAAACGAAGAAGTCTGTTTTGAAGTGCATGGTACTCGCATAAAAGGTGTTGTAACAATTCCATTTCTTCCACAGTCTGTCAGCTTCTGTAGTAATCCTGGTGAGACAAACCGAGTTTATCAGCAAAACTGCTAACAGCGCAGTCTCCCATTAGAATTCCTGTTACAGTGCGAACCTTTCTCTTATCAAACTCAAGCAGTTCCTTGGTTTTTCTGATATTCACTGCTGGACACGCATACATACATGCATACATACATACATACATTTGTCATTACAACCTTCACTCAAGATTAAGACCTAGCTTCTCACACCACTTATGTTCGTATGAGTGCATGTGAGTGGCGGGACCCACAGTTTAAAGTTGACTCCGAACGACAGATTTTTGAGAAACTTTTCATGGCAATTTTAATTACTCTCACAGTTTTTTGCCAGAAATCTGCTGAGAGGACGTCGCCGAAGAAATATTTTTTTTATATTTCGCTTTGATGTCTGCCCTGGGGCTGGAACCGTGGCCTAACGTCTAATAAGCCAACACACTACCTACTAGACTACGGCAACTGCTGCCGTACACAACATTTGGCAACCAGGTATGTGTGGACCAGTCACGGTTTGTTGAATTCCATGCTGCTTTTTCCAATTTGAAAAAATATTCCTGTGGGGGCACACATCTCCCCTCTGTCCTCCCTTTCTCAGTTATCTGCTATCCCTTGTGTGCCAGTTCGTATGCCTTTTCGTTTTCTTTTTTGACACAGTGCCCCAGAACCTAGTAGAGGAGGATGTTGTGTTGATATATACGGTATAGAGAGTCTGTGCAACTCCTGATGCCGTTTTGTTTGACAGGGTGGGATCATATCGCTCTCTTTTTTTGCCAAGCGATTGTCTACACATATGATCATGTTCGAAGAAGATAGGTTCCTGGTTGCAATCTAACGTGCTGCTTGTTTAATAAGGAAAAATGTCCCCCCTGTTTAGGCAATCTGCACGATCCATTTAGTGCCAGCTTATCGAAATATACCACATATTCAGTTCCACATCGTATTTTTGAGCCATCGGTGAAGATTGTTATATAACCGCCACCGATTACAGCTTTAAGAACACTTTCTCTCTAAGGGGGAGCGCGAGTTTTATATGTTCGTCCGAAAACAGTCTCTGGCACCATGGCCAGTCGCTTCTAAAAACCCAGTTTCTCAAAAATTCGTCATTCAGAGTCGAGTTTAAACTGTATATCACTCGCCTCTTATGGATAAAATTAACACACACAACATAAGTGGGTGTGCGAAACTAGTTTGTAATCCCGACTGAAGAGTTGTAACGACCAATGATGCATGTATGTCTGTATGTATGTACGAATAGAGATTAAGAAGGAATATCTGCTTTTTGCAACATACTTTACATTTCTTTTTTTCGTTAAACTTTTTTCGTGTACATACTTTACAACATCAATCATCAATCCATTACTACTTGAAATCACTTTTTTGTTAGGGTGTTTGTTAATAATTCCTGAAGTATTAGCTAACCAATGTTTTTCGTACTTCCATTTCCAATCGTTTGCAATCATATTGTTACGTTTTTACCTTTTAAAAACGTTCAAAAAATATGAGCACGTAGATTGCAAATAAAATAAAAATAAATTTGTATTTAATTTTAATTAAACTTCTCTATTATGCGCCTTATTCTGTGTGCCACTGTTCACAACTTGATGTAAACAACAACAATTGCTTTATTTGTTATTCTTCTTTACATTCATTTACGTAAACAATAACAATCGTTCGACAGATTTTTATAACGGAGATCTTCAAACACACCGCGGCTTCACACAAAACTGTCTGTACTTTACTAACTCACAGAGTAAACAGTCTGATGAATATTCTTTAAGGCGAATGTTCGTGACTTTGCCTTCTTGAAATCTCTATAAATGTATACGTCGTTTTTTTCATTTTTCATTTTTGTGTATTTTGTTTGCATTTATTCTTGTAGTATTGGTATTGTTGTATTTTTGTTTACTTGTTTACCATTTTTTATGCTGGTGTTTGTTGTATTGTGTATTTTTGTTTTTTGTATTAGAAATAATTTCCATTGAGTGTTTCAGGCAAATACCACAGAGGTGGTTTTGTCAATGAAATTGCAAAGTAAACTGAAAGAAAATATTTCAAATCGAAATCAAGAAAACAGTATTTTCTTCATGGTTTAAAAAATGACGTCGTTATAGTGTAGTTTAGACAGTTTATTGGTTTCCAAGTTCAAAGCTATATCATATCAACAAACAAAAAAAAATATTTCCTTCGGCGACCTATTTCCGTAAGGCTTATAGCAGACGTTGCGAGAGTACATAATTGTCATGAAAAAAGCTTCTTAAGCCTATCATTTGAAGTTCCCTTTAAACCTTAGATCTCATCAATCATGAATAAAATTAACATACACAACATAGATGATGTGAGATGCTTGGTTGTAGTCCTAACTGAAGAATAAAAATGGAATTTCATATATAGCGTATGATATGTTGGCTTTGAGGACCTCTGTCGTTGGGCTTATTCACATGCATCTGCAGCTTACGAAAACTCCACAAGAAAAAGTGAAACGTGATCGCACCGAACGATTTCGGTGGCCAGCTCATATCACCTCTGCATGAGATGAGCATTGTAGTGTGTTTGACTAGATACCATACCCTTTGCATCTAACTTAACATCAACACATTCTTGTTGATATTGTCCTCACTGCATAAATGTTGGGACAGCGTGTATTATGCTGTCTTAGCATATTCCCACCGCACACATAGTGTGCTAGAATTAAGAATTTAATGCATAGTTAGTTTTAAGAAAAGAGAAATAAAGCGAACAGTCGCACAAGCGTTTGTTCACAAAAATAAAATTGTTACATTACACCATGCCCTCAAATCCATTGCGGCATGAGCTGCGTATTATGCCGAGCCTTCCTATTGAAATCACATGTCGTTGGTGTCGATATAATCAAATTCAGGCCAAAGGAAGTTTACAATCATAGATGTTTGGTGTTCACCATTGTCAGTAATGGTCTGCCCAACGTCGCTTTCGAAGTAATCGGGACCGATGATGCCCTTGAACCAAAATCCACAAAATGTTGTGAATATTTCGAAATGCATTCGATGCTTTGGTAAGTCATATGGATCCCCCAAATGCAACGGTTTTTGTTTGTTTACGTATCCATCCATTCAAAAATGGACTTCAACATTGAAGATGATTTTTCGATAACTTCGTTGAAGGTACTTTGCTAGAACAACTTCATCAATGGCACGTTTTGCTGAATGCTATATGATCCATGGTCCATGATGATTTGAAAAACAGACTGACTAAATGACAGGTAATTTGAGAAGTAATCCTGACTGAAGGGTTGTAATGGCCAACTATGTATGTCTGTAATTTGACAGATGTAGCTTCAACATGATGGCATGTGTCAACTTGACTAAGGTGGTTCTTATGTCGGAACATCTATTCACTTTTCCAAATTAACCAAAGAGTCAGAGAGCCTTAGTCTCTTTCTCTATTTTCAGACATTTAAAGATTTCTTCACATGTTATCGTATTTGTTTAAAAATTTAATTTTTTTCTTCATTTTATTTTTCTTCATTTCTTTTCAAGAAAACCTTGGAATAGAAATTCAGAAATTTTTGTGAAATTAAGAAATATTTCTCAGTTCTTTTGCTTTCCAAATGAGTGCGTAATTTCATAAAACTCAGTGATGCACATTGAAAAAGGAAAATGAAAAATTCTTTTGCGTTCAAACTAAGAGAAAATAAAATTTCATAGAGGAATAAAAAAAAATTTATGAATTTTTACTTCTCTCAAGGCTGCAACCACATATGAGTTCAAATTAAAAACAAATAAAAAAAATAATAAGAATTTTTAAAGGTGCTGCTTGAGAAATTAAATCTTTATTTAAAGGACAAAATTTTTGTAATTGAGTTCCTTTTTTTTTGGTGTTCTAGTCTACCATCATCTAATTTACCCAATTGGTGATAAAAGAGGCATGAATTTCAGTGTCCATCGCAGAAATTAATCATCTCGCAATCGTCTTATATGGTCCACAGAAGTTATCTGATCTTTCCCAAAAGTTTGCAGCTTAATTCTAATTACGCCATCACTTAAACAACAAGTTTACTGTTCATATATTTCTTTACACTTAGAATTCCTATACCGTATATATTGTTACAAAAATTTAAAAATCTAGATACTGTTGTTTTGCTTTTACATCGTTTAACATTAAAATTATAAACAAAAGCTACAAAAAATAAAAACAATGAACTTGTTTACATGATAAACAAGTAAACAAAAATACAACAACAAAACACCAGCATAAAAATTAAAATAATAAGTAGTCTAGTAGGTAGTGTGTTCGCTTATTAGACAAAAAACCCGGGTTCGAGCCACAGGCCAGATATCAACACGAAATATGAAAAAAAAATATTTCTTCGGCGACTACCTCTCAGCAGATTTCTGGCAAAAACGCTGAAAGTAAATAAACTTGCCATTTAAAAGTTTAAAAATAAAGGCACACAACATGAGTGGTGTGAAAAGCTAGGCCGTAATCCTGACTGAAGGGTTGTAATGGCCAATTATGTATGTATGTATGTAAACAAAAATACAACAACAAATACTACAAGAATATACGTAAACAAAATACACAAACAACAATTATAGAAGAACAGTGTTTACATTTATAGAGATCTCGAGATGGCGAAGCCACGAACATTCGCCTTCAAGAAAAAAAAAACAATATACTTGTGTACATGATAAACAAGTAAACAAAAATACAACACGAAACACTACAAGAATAAATGTAAACAAAATACACAAACAACAATTATGGAACAACAATGTTTACATTTATAGAGATCTCGAGAAGGCGAAGCCACGAATATTTGACTTCAAGAACATTCATCAGACTGTTTACGTTGAAATATAAAAGGCAGGGCAAAGCAGGCAACGAGTCAGTAAAAATTCAATCATTCTTGTATGAAGACGCGATGTGTTTGAAGAGAATAATCGTGGTTTGAAGATCTCCGTTACAAAGATCTGTCAAAAGAGTGCAAAGAGGAATAACAAACAAAGCAATTGTTGTTGTTTACATCAAGTTGTGAACAGTGGCAGACAGAATTATGCGAACAATAAAGGATTTTAATTAAAATTAAACACAAATTTATTTTTATTTTATTTGCAATCTACGAGCTCATATTTTAAACGTTTTTAAAAGGGTGATAACGTAACAATATTTTTCAATCCAATTCTGGATTCCAAACCTATTCTAACGCTTTTAAAATGGATCTTATGTGGATTTGTATCCTTCGAAATTGGAGAATGTTGCTTATTCATCGTGGTTAATTCCTATAGATATGGGTTTTATTGCTGAAAATGAGTTTTTCAATACAAAAATTTGTCCAAACAGTATACTCATTTTGATAAAATAGTTTTATCATGCGCACACATATTGTTGAAGACTGAAATTTGCTCAGTACTGGGATTGCGCTTATCTGAGGCGTCATAATGGGCCACTATCCACGCTCAAGTAATTTCTGGTATCAAAGCTACCTTTCCAAACTAGCTACCTACCTATTGAGATTTATATCCTTTCATAGATATTTGATAAAACAGTTTAAATAAATGACAACTAATTTGACGGATGTAGTTTCAACCAGTTGGCCGTTATCAACTGTCAAATTTCCATTGTTAATCGTTTACATACGTTTTTATGCAGTTCTCTCTGTTTTATCCTCGATGCAGCACACATTCAAGATTGATAATCTCTTGTAACATGTTTTTTTTTGTTGTTTTTTCATTCTCGACTTCATTACACTGCTTTAGTCAACTGTCATGCACATGTCAGTCTTCATTCATTCACTTTCCATGCACAGTTAATTAAAAATGTTTATCACGCTTACAATGTTGACACACCATGCCAGCAGTGGTTGAATGAATGCATGAAACTGACTGGCTGACTGGCTAAATAAATGAATTAACGAATAAATGAATAAAAAAAACAACAACTTTTTAATACTAACTTTTTCATGAGTGCATATGAAAGGAATATTGTTACGAAAATAAAAAAAATCTATATATTTGTGCCTTGCTTTGACATCGTTTAACATTAAAATTATAAACAAAAGCTACAAAAACAAAAACAATGAACTTGTCTACAAATTATCGATCGCACTGCTTAATATAATAACACACACCAGCATATCAAAATGGTAAACAAGTAAACAAAAATATACCAACAAACACTACAATAATAAATGTAAACAAGAATGTTTACATTTATATAACAACAATGTTTACATTTATAGAGATTTCGAGAAAGCGAAGTCATAAACGTTCGCCTTCAAGAACATTCATCAGTCTGTTTACTTTGCCATATAAAGGCAAGGCAAAGCAGGCGACTGAGTTAGTGAAGTTCAGACAGTCTTGTGTGAGGACGCAGTATGTTTGAAGAGATTAATCGTGGTTTGAAGATCTCCGTTATAAAGATCTGTCGATCAACTGTCTAGTAATTGTTATTGTTTATGCAGAGGATATAAACAGAGGAATAACAAACAAAGCAATTGTTGTTGTTTACATAAAGTTGTGAACAGTGGTACACAGAATTAAGCGAATAATAAAGAATTTTAAATAAACTAAACACAAATTTATTTGTATTTTATTTACAATATGTGAGCTCATATTTTAAAGGTTTTGAAAAGTTAAAAACGGAACAATGTTATCAATACAGTGAGGAACAAAAAAATAAAACTTTGGAAAAAAATTGTTCTAGAACCTCCAAGAAATTTGAAAATATTTCACTGGAAAATATTTCGTTTGAAATACTACGCTTTTCTTGGAGAGATTTCTAGTTTCCCATATGACAACGGGAGGGGTTACCATGTCTTATTTTTGATAACATGGTATTTAGATAAATAGGTTTCCACATACGTAAGTCTACAAATGTTATACGGGATTTAAGCTTAAAAATAGAAATTTTTAGACACTAACGGCGAAATATTTTGTAACTTAGAGCCTTCTTTGAAGTCGCCGTTGTCTAGTAGGTAGTGTGTTGGCTTATTAGACGAAAGGCCCGAGTTCAAACCCTAGGTCAGAGATCAAAACGAAAATGTGAAAATATTTCTTAGGCGACTTCCTCTCAGCAGATTTCTGGGAAAAACTCTGAGAGTAAAAATTGCCATGAAAAGCTTCTCAAAAATCTGTCGTTCGGAGTCGTCGTTAAACTGTAGGTCCCGCTACTCATGTATAAAATTAACGCACACAACACGAGTGGTGTAGGAAGCTAGGACGTTGTACAATGCGCCAATTCGACCTCCGGGTACTGTACTTGTCACAGTTGACAAAGTACACGTCCTCTAAGCTAACCTAACCTAGAGCCTTCTTTATTGCAAAACTCCATATATAAATGTATAAATCAGCAGGATACTGCTGTAAACACAACAGTTCTTACAAAACAAATTGGTTTCTGGCGAAAAATATTTATGAAAGGGATTGGCCAGCAAACTCCACAGTTATACTCGTATGCCCAGTGGAAAATATGGGGGAAATTCTTAACCTTGTTTTCTTCAAATCACCCAATTTGATGACAAGTTTTTCAAAAGCTATCCACAGTTTGTAGTCCATAGCGGTCGAATCAGATTTACTAGTGAGCAATTCTTCAGAGGAAAGAAATGCTAGTAATTTGCTGGAAAGTCCGCAGAAAGACTAGAATAAGGTTCTCAAAAATCTGACGTTCGGAATCGACTTTAAACTGTAGGTCCCAACCAACATGTATGTGTTGCGAGAAGCTAGGTCGTAATTATAAGTGAAGGGTTGTAATTACCAATTGTGTATGTATGTGTGTAAGTATATGCCAACGGTCAAGTTCAGACTGATGTGCATAGCAGAGTTATGGATAATTTAATAATTCAGATGATTTCCATTCAAAGAAGCCTTGGTGGCATACCAGATAAATGAGGTACCAAATCGTCAAATATTTGAGTAAAAAATCATCAAAATCGTCAAAGACACCATCTTTATCTATGGGTGGTGTAAATATTAAGGAGTCAGAAGCTCTTGTCATTTTGAGCATGAAAATTCTGTGTAATGTTGGCTGGAACCGATACATTTTTCAGTTCCGTCAGTTTCTTCTTAAGATCTTATCATCTGATCTTACTATTTACATCATTTATAACCGACCGATAATGGGATACAACTCTCATGTATGGGTCAGTGCCTCAATGTCTGTTTTGAGGTTTCTTGACCGTATACAGTAGAGGCCGTAGTAGCTCGTTGATGACAGTAGTGTATCCAAATCCATTGAATCATTGGAGCAGCGTTGCAATGTAGTTTGTGTTTCACTGTTCTATCGCTACTACAAAAGGATTTCGTTCGAACGAAATAAGGGGACTTGTTCCCGAAAATCATATATTCCTACTTAACGCTCATCATGCCAACACATCCGTATGTGACCGATTGGCCAGTGGATCGCACACTACATTACAGAAAAAGTACCTTTTTTTGGTCGGGCTATTCGTATGTTGAACTCAATTCCTGCAGAGGTCTTTTCTGTTACTTATGGTATAAAAATATACAAGCCTAGTGTCCATAAGCACTGTTCTCCCTTTTCTTCTGCCCATAACATATTTTCATAGTTCCAAACACAATGGCATCCCTCCACTGAGTGTTAGTGGTGCGATCTTCTGATGGTAATAATAGAAGCTTTCTAAAAATCGTCAAAATAAGGGCATAAATCGTCAAAAACGTCAAATGGTCAATCTGATATTTTTGGATCTCAAAATCGTCAAAATGACGATAAATCGTTAAATTTGGCAGCTATGCTTGGCGGTCATTTGAACGATATGTTATAATGATATGCCATCCTGGACGTATAAGCTATGTTAAGTTTATATGTAAACATATGCCATAGTGTACAAAATGGTGTTGCATACATACATCTAATAAAGGGTCCACCATCTAACGTTTTTTTTCAACTAGTGCTTATTTCGTGAATGGTAACACTTAGCTCATGTCTGATTTGACAGATAATTAGTTTTATCCTTCGGCAGAACGAATATTGACCATCCAATGCGTTTTCGCTTCGCTAAGTGGGCCTGCGATCGACTTACAGAAGATGCCGATTTTGACAAAAAAAAATCATCTTTTCAAATGAAGCTCATTTTGATCTTGGAGGTTATGTAAACGAGCAAAATTGTCGCATTTGGGGCATAGAAAACCTGCACGCATACATTGAAAAGCCGACGCACCCAAAACGTGTCACTGTTTGGTGCGGATTTTGGTCCAGAGGCATAATTGGGTCATTTTTCTTCGAAAATAAGCAAGGAGTGGCCGTTACAGTCAATGGCGATCGTTATCGGGCCATGTTGAACGAACTTTTGTTCACAAAAATTCAAGAGCTGGATATTGGCAACATTTGGTTTCAACAGGACGGCGCTACGTGCCACACAGCCGATGCTTCACTAGATGTTTTGCGCTTTGTTTTTGAAGATCACATTATCAGCCGAAGAGCTGATGTCGTTTGGTCACTTCGGAGCTGCGATTTGACACCGTTGGACTATTATTTGTGGGGTGCCGTCAAAGATAAGTGTTACGCCCCGACAAGCCAGAGACAATTGACGCTTTAAAGGACAATATTCGTAAAGCCATTGGTGAAATACAGCTGCACACAATCGATAATGTGCTTAAAAATTGAACCGATCGTGTAGGCTACTGCATGGCCAGCCGAGGCAGACATTTGAATGAAATTATTTTCCATTATTAACGGGAAGGATTGTACATTCAAATAAAAAAGAAATTTAAGAAAATATTCAGTAGTTTTTTTTTAAGCATATATCCTGACTGAAGGGTTGTAATGCCCATTATGCGGTTCACAATGAAGCCTTAGCGGTCATTTGAACGATATATTGTAATGCTATGTAATACTAGGCGTATAAGCTATATTAAGTTTATAAATAAGCATACACCATAGTGTGCAAATTGGTGTTGCATACATACATACATCTAATATTACATAAATGCTTCATGGCGTATGAGTGATGAAAGTCGACGTCAATAAAATTATTCATACGTTGCTCTAGGAAATGAATTAATTCCTCTGTTTCTGCTAGAAGAACAATTGCAAAAGAACGTCTGTATATTTGTATGTATAAAACACTGACTGTTTGGAATATTTTTGATATTTTTTGTGGACTTTTTTATACAGCCTCTCTAGCTTCCATTTAAACCCATTGAAAAGCTACATATTCCATATTTTTCTCTATAATTCAAATATAATTTCAGAGTTTTCTTTCAAATAATTTTTCTTTCCTTTTTGATTCCCTTTTTGCCTTGTTATACAATGATTAGATCAAATTCTGTATTGATTTGAATTATTTCAAATCCCTTAAGCAATATTATACGGAATAAAATAAATCGTATGTTTGTTGGGAAAAAGAAATTTAATATGCTTTGCAAGTAACTTAATATGGAGAAGCAAGCAAGTGCAAAAGACCTTTATGTATTGCAGTCAGTAAAATAAGTTTATATTCCCATGGTGCAAATGAGATTTATTATCAATCCTTATAAGCCAATAACATTAGCATGTAGTGCCATCCCTATATACTACTGTATAATTTAGTACTATAAAATACAACCCTTAAGATGTATAACAATTATAAATACAACCCTGTTTCATTAGATTTAAGAGTATATATAATAGAATAAAGAAAAGCGTACGACGCAGTCGTGAAGTGAAGTTCGAAGAATACACTTGTGTGTTTTATTTTTAAATAAGCGAATTCTTTCTACATGGCGATCCTGCCAGTACAAATTTGTGTGTTCTAACAAATTTGTGTTTTTTTAATAAAGTGTAACGGGTATTATAACGGGAAAAAAAAAGAACAACTTATTGAAACTTTAGCAAGCAACATGCTGCAAAGCTAACCAAAAAATAAATAATAATATGAATTTGATTTAAAAAAAAAACTTGTCTAAAAAAAAAAACAATAACTAACGATAATTTACCCGCGATAACAACAACAACATCAAACAAACGAATACCACCTTTTAAAAGGAAAAATTTAAAAAAAAAATATATATATATAAAATAAAAAAAAAAAAAACAACAACAACAATGTATTTATTCATTTTAACCACGTTAAAATGAAAATTAATATCAAAAAAAAATTTAAAATTCCCAAAATTATTTCGTTAAACAAAAACAAACAAAAATTTAACAAACTAAAGAAAATAAAAATGCTAACGGTATTTGAGCATTAAAATTTGAAAAGAACATGTCAAGGAAGACAAATGGGTATGTTAAAACAAAGTTAAAAGATTAAGAATTTCTTTTTGAAGGAAAAAACAACAAAAAAAAAACCGTTTTACATATTTCATAGAAAACCTTAATAACACGGAAAAAACTAAATAACAACGGTGACTAAAAAAAAAAGACATGCATTTTCTTAAAAAAAAAAAAACCGCCAAACTAACCTAAAACTATATAAAAATACAAAGAAATACAAAAGAATTTTGTTGTTATCAAAATAATTCGTTAACTTTAACAAAAAATATATACTCTAAAAAAAAAAAAGTTTTTCTGTTTTTCGGTATTGTGCCTGCATTTATGCACTTACATATATTTGTGCCAGCTGTACTTTATTGCCAAGCAGAATTATAACGGTTTTCGTAAAAATACGCTTTGCAAGAGAAAGATCATGTTGCTATGCATGTAAACTGTACTTTTTTTTCCTCTTTTTTCTTTTTTCCACGTCGAATTGTAACGGTTTTCTGGTCTTATGAAATCACACATTGACATAGAAACAAACATCAAGCATAACGGTTTTTATGAATTCTGTTTTTTTTTACAAATAAAATAAGAATATAATAAAGTTGAAATAATAACGGACACCAAGCACAAACAAAACAAAAACAACAAAAAGAAAACGCAAAGAAAATAATACAATAAGCCAAAAATTATAATACAAAAAAAAATAGAAGAAAAAAAAAATTCCAACCTAAAACCACAATAACAATATGTACAAAAAATATGAAATGTGATGCACAATACAACAAAAAATTCTGTCTTATAAGAAACAGTGGAAAAAAAGAGAACACATAGTGAAGACAAAAACCAAATAAGACAGAAGTGTGAGACAACTGAAAAAAAAAAAACATCTAAATTAACAGTTGAAAAAAAAGGCTCTCGCTAAAAATAAAATAAAAAAGGAAAAAGAAAAATACAAAGAAAAAGAAAAATACATACATTTAAATAAATTCATAAACGAAAAGTGATCTAAGAAAAAAAAAAAAAACAATAACAAGAATATAAAACATAGACAAACTTTGAAATAGAATATACATACATACTACATACAAACAAAATTGCTGAAAAGAAAAAGAAATAACAAAAGAATGGTGAAATTACAACACAACATAGAACAATACAACACAGAACAGCACAACAACAACACAATGCACAACAACACAACGCAGAGCAACACAACGCATAGCAGCACAATGCAGAACAACACGACGCAGAACAACATGACATACAACAAGGCCGCAGAAGAATACCAAAACAATGAGGGATGGTGAGAAATTAACAGAAATAGACAACAAACAACATAAAATTCTCATATTCAGAAATTTGTTATATATATAATTTACCTAAAGTAAAATCAATTAAAATAATTACTAATATGTACATTCTTATTATACGTAATATATATATAAAATAATATATAATAATAATATATATATATATAAAAAAAAAAATAAAATGTAAAATATATAAAAAAAAATATACATACATAATATACATATATTATATATATATATATTATACAAATATATACATATATATATATATATATAATATATATATATTATACAAAATATACATATAACATAATCATATTCACAAATTCCTATAAATAGATAATTCATATATATAACTTCTTATTTCTAAATTATTCTCATTGGAGCAACTACTTACACATATTTGAATATAAATTATTTTACCAAAAATTAAAATTACAATAAAAATAATATGTTAATACCGTTTAAATCAATGAAAAGCTTTTGCTCTTTAGGAAAGGAAAAGATTTTTTTTAATTATTTCTTAAAAATTAAATTTTCAAACAAATTATTTTTTCAAACAAATTACATTTTTTTACAGTAAGCCAAATTAAGGCATGCTTATAAGGTGTAAACGCGGCTAATTCCTTTTTTTAATACCAAGGAAAAATAATATTTGAATCACAAAAAAAAAAAATTTTTTTTTTTTTTCGACTGCACCTTATAGGTTTGCTTTATTGCACACATTGAAAACGTAAGCAAGATTTTTAACGTTCACAAAAATAATATTGAAAGTATCTCATTCGATTAAATGCATGTGTTTAATATTGGTAAATGTCTTCAAGTCAATTTGACATTAATGAATTTAAAGAATTATTTTCAAAATTTAATAACATAAAGAAAAGAATCATACAAAATAGGCCAATAACGAGCAAGGAAAGTAAAAGGGAAGAATATATAGAGCTGTTAATAATATCTTTTAATAATATTTTGGATTACACTGAACCTTTTTTTAATGATATACAGGCTATTTTGCAAAGGGAAATATATAATAAAATAGAGCGTTGCAGGGAAATATTATTTAAATGCTTCTGTAGATTGGATTGTAGGATCAAAGTTCCATTCGGTGACAACTTGTTTAAGAAAGTGGATAGGAAAATTTTGGTAGAATCTGTGTTTGAATCGGAGATTAATAGGAGTGACTCAGAGTCCGAGGTTGGGTGTAAGGAACAACTAAATCTTTATTTAACAAATCTAAATCCTAAGAAATCGGGTGATCTAAAAATGGCGTCAATAGAGGAAAAGACAAAGTTTATCTCGATGTGTTCAAACATTATACGCGAAAACTATGACGGAAACCCCCTTACATTAAACTCTTTTTTGGACAAGGTAGACTTGGTGGCAGAAATTATGACAGAGAATTTGGAAAAATGCTTCATTTCCTTTATAAAATCAAAATTGGACGGCAAGGCCAGGGAAGTGTTACCAGAAAGCATCACTAGCATTAATCAGATGAAAGAGGCCCTAAGGAATAGAATTCGCCCTGACAGCTCAAAGGTGGTAGCCGGAAGAATTACAGCTTTAAGTATAACGCAAAACAATTATGCCGATTTCGCAAAGAAGGTAGAGGATTTGGCAGATGCTTTAGAACGCTCGCTCGTCATAGAGGGTATGACTAGGGAAAAGGCACATGAGATGACAATGGAACAGACGGTTAGTGTATGTAGAAGCAATGCTAGGTCAGATATGGTTAGAGCAATTTTAGCGTCGAGTACTTTCAAAGAGCCAAAAGATGTTGTGGCGAAATTAATAATTGAGGAGTCTACCACTGAGAAACAGGCTCAGGTTCTTTCTATGCGGTATAATAGAAGCCGGAATAATTTTGAGCATAGACATAATTCTGAATGCAGGAATCCGCGAATGGATAGATTTGCCCGACGTAACAATAACAGCTATGAAAATAGATCCAATAGTAACAGCTCTTATGGACAGAGATCTAACGTGCATACACGTGACTATAGTAATCGTGGAAGATATAGCCGGCCCAATAGAGGTCGTGGTAATGGGCGCAATGTGTCTGTGAGGACTTTAAACTTGGACGCCCCTCAACAGACATTGTTGAGGGAGGAAGAGGATCAGAATTAAAATCAGTTTATTGTTTTAACCTACATTACACCGACTTCATAAGATTAAATTGCAGTGACATAAAAGGACCCTCTAGCTTTCTCGTGGACACACAGGCAGATATTTCGCTAATTAAACTATGTCGTTTGAAACCTGATACTATCTTGAATAGAAATCAAATTATTAATATAACTGGAGTGACCTCAAACGCGATATCCACCTTAGGCACAATTTGTTCCAACTTGATTATTTCAAATTATATAATTTCAATTGTTTTCCATGTTGTTAGCGACGACTTTAATATACCATCAGATGGCATTCTAGGCAGAGATTTTCTTAGAGAAACAAAAAGCAAAATAGATTATGAGAATATGGACATTACAATTTTCGTTAGAGATGCACAACTACGAATTCCAATACTTCAAGGTCCGCGAAACTTTACTTGCATAATCCCACCAAGGTGCGAGGTTTATAGAATATTTAATTTGGAAAACATCAGGGAGCCCATGTTCGTAGACTCGCGGGAGATATCTGAAGGAGTTTTTGTAGGAAAAGGCGTTATAGATTCGAACAATCCGATTTTGCGTATAGTGAATACCACAGACCAGATAAAATGCATTAGAAATGACAGGATTAACCTTGAGAAGCTTCGAAATTTTTATGTATACACGATTAAGGATAATAAGGTAAATGATGACCGCATCGACAAATTAAGGGCTATACTTGTGGATCAGATGCCACTCGATGTTCAGGACGACTTAATGACATTGTGTTTGTCATATGCCGATATTTTTGCTCTGAAAGAGGACAAAATGTCGATTAATAACTTTTATGAACAAAAATTTAAAGTGGTTGACCAATCTCCAGTATATGTGAAGAATTATAGACTTGCTCATAGTCAAAAGGAAGAAATTGATAGGCAGGTTAAAAATTTGCTGGATAATGATTTAATAGAACCCAGCACGTCAAACTTTAATAGCCCCTTAATTTTAGTTCCTAAAAAGAGCGTAGATAAGCAGAAAGCGTTTAGGATGTGCGTAGATTACCGGGCAGTGAATAGAAAACTTATTGCTGATAAATTTCCCCTACCGCGCATTGACGACATCTTAGACAATCTAGGCCGAGCAAAGCATTTTTCGATCATTGACTTATTTTCTGGTTTCCACCAAATTCCAATACATCCTGATTCGCGCGACATAACGGCATTCAGTACGGACAAGGGATCTTTTAGATGGAAAGTACTTCCATTTGGGTTAAATGTAGCACCCAACTCATTTTCGAGAATGATGGCAATTGCATTCTCTGGTCTCCAACCTAATAAGGCGTTTCTCTATATTGATGATGTAATCATCATCGGTTGCAGTAGAAAACATCATTTAAATAACCTAAAGGACGTTTTTGACATTATGAGGTCACACAACTTAAAAATAAATCCCTATAAGTGCAATTTTTTCCGGTCTGAGGTTACTTTCCTGGGGCATAAGTGTACCGCAAAAGGTCTCCTTCCGGACGACAAGAAAATTGAAGCAATAAAAAACTATACTACTCCTTCTGATAAAGATTCTGTGAAGAGATTTGTTGCGTTTGCAGCACCTCTGAATAAATTGACAAGGAAAAATACAGAATTCGTCTGGAATGAGAAATGTCAGGAGTCTTTTGATAGATTAAAACTTGCTTTAATAAGCCCCAAAATTCTGCAATATCCTGACCTTACGAAACCTTTTCTTATAACAGTTGACGCATCAAAACATGGATGTGGAGCCATTTTAAGCCAAAACTTCAATGGAGACGACCTACCCATTTATTACGCCTCGAAATCTTTTACAGAATCGGAGCAGAAGAAACCCATTATAGAATTGGAATTGTTGGCAATACATTTCGCGATTACTCAATTTCGTCCATATGTTTACGGCACATCTTTCACGGTACGATCGGATCACCGGCCTCTTGTCTATCTCTTTAACATAAAAGACCCATCCTCGAAATTAACCCGTATTCGTTTGGAATTATCAGAGTACAATTTTACCGTAGAATATATCAAAGGAAAGGAGAATGTTGGCGCTGATGCATTATCTAGAATTTCGATAAATGATCTCAAGTGTAAGGATAATCAGGTATTGGCTGTTATGACGCGTGCAAAGTCGAAAAGTAAAGCTATTGGGGTAATCGAGCATGAACAACCCGCGAAAAGTTGTGGTAAGACAATGGTTTACGACAAATTCTCTCATGAATTTAGTAAAGATATGGCGAGAATTAAAACGGAAATATTGAGTTATGATGAGAATTAGATTAGATTGTGCATACATTTTTATAGAAAATTTAGGAAACTACTGTCGGTAGAGTTTGAACTTGTGAACGAAACGAACAGATTAGACTGTCTGCTTTCGAAGCTACAAAAGGAGGCTAACAAGTACAAAATTTCCAGGGCAGAGTGGAGGAAAAATGATTCATTTTTTAAAATTTTTACAATTGGGAACTTGAAGGAACAGGGTAATAGAGTATTAGAAACTTTGGAATTAATTCTTACCGAACCAGTCGCTATAATAGGAAATGAGAATGAGAAAAAGAAACTGATGCAGATTTATCATAACGACTCGCTACTTGGAGGACATTGCGGTCAGAAGAAGTTGTACGCAAAATTAAGGACAAAATACTATTGGAAGAGAATGACAAAGGACATAGCGAAATTTGTGAGGAATTGTCCACAGTGTAGACTAAATAAAGTTCGACCATCTAATATAGAGAAACTAGTTCTTACACCAACACCAGTTAAAGCTTTTGACATAGTTGTTTTAGACACAATAGGTCCTTTACCCCAATCTGCTTATGGAAATAAGTATGCTTTGACACTGATGTGCGATTTAACAAAATATTTAGTTTAAATTCCTATACCGGACAAGTCTGCTGCCACTGTCGCCAGAGCAATTTTTGAAAATTTCATATTAATTTATGGAAGAATGCAGGTAATAAAGTCGGACTCAGGAACCGAATTTAAAAATGAGCTTTTCACCGAACTTTGTAAAATATTGAATATTGAAATAAAATTTTCTGCCAGTTATCACCACCAGACGGTAGGCACCGTGGAACGCAACCATCGAGTATTCAATGAATACATTAGGGCATATGTGGATGAGAATAAGAACGACTGGGATACTTATATTAAATATTTTACATTCTACCACAATACAACACCAAATTCAGTATTCGACAACAAGTACACGCCTTTTGAATTAGTATTCGGTAGAGATGCATCCATGCCTAATGAGACACAGACAAATTTGGATCCTGTTTATAATATTGAGAACTATGGAAAGGAGGTAAAATATAGATTACAAAGAACAAATATATTGGCTAGACAACTAATGGAAAAACATAAGGAACGGAACAAAGCCTTTTATGATAGATTTGCAAAACCAATACAATTACAGGTAAATGATGTAGTCTTTTTACAGAAACAGCCTTATGATAAACATAGTAACATTTATGAAGGTCCATTTATAGTAAAAGCGTTAAAAGGAGTTAATGCAATAATTTTTAATGAGAACACAAAGCAAGAGAGAACAGTCCATAAAAACAGAATAAGGAAATAATATAGAAATTTGTATATTCTTTTCTTTTGACACATGCATACATATGAAAATTTACTTTGCTTTTACTTTTTACTGCAAAGTTAGCTCAAAAATCGGCAAACAAGTACAAAAAGAAAAAAATATATCAAAAAGATAAAAATTTCTTTTTTAATTGAATTAAAATTTCATTTTGTTTGAAAAGAGAAAAAAATACGAAAATTTATTCGAATATACACTCCCAATCCATATAAATACAATGAATATGGCTCTGAATGACATTCATATTTTTCCCGGGGATCATGAGACAAGCAAGCCTGATCAACTTGATTGTTTCATTATTCTCCGGCATATTGTAGTGTAAAGAAGAAGAAATTATATATTTCTTCTTGCTGGAAAAAGGGGAGGTATATGCAAATAAATTTTGAATACTCTATATAACGACCATGAAATAATACCTAATATTACATATAATTATATTCTACAACCATAATATTCATCTTTATATTTTATATTAATGTTACCATACTGTAAATACTTTAATGTTATATTTATATTTAAATTACTAAATCGTAACTAGTTATATATATAATATAATATAATAATTCTTTTGTAAGTACTGAATATGAATAAAATGTAAACTCTATTATTTAAGAATTTAACATAATAACGTTATTATGTTGCTCCTTATTACCATTATTAGAACTTTAGATATTTAATTAATTCCTAATCTTTAGCATAACGTTTATATTCGAATATAATTTTATAAAGGATTATATACATATATATGAAAAAAAAATTGTCAAGAAATATATATGAAAAAAAAAGTCATAAACACTTTTTTTTAAAAAGAAAAGGGAGGTGTAGTGCCATCCCTATATACTACTGTATAATTTAGTACTATAAAATACAACCCTTAAGATGTATAACAATTATAAATACAACCCTGTTTCATTAGATTTAAGAGTATATATAATAGAATAAAGAAAAGCGTACGACGCAGTCGTGAAGTGAAGTTCGAAGAATACACTTGTGTGTTTTATTTTTAAATAAGCGAATTCTTTCTACAAGCAGCTATCAATATGTATGTATGTACATATGTATAACATACGAGTACATGTACAATAATTGCAGAAAATTCAAAGAAAATATATTTAGAAACGTTTCCTGTGTCCATTGTCTGTTGTAAGAAAAAAACAACATGAAAGAGGACATGAAAGAGGACATGAAAGAAAACAGAAAGAGCTAAAAAAGGGAATAGTAGTGGCTGTTCGGTTATCCACTGTCTGACAGCCAACAATGAACAGAAGATTTTAAACGAATTCATAAGAACTCGGCCGTTCGGAGTTGACTTTTAACTGTAGCTCCCGACACTCATGTATAAAATTAACACACATAACATAGGTGGCGTGAGAAGCTAGGATGTAAGTCTGACTGTAGGTTTGCAATGAGCAATTATGTTATGTATGTATCAGAGGTCAGCAAAGAGTATTCAGGAAGATGAGTAGATTCGAATTATACTCATTATTTCTAATATTTATAGGCATTCATACTTATTTTAATATCATACTCATACTACTCATATTCAAAGTTTGAAGTACTCATCGTACGCATATTTAACAATACGCATGATGTTGTTGATTTCGATCAGAGATCAGCAATGAGTATTCAAAAAGACGAGTAGCTTAGAATCATACTCATAATTTGTAATATTTATAGGCGTTCATACTTATTTTAATATCATACTTATAGTACTCATATTCAAAGTTTGAAGTACTCATCGTACTCATACTTAACAATCATGCGTATTGTTTTGGTATTTGATTTCGACTCTCCTTTACTCAACATTTACAAGAATCACAAAATAACTATAATTCGCTTACGAACACTACAATACTCACTAAAAGGTTTGTATTTACTTTGCTTGCTGTCTTTGTCTTTTCTTCTAAGACTGTAAATTTTGATGAATGATTCGAATCTCTCGAATCATTTATGAGTATTGTAAGTATTTTTCTAAATTTATGAATCTGAACGAGTAGGCGTATGAATCAAACATATTTCGAATGGTATGAGTTTGATGTCAACGTTGTACTCATACTCATTGCAACCTATACTTATAAATCAATGTTGTAGTGAGTACGAATGAATCAGAGTTGAATTTGAATACTGTTGACTCACTCACACTCAAAATATCATGAGTACTTATGAGTAGCGAAAAAACGATTCATTGCTGATCTCGGATGCATATACATATGTACATATGTATTGGCCATTATTGGTTACACAATTTTTCTATCTTTCAGGCAATTTGATGACATTCCATAGCAATAAAATTGTTCTTCTTTTGAAGCAAATCAATTAGTTACTCATTTTTCGATTTTCTCGCAGTAATCGAAGTACTGCAATCGAAGTATTTGCCATCTTTAACACGATGAAAGCATATGACGTTGTTCGATCACTGAATATGTTTGACAGATGCAATCAACAATACTACAAAAAAAATTAAGGATCGTCCACAATAAATGGTAGCCATGGTTACATTTGTATCTGGACGCTTATTTCATACCGGTACATCCTGATGTATATGTTTTAAAATTTTTTAGAAATGAGTAAATAGCATTCATATATCTCGCATCAGAGAAGAAAGAAAAAAATACTAAAATGAGAACACAACAAAAGCCAACAAAACACACATATCGTAAGGTACCAAGGAAAGTATAAAAATTGGAATAAAAACCGAGATCAAATTACAAGGCCAAATACTACATAGAAAGATCCAGAAGTTGCCAGATATAAAATAAAACAGTATAAAGAGAGAGAGAGAGAAAGAGAGAAGAATGGAGAGAACTATAGCGAGCTGTGGCAACAGTTACCATAAGTGTGTTAAATTTCAAACGATGAAAAAAAACACTAAAATGAGCACACAACAAAAGCCAACAAAACAAACGTATCGTAAGGTCCCAAGGATTTTGAAAATAAACGTATCAGGAAGTATACAAATCGGGACGAGATCAAATTACAAGGCCAATACTGCATAGAAAGATCCAGAAGTTGCCAAAGATCCAAAAGTTGTCAAAGATCCAGAAGTTGCCAAAGATCTAGAAGTTGCCAAAGATCTAGAAGTTGCCAAAGATCCAGAAGTTGCCAAGTTACAATAAGGACATTAAACAGTCCAAAATTTATTCAAATTTGTGCACATAAAATTACAGACAGTAAAGAAGCTTTGGTTTTATAGCCGCATCAACCTAATAACCTATTGAAACGCTGTCACAAATGAAGGTGGCCAATAGTTCAACTAGTAACATGAAATAGATATGAATACACACTTGCCACATGATATAGAAACTTCTTTAGTACCCCATTAACAGATACAAGGGTAAACACAAACTTACAATGGCAATTGTATATGAATGGTGTACACTATGAAGAGAGAAGTACTGATTGCTGTGCAACTTTTAAAACGAACAAAAAGGTCAACTGCATACAATAGATACTCTTTAGATTTAGACGTGAAATGGAACACGCCGTGAAATGCGGTTAATGCAAGGAAGTAAAGCCAGGGGGAATAGTTGCAACATAAATAAAGAGAGAGAGAAAGAGAGAGAATATAGAACTTTGTTAAGCTGATGTAGTATACTTCAAACATACACATGAATTGTCAAATGTCAACAACAGTCATGACTCCTCTACTATATTGTATCATCAACCATACGCCCACATCACTGAGCAAAGGCAATGTGTACAGCCATTTTGATACATTAACAGGAGACATGTTAGCCTGTAAAATGTTTACAAGTACTTAAAATACTTTAGTATCTATTTGGCGACCTTTAGGTGTTTGCTGCTAGTCCGCATACCACATGTAAGCCTGTTAATCATTCTTATTTACAACAACATGACAATTCATATCTCTTCCCGCCTTAATTTATACACAACCGTGCCTTCTTTTCTTTTGATGCAGCAACACTGTTTCCATACAATTCTGTTCTTCTACACGCAGTTCACAATCCAAAACAACTCTCTTAGCATTTGAATTTATATTTATTGTACTAACGTAAGGTATCGGGTGTGCCATCTATCGGTTTCATTTTGAACCATCGGGTTCTTTCGAATCTGGCAATACTTCTGTCATTCTATTCTGTCACAAAATTCAGTCATATTATCTCCCCTAAACGTAATGAATTGATTTACACTTGAGCAACGTTGCGTTTTACTAGAAATTTATTTCCAAAGCGAAGACAATTAGTCGGTCAGAAATTGCATGAAAATGTCGTACGAAATTTGGTCGCTGAGAAGGACCAATAGTGCCCGATATACTCAAGTTTATTGCTAAAGTTCGTGAAACCTGTTTCATTGTTGATGCGCGAAGACGTGAGCGTGCTCGTTCAGTGCGTACACCCGAAAATATCGAAGCTGTAGCTGAGCTCGTCATTGTGCTCAAGAATTAAACATTTCACGCACCAGCTTAAGTCGAATTTGTGTCAAAAGATCTCGGTATGACGCCATACAAAGTTGAATCGGTCCAAGAGTTGAAGCCGCATGACCATCCGCTTCGCTAGATGAGCCAACGGGAAACTGTACGATGATGTTGATTTTGCCAAAATAATTCATCTTTTCGGATGAAGTTCGTTTTCATCTTGGTGGATACTTTAATAAGCAAAATTCCTGTATTTGGGTCTCAGAAAACCTACACGTGGTCTTACTGAAGATAATGCACACCCATTACGAGTGACTGTTTGGTGCGGTTTGTAGAGCGAAGGCATCATTGGCACATACTTCTTTGAAAATGAGGGTGGCGAAACTATTACCGTCAATGGAGACACCTATCGCACCATTATAACCGATTTTTTTGTACCCGCTCTTCATTGTATTGCCATACAACTCATTCCACAATCGATTTATTTCGTCAAAAATTTGATCGCGCATCATCGTTGACACAGTTGGACTATTTTTTGTGGGGCGTCAGGTCGTTAGGTCGGAATGGTAGCTCTGATATCATAAAGCTCATTTGAACACGCATAGCGGCCCGTGGTGATGCCACGGGTGAACGCAGTCCCTGTACTGACCAAGTTCCACCAAAATCAGGGAAGAGGAATAAGTTGGGCAGCGCAAGGGCTGCCCATCAAAGGCACGACTACCGTACACTGGAAAACCAGCCAGAAAGTTTGATGAACGAAGCTAAAGGGTGTTTTTTATAGAGGTATAGAACTTTAAGTTGGCATTACTTTTCAAGATGTCGACCGATTTAACAGCTGTCAAGTGATTTATTCTCAGTTTGGTTTGGCAATTCATCATGAATAGACTCACGCCTGAACAACGCTTGCAAATAGTGCAATTTTATTTCGAAAATAATGGTTCTCTGCGGAAAACGTATCGCGCACTACGTCCATTTTATCGTGGACAAAAGCGTCCATCAGAGCAGTTAATTCGATTAACCATTGAACGTTTTCGCACCACGTTTACTCTTATTGATAACTCGCATCCCCAGAGACGCTATACGGTGCGTACAGAAGAAGCTATTGCTGCTGTAGAGCGTAGCATTGAGCAAGACCCGAATGAGTCCATCCGCGGTATAGAGCCATGATTACTAACTTTTTCATTCCTGAATTGAATAACCATGATGTCCAGGAGATGTGGTTTCAACAAGACGGCGCAACATGTCACACAGCTCGTGCCACAATAGATTTATTGAAAGACACGTTTGGTGACCATCTAATTTCACGTTTTGGACCTGTGAATTTTCCTCCAAGATCTTGTGATTTAACACCGCTAGACTACTTTCTGTGGGGCTATGTAAAGTCATTGGTCTATGCGGTAAAGCCACAAACGCTTGACCATTTGGAAGACAACATTCGCCGTGTTATTCCCGATGTATGACCACAAATGTTGGAAAAAGTCATCGAAAATTGGACGTCCAGATTGGACTACATCCGCGCCAGCCGTGGCCGTCATATGCCAGAAATCATATTTAAAATGTAATGCCACAAGATTATCTTTCGGATAAATAAAATTCATGTCAATCGAATAATCCATCGTTGTTTTATTGCACCTTAAAGTTCGATACCTCTATAAAAACACCCTATATATCCTTGATATCAATAGATGATAGCTCTGTCAAGCTGACAAGAAATGGGGAGCCAAATAACCAATATCTGCACCCCGTAAGAGATGGGCATTGACAAAGAAAGTGGATAACCGTCTTCGCCTCCTCAGCGGATCTGCATCCACGACAGAAGTCATTAAATGGGAGCCTCATTCTTTTCGCGTGTCTACCCATAACACAGTGACCTGTAAGCATGACCACTGTGGTTAAGATGACGTCTCAACCAAGACCAAGTAATTGGTTGGTACGCCTTCTATCTATCGAGGCCCGGGTGAGTCTGGCGGTGGAGCAGGACTCCTCATTGACCCAGGATAGGTTGTTGTCCCGAAAGAATTTCCGCGCAATATCCAACTTGAACGAGGCAAGTGGCACACCCAATTCAATCGAAGAGGATTCCGGAAGGAGCGCACCAGTTCTGGCGATCTCGTCGGCCCTACAGTTTCCTGAAATGTCACTATGCTCGGGGACCCTCACCACTGAGACACTGGTGTTTGTGTCGACAAACCAGAGACATTCATGATGCATTTGCCGAGATACGACTAAATACATTCGAAAAAGTTCCCGAAAATTCGTTCAATCGACTGAGGTACTGTAAGGCCAACCGCTTCAGCCATATGAATGAAATAATATTCCACTTCTAACCTCGACAATTGTACTCCACAACAAAGAGTATAAATTTGAAAAAATTTCACACCGTTTTTGTTTTATTGTACAGTAAGACCCCGCTTAACGCTGTTTCAGTATTACGCGGTAGTACAATAGCGGTGCACTATATAGCGACGGTGTAGACGATGTATCTTTTCAACTCTCTTTTGTTAGTCTGTCCAGAATAAAGATTCCAACTGTATTTTCCGAAGTCTCAATCACAGTACGAACGCATCTTTCCTGCGTCACAGTTGATTCATTAGTTGCCTCATTTAACGCTGTTTCGTTTAGCGCTGGAACTTATTGGAACGTATCCCTCGCGTTAAGCGGGGTCTTACTGTATTATTTGTAAATTTAAACGCTTAAACGGTCCACCCTTTATAATTAGAAATTATATTATAACTATTACGAGCTGAGTAACGGAAACTTTATGCTCGGTGTAGTGAAATCGAACCCACAATCCTCACATTAATAGTTTAGTAAACTACTCACTAGACTACCATATTAATTGCGGTCAAAGGCCTGACCATGACTGTATCTATTGAACATCGTTTGGTCCAAAGGTTTAAATTTTAAAAATTATTTTTTAATTCAATATCAACATTTACAACAAATGCAACATAATTAAACAACTTTTTTTTTGTTGTCTTACTCATCAAGAAACTTAATGAACATTGAAGAGACTGCAATTAACGCTGAACGTCTTAATATTAGAGTCAAAATGGCATTTCATGCATCATTAACATGCCTCAACGGAGGCAAGCGCATACCACATTATAAATCGGTATGCGGTGGGTGTGCATGCACAACGTTTAAAAATTTATTCAAAAAATTTAACATTTTTGCCTTCACCTTCTGCGTAAAATTCCTATTCCCTCCCATTTATCTGTTGGTATTTGAGAAGTTGTAAGCATACAGTGAGCGTCAAAAGAAATTGTACATAAAAAAAAATATATTCATTAATATATTACCGTTATTTTTATTTAAAAATTGTGTTACGTTTTTATCTTTTAAAAACGTTCAAAAAATATGAGCTCGTAGATTGCAAATAAAATAAAAATAAGTTTGTGTTTAGGTTTAATTAAAAATTCTTTATTATTCGCACAATTCTGTGTGGCACTGTTCACAACTTGATGTAAACAACAACAATTGCTTTTCTTTGTTATTCCTTTGTTTACACCCTTTGCAATTACTAGAAAATTGTTCGACAGATCTTTGTAACCACGATTACTCTCTTCAAACAAACCGTGTCTTCACACAAGACTGATTGAACTTCTGACTGACTCATAGTGCTCGCCGTTGAGAATGACAATCTGGCCTACGTTGTTCTCACAGAAATATGAACCATTGACGCCCTCAGCCAAAAGTCCACGCCAAAAAAAGTAACATTTTGGGCATGCATTGAACGCTCTTGGATCTCTTGTGGATACATAATTGGTCACTTTAACCCTTTAGTTAGGATTACACCATGATTATTGTCTTCAAACACACAGTGTCTTCACACAAGACTGACTGAACTTTAACTGACTCCGTTGCCTACTTTGCCTTGCCTTTTATATGGAAACAAAACAATCTGATGAATGTTCTTGAAGTCGAATGTTCGTTGCTTTGTCTTCTCGACGTGTCTATAAATGTAAACATCATTATTTCATTATTTTTGTTTGTGCATATTCATACATAATTGGCCATTACAACCCTTCAATCAGGATTACGGCCTAGCTTCTCAAACCACTCATGTTGTGTGCCTTAATTTTATATTTGAGTGGAGGGACCTACAGTTTAACGTCGTCTCCGAACGACAAATTTTGAAAAACTTTTTCATGGCATGTTTATTTACTCTCAGAGTTTTTGGCCAGAAATCTGCTGAGAGGAAGTCGCCGAAGAAATATTTTTTTTTCCATATATCGTTTTGATGTCTGGCCTTGGCTCGAACCCAGGCTTTACGTCTAATAAGCGAACACACTACCTACTAGGCTACGGTGACTACTAGCTCGTAGATTGAAAATAAAAATTAATTATTGTCTAATTTTAATTAAAATTCTTTATTATTCGCACAATTCTGTGTGCCACCGAGGTTCTCGAGGTCTCTATAAATGTAAACATCAGTGTTTCATTATTGTTGTTTGTGCATATTATTTACATTTATTATTGCAGTGTTTGTTGTTGCATTTTTGTTTACTTATTTATCATTTTTGTATGCTGGTGTTTGTTAGCATATTTTTGTTTACTTGTTTACCATTCTTTTAGGCTGGTGTTTGTTGGTATATTTTTGTTTACTTGTTTATCATATTTTTTGCTGGTGTTTTATTGGTATATTTTTATTTACTTGTTTACCATTTTTATGCTGGTGTTTGTTGGTATATTTTTGTTTACTTGTTTACAATTTTTTTATACTGGTGGTTGTTGGTATATTACGCTGTGCGAGAATTTGTAAACAAGTCCATTGTTTGGTTTTTGTAGGTTATATTTATCATTTTAATGCTAAACGATGTAAAAGCAAAACACCAGTATCTATATCAGTTTTTAAAATTAAAACAAAAAAAATAAAGAAAATTTCGAAATATTTCCAAATTTTTAGGGCACTCTCCTTAAGTAATATAAGTTAAGTTTGGTGATTGTGAGAATTTTATCCATAGTGTATAGTTTCTTTTGACGCTCACTGTAAAAACAACATCTTATTTTTAACCGAAAAGTGCTGCAGTTTGCAGCAACTAATGTGCAGAGCATTTAAAAATTTTGTTTTCAATTTTTAATCGAAAATAAAAGCAACAGCAAGAGCATTGAAAACTTTTTCTTCTTCAATTATGTCCACATGACTACTTTTAAACGTAATGCTGGCAACTTTATATTGACAATATTAATCGATAACAATAACAACAACAACAATAATATTTTGTATATTGTCATGACTACCACTTCCAAAACTAGTAACAATGGATTTCAAAATTCCATGTTTTGTTGGATTTGTTCCAAAAATTTAAAAAATAGTTGTAAAAAATAACAAAAATTTACTTTTTCTTGAATGTTATTTCAGTTAACAATAATAATAGTCTAAAGCAACAACAGCAACAACATGAAAAAATAACATGAAACTTTAAAACAGAAGACGACCTCTCTGTTCACCTACAGAAGGAGTTCATTCACTTACTATCCGTGCCTACAAAGGCATGTATTGTTCATGCAATTATTACAGGGTGAAGCAGATGATTTCTTACAAAAATTACAAAGTGTGACAGATTAACCATTAACAACCCGGTTCCTTCCAGACACCTTTGTTTCGTACGCGCCTTCGCCAGTTGGTCACGCTAATCATTGACAGGACTTCCTTGACTTGGTCCTTTCAACGCCAGCAGGGTTTCCTCTTCTCCGGCTCCCTGTTGGATTCTAAATCATTATAAAACTCTTAGGTTAGGTTAGGCTAGTGTGGTAGCTTTCATATCCAAAAGCTCACTTGAGCACGCATAGCGACCCGTTGTGACACCACAAGTGAACGCAGTCCATGTACTAACCAAGTAACGTAAAATAGGCCAACACAGTACCTACTCGACTACGGCCTTTCAAATGAAAAAAAATTCGATGACATCTCAAACTTTTTTCAATTAAATTTAAAGATAAGAAGGCTTTACAATATAGCTTCCATGTAGCCTCTCTATATACGATTTTTCTAATGGCGGAACACATTGAACAACTTTTCGCCACAATCTATACCGCTAAGTTAGCTTTCTTAGTCGCTACTCCATAATATGTGAGGGTTCATGTTACAATAGTACTAGTAATGTGACGCTATCATCCTCAAGCTACACAAGTTATCTCCCTCTCATGCATCCCCTTAGAGTATAACCCTCGTGAACTTTAGTATGCTGTCCGGTTTCAATAAGTATAACTTCCTGCCCGGTACTTTCTGGTCACCTAAGTGTTTCTCTCTCGGATACATTGACGATGCACAGACTCCAAATATGTACTTCAGTGGTTCGCATTCCGTAACACAGAATCTATAAATTTGACTTGAAGCGAAACCTATTCTGGATAAGAGCCTTCACCCTTCTATATCTACCCTTTTGCCAAGTATTCACTTTCAAAATTCCTGTAAATTCATCTGCCCACTTATTGAAGTGAATTTCAGCTTCACAGTGATCCAGCAAAGCGTGATCCCATTTCGTAGTCCATCGTGTTATCCTCAACTGATGCATGATTAGATTGTCCTACTATATCCTATCCTTTGTACTTTCTATTCAATTTCCGTTGAACATCTCTTTCGATGGCGTAGACTTTTGCTAGGAAGATATTCACGAGATATCCCCTATGTTCCGGATATTTCAATCAGAATCGAAACACATCCGCTGCTGTTTCACTACTTGTTCTTGATCCATCAGTACACCACAAAATGGTTCCCTCTTCTGTTAAACATCAAACTTAATAACGCTTGTTGACACTATGTCTGTCAAATTAACTGTCAGTCAATCAAGCTGTTTTGCCAAAAAAAAACCCGATTGACAATCATTTACAATGAATGGAAACTGAAAGCAGTTGTCAACTGGTTTTGGATGGCGGCATCATCGGTTCATATTTCTTTGAGAACGATGTTAGCCAGAGCAGCACTAATAATAGATCTTTTATTACCAACTTCTTTTGGCCTGAAGTAAATTTTATAGCTATACTATATGTGGTTTCAACAGGACGACACTACTGCACAGGCGATTTGAGGGCATGTTCTTTTCACATGAAGATGATGTAAATTGACCAACGAAATCATGCTATTCATGCGTATGCGAACAAGCTACAAACCACAGTGATCTGCCAAATCACAAACATAACCCATGCCATCAGTCAAATTAGGTCTGATTTATCCATCAGAGTCATAAATAATTAGATATGTAGAATGCACATTATCCAAAGAATATATACATATGTAATTGGAAATTACAACCCTTCAGTCAGGATTACAACCTAGCTTCTCACACCACTAATGTTGTGTGCGTTAATTTTTATACATGAGTGACGGGACCTACAGTTTAAAGTCGATTCCGAGCGATAGATTTTTGAGAAATTTTTTAACAAAAATCTGCTGAGAGGAAGTCGCCGAAGATATATTTTTTTTCTTTCATATTTCGTTTTGATGTCTGACCTGGGGCTTGAACCTCGGCCTTACGTCTAATAAGCCCACACACACTACCTACTAGACTACGGCGACTACTTGTATGCCACACACCATGACATAAATCGGTGATATCATTCGGTATCTGGCACACACGCTTCGTTTTAATGTTAATTTAACGATAGGAACCCTAGCTAGAAGTGGTTTAAAAGAGTTCGAGGCTTTCAAGGTTAAAAAAAAACTCAGCAATATTTAAAAAATTCTTGGAATGCAACTCTGCAAACGTCATCATTATCATGCAGCAACATTTAAAAAATTCTTCTGTTTACAACACTTTATGGCAAATGGACAATATTTTCATTAAACAATACATGTACACAATACAACTAATTCTGCATAACATGTAAAATGCCTTGTAAATACTGTTGCCATATGTATGTATGTGGTTTTTATAATCTAAACTGATGATGTTCAATAAAAATAAAATGTTAACAGAGTAAACACAGAAAGAGAGAGAGAGAGATAGAGAGAAGCAAGTGAATGACTTGAACCAGCAGCAGATATACAATTTGGATTCATCTTCTACTACCCGATTTAAAGTTGATTTAATAGTTGCTGGATTGGTTGTTTGGTAACCTTTGGTATTTGTTTGTTTGCCTAAAAGATGTTATTGTAGTTGTAGTGTCATTATACAATGCCTGTTAATATGTCGAGAGTCAGCCTCATAGTTGTATGCCATATAAGGAGATGTGACATCACTTCTAAACAACAGACAAAGAAACGACAAAAGCCAAGGTAGATAATATCTTTTAGTACATGGCTTTTTATTTATTATGCAATAATAATCACAATATTTTGTAAATAAACATAAAAGTTAATGAGCATACGAGTATACATCAAGTATTGTGTATTGTTTGGCTTACGCTGCCTAGAAAATTATTAAATTATAGACGGTTTCATAATAAATTGTAAAATAAAACAAAAATAATAATCATTTATTTATCAATTACAATATACATGTATTTTATTTATATTTTAGTTATTACGAACGACGTAACTAAAATTATATGTTCGGCGTAATGTAACATACCAGAGTCTCCCTCTAATAATAGTCTAGCCTAGTTTACGACCAAGAAAAATGCATGTCATCGACACAAAAAATTCAAGTCATCAAACAAAAAAATTCACGGCATCGACCGAAAATGCAAATTATCAACAAAAAAATGCAAGTCATTGGCCAAAAAATGCTAAACCAAAAATGCGACCGAAAAATTCAAGTCAGCAACGAAAAATTTCACGTCATCGACGAAAAAATTCAAGTCATCGGCTATAAAAATGCAAGTCATACAGCAAAAAAGGCAAGACATCAATCAAAAAATGCAAGTCGTCGGCTATGTATAAAAAATGCAAGTCCTCGAGCAAAATATGCAAGTCATCCAACAAAAAATGCAAGTTATCGACCAAAAAATGCAAGTTTTCTCCCAAAAACGTTAATAAAGAAAATGCAAGTCATCGACCAAAAAACTGAACGTCATCGACACAAGTCATCCATAAATGCTAGTCAAAAAATGCAAGTCATCGACTATATAAAATGCAAGTAATCGACACAAAAAACACAAGTCATTGGTTATAAAGTCATACAGCAAAAAAGGCAAGTCACCCAATAAAAAAATGCAAGTCATCGAGCAAAATATGCAAGTCATCAACCAAAAATATGCACGGCATCGACTAAAAATGCAAATTATGAACCAAAAAATGCAAGTCATTGGCCAAAAAATGCGAAACCGAAAATGACACCGAAAAATTCAAGTTATCGACGAATAAATTCACGTCATCGACAAAAAAACGCAAGTCATCGGCTATAAAAATGCAAGTCATACTGCAAAAAATGCAAAATATCGGCTATAAAAAATGCAAGCCATCGAGCAAAATATGCAAGTCATCCATCAAAAAATTAAAGTTATCTCCCAAAAAGTTTAATAAAGAAAATGCAAGTCATCGACCAAAAAATTAAAGTCATCTACCCGAAAAATGCAAGTCATCCAGCAAAAAATTCAAGCCATCGACCAAAAAATGCAGGTTGTCTCCCAAAAAAGTTTACCAAAGAAAATGCAAGTCATCGATAAAAAAATTTAAATCATGTGCCAAAAATGCAAGTCATCGCCCAAAAAAATTGGAGTCATTGACAAAAAGTGCAAGTCATCGAAAAAGAAAAATGCAAGATACCGATAAATTTGCACGGTTTATTTAGAAAACTTTTTGTTGCTCATTTGAAGAAATCAATTAGTTTCACCGACTATATCTTCTGTCCCAAGTAACGCCCGACCGTAAAAACCCCTGTTTTGGAATCCTTGACACTGTGACTATCTAGTCCACTAGGTCTATTTCACCCACTAGGTCAATTTCTTATACAATTTTGACGATTTAAGTAGAGAAGTACATTTCTTAGCTAATTTGAAGAAAAAGTTAGCTTCTTCGCCTATATCTCCGGTCTCAAGTAACGCCCGATTGTAAGTAATCCCGTTTTTGAACCCTTGAAATTGTAGCTATCAAGCCAACTAGATTCATTTTCCACCACTTGGTCCATTTTTTATACGATTTTGTCTGATTTATATAGAAGAACTTTTCATTTTTGTTAATTTAAAAAACAATTTAGCTTCGTTGCCCAGTATATCGCCGGTCTTAAGTAATGCTCGATCGGAAGTAAGCCTGTTTTGAAATCATTGATCCAATAGCAATCCAATCTACTAGGGACGATACTAAAAAAAGAACTCCAGAACTTTAAAGATTAGACAACATGGAGCATTGTGACCTCTACAAAAGGTATGTGTAATGGAATCAATTGGAAGATGTAAGAAAAGTTCTCTGAAGTCTGGCAGGCCAGGTAGCCTATGTAGCACATTCTAAGGAATACTATTACTGTGTTAGCAGTATTGCCATTAAGTATTTTAAAGTTAAGAATTGTTGTCTCCTTAACATACTAAAATATGTAGAAAAATTTAAAAAATTTTACAATCTTTTAATAAAGACTGAAGGTGTAATAAATTATGCTTACTCTTCTGTTTTATTTGTGTGGCATGCAACACTGTTATTTATTATACTTGTGAGAGTACATACATACATACATATATGAAAGGAATATATCCACGGTTATATGACGTGATATTCATGTCAATGTTATTTACAAGTCTTTGGTACTCATGTTACATTAAAAATCTCAGTTACGAGTATATGGGATGTGTTTTGTAGATGTTGCTGTCGTTGTTGTTGTTACTGTTACTGCAATTGTCATTGCATTGTTATGTGGTCTTTGCTGCACTACATAACCTACAAGATGTCAAGAGCAGTACTGGAGTGAAGTTTTTCTTTGAATGTTTCATACATAGACATACAAACGTGAGGACAAGAACGGGGTTTAGAACTGGGTTTTCCAAGGATATTTGTGAAGAAATTAATTTAAAACAATTCTTCTAAAAGATAAGCAAGCAAGATTAAAATCTGGATCCATATTTATCTCATCAACTAACTTTTGCTTCAATTGCTTGTCAAATCCAAGCTGTTAATAGCGGGATAATCGTGAATTATTCAGTCTTTTACTGCAGTTTACAAAACTTAATATTTTTTAATTTCCTCAGATTCATTTTAATTTTTTATTGTTTTTGTTTTTGCTTTAATCTCCATATTATGACTGGAATTCAAAGTTTCAGGCAGGCATTACCGAACATTTATTTCTTCACATTTGGTACTTTTACCAAAGCCATACTGTTCGTACAGTTAAAAAGCACGTGTGCCTCTCGTTTATTACTTTCCCGCTTTTGTTCGGAAGTAAGTAATCGTTAAGGAAACTTAACCTATTTAAACACAGTCTGCTGCAACTTTTTCTCTATCTTTCTCTTGTGTGCGCTAATGTGATTCTAACTACTAATCGAATTAAGTACACTGAGAGAAAAGTTTTGGGAGATAAATTTGAAAATGTAAGTAAACATCTTATATTGTTAAGTCGCTGTACACTAGTAGGTAGTGTGTTGGCTTATTAGACGTAAGGTCAGGGTTCAAACGCCAGGTCAAACATCAAAACGAAATATGAAAAAATATTTTATCGACGACTTAATCTCAGCAGATTTCTGTCTGAGAGCAAATAAAATTCTTTACTAAAATTTTTTGGGAGAAAACTTGAATCTTTTGGTCGATGACTTGCATTTTTTGGTCGATGACTTGCATTTTTTGTGTCGATGACTTTCATTTTTTGTCGATAACTTGCATTTTTTGATGGAAGACTTGTTTATTTTGCTCGATGACTTGAATTTTTAATAGCTGATGACTTGCATTTTTTGCTGGATGACTTGCATTTTTTGCTCCATGACTTGAATTTTTTTACAGCCGATGACTTGCATTTTTTGATGGATGACTTGTCTTGTTTGCTGTATAACTTCCATTTTTCATAGCCGATGGTCGATGACATGAATTTTTTCGTCGATGACTTGAATTTTTCGATTTCGCATTTTTTGATTAATAATTTGCATTTTTGGTCGATGCCGTGCTTTTTTTTGGTTGATAACTTGCATTCTTTTATGGATGCCTTGCATTTTTTATAGCCGATGGCCGATGACGTGAATTTTTTCGTCGATGACTTGAATTTTTCGATTTCGCATTTTTTGTTTGATAATTTGCATTTTTGGTTGATGCCGAGCATATTTTTGGTTGATAATTTGCGTTTTTTTTATCGATGCCGTGCATTTTTTTTGGTTGATAACTTGCACTCTTTTATGGATGCCTTGCATTTTTTATAGCCGATGGCCGATGACGTGAATTTTTTCGTCGATGACTTGAATTTTTTGTTTGATAATTTGCATTTTTGGTCGATGACTTGCATTTTTTGCAATGCCGAGCATTTTTTTGGTTAATGACTTGCATTTTTTGGACAATGACGCAAATGCTTCAGCTCCTCCATATATTTGCTTCGTCACCGATATCTCAGTTTCTAAGTAATGCCCGACAGAAGGCAAACCAGTTTTGGAATTCTTGAGGGTATTGTTATTCAGCCTATGAAAAGTTTCTCAAAAAAATCTTTCATTCCGAATCGACTTTAAAATGTAAGTCCCGCCTCTTATGGATAAAATTAACACACACAACATAAGTGATGTGCGCAGCTAGGTCGTAATCCTGACTAAAGTGTATGTAATTATCTTATATTTTATGCAATTTTTTCAAGTGTATATAAGCTTATAAGCTATAATTGCTTATTTGCTGACGTAATAATGTTACCAACACTAATTCAAATTAATGTTTATACGGAAAAGCTTTCACTTTTTGAACTCTAAAAGGAGGATTTGTTCCATTTTATGGCAAAGCCTTCATATTGTGCGGCATAATTAGACTTAAAATTCCTAAAATTTTATGGGGGATATGCCACTTAAAAGACAACCACATGATAATGGCAAAACTCCACAAATATTTCAAAAGTCGTACGCAGAAAATGTACACTCTTTTCCATTTCCATGACTTGAACACGCAAATCGAACTGAATTTTAAGGCATGAGAGCCACTGTGTTTTATGGTTAATTCGCATACATCTGCGACTTAAAGAAAAAGTCTAAAGGATTCACGGTTCATGAACCAGTTCACATCACTTCCACAGAAGATGACCTTGTTCTCAAATCCCTTGTATAGATTATCCAATGTGGCAAGAGCTGTGTGGTACGTAGCGTCGTTCTGTTGAAAACACATGTCATTGATGTCCAGCTCATTAAATTCAATTCAAAAGCATAATAATTATCGACTTATTGTTATTGTAACGTTTTTACCTTTTAAAAACGTTTAAAAAATGGGCTCGCAGATTGCAAATAAAATAAATCGTTGTTTAGTTTTAATTCAAATTCTTTAGTATTCGCTTAATTCTGTGTGCCACTGTTCACAACTTGCTGTGAACAACAACAATTGCTTCGTTTGTTATACCTCTGTTGATACCCTTTGCATAAACAATAACAATTACTAGACAATTATATGACATATGTTTGTGACGGAGATCTTCAAACCACGATAACTCTCTTTAAACGCACTGCGTCTTCATACTGACTGAACTTCACTAACTCACTTGCCTGCTTTGCCTTGCCTTTTATATGGCAGGGTGAACATTCTGATGAATGTTTTTGAAGGCGAATGTTCGTGCCGTCACCTTCTCAAAATCTCTATAAATGTAAACAACGTTGTTTACATTCATTATTGTTGTTCGTGTATTTTCTTTACATTTATTATTGTAGTGTTGTTTGTTGATTTTTGTTTACTTGTTTACCATTTTTTTATCTGGTGTTTGTTGTTGAATTTTTGTTTACTTGCTTACCATTTTTTTATGCTGGTGTTTGTTGTTGTATTTTTTTTTACTTGTTTACCATCTTTTTATGCTGGTGTTTGTTGTTGTATTTTTGTGTACTTGTTTACCATCTTTTTATGCTGGTGTTTGTTGTTATATTAAGCAGTACGATAGTTTGTAAATAGGTCTGCTTACTGCATTGTTTTGTTTTTTTAGCTTTTGTTTATAATTTTAATGTTAAGCGATGTAAAGGCAAGACACCAGTATCTGAATTTTTAATTTTCGTAAGAATATTAATTGTGGTGTCACATAGGTCTTAAGCTCTGGCCCAAGTGGGACATTGTAAATTATGTAAAAATAATATGACAAAATGGCCTATGTTGTTCTCAAAGAAATATGTACCAATGACGCCATCAGCCAAAAATCCACGCCAAAAAATCGACTTTTTCGGCATAAAGTCCACGCCAAAAAGTAAAGTTTTGGGCATGCATTGGAAGCTCTTGGGTCTCATAAAGATAGGCATTGTCTGAAATTCAAAACATACGTGCATAATTGGTCATTACAACTATTCAGTTAGGATTACAACCTATATTCTCTTAACCACTAATGTAGTGTGTATTAATTTTATTTATAAGAGGCGGAATCTATAATTTAAAGTCGACTTCGAAAGACTAATTTTTGAGAAACTTTTCATGTTAATTTTAAACTTCAATAATTTTGTTAATTCATTCAGAAATGCATCTCATCGTTGAAGACGATTTGTCAATGAAAATTTCAGTCAGTTGCCAACAGCTCCACAGCCAATTCAGCAATTAAATATCATTGTCTACTGTCATTTGTCTTCGGTTCCTGGGTCTGGTGAATTTTGTACGGAAGGAGAACCAAGTCATGCATACATACATACATACATAATTGGCCCTTCAATCAGGATTATGGCCTAGCTTCTCACACCACTCATGTTGTGTGCCTTAATTTTATACTTGATTGGTGGAACCTACAGTTTAAAGTCGACTCTGAACGTCAGATTTTGAGAAACTTTTTCATGACAGGTTTTATGTACTCTTAGAGTTTTTGCCAGAAATCTGCTGAGAGGAAGTCGCCGAAGAAATATTTTTTTTTCATATTTCGTTTTGATGTCTGGCCTGGGGCTCGAACCCGGGCTTTACGTCTAACAAGCGAACACACTACCAACTAGACTACGACGACTACAAAAAAAATTCAATAATTTTTTTAATACATCCAAAAATGCATGTCATCGTTGAAGACGATTTATCAATGAAAATTTGAGTCATTTGTCAGCAGTCACAGTCAGCTCCAGAGCCAATTCAGCGATCAAATATCATTGTCTACGGTCGTTTGTCTTCGGTTCCTGGGTCTGGTGAATTTTGTACGGAAAGAGACCCAAGTCGCCGTAGTCTAGTAGATAGTGTGTTCACTTATTAGCCGTGGTTCGAACCCCAGGCCAGTCATCAAAATGAAATATGGAAAAATATATTTCTTCGGCGACTTCCTCTCAGCAGATTTCTGGCAAAAACTCTGAGAGTAAATAAACCTGCCATGACAAGTTTTTTAAAATCTGTCGTTCGGAGTCGACGTTAAACTGTAGGCCCCGCACTTAAGTATAAAATTAAGGCACACAACACGAGTGGTGTGCGAAGCTAGGCAATGATCAATTATGTATGTATGTATGTATGTAGAAGGCCCAAGTCATGATGTTAAATTCACAAAGTAGTGGTCTGCGAAACACCGAGTTCTTGTGAGCGACTTGAAATCGTTGGCCCCAAGACAGCACACTCTCACGGACAGTTGATATGTTTTCGTCAGATCTTATGTTTTGTCAAGAACTTAAATTAATCTACTATATTGCGAATAGTGTTCTCTGTAGTACGATTATGACGATCGTAAAATGAGCGAAGCGGACGGTTTATTGCCTGAACACCATAACACCCATTTTAATGAAACATTTTTATTATTTGCACATGTTGTTGAATGCTATATGAGTTCATAGTGATTTGTAGCTCGAACAAGATTGTCTTTATCAAGCGACAGAACTCAAAACTCCCCAATGGAAGACCCGATGTATAATATTTTCTAAAGTTTATATGCCTTTAAGGAAACTATTTTAATAATACAGTGTCTTATATTCTCTCTTATTTTAGTTACCATTCAGTAGACAATACGTATGTGTTGTTGATGAACATTATCCCAAATACAGCAATCTGCTGCTGACTCATTTCTTTACATAAACTTTTTTGTCTCATCTTTCAGTCTTCATTCATTTATGTGGGGAATAAAAATAGGAAAGAACGAGAAAAAAAAGAATTCAAATCCCAACACACTTTTGCCATTTCTTCAATTAAGTCTTAATGAATTTCTTTTCTTTACATTCATTCGTACGTATTCTTTTGTGGCACATTGGTCTCCCTGGAAGATGTGTGGCTTTAATTTTTCTCTGTCTGTCATCTTTCATTTTTTCTTTCTTTCTTTCATATTCATTCCCTTTTTGTATGAACATCACATCGGCTTAGTCGGTTGAGTAACTGCATTCCATGTAGAATTGCATAATAAACCTTATTGCTCCTGTGCCTTCTTCTTTTTTTCTTTTTTTTAGTAGGAATTTATTTGAGCCCTACACACACAGACAGACAATATTACATAATTATTATGAGGTAAAACAGATGCAGAGTATACTTAACTTGGACGTACAACAAATGACAATTGCACACGTAAGGAGGACTAAAAGAGAGAGAGAGAGAGAAAAGTAAAGACACAAATGCTACGTGCAATGAATGTTTGAATTGATAACCCAATAAACATCAACATAGGCTAAGGGAAAAAAACATCATTTTAAAACTGAAAATTAAAGAAAAGATTAAATTGTAAGCTTAAACTATAGGCTTATTAGACGTGAGGCCACGGTTCAAACATGACGTCAAAACTCTCTCAAAACAAAACGAAATATTCGTATAAAGAAAAATTTTTCAGTGACTGTCTCTCAGCAGTCTGGTTGATCCTGCCAGTAGTTATATGCTTGTGGTAGGGATGGGATGCATGCAAACAAGGTAAAGTTTCTGACTGTGGCCAACGTGGCGACCACCAGGACGATCCTTGTCTTGCTGTATTCAAGTTGACACGCAGCCTCCTCGTGGCCCCTCCTGGATGACATTCTAGCACCCGCTAGATGTTAACTAATGCGTGCAGCGAAGTCCAATCCCCTGGACGTTAAATTTGGGTTGTGCGTAGGGCTTGGAACCCACCACGTAAAAACATTATCCAATGAAAACCAAAACAATAGCCTCTATAAAGATCCCCTCAAAAGTTGACGACCACGGCAAACGTTTAAAGGACTATGATTTACGAATAGGCACATGGAACGTCCGAACCCTTTACAGGGCAGGCGCTTCCGCCCAGCTGGCGGATGCCCTCATGAAATGTAGGACGGACATCACTGCCATCCAGGAAATGCGATGGATAGGGCAAGGATGCAAAAGGCTAGCATCTTGCGATGTGTATTACAGCTGCCAGGTTGATAAGCACGAATTCGGATGCGGATTTGTGGTTAATAAGAGACTTCGCCACCTTGTCTCTGGGTTCACACCTGTGAACGAAAGGATAGCCACAATCCGCATCAAGGCAAAATTTTATAACATCAGCCTTATTTGTGCTCATGCCCCGACGGAAGAAAAGGACGATGTGACTAAAGATGCCTTCTATGCTAAACTCGAGGACGTATACGATAAGTGCCCGGCCCATGACGCCAAAATCGTCCTCGGGGATTTTAATGCGAAGGTCGGGCGGGAAGGTATCTTTGGCCCCACTGTCGGACAGTTCAGCCTCCACGAGAACACTACCCCCAATGGTATGAGGCTGATCGATTTCGCCGCGGCACGTAACATGGTAGTATGTAGCACCAGGTTTCAACACCTCGATATCCACAAGGCCACTTGGATGTCCCCTGATCGATCTACGTCCAACCAAATCGATCATATTGTGATTGACGGAAGGCATGTATCCAGTGTACTAGATGTGCGTACGTTCAGAGGTCCTAACATCGACTCTGACCACTACCTTGTCGCAGCCAAGTTTCGATTGCGCATTAGCGCATCGAGGTCTGCGCGCTCTAGTACATTGCGAAAGCTGGACGTCAAGAAGCTGCGATCACAAAGGACAGCTGAGGCGTTCTCCGCTCAACTCTCCGATAAGCTCCGTCATTCCCTCTCTAATCTCAACGACATTGGAGGACTGTGGGCCAACATCTCCCACTCCTTGCGCACTACTGCGGAAACAGTCCTTGGTTTCGAGCGCCCACCCCAACGAAATCAATGGCACGATGAGGAGTGTCGCGTGGCAGCTGCAGCGAAAAACGCCGCATACAGAAAAACTCTGCAGTCTGCCGCTACACGAGCCATTGTCGAGGACTATAGAGAGAGGAGAAGGGAAGAGAGACGCCTTTTCAGACGCAAGAAGAGGGAGCAGGAAAGGCGTGAGCGTGAGGAAATCGAGGTGTATAAATGCAGGAATGACGCTCGAAAATTCTATCAAAAGGTTAAGCGTCTAACCGAGGGTTATAAGCCCGGAGCGTCTTCCTGCAAAGACGAAAACGGAAACTTGGTAACAGATCCGCAAGGGGTGCTGAGGTTATGGAGGAAGCACTTCTCTTCTCTGCTACAAGGCGATGACGACACCAATTCCGCCTTTAGAGATGATGTTCCGAACCCGATCGATGATGACGGCGTGGAGATTCCGCCGCCTAGCCATGAAGAGGTCAAAGACGCGATAATGCATCTTAAAAACAATAAAGCGGCGGGTCCTGATGGCCTTCCTGCTGAATTGTTTAAGACCGGGTGTAATGAGTTGGTAGGGCGCATGCACCAGCTTATTTACAAAATATGGCTAGAGGAAAGCATGCCCAACGATTGGAACCTCAGTGTCCTCTGTCCTGTCCTGAAAAAGGGAGACCCTACGATATGCGCCAACTACAGGGGTATAAGCCTTCTCCCTATCGCATATAAGGTTCTTACAGGCGTATTGTGTGAACGACTGAAGCCACTCGTCAAAACACTGATTGGACCTTATCAGTGCGGCTTCAGACCTGGCAAGTCCACCATCGACCAGATCTTCACACTACGCCAAATCCTGGAAAAGACCCATGAACAACAAGTCGACACACACCATCTTTTTGTAGACCTTCGATAGCCCCATAAGGGATCGTGTTTTTGCCGCAATGTCTAAGCTCGGTATACCTGCGAAGCTGATAAGGCTGTGCAGAATGACGTTGAGCAATTCCTGCAGCTCCGTCAAGGTAGGAATGGACCTCTCCGAACCTTTTGATACCGTGCGAGGTTTCAGACAAGGCGATCCCTTATCATGCGACCTCTTCAACTTCGTCATGGAGAGTGTTCTGCGAAAGGCGGGAGTGCATCGCAATGGCACTATTTTTCAAAAGAGTGTCCAGCTGCTTGCGTACGCTGACGACATTGACATCATAGGGCGTACCAAGCGAGATGTTACTGCTGCCTTTAGTGCTATTGAACGGGAGTCTACCAAGATGGGTATGGCAGTAAATGAGGGCAAAACAAAGTATATGTTATCGACAAGTAGAGACGTGCGGCGTATTGATTCACAGATTACGGCCGATAACTATACTTTTGAAACAGTCAAGGAATTTATTTATCTTGGCTCCGCCGTTACCACCAAAAATGATGTCAGTCTGGAGATCAAGCGTAGGATCACTCTTGCCAACAGGTGCTACTATGGTCTCAATAGGCAATTGAGTAGCAGAGACCTCTCTCGAGCGACCAAACTAACACTCTACAAGACACTCATCCTACCCGTGCTTCTTTATGGCGCTGAGGCATGGACCCTATTAAGTTCTGATGCAGCGGCCTTGAGAGTGTTCGAGAGAAAAGTCCTACGTAAGATCTTCGGTCCAGTGCGTGTTGGCGATGATTTCCGTATCCGATTTAACAGTGAGCTGTATGAGCTCCTCAACGACATTGACGTTGTGCAGCGTATTAACATCCAGCGGCTGCGCTGGCTCGGCCATGTCGTTCGAATGGATGAGGATGCTCCGGCGAGACGAGTATTTGATGCGGGTATCTGCGGAAGTCGGCGAAGAGGACGACCTTGTATCCGTTGGAAGGACCAAATCGAGGAAGCCCTGTCATCGATTGGTGTGACCAACTGGCGTAGGCGCGCAAGAAGCAGAGGCGCCTGGAAGGATGTGTTGCGGCAGGCCGAAATCCGGTAAACGGGTTGTTATGGCCAATTAAGTAAGTAAGTAAGTGTCTCTCAGCAGATTTCTGGCAAAATCTCTGATATGAGAGTTAATAAAACTATATGGAAAAGTTTCTCCATAAAACTATCATTCGTAGTCGATTTTAAACTGTAGGCCCAATTATGTATGTATGTATGTTAATAGGAATTTACACAAAAAAGATAATTTACAATGTCAAACTTGGGCCAGAGCTTAAGCGCTATGTCCTGGTGTCTTGCCTTTACATCGCTTAACATTAAAATTATAAACAAAAGCTACAAAAACAAAACAATACAGTAAACGAACCTGTTTACAAATTATCGTTCTGCTTAATATAACAACAAACACCAGCATAAAAAGGAGGTAAACAAGTAAACCAAAATACAACAACAACAAACACCAGCATAAAAAAATGGTAAGCAAGTAAAAAAAATAGAACAACAAACACCAGCATAAAAAAATTATAAACAAGTAAACAAAAATTCACAAACAACACTACAAGAATAAATGTAAACAATATGCACAAACAACAATAATTAATATAAACAACGTTGTTTACATTTATAGAGATTTCGAGAATGCGACGTTATGAACATTCGCCTTCAAGAATATTCATCAGGCAGTTCACCCTGCCATATAAAACGCAAGGCAAAGCAGGCAAGTAAGTTAGTGAAGTTCAGTCAGTCTTGTGTGAAGACACAGTGCGTTTGAAGAGAGTAATCGTGGTTTGAAGATCTCCGTCAGAAACATCTGTCATATAAAAGGCAAGTTGTGAATAGTCGCACACAGAATTGTGTGAATAATAAAGAATTTCAATTAAAATTGAACACAAATTTATTTTTTGTTTTATTTGTAATCTACGAGCTCATATTTTAAACATTTTGAAAAGGTAAAACCGTAACAATATTCATTCTGCTGATCAACATACAGGCATAATTGGTCATTACAACCCTTCAGTCTGGATTCATACCTAATTTCTCACATCACTTATGTCGATCAAACATTCTCTAAACATAACTCAATCTAACTCCAGAATAAACCTTTCTATTGCAGCAAACTTTCAGGGAAGGATATGATAGAAAATTAACAATTAAGAATCTCCACCTGTTAGTCCTAAGAGTCATCCACTGACACATGAGGTGATAGATAGTCTTTTACTCCTCCTCTGATAAACAGCTCCTGTAGAAAACATTCAATGTAATGTCAAGCTAGTTGGCATGCCTTCGGTTAAGACGGTGGCCCGTGAGAATCGTGATTGTGCGAAGGATGGTCATGCGAATTAAAAACAAAATTGGTTACGTTTTCTTCTTCTTCTAATTCCAGGAAAGGAAAGGTACAATGGGTCAATTCGACCTCCGGGTACTGTACTTGTCTTAATTGACAAGTACACGTCCTCTCTAACCTAACTCCAGGAAAGCTTTGCAATATTGCATGTACCTTCTTGCTGTCAACGAAATTGAACCTTTCTGTTCAAGGAGAGGAGAACAACTAGTCTATCGTAGTTAATATGAATACCTAATCCTAAAAATCAAGGTGTCATTGTCAAAGTGTCTTCGCCTGAAGACATTCACGAGGACTACCTTCCTCTAAGAAAACAATGAAATTTATTACTTCTCGATAATTTCTGGTTCTAATATTCTTAATATCTTTTGCAAGTGATTACAGAGCAGCTTCCTTCTTAAGTAAATTTCTATGAATATCAGTCAACACTTGAATCGGACGTTCCTTACGTTTGCGTCTTTGGTTTTAAATAATGCTTACATGCACTGCCTTGAAAACTATTTTCAATCATCCTTAAAATTTCGACCACAAATTTAAAATCTTAAATCAAACTAGGTCTGCTTTATAAATAATGCTATAAACACAATAGACGCAACGCAGCAAGCAAAACAATTTTGCAGTTGCTGCCTAAGGTAAGCTGCATGTGCATTAATTATAATAAAGGCAGCAGCGCCAAGGCATAAGCAAAACAAATAAAACGTAAAACATGAATTCTTTGTCACTAAAACCTTATTTCGCGTTGTACTTCATGCATCGCGTTTTAAAATCTCTATTTTATGCATGTTATTGTATTGACAGCATTAATCCTCGCATTACCAGCATAAATCGTCTCATTGTGGGCACTAATTATCTCATTGCTGCGCATCAAAATATAAAATAAGGCTAAAATCAAAGCAGCAGCAGGCTAAGATCAAAGCAGCAGCAGTAGCGCTGCCCTTAAAATAATCACTGCCATATACAGCCATGTAGTCTGTTTTAGAGAGATTGCTGCGTTAGCTGCGTTGCCTCTATTGTGTTTATAGAAGAAGATTTTTTTGTTTCAAAAACAAAATATTCCACTAAAGTTTTATCAACAGCTTATGGCATGTTTTTGTTCTCCTCTTTGTTGTTATTATTGTTCACCTTTGCTGCAAGTTCAAATATGCTTAAAATGCAATAAATTGTTGTATTTCGAAAGGTTACTTATACCTCTGCTTACAACCATTATGGTGTCATTGTTGCATTGTATTGCTATTGTTCCTTATCTATACTACATGGGTTTTAGTCGTAGACGAGCATTGTTAAACACCCTCAACAACTGTTCGCTCATCTATTAACACCAGATATTCTGGTGTGGCTATTGTTCCATTATTCAGTGTTTCATTAAGCATTGTATGTGTTTGGTTCCCAAAAGACTTGGCTATTAAGTAAGCTACGTACGTTGTTTCATTGGCATCAGGGGTCTTAATTCCTTTGCGTCATTTCCCCTTCTGACTCTGACTTAGCTGCCCTTCGTCCTTCTTTTTGTTTATTGACGATTAGTTAGGCTTTTGTAATGATGTCGTTTAAGATCGTTGAGACTTTATGAACTTATAGTTTAGCAGCCACCTTAAGGGTGACCAGAAATTATTTTTCAATGACTTTATATCGGAATTAAATTACAAAAAATGAATAATTTTTATATAAATCGTTACGAAGTTAGCGCTGAAACAGATAAGAAGCAGATACCACCGCAGCTTAATTATTTTATTGTAGAGAAATTATTGTTTTCTTGTTGTCGTAGTCTAGTAGTAGGCTAGTGGTAGTGTGTTGGATTATTAGACGTACGGCCACGGTTTAAATTCCACATCTCTAACAAACTGAAAATAAAAAAACATTTCTTAGACGACTTCCTCTCAGTAGATTTTTGGCAAAGGCTCCGAATGTAAATAAAATTGCCATGGAAAGTTTCTTAAAAAGAAATCTGTCGTTCAAAGTCGACTTTAAACTGTAGATACCACTACTTACTTACTTAATTGGCCATAACAACCCGTTTAACGGATTTAGGCCTGCCGCAACACATCCTACCAGGCGCCTCTGCTTCTTGCGCGCCTACGCCAGTTGGTCTCAACAATCGATGTGAGGAAGCCCTGTTCCTCGATTTGGTCCATACAACGCAAGAAGGTCTCCCTCTCTGCCGAACGCCGCAAATCCCCGCATCAAATACCCGTCTCGCCAGAGCACCCTCCTCCATTCGAACGACATGGCTGAGCCTGCGCAGCCGCTATATATTAATACTTATATAGTGTTAGTTTCGTCGTCGTACGAGAGACGTCTCTGCTACTCAATTGCCTATTGAGACTATAGGAGTACCTATTGGCAAGAGTGATCCTGCGCTTGATCTGCATTTGTGGTAGTAACGGCGAAGCCAAGATAAATAAATTCCTTGACTGTATCAAAAGTATAGTTATCGGCCGTAATCTGAGAATCAATACGCAGCACGTCTCTACTTGTCGATAACATATACTTTGCTTTGCCCTCATTTACTGCCATACCCATCTTGGTAGACTCCCGTTCAATAGCACTAAAGGCAGCAGTAACATCTCGCTTGGTACGCCCTTTGATATCAATGTCGTCAGCGTACGCAAGCAGCTGGACACTTTTTTGAAAAATAGTGCCATTGTGATGCACTCCCGCCTTTCGAAGAACACTCTCCATGACGAAGTTGAAGAGGTCGCATGATAAGGTCGCCTTGTATGAAACCTTGCATAGTATCAAAAGGTTCAGAGAGGTCCAATCCTACCTTGATGGAGCTGCAGGAATTGCTCAACGTCATTATGCATAGCCTTATCAACTTCGCAGGTATACCGAGCTCATGTACCGCCACTCATGTATAAAATAAGCATACACAACATGGCTGGTGTAAGAAGCTATGTTGTAATTCAGAGTAAAGGGTTATAATGACCAATTATGTATGTATGTGGTCTGCATAAGGCCGAGTTCTTGCGAGCAAAGCAAAATCAACTGGTTCAACTTCTCCTGTACACTCTTACGAATAGCGATGATGTGTTCGGCTGATCTTGCGTTTGTCTACGCATGACTTTTGGTCGATCTTTTACTAAACTAGTGGACTCCTACTTCTGCACCACATTGCATATAGTCCTCTCGAATGCTAAATGGTATCATGAGCGAAGAAGAGGAACTACAAGAAATTTTTGACGTGAACTTGAAGACTTGGATTATGCAGATGATATTTGTCAAGTCTTGAACTTTATCTCCAACAAGTAGGAAAAATGAGAAGACTTGGAAAGTTTAATGAAAAATGTTGAACTGGAGATAAATATCCCAAAAAACAAAACACATGAGAATTAATAACGTGAGGAACCCTAACATCAAACTTTAAGAGCAACCAGTCAAGTGCAGAGATACACACATACATAATTAGTCTTTCCAGTACTTCAGTCAGGACTACAACCTGGCTTCTCACACCACTTATGTTTTGTGCTTTAAGTTTATACACGAGTAGCAGCAGTTTCAGATTTTTGAGAAACTTTTCATGGCAATTTTATTTTACACTCACAGTTTTTGCCAGAAACCTGCCAAGGGGAAGTCGCCTAAGAAATATTTTCTCTTTTCATGTTTTGTTGGACTCATCGACTGCATTCGATATAGAGAATTTCACTGACATAGAGACAGTCGCCGTAGTTCGAGCCCCAGGCCATACATCAAAACGAAATACGAAAAAAAATTATTTCTTAGGCGACTTCCTCTCAGCAGATAGATTTCTGGCAAAAACTCTGAGAGTAAATAAAACTGCCATGAAAAAGCTTCTCAAAGAATCTATCGTTCGGAGTCGAGGTTAAACTGTTGGTCCCGCCACTCAAGTATAAAATTAAGGCACACAACCTGAGTGGTGTGAGAAGCTAGGTTTTAGTCCTGACTGAAGTGTTGGAAAGACCAATTATGTATTTATGTATGTGTAGAGACCAACAAAGCTTAGAATATTCAACATAAGGCTTGTGGAAAATCAACTCTGTTTTACGTAAGTGAGGTTAGTTACGAACACCATCAAGCACGCAACATCCAACATTCATCAACAAGTTGCTCTACATCATAAACACAAGCAACTCTGGCCTAATAACGGCAGCATGAACATGAATCTCTGAAACCAAGCAGGAACCCATAATACTTACATAAGTACATACATAATTGGTCATTACAACCCTTCAGACAGGGTTACGACCTAGTTTCTCACACCACTTATGTTAAGTGCGTATATTCATCAACAAGTTGTTCAACATCATACACAAGCAACTCTGGCCTAATAACGGCAGAATGAACATGAATCTCTGAAACCGAGCAGGAACCAATACTACTTACATACATACATAATAAACCTTTAAGGCCGTGTCAGATAAAACTTTTGCTTCGCGTTGCGTTGCATATACGCTTTGACATTTGAGATAAATGTACATGTTCATATGGCACTTGTCACATAAACTGCTTTTAACGCAACGCAAAGCGAAAAGTTGGGCATCTCTCATCTTTTTGCTCGCTTTGACAATCAGCTGTTGATTATTCAGTAAATATTTTTGGCAAATTTGAGCGCAAATTTTATTGTTTCAATATTTTTCTTTAAATTTAAAGCTTTTTTGTTATTGTTTTGTTTTTATTATATTAAAAAAAAAGAGAGGTAAGTGAATTTTATATTTTGGAAGAAGTATTTAATATAATTTTCATAATTTTACTCAGTAAAAAAAACTTACGCGCCAACCACTTTTAAAGAGAAACAAACAACGCGAGTGTTGTCAAAGTTTTGGTTGTGTCATACACCTTTTGCTTTACGCTTTTCTCTCAAAGTTATAAACGTCACGCAAAGCAACAAAGTTTTATCTGACACGGCCTTTAGTCAGTATTATGACCTACGACTTATGCTGTGTGTGCGTTAATTTTTATACAGGAATGGTGGATCCTACAATTTAAAGCAGACTCCGAATAATAGATCTTTGAGAAACTTTCCATGGCAATTTTATTATTTATTCTCAGAGTTCAGAGTCAGAAATCGGCTGAGAGGCAGTCGCCAAAGAAGTAATTTTTTCATATTTTCGTTGAATTGGAGATGTTTGACCTGGTGTTTGAACCGAGGCCTCACATACATACATACATATGTAATTGGCCATTACAACCCTTAAGTCAGGATTACGGCCTAGCTTCTCACGCCACTAATGTTGTGTGCCTTAATTTTATACTTGAGTGGCGGGACCTACAGTTTAAAGTCGACTCTGAACGACAGAGTTTGAGAGAGTTTTTGCCAGAAATCTGCTGAGAGGAAGTCGCCGAAGAAAAAATTTTTGTTTTCATATTTCGTTTTTGATGCCTGGCCTGGTGCTCGAACCCGGGTTTTTCGTCTAATATGCGAACACACTACCTTCTAGACTACGGCGACCGTATAACGATCCGAGGTGTTACGAGCATGACGCTCCAGGGGAATCTTCAAGAGTAAAGAACTAGTGACTGACCGCGATCTAGTGCAGCAAACCAAGTAACATGGAGATGCTTTGTGGTAGCCGCATGCACTCAAGAGGGTTAATGAAAAAAAAGAAACATTGAATTTGAAATAAAAGCCTACAATTCGTACTGCTGGTACATAGGGTCACACACAAAGCTGACATAAATTCCCATTGCAGTCGTGTAATAAAAATACGCAAAAACTATTAAAAAACCATGCTGCTCACGTTGTGTGCATGAATTAGTTACAGCGTTACGCTCAAACATTTTTTTATTGCTACACAGATTAGTCAAATGTCAGATATGGAAAATGCCGGGATATGACTGCGTGTAGGATAGGCATTCATATTGAAAGTGTTTTACCTTAATTGCATACAGGTTTCAAAATGAAGACAATATTGCAAACGAAAGGATAGGAAAGAAAAGAACAAAGGCTAGAAGAGATTGCTGGTCAGGTAACTATTCCACCAGCCAACCATTCAATGCGTAGAGTAATAGGACTGAAGCAATTTTATAGAGAAACGTATGTAGATTCTCTACTATTACATGACGACGTATTAGTTGCACAAACAGAGCAGAGTTATTATCCCAACAAAACAATAAAAAAAAACTAGATTTGACTTGGAATATTGATGAGGCCAACTTTTATTGCGTGCAATTATTGTTTAAATTGTTTAATTTTTTTTTTTTTATTACTTCTTATGGTTGGTTGTTGGACGAACCATTTCTTATGGTTTTTTGGCGCGTACATTTGTTGTACTATAGGAATTGGTCTTTAACCCTTATGCAAATAGCAGAAAAAAAGAGCAAGTATACATACTTGTAACTGCATTTGTTGCTTGAAGTCGCCGTAATCTAGAACGTAGTGTGTTGGCTTATTAGACGTGTAGCCGCACGGTTCAAACTAAAGGTCAGACATCTCCAACAAAAACGAAATATAGAAAAATATTTCTTCGGCGACTTCTTCTCTCAACAGATATCTGGCAAAAACTCTGAGTGTCAAAATTAAATTGCCATGAAATGTTTCACAAAAAAATCCATCGTTCGAAGTTAATTTCAAACTGTAGGTCCCACCACTTAAATATAAAATTAACTCACACAACATAATACTATGTTCAGACATACACTTTTATTGAGCCAATATTCGGTTACTTGAGTACAATATTTTAAGTGTTCAGGTATAATATAAGCAATATTCGTTTGACAGCTGGTCAACAAAACAGCTGGTTGTTTCAACAACATGATTTTTGTATTTTTTTTTTGTCGTTGTTGACATTTAATAATATCAACAGGAAGTGTTCGGAAGACTGTATTATGCTCACTGAACGTACTCACGTACAGTGCTGTATTTTATGTTCAACTCAATACTATTACAATTTGCGTATTTATTGCATAATAATTAATTCAAATTTTATATGAAATATTGACCTCAATAATGGCATTTATTGCGATTTACGCAATAAGAGTGCACGTGTGAACATAGTATAAGTAGTGTGAGAAGCTAGGTTGTAATACTTGCGAGAAGCCAGATTGTTATCCTGACTGAAGGGTTGTAATGACTTATTAAGTATGTGTATGGATTGCAATGGTATAAATATAGGGTGAGCCATTTAAAAGTTTAAATTTAAAAATTCGGTAAGACAAAAACGAAGTTGAAATTTTGCCAAATTTATTTACTTTTTGTTGTGAAGTACAATTGTCGAGGTTAGAAGTGGAATATTATTTCATTCATATGGCGGCGGCGTCTGGGTTTACAGTAACTCATTCCATCTTACGAATTTTTGTGCACTTTTTTGAGTGTATTGGGGCGTCGTATCTCGGCAATGGCATCACGAATATTGGCCTTCAAATGCTCAATTGTCTCTGTTTAGTCGGCATAACAATTTTCTTTAAAGGCGCCGCCGTAGAAAATAGTTCACGGTCCTCTTGGTGGTCAATTGACATCAGCATATCGGCTAATTAAACGGCCATCAAACGTTAGGTGCAATAAATCGATTGTGTCGATGAGATGTGTGGCAAATTGCACCATCCTGTTGAAACCAAACATTGTTCACATCAATACCATGAAGAGCGGGTACAAAAAAATCGGTTATCATGGTGCATTAAGTGTCTCCATTGACCGTAATGATTATGCCGTCTTCATTTTCCAAGAAATATGGGCCAATGATGCCTTCACTCTACAAACCACACCAAATAGTCACTCGTAATGGGTGTGCATTGGCTTCTGTAAGACCACATATGGGTTTTCTGAAACCCAAATACGGCAATTTTGCTTATTAACGTACCCGCTAAGATGAAAACGAACTTCATCCGAAATGATGATTTATTTTGGCAAAATCAACATCATCGTCCGTGCAGTTTCCCGTTGGCCCATCTAGCCAAGCGGATGGTCATGCGGCTTCAACTATTGAACTGATTGAACTTTGTTGTATGGCGTCATATCGAGATCTTTTCACAAAATTCGATGTAAGCTGGTGCGTGAAATGTTCAATTCTTGAGAAAGATGATGATCTTACCTACAGTTTCGATATTTTCGGGTGTACGCACTGTACGAGTACGCTCACGTCTTAACGCATCAACAATGAAACCAGTTTCACGAACTTTAGCAATAAACTTGAGTATATCGGGCACTGTTGGGCCTTCCCTTTACTTACTTAATTGCCCATAACAACGCGTTTAACAGATTTCGGCCTGCCTCAACACGTCCTTCCAGGTGCCTCTGCTTCTTGCGCACCTACGCCAGTTGGTCACACCAATCGATGACAGGGCTTCATCAATTTGGTCCTTCCAACGGATACAAGGTCGTCCTCTTCGCCGACTTCCGCAGATTCCCTCATCAAATAACCGACAGAGCATTCTCATCCATTCGAACGACATGGCCGAGCCAGCGCAGCCGCTGGATATTAATACGCTGTACAACGTCTATGTCGTTGAGGAGTTCATACAGCTCACTATTGGTGGTTCGGATACGGAAATCATCGCCAACTCTCACAAGACCGAAGATCTTACGATGGACTTTTCTCTCGAACACTCTCAAGGCTGCTGCATCTGTACTTAATAGGGTCCATGCCTCTGCGCCATAAAGAAGCACGGGTAGGATGAGTGTCTTGTAGAGAGAGGTCTCCGCTACTCAATTGCCTATTAAGACCATAGTAGCACCTGTTGGCAAGAATGATCGTACGCTTGATCTCCAGACTGATATCATTTTTGGTGGCAACGACGGAGCCAAGAAATTCCTTGACTGCTTCAAAAGTATAGTTATCGGCCGTAATCTGTGAATCAATACGCTGCACGTCTCTACTTGTCGATAACATATACTTTGTTTTGCCCTCATTTACTGTCATACCCATCTTAGTATACTCCCGTTCAATAGCGTTCAAGACAGCAGTAACATCTCTCTTGGTACGCCCTATGATGTCAATGTCGTCAGCGTAGTCAAGCAACTGGATACTTTTTTTGAAAAATATTGCCATTGCGATGCACTCCCGCCTTTCGCAGAAATACCGAGCTCAGACATTGCGGCAAAAACATGATCCCTAATGGGGCTATCGAAGGCTGCCTTATAGTCGACAAAAAGATGGTGTGTATCGACTTGTTGTTCGTAGGTCTTTTCCAGGATTTGGCGTAGTGTGATGGTGGATTTGCCATGTCTGAAGCCGCACTGGTAAGGTCCAATCAGTGTTTTAAGGAGTGGATTCAGTCGTTCACACAATATGCCTGTAAGAACCTTATATGCGATAGGGAGAAGGCTTACCCCTGTAGTTGGCGCATATCGTAGGGTCACCTCTAGCCATATTTTGGAAATAAGCTGGTGCATGCGCCCTACCAACTCATTACATCCGGTCTTAAACAATTCAACGGGGAGGCCATGAAGACCCCCATTACGTTCTGTGAAGATAATGGACTGAGTTTTGTGACAGTATAGAATGACGTAAGTATTGCCAGATATGAAATAACCGATGGTTTAAATTTAAACCGATAGATGGCGCACTTTTCTTGTTCATTTATTTTTTTTTTGTTTGTTTTTAATTTCTTTAAAAGGATTCTATTGATTTTCAAAATGGTATCTTGTATGTGATTTAAACTTTTCAATTGTATTTTAAAGTTATAAATAAGTCATATACCTACATACATATGTATGTATGTATATAAATATAGCGCCTTAGTATACATACATACATACATATGTACATATTTCTTGTAAAATTTTGTATTTGCCTTGAGTTTGAGTTTCTGGTTTAATATAGCTGTGGGTTGGCCTGAGTCTTAAGGAATTATTTGTAGTGAAGTTATGTGTGTGTGTCCAGAAACTTTAACTGGTAAAACAATTTCTTGTACAACAAAATAATTTTTCTTGATAAATTTTTCTCTTTCTTTCTATTTCGGAAGTTATAAAATGTTTAAAACTTCCGTATCCTTTTACCAATTTATGCAAACTTAGAAATTTATTGCATTTAAGTCAGCAAAATTTAAACAGTTTTATACAGCATTTGTTGAAATTAAATTCTATAACCATGTTGTACTATTTCCTGAAGGAACATGAAAACAGGATTATTTGCTATCATCACACTGCTTTCGTAAAGTTATTGTTTCAGTTTTTGTTTCCATTTGTACTTTTAATTCTCAGATAGTTTCGAAGATAACGTGTCCAAAAAGTTTTTAATGCTGCTTAAGGGGTTTTAAATAATACTGCAGTGACAACTGCCAGCAGCTTTAGTGTTCAACTATTTCCTGTCTTTGTATTTAAACTTCTAAGTTTCATTTAATATTCTAAGACAGTTTCCTTTACTGCAGTAATATTGATATTCGAAGTTGTTTAATTTATTTCTTTTTTGGCAACAGATGCTAAATATGAGACATTTTTAATCTTATGAAACAAATACCACGTATTCAGTCGCCAGTGTGTTGACATATTAGACGTGAGGCCACGTTCCGTTCTTGGATTCTTAGGTTAGGTTAGAGGACGTGTACCTGTCACCCGAGACAAGTATAGTACCTAGAGGTCGATTTGACCAACTATACATAACATCCTTAAGAAGAAAGGATACACGTGGGGATGGGAAAGGAAAGGACTACTAGGAAGGGAGAATGGGTAGCGAAGCACTTACATAGACCAAACAAAGCAAAAAGGGAGATTGCGGCTACAGTGATGAAGCCCTAGCACTTCTTAACCAGTTCAAGTTACTAATGAATCTGTGGAGAGCCCTGATGTCGGCTCTCGACACAGAATTCAAACCCTCAAAGAAGCCCCTGCCAAGGGTTCTCAACATCAACCTACCAAGGGCTGACTAGTTACAGAGGAGATGCTCGACAGTCTCCAACTTCTTCTCAGCGCAACATACCCTGCAGTAGTCCGGCTGGGATCTGATACAGATCCCCATCAGGGACCTAATCTCGCAGTGCCCTGTGATAAACCCTACGATCAACCTCAAACTGGCCTTATCCAAGCCCACCAGCCAACCTGTTCTCTTACTGTCCACAGCAGGCCATAGACATTTAGAAACAAACATTCCGATCCATTCCCTCAGCGCCTCTGCTCTTCCCCCCGTGGCCCATCCAACGATGAGTCCATGGAGATTGGCAGATTGGGAGGTCAAGACCAGTTATTAAATCGCCCTCAGAAAGTGAACCCAACCTAGCGAGAGCATCCGCCGTCTCATTGCCCTGTATTCCGCTATGACCCGGGACCCAGCATAGACGGATACGGTCTGCTCCAAAAGTCCTCAACGGCTCCTTGCATTCGCGAACTAGCCGTGATTTGCACCAGACCGACGCAATGGCCCTTAGGGCAGCCTGACTGTTAACGAAAATCATGTAAGATTCCGATTCCGAAGCGGTGCCATCAGCTATGGACTCAATAGCCTTCCAAATCTCCGCCTGAAACACGCTGCAGTAGGATTGCCAGCCTGGCTGGACTTGGCTGGATTGTCCAGCTTTTTTGATGCTTTCAAGCTAAAATTTAATTTGTCCAGCTAAATAGAATTTTTCTGATTGAATATTTGTTATACACTAAGTTATGATTTCCTTCTTCTATCATCACTGCTAAAATGCCTCAACACTTGAACAGCTGATGTCTTTACATACATACAATGGATATTTTAATAAAAATTATTAGCACAAAACCAAAATTAACATTTTCTCAGTATTTTTTAATGTCCAGCTTTTTTTGCTTTGTCCAGCTTTTTAAAACCCAATGTCCAGCATTTTGCGAATCGGAATCTGGCAACCCTACGCTGCAGTCATCATTTAATTTGAAGTAAAGTTCAAGACCGTCTTGAATTCTTACTTACTTTTATATTTGGCCATTAACAAAGCGATTAACGAATTTCGGTCTGCCTTGAGACATCCTTCCAGGCGACTCTGCTTCTTGCGCGCCTACGCCAGTTGGCCACACCAATCGATGACAGGGCTTCCTCGATTTGGTCGATCTAACGGAAGCAAAGTTGTCCTCTTTGCCGAATTTCATAAATCCCGCATGAAATATCCATCTTGCCCGAGCATCTTCCTCCTCCATTCGAACGACATTTCCGAGCCGCTGGAAGTTAATACGCTGCACAACGTTCATGTCGTTGAGCAGCTCATACAGCTCATTGTTGGATCGTATAAGGAAATCATCGCCAAATCGCTGTGGACCGAAGATCTTGCGTAGGACTTTCTCTCGAATACTCTCATGGATGTTGCATCAGGCAGTGTCCATTCCTCTGCGTCATAAAGCAGCACGCGGAGGATGAGCGTCTTGTAGAGTACTAGTTTTGCCGTAGGAGCGAGCTCTCTACTACTTAACTGCCTATGGGGACCGTAGCGGCACTTGTTGGCAAGTGTGATCCGGCGCTTGATCTTCAGACTGACATCATTTTTGGGGGTAAAGGCGGAGACAAGATAAATCAATGCCTTGACTATATCTAAAGTATAGTTACTGGCCGTAATCTGAAATCCAATATGCATCATGTCCCTACTTTTCGGCAACATATATGTACTTCGTTTTGCCCTCATTTACTGCCAGACCCATCTGTTAGGCCTATTTGAATACATTCTTATCATTGAATAATTTTTTTTTATGTGGTCTGTATTTACGAACTAGTTATTCAATACATTATCACTTGCTCTACGTAACTGAAGTGAAACATAAAGTGTCTTCGTTAGTAGTTGGTTGGTATTGTTGTTATACCACTCCAACACAAATATAGATTTGCACTCTCATAATGCTCCGGGTATATATAAACTTTCCGCATTATATATACCACAGTTATCAAACAGAAAATATACCCATACAAACAAAAGTATTATTTATAATGTAGTTTACATACATAAATACACACATACACAGATGCAGCTTAAAATATAAGGAAAAATTTTATTTATTAAAATGTTTATATGGGTGTATAACTATTTTATATTCATACGTAAATCCAAAATACATACAAAATTTCATTGTATTTTATGGTTATGTTGTCTGTCTGTTCTGCATATGAAAAAGGGGAAAAAATATTTAAAACTGTGAGTTTCAGAAAGTATTTCATAAATTGTAGCCAAAATTCGCTTCCATTATTTATATAAAAACGCATTAAACATTGCACAGTTCTGGGTTTTATTAAGTCTTATTCCATAAACACAATAGACGCAACGCAGCAAACGCCGCAATCTCTCAAAAATAGAATACAGCGCGACAACAAGCAACGATTCTGCTGCTTTGCTTTTAGCCTTATTTTCTATTTATATTCGCAGTTATGAGAGAATTAGTGCCCACAGTGAAATGATTTATGCTGGCAATACAAGGATTAATGCTGTCAATACAATAACATGGATGCAATAGTGAAATATAATGCAAAAGAATAATAAAGCCACTAAGCTCTACTGATAAAGAATTAATTGTGGTTTTTATTTGTTTTGCTTATGCTTTGCAGCTGCTGCTTTTATTATAATTAATACGCATGCAGCTTACCTAAGGCTGCAACTGCAAAAATTTATTGTGTTTGCCGCGTTGCCTTAATTGTGTTTAAGTTATAAGGTTGTCAATTACATTGTTCTTTAAGAAGAATAGCACCACAAACCGTATTAAACAGTGTACCTAGGCCAGCTATAGATTTAAATTTAAACCATCGGTTATTTCATATCTGGCAATACTTATATCATTCTATACTGTCACAAAACTCAGTCCATTATCTTCGCAGAACATAATGAATCGATTTACGCTTGAGCAACTTTGGGATTTATTGGAAATTTATTTGCAAAACAGAGGCAATTAGTCGGTCGGAAATTGCATGAAAATGTCGTATAAAATTTGGTCGCAAAGAAGGACCAACAATGCCCGATATACTTAAGTTTATTGCTAAAGTTCGTGAAACTGGTTTCATTGTTGATCGTACAGTGCGTACACCCGAAAATATTGAAGCTGTAGCTGAAGATCGTCATCGTTCTCAAGAATTAAACATTTCACGCACCAGCTTAAGTCGGATTTGTGAAAAGATCTCGGTATGACGCCATACAAAGTTGAATCGATTCAAGAGTTGAAGCCGCATGACCATCCGCTTCGCTAGATGAGCCAACGGGAAACTGCACGATGATGTTGATTTTGCCCAAATAAATCATCTTTCGGATGAAGTTCGTTTTCGTCTTGGTGGGTACGTTAATAAGCAAAATTACCGTATTTGGGGCTTAGAAAACCCACACATGGTCTTAGAGAAGCCAATGCACACCCATTACAAGTGACTGTTTGATGCGGCTTGTGGAGCGAAGGACCATATTTCTTTGAAAATGAGGACGTCACAACCATTACGGACAATGGAGACACCTACAGCACTGATTTTTTTGTACACTTCTTCATGTTATTGATGGTGTTTGAACGATGTTTGGTACAATGGGTCAATTCGACCTCCGGGTACTGTACTTGTCACAGTTGACAAATACACGTCCTCTAACCTTGAACGATGTTTGGTTTCATCAGTATACTGCAATTTACCACACATCTCATCGACACAATCGATTTATTGCATCAAACGCTTGATGACCGTTTAATTAGCCGAAATGGTGATGTCAATTGGCCTCCAAAAAGCTTCGATTTAACACCGTTAAACTATTTTCTGTGAGGCGCCGTTAAAGAAAATGGTTATGCCGACAAACCAGAGACAATCGAGCATTTGAATGCCAACATTCTTGATATAATTGCCGAGATACGACCGCATATGCTCGAGAAAGTGCACTAAAATTGGTTCGATCGAATGAGGATTAAAGAAAAAGAAAGAAAGAAAATTGTTATGCCGAAAAGCCAGAGACAATTGAGCATTTGAAGGCCAACATGCATGATGCCATTGCCGAGATACGACCCCATATACTCAAGAAAGTGCACTAAAATTGGTTCGATCGAATGAGGATTAAAGAAAAAGAAAGAAAGAAAACTGTTATGCCGACAAACCAGAGACAATCGAGCATTTGAAGGCCAACATTCATGATGACATTGCCGAGATACCATACTATATACTCGAGAAAGTGGACTAAAATTGGTTCGATTGCCGTGGCAGCCATATGAATGAAATAATATTTTATTTCTAATCGGAACAATTGTATTCCACAAGAAAATCTTAAATTTGGCAAAATTTCAAACCGTTTTTGTTTGATTAAATTTTTAAGTTTAATATTTTAAAGTCCCCACCCTATATAACAGTGCAGCTAACAATGAGCTTCGTCGCTGAAGATAATTGTTCGATAGAAAATGCATTTCTCATACAGCTAGAACAGCTGAAAATAAAATTCTATGCTTGGCAAATGTTGTACGTTTCTAATTTCATTTTCTGATCATTTTTAGCTTTGTCACATATCACGAATCATTTCCTTATATTGAAAAACTACTATAAGCATAATTCAATAACATGTATACATACGTAACTAGATTTCCAATATGGAAATCATTTTTAGCTTTGTCACATGCCACGAATCATGGGTCCGCCATCTAACGAATAGGGGTGTGTATACGCTTGAACAACGCTGGGAAATATTGCGACATTACTTTGAAAATCATGGTAATGTTGCAGAATGTGTGCGAAAATTGCGTACGGATTTTGGAAGAAGAGAAGCACCGTCAGCTCCGTATGTTCGTTATCTTGTGAAAAAAGTGAAAGAAACTGGCATCCTCATCGATAAACCAAAGCGTGAAAAGCCAAAAACAGTGCGTATACCCGAGAATATTGCTGCTGTGACAGAAAGTGTGCGTGAAGCGCCATCAACATCAATTCACCGTCGTTCTCAACAATTGAACATTTCGGAGACAGCATTGAGACGAATTTTGCATAAAGACATTGGTATGACGCTATACAAAGTCCAATTGGTTCAGGAGTTGAAGCCAATTGACCATCCAATGCGTTTTCGCTTCGCTAAGTGGGCCTGCGATCGACTTACGAAAGATGGCGATTTTGGCAAACAAAATCATCTTTTCAGATGAAGCTCACTTTGATCTTGGCGGGTACGTAAACAAGCAAAATTGTCGCATTTGGGACACAGAAAACCCGCACGCATACATTGAAATGCCGACGGACCCAAAACGAGTCACTGTTTGGTGCAGATTTTGGTCCAGAGGCATAATTGGGCCATTTTTCTTCGAAAATGAGCAAGGAGTGGCCGTTACAGTCAATGGCGATCATTATCGGGCCATGTTGAACGAATTTTTGTTCACAAAAATTGAAGAGGAGGATATTGGCAATATTTGGTTTCAACAGGACGGCGCTACGTGCCACACAGCCGAAGCTGTACTCGATGTTTTGCGCCCTGTTTTTGAAGATCGCATTATCAACCGCAGAGCTGATGTCGTTTGGCCACCTCGGAGCTGTGATTTGACACCGTTGGACTATTATTTGTGGGGTGCCGTCAAAGATAAGTGTTACGCCCCGACAAGCCAGAGACAATTGACGCTCTAAAGGACAATATTCGTGAAGCCATTGTTGAAATACAGCTGCACACAATCGATAATGTGCTTAAAAATTGGACCGATCGTGTAGGCTACTGCATGGCCAGCCGAGGCATCCATTTGAATGAAATTATTTTCCATTATTAACCGGAAGGATTTTACTTTCAAATAAAAAAAAAAGTTATTTGGCGGATCCTTTATATATAAATACAATACTTTTTTCCACCGTATTTCCACACTATAAACGCAAATCAAAAGAATAAAACTGGATGTTGACAGCAAAATATATGTATGCATGAAATGACAGACAGAAAGTTTTACAAAAACAAACAAAAAGTGAAGGCAAAGACAAAGTATTATTATCCTCTGGGGGCATTCTTCCTGTTAGCACACAGACACAAATAAAACTTTTTCAAAGTGTTGAAAAGTCAATGAAAATTAATTGTGACATTTTGACACAACAACAAAAACAAAGGGAAAAGTAAATAATAATAATAATAATAACAACAACAATAAATAAATATACCCCAAAGACTGTTTCCGTATTTACGTATATAAAAACAAAGTGAAAATACTTTTTTGCCAATGGCAGTTGCATAAACAGAAGAGAAATTTAAGAAGAGAACAAAAACGATGAATTTGTTTAAAAGAAATAATTTTTAAATCTTCTGAAAACTTTAATTTTATCTCCACTTAAATGCTCAAAATCATTTTTCCCTTTTTTTTCCCCATGCACTAGATTACCATACTAATGCTACAGTGGGAATAGCAGTGGCAAATACAGTAGCAGTAGCATATTCCTGCTGCATGCATATGTAGATAAGACAAGTAAGACAACTTCCAATAGAAGATAAGAAATACAGTTAAAAAGAAGTTGTTAAAATAACAAAAATAAGGGTAATAACGACACAGTGGGGCTAATAGCCACATATTCCTGTGTATACATACATACATGATTAGCTATTATAACCCTTCACTCAGGATTATAACCTAGCTTCTCACACAACATAAGTTGTATGGTAATTTCATCCATATAAGTGGCGGGACACCTACAGTTTAAAGTTGATTCCGAACGACAGTTTTTTTAAGAAACATGGCAACTTTTTTATTTACTCCGAGAGTTTTTACCAGAAGTTTGCTTAGAGGCATTTGACGAAGAAATATTTTTTTCATACGGAGTTTTGTTCGAAATGTCTGACTTGGGATTTAAATTGTTACGAAAATGAAAAAATCTATATACTGGTGTTTTGTTTTTACATCGCTTAACATTAAAATTATAAACAAAAGCTACAAAAACAAAACAATGCAGTCAAAAAACCTGTTTACAAATTATCGTACTGCTTAATATAACAACAAAGACCAGCATAAAAAGGTGAAAACAAGTAAACAAAAATACAACAACAAACACCAGCATAAAAAGTGGTAAATAAGTAAACAAAAATCCACAAACAACAGTACAAGAATAAATGTAAACAAAATACACAAACAACACCACAATAAATGTAAACAACGATGTTTACATTTATAGAGATTTCAAAAAGGCAAAGTCATAAACATTTGCCTTCAAGAACATTCACCAGACTATTCTTAATTCCAGCCATAGAAGGCAAGGCAAAGCAGGCGACCGGAGTAGTGAAGTTCAGTCATTATTGTGTGAAGATGCGAAGCATTTGAAGAGAGTAATCATGGTTTGAAGATCTCCGTTACAAAGGTCTGTCGAATAATTGTACAGTAATTGTTGTTGTTTATGCAAAGTGTATAAACAGAGTAATAACAAAGAAAAGCAATTGTTGTTGTTTACATCAAGTTGTAAACAGTGGCACGTAAAATTGTGCAAATAATAAAGAATATTAATGAAAACTAAACACCGATTTTACCGCCACAGTCTAGTAAGTAGTGTGTTCGCTTATTAGACGTAAAGCCCGGGTTCGAGCCCCAGTCCAGACATCAAAACGAAATATGAAAAAAAAATATTTCTTCGGCGACTACCTCTCAGCAGCTTTCTGGCAAAAACTCTGAGAATAAATAAACCTGCCATAAAAAAGTTTCTCAAAATCTATCTTTCAGCGTCGACGTTAAACTGTAGGTCCCACCACTCAAGTATAAAATTAAGGCACACAACATGAGTGGTGTGAGAAAGTAGGTCGTAATCCTGACTGAGGGGTTGTAATGGCCAATTATGTATGTATGTATGTAAGCACCGATTTATTTTTATTTTATTTGCAATCTACCAGTTCATATTTTAAACGTTTTTAAAAAGGTAAAAGGGTAACAAAATCGTGACCAACACACTACCTAATAGAGTACATATTGGCGACTTTATTGGGCTCTATGCAGACGTCACGGTTGTCTAACGGCTGACCGTTACTTGATCTCGGATCCATTATTAATTTCATTAGCCTTTTAGGCTGGTGTTGGCTTTCATGTGATATCAAAATGGGCCACTATGTGGCCTTTTAATTTAACTAAACTAGCCTATCCTATCCTATCCTTAAACTCTATAAAACATAAAAGAATGTATCTGCTGTAGCTTATGTTACAGTGTGTGGAAATAATTTACTTACACGTAAATGACAATGAAATACGAAAAGTGTTTGACCTTAAGAAATATGGAAATAAAAGTCCAAAATCATTCATTTCAAAGTTTACTTCAGTTCAAATGTGTACAGAAATACAAATTTTCTACGTCCTTCCTTAAAAAAAATCTAAAATATGTAAAACAAACATCTAAAAACACAATTACGCTGCCCTGCTGTGTATTGCTTTTTATTTACCATTAAAACCTAGTGATAATGATGTTGAAGTTAATAATAAAACTACAAGAGAAACAATAAACATTAAAGTCGTTGAAAACAAAAAATTATTTAAATAAAGTTTTTTAAGTAATTGTTAACGAACATTAGATTGCTAAAAATGGATTTCAATTACAGAACATGATATTGCTAAAACAGCCATCAATTATAGATTTGATTTAAGATCATATCTTATTTACGTTAATACATGTCAAACTAAATCCCACTTTTTACTCTCTTATATGAATAGATCATCATATAGACCATATGTATATTGGAATCTGTAGGTTGTGTCTTCCTTAATTCCTGTCTTGTTAATTAAACGCTTCGTATTCTGTTTGCTGCCTTTTGGTCTTCATCATGAATTGCATTTGTCTGTTATCTGTCATCGAACATTGACTGTTTGTTGTGTAAAAGATTACAATTGAGGATATGTTTGGCTAGAAAGAATATGAATAAGTACATATAGTGAAATCTCTTTAAAAAGGACAGCATTTGAGCATAGGGAACTGAAATCAAATTGAAAAGTTTTAATTCAAAATCCTTTCAAGTGAGGCCAACGCGACTCAAACAATGATCTGTATTTTATGGGGACGAAAGCCAAGAACCTTACGTAAAATTTTCCTCGAAGGTTAAAGGTCTACAAGTTGAGAACACTCAACTACGTCTAATGTCGAACTACGAATCTACATTTCGGCGTTTTCTTTAGGACTATATTGTTAGGAATTGAAGTCGCCGTAGTCTAGTGGGTAGTGTGTTGGCTTATTAGACGTAAGGCCACGGTCCAAACCCTAGGTCAGACATCAATACGAAATATGAAAAAATATTTCAGCGGCGACTTCTTCTCAGCAGATTTCTGGCAAAAACTCTGAGAGCAAATAAACCTGAAATGAAAAAGTTTCTCAAAAATTTGTAGTTCGGAGTCGACTTTAAACTGTAGGTCCCGCCATTCATGCATAAAATTAACACAGACAACATGAGTGTCGTGAGAAGCTAGGCCGTAATCCTGACTGAAGGGTTGTAATGGCCAATTATGCATGAATGTATGTATGTATATTGCTACAAAAATTATATATAACATTAACGATACACGAAAGCCACACAAACACATACAACGAACTTGCTTGCATATTCCAACAACATCAGTAAAAAAAGGAGGCGGAAGAAGAAATTAACAACAAAAACGTAAACAAAATACACAAACAACAATGAAGTCGCCAAGACAAGAACATTCTACTTCCAGCACCTTCATCAGACTGATACGCGAGCATATAAAAAGGCAAGACAAAGCAGACAACGAGTTAGCTAGAATTCAGTCAGTTTTGTGTGAAGACACGTTGTGTGCGATGTAAAAAGTCGTGGTTTGAAGATCGCTATTGTGAAGATCTACCGAAGAGTTGTTAGTGTTTGCGCGAACAGAAGTGTGAGCAGAGAATAGCGAACAAGCAGTTATTGGTTGTATTCGTTAAGTGTGAACAGTGGAACATAGAAGTAGTGCGAAAAATAAAGAGTTTAATCGACACTAAACACGTATTTTTTTTACTGTGTTTGAAATCAACGAACTCATATTCTAAACGTTTTTAAAAAAGGTAAAAACGTAACCAAATGCTATAAACACAACACAGCAAAAGGCAGCAATCTCTCAAAAATAGAATACATGGCTGTGTACGGAAGTGATTATTTTAAAGGCATCGCGACAACACGTAATAAACGGCAATCGGCTTGAAAAAATCCAATAAAAACCGTAACAACAGAAAAAAATATGTACTATTTTTCTGCCTCAACATCATTTATTTGACACGTTTGTTTCTGCAACAATTTCTTCTCAATGTTTAGATTTAATGTTTATATCGCAAATCAGTTGCGTGTGAATATTTGTGTTGTGATAAGTGTTAGTGTGTTGTTTTTTTGTTGGTATTGACATGCGTTGAACCAACATGGTTTGATGCAAGAGTTTTTTCAATAGGATATGTTAGATTAGTTTGTTCGATAAGATCTTAGGATTTTGTTGTGTATTACATTGTATTTGTTATTTAATTGAGTTTAAATATAATGTGTCAATTGTGACAGTTGCCTCGAAGTGTTAAAGAACGTTTATAAAATTTGCATTTTCTTTACAAAAATATGTAAAAAAAAACGAGAATAGATTTATGCATAAAAAGTAAAGTTTAATTAAAATTTAATTTTAATTAATAATTTAATTAAAATATTTTTCTATTTTTCTTCATTCATTCCCCTTGTTTGTTTTTTTAATTAAATTTTTATTTCATATTTTTTGTGTCCTCAATATTTGTTTTGCCACCGTTTAATGACCGTTGAATTCATTTTTTTCTTTCAGGCACATACAAAACAAACAAAAACAGCTGATCTGGAAAGTAACAGAACGAAAAAAAAGCATATGAAGAGCGTTCTCATTGCTTTTCATCTTCTAAACACGAGCATAAGAACGTTTCTAGGACATTTGGATATTTAAAATAAATTAAAATTTAAAGACAGAATAAGAGAAAAACAAAAAAAATGATTTTAAAAAATATTTAAAATGTTAAAAATTATTTAAAATATAGACATTATTAAAAAATTTAAAAAAACCTTTTACTCAGGCTGTCTTAATTAAATTCATGCAAAATTTTCTTCTTAAAACCTTAGAGTGTCTTGTATGCACGCAAATAACCTTGAAAACATTACAACATTACTGCAATATTAATTACTCTTTAAACTGTACAGTTAGTATATTTTTCTTATCTCAGTTAAGAGGTTGGTTTTTTCTACCACAAAACACAACACTTCTTTCTTCCTCTCTATCTCTCTCTCTCTGTTTCTTTTTCTATTTCTTGCAAACCTCAATAGTACACGATTTGTTTGCAAGCAATCGTAACAAATTAAATTTGTTGTTTTTGGTTTACAAATATTTTAAAAACTCACCTTTTTAAAACTGCTCACCCACTCTCACCCTCTCTTTCTCTTGGTTGGTTCGATGCAATTTACTTCCACTACTACACACACACATTTTAAAATATATGTATGCCTATACACCATGCATGTGCATGAATCTACGCACAAAAAAAAACTTTTTCGCATTCAAGGTCATGCACTAACAACACAACACATCACAAAATTTTTTTTTTTTTTGATAATAAACCGCACTGCTTACAACAACACTTCATTTACGATTTTTGTTTTTTCTTTAATGTACACTCTTACTGGTGTACTCCATTTTGAATATTTTCCAATGATTCTTATTGAAACAAACAAAATTTTTTTATTTTAACCTTTGTATTTCTCTAGCATTTTTATATTTTAATTATTAATAAAGAATTCCACACACATATATACAGTGTACTCTCTCCTAACGGACACCCCTCTTAAGCGGACACCTTCAATAAACGGACACTTTTTTCAGTCCCAAAGAAATTGTAAGGAATTTTTAAAGTATTTCTCTCTTATGCGGACAACCCTCTCATAACAGGACACGGACACTTTTTTCCACGACATATTGACATTTTAGTTCCCCATAAACGGACGACTTGCAGATGGTAACACAATTTTTTTTTTTTTTTTGCTTAAAACTTACATCGTTGTAACACTTGTACACATTTTTTATTCGCTGAGTTCAATAAAACGCGCATTTAAAAGGGGGAATCCCGAAAATGTGCATTTAAAAATGAAAAACTTAGTATACGCGAGTTAGCAAATAAAATTTGTAAATTAGTAAAATCAAAATGCTTGCATCATCAAAAACAAAGAACAAATTTTAAGATTGTGGGACACTGATATCAATTCGGAGAGAAAAAGAAGTATGTTGAAGACCATGGGTCTTAACATAGATAAATTGTGCAACGAATGGTTTGTTAAGGCTCGAAATAAAAACATTCCTTTATCGGGCAGACTTATAAGAAGCAAGGCCAAAGAAATTGCAGGGAATCTTAATTATGTCGATTTTAATGCATCATCTGAGCACTTCTTATAAGGAGGCTTATTTAGCCATAAGAAAACTAAAAGGTTTTTCTTCATATCACAGCGATCTTAAAGGTGTTAAAATGCTGACTGAATGTATCTCCAAGATATTGAAATTAAAGGTAAAACTCGCCAAGCTAAAATTTCGGACTATTTTAAATCCAGTTGAATATATATCAGGTCTTTCAAACTTTTTTCTCTTTTATACACATATATAAATATATGTAAATGAAATTTCTGTTTATTTTGTCTTGTCATTATATGTTCGTTTTTGTTTTGTATATGTACTTATAGTTTGTTGATTGCTCTTTTGGATTTTCTCTCATAAAAGGACACTCCTCATAAGCGGACAAAATTGTCAGTCCCATAGGTGTCCGCTTAAGAGACAGTACACTGTACATATGTATATTATTTCATTAACACACATTTTATTTATTTTTTTTCTTACAAATACATTTTAATTCATTTCTTTTATTTTCAATTTTATACCGCAAAAACCGTCACTTACACCTTCTTAAATAAAACGAAAACTTCTACTAACCGCCTACCGGCTTTGTTGTTCTCTTTAATCAAATTGAGTCAAATAACATCAATTAATAACATAACGATTACGCGACAAAAACAACAACAATCGGATCAAACAGCTTCTTTAAACGAAATTGAGTGCATATGCACTCTCCTTTACCTTTGCTCTCCCTCCTTATTTAAAAAAAAGAATATAAGGCGAGAGCACAGCATTTCATAAAAAACTTAACGAAATGTTAAGCAAATTACAACAAAGTTCAAATGCCTTATAATTGATAAACGCATTGTTACTGTTGTTTTTTTTTCGTTTTGTGGTTAATCAATGTGAAGTAGATTTCTTCTTGCATTCAACATTGCATAGAGCAAAGAACACTTTTTCTTCTCTGTTCGTTAATTTGTAATACATGCACAACAACCGAAAGAAAACAAAAACAAACAACTACAAATACACACAAGTTATTTTTCTATTTTCTCATTATCAATAAGAAAACAAAAACAATAAGAATAACTACATACATATTTCCAATTCACTCCCAAATTATGTAGTTTTACCAGGCAAGCATACAGTTATTATTCATTCATTCATTAAGCATTAATAATTTAATACAATTTGCGTTGAAAAGCTTTCATGCATCCACTCTCATGCTCCTTCAATTGTTATTCATTCAAACTCGTAATGTTCTCCACCCACAGTTAACATTCAAGTTTAGTGTAATGTGTATGTACAAAAAAGCAGCAGACAACAAAACTTTGACTTCATGCACACACAAATTCCTTCGCTTTGTTATTCATGCATTCACTCACAATACGAAATGGTTTTTGAGCCGTCTAACCACAATGTAAGTATAGCGTGTAAAAAAAAACTTTCGTGCATTCGGCTTCATGCGAAAATGTTTCTTCGATTGTGTGAGGATTTTAAAAACAACAACTCTTTCGTATAACCACACACGCTTTGTTTTTGTATGTACAATGTACCATACATAGATATATTAATTGTCTTGAGAGAAAAAGAAACAACGTGAATGTGTTGGTGGATTCTATGATATTTTACAAGAACAATTGTATTGTTTTGGCTTTGCTACAATTTTTGTTTACATTTTTGGTTACGAATACCACTCTTCTCCCACCATGCTCACTCATAATTTAAAACATTATGAACAAAAAAAAAGAAACAATGTCACTCGGTTACCAAAAAACTGATTCTTTCGGTTATTATGCATGCGTTTGAAACTAACGAACAGAGAGGTTGTTGTTTGCTCTATGCAATGTTGAATGCAAGAAGAAATCTACTTATCATTGTTTGACCGCAAAATAAAAAAAACAACATTGATTTGTTTATTATTTTCATTTACAATAACAATGCGTTTATCAATTATAAGGCATGTTGAACTTTGCTGTAATTTGCTTAACATTTCGTTAAGTTTTTATGAAATGGTAAAGGTAAAGGAGAGTGCATATGCACTCAATTTCGTTTAAAGAAGCTATTTGATCTGATTGTTTGTGTTACTTATGTTATTTGATCCAATTTCTTTAAAAAGAACTCAAAAGCCGGCAGCCGGTCAGTAGTAGTTTTCGTGTTATTTAAATAAGGTGTCCGTCACGGTTTTTGGGGTATAAAATTGAAAGTAAAAGAAATAAATTAAAGTGAATTTGTAATAAAAAAAATATAAAATTTGTGGTAATAAAATAATATAAGTATGTACGCATGTGTAATTGTTTATTAATAATTAAAATATAAAAATGCTAGAGGAATACCAAGGTTTTAATAATTTTTTTTTGGTTTGTTTCTTTTGTTTCAATAAGAATCATTGGAAAATATCGAAATGGAGTACACCAGTAAGAGTGTACATTAAAAGAAAGCAAAAATCGTAAAAAAAAGTGTTGTTGTAAGTAGTACGGTTTATTATCAAAAAAAAAAATGTGTTGTGTTGTTAGTGCATGACCTTGAATAAGAAAAAGTGTTTTTTTTTGTGTGTAAATTCATGCATATGCATGTTGTATAGGCATATATTTTGAAATATGTGTGTAGTGGAAGTAAATTGCATCGAAACAACCAAGAGAAGGAGAGAGTATGAGTGGATGAGCAGTTTTAAAAAGGTGAGTTTTAAAAGTATTTGTAAATCAAAAACAATAAATTTAATTTGTTACGATTGCTTGCATACAAATCGTGTACCATAGAGGTTTGCAAGAAATAGAAAGAGAAACAGGGAGAGAATTCAGAGAGGAAGAAGTGTTGTGTTTTGTGGTACAAAAAAACCAACCTGTTATTTGAGATAAGAAAAATATACAAACAGTACAGTTTAAAGAGTAATTAATACTGCAGTAATGCTATAATGATTTCAATGTTATTTGTGTTGCATACAAGACAGTTTAAGATTTTAAGATGAAAATTTTGTATAAATTTAATTAAAACAGTAAAAGGATTTGAGTGATCGAATTTACATATGTTAATTTTTTTTTAATTCTTCTAAGCTTGTTGTCATTTTATTTAGATGTTTTTTTAATATTTTTTTATATATTTTTAATATTTTTTATATAATATTTTTAATATTTATTTTTCAAAATTAATAATTTTTTGTTTTTTTCTTATTGTGTCTTTAGTTCAATTTATTTGAAATTTTTTTATTTTTATCTTTTTTCTGTTTATGCCTGGGCAAATTTAATATTTGTTGACCAGCAAAAAAATATAAATTTTTATTTATTAGCAGTGTTGCAAAATAGAAATTTTTAAATGGTTCTAAACTATAACTGAAAGAGTACTTTTTCCATCAAATGGTACTTTTACAAAACAAATATTTATTTATATTTAATACGCATACGTAATGGAATAGAAAATCTAATGACTTATACATGTTTCTCATTTACAAAACCAAAAGCCACGTTTAGTCAAATATTAATTTTAGCATATGAAGATCAATGTAAATACTTACCGAAATTACATTACAGTTCGGCAAGCATTCTCATTGCCTTTCGTATTCTAAAAACGAACGTATGTTCCCAGGACGTTTGGCTAACCGGACGTAAAGCCTAATTCTACCCTTATCATTGCGTTGAACATGTTTGCTAATGCATTAATAGTTGAAAAATACATAAAATGTGTAATAATAAAAAAGTACGGAAAGCGTTGCGAGGTTACCGCAGCACTTTTGAAATGAGAAAGTACTGAAAAAAGTACTAAAGTACTAAATTTTTCAAAACTGATAGCGCAATGCAGACCACAGGGTACAATCCGAACTGTTTTGTTTAAAGTTTAAACTTTAAACCTTTAATACTTGTCTCTGTTTCTTTGCAAATAAATGCTGGATAGTTGGGTAAAGTTCGTTTAACGTATTTGTTTTTTTTAGTTTAAAACAACATCATCGAACCTTTATGTTGTTATTATCAGCAACCATACAACCTAAAATGTATACACTCCTACAAATACAAGTTGCTTCTTAAATGACATTCAAAAATGTTTATAAACATCTGCTTATAAGGAAATGTTTCTGTATATTCGCTTACAAGCAACATATTTCGTTAATGTTGAAGAAGAAAAATAAACTTGTATTAGAACAAATGTTTACAAATACTTGTTTATAAACAAATGAAACATCCAAATACGTTGGAATGTTGCTTATCTCTTATCTAAAGTAAGTTGTAAAGGATGTTTTCAGTTTACATGTATATAAGCAATGTATTTAAGCAACACATATTCAACAAGTGTTAGCGATTTGTCGATTGTAACTAGTTTAAGATGCTTTAGAGTTTTAATGAAATATGTACTTTATGATTTTTGATTTAAGCTTTGTTTTATCATGCAGTAAATACATTTTAAGAGAGTTATTCTGTAGCAGGTGCACTTCATACAGGTGTAAGTGTCAGCGATATATATATCTCCATAGGCAATATTTATTGTGAAGAATCCTTAGTTTTTTTTATTGACCAAGACATCTGCCAGACATATTCAATTTCCGTCAAATCAATGTGCAAACAATGTCATATTCTTTCAGCGTGTAAAAGATGGCAAATTTTGTACCAGAAAATCATGATTTTCGAGAAAAATTTGTGTTTCCATTTAAAGAAAAGTACAAGTCTTTGAATACTATTTTAAGTCATTGGCTTATGCCGAAGAACTAGTAACAATTAATGTATTAGAAGCTAACACATAATGCTGTTCAATGTATTTGCGCTTAACGATCACCTTTTAATAAAGCTTTCGTTTATTAATTATAGATTCACGTCTTATCACTATCTGACCGACTGCCTCATTTTACGTCTGATTTCTTTGTGATCCTTCTTTAACCAATTTGATGAATTTTTGATCTTTGTTTTGTTCTCTTCTCATAATTTTCTGTGTATTTGTTTGTGCTATCATGTATACCGTACGATGTGTGTATTTTGTTGTTGCCTGTTTGTGTTGTTTAGTTATATTCGGTTAGTTTATTTTTCATTGCCGTAACTGTATATTTAAAAAGAAATCTATCAGATTGTAATAAAATAAAATACTTGCCATGAAAGAAGTTGTAGCCTAGATGTATATAAAGGGTCCGCCATCTAACATTTTTGTTCAACTAGTGCTTATTTCGTGAATGGTTACACTTAGCTCATGTCTGATTTGACAGATAATTAGTTTTATCCTTCCGCTGAACGAATATTGACTATCCAATGCGTTTTCGCTTCGCTAAGTTGGCCTGCGAACGACTTACAGAAGATGCCGATTTTGGGAAAAAAATCATCTTTTCAGATGAAGCTCATTTTGATCTTGGCGGGTATGTAAACAAGCAAAATTGTCGCATTTGGGGCATAGAAAACCCGCACGCATACATTGAAAAGCCGACGCACAGAAAACGAGCCACTGTTTGGTGCGGATTTTGGTCACGAGGCATAATTGGGCCATTTTTCTTCGAAAATGAGCAAGGAGTGGCCGTTACAGTCAATGGCGCTCGTTATCCGGCCATGTTGAACGAATTTTTGTTCACAAAAATTGAAGAGGAGGATATTGGCAACATTTGGTTTCAACAGGACGGCGCTACGTGCCACACAGCCGAAGCTACACTCGATGTTTTGTGCCCTGTTTTTGAAGATCGCATTATCAGCCGCAGAGCTGATGTCGTTTGGCCACCTCGGAGCTGTGATTTGACACCGTTGGTGCCGTCAAAGATAAGTGTTACGCCGACAAGCCAGAGACAATTGACGCTTTAAAGGATAATATTCGTAAAGCCATTGGTAAAATACAGCTGCACACAATCGATAATGTGCTTAAAAATTGGACCGATCGTGTAGGCTACTGCACGGCCAGCCGAGGCAGCCATTTGAATGAAATTATTTTCATTATTAACCGGAAGGATTGTACTTTCAAATAAAAAAAGAAATTTGAGAAAATATGCAGAAGTTGTTTTTTAAGCATTTTCAAACAAAAAAAGAAGTTATTTGGCGGACCCTTTACATAATTAGATATCCTTTGCAAAAAACCGAACAGGTGCAGAGCATTTCAAAACACTTTTGCAGTGATACAGAAAATCACAACAGACAGCCTGATAGTGCTACTTTACAGCATACGTTTAATAGAATACAATCAGAGATTATATTAAAATTATTACGGGCTTATTAACATAGACCTTGTACTCTTTCTAGGGCAATAGACCAAGGTCTCTGGTGGGAAGCGAACTTACGACCCATGCTAGTCTAATACACTACCCACTAGACTACCATGTTTATGATTATAAAAATACCGTTAAATGCTGAAATCTGTGTACTACTGTTATCATTCAAACCCTTAACGACAGTACTATGCCGCCATGAAATGTAAATCCACAACCTATTGTGTTAATTCCCTTAAAAAGAAAAATTATTGCTACCGGTTAAATGTGAACCACCTTAAGCACATTTATGGCTTACAAACAACTGAAGAGACTTAAAAGAAAACACACACAAAAAAGAAAGTTAAGGCAATTCAATTTGGCTTACAAATTTCAAAATATGTTTTCACTCTACTTTTCCACTACAATTTTTACTACCTTTTTATGATTCTTGTTCTGCCAGTGGGTAACCTTTTTATAACATCAGAGTGTTTCTTCTTTGTTTGTCTTTTTTTCCTTCTTTTTCTTTTTTTGTTTGAGTTACTCAAATTGCATTTTTCTTACTCATGAATGCACTTTTTGTGTCGTGTGCTATTTTCCTGCTCCTAAAAAAACGTTTTTTTTTAGAGAGAGAGAGGGAGAGAGAAGAGAAAACAGGCAGCTACTGCACAAAAACATTTTCAATTAGTTTTTACTGTTACAAAATTGTTGCTGACATATAAAGTTTTACAGCTACAAATACAAGCATACATGCATACGTACATACATACATACATACATACCTACACACATTGATGTAAAAATGTTTTCAGTTTATTTTTGGTTTCTTTGTTTGTTTATGTGTCCCCCAAATGGTTAGGGAGATCCTTTACAGTTACAAAATAGCAAACAAAATAGAGATTTATGGCTGCAAAAAAGTGAACGTCCAACGTTTTTTTCTCTTTCCATTAACTTTCTCCAAAGTGTTGTTTGTTTTTTTTTTTCAACTGAAAATGACAAGTGACTGTGAAGCTTCACATTTCATTTCATTTGAATTGTTATTGTAGGATAATCGACTACAGAGAGAGAGAGAGTGATATTAAACTGGCCACTGGATATGTACGAATGTGCATAAATATGTGACAGGGTTTATTGAATTTTGGAAAATTTATAAACAAAAGCTACAAAAACAAAACAATGCAGTAAACAAACCTGTTTACAAATTATCGTACTGTTTAATATAACAACAAACACCAGCATAAAAAATATGGTAAACAAGTAAACAAAAATACAACAACAAACACCAGCATAAAAAATGGTAAACAAGTAAACAAACATCAACAAACAATACTACAAAGAATAAATGTAAACAAAATACACAAACAACAATAATGAATGTAAACAACGATGTTTAAATTTATAAAGATTTCGAGAAGGCAAAGTCACGAACATTCGCATTCAAGAACATTCATCAGACGGTTTACCCTGTCATATAAAAAGCAAGGCAAAGCAGGCGACTGCAGTTAGTGAAGTTCAGTCAGTCTTGTGTGAGGACGCGAAGCGTTTGAAGAGAGTAATCATGGTTTGAAGATCTCCGTTACAAATATCTGTCGAATAATTGTCTAGTAATTTTTATTGTTTATGCAAAGGGTGTAAACGGAGGAATAACAAACAAAGCAGTTGTTGTTGTTTACATCTAGTTGTGGACAGTGGCACACAGAATTGATGTGAAAACGAATGAAATGCAACAAATGTTAAGTTAACTTAAACTTAGCTAGCAGAGTGGACTTCCAGATCACTTAAAGGACAGAAAACATTTAATTTTTTATTTTTCAACGATTTCCTTGCGTATGTATGTTCCCACTTAATGCAATCTTCTGTGCCATGATTTTATATGATTCTGATATGTTCAGTAAATTGCATGCTGACAGCATTTTTGTTTGTAGTCTGATGATCTAAAAAAAAGTACAAAAGAGTTGGCTCAACACAAGACACATGTAGTATAAATGCGTAATAAAATGTTAAATTTTGAAGAAAGGATTCATATGAGCATGCAACGAATATGTAAAATGCAACATGAGGTTTATGTATGTTGAGAGATAAATTTTAACTCCTATTAAGGGACACTTTTTTTTGTTTCATAAACGAACTTTAAATTGTATTTTCTCATAATTTCCTATCTATTTGTCTGTGCTATTATGTATACCGTACGATGTGTGTATTTTGTTGTTGTCTGTCTGTGTAGATGTTATTGTTAGTGTTGTCGGTCTTATTGTCATCATTGTTTTCATTTTCCTTTGTGCTGTTGTATATTTTTCTTCTTACAATTCCTTGGGGTTTCTTGCCTTTTCTGTCAAAGTTTGAATTAAGTTTTGTCATTTCCAGCATTGTGTGATGTTTTCTTGTATTTTTTATTTATTTGTTCAGAAAGTGAATTATTTTTTGAAAAATTGTTGTGGAAAATTTAAAATTTTTGCCACAAATCCAAAAAGTCTATGACGATTCTTTTTTGATAACGGTTTACAATGATTTTAATTAAAAAATTGTCAAATTTTCCTTGATACCGTTATTCCAACTTTTCTTTCACTCACATATGTACATACAAACATACAAGCCTTTTGTCAGGATTACGACCAAGTATTTCATACCACCTATGTTGTGTGAGTTAATTTTATATATTAGTGGCGGCGGGACCTACAGTTTAAATCGACTCCGAATGACAGATTTTTTTGAGAAACTTTTCCTAGAAATTTTTTTATTTACTCGCAGAGGTTTTGCCAGATTATACTGAAAGACGAAATCGCCAAAGAAATAATTTTTCATATTTCGTTTTATTAGAGATCTCTGACCTGGGGTTTCAACCCTCTACCTACCAGACAACGGCGACTTCCGTTCAGTTTACCATATAGCACGCTTAACATCGGCTTTCAGTAAAATCTATTTGGTGACCACTTTTATTCCAGAAATGTTCCAGTGCACTGATCCCTTGGATTATTTAAAGACTTTGATTAATATTTTATGTCATTCGCTTACGCCGAAGAACTAGCAACTATTAATGTATTGAAAGCTAACACATAACGCTGTTCAAAACCATTGCGCTTAAGCGGCATCTTTTAATACAGCTCTCGTTTATTAATTACAGATTCACATCGCATCACTGCCTGACCCACTGCTTTATTTTATGTCCAGTTTCTTTGCGATCCTCCTCTAAACTTTATTGTAGGATTTTTGATCTTTGTTTTGTTCCCTTCTCAAAATTTCCTATGTATTCGTTTGTGCTATCATGTATACCGTACAATGTGTGCATTTTGTTGTTGTCTGTTTGGGATACTCCTTTAAGCATTACTGTTGGATTTTTTATCTTTGTTTTGTTCCCTTCTCATAATTATTAAGTGTATTGGTAGCTAATACATAACGCTGGTCAAATCCATTGCGCTTAACCGGCACCTTTTAATACAGCTCTCGCTTTTTAATTACAGACTCACGTCCCATGACTGCCTGACCCACTACCTTATTTTACGTCCGATGTCTTTGCAATCCTTCTTTCAGCATTATTGTTGGATATTTTGTCCTTGTTTTGTTTCCTTCTCATAATTTCCTGTGTATTTGTTTGTGCTATCATGTATACCGTACGATGTGTGCATTTTGTTGTTGTCTGTTTGTGTTGTTTAGTTCACGAGCTCTTAAAAAACGTTCGATATGAATGTGAATATTCATTGAAGACGACTTTAAAGGCTCAGCTGCTTAAATTAAAATTTTTATGCTTTTGTGAATGTAAAATGAAATTGATTTTCTTTCATTAACAATTTTTATTATAAAATGTCTTCAATATAAATAAAATTAAATGGCGTACAATATTGAATTCAATAAAAAAATGTTTTCAAAAGTGCTGTCACATGTAAGAACAAAATTTTACCATGACTAATGCCAGTCAGCAGCAACAAAAATAATGATGTTCGTTTAAGACAACAATGTTCTCATATCGAACATTGAATTTCTGCTGCCGCAGCTATTTTGTTTTTATGGTAATGACAGCCATTTAACTTCGTCGATGTTACACATTGTCAGCATGATTGTTTTCTGTATTTGCCATCAAAATCATTCAATTCGTAGTCAGCCTATGAATGTTTATTTTTTTTTTTTTTTGCAACCCGTTGTCAATTCCATTCACTCACAGTCACAGATTCAGTTATCGTCCTTGCCATCGTTATGGCCATGGTATTGATAGTCGTTTGTTACAATTGTTCTTAGAATGGCTGTATTTTATTGTATGAAAATTAACAACAGCAATAGAGAGAGACAATCGTTGGATATTGTATTTTGCAACAAATTAAATACGGCTGTAATGGCAACACAAGTGTAAATAAATGCAAACATAAAACAATGCCAAAAACAAGATACAAAAACGCAAAGAAAAAACCTCTGAAAATAGCTTGAGCGCCCTGATAGACTAGACTAGTGTGCTAGACTATTAGCATGAGGGCCCACCAGAGACTCTGATCTATTATACCATACCGAGCATGAGGTCTTTGTTACCCAGCTCATGATAATTATAGCATAATTTGTACAATCCTTTAGTCTGGATTACAACCTAGCTCATTCTCACTCCATACATGTTCTGTGTGTGGCAATTTTTTACATGCTTGGCGGAACGTACATACTTCCGAACGACATACTTTTTGGAGAAACTTTTCATGGCAATTTTATTTCCTCTCAGAGAGTTTTTGCCAGAAATCTGCTGAGAAGAAGACGCCGAAGAAATATTTCTTTTGTTCGAGATGTCTGAGTCAGGTTTTGAACCCGTGGTTCTTGTATCTACTAGACTACCAGCGCTAAACTAACTTTCTATAGGGAAAATTTGCATCATAAGTGGCATATTAGACCGGTACGGTCAGTTCAGGTTGTATTAGAGAAGAGTGTGATGTAGTGCGTACATACATACATAATTGGTAAATACAAACCTTTAGTCAGGATTACAACCTAGCTTCTCACACACATGAGGTGATAGTAAAATTACATCGTGTAAGACATTGGGTCTTATCAATACATTTAGGTGAAACTTGTAGAGAGAGCAAACAGATCTGGATTGATATGGTTAAATCTGATCAGAGCTTGTCTAAGAAACCCCATATATCCATAATTGGCCATTACAACCTTTCAGTTAGGACAACAACCTAGCTTCTCACATACATTTATATTGCATGTGTTAATTTTATACATGAGTGTGGGGACCTACAATTTTTAAGGCGATATTTTGAGAAACATTTCATTACAATTTTATTTAAGATCAGAGAGTTTTTGCTAGAAATCTGCCGAGAGGAAGTCTACGAAGAAATATTTTTTCGTATTTCGTTTTATCTTATAAGCGAACACACTACCTACTAGACTACGGTGACTTCGTAATGTCGAGGACAACCCGACAAGAACTAACGTCAATTAAGCATGGTTGTCATAGTGCAATGCTATGGGAGTTTGTTGGCATTAGGTGTGCTCAGTTTAGAATTTATTGAGCACAGAATGAACACATACATTGTATTTAGAACAACTTCAATTCAAGTGTGTAATGCTATAAACACAATGAACGCAACGCAGCATATGCAGCAATCTCTCAAAACTTTCTATTTTTGTTTGCAGCAATGAGAGAATTAATGGTCACGGTGAGAGAATTTGTATTGGCAATGAGAGAGTGCTGTCAATACAATAACATGCATAAAATAGAGATTTGAAAAACGAAAAATATAACGCGAAAGAATGTTTCAGTGGCATCATTGATAAAGAAGTAATGTATGCTTATCCTTTGCTGCTGCTGCCTTAATTATAGTTCATGGGCATGCCGCATACCTTACGATGAATTCTTGTACTTGCTGCGTTGCATCTATTGTGTTTATAGCATAAGAATTAGAAAATCTTCGTGCTTATTACTTCCAACAATTCATTGATTTTAATTAAAGCAAGTAAAGTGCTCTACAAAGTCCCCATGAGACACCAAGGCAGTATAAAAGTAGAATAAGAGGTATTTAGTCACTTGTCCATGACTGCATATTGTATTCAGACTTATGTTTTCCACTGTATGTATTCCATGCAACCTTTCATGCTTTGATACTGCTGCCTTAATTGTAGTTCATGGGCATGCAGCGCACCTTAGGATCAATTGTTGTACTGGCTGCATCGCGTCTATTGTGTTTATATCATAAGAATTAGAAAACCTTCGTGATTATTACTTCCAGCAATTCAATGATTCTAAGTAAAATAAGTAAAGTCCTCTACAATGTCCCAATTAGACAACAAGGCAGTATAAAAGTAGAAGCAGATGTACTTAAACTTTTGCCCATAACTGTATATTGGTGTCGCCAGACTTATGCTTTCCACTGTATGTATGCCATGCAACGAAGAGTTACAAATGTTTTTCTTTTGTAACTAGCAACCAATAAAACTACAAGAGGAACTGATTTACATAATTTATCCTCTGTCAACATTTACTACATGTTTTCTAAACGTTTTCTTAGCCTTCTCCTTTAAATACAAGTTTTGTTAGGTTATGTGCGTGCGTGTATGTACGGTACATTTGTTTATTAACAATACTTTTACTAGTCTTTCGTTATCCTGTGGATTGTTGGCAATTTGGTTGGCATTATCTCCCCCTCTAGAAAACATTCTTGTCAATCTTCAAATGGCTTCTAAGGAAGCGTCAGAGTGAATATGTATGCGTGAATGATGAAGAGGCTGGCAACAATATACATAATAACGGGGCAAACTGAGCAAAGGAGGACAAGGGTGTGGATGTATTAGAAAAAGTATGGAAATTAAACACTCGTCTTTGGTTTTCACAATATCTGTAGATTAAGTCATTTGCAAAGAGAGAGGGGGAGAGAGAATGAGTGAAAGTAAATCGGCTTAATGGGGCTCTTCAACAACTGAAACCACAAAGAATACATAATTAAAGAAAATATTCACACAAATACCCTCACACTATTCTGCTACATTCCTACTCTTAGCATTCTTTGATTTTCAACAGCAATTTCTGGCCTCTTCAAATCGTATTCTTTCCCACAAAAATGTAAAATCTGTTCAATTGTTGAGAAAATAGATTTTTTATAAAATATAAAGAAACATGTTTGTTGTTGACATTTTGACCATTTATTTGTTGTTCTTTTCTTTTCTTCACATTGTTATTATAATACTTTACTAAGGATAGTATCAAGGATACAATCAAGGGCTCAACATTTATTTTTGGAAACATAAATTTTATTATTGAGACCAACTTCAACATGAAAATACTTTCAGTTGAATTGTTTATGATTTCAAAAATTCGAGAATTATGGGATGTATTTGTAACAACAACAACAACTACAGCAATTACAAAGAAAAAGAAATGTATTTATTTTATGGTTTTTATGGTCCGAAATATATGGAATACATCTAATATAATAAAGGGTGATTTTTGAAGAGCTATAGGAAAATAAAAATAAAAACACATAAAATTCAGAAAAATGCATGAAATCTTTATTTGAATCGATAGTACGGTCCATATAATGTAATGTTTGAAGATTATTTCATGCAAATGTTGACCGCGACTGCGCCTCAAATGGTCCATCCGCTTAGTACAATTTTGGCATACTCTTTCCAACATTTCGGCCGGTATCTCACGAATGAATTCTTCAATGTTGTCTTTCAATGTGTCAACTGAAGAGGGCTTGTCTGTATAGACATGAGCTTTAACATAGCCCCACAAAAAATAGTCTAAAGGCGTTAAATCGCACGATCTAGGCGGCCAATTGACCGGTCCCGAACGTTAAATAAAATGTTCACCGAACTCGCCTCTTAATAAGTCCATTGTTACGCATGCTGTGTGGCATGTGGCACCGTCTTGTTAAAACCACATGTCATGCAAGTCAAGCTCTTGCATTTTGGGCAAAAAAAAAACTTGGGTATCATCTCACGGTAGCGCTCACCATTCACAGTTACGTTACGATTCGCTGCATCTTTGAAGAAGTACGGTCCAATGATGCCACCAGCCCATAAACCGCGCCAAACTGTGACTTTTTGTGGATTCATTGGCAGCTTTTGGAATGCTTCTCTCTGATCTTCACTCCAAAATCGACAATTCTGCTTATTTACGTATGCATTGAGACAAAAATGAGCTTAGTTGCTCAACACAATTTTTCGATAAAGAAGTGGATCTTCGGCCAACTTTCCAAGAGCCCATTTTGATAATAAAATTCAATGATTTGCAAGCGTTGTTCGTTTGTAAGACGATTCATGGTTAAATTATATACCAAACTGAAAATGTTTGACAGTGAAACAAAACACGAAACGTGCGTGAGCTGTTTAAACCAGTGTTGTCAAAAAGATAATAACTAAAAAATCACCCTTTATAACCACAGTAGCATTGCCGCAAATGCGAGGTGATAGGGACCAGAGATCAGCAATGAATTGTTTTTTCGCTACTTATAAGTACTCATGAAATGGGTATGAGTAAGTCAACAGTATTGACTATTCAACTACTCTGATTCATTCGTACTCAACTACAACATTGATTTATAAGTACAGGTTGCAATATGAGTATGAGTACAAGGTTGACATCAAACTCATACCATTCGAAATATGTTTGATTCATACGCCTAACTTATTCATAAATTTAGAAAAATACTTATAATACTCATAAATGATTCGAGTAATTCGAAACAGTCATCAAAATTTACAGCCTTAGTTGTTGTTGCAGAAGAAAGAAAAAGACAAAGACAACAAGCAAAGCAAACATACAACCTTGTAGTGAGTATTGTAGTGTTCGTATGCGAATCATACTTATTTTGTGATTCTTGTAAATGTTGAGTAAAGGAGAGTTGAAATCAACAACATCATGCGTATTGTTAAGTATGATTACGATGAGTACTTCAAACTTTGAATATGAGTAGTATGAGTATGATATTAAAATAAGTATGAATGAGTATAAGTATCAGAAATCATGTTAAGTATGAGTTCGATGAGTATTTCAAACTTTGAATATGAGTAGTATGAGTATGATATTAAAATAAGTATGAATGAGTATAAGTATCAGAAATCATGTTAAGTATGAGTACGATGAGTACTTCAAACTTTGAATATGAGTAGTATGAGTATGATATTAAAATAAGTATGAATGCGTATAAGTATCAGAAATTATGAGTATGATTCAAATATGATGCTGACCTCTGATAGGTACTGTTTCATACCTAACACAGGAATATTGTTTTTAAATAGCTTCTTGTATTAAACAAAATCTACAGAGGTTAGCTATCATTATAAATACGAGAGTTATCTAAGGGTTCAATCGATTTAAATTATGTTTTCTGACCGATTTGTTCCTGGCTATGTGGTACAAATAATGAGCCACTATGAATCAAAGTGCCATATGAAAGAGACAAAACGAGCATCTAAGCTGAAACCTCAGCCTAACTCTATTACATCGAAGTAATAGAAAATAGCGTCTCGATTCAATATTGAAAAATTTATACCATTATGTGCAGAATATCGCCCACGGCTTGTCCGAGCGGAGCGCATCGAAAATGGTCAATTTATTATTCATGTCTTTGGCGTATAACATACCGTTACGTTTTTACCTTTTAAAACGTTTGAAATATGAGCTACTAGATTAGAAATAAAATAAAAATAAATTTGTGTTTAGTTTTAATTAAAATCCTTTATTATTTGCACAATTCACAACTTGATGTAAACAACAACAATTGCTTTGTTTGCTATTCCTTTGTTTACACCCTTTGCATAAACAATAACAATTACTAGACACTTGTTCGACAGATCTTTGTAAAGGGGACCTTTAAACCACAATTATTCTCTTCACACGCACGCACAAGGGAAGAATATTTGGTGTGCTATTTACAGTACTGAAGATTTTATATGTGTGTGAAGATAAATTCGAGCTTGAAAACCCAAGACGCAATCCATAAATTTTAGCAGCGCCACATTTAGCGTTAACAGTGCAAAATTTGTTGTTAACAGAGCACTGTTAACTGTATCTATCTGAACAAGGTCACTTGTTTAGAAGCTAATTATACTAGGTCTTTGAGTACCATATCATACTCAAAGGAATGTTCCAATGCGGAACGGAGGCGTCGACATATTATATAACTATTATGAATACATAGTACAATCGTAAATAAAAATGCCACTTACTTCTGCGATCGTACTCATAATAAACTTTTTTTTGGTCCATTAGATCAACGCTTCCCATTCCTTTGCTGTAGTGCTGTATAATCAGAGGGCAATTAATAGCTCAAGCAAATTATTAAGTAAACTTATGCAAATACTTAAGCAAATGCTTAAGCAAACTTAAGCAAATGCTTAAGCAAATACTTAAGCAAATACTTAAGCAAATACTTATGCAAATGCTTATGCAAATACTTAAGCAAATACTTAAGCAAATGCTTAAGCAAACTTAAGCAAATACTTAAGCAAATACTTAAGCAAATACTTAAGCAAATACTTAAGCAAATGCTTAAGCAAACTTAAGCAAATGCTTAAGCAAACTTAAGCAAATACTTAAGCAAATGCTTAAGCAAATGCTTAAGCAAATGCTGAAGCAAATACTTAAGTAAACTTAAGCGAATGCTTAAGCAAATGCTGTAGCAAACTTAGGCAAATGCTTAAGCAAATATATATATATATAGGTTTTGTATAGCTAGGTTTTGTCTAAAACAGTCGTACAAAAGACATTTTGCTCGGCCTTCGTCATCAAATATTGAGGGTTTACATGTAGACGGCGCTGATCACGTTCCAGAAAAGCTTCCTAAACGTGTGCGCTGTGTCATAAATCACAATAGAAGCCGCTGGAGTTGCAAAAAATGCAATAAACTGTTTTATTTTGTAAAATATCACTCAGAAGTGGCCATTGTACCAATTTGGGTACACCCCTCTAATGTCCTCAATTTTGCTTTTTTTTACGTCTCTATTTTTTTGCATCGTTAAAAATAAATATACATAGAAATTTTAAAAATTTAACTTGTAGTTTTTGTTTGGCTGAAAATGGGTTAAGCATTTGCTTAAGTTGGCCTAAGCATTTGCTTAAGCATTTGGTTAAGTTTGCTTAAGTTTGCTTAAGGATTTGCTTACGTTTGCTTAAGTTTGCTTAAGCATTTGCTTAAGTTTGCTTAAACATTTGCTTAAGTTTGCTTATAATTGTGGAATAAAGGAATTGTGGAATTATGGAATTGTGGAATTATGGAATTGTGGAATTATGGAATTATGGAATTATGGAATTGTGGAATTATGGAATTGTGGAATTGTGGAATTATGGAATTGTGGAATTATGGAATTGTGGAATTATGGAATTGTGGAATTGTGGAATTATAGAATTGTGGAATTGTGGAATTATGGAATTGTGGAATTGTGGAATATGGAATTGTGGAATTATGGAATTGTGGAATTATGGAATTGTGGAATTGTGGAATTATAGAATTGTGGAATTGTGGAATTATGGAATTATGGAATTGTGGAATTACGGAATTGTGGAATTATGGAATTGTGGAATTATGGAATTGTGGAATTGTGGAATTATGGAATTGTGGAATTATGGAATTGTGGAATTATGGAATTGTGGAATTATGGAATTGTGGAATTATGGAATTGTGGAATTATGGAATTGTGGAATTATGGAATTGTGGAATTATGGAATTGTGGAATTATGGAATTGTGGAATTATGGAATTGTGGAATTATGGAATTGTGGAATTATGGAATTGTGGAATTATGGAATTGTGGAATTGTGGAATTGTGGAATAGTGGAATTGTGGAACTGTGGAATTATGGAATTGTGGAATAATGGAATTGTGGAATTATGGAATTGTGGAATTATGGAATGGTGGAATTGTGGAATTGTGGAATAGTGGAATTGTGGAATTGTGGAATTGTGGAATTGTGGAATAGTGGAATTGTGGAATTGTGGAATTGTGGAATTGTGGAATTATGGAATTGTGGAATTATGGAATTGTGGAATTATGGAATTGTGGAATTGTGGAATTATGGAATTGTGGAATTGTGGAATTATGGAATTGTGGAATTATGGAATTGTGGAATTATGGAATTGTGGAATTATGGAATTGTGGAATTGTGGAATTGTGGAATTATGGAATTGTGGAATTGTGGAATTGTGGAATTGTGGAATAGTGGAATTGTGGAATAGTGGAATTGTGGAATAGTGGAATTGTGGAATTGTGGAATAGTGGAATTGTGGAATAGTGGAATTGTGGAATAGTGGAATTGTGGAATAGTGGAATTGTGGAATAGTGGAATTGTGGAATAGTGGAATTGTGGAATTGTGGAATAGTGGAATTGTGGAATTGTGGAATTGAGGAATAGTGAAATTGTGGAATAGTGGAATTGTGGAATTGTGGAATTGTGGAATAGTGGAATTGTGGAATAGTGGAATTGTGGAATAGTGGAATTGTGGAATTGTGGAATAGTGGAATTGTGGAATTGTGGAATTATGGAATTGTGGAATAGTGGAATTGTGGAATAGTGGAATTGTGGAATAGTGGAATTGTGGAATAGTGGAATTGTGGAATTGTGGAATAGTGGAATTGTGGAATAGTGGAATTGTGGAATAGTGGAATAGTGGAATTGTGGAATTGTGGAATAGTGAAATTGTGGAATAGTGGAATTGTGGAATTGTGGAATAGTGGAATTGTGGAATTGTGGAATTGTGGAATTGTGGAATAGTGGAATTGTGGAATAGTGGAATTGTGGAATAGTGGAATTGTGGAATTGTGGAATAGTGGAATTGTGGAATTGTGGAATTGTGGAATAGTGGAATTATGGAATAGTGGAATTATGGAATTGTGGAATTATGGAATTGTGGAATTATGGAATTGTGGAATTATGGAATTGTAGAATTATGGAATTGTGGAATTGTGGAATTATGGAATTGTGGAATTATGGAATTGTGGAATTGTGGAATTATGGAATTGTGGAATTATGGAATTGTGGAATTATGGAATTGTGGAATTATGGAATTGTGGAATTGTGGAATTATGGAATTGTGGAATTGTGGAATAGTGGAATTGTGGAATAGTGGAATTGTGGAATTGTGGAATTGTGGAATAGTGGAATTGTGGAATTGTGGAATTGTGGAATAGTGGAATTGTGGAATAGTGGAATTGTGGAATTGTGGAATTGTGGAATAGTGGAATTGTGGAATAGTGGAATTGTTGAATTGTGGAATAGTGGAATAGTGGAATAGTGGAATTGTGGAATTGTGGAATAGTGGAATTATGGAATTGTGGAATTATGGAATTGTGGAATTGTGGAATTATGGAATTGTGGAATAAAGGAATTGTGGAATTATGGAATTGTGGAATTGTGGAATTGTGGAATTATGGAATTGTGGAATTATGGAATTGTGGAATTGTGGAATTGTGGAATTATGGAATTGTGGAATTATGGAATTGTGGAATTATGGAATTGTGGAATTGTGGAATTATGGAATTGTGGAATTGTGGAATTGTGGAATAGTGGAATTGTGGAATAGTGGAATTGTGGAATAGTAAAATTGTGAAATTGTGGAATTGTGGAATTGTGGAATAGTGGAATTGTGGAATTGTGGAATAGTGGAATTGTGGAATTGTGGAATTGTGGAATAGTGGAATTGTGGAATTGTGGAATAGTGGAATTGTGGAATAGTGGAATTATGGAATTGTGGAATAGTGGAATTGTGGAATTGTGGAATAGTGGAATTGTGGAATAGTGGAATTGTGGAATAGTGGAATTGTGGAATAGTGGAATTGTGGATTTGTGGAATAGTGGAATTGTGGAATAGTAGAATTGTGGAATTGTGGAATTGTGGAATAGTGGAATTGTGGAATTGTGGAATTGTGGAATAGTGGAATTGTGGAATTGTGGAATTGTGGAATTGTGGAATTGTGGAATAGTGGAATTGTGGAATTGTGGAATAGTGGAATTGTGGAATTTTGGAATTGTGGAATAGTGGAATTGTGGAATTGTGGAGTTGTGGAATTGTGGAATAGTGGAATTGTGGAATTGTAGAATAGTGGAATTGTGGAATAGTGGAATAGTGGAATTGTGGAATAGTGGAATTGTGGAGTAGTAAAATAGTGGAATTGTGGAATAGTGGAATTGTGGAATTGTGGAATTGTGGAATAGTGGAATTGTGGAATTGTGGAATAGTGGAATTGTGGAATTGTGGAATTGTGGAATAGTGGAATTGTGGAATAGTGGAATTGTGGAATTGTGGAATAGTGGAATTGTGGAATAGTGGAATTGTGGAATAGTGGAATTGTGGAATAGTGGGATTGTGGAATTGTGGAATAGTGGGATTGTGGAATTGTGGAATAGTGGAATTGTGGAATTGTGGAATTGTGGAATAGTGGAATTGTGGAATTGTGGAATAGTGGAATTGTGGAATAGTGGAATTGTGGAATAGTGGAATAGTGGAATTGTGGAATAGTGGAATTGTGGAATAGTGGAATTGTGGAATAGTGGAACTGTGGAATTGTGGAATTGTGGAATAGTGGAATTGTGGAATAGTGGAATTGTGGAATAGTGGAATTGTGGAATAGTGGAATAGTGGAATTGTGGAATTGTGGAATAGTGGAATTGTGGAATTGTGGAATTGTGGAATAGTGGAATAGTGGAATTGTGGAATAGTGGAATTGTGGAATTGTGGAATAGTGGAATTGTGGAATAGTGGAATTGTGGAATTGTGGAATAGTGGAATTGTGGAATAGTGGAATTGTCGAATAGTGGAATTGTGGAATAGTGGGATTGTGGAATTGTGGAATAGTGGAATTGTGGAATAGTGGAATTGTGGAATTGTGGAATAGTGGAATTGTGGAATAGTGGAATTGTGGAATAGTGGAATAGTGGAATTGTGGAATAGTGGAATTGTGGAATAGTGGAATTGTGGAATAGTGGAACTGTGGAATTGTGGAATTGTGGAATAGTGGAATTGTGGAATAGTGGAATTGTGGAATAGTGGAATTGTGGAATAGTGGAATTGTGGAATAGTGGAATAGTGGAATAGTGGAATTGTGGAATAGTGGAATTGTGGAATAGTGGAATTGTGGAATTGTGGAATTGTGGAATAGTGGAATTGTGGAATAGTGGAATTGTGGAATTGTGGAATAGTGGAATTGTGGAATAGTGAATTGTGGAATTGTGGAATTGTGGAATAGTGGAATAGTGGAATTGTGGAATAGTGGAATTGTGGAATTGTGGAATTGTGGAATAGTGGAATTGTGGAATAGTGGAATAGTGGAATTGTGGAATAGTGGAATACTGGAATAGTGGAATTGTGGAATAGTGGAATTGTGGAATTGTGGAATAGTGGAATTGTGGAATTGTGGAATTGTGGAATTGTGGAATAGTGGAATTGTGGAATAGTGGAATTGTGGAATAGTGGAATTGTGGAGTAGTGGAATTGTGGAATTGTGGAATAGTGGAATTGTGGAATAGTGGAATTGTGGAGTAGTGGAATTGTGGAATAGTGGAATTGTGGAATAGTGGAATTGTGGAATAGTGGAATTGTGGAATAGTGGAATTGTGGTATAGTGGAATTGTGGAATTGTGGAATAGGGGAATTGTGGAATAGTGGAATTGTGGAATAGTGGAATTGTGGAATAGTGGAATTGTGGAATAGTGGAATTGTGGAATAGTGGAATTGTGGAATTGTGGAATAGTGGAATTGTGGAATAGTGGAATAGTGGAATTGTGGAATTGTGGAATAGTGGAATTGTGGAATTGTGGAATAGTGGAATTGTGGAATTGTGGAATAGTGGAATAGTGGAATTGTGGAATTGTGGAATAGTGGAATTGTGGAATTGTGGAATTGTGGAATAGTGGAATTGTGGAATAGTGGAATTGTGGAATTGTGGAATAGTGGAATTGTGGAATTGTTTAATAGTGGAATTGTGGAATAGTGGAATTGTGGAATAGTGGAATTGTGGAATTGTGGAATTGTGGAATTGTGGAATAGTGGAATTGTGGAATAGTGGAATTGTGGAGTAGTGAAATTGTGGAATTGTGGAATAGTGGAATTGTGGAAATGTGGAATTGTGGAATAGTGGAATTGTGGAATTGTGGAATAGTGGAATTGTGGAATAGTGGAATTGTGAAATTGTGGAATAGTGGAATTGTGGAATAGTGGAATTGTGGAATAGTGGAATTGTGGAATTGTGGAATAGTGGAATTGTGGAATAGTGGAATTGTGGAATTGTGGAATAGTGGAATTGTGGAATAGTGGAATTGTGGAATAGTGGAATTGTGGAATAGTGGAATTGTGGAATAGTGGAACTGTGGAATAGTGGAATTGTGGAATTGTGGAATAGTGGAATTGTGGAATTGTGGAATAGTGGAATTGTGGAATAGTGGAATTGTGGAATATTGGAATTGTGGAATTGTGGAATAGTGGAATTGTGGAATAGTGGAATTGTGGAATTGTGGAATAGTGGAATTGTGGAATAGTGGAATTGTGGAATAGTGGAACTGTGGAATTGTGGAATTGTGGAATAGTGGAATTGTGGAATAGTGGAATTGTGGAATAGTGGAATTGTGGAATAGTTTAATTTTGGAATAGTGGAATTGTGGAATAGTGGAATTGTGGAATAGTGGAATAGTGGAATAGTGGAATTGTGGAATAGTGGAATAGTGGAATTGTGGAATTGTGGAATAGTGGAATTGTGGAATTGTGGAATAGTGGAATAGTGGAATTGTGGAATTGTGGAATTGTGGAATTGTGGAATTGTGGAATAGTGGAATTGTGGAATAGTGGAATTGTGGAATAGTGGAATTGTGGAGTAGTGGAATTGTGGAATAGTGGAATAGTGGAATTGTGGAATAGTGGAATTGTGGAGTAGTGGAATTGTGGAATAGTGGAATTGTGGAATAGTGGAATTGTGGAATAGTGGAATTGTGGAATAGTGGAATTGTGGTATAGTGGAATTGTGGAATTGTGGAATAGGGGAATTGTGGAATAGTGGAATTGTGGAATAGTGGAATTGTGGAATAGTGGAATTGTGGAATAGTGGAATTGTGGAATAGTGGAATTGTGGAATTGTGGAATAGTGGAATTGTGGAATAGTGGAATAGTGGAATTGTGGAATTGTGGAATAGTGGAATTGTGGAATTGTGGAATAGTGGAATTGTGGAATTGTGGAATAGTGGAATAGTGGAATTGTGGAATTGTGGAATAGTGGAATTGTGGAATTGTGGAATTGTGGAATAGTGGAATTGTGGAATAGTGGAATTGTGGAATTGTGGAATAGTGGAATTGTGGAATTGTTTAATAGTGGAATTGTGGAATTGTGGAATAGTGGAATTGTGGAATAGTGGAATTGTGGAATTGTGGAATTGTGGAATTGTGGAATAGTGGAATTGTGGAATAGTGGAATTGTGGAGTAGTGAAATTGTGGAATTGTGGAATAGTGGAATTGTGGAAATGTGGAATTGTGGAATAGTGGAATTGTGGAATAGTGGAATTGTGGAATAGTGGAATTGTGGAATAGTGGAATTGTGGAATTATGGAATTGTGGAATTATGGAATTGTGGAATTATGGAATTGTGGAATTATGGAATTGTGGAATTGTGGAATTGTGGAATAGTGGAATTGTGGAACTGTGGAATTATGGAATTGTGGAATAATGGAATTGTGGAATTATGGAATTGTGGAATTATGGAATGGTGGAATTGTGGAATTGTGGAATAGTGGAATTGTGGAATTGTGGAATTGTGGAATTGTGGAATAGTGGAATTGTGGAATTGTGGAATTGTGGAATTGTGGAATTATGGAATTGTGGAATTATGGAATTGTGGAATTATGGAATTGTGGAATTGTGGAATTATGGAATTGTGGAATTGTGGAATTATGGAATTGTGGAATTATGGAATTGTGGAATTATGGAATTGTGGAATTATGGAATTGTGGAATTGTGGAATTGTGGAATTATGGAATTGTGGAATTGTGGAATTGTGGAATTGTGGAATAGTGGAATTGTGGAATAGTGGAATTGTGGAATAGTGGAATTGTGGAATTGTGGAATAGTGGAATTGTGGAATAGTGGAATTGTGGAATAGTGGAATTGTGGAATAGTGGAATTGTGGAATAGTGGAATTGTGGAATAGTGGAATTGTGGAATTGTGGAATAGTGGAATTGTGGAATTGTGGAATTGAGGAATAGTGAAATTGTGGAATAGTGGAATTGTGGAATTGTGGAATTGTGGAATAGTGGAATTGTGGAATAGTGGAATTGTGGAATAGTGGAATTGTGGAATTGTGGAATAGTGGAATTGTGGAATTGTGGAATTATGGAATTGTGGAATAGTGGAATTGTGGAATAGTGGAATTGTGGAATAGTGGAATTGTGGAATAGTGGAATTGTGGAATTGTGGAATAGTGGAATTGTGGAATAGTGGAATTGTGGAATAGTGGAATAGTGGAATTGTGGAATTGTGGAATAGTGAAATTGTGGAATAGTGGAATTGTGGAATTGTGGAAGTGGAATTGTGGAATTGTGGAATTGTGGAATTGTGGAATTGTGGAATAGTGGAATTGTGGAATAGTGGAATTGTGGAATAGTGGAATTGTGGAATTGTGGAATAGTGGAATTGTGGAATTGTGGAATTGTGGAATAGTGGAATTATGGAATAGTGGAATTATGGAATTGTGGAATTATGGAATTGTGGAATTATGGAATTGTGGAATTATGGAATTGTGGAATTATGGAATTGTGGAATTGTGGAATTATGGAATTGTGGAATTATGGAATTGTGGAATTGTGGAATTATGGAATTGTGGAATTATGGAATTGTGGAATTATGGAATTGTGGAATTATGGAATTGTGGAATTGTGGAATTATGGAATTGTGGAATTGTGGAATAGTGGAATTGTGGAATAGTGGAATTGTGGAATTGTGGAATTGTGGAATAGTGGAATTGTGGAATTGTGGAATTGTGGAATAGTGGAATTGTGGAATAGTGGAATTGTGGAATTGTGGAATTGTGGAATAGTGGAATTGTGGAATAGTGGAATTGTTGAATTGTGGAATAGTGGAATAGTGGAATAGTGGAATTGTGGAATTGTGGAATAGTGGAATTATGGAATTGTGGAATTATGGAATTGTGGAATTGTGGAATTATGGAATTGTGGAATAAAGGAATTGTGGAATTATGGAATTGTGGAATTGTGGAATTGTGGAATTATGGAATTGTGGAATTATGGAATTGTGGAATTGTGGAATTGTGGAATTATGGAATTGTGGAATTATGGAATTGTGGAATTATGGAATTGTGGAATTGTGGAATTATGGAATTGTGGAATTGTGGAATAGTGGAATTGTGGAATAGTGGAATTGTGGAATAGTAAAATTGTGAAATTGTGGAATTGTGGAATTGTGGAATAGTGGAATTGTGGAATTGTGGAATAGTGGAATTGTGGAATTGTGGAATTGTGGAATAGTGGAATTGTGGAATTGTGGAATAGTGGAATTGTGGAATAGTGGAATTATGGAATTGTGGAATAGTGGAATTGTGGAATTGTGGATAGTGGAATTGTGGAATAGTGGAATTGTGGAATAGTGGAATTGTGGAATAGTGGAATTGTGGATTTGTGGAATAGTGGAATTGTGGAATAGTAGAATTG